>OY757017.1:2990251-4227251 GCA_963580285.1 Lucinisca nassula | reverse complement strand
CTTATCATGTTTTTCAATGTTTGATGGAATCTTTCAAGGGCGCCTTGACTTTCAGGATGATAGGCTGATGACTTATACTGTACAATGCCAAGTTCATGCATTACTTGTTGAAATATTCCAGACATAAAATTTGAGCCTTGGTCTGACTGAATAGATTTAGGAAGCCCAACAAATGTGAAAAACTTCACTAAGGCCTTGACGATTGTCTTAGTTTTGATATTTCTTAGTGGAATGGCTTCAGGAAAACGTGTGGAAGCACACATAATAGTCAATAGATATTCACAACCAGACTTTGTTCTGGGCAAGGGACCCACACAGTCTACAATTATTCGACTGAAAGGTTCATCAAAAGCAGGTATAGGCTGCAAATGAGCCTTAGGTATAGTCTGATTGGGTTTTCCTACCATTTGGCATGTATGGCAGGACCTACAATGCTGAGAAACATCTGATTTTAACCCAGGCCAGTAAAAATAATTAAGAATCTTGTGATAGGTTTTATTGACACCTAAATGTCCTGACATGGGAGTTTCATGTGCCAAGTTTAATATTTCTGGACGGTAAATCCGTGGAACCACTATCTGATGGTTGACAGTCCACTCGTCTTCTGCTGAGACGTCTGGTGGACGCCATTTTCTCATAAGAATGTCATTTTTGACATAATAACAGACTGGGACCTGAGATACTTCCTGCTCATCTAAGGCCCTTTCAAACAAAGGCGAAATCTCAGGATCCTTGTGCTGTTCTATAGCTAGTTGAGACCCGGACATTTTGTCATGGCCTAGATCGAAAGATGAGTTATTCTCATGAAAATCTGTCTGCTTATCAGGCAGGCTTGAAGACAGAGACCTTGTTATCTCGTCATTAAAAGACTGACCCAAAAAGGTATCAGTAAAATCAAAACCCTGTTTCCCTTCAGTTTGCTTGGCCTTACGTGCCATAGCCCTTGTGACTGCACAGGACGGATAAAGATCAGGAATTTCCTGCTCAATGGGATCAGGTGGTTGATCAGTGCAAGGATTAGTAGTCAAAAGTGGGTTTAACTGTTGGTTTTCTTTTGCTCCAGCATTTCAGTGGTTTCTTGCTGTCGAGTCCTCACCGTTGTCTCACCTCTGTGGTTCTTTGATTTTTTGTGTTCACGGAGATGTTGCACTGTTGAGTTAGGAGGCCTTCATGCGGACTGAACAAATTATTTGTCTAAATCGCGACGGAAGTAAGGGCGAGGATTGTGGCCACGTAAAATCGATTTAAGCCCCCCAGTGGAAATCTTCCACTGACCGTTCCAAGGCGGCTCTTCTGTGGCGATTTATTTATGTTGTTGTTTGTTTCTTGCTGTGTGTATCACTCGTGTCTTTTATTTTTGGATGGCCATATGGCCATTTTGTGGGAAAGTAACTGTCCTTATGGCCTTCCTTTGTTTAGGTTTCCATTATGGTCTGGTCGCTTAATGTTTGTATTTCTTTCCCTTTGGTGTCTTTTATGGGTGGAGTAAGTTAATTGTATCAATTCCTGATCTTTGTTTTACTTCTACTTTACCACAACCTTATCTCCAGCTAAGTCATTGCCTAGCAACAAATGGACACCTTTAAAAGGTAAAGAAGGTCTAATACCAACAGCCACTGAACCGGATACCAAGTCTGATGACAAATAAACGTTATGAAGCGGAACATTAACAAATCCACATTCCACACCCTGAATAAGGACACTTTGGCCCAAAGAAGTCTTCTCAGAAAAAGGCAGAGTATCTGCTAGAATAAGAGATTGAGAAGCTCCAGTATCTCGTAAGATTTTGATAGGGGTAGGAAGGGCATAACTGTCACCATTTAGTGACACAAAACCATCTGATAAGAATGGTTCATAAATCTCCATAACTGAATCAGTCTCAGATAATTTGATATCAGAAAGAGTTTCCTCCCTTACACAAGACTGTGGTTTTGGCCTTATAGAAGTCAAGCCTGTAGGCTTAAGTTCCTCTTGTCTTTCTCGTTCTTTCCTTCTCTTTAATTTTAAACACTCAGAGATCAAATGACCTGTATTTTTACAATAATAACAAACTACTTGAGGTTGAGATAAGGGATTCTGGTCTTTGTTTTCACCAGAAGGTTTGGAAAAATTCTGACTTCTGTTTTCACCAGAAGGTTTGGAAGGATTCTGGCTTTTATTTTCACCAGAAAGTTTGGGCATAGTACTAGATGTATGGCTATAACTACCAGAAGGATTACTGGGATAGAATCTTGGACCTGTCTGTGGATTATAAGGTTTTCGAGGATAAGGCCTGTTCACAAATGAGACTTTATGAGTCAAAGCATAATCATCTGCCAAACGAGAAGCTTCCTCCAAAGTTTCAACCTGTCTCTCATCGAGAAAAGATTTAATGTCTGAATTTATACACCGTTTGAACTCTTCAACAAGGACAAGCTGTCTAAGTTTGTCATGATCAGAGCCTACTTTTTTAGAAGAACACCACCTATCAAAAAGCTGTTCTTTGGTTCGAGCAAATTCTACATGGGTCTGGGACATTTCTTTTTTACAGTTCCTAAATTTCTGCCTGTAAGCCTCAGGGACCAACTCATATGCTTTAAGAATAAGCTCCTTAACCAGATCATAGTCTGAGCTTTGCTCGACAGTTAGCTGAGTGTAAATGTCTCGAGCCTTTCCAACAACAACGCTTTGCAAAAGTAAGGTCCAGTGCTCTTTTGGCCATTTTAAATTTTCTGCAACTTTTTCAAAATGCAAAAAATACTTATCTACCTCTTTTTCCTGAAATGGCGGAACTAATCTGATGTGTTTTGTGGCATCAAAGTAACTACCAGAGTCAAAAACAGGGGTAGGTTTCACCCTATCCTGACCCTGGAGTTCCATTTCCTTCATCTTTAATTGAAATTGCCATTTTTCTCTTTCTATTTCAAGTCGCTCTTCTTTTTCTAATTTTTCTTTCTGAAGGCGTTCCTCCATTTCTCTTTGTTTTTCTTCCTGTTCTAATTTTTCTTTTCGAATTCGTTCTTCCATTTCTAATCTTTCCATCTGCATTTGTCTCTGCATTTCTCTTTCTTTTTCCTTCTCTCTTTCTTCCATTTCTAATCTGAACTTCTCTAATTCAATTTGCCTTCCTATTTCAATTTGTCTCATTTGTAATTCAGTATGTGAAACCATAATGAGAGACAAAGCAGATGGATCGAAAAGTTCTTCATCAACAAAAAACTGTACCAAAATATTCTTTATTTCATGTTTTTTCATGCTTGTTTTAACAGCAGTGACCCCATAATGGGAAGCAATATCTAGCAAATCTGTCCTTTTGGCCAGATTAAACAACTCCTGAGTAGGCTGAGCCAAAAAGCTCCTCAAATCAAACGACATGTTTGCTTTTTGTTTGTTTTATAAAGTGTTTATGGAAATATAGATTGAGGTAAATTTGACAATTTTTTTTTTTTTTTTGAAATGACAAGCCCAACAAAAATTTCACATGAAATGACAAGTACTATTTCACCTGAAATGCCAGTTCACATGAAATGACAATCCCCTATATGCCTATAGGGAAATACCAATCTTGTGAAGCAACTGCCAAATCTATTTGATAAGAAATGACAATTACCTGCCGTCACATGAAATGTCGGTTTTAAAATGCTCAAATGGTTTTATCCCGGACGAGCCCCCAATTTCTGTTACGAGCCAGGCGTAGCAGAAAGAAAAAGCAAACAAGCCTTTTGGAAAAATTTAACAAAATTTATTTACAAGTTAACTTAAACCTGTAGAAGTAAGAAAATTAAATGTACTTAGCTCTGTTATGAAATATCCTGAATGAATCTATTTTCCTTGATCCCACAGAATTCACAGTCCAAAATGAAAAGTAATATCCTTTAACAATCAAACACAGAATTTAGAAATAACTTTTCTTAAATGCCCAAACATCAAACTCCAAAGTCTGACTCAATGAGAAAAATCAAGCACTTTTATAGACCCTAAGATTTCTCTAGAACATTCCAGAGGGCTACGGAATAAGATGAGGTAATTTTCTAAAAATAATGCAACCCAGAACTTTCTGGAAGGTTCTGAAGTACTTTTCCTTGTAAACATGTTGTTTACAAAAATGAAATTAATCTGTGACTCATTTTTCTAGAATCTTCTATAAGAAGATTAACAAGATATTTATAGCACTATTAGGTCACAGTGGGGTGCAAGTGGGAATCAGAAAAATAAATTCTTATGCATAACAATATTTTTATTAAAGATATCATTAATTTTATTTATAGATATCTTGAAATTCGATTAAATAGTAAAACGGCACCTCATAGCAATTAACCTTTACAATTCTCTAGGCCAATTCAGCAATCGACAAATTGATGTTTTTTTTTTCTTATTTCCCTGTTTTCTGGGAAAATTAGAAACATTTAAAAATGTCGTCTGCTGTTGAGCGTTAAAGTACTGTAATTTGATTGGCATTGGAGCGAAGAGGAATATTTCGGGATATACAATTATTGCTTCTGGGTCGTCTGTCAATCTGCCTGTCTTTGTTGCATAGCATAACTTCTGAACTGTGCATGCTGTGGTTTTAAAATCTCTAATTATGGGTTCTTCATGAAGAAATGGCTAACACATATTTTTCTTGTCAGGATTATGCCATCTTGCAGCGTTATGGCCCTTTGTAAAAATATGGATGGGATCTTGTCAGCTAAATATAAAACAAGAGGGCCATGATGGCCCTGGATCGCTCACCTGATCCACACTGTAGGAATGAAATGGTGGTAATAGAGTAAGGCGCCTTGTCAGAAGGAAAATACAGGCCAAATATGAAGGTTCTATCTCAAATGGTTCAAAAGTTATGATAAAGTAGGTCAAAGGTCAAGGTCACAGATCAAACTTTTTGTATGGACGTGAAGCAATTGTCACAAGGAATATACATGCCAAATATGAAGGCTCTATCTCAAATGGTTCCAAAGTTATGATTAAGTATGTCACAGATCAAGGTCAAGGTCAC
Organism: Lucinisca nassula; assembly: GCA_963580285.1. Classification (NCBI taxonomy): domain Eukaryota; kingdom Metazoa; phylum Mollusca; class Bivalvia; order Lucinida; family Lucinidae; genus Lucinisca; species Lucinisca nassula. The sequence goes on along the minus strand of OY757017.1, from coordinate 4,222,279 downwards.
AGCTCAAATGTTTTGCATGAGTGGGAAGACCTTTTCACAAGGAATATACATGCCAAATGTGAAGGCTCTACCTTAAATGATACAAAAGTTATGACAAAAACGATTAAAAAGGTCAAGGTACAAAATTTTGCATGGTTGAGAGGCCCTTGTCACAAGGACCCTACATGCCAAATATGAAGGCTCTATCTTAATGGTTCAAAAGTTATAAGAAAGAAGGTCAAAGGTCAAGGTCACAGGTCAAAATTTTTGTGTGGGTGAAAGTCGTTGCCACAAGGAACATACATGACAAAGATGAAGGCTCTACCTCAAATGGTTCAAAAGTTATGATAAAGTAGGTCACATGTCAAGGTCAAGGTCACAAGTCATTTTTGAATGACACAAGGAAACTACATGCGAAATATGAAGGCTCTATCTCAAATGGCCAAAATAGATCAAAGGTCAAGGTCATAAGACAAAATTTTTGTATTGGTGGAAAGACCTTTTCACAAGGAACATACATGCCAAATATGAAGGCACCATCTCATATGGTTCAAAAGTTATGATAAAGTAGGTCAAATATCAAGGTAAAGGTCACATTTTATGTATGAATAGGAAACCCTTGTCGCAAGGAACCTACATGCCAAATATGAAGGCTGTATCTCAAATGCTTAAAAAGTTATGACAAAGTAGGTCAAAGGTCTAGGTAATGGGTCAAAATTTTTGAATGGCTGGGAAAGCCTTGTCACAACGAACATACATGCAAAATATGAAGCCTCTATCTCATATGGTTCAAAAGTTATGATAAAGTAGGTCACATGTCAGGGTCACAGGTCAAATATTTTTATATGAGTGGGAAGCCCTTGTCACAAGGAACCTACATGCCAAATATGAAGGCTCTGTCTCAAACGGTTAAAAAGTTATGACAAAATAACCTAGTTATCTACTTTTTGATTTGACATGACCCATATCTGAACTTAACTGAGATATTGTCCAGCTGATCATTCTGTGCAAGTTTTATGATGATTGGACTAAAACTTTGGCCTCTTGGAGCGTTCACAACGTTTTTCTATGATTTGACCCGCTGACCTAGTTTTTGAATCAACATGACCCATATTCAAACTTGAACCAGATATTGTCAAGATGATCATTCTGAGCAAGTTTGATGATGATCGGACGAGAACACGGGCCTCTACTAGTGTGTTCACAAGGTTTTTATATGATCTGACCTACTGACCTACTTATTGACCGGACATGACCCATATTGGAAATCAACAGAGATATTGTCAAATTATCATTCTGAGCAAGTTTGATTAGGAACAGACCAAAACTGTGGCCTCTAGAGTGTTCACAACATTTTTCTATGATTTGACCTTCTGACCTACTTTTTGACCCAAATGACCTGTATTCCAACTTGACCGAGATATTGCCAAGATGATCATTCTGAGCAAGTTTGGTGATGATCAGATGAAAACTGTGGTCTCTAGTGTGTTCACAAGGTTTTCTACGATTTGACCTACTTTCTGACCCGACATGACCCATATTCGAACTTGACCTAGATATTGTAAAGGTGATCATTCTGAGCAAGTTTGATGATAATTAGACTCAAATTGCAGTCTCTAGGGTGTAATCAAGGCTTTTCTATTATTTGACCTAATTTTGACCCCACATGACCCATATTCGAACCTGACCTAGATATTGCAGAGGTGATCATTCTGAGCAAGTTTGATGATGATTCGACCAAAACTGTTGCCTCTACAGTGTTGACAAGGTTTTACTTTGATTTGACCTGGTGACCTACTTTTTGACCCGACATGACCCATATTCAAACTCGACCGAGATACTGTCAGGATGATAATTCTGAGCAAGTTTGAGGATGATTGGACCAAATCTGTGGCCACCAGCCTGTTAACAAGGTTTTTATATGATTTGCCCTACTGACCTACTTTTTGACATGAGCCATATTTGAACTCGACCGACATATTGTCAGGATGATCATTCTGGGCAAGTTTTTAAGATGATTGGACCCAAACTGTGGCCTCCAGAGTGTCAACAAGGTTTTTCTATGGTTTGACCTACTGACCTACTTTTTGACCCGCCATGATCCATATTCAAACATGACCAAGATACTGTCAGGATGATCATTCTGATCAAGTTTTAGGATGATTGGACACAAACTGTGGGCTCTAGAGTGTTAACATGGTTTTCCTTTGATTTGACCTGGTGACCTACTTTTTGACCCAACATGACCCAAAGTCGAACTTGATTGGGATATTGTCAGGATGATCATTCTGAGCAAGTTTGAAGATGATTGGACCCAAACTGTGGCCTCCCGAGTGTTAACATGGTTTTTCTATGGTTTGACCTACTGACCTACTTTTTGACCCGACATGACCCATATTCAAACATGACCAAGATACTGTCAGGATGATCATTCTGATCAAGTTTGAGAATGATTGGACCAAAACTGTGGCCTTTAGAGTGTTAACAAGGTTTTCCTTTGATTTGACCTGGTGACCTACTTTTAGACCCGACATGACCCATATTCGAAATTGACCCAGATATTGTCAGGATGATAATTCTGAGCAAGTTTGAGGATGATGGGACCAAAACTGTGGCCTGTAGAGTGTTGACAAGGTTTTTATTTGATTTGACCTGGTGACCTACTTTTTGACCTGACATGACCCATATTCGAACTTGACCGAGATATTGTCAGAATGATCATTCTGGGCAAGTTTGAGGATGATGGGACCAAAACTGTGGCCTCTAAAATGTTAACAAGGTTTTCCTTTGATTTGACCTGGTGACCTACTTTTTGACCCGACATGTCCCATATTCAAACTTGACTGAGATGTTGTCATGATAATCATTCTGAGGAAGTTTGATGATGATTGGACCAAAACTGTGGCCTCTAATATGTTCACAAGAAAAATTTTACGCACGACGGACGACGGACGACGAACGTCGACGCCGGACATCTCACAGTCACAAAAGCTCACCATGACCTTCGGTCAGGTGAGCTAAAACATATTGAAGCAAGAGCCTTGGAATGCCTGTGACAAATAGTTTGTGGTGACATGCCGAACAACATCCACTGACAAGGACTTGTGATATAGAAAGTTAGTCCCTAGCTCTCACCAAACTACGCTAAGGCGGTTCTATTGAATACCACAACATAGGTTTTAATGGCGAATTGACAAAAGCTATCCTTCAATAATCACAATATACAAACCTTTTCTGTTGTTATGTGGCCATATCTTGATTGCCCTCGATCCTTTCCTGCTGCTACAGTATATCAGTCACAGAATGATAGTCAGGTTCCCTACATTACACAATATGAAGTTTTTATTACCAGTTTTTCATTAATTATGAACCCTTATATAAGCTTTTAGCTTTTTATCAAATCCTGTACCATATACTATTATGCGATGTCAACATGTGAATTTATTCCAATAAATATTGTTTAAACAAATTAGTAACCCTTAAAATGCCACGAAAGATTGCATCCGAAAATGTTGTCTGCTTATGTCGTCTGCAAACTTTACAAACAAAATTTTCATATAAGCAGTGTGGACTCTGTTCAGACTGCTCCAGCAGTCTGATCTGCATCCACAGTGACTTTTAAAGTTACCAGCAGACGTCAAAGCAGAGGACAACTGTCGTGATTGCCATGTTAAGGGTTAAATCACATTTTATACAGGTCCAATGGTCAAGCTGTAACATTTTCTCAACTCAAGATTTTGCTGCTGCAGCTATTGCCAAGACCGGGGTACCAGTCTATGCCTGGAAAGGGGAAACAGATGAGGAGTATATCTGGTGTATTGAACAGGTAGGTGGGATATGAGATTTACATGTAGGTGGGATATTAGACTGGCATACCAGGGAGAGATTGATGAGTATATTTGGTGTATTGAACTGGTAGGCGGGATAAAAGGCTTGCATACCAGTCTTTGTCTGTAAGCGGGGGAAACAGATCTGGAATACCTGAAGGTTGGATCTGAAATTGACATACCAGTCTACTAAAACTTATTTTGAGCATGGTATCTGCATTTTTGATCATAACAATTTCAAATGGACTAACAAAAGGTACTTTTAAGCATTTTAACAGTCTTTTAGATGATAAAATGAAATTATTTTTATGTAATAGATCAAAATAAAGGACTCGTATTCCATTGTTTTTTCTCATTGATTATCAAGAATACAAGACAAAAAGATATCAAAGGTAGAGCTTCTACCCAATATTCAAAAGTCATATGCTTATCAATAATGATCAAATTACCAATAATATTTGTATTAAATGTAGCAAATATTAGCCACGAAAACTGATGACTTTGTAGTTTGCTTTTTTTTTTTTTTTTTTAAAAACATGTAGTTACTTGACTTAATTTTAAAGTGAAACAAATCGAATTGCCTGCATCATTTGTATAGCCAATAAATAAATTTTTTATGTACATTTTTAAATTTCAATTTCAAGATTTTCTCATTTTTTATTTTTTTTTCTGTTTTTGATTTTTAATCAGTTTTTGTTCTTATTTTTTATTTAGATTTAGTGGGGGTTATTTGTTTTAATAACCATGGTCTCTGACCATCTACTGTTATTTCACATGATTTAGATATCAATGTCATCCTCATTGTCAGAGTCATCTGAAACCAAAGAGTATCTGTAATCTTCATCCTCATCTTCATCTTCCGGAGACTCATTAATGGCCCGTCCAACATTATCTTGAATTTGGTCTCCATCAAACCACTTCAATCTGAAACTATTGTCTTGCAAAACCCATCCACTTTCAACTGGATCTATTTCAAGTGGCTTAGCCTTGTCAGCATTTTTCCACACGTAAGCCACCAGATTTGTTCTTAATAGTTTTTGATGGAGCACTGGCTTTGATGGTGGAAGAAGACTTGCATCTGCTCCTTTGATTTTTGCTAAAGGGTATTCTTCATCTTTAGGAGCATATCTGTCTCGAAAAACGGCATAGCGTGCATCATCTATTTTGGTCAGATTAGGTTTTCCATACATACTACAGACAAAGGCTTCTACTGCGTCTTCTGTAGATGCATCTATGTGGACAGTATTGCCAAGTTGATTAAAGGCATTCAGAAACCTTTCTGACTTCTCAGCGATATCTACTGGGCGTGTTTTGCCTTTACGAAGGAAAGCAGCTGTATAGTCACATCCAGTGAATGCATGCAAAGCAGGTAATGCTGCACACAGATTTCTACCTAGTTCTCCACATAACTTTGTCACATCAACATATCTGGGGGTATTGTTTCTGTCATGCCCAACGTCCATCCAAACAAACCCTTCGGTAGTCAGCATATGGAACAGGAGAATTATAAGGACATCTGTGTCTACGCAGCGTACAACTATATTTGGGAGCACGAGCTGCTCACAAGCATACTTTACATGAAGTACAATGCGCGTATCAGCCTCTTCATGCTGACAATTGAGATCTTGGATCCCCTGTCGGGTCATTTTTGCATTGACTACTTTGTACATAAAACACACCTCATCCAAGCCAAAGTAAAGTTGACATGTTCCGAGCACTGAAGCATATTCGTCTTTAAACCATTCTTCTGCAAGAAATCGCAGTAGCGAAGACTTAAATGATTCTGACTTCATTGCTACGCTGAACTCTTTTGGTCGTCGTTGTTCTGGACCTGTAACTTTGATTTCTCCTGAAACTGATCCACGATCCTCTCTTGTTATATCTTTGATTGAAGGGTGATTATATGTGTCGCACACAAAATCAACACGACTGCCAAGTTTGACAAGGCATGAAAGGATCACATTTGCTATACCACCAAATGTCTGGGGCAAATTTGCAAGTGACTGTATTAGAAACATGCCATCGACAATACAAACCTCTACTATTTCTGGAGCAGCTGATGTGATTCTCTTCTCAAGCTTGCCAAAGAGCTTTGATTTGTCAGTGGTGATTTTAGTTCCATCTACATGAGCCAGTGTAAGAGGAACTGGAGTAAGAGGGTAAGCAAGGACCAATTTCAAATCAATGTCCTTAACAGTTGAAAGATAGAGCAGACGACCAAATAAGTCTCTTGTACCCTGAAGTTCTTTTATCCGTCTGTCCTTAACTGGAAGTTTAACTGACACTGCATTACAGGCAAATGACTTGACCTTCCTTCTTGGTATTGGTTTTTCAAAACGATCACCGTCAGCAAAGCAGTCAGCTTTAAATTCCTCATACCAAGTTTGACCCTGTGTCTGTGTCGACAAAATACTTCTTGCTGTGTCAGCTGGTATTACCTTACCTGTTGAAATGCAATACAGGCTATCATCACGAAACTCTGTCAAGAACGGATCCATGGTAGCTCCTATTCCAGTAATAACCTTGTTTAGGTCTGCACTATCACGCTGAATCCTACGTGGTTTTAAATCTTGTGCCACGTCTGGTTTCGGTTTCAGTCCTGACTTATTCATGAGATGCCCAACCAGCTCACTCCGAACTGATCTGGTAACCATCCACCTCCGTCTTGCACTTACAGATTGACTAAAGGATGCTATTCCAGTGAGTCTTGATGCAGCATCAGCATTCACTGTCTGTTCCAATGTTAGGTCAACCGGGCTTCTAGAGAATGGTCTAGTTGTTCTTCGAACCGTTAAAGCTCCTGCTTCCAACATTGCTTTGGCACCTGGGTGTGTTTCATCAATATTCAGAAGATCTAGATGGTATCTAGTCATCCACCTTGCATAATTAGGGCGACTGGTAGCAAAGAATATTGCACACATTTTACCAAGACAAAAAATGAACAGTTCCAAATCATTGGTATGACATGCCCTACTGAAGAGGAGATACAGCTCTACAAGATCAATGTACATTATCCAGAATGCTGCTGTCTTTCCATGGTCCCCCGACCTTGTTATATCTGTGTATTGCTCATACTTTTGCATGAACAAATCAAAATCATCCCTTCTCTCGAGTGTCTGCATCTGTGCTGGGGAAGGATCTTCATACAGTTCCCTCAATTGAGAAAGGAGATCACGTGGAATGTCTCCACATTCCGTAAGAAAGGCACGGAAATGCAGAACACGAAATGCTTGTGCTAATAAGGGATGTAACCGTTTGCAACGATTAAAGTGCTTTCCACTGATGAAGCCATTAAGGGACCCGGCAGCCAAAACTTCAGTGTCCGTTAGAATATGAGGCCCACCAGATTCATCAATAACATAACCAAGGGAGCCAAAGTAGGCTCGCTGAATATGAAATGGCCCGAAACAAACAAATATATTGTTGTACAGTGGCGATTCACTTTGCTGGATCTGTTTTGCTGGTTTGGCGATGGCAAGGTCATAATGAACTATAATGAAGGCCTCCTGACACTCCTCAGCAACACGCTGAGAAACTTTCAAAGTTTCAGCAACAACATCGAGTCGTGTTGGAGGCAAGCTGAGGTTCTCCATATAGCCAATAACTTGCCTTGGCAGTGGATCATTAGTATCTGAGAGTTCCATCCAGTCCACATTGGTGTTCCATCAAACAGAGAGCATAGTACAGTCCATGTCTGATCGCGTCTCTCAAGCTGCAATACATGGTCAGGCTGATCAGAGGTCTTAATATTAAAATTAAAAGTCTTGATTTTAGGCTTTTTTCTATATGGCTGAGGATCAGTCTCAACTGAAGAGTGGAATGCTCTCTTCCTTTCCTAGAGGGTCTTGGCTCCTGAAATCTCTGTTCAGCTTCTGGATCTGCGTCATCAGTGCAGACATTCTGGTAGCATATACCAACAGTATCATGGAGGGTACCACTTCCAGATAATGGTTGCTGAATGAGACCATCAGGTGTTGCAGAATTCTTTTCTGTTATAGACATTGCTAAATCTGTTTCTAAAGATTCAACTGTATGATAACTAATACAGTGACCAAAGCGGTTAAGGTTTTCAATGACCTTCCTGCTTCCAGTTAAACTCTTTAAGCCCAAGCCTAAGCAAACATGCTTAGACGGCTTGATGGCACCTCTGGATCCAGCAAAAAGGCAATCTTCAGCTGCTGCCTCAATATATCGCTGTACTTTTTCATTGGTCTCTTTAATTGCTGAGCCAGTGTACAAAACCTTGAAAAATTTTAACAAAAGATCTGGTGGATCAGCCTGCCCTTTAGCAAGAGTGTCTGCCGTAACTGGAAAGGGGAAATCAGCATTTCTGTTCTTTGTGTCAAGAATCAAAGACCTTAGGTGCAAAGCTGCTTCTGTTATCTTAGCTTCTTTACTTGATGCTTGCTCCAAAGCATAGTTAACGGCCTCTGCAGTCTCTATCTTACTAGAGTATATAACATTACCCTGCCTTTTGTTTGCTTTGCCCATTGAAAGTTTACCCTGAAAATGCTTCATAAGCTTGCTACCAAGAGATTGGGCAGAGTAGTTTGAATCAGAGTACCCATACTCAGCCAAACATACCATGTACCGCTCATGAAGCGATGTTAATAGCTCAGCATGTTCTTTATCTAGCACTACCTCTTGGACATACAATATTAAATCAGAGAAGGCTTTGTCATGTGACGCCCTAAGCTTATGATATTCAGAATCTTTTGATTCTTCAGTACTCACCATTTGTTGCTGAAATCTTTCTGCTCTGTTTATATAATTCTTTCTGCAGCTATGATGGTATTTTACTTCTTTAGCTACAAAGTCAATGCTACCAATTTTCGTTGTCATTTAAAACAATAGCGGCATCCTTGATGTTCTTTTCTGCATCAGGATCTTCTGAGCTGCTAACTCTTTCAACGCCTGATTTTCTACTTGACTGTGTTTTCTGCTTACAAAAAATACATATTTTTTCAAATATGTCAGAAGTGCCTGCTGTTGGACTTTGCAGATCTGATCGTAGCAACTTATCTGAACTCTCACGCCTTGAACCAGTACTAATTGGTGTCTTTGATTTTGGTACGGCAGTAAAATTGCTATAGCATGATGGGTGGTACCCATGTCGTTTCTCAAACGACTCAGGCAGGTTTTTGCATACGATGTCATACTTGGATGCCTTCCAAGTTTCTGACCTAGCCGTAGCAGCATTCTGCACCTTCAACCATTTCTCGTCTGTGAAGGGAAGCGCCTTCTCCTTACAACGTCTGCCAGAATCGATATGGAGAATGCATTCAACATTCATCGGCTCAACTGGGGATTTTTCAGTTGTCTCCATCTTCTAATCTCCTACCTGAAAATAGAAAGAAAAATAGTTAAGAAAAAAGTATTTAACCCATTTTAGCCAAACCGATTCTTCCATCTGTTTCATTTGGATTAGTCCATTATTCATATAAGTGGTGCCATGTTGACCGTTAGTTTATAATCTTAATTTGAAATGACATTTGTAACAGCATGCAGTGTAGACCCTGATGAGATTCTGCATTTTGCAAAGTCTCATCTGGGTCTTCACTGTTTGCCTTTGTCCCATTTATAGGAGGCTAGGCATGAATGGGCTAAAATGAATGATAAACCAAGAAACCAATAAGTGTAACGTGTGAAATTCATGATTTCGCAGGAATATGTAAAATGTACGCACATTAGATCTGAAAAAGTACAATTCAGAAACTCTAAATAGAGTGATAATGGATATATATGAATATTATAAAGTGCAAAAATGTAATACAATAAATTTACAATGAATTGCTTCATAAAAAACAGTCATGAAGTCCTTTTGGACTTTTGCACAAGTTTCGCCTGGAAAACAATGAAAATCATCAGTTTTCGTGGCTGCTTTGCATTTGACATAGGCTATATACCCTTAAAATGACAAAATATTACAAAATATATTTCCCTACTTTTCTACTATCCATTTGAAAGTGTTTCATATAAAAATTGATAATTCAGACCATCCTAATGAGAAGAAAGTCAGTCATACACAAGGGTACCCCCAATTTTACGATTTTTAAACATTTTGTTCACCCCTGTTCTAAACAAGCGCAAATACCCATTTTGTGTACCAGCGGATTTTACTAAGACTTCGATTTTTGGATTCAGCATACATTTTTACATAAAAATAGACCATCAAACCTTTTGGCCTCGACCACATGATTAAACATACCACGGGCTCTGGGACTTTCAAAGGAGAAAACCAATGAGGAGTATATCTGGTATATTGAACTGGTAGGTGGAATCTCAAATTGACATGATCGTCAATGTTTGAAAAGGGGGCACGATGAGGAGTATTTTCTTGTGTATTGATCAGGTAGGTGGGATTTGAAATTTACATACCAGTCTACGTTTGAAACGGGAGAAACAGATCATGAGATGAGGAGTATCAATATCTGGTTATTGAACTGCTGGGTGAGATATGAGATTGGCATACCAGGGAGAAGATAAGGTGTATATCTGGTATATTGAACTGGTAGGTGAGATATGAGATTAGCATACCAGGGGGAAGATAAGGAGTATACCTGGTGTATTGAACTGCTGGATGAGATATGAGATTGGCATACCGGGGGGAAGATAAGGAGTATATCTGGTGTATTGAACTGGTAGGTACTAGGTGAGATATGAGATTGGCATACCAGGGGGGGGGGGAAGATGAGGAGTATATCTGGTGTATTGAACTGGTAGGTGAGATATGAGATTGGCATACCAGGGGGAAGATGAGGAGTATATCTGGGGTATTGAACTGGTATGTGAGATATGAGATTGGCATACCAGGGAGAAGATAAGGAGTATATCTGGGGTATTGAACTGGTAGGTGAGATATGAGATTGACATACCAGGGGGGAGATGAGGAGTATATCTTGGGTATTGAACTGGTATGTGAGATATGAGATTGGCATACTAGGGAGAAGTTCAGGAGTATATCTGGGGTATTGAACTGGTAGATGAGATATGAGATTGACATATCAGAGGGAAGATGCGGATTATATCTGGTGTATGGATCTGGTAGGTGAGTTATGAGATTTGCATACCAGGGAGAAGATGAGGAGTATATCTGGTGTATTGAATTGCTGGGTGAGATATGAGATTGGCATACCAGTGGGAAGATAAGGACAATATCTGGTGTATTGAACTGGTAGGTACCAGGTGAGATATGAGATTGGCATACCAGGGGGAAGATAAGGAGTATATCTGGTGTATTGAACTGGTAGGTACTAGGTGAGATATGAGATTAGCATACCAGGGGGGAAGATGAGGAGTATATCTGGTGTATTGAACTGGTAGGTGAGATATGAGATTGGCATACCAGGGGGAAGATGAGGAGTATATCTGGGGTATTGAACTGGTATGTGAGATATGAGATTGGCATACCAGGAAGAAGATAAGGAGTATATCTGGGGTATTGAACTGGTAGGTGAGATATGAGATTGACATACCAGGGGGAAGATGAGGAGTATATCTTGGGTATTGAACTGGTAGGTGAGATATGAGATTGGCATACCAGGGAGAAGTTCAGGAGTATATCTGGGGTATTGAACTGGTAGATGAGATATGAGATTGACATATCAGGGGGAAGATGCGGATTATATCTGGGGTATTGAACTGGTAGGTGAGATATGAGATTGGCATACCAGGGGGAAGATGAGGAGTATATCTTGGGTATTGAACTGGTAGGTGAGATATGAGATTTGCATACCAGGGAGAAGATGAGAAGTATATCTGGTGTATTGAACTGCTGGGTGAGATATGAGATTGGCATACCAGTGGGAAGATAAGGACAATAGCTGGTGTATTGAACTGGTAGGTACCAGATGAGATATGAGATTGGCATACCAGGGAGAAAAATGAGGAGTATATCTAGTGTATTGAACTTGTATATGAGATATGTGATTGGCATACCAGGGGGAAGATAAGGAGTATATCTGGTGTATTGAACTGGTAGGTACTAGGTGAGATATAAGATTGGCATACCAGGGAGAAGATGAGGAGTCTATCTGGTGTATTGAACTGGTATGTGAGATATGAGATTGGCATACCAGGGAGAAGATAAGGAGTAAACCTTCTGTATTGAACTGGTAGGTGAGATATTAGATTGGCATACCAGGGAGAAGATGGGGAGAATATCTGGTGTATTGAAATGCTGGTTGAAATATGAGATTGGCATACCAGGGGCAAGATAAGGAGTATATCTGGTGTATTGAACTGGTAGGTACTAGGTGAGATATGAGTTTGGCATACAAGTGGGAAGATAAGTAGTATATCTGGTGTATTGAACTGGTAGATACTAGGTGGGATATGAGATTGGCATACCAGGTAGAAGATAAGGAGTATATCTGGTGTATTGAACGGGTAGGTACTAGGTGAGATATGAGATTGGTATACCAGTGGGAAGATAATGAGTTTATCTGGTGTATTGAACTGGTAGGAACAAGGTAGGATATGAGATTGTCATAACAGGGAGAAGATGAGAAGTATATTTGGTGTAATGAGCTGCTGAGCGAGATGCGATTGCCATACCAGTTGGAAGATAAGGAGTATATCTGGTGTATTGAACTGGTAGGTACTAGGTGGGATATGAGATTGGCATACCAGGGAGAGGATGAGGAGTATATCTGGTGTAATGAACTGCTAAGTGAGTGATGCGATCGCCATATAAGTGTGAAGATAATGAGTATATCTGGTGTATTGAACTTGTAGTTACTTTGTGCGATTTGAGATTGACATACAAGGGGGAAGATGAGGAGTATATTTGGGGTATTGAACTGGTAAGTGAGATATGAGATTGACATACCAGGGGAAGATGAGGAGTATATTTGTGGTATTGAACTGGTAGATGAGATATGAGATTGGCATACCATCGGGAAGATGAGGTGTATATCTGGGGTATTGAAGTGGTAGGTGAGAAATGAGATTGGCATACCAGGGAGAAGATAAGGAGTATATCTGGGGTATTGAACTGGTAGGCGAGATTGACATACCAGGGGGAAGATGAGGAGTAAATTTGGTGTATTGAACTGGTAGATGAGCCATGAGATTGACATACTATGAGGAGGTGTATATCAGGGGTATTGAACTGGTAGGTGTATATAAGATTGACATAACAGGGAGAAGATGAGGAGTATATTTGTGGTATTGAACTGGTAGTTGAGATATAAGATTGGCCTACCTCGGAGAAGATGAGGAGTATATCTGGGGTATTGGGTTGGTAGGTGAGATATGAGATTGACACACCAGGGGGAGATGAGGAGTAGGTGAGACACGGGACTGGCATACCGGGGGGTGGGGTGGTGATGAGTATATCTGGGGTATTGAACTGGTAGGTAGGATATGAGAACGGCATACCAGGGGGGGATGAGGAGTATATCTGGGGTATTGAACTGGTAGGTACTAGGTGGGATATGAGACTTGCATACCAGGGGGAAGATGAGGAGTATATCTGTGGTATTGAACTGGTAGGTACTAGGTTGGATATGACACTTGCATACCAGGAAGTTGAGGATTATCTGGGGTATTGAAATAGTAGGTGAGATATAAGATTGACATACCAGGGGGAAGATGAGGAGTATATCTGGGGTATTGAACTGGTAGGTGGGATATGAGATTAGCATACTAGGGGGAAGATCAGGAGTATATCTGGGTATTGAACTGGAAGGTGAGATATGATATTTGCATATCAGGGGGAAGATGGGGAGAATATCTGGGGTATTGAACTGGTATGTGGGATATGAGATTGGCATATCATGGAAGATGAGGAGTATATCTTGGGTATTGAACTGGTAGGAGAGATATGAGACTGGCATACCAGGGGAAGATGAGGAGTATATCTGGGGTATTGAACTGGTGAGATATGAGAGGCATGCACGGGGAAGATGTGGAGTATATCTGGGGTATTGAACTGGTAGGTACTAGGCGGGATATGAGACTGGAATACCAGGGGGAAGATAAGGAGTATATCTGGGGTATTGAACTGGTGAAATATGAGACTGGCATACCACTGGGAAGATGCGGAGTATATCCGGGGTATTGAACTGGTAGATACTAGGTGGGATTTGAGACTTGCATACCAGGGGGAAGACGAGAAGAACATCTGGGCTATTGAACTGGTAGGTGAGATATGATATTGACATACCAGAGGGGGGATACTGAGTATATCTGGGGTATTTAACTGGTAGGTACCAGTTAGGATATTAGACTGGCATTCCAGGTGGAAGATGGGTATATTTGGGGTATTGAACTGGTAGGTGAGATATGAGATTTTCATACCAGGGGAAGATTGGGCGCATATCTGGGGTATTGAACTGGTAGGTACTAGGTGGGATATGAGACAAACATACCAGGGGTGGGGGGCCGAGGATGAGGAGTATATCTGGTGTATTGAACTGGTAGGTGAGATATTAGATTGGCATACCAGGGCGAAGGCGAGGAGTATATCCGGTGTAATGAACTAGAAGGTGGGATATGAGACTGGCATACCAGGGGGAAGATGAGGAGTATATCTGGTGTATTGAACTGGTAGGTGAGATAAGAGATTGGCATACCAGGGGGTAGATGAGGAGTATATCTGGGGTATTGAACTGGTAGGTGGGATATGAGATTGGCATACAAGCGGGGATGAGGAGTATATCTATGGTATTGAACTGGTAGGAGACATATGAGTCTGGCAAACCAGGGGTAAGATGAGGAGTATATCTGGGTTTTGAGCTGGTAGGTATTAGGTCGGATATGAGACTGACATACCAGGGGAAGATGAGGAGTATATCTGGGGTATTGAACTGGTAGGTACTAGGTGGGATATGAGACTGGCATACCAGGGGGGAGATGAGAAGTATATCTTGGGTATTGAGCTGGTAGTTACTAGGTGGGATATGAGACTGGCATACATCTGGAAGAGAAAACAGATGAGGAGTATATCCAGTGTATTGAACGAGTAGCTTGGATACAAGATTGGCATACTAGTCTATGTCTGGCAGGGGGAAACAGATGAGGAGTATATCTGTTGTATTTAACGAGAAGTTTGGAAACAAGAATGGCGTACCAGGAGCCCATGTCTGGAAGCGGGAAATAGATAAGGAGTATACCTGAAACAAGGATTTGCATACCAATCCATGTGTGGAAGTGGGAAACAGCAAAGTACATTGTTTATCTGGTGCAATGAACAGGTACATGTGATACAAGATAAGGGTATTAGTCTATGTCTGGGAGGAAGAAACAGACAGACAGAACTGTCTGGTGTGTTCAAAAACATAAGCTACAAGATTGAGGTGCCAGTCTAGTCAGTGTATATCCCCAGCAGGCACATGACGTAATTATGACGTCACGTCAACGTCCGTACGACGTCATGACGTATATGCAACGTCACATCAACGTCGGTGCAACGTCATGACGTTGCACCGACGTTGATTTGACGTTGCCATAGCGACGTGTGCCTGCTGGGTCTGGGATGAGGAAGCGGCCAAGTATGTCTGATGCATTGAACAGATTGGGGTACCAGTCTGAAACAGGTAAATAGATCTATGTGATATATGACTGGAGTGCCTGGGAGAAGGAAATGGGTAAAACTGTCTGGTGCATTGGATGATTATGCCACCCCTCTCCCGCCGGAGGTAAGAGGGACATATTCTTTTGGTGCTGCTACTGTTTGCAGTCATTACGTAATTATGGCGTTTACCTCATTTTCAAGGTCATAGGCCCCTCAAAACTGTCAATTTAGGGCCAAAAATGACTTGTCTGCACTCTCTCTCTCTCTCTCTCTCTCTCTCTCTCTCTCTCTCTCTCTCTCTCTCTCTCTCTCAGTAACCAATTGATTAATATTAGTCAAACTTGGTACAATATATTATTACAACATACAGCAGAATTGATTAGATTTCGGTGACCTTGACCTTTTTTTCAATGCCCACGAAGACTCAATTTTGGGCCAATGATGGCTTGTCTGCACTCTGTCTAATTAATGATAAATTGATTTTAGTCCAACTTGGTACAATATATCATTACCACATACCGCAGATTTGATTAGATTTTGGTGACCTTGACCTTTTTGCAAGATCACAGGCCCCCAAAATAGTCAATTATGGATCAAAATGGTTTGTATGCACTCTATCTCATTAACGAATCGATTCGCTTTAGTTAAACTTGGTACAATATATTATTGCAACATTTCGCAGTTTTGATTAGATTTTCGTGACCGTGACCTTTTTTCAAGGTCACAGGCCTCTAAAAATATTCCAAAATTGGCTTGTCTCCACTCTTATCACATTAACAAATTGATAAAATTTTAGTCTAGCTTGGTACAATATATTATTATAACATACCACAGATATGATTAGATTTTGGTGACCTTGACTTCTTCAAGAGCACAGACCCCCAAAGACTGTTAATTTAGGGCCAAAAATGGCTTGTCTGTACTCTATCTCATTTGTTTGTTTGTTTGTATTGGAACGCTATCTCATTAACCAATTGATTGATTTTAGTCAAACATTTATCTGCACTCTATCTCATTAACCAATTGTTTAATTTTAGTCTAACTGGGCACAATATATCATTACAACATACCACGGATTTGTTTAGATTTTGGTGGCCTTCACCTTTTTTTCAAGGGCACAGGCCCCCAAAGACCGTGTTTTTGGTTTGTCCGCACCCTATCTCATGAACGAAATGGCGAAATTCGGTTAAACTGGGTACACTGTATCATGAAAATTGTCTCTGGAGGCAATTTGTATGAGATATCAAGTCCTATTTTAGGAAACAATTTTGCGTTATGCCATGTACTGTTTACTGGCGAAAATATCAGCAATTTGTCAGTTGGTGAATTAGCCCAAAGAATGGTATAAGTTAAATGAACTTTTGGATGAGGGGTGGAAACTGGACAAAACTACTCGAAGTTACACTGAGGAAAATTTACCTTTGCTTCTAGTGAAGTAAATACACTGCTTGCCAAAAACTGCGATGGGTTGGTAAATAGAAGGGATATTCACATGTATGCAGTAAGCCATATTTTCTCTGAAAAAAAAAGTGGCCCATGTGTGTGGCAGGTTTGCTTTAGTGCTTAGAGGTTACAAGTTTAATTCTTGTTTAATGCTTCATCCATTTATTGTATTTAATTTATTACTCTTGCATTTCAGACCCTGGTGTTCCCTGATGGTCAGCCACTCAACATGATAGTAGACGATGGGGGTGATCTCACAAACCTTGTGCATGAAAAATACCCACAATTTCTTGAAGGGATCAAAGGTCTGTCAGAGGAGACGACAACGGGTGTTCATAATCTCTATAAAATGATGGCTGACAAGAAACTGAAGGTCCCAGCAATTAATGTCAATGACTCGGTCACCAAAGTGAGCATTTCTGTTCTCAAACTTATACAGGGGTTTTCATAAGAATCAAATGTCTTTGGGTCCACACGACCAGCTTATCCCAACTTCTACTGCTCGGACACTATTATATAAGTCCTGATTTTGACATTAATTTTGATCCCCGTAAAGTCAACTTTTATATAGTAAAACTGGGGTTTGCAGGGGTATACATTATTTTTTCTTATTTCTGCTCGGAAAATATGTGTTTGATTTCATAAAGATTGAAAAAATGATTTAACCATTCATTTCCTGAAGTAGATTGAGAAGGATCATTAACATTAGATTCTTCCTTCAAATCTTTTAATGGCTTCCAGTATGCTTCTGGATCTTTTTCAAATATACTATCTAATTGTGATAATAAACCAGATTTGACTTCTTTACATTTCTTTTTACAAGAACGGCTGTAAAATTTTCTATATTTGAAAAAAATATCCACGAACTACTGGGTCCTTGGAAAATAGAAGTGAAGGCAATGATCAGGAATCGATACAATTAACCCACGGCTTCCATCAGAGACACAAAAGGGAAAGAAACACAAACATGAAACAACAGACTTTAATGGAAACATAAACAGCGGAAAGCCAAAAGGACAGTTAATTTCCCACAAAATGGCCCATTGGCTATCCAAAACAAAGTAATATAAGCGATACAAACACTCAAAGACAAACCAAAACAAAAATAAATCGCGACAGAAGAACCACCCCGGAAACCTTGAAAACAATTAACTTTTTCTTAACAATCCTCTTCTCATTCTAAACAAATCGTGGTCAAACCATTTTTATGTTTAAGTTTTGTTTCAGAATTCCCTTGTCTAAAGCATTTCTTCTTCAAAGATTTCGAACATGCAGTGTAAATAATATCGTTAGAACAATATAAAGCATCGTCGGTGGATAACTCCTGACTATCCAAAATGAAAGATGAATCCATAAATTGTCTTAACTTATGCTTCACATCTAATGTATCAAAAGCTTTCTGAAATAAAAAAGGCGGATCTTTAAACCATCTATATGTATGATTATTTTCCTGACTTTAATAATAATTACCTTCTGTATGAGATGGCTCTGTATAAGATGCTGAAATTTTTAATGAAAGTTTAGCGTGATCAGAAAGATGAGGTACGTATGTGACCATGAACATAAAAAATAAATAACATTTTCAATAAAACTTTCTGAAACTGTACAATAATCCACCACCCTATTACCGTTGTATTGAAGTACCAAACCTATCCCCAAAGGTTTTGCCATTTAAAATACTCAAATTAGCTTGGATGCAAATGTCAAGCAATTCTTTACCACGAGGACAAACATGTAAATCCTGGCTTTTTCTTTTTCTAGTTAACATAGACTTAAGGTCGGAAGGCAGAGGAATATATTTATCGTCATTATCGACATAATCTTGTCCAGTACCGGTCCTGGCATTAATATCACCCATTATGACAAGTAGAAGTAAAACAAAGATCAGGAATCGATACCGCCATCCATCAAAGACACCAAAGGAGAAGAAACACAAACATGAAGCGACCTGGCCATAATAGAAACCTAAACAAAGGAATGCCATAAGGACAGTTACTTTCCCACAAAATGGCCAAATGGCCATCCAAAATAAAAAGACACAAGTGATACACCCAGTAAGTAACAAACAACAACATAAATAAACCGCCACAGAAGAACCGCCTTGGAACGGTCAGTGGAAAGATTTCCACTGGGGTGGGGGTGGGGGGGGCTTAAATCGATTTTACATCGCCATTATCCTCGCCCTTACCTCTGTCGCGGTATACACTAATTTTGTTTAGTCCGCATGAAGGTTTCCTAACTCATCAGTGTAACATCTCCGAGAACATACAAATAAAAAAAGGGCCCCCGCCCATAGGGGCTTGAAGAAATATATGGGCTGCATGATGCTTCCACGCAGAGCTGAATCCAGCCCGCACACTAGTACTGGTAAACCGCTTAGTGGATCTAAGCCTGTCCAGGAACCGCGGTGCGAGGCGGACCGTCCATGTTAATAAACCCTATTGGTTTAATTGGGCACAGGGCTTGAGATGTCATTTCATCTCAATGTCGGGTAAAAGTCCCACAAAATTGGAAGCAACGTCTCCAAAATGACCTTTACAGTGTTGACGGGGACGTTAAACCTCAAATCAACCAACCAACAAATAAAAAAACTACAGAGATGAAACAAGGTTGAAGACTCGACAGCATACAACAACAGAATTGCTGGAGCAAAAGAAAACCTACAGTTAGACGCCGAGGGGCCCGACCAAAGACGGAGCATCAGGCGCCAACCCAATTTACTATATATAACAATATCATTCTCCAAGTGTTGCAAAATATTGAGATTATGTCTCAAAACATAACAGGAATTCACAGGTGCTATATACACAAAAGACAAGAAGACGTCATTTTTAAACCAAAAAAAAAAAAACTGCTTCGAGAGTTTTAACCAAAATAATTCACTTCAATTTCTTGATAATACAGTGGTACCATTTTTACATATTTGCTTATTAACAAAATCATACCACCAGATGTAGGAAATTGTGTTACCTTTGGTCTCTCAATAGATACTGACCAGTATGATTCATCAATGAAGAAAATTTCATTACTTTGGGGTTCTTGTAAACAAAATATATCATAAGATGTAACCTCAATAATGAATTGCTTGTCCTCTGCTTTATTAAACACATTTGGTTTGACATTGTGCACAATCCAACATCCATTTTTTAGAAACGCTTTAATAAACAATAAATATGTATAGCAAGTAGCCAGAAGAACTAGTGAAATATTAAATTGCCGAAAAAAAAAACACTACAAGAACATTAGGACTACCCTTACATGTAATATATAACACAAAATACGACATTTAATATAATTACCATTTGTCAGTTACTAACGCAAACTTAATTCTTTCAGGATTTCAGCACAAAATTTCAAAAATAAATGGTAATATGACATGTAGAGCAGACACAACATCAGTAGTCTGACAGGTATCAGAAATCACAAACATACATTAACTTTTTAAGAAAATGTAAGCAATAAGTATCGCCCCCATAATAAGTTTAGAAAAAAAAACACACCTGAAAATATCCTTAAAGCCAACAAGAGAATCTTCACTGAAAAGTCAAATTGTTTCAATGCATCTTATTAATAGTACTACGCCGTTCCATACCTGAACCCTCCCCCCCCCCCCCCCCCCCAATCAAATTATTTCGATACAACATTTTATTAGCATAACGGCTTTCCATACCTGAACATTTCAGTACAATATCTTAATAACACAACGGCTTTCCATAAGTGATAAAAAAATTATTTCAGGGTATGAGTGCGTATTTTTTCTCCATCCTTTCTGTTTTACTTTGAAAATGCTCAATGGCTCGTTTTAAGTTTTGTGCCAGGATTGTCGTGCCCTTTCTTGACAGATGATTATAGCCTCTAAGCACTCCTTTCGCAGAAGAGTTAACTGTTGTGAATCAGTAGAGTTTTATTTCTTGACAAGGGTTTGCTGATCTCTGCCCGCTTGGTAAACCGAGTGATTTGTTTGATTTGAGGTTTAACGTCCCCGACAACACTGTGAAGGTCATTTTGGAGACGTTGCGCCCAATTTTGTCGGACTTTTACTCGACATTGAGATGAAATGACATCTCAAGCCCTGTCACTCAATGAAACCAATAGGGTTTATTAGCATGGGCGATCCACCTCGCACCGCGGTTCCTGGACAGGCTTAGATCCTCTAAGCGGTTTACCAGTACTAGTGTGCGGACCGGATTCAGCTCTGCGTGGAAACATCATGCAGCCCATATATTTCTTCAAGCCCCTATGGGCGGTGGTAAACCGAGTTATCCAGGGAACTTGAGATTGGTAGCAGACACCAGCTAAATCATCTTATCCGAAAATTCAGACTCCCTACCTTAAGAATAAGATCAGCCTGTGCATCTGCCCAGTTCTTTACTATTCACCTTGTTTGCATTATCTGCTTGTTCCTAGTCTGAAGGTTATCAGTGTTGGAAAAACAGGTAACCAGACCCCCCTGACCTTGAAAGGTCGGGTGGGTCTGGTTACCTGGTTTTTCCAATATTTACAATGTGGAAGCTGGGAGCCAGCAAATAAATGCGAATATGGTGAATAATGTCTGTTAGGCCACAGGCGCTTGAAGTTTAGTCCATTTAAACGGATTGAAAATGTCAAAAAATAAAGACTCTGATGCAATTTCAAAGAAATAGCTTAGTGTCACTTTTGATTTTGAACCTTATGAACTAGTTATGGACAGAACTTCAAGCTCCTGTGGTTAGGCCAGAGCTTCACATGATGCAGACGAGTTAGTGTGGATGTGTATGCTGGGGCCAAACATAAATTATCTTTGTCATAGCCTCAAAAAGAATCCAACAGGTACATGACGTAATTGTGACGTCATGTTAACGTCCGTACAACGTCATGACATTTCTGCAACGTCACATCTACGTCGGTGTAACGTCATGGCGTTGCACCGACGTTGATTTGCTGTTGCCCTAGCGACGTATGCCTGCTGGGAAGGCTTATCCAAATATAAATTTGGTTATTTCTGCACAAAAACATATGGTGTGGGTACTCATAAGAAGCGCCTCACTGGGAAATTTCTGATGAGTACCCACATGTTTTCTGTTCAAAAACATATGGTGTGGGTACTCATTAGATGGAGGTGCTTTCTGATGAGTACCACCCATGTTTTCTGTACAAAAACATATGGTGTGGGGTACTCATTAGACGGAGGCGCTTCTGATGAGTACCCACAACATGTTTTTATGCAGAAGCACCACTTTTAGGATGAAAAAAACGCCCTATCAGGAGCTATGTTCTGGGAGACAACTTTCTTGACTTCCTAACCCTGATAAGAGAAGTATCCAGATACTATTTTTCTTATTTCTGCACGAAAACATACGTTGTGGGTACTCATTAGAAGTGCCTCATCAAGGGTCTTCTAATGAGTACCCACAACAAAAGTTTTCATGCAGAAATAATAAAAAATATCAGGGGCCAGTTGTTCAAAACTAACGATGTCGTTAATGAAAAAATCGTTAAATCTTTGATCATTTAATATGGCAAATATACTAATATTTTTGCTGAAAAAATGTGAGCAGCTTTTGCATATGCAAAAGCTGCTCACATTTTTTTCAGCAAAAATACCAAAATTGTAGGTATTAAATTTGCTAGAACAGTTAACAATTTTACCACTAACGAGCTCGTTAAGCAAACGAGGCTTTGGGCAACTGGGCCCTGGGACATTAGGGATGCAAAAAAGTGCCTTATCTGGAGCTATGCAATGTTCACTTTCACGTAAAACTTTCCAAAAAAGGAGTCATAAAGAGTAAATTCATTCTTTGAGAGTATACCCCTATTGACAAGGGAGACAAAACTCCTTTTGAAGAGTTGCCTGCCTTGAAGATGTATTCATTCCCTTGAAGTATGATACTGGCCTTGAAGTATGATATTGACCTTGAAGTATGATATTGACCTTGAAGTTTGATACTGACCTTGAAGTATGATGCTGACCTTGAAAGTATGATACTGACCTTGAAGTTTGATACTGACCCTGAAGTATGATACTGACCTTGAAGTTTGATACTGACCTTGAAGTATGATGCTGACCTTGAAAGTATGATACTGACCTTGAAGTATGATACTGACCTTGAAGTTTGATACTGACCTTGAAGTATGATGCTGACCTTAGTGTTTGATTCTGACCTTGAAGTATGATGCTGACCTTAGTGTTTGATACTGACCCTGAAGTATGATATTGACCTTGAAGTTTGATACTGACCTTGAAGTATGATGCTGACCTTGAAAGTATGATACTGATCTTGAAGTATGATACTGACCCTGAAGTATGATATGACCTTGAAGTTTGATACTGACCTTGAAGTTTGATACTGACCTTGAAGTATGATACTGACCTTGAAGTATGATACCTTCCTTGAAGTATGGTATTGATCTTGAAGTATGACACTGAGCTTGAAGTATGATGCTGACCTTGTTTGTTTGTTTGTATTGGAGTTTAACGGCCCAGGCAACACTATTTTAGGTCATTTTTTGAGCCGGTCAGTTTACCTATCCACACTTTTCCAGGGCAGGCTTAAACGTAAACGGTTAACCAGTACAATGCACATTTTTTCGCTAGGACTAAAACTTCCCTTCTTGAATCAGGGGAAGGGAGAGAATGACCGTAGAAAAGATTGCATGATCAATCTCCACGACAGAATGTTGCCGACCTCGGCAGGTATCGGATCCGCGTCCTCCTGATCACCAGTCAGACGCACATCCGACTGAGCCACCGAGGCCGGCGATATTGACCTTGAAGTATGACACTGATTTTAAGTATGGTATTGGAGTATGCTATTGAATCTGAAGTATGATACTGACCATGAAGTATGGTGTTGAATTTGAAGTTTGGTACTGATCTTGAAGGATGATATTGAATTTGATGTTTGATATTGAACTTGAACTATGCTACTGACCTAAAGTATGATCCTGACCTTTAAGTATGATACTAACCTTAAAGTTGACCGTAAGTATGATTCTGACCTTGAAATATGATACTTACTTGGAAGTATGATATTGACCTTGAAGCTTGATATTGATCTCGAAGTTTGGGTTTTGATTTTGAAGTACAGTGTATGATATTGACCTTGAATTTAAAGTATGATTATGACCTTGAAGTTTGACATTGGCCTTAAAATATGACCTTCTGTCATTGACCTTGAAGTACGATATTGAATTTGACGTATGGTATTGACCTTGAAGTACGATATTGAGCTTGAAGCATGATATTGAGTATGATAGTGAAATATTTTGTATTGCAGAGTAAAATTGAAAACATATACGGATGCCGAGAGTCCCTGGTTGATGGTATCAAGCGTGCCACCGATGTGATGTTAGCTGGGAAGGTGGCAGTTGTTGCCGGCTATGGTGAAGTGGGCAAGGGCTGTGCACAGGCCCTCAAGGCATTTGGCGCAAGAGTGATCATCATAGAAATTGATCCTATCAATGCTTTACAGGCAGCCATGGAAGGTAAGAATTTAAAGTTTATTAAAAAAAGTTAAGACATTGATCAGAAACTGGTTGTTCAAAATAATGATGGTGTGAGTTAAACCTTATCCTGCCGAATAAATTGATTTACCCACTCCCATTTCTGACTATCCACCAATCAAATTACTTGATATAATATATTCGTTCAATTCACAAAAACTGCATAACAAACAGTGTAAATCCTGATCGGATGGCTTCTTCACTGTTAGCAGAGATAGCGGGTTGTTGTTTTCTTCTGTCATGGTTTATTTTTGTTATGGCTTGTCTTTGAGTGTGTGTATTGGCCATTCGGCCAATTGGCCATTTTGCGGGAAAGTGTCTGTCATTTCGGCTTTCAGCTAGTGATGTTTCCATTAGGGTCTAGTTGTTTAATGTTTGTGTTTCTTTCCCTTTATGTCTCTGACGGGAACTGTGGGTTAATTCCTGATCATTGCCTTTACTTCTTTTTTAAAACATAGCATTAAAACTTTGATCTTTCAGTGTGATATTTAGGATATTTTTGCTGGAAAACTGAGTAGCTTTTTCATTTTTTTTTTCAGCAAAAATAGCTGCGTATATGACATTGTAGTTGCTAGACCATATGAGTAGCCACTAACAAGTTGTTGGCTCCCGCTCATCTGCGCTTGGAGAAATAGAGTGGACTG
This sequence comes from Lucinisca nassula, assembly GCA_963580285.1. Classification (NCBI taxonomy): domain Eukaryota; kingdom Metazoa; phylum Mollusca; class Bivalvia; order Lucinida; family Lucinidae; genus Lucinisca; species Lucinisca nassula. The sequence continues at coordinate 4,197,386 of OY757017.1, read as the reverse complement.
CCTGATGCTTCCACAGAGAGCTGAAACCGACCGCTGATGAGAACTGGTAAACCACTTAAAAGGTCTATAAAGCCTGCCGAGGCAAAGTAGTGTGAGTCAGACCTTCCCTGCATATAAACCCCATTGGTTTGTTTGGACGGTAGGGCTGGAGATGTAATTTCATCTCAAATATCGGATAAACGTCTCATAAAACTGGAAGCAACATCCTCAAAATGACCTACATGTAAGTAGTTTTGACGGGTATGTAAAACTTCAAAAAAGAAATAACGAACAAATTGATTAAGCTAACAATGCTTTGACGGCCCCCCTCGGTGGCTCAGTCGGTTGCGCGTCTGACTGGTGATCAGGAGGACGCGGGTTCGACTCCCGCCGGGGTCGGCAACATTCTTTCGTGGAGATTGATCATGAAATCTTTTCTACGGTCATTCTCTCCCTTCCGCTGATTCAAGAAGGGCAGTTGTCAGTTTCTGGCGAAAGAATGTGCACTGTACTGGTTAACCGCTATAAGCCTGCCCAGGAAAGTATTGATAGGTAAACTGACCGGCTCAAAAATGACCTAAATAGTGTTGATTGGGCCGTAAAACCCCAATACAAACAAACAAACTTTGACGGCCCCGCCCATCGGGGCTTGAACAAATAGATGGGCTGCATGGTGCTTCCACGCAGAGCTGAAACAGACTGCACACGACTACTGGTAAACCGCTTAGAGGGTCTATGCCTGCCAAGGCAAAGCAGTGCGAGTTGGACCGTTCATGCTTATAAACCCTGTAGGTTTCATTGGGCGACAGGGCTCGAGATGTCATTTCCTATCAATGTCGGGTAAAAGTCCCACAAAATTAGAAGCAACGGGTCAAAATGACCTACACAGTGTTGACGGGGACTTTAAACCCCAAATTAAACAAACAATGCTTTGAACAACTGGGCCAAGATATTTTCTACAATTATTCTCTTCAATCCATTGATTTAAGAGTTGATTGTTTAACCCTTTTTGTACCAAAATGGAATCTTCCTCTTTATATATAGCACATGTTCATTTCAAAATTTAGGGGTGTCAGTTTGTGTTTTCTTCATTTTGAATTTTTTCCTTCATTCGCCGGAAATTACCGAGTCGAATATCGATTTCCGTACGAAATCGGCAGTTACAGTTTTAATTGATTTGGAAAATGGCTTAAATTTTGACAAACACTGTAGGCCCTGATCAGACGCCGCGTTCTGCTGCGTCTGATCTGGGCCTGCACGGTTAACAATGGCACCCCTTTAGGGGTTTCCCGCATGCAATGGTTTATGATAATGGTCACCTCACTGCCAGCTTGATATAACTGAAATTATATTGACTCAGCTGTTGACCCTTATCCCGCCGAATAATTAATTTAGCCACACCCATTTCTGACTTTGAGCCAATCAGATTACTAGGTGTAATTTATACCTGCAAATTCACAAACTGAATATTGTTGTTTTTTACAGGTTATGAGGTCAGTTCAATAGAGGATTGTATAAGTCGTGCCAGGATCTTTGTGACAGCGACAGGTTGTAAGAGTGTAATCAAGGGGGAGCTGTTTGAAGACATGTTAGAAGATACTATTTTCTGCAATATAGGTCACTTTGACTGTGAAGTCGACATCAAGTGGCTTAATGAGAACTGTGTGAAGAAGGAACATATTAAACCTCAGGTATGCTAAAATGCCCATGGAGGATTTTATATTTGCACAATATGGTACCTATGTTTGTTTGGGAATTGCAGTTCAATAGTTAAATATTGGGTGCACGTTAAGAAGTGAGAGCAAATTGGTCATCACCAGCTGTCTGTCGAACAAAATGGCGTCCGCTGTCGGATATTAATCAAACATACCTGGTTGAATTTAGGTTATGATATGTGACCAATTAGTTCGAACACCCTAGCAGTTCGAACACCCAAAATTATTTCGAATTTATAGCTAAAAACTTTCTCATTTAATTTGTACACCGAATTGTTCCAGAAATCAGACTGTTAATACTTCGAACACATAACAAATGCCGGAAATGCTTCCAGAACAAGCATTTTTGGACATTTTTAAGCACATATCCAAGGCTTATCTCCAGAAGAGTATAATCAGGCGTCCTCGGATAGTAAGCATTACTTTGTAAGCAAGATTCGCCCACCATGCCCATCGACCCGAACGAAGAAAAGGAGTAAATGCCGAGAAGGGTATGTCCGAGATTTTGGAAGTCTTCCTATAGCTTTCCATTGGCAAACATATCAGAAATAATTCTGGAAATGGCCACATTGTACGGATCAACAAGATCATGGTGCCTCCCATAGAACTTCTTTAGTGTTGATACCAGTTTGGCTTTTATGATACCCCTGGCATAACAACCTGTAACTGAGCACCTTCCCACGTTCCATAAAGTCCTGATACTTGGAAACTGGCTCTAGCATTACGGATTAACTGTGAAACGTAAACTCCATATGCTGGTGCAGACGGGATATTACTGCTCAGAAAGGGAAAGTTAACAATGGGAAAATTGAAGTCATCTCGTTTATCGTACAGCCTAGTAGTAAGCTTCCCGTTGTCAACAAAGAGATAACAATCCAAGTATGAGGAGGAGGTTGCAGTCTCTGTTGTTTCCTTAATTTCAAGTTCACGTGGATAGATGAATTCCAAGTACTCTGCAAATTTAGCATTTTTCAGAGACAATAAATCATCTATATATCTGTAGGTGAAATTGAATGGTTGTGCAAGGCGTTTCTTGCCTGCTTTGAGGAGACCTTGTACAAACTCCGCCTCATACAAGTACAAGAACAAGTCGGCAAGCAACGGTGCACAATTAGTACCCATTGGTATGCCAATTGTTTGCTGAAATAATAGGCCACTGAACTCCACGAAAATATTATCAATTAGATATTCCAGCATCTTTATGACATCTGCATCAGTGTACTTTTGTGGTGCATCAGAGTGATCTCGAACGAAGTATGGGGCTTTGTAGCCAAGGACAGCATACTGGTAGCGACGGTTACCATTCTTGTGGAAAAACATGTAGAGAAGATTAGAAGAGAAGGGCAAAACGGGTAATGGCAAACAATGCATCCCAGATCAGACGCCGCAGAATGCGGCGTCTGATTAGGACCTACACTGTTTGAAAAAGTTCAGCCATTTTCCAAATTAATTTTGAAGAAAACACAACCTGACAACCCTAAATTTTGAAAGGGACTCCTGCTATATATAAGGTGGATGATTCCATTTGGTACAATATGGGTTAAGTCATTCTGGGGGAACTTTTTCATCGAGTATAACTGTAAAATTGAATTTATCCTGAACGTAAAAACATTCGGTTTGAAAACTTCATTCCTTTAGAAGTCCAACTACTAGTAGACAGTATTAATTTGTGTTCTCTATCTTACAGGTAGACCGTTACACTCTAAAGAATGGTCGCCACCTTATTATACTAGCAGAGGGTCGTCTGGTCAACCTGGGCTGTGCTCACGGGCACCCCAGTTTTGTAATGAGCAACTCGTTTGCCAATCAAGTATTAGCTCAGATTGAACTCTGGACAAAATCTGACAAGTATCCTCTAGGCGTCTACATGTTGCCAAAGAAGGTACGTATCCCACCCATGTCGCCGGGTCAGGAAGTATTTTTAACCCACTAGAGCCGAAGGCTCAGGGGTACCTTATAGGATAGGCAGTTGTCCCTGTATGCCATCTGTCGCTGTCTGGCGTCAACATTGCACGACCCGCAGAAAAAGCGACCGACTGAAGTCGGTTGATTTTCTAAGAGTGCCCTAAAATCACCGTGTCATTCTGTCAGTCTGTCCGTCCGTAACCCGTTTGTAAATGGTGATAGTGACTTAACCGCTTGGAATATTTAAACAATTTTTGGCATACTGATAGATATCAATGAGATCTAACCAATGAAGTGCCAAATATTACATTCCATTTAGTATAGCCTCACCGAGGCGAAAAATGTGAAAAGTTTCGAACTGCTTCTATTCGGAAACCGTTGGGCCGATTGAAGTCAAATTTCATATGGAGCCTCTATGGGATGGGTAAAACCAAAATTTTCTCATGGAGTCCAGGTCACATGACCAAAATGGCCGCCAAGCCATATATGGTAAAAACCCTTCAAAAATAGTCTTCTCCAGAACCACTGGGCAGATTTCCACGAAACTTGATAAATAGCATCTGGGACGTAGGCCCATCATAAAGTGCTAAACTGGTGACCCTGGATTGACCTTGACATTCTTTGTGCCTAGGTCAAACTTTGACACATATGCTTTTGTATTGGAAAAGTAAGAATGCATTTTGTCCTGCAAACGATTCAGAATACAGTACTAAAGTATAAGATATATTTTTGCTCTTTACGATAAGGCGCATTTATTTGGGGAACCGTTTTAGGTCCAGGTCACATGACCAAAATGGCCGCCATACCCATATATGGTAACACTCATAAAGCTAAAAGCATCCGACGGGTCTTGCACTTCAGCTGAAGCACTGGTTTTCGAACAACAACTTTGAAGCCAATAGGCGAATTAAGCCCAAATTTCATCTGTATCATCCTTGGGCTGGGGGATTGAAAGTTTGTGTTTTAATGAAAATTGGCCCATTAGTTTTGTTGCTATCGTAACTAAAGTGCTACCAACCTAGCGTCCTCCCACCCCTAAACAATATATATTCATGTTCCTTATGATCAGATTCATTCAGTGACACCAACCTGAAGGTCTTCCGGGCTTCCCTGGGTCATGTTCCGGGCCATGCACCACGCCTCTCCTTCGTAAAAATCCACATTTCTCAGAAATCCTTCAGATCCCGCCCCCTAAACATATAGTGCAGTCTTGTAACCATTTGATCACTGCTTATGACGTTTGCCAAGCCACCACACAAAATCCACAATAAAAGAACATTGCAACACTTCACCATCAAGTGTATGCAATGAAAATTTGTCTCTGAAGTTTTCAACAGATAAGGCAAGAATACTTTGAACAGGGACACCCCCTTCAAATCGAACAGCCACTTTTGTCGCCCAACATTGCTCACATCAAATATTTGAGCTAATTAAACATAAGAGTGGATGCAAACAAGTTGTTGATTAGATCGTTTGCAATATTGTCATATGCAGTAAGATTGGTTGGTTTTAAACCAAACCTTGACTTTGGCAATCCTCGGATTTTTCGCTTCATGAGAAAATTGAAAAATGCCATGAAACTGACACATCCGCATGTGCAAGCTCACCTTTTGAGGGCTCAACTTTAACTTAATGCCGATCTGCTCATAATAGTGAAAATGATTATGATGGATACAGTTACTGAAAATCCGAATACGGGGTGTGCAAAATACTGAAATTCCGAATACGGGGTGTGCAAAATAGTCTGCTGCGCTTTGTTACCAGACTTGACTATATATATTATTGTTCCTTATGATTAGACTCGGTCACACCAACCTGGGGGTCTCTTTGTGCTGGGAAGATGTGCTGGAGCCATGGCCCACCCCTTCACTTAATAAAAGACCATATATCTCAGAAACCATTCAGATCCCCACCCCATAATCATATATATTCTTGTTCCTTATATCTGTTCCTACAAAGTCCACATGAGTGCTCATTTGGGTATTGGGGTTCGTTTGGGAGACTTCATAATCGGTAGATTTAAAGCATATTATGTTAAAATACATGGCTCCAACCTGAGCTCTACTGAGCATAGTGGCCAATGGGCCTCTTGTTGATTTTTATGATGATTTTGATCCTTACAAAAATGTTTTGCTTATTTGTAAAGATTTGTTCAGAACATATCGTTAATCACAGTTGGGCAAAAACTAGAGTACCAGGAGAAAAACCACATGACCTTTCATTGCAGAACTTGGTGTCTCACATATGACCCTAGCTTGGCTCCAACCCACAGCGATGAGAAACCTAATGATCCGGAGTCAGTGCTCTTACCCAATAGGCCTCAGAGGCCCATAGATGAAGAAGAGTAATAAGTATAATTTTGAGAATACCCACCCCCCACAACCCACACACAAAAAATATAACTGCTATTGGGTTCAAAGCAGAAACCATGTTAAATCGTGTTACTTTGACAGTCATATTATATTCAAACAAAATGTATAGATTATATAGAAAAAGTTCTACATAATATATACATTTTGGAATGTATAGATTACTTGTACATAGAAAAATGATCCATTTTTTAACCCTTATCCCGCTGTTCACGACAGTCTATCTTTGCAAACAGTGTAGATCCATATCAGATGGCTTCTTAAGAAGCCTACACTTTTTGTCATTCAGTTTGTGAATTTGAATGAATATATTACAGCAAGTAATTTGATTGGTTGAAATGTAAATGGGTGTGTCTATATTAATTTATGCAGAGGGATAAGGGTTAAACACTGTTATTTAAAAAGATGTAAGGAACAGCATTATAAAGAGGTTTAGGTGTAGTTCTTATTCATTTACCCATAATGCCAATCACGACAATTGTTCTGAAGGTTAACTTAAAAGTTTTTTTTTGCAAACAGAGTGGACCCAGATCAGACTGCTCCTGTAGGAGCAGTCTGATCTTGGCCACACTGTTTGCCTGTATGCAGTTTTTTTAAAGTTTGCAACAATTTCAGCAGACGACATAAGCAGACGATATTTTCAGGTGTATTTTTTCTCTGCGTCTTCGGGTGGGTAACCCACGTGACCATTTGATATAGTAAACGGAATTTATAGTCAGAAACTCTCTCGCTTCAGATACGGTTTTTCCTAGATATTTTGGTTATTACAGCACGAATTTTTACGAGTCATATACCAAAGTACTGTGCTCAACTTCCGAATCTTGATGACGTTTGCTTTGAAGGCAGAAACTGCCTGGTTTTTGGAGAAATGCTCGCCCAAATTTTTTCCCGAGTCCGACAGGTGATGATAAAGACATAGGCAAACAGAATAAATCTTTAATTTAATGCAAATAGAGTGTTTTAGATGATCCTACCGCATTCGAAATTGCAAGTATTACCTCTAGCATGTTTCCATGTAACAGTTAACACCGATGCACTGTTTATTTGCCTGGTATGCAAAGTTTTATAAAATAATCCAGTTCACGGTACAAAGTCGGGAAGGTAAAGTTCACGGTAATTTCCACAATCGTGATCACGTAAACGTCATACTAATAATGCTTTTCAACATATCGCAACAACAAGATGGCAATTCACGTGATGTTGGTCATGGGAAATACATGAACAGTTTCGTTGATACATAATGTATTCCTTTTTTTCCAAATGACTTCCGCATGTCAGACATGTAGTAAAGACTTAAGATTGAAAACATCTAAACGAACATACGCGAAAACACATGGGCACGGCCGCCTACGTTTGTTGTGGAGAGAGCTTTTTCTCTCAGACTTATTGGAAGATATATCAATGCAGTACACATGAAGCAGCAAAGGAGTTTTTGTGTTCAAAAAGGCCAGACAGCGTTTGCCATAAAAGCGAACTCAGACCCTAAGGGTGAAGGTTGGGATCCCGTAAAGTATACTTAAGCCCGCCAGTAATTGTTATTGGCCGTTTCGAGTCGGTGTTTTTGCTGTGGTGTTGGTGAGTCTTATAATTTGCTCAGTAATGTATATTAACTATTTTTAGTTACGTAAATCAATTTCTTTACCTCTTACTATGGGTTTCGCCTTTAAATATGTCATAAATGCTTGTTTGTATGACACTGAAAGTGACGGTGGGGGTTGATATCCTGTAAAGTATACTTAAATGTTTGCTGAGCGTTCCAAAATAGAAGTAAATCAATGATCAAGAATCGATACAATTAATTTCCACCTTCAAAGGGAAGGAAGCACAAACAAGAAGTAAATAGACCGTGATTGGGAAGAACAAGACTCGTTTTCTGAGAAAATAGATATCCCACAACCGCATACCCCTTGCAAAACAAGCTAATTTTTTACAGCACCACTGTGACCATGAAAAGAATGTCAAAGTAACCAAAACACAATAGGTTCTTCATCATGTCTAAAGATTATATCCGTGTGAATTTAACTTACATCCATTCAGTAGTTCATATGATATACTCTACACAGTCTAAATTTGGCCTAAATTTGGTTTATATAGCACAGCTTTGACTTTAAAAATAAGGTCAAGGTAACCAAAACCTAATCAGCTCTTCTTCCGTTCCCAATTATATATCCATACAAATTTGATTCAAATCCATACAGTCGTTCACGGGATATACTGCACACAACCTAAAGTTGGCCTGAATTAAACCTTATTTAGGGTTGTGACCTTGAAAATAAGGTCAAGGTCAGAAAACCTAATCAGTTCTTTATCCTATTCCACCGTTATATCCATGCAAATTTTATTGAAATCCACCCAGTTTTCCGTGATATATTGCACTTGCCGAAAGTTTACCGATTTGGCATGGCTGTGACCTTGAAAATAAAGTCAGGGTCACCGAAACCTAATCGCTTCTTCATCCTGCCCCAATGTTATATCCATACAAATTTGATCAATATCCAGCAAGAAGTTCATGAGAAAGTGTCACGCCGACGCATACGGCGACGCCGACGGGACCCGTACCAAAACAATATGCTCCCAAGCTCCCCTTTGGTTGGGACATAACCAGAACTATCAGCATATATAATTAGCGGAAGAACCAGAACCATCAACACAAAACAGGAAGGAACTCAGCAAAATCACCGACTCGGTGCTTTCATCCATTTCAGCTTACTTTAAGAATACTGAAACACCCATAATTTGCAACACATTCAACAAACCTGTTAGATTTATCATTTTTAATTTCAGTAAACTTGTTTCAAATCTTGATATTGATACGAACATTCCCGATACCTGAGATTGTAAAAACTCAGTGTATTGCTATCCTGCTGCTGGTCATAAAATTACAGTTAATTTAAAAATATTCCTGATTTTAGGATAAGAATTATAATTATTAAAGGACTGTAATATCGGTTTCCTATTTAAAGTAATGAATGGATGAAATCGCTGCTGCCTTAAATGAATTCCATCACGTGAACAAGTCCGTGAAATGAACACCCCCCTAAACCCCACTTTATATAGAGAAATCTGGGGTTTAAGGGGGTAAACATTATTTTTATTATTTTTACTCCAAGACATAGGTTGTGGGTACTCGTTAGAACCGCCTCATTGAGGCGGTTCTAACGAGCACTCACAACCTATGTTTGTAGTAATAATAAGAAAAATATTACAGATTTTCATCGGAAAAGTAGCCATTTTGGAGATGTGAAAAAATGCTTTTTGTCACACGGGTATTTTATCGTAATGCGGTTATCGATGGTGTAAACGGGAGTATGTTGAGCATAGTCTGACTACTTACGATTTTTCTACTCTTTATACTAGTACACTTCCTCATAATCTTATAAAAGAAAAACTTAATGAGATAACTGAATGGATTTTTTTACAGAGAAGATTCTCTCTATCTTGCATGGAATGTTAGAAATGCGACTTTCACTTCTAAAGAGCATAAGAATTATAGACTATGGTCATGTCAGAAAATGTGTGAAGCTCTAATCTTCTGCTTGACAATATTTTCATCAGATTTGGTACTTAGTAATTTAGACAAATCAAAGTACTGAAAGTACTGAGGAAAGTTGATTTATGAGGAATAATAATTATGATAACAATGTCAGTCGTAGATCAAGCAGTTCTATAGATATTTTGTTAACAAGGTCCCAGAGGGTTAAAAAATTCGACGAAGAAAAACAATGATTCATCGATTGTTTTGAGTTAAACGACATGTCAACCCTTGTGAATCATTTTTATCTTCTCCAAGAGAAAGGAAGAAAAGAGATAGAAGAGATAGTAGAGGAGGCGAAAGTGAGGGACAGAGGAGAAAGAGGAAAATGAATGGAAGTGTAGAAACAGAAGAAATAACCCCCCTCTACCGTTACCCGCTGCAAGAACAGCAGGCCTTGCCCAACTGTAGGTCAATATCAGCTGGACTCCCTAGTGACACAAGATACACATCACCTTTGCCTCCCCAACTATCCCCACGAAGAAAAAAAAGGAAGGAAGAAAGAAAGATAAACGTGTCTGCTAATTTCTTCATGGTAAAACCATAAATTTCTAAATTAGCTCAGTACATTCTGTGCTGGTCCCATCTGCTAATAATCTTACAGTGAAGTTCTCCTAGTGGGCACATGACGTCTTAGCAACATTGCGTTGATACGACGATGCACAAACGTTGTGCAGCCGCTTGGAGCTGTTCCTTCAGGCGTCGGGACATAAAAAGGGGAATAACTTGACGAAAATTATAAGTCTATGGAAACTACAAGTTGCCATAGCAACCAAACTAATGGGCCGATTTTCATAAAAAAACACAAACTTTCAATTCCCCAGCCAAAGGATGCTACAGATAAAATTTGGGCCCAATCGGCCCAGTGGCTTCAGAGGAGATGTCGTTTGAAAGTGTTGACGCCAGACGACGACGACAGACGACGGACGACGGACAACTGCCTATCCTATAAGCTCCCCCGGAGCCTTCGGCTCTGGTGAGCTAAAAATAGATCATTTTTTAAACTTCATATCAGACATGACGCCGCGTTTAGCGAACTTCGACTATCGACTACCCATACGTTCATTCGGTCCTAAAATCATTGACCCATAAATGCCAATTGTTTCAATACTGGGACATTCGGAAACAGTTAAGACAGATTAGAGGCCACAGAATTAGCGTCTGGTCGGTGTCTTCACTATCTGCTAAAAGTACGGAACTTGATTTAAAACTCACAGCTTACAACACGTGTTTTTTATTAGAGCTCTCAAAAGCAGATGAATATCTGTGTTCAATGTCGGTCAGTAAAGGGTTGTTAATAATCACAGACTTTTAACTCTGTATACCGGTGCCGACGCCGAGGTAGAAATACACTGTATCTATACAAACCTTGCAGATCCTGATAAGACGGCACGTAGCTAGCACGTCTCGCCAGAATCTACATGTACACTGTTTGCCATCACGTCCGTGAACTAATCAGAAATCAGTTTCTGTACGAATATATTCAAAGCGAGAAGAGTCCGGGATGAAAGAGTAAAATCTAAAACAAGTTACATAAATATCATCGGAAAGCGCGTAGGAAAATAGTCCCAGAGTATTGTTTTCTTTTCAGAATTAGTCTTTCGGTGCCAATTTATATTCAATCCGTATAAATAAAAATCAAAAATGAGTTCCTTTAAGAGCAATAAAAACATTCATAAGAAAGAAGATGGGTCATACTACGTAGTTTCGGCTAATAAAGCCTCATCAGTGACCCTGTAATGATCCGGCAAAGAAAGCCAGAGGAAACATACTGCAATTTTGCGAATTTCGAAAAGACAGTCGATTCAAAGACTGATATAAATCAAAATGGGGTCCAAATAATTAAAAACCTGTCTAGAATATGAGTCTAAACCAATAATTTATTTCTGATTTCTCAGAATATTCACGCTGATCTCAAAGGACCAAAAGTAAAATATAAACTGCACTATGGTTGATGTACGGGGAGACGTTTTACGGCCGCCAGACGGCACAACACCAGCTGCAGTGAAGGCAAATAAAAATCAAAAATGAGTTCCTTTAAGAGCAATGAAAACATTCATAAGAAAGAAGATGGGTCTTACTACGTAGTTTCGGCTAATAAAGCCTCATCAGTGACCCTGTAATGATCCGGCAAAGAAAGCCAGAGGAAACATACTGCAATTTTGCGAATTTCGAAAAGGCAGTCGATTCAAAGACTGATATAAATCAAAATGGGGTCCAAATAATTAAAAACCTGTCTAGAATATGAGTCTAAACCAATAATTTATTTCTGATTTCTCAGAATATTCACGCTGATCTCAAAGCACCAAAAGTAAAATATAAACTGCACTATGGTTGATGTAAAGTCTCGAACAATGAAATATTTTGAAACACGTTCCATGTATGCAAAATTAATTTGGACTATTTTATGCAGCGAACGAAAAGCGGAAGTGGAGTAACGCGGTCCAGTACCGGAAGTAGAATTGTGTTGACATATAAACTTGATTATAACAAGAATTCCGCCGAAGGCTATGTCGCGCCTGTGGGGGCGCAAAGTCATCGAGCCATGATATGTAGGTCAAGGTCAAACATAGATGCTTGCACAAAAGATTCCATTCTCAAATGCAAGCTTGTACTAAGTATTATTAATGAAGCTTTAATAATTCTTGAGAAATGAACTTAACCATTAGGGTGAACGCTAGGGTGGTCGCAATATTTTACAAAGTCAGTGAACCATGAAATTTAGGTCAAGGTCAAATATGGATGCTTGCACTTAAATTGCCATCCCCAGATTCAAATTTGCACCAAATATCATTAATGAAGCTCTTATAGTTCTTGAGAAATAAACTTGACCATTAGGGTGAACACTAGGATGGTCGCAATATTTTACAAAGTCAGTGAACCATGAAATATAGGTCATGGTCAAATATGGATGCTTGCATGTAAGTTGTCATCCCCAGATACAAATTTGTACCAAATATCATTAATGAAGCTCTTATAGTTCTTGAGAAATAAACTTGACCATTAGGGTGAACACTAGGATGGTCGCAATATTTTACAAAGTCAGTGAACCATGAAATGTAGGTCAAGGTCAAATATAGATGCTTGCATTAAAGTAGCCATCCACAGATACAAGTTTGTACCACATATCATTAATGAGGCTCTTATAGTTCTTGAGAAATAAACTTGACCATTAGGGTGAACGCTAGGGTGGTCGCAATATTTTACAAAGTCAGTGAACCATGAAATGTAGGTCAAGGTCAAATATGGATGCTTGCATGTAAGTTGTCATCCCCAGATACAAGTTTGTACCAAGTATCATTAATGAAGCTCTTATAGTTCTTGAGAAATAAACTTGACCATTAGGGTGAACGCTAGGGTGGTCGCAAATGTTGACGCCTTGACGAACGGACGGACGAACGAACGGACGGAAAACCGGGCGCCTATAGCGCGCCATGCTAATAGCAGGCGCGACAAAAATCAACTTTCAATTACGGTTATTCCGATGGGTACGAATTGCGCACCTCTTGTAGTTGATATGTTCTTGAATCGTTGTGAAAGAGACTTCCTGATGTCACCTCTGTTGATAACCAATCTGAAATAATTGAAGCTTTTAGCTCTACTTCTAGATATTTGTAAGATTTATTAAATATTGACAGTTCTTACTTTGGTGGTTTGATCAGTCAAATTTAACCCCCAGAACTACAGTTAAATAAAGCAAATTCCCCTGATACCGAGGCCCCGGCTTTGGATTTACATTTATCTATTGTAGATGGATTTTCATTGCCTCTACTTCTATTTTGTTTCCCGCAAAATGTATTATAAACGCGATGATTTTGATTTTATGATTGTATATTTTCCTTTCTTGGATGGTGATGTTCCTCATGCGACATCCTACAGTGTTTATATTTCGCAATTCAATTTGCCAGAAGGTTTAGTCATGAGTCTGTCTTCAACACTCGTAATAAATTGTTAACTGCTTAACTTCTAAATCGAGGGTATCATAAACTACGTGAAGCCTTTTCAAAGTTTAATAATCGCCGTTCTGATTTGATTTCATAATTCATTGTTGGACTTAAAACTCTTCTGCAACAATGCCTATCGACCCGAAATTTATGATGACTTTTATATAAAGTTAGAAAAATATATACTTGCAATGACTACAGTACCCAATTTCGTAAAATCGTTTTACGATACAAAAATATTGGGTACAACATAAAATTTATAAGACAGACTGCATGCTTCGAAGTTACCCAATCACGGTTTGTATCTTTACTTCCCTCTTTGATTGCACGCCGGTGGGTCGGGCCTCAGATTCTATGACGTTTCCCGCGTAAAGGCGTGCATAAATTTCATTATATGTTATGTTGGTTAGTACCTGATTCTTCGTCTGTGGTCGGGCCCCTCGGGGTCTAGCTGATGGTTTTCTTTTGCTCCAGCGTTTCATTTGTTTTGCGCTGTCGAGTACTCAACGTTGTTTCATCTCTGTGGCTGCTTAATTTGCATGTCCTTGGAGAGGTTACACTGATGAGTTAGGGAGCCTTCATGCGGATTGAACAAATTATCCCCCCCCCCCCCCCCCCCCGTGCAATACTTTTCACTGACCGTACGAAGACGGTTTTTTCTGTGGCGTTTTGTTTAATTGTTTGTTACTGTTATGCCTCGCTTGTGTCTTTTTGGACGTTTTTTTTTTTTTTTTTTTTTTTTTTAAATCCGTCCTTTAAAATAGCGATGTCCCTGTGGGCGGGTGACGGGCGGGTGACGGGCGGGCGGACGTTAGGCGGGCGTCGTCCGAGGTTTACCTTTCGGTTAACCTTTTTTCAAAGTGATACGTTACCTTTATTCTTCAGTGGATTGCTTTCATATTATGACTGTTGCTTCATTGGAGGTATTCCTTTCAAATACAATCCATTACTGGCATCAAGGATCCAAGTTTTGGTGAAAATTGACATTTTTCGAACTTCAGCTTTTCAGGTTTACCTTTTGGTTAACCTTTTCTCAAGTGCCAGTGTAGTGGATAGAGTGCATGACTATGGCTCAAGGTCTTGTGAGTTTGAATCCCAGTGGAGTATTTTTTTCTTCTTCACGAATGCATATACACTGTCATTATCGCCCTGCACAATGAAGTCCTGGGTCCAAGGTCAAGGTCACTGTGTCTATTTTTAGAAAAACTTTGTTATTGCTCTAGCATCTACATTTATAGATGAATTTTAATATTATTTCATACAAATTTTGCTTATGATGATGTCCTGGTCCCAAGTTCGACTTTCAGGGTCCTGGGCCCAAGGTCAAGGTCACTGTGGCTATATTTAGAAAAAAAAACTTTGTCATTGCTCTAGTGCCTACATTTATTGGTGGATTTTAATTTAATTTGACAAAAATGTTCTATATGATAATATCTTGAGCATGTTTGACCTTTAGGGTCCTGAGCTGAATGTCAAGATCATTGTGGCTACTTTTAGAAAAAAATTGTTATTGCTCTAGCATCTACATTTATGAATGGATTTTATTATAACTTCACACAAATATTGCTTTTGATGATATATCGAGCAAGTTCGACTTTCAGGGTCCTGGTCCCAAGGTCAAGGTCACTGTGGCTATTTTTAGAAAAAAAACTTTGTCATTGCTCTAGTGCCTACATTTATTTATGGATTTTAATAAAACTTCACACAAATGTTCAATATGATAATATTTTGAGCATGTTTCAGCGTCCTGAGCTGAATGCCAAGGTCACTGTGGCTATTTTTAGAAAAAACTTTGTCATCGCGTGAGTGCCTAAATTTATTGATGGAATTACACATAACTTCAAACAAATGTTGGATATGTTAATATCTTGAGTATTATCTTATTATATTAATATCTTTGACTTTCATGACTCTGGGCTCAAGGTCAAGGTCTGTGCTGGACTACAGATCAAGGGGTTGTGAGTTCAAATCACGGAGGAGGATTTTTTTACTTCTTTTTCTGTTTGATGCAAAGCCTTGATTACAGGATTTAATTCTTGCTCATTTGTAATTAGGGATACTTTTTGATACTCTTTCATAGCTTTTTCACATAAGAAAATGGCTTTTGGGGGCAAAACCATCGAAATTGGAGTTGTATTTTTGTTTTAAATAAAACCATTTAAAACAGATGCCTTGTTAGGGGTGGTGTTTTATTCTGTTTTAATTGCTGTGGTCTGTTTGGCTCTTTATCATAAGAAAATGAAAAACCCGTACATAATGCCGTTAGGCATTTTTCTTGTTTTTATTTTGGATAGCTAGTTGGCCATTTTGTTGGAAAGTAAGTGTCCTATTGGCTTTCCTCTGTTGTTGATTCTATCACGGTCTATTTACTTCTTGTTTGTGCTTCTTTCCCTTTGGTGTCCCTGATGGAAGGTGTAAATTAATTGTATCGATTCTTGATCATTGCTGTACTTCTATTTTGGAACGGTCAGCAAACATTTAAGTATACTTTACAGGATATATACCCTCATCCCCACTTTCAGTGTGGTACAAACAAGCATTTATGACATAAGTAATTAAAGGTGAAACACACAGTATAAGGTAAAGAAATTGATTTACGTAACTAAAAATAAGTAATATACATTACTGAGGAAATTATCAGACTCAGCTGACATGTCTCATGAGCTACGTCGGTCGGTGGGTGCTCGGAGGGGGTTGTGCTGTGTTTGCCTGGTCTTGTCCATCATCCGTTTCGGTTTCAGAACTTTGAGGTTGAGACACACTGATGAAGATTTTTGTTTTGTTTGTTTGATTTGAGGTTTAACGTCCTCGCAAACACTGTAAAGGTCATTTTGGAGACGCTGCTGCCAATTTTGTGGGACTTTTACCCGACATTCAGATGAAATTACATCTCAAGCCCTGCCGCCCAATGAAACCAATAGGGTTTATAAGCATGGACGGGCCGAGTCGCACCGCTTTGCCTGGGCAGGCTTAGATCCATGAAGATTAAAAAATCAGAAAGGCCTTTGTGTCACTAATTTAGGTATAGTTACGCCTTAATTGCAACCACTGGGTCGGTATCGCTGCTGGTGGATGATTTGTTCGTCCCCGAGGGTATCATCAGCTCAGTACCAGTTCCTTAGTGCTGCGGTTGATACGGCGGTGTTGACGTCAGTACTCAAGTACTGATTTAAATAACTATATCTTTAACTTTTGCAGTATAAAATTCTATTTTTTCTAAAACTAAGACTGACTTGTCAGGTGAGACACGTATCTTAGCAGATTTAGTTGCCTCCTTTTGTTATATTTTAAATTTTGCAAGTCTCGATACTTTGGACATCTCCTTCCTAATGCCCGGGACGTCTTTGGAGTGTGGCCATGTTTGCTGATGTTGGGGGGGGGGGGGGGGGCTATAAGTCCTAGGGTAGGCGTCTCTTGCCTGATGCCTGCTTATTTATCAGCTTGCCCAGGAAGTGTGGTTAGGTAAACTCGCCGGCTCGACATGACCTTATTAGTGTTGACTAGGCCATTAAACCCAAGACAAACAATTAAAAAATGAATTTCAATAATATAAACACCAACACTTGTATTTATTGTCTACGCCCATGGGCGTAGACATTATAGAGATTGAGTTTAACACGGAAGTACAGCCATTAGTTACCCACAGTGCAGGTTGACCTTTCCATTCTTATGCAACACAACAAGTATAAGCTTTCACAAGAAGAAAAGAGCAGCCTATAGCAAGTGTAAGCTTTCACACAAAAAGAGGCCGGCGCGCAGAGCTCTGGCACAGAATTGCTACATGTATAACATTTGTACAAGCCTATATCTGCTGTCATATTGTACAGGCTAATACAAAAAATATACATCTACAAACTCTCGACCACGACAGACCACTGCCTATCCTATAAGCTACTCAGCAGCCTTCGGCTCTGGTGAGCTAAAAAAACATACCTCGCCGTTAGTAAACTTTCAGGTTTAATCTTCAATAAGTCTTCTATAAAGTCTAACTTCAAGCATTCAATTTGAAAGATGTCACAAACATACATGTGCCTTTTAATGATGAAAAACTACTTTTTGACATTATTACAGCATTTTTTGACATTATACTTCAGTCGACAGGATGGCAATTAGAATATTGCCAATGATAGTTAATTGTATAAAACACATTTTTGGGATATAAACCCAGACATTCGCATTTAATATGTGCTAAGCGTAGACCTAGCTTTTTGTAAAAGCTATACTTGTTTTTCAGATGGATGAAGAAATAGCCGCTTCCCACTTAAGCCATCTCGGTGTTAAAATGACAAAACTGACAGAAGACCAGGCCAAATATCTCGGCATACCAGTAGAGGGGCCCTACAAACCAGAGTTCTACCGATACTAGCATCTTCCATAGGATATATATATATATCAGTGTCAAGTCTTCCATATGCAATAGAAATATGTTCTGAATAGCTAGATCCTTTGGAACCAAATGATCGAAAATAGCAGACTCAGTTTTATTGAGTCGGCTCATAACCAGTACTGATATGTGAAAAACAGAAGTGAAGGCAATGATCAGGAATCCATACAATTAACCCCCAGCTCCCATCAGAGACACCAAAGGGAAAGAAATACAAGTATGAAACAACTAGGTCCTAATGGAAACATCAATAGCGGAAAGCCAAAAGGACAGTTACTTTCATAATTTGTTCAGTCCGCATGAAGGCCTCCTCAACAGCGCCCCGCCCTCTAGCGCCGGCTTAAGCAAAACTCTATTTTCAGAATGATTCAAAATGCACTCAATGATCCCAAAGGACCAGAAAATATAATCTGCACTATAATGATGAACGAAGAGACGTTTTACGGCCGCCACACGACAACAAGAATGATTTGCCAAAATAAAATAATAAAAAGTACCAGATCAAACTGCGGACATTGCAGAGCCTTCGAAAGCTAGGAAATATTTACTATAATTTTATGGTACTTTTGGAGGATATTCCAGGGCTAATTTTATTTTTATGTCCCCGGTAGAGGTAGCGGGGCATATTGTTTTTGCCCTGTCCGTTTGTTTGATGGACAACTTTAATATTGGTCATAACGTTTGAACCGTTTGAGATAGAGCCTTTAAATTTTGCATGTAGGTTCCGTGTGACAAGAGCTACACACTTATATAATAATTTTGACCTGTGCCTTGAACTTGACCTGTGACCTACGTTAATAAAAAGTCACCCAGCGGGCAACGATCGCTCACCTGAGAAATAACTCAGGTTGTCAGATTCAAGGCAAATTTCAACTCATCTGAGATATTCTGCTTGTCTTTGTTTACTTAAATAATCAAAAAGATCCGATCGAAAACAGCTGAGAAAAAGTGGACACCATTTTTCGCTCACATTAATACTCAAGGGCAGGTAACTCCAAAGCTGTTGGTCCTGTGAGGCCCAAATTCGAACTCGACATAGACTGTATGCCTCTCCTGGTTATCTGCAAGTTTGATAAAGATCAGATCAGATCAGAAATGGCTGGGTAAAATTGTAGACGTCGTTATCATTGTAAAATAGAAGTGAAGGCAATGCTCAGGAATCGATAAAATAAACCCACAGCTCCCATCAGAGACACCAAAGGGAAAAAAACACAAACATGAAACAACAGACCCTAATGGAAACATCAATAGCGGAAAGCCACAAGGACAGTTACTTTCCCACAAAATGGCCAATTGGTAGGGTGACAATCTGGACCAAAAAAATGGGGACCCATACCCCCCCCCCTCCCCCCCCCCTATAACAAGACAAGTCATATACCAAAATGTTCGTCAGGATCAGTAGTATCTGAAACTGCCGGCATAAATTGGCATAAATGATGGCGAGCTGAGAAATCCAAGATGGCGTCCAAGATGGCCGACATAGCTGTAAATTTCAGCTTTTCGTAAAATATGTATATAAATACCACAAATGATCTTACAAACTTATTTTAATTTATTTTTGTGGTGTAGAAAGAAGAATTGTACTAGAATAAAGAATATTTTTTAGGTTTCACTTGAAAACCGGTGAAAAAAAGATATATTATTGTTTTTGTGTCTAGTTTCATAGGTGATACATACAAGCAATTAAAAAAGTTTTTACATATATATTGTTTTATTTTACCTAAGACACTATTCTAAAATACATTTAACACTATTCTAAAATACATGTATGGTCGGTTATGACTTTTTTTACCATCAATTTAGCCCCAGGATTACCCCACCCACTCGGTTTACCTGTAAAATTCATTCACAAAAATGCTGACACACAAGGGAGTTATAGGCGTCTGCTTCATTTTAGACAATTAAGAAGTAGAGGACATTCACAATAATGCTTAGTTCTAGTTTCATATTGTCACGAAAATATGTCCATATGTTTTTGACCCCCTTGAACCTCACTTTTATATAGAAAAACTAGGGTTTTCAGGAGTAAGCATTATTTTTCTAATTTATGCTTAAGGACATAGCGTGTGGGTGTTTGACAGCAACGCCACATTGAGAGGGTTCTAACGAGTCCCCGCCATCTTTGTTTTGAAGAGAAATAAGAAAAATATCATCTTTATCTGAATTTTGTGTGTGTGGGGGGGGGGGGGATGTGATGGGGTGATGGTAGTAAAATCTTCCATTGCATTTGAATTCTGCGTGTTTTCGTAATGTAATATTATGTATTTGGCCATTTGGAAACACCACCTCTTATAATACATTTATCTTAATCCAAGCATAAAGCTCTTAGTTAAACAGTGTTATATCCAAACAAAAAGGTAGAATAGCGCAAAATAACTTCCTTTACATGTTTTTTTTTTTTGTCAATTTTTCTATGCAATTAGTTAGGGGTTTGGGCTATGAACAGTGTTATATGAAAATATGTTATAAAATGATTGTGCTGTACTAATAGGCCAAATGAGACTACAAGTACATGTTTTAAAACTGTCATTGTTTGTTTGATTTGAGGTTTAACGTCCCCGTCAACACTCTAAAGGTCATTTTGGAGACGTTGCTTCCAATTTTGTGGGACTTTTACCCGACATTGAAACGAAATGACATCTCAAGCCCTGTCGCCCAATGAAACCATTAAGGTTTAAAGAGTACATTGTTGTACTTTATATGAGCAAATGCAGTCATCACTACACTGATCAGGCTATTTACAACCATATCAAGTAATAGCTGGGGGCTGCTTGTGTCTGTCTTATGATCTGTGGAATAAATAACCCAGTTTCAGGATCAACCATATGCCCTAGGTCTATAGGGCTAGACAAATTTATCTTAGAAATCAGTAGCTGATATGTACACCTGTACAAATGGAGCAAAAACAAAAAAAAAATATTAGTTGGTGGTACATGTAGATGACTAGGTCTAACTCTGGAGTTTTTGAGCACCATTGTTGTCTAATGTGTTTGTCTGAACAACAAACCTACAGAAAAATTGCTGCTGTCTTAACTGGCCCTGAGACATTTGACTCAATACCAAGATCTGAAATCTCTTGAAGCTTGAAGTCTGATTTAGGCATTCTTCTTGCCTATACTATGTAAAGAAGAGCAGGTATCACAACCTGTAAGGCAATACAGACAGCATAATTGCCCTTTCATCTGGCTGTAGGTTCCTGAAAACAGTGTGATCTGGAATACATGGTGCAGTCAGCATGAATACCCTTCCTGCCTGTCTTGAAGAATATGTTATCAACATTAAGCTGGCTAAAGTGAAGCAGAAGCAGAACGACAACCTGGGTATATGGACTGACCAGAACAGCTGTGTTACCTCCCAGAGAACCTGCAAATTGCAGGTGCAAAATCATTCTACTATCGGCTTCTTCATAGTTGGAATCGAGTCAATGCTGAGCAGCAACAACCTCACTGCATACTTTCAGAGATTTGTTCTCAAAATAGAAGTAAAGCAATGATCAAGAATCAATACAATTAATTTACACCTCCCATCAATGACTCTAAAGGGAAAGAATCACAAACATGAAGTTACTAGAACTTAATGGAAACAACAACAGAAGAAAGCCAAAAGGACAGTTACTGTCCCATAAAATGGCAAACTGGCTATCCAGTTATATTATAGGAATCACCCACAATGAAGTTATGAACAAGCCCTTATAAGATGGTTTTTATCACGACCCATTACTGCTAAGTATGTCATGCATAGTTGCAAGCTCTACTAAACACCATACCAATACACAGGCTTATAATAAGCCTATTAACAAGATGCTGGATTTATTTCACAATGCCAGTTTAAAATTTATTGAAACATTTTCCCTGACATTTGGACAATTTTGTTTGTTGTTTTATTTGAAGTTTAACGTACCCATCAACACAGTACAGCTCATTTTGGAAACGTTGCTTCCCATTTTGTGGGACTTTTACCCGACATTGAGATGAAATGACATCTCAAGCCCTGTCGCCCTATGAAACCAATACAGCTTATAAGCATGGATGGTCCGACTCGCACCGCTTTGCCTGGACAGGCTTAGATCCTCTAAGGGGTTTACCAATACTCATGTGCGGTCGGTTTCAGCTCTGCGTGGAAGCATCATGCAACCCATCTGTTTCTTCAAGCCCGATGGGCGGGGGCCGAAGACATTTGGACAATATAGCTACTGGAGATGAAGTTCCTCAAGAGACACTCATTGACACAGGTGTCTGGGGAAACCAGTCTGAGGAACTGACTGCCACCGGTGAAGAGATATATGCTTTCTATACATCAATTCATTCATTCAAGGTCTTGTCTTTCAAAAATGCGCATGATCACGCGAGTTTGTTTACAGATGAAGAATGTATGATATCTACCAATAAGTCGGATTTCCTTGAAAAAACTAGAAAGACTTGCTGGCTGTATAGTTTTTGACGGGATGTCTGTACTTCAAGTGTTGCAGCATTCATCATGTCTCAAACTGACATATCAACAGATGACTGCTTTGTTTTGGTCTTACAGTCTTCTTACCATTATTGGGTAGCAACCATTCACTTCGGTTTTGACAGGAATGAGGCAAACAGTCTTAAATCACAGACCCAACAAAAGTGTGGAAAGAATGTTTCTTCACCCGCGCCTGTGTCTACGAGGAAAAATAGTAACTGGTGACTGATAGATACTTTCAAGCAGTAAAAGCAAGAACGAACTGACAATACTTTACACTAGGTACCTTAACGAAAACTGCCATGAGCTCCTTAAGAAGAATGCTACTGTTGTTGGTGCAGGTTGACTTAAGAACAAGGCTCTGAAGTTTCCGCTGGTGTTGTTTCTGTTCATTATTCCAACCGTGAAGAAGCTGAGAGTAGAATGATTTGCAACTAGCAGTTGCAGGTTCTCTTGGAGTTCACGTAGCCCTTGTTGTCACTTCTGATACAGAAGTTTTCTTTCTACTTGTGCATCACTTATACCTGCTTTATGCTGATGACAGGTAGAAAAGGTATTCATGCTTACTGCACCAGGTATATTCCAGTTCACACTGTTTTCAGGAAGCTAGAGCCAGATGAAAGTGCAATTATGCTGTCTGTATTTCCTTATGGGTTGTGATACCTGCCCTTCTTTACATAGTACAGGCAATTTATGTTCTGCCTCAACCAGACTTCCAGCTTCAAGATATTTCAGATCTTGGGACTGAGTCAAATGTCTCAGGGCTAGTTAAAGCAGCAGCAATTTCTTTTAAGTGCACAGGACCTGGTGTGCATATCAGCTTCCTATTTGATGGGGAGCTATAAAATCTAAGATTAATTTGCCTAGCCAAGTAGACCTAGGGTATACAGAGAAAACCGCTTAGAGATTCTAAGCATGCACAGGAAAAGTGGTGCGAGCTGGACCATCCTTCAATATAATACCTTTTGGTTTAAATGTGTGGCGGGGCTTGAGATGTCATTTCATCTCAATGTCGGGGAAAGTCCCACAAAAAATGGAAGCAATGTCTCAAAAAAAGTAAAATGACTGATACAGTGTTGACGGGGATGTTGTACCTCAAATCAAACAAAATATAACCTAATTGTATAGCAAATCCTCTTTATAACATGTTTTTATAACACAGTTTTGGATATAGCACTTTATAACCCCCAAAACCTAGCCAGTTACACAGCAAAAATTACAATAAAAGTCATTTTAGATCAATTTGATAAACACTATTTTGCTATTTTGTTTGGATGTAACACTGCTTAATTAAGACGGTTAATGCCCAGATCCCGAAAACAGTGTTATAAAGAGTAGGTGTATCCTAATGGCTGATTATATAATAAAGTATGAAAACAGAACTAAGCATTAGTTTCAATGCTCTCTTCCACTTGTTGTCTAAAATGAAATCCGCGCCTGCAAATCCCTTGAGTGTGAGTATTATGTGAATGAAATGTACTGGTGAACTGAGTGGGTGGGGTAATCCTGGGGCTAAATTGATAGTAAAAAAGTCATAACAAACCATACATGTACTTGGGAATAGTGTTAAATGTATTTTAGAATAGTGTCTTAGTTAAAATAAAACAATAGATAAATAAAAACTGTTAAAAATTTTGAAACATCAGCATCGCCTTTATGTACCACCTATGAAACTAGACACAAAAACGATGAAATGTCTTTTATTTCCCCGGTTTTCAAGTCAAACATAAGATGTTGATCAATATTCTAGCACAAATCGTCTTTCTATACCAGAAAAATAAATAAAAATAAGTTTGTAAGATGATTTGTGGCAATATTATGTGAATAAATTTTACTGGTAAACTGAGTGGGTGGGGTAATCCTGGGGCTAAATTGATGGTAAAAAAAGTCATAACCAACCATAAATGTATTTTAGAATAGTGTTAAATGTATTTTAGAATAGTGTCCTAGTTAAAATAAAACAATACATATGTAAAAACTGTTTAAATTTTGAAACATCAGAATTGCTTTTATGTACCACCTTGGAAACTAGACACAAAAACAATAAAATATCAATTTTTTCACCCGTTTTCAAGTCAAACCTAAAAATTTGATCTATATTCTAGCACAAATCTTCTTTCTACACCAGAAAAATAAATTAAAATAAGTTTGTAAGATGATTTGTGGTATTTATATTCATATTTTACGAAAAACTGGAATTTACAGCTATGGCGGCCATCTTGGACGCCATCTTGGATTTCTCAGCTCGCCATCATTTATGCCAATTTATGCTGGCAGTGCCAGATACTACGGATGCTGACGAACATTTTGGTATATGACATGTTTTGTTATACGGGGGTGGGGGGGGGGGGGGGGGTTACTAACAGAAATAGTGGACTTTTTGGCCCATTGTCACCCTACCAAATTGGCAAGCCAAAACAAAATAAGCGATACAAACAATTAAAGACAAACCATAACAAAAATAAACCGGTACAGAAGAATCGCCTTGGAACGGTCAGTGAAACGAATTCCACTGCCCATGGTAAACTTTTCACGCTCAAGGGTGGGTAACTGCGTGGTGAAGCATGATAGCTCAGTGGTTAGTGCACTTGCCTCTGATACTTAAGGTCCCGGGTTCGATCCCCAACAGCGGCGAGAAAATTCCGCTGTCCGAACACGCTCCATTGGCATCATTTGCAGGGATGTCCTTCGGATCGCGGATGGGGACGTTTACTGGGCCCCCACCCCAACCCCTGTGCAGGGAGAACCATCGAACCATCCCCTGTGCAGATTAAAATCCCTATCGTAATTACATGATTACTGTGTAGGCTTTCACATTTTTGATTTTTATTTTCATCCTGCAAACCTGGAGTGTATGTAATGTTCACCAGCGGTAATGGTCAAAATGTGACCGACGCAGTATCAGTAGAAAGAATGAAAGAAACTGCGTAGCCGATTGTCAGATTCCAGCCAAATTCGAACTAGTCTGAGATATTATGCTTGTCCTTGTTTACTTAAAGTTTCAAAAAGATCGGTTCAAAAACAGCTGACGAAAAGTGGAGACACAATTAATCATTCATATTTATACTCAAGGACAGGTAACTTCAAAGCCGTTGGTTCTGCGAGGCCCAAAATCAAACTCGACGTAGACTATATGCCTCTCCTGGTTATCTGCAAGTTTGATAAAGAGCGGATCAGAAATGGCTGAGAAAGTTTGGAGACGTCGTCTTTCCATTGTAGGCCTGTGGTAATTTTTTTTCACGCTCAAGGGAACGTAAATGCGAAACTGGTTGTCAGAATCGAGCCAAATTCTAACTCGTATGAGAAATTATGCTTGTCCTTGTTTTCTAAAAGTTTCAAAAAGATCAGATCAAAAGGGGAGACACAATTTTTCGCATAATTTATGCTCAAGGGCAAGTAGCTCCAAAGGCCTTGGTCCTGCGATGCCCAAATTCGAACCCGACGTAGACTGTATGCTCCTCCAAGTTATCTGTAACTTTGATAAAGGTCAGATCAGAAATGGCTGTGAATTGTTTGGAGATGTCATTTCCCCCCATTATAAGTCTATGGAACGTGTTTGTTCCATGGCAACCACAGTTCTGATCAGAACTGGTCCAAAACCTAATGCAGTCAATCCCCCAACCCAATTTGATCAAGATAGACCAGCTAGTAAGTGAGATACTGAAGTTCAGAAGTGTGGACGACGGACGGACGCCGGGGCCTGCCTATACTATAAGCTCACCTTGTGAGCCATTGGCTCAGGTGAGCTAAAATAAAAACCAGATGTGTTTGTGAAAAACTGATGCCACGGACAGCGCATGTTAAATATGAAAGCAGTATCACTAAGCAATCGAAAAGTATGGCCAATATTCAAGTCTTAAAAAAGTAGGTCAAGGCCACAAGGTCAAATATTAAGAGATCGTTGGAAAGGTCTAATGACATAGAATGCGCATGTGAAATATGAAAGCCCTATCAATTACCAATTGAAAGTTATGGCCAATGTTAAAGTTTTTGAAAAGTAGGTCAAACGTCATGGTCAAGGTCCCGAGGTAGAAAAAATTATGGTACCACTGGAGATGTCTTGTGAAAACGAATGCACGTGAAATAAGGTCGTGTGACAAGGAATGCACATACGAAATATAAAAACCCTACCACTTACCAATCGAAAGTTATGGGCAAGGTTAAATTTGTTTTAAAAAGTAGGTCAAACGTCAAGGTCAAAAGGTAAAAAATTATGGTACCACTAGAAAGGGCTTGTGACAAGGAATGCGTATGTCAATGTTAAAGTTTTTTAAAAGTAGGACAAATGTCAAGGTCATTGTCACAATGTCAGAAATTATGGTACCTCTAGAAAAGGGCTTATGACAAGGAATGCACGTGTGAAATATGAAAGCCCTACCACTTACCAATCGAAAGTTATGGCCTATGTTAAAGTTTTTAAAAAGGAGGTCAAATGTCAAGGTCAAGAGGTCAAAAATTATGGTGCCACTAGAAAGGTCGCACATGTGAAATATGAAAGCACTACCACTTACCAATCGAAAGTTGTGACCTATGTTAAAGTTTTTAAAAAGGAGGTCAAATGTCAAGGTCAAGACGATGTCAAAATTTATGGTACCTCTTGAAAGGTCTTGTGATAAGGAATGCACATGTGAAATATGAAAGCCCTATCAGTTACCATTCAAACGTTATGCCCAATGATAAGGTTTTTGTGGACAGACAAACAGAGAAACAGACGGACAGACAGACAGACCAAAACCTATATACCCCCGAATATTTGATTCCGAAGGCATAAAAACAACATTGGTCATAACTTTTGAATGGTTTGGGATAGAGTTTTCATATTTTGTATGTGGGCTCCTTGTGACAAAGGCTTAAGCCCATACAAAATTTTGACTTGTGACCTTGACCTACTTTAAAGAAAAATTATCATTGGTCATAACTTTTGAATCGTTTGAGATAGAGACTTCATATTTAGCATGTATTTTCCGTGTGACAAGGGCACAAAAAATATTGAACTGTGACCTTGACCTGTGACCAACTTTGAAGAAAAAAAAATGACCTTGCCTGGGGACATGTTCGTGGTTCACACATTTTGGTTCTTGTTAGAAACACATGGCTGTGGGTACTTATTAGCCCCACAGTTGAGGAAATTTCTAATTACCACAACATATGTTTCAATGGAAAGGGAAATTATCCCCAAAATTATCCTCAAAACTCCTTGTATTTAATCCTCCGGCTGCTAATCACGGATAGCAGACGGCATTTTCTAAATGTATTTTTTCTTACCTTTTTCAGTGGAAATAAAGGCCGGCCTATGTAGCTCAGTCGGTTGCGCATGTCTGACTGGTGATCAGGGGGTGGTGTGTTCGATACCTGCCGGGATCTGCAACATTGTTTCCTGGAGATTGATCATGAAATCTTATCTACGGTCATTCTCTCCCTTCCGCTGTTTCAAAAAGAACAGTTGTCAGTTTCTGGCGAAAGAATGTGCACTGCACTGGTTAACCGCTTATGTATAAGCCTGTCCACGAAAAGTGTGGATACAAAAGCTGACCGGCTCAAAAAGGACAAGAAAATAGGGTTGCCGCCAATACTTACCATGCAAAAACATTTTAACCCTTAAGACGCCGAGTAAAAATACATCTCAAAATCTCGTCTGCTTATGTCATCTGCTGATTTTTTTGCAAACTTTAAAAAAAAACATCTTTGTACCCAGGCAAATAGTGTGGGCCTAGATCAGACTGCTCCTACACGAGCAGTCTGATCTTAGCCCAAACTATTTGCAAAAACAAAAATACTTGAACGTAACCGACAGACGGCAAAGCAGAAGACAGTTTCGTGATTGGCTTTTTATCAGAAATCAAATTGTTGTCTGCTCCCGGAATTTTTGTAGCAGTTGAACAGTTATCTGTAGAACTTACTACTGGTTTCCTTTTCCATGAGAAGAATGGGCTGCAAGAATCATTATTCACCATATTTCATTATTTGCTGGTTCCTATTCTGAGGATTATCAGTATTGGAAAAACAGGTAACCAGTTACCTGGTTACCTGTTTTCCCAATACTGATAATCCTCAGAGTAGGAGCCAGCAAATAACCAAATAAGGTCAATGCAATCATGGCGAGACGTCACATGATCATGGCAAGATATCACATGCCAGCTGTTAAGTTCTGACAATATCATTCAGTATTCAAGGGAATCTACTCTAGATTATATAATACTAGTACATCCTTCAGGAGTAATGTTACTTGGTTATCCATGACGTCATAGTAACAACGTCATTGTAACGTCACGTAGTGCCCATGTGGAGACTGTTCTATGGTGCCTGATAAACCGGACTGAAAGTAGACGGAGTTTCTTGTGATGTTTTAATCATTGGTAGCAGAGCGAGGTTATTCAAGGAGGAGGGTTC
The DNA here is from genome assembly GCA_963580285.1 of Lucinisca nassula. NCBI lineage: Eukaryota > Metazoa > Mollusca > Bivalvia > Lucinida > Lucinidae > Lucinisca > Lucinisca nassula. The sequence goes on along the minus strand of OY757017.1, from coordinate 4,168,719 downwards.
CAGTTGCTGACTGTCTGCGGGCAGTATATTTTGAGGACTATTAAGGTAGTAACTTTAGTGATCTGTTGTGTGCTGGCCAAGATCAACGTAACAGTTTTAGTGACTATGGCACGTAGGATTGGTACTAATATTACATAAGATTTGGTACTAAATTATTTAGACAAGTTGTGGGCTTTCCGATGGTTACTAATTGCTCACCCCTTGTAGCTGATCTGTTTTTATTTTGTTATGAGAGAGACTTCATGATGTCCCTTTCTGTTGAAAACCAGACTGAAATCATTCAAGCTTTTAGCTCGACTTCTAGATATTTGGTTGATTTATTAAATATAGACAATACCTATTTCGGTGGTTTGATTAGTCAAATTTACCCCCCCACCCACCCAGAACTTCAGTTAAATACAGCAAATTCTTCTGATACCGAGGCCCCGTTTTTGGATTTACATCTACCTATTATCGATGGGTTTGTTTCTTGCAAAATTTATGACAAATGCGATGATTTTGATTTTGAGATTGTAAATTTTCCTTCTTCGAATGGTGATGTTCCTCGTGCACATTCTTATGGCGTTTATATTTCGCAATTAATTCGATTTGCCAGAATGTGTAGTCATGGATCTGACTTCAACACTCGTAATAAATTGTTAACTGCTAAACATATTAATCAGGGTTATCGGTAGCATAAACTACGCAACGCATTTTCACAATTTTGAAGACGCCATTCTGATTTAATTTCAAAATTCAATATTGGACTTAAATCTCTTCTGCAACAAGGTCTATCGGAGCCCGAATTTTATGGTGACTTAGTATATAAATTCAGAAAAATATATAACCGCAATGACTTCAGTACCCAATTTCGTAAAATCATTCTTGGATATAAGAAGATTGGGTACAACATAAATGTTTTACGACAGACTGCATGCATGGTAGTTAATCCAATCACGATTGACAACTTTGCTTCCCTCTTTAATTGAATGCCGGTAGGTCAGACCTTAGATTCTATGACGTTTCCAGCTTAAAGGCTTACTGAGAATTAGAGAGATCTAATTTAATGTAATGTTGGTCGGTGCCTGATGCTCTGTCTCTGGTCGAGCCCATCGGAGTCTTAACTGTTGCTTTTCTTTTGCACCAGCGTTTCAGTGGTTTCTTGCTGTCGAGTCCTCACCGTTGTTTCATCTCTGTGTTTGTTTAATTTTGTTGCGTTCACGGAGATGTTGCACTGATGAGTTAGGCCTTTATGCGGACTCGTTAAATTATTTGTCTAAATCGCGACGGAAGTAAGGGCGAGGAATATGGCCACGTAAAATCGATTTAAGCCCCCAGTGGAATTCATTTCACTAACCGTTCCATGGCGGTTCTTCTGTCGCAGTTTATTTTTGTTATGGTTTGTGTTTGGGTGATTGTGTCGCTTATATTATTTTGTTTTGGATAGCCAATTGGCCATTTTGTGGGTTTGGCATTCAGCTATTGATGTTTCCATTAGGGTCTGTTGTTTCATGTTTGTGTTTCTTTCCTTTTGGTGTGTCTGGTGAAAGCTGTGGGTTAATTGTATCGATTCCTGATCATTGCCTCCACTTCTATTTTGATCCCCCAAACCTTTGGTCAAAACCATATGAATTATACTGGCAGGAAGTTTTAGCATTACAGATCTGCGCAAAGAGAAACATTGAGTGGCTATCTCCCTCTTACTACCTGAAATGACAAGTCACAAATCAGGGAAAAGGCCATTGAGCAGATTAGTTTGGATGACTTGAAGAAGTAAGATGGCCTAGATGTTTTAATTGAGTTTTTAGCACCCAATTTCGTAAAACCATTCTTCGATATAAAAAAGATTGGGTACAACATAAATGTTATACGACAGACTGCATGCATGGTAGTTAACCTAGTCACGGTTGACAACTTTGCTTCCCTCTTTAATTGCACCCCGGTGGGTCAGGCCTCAGATTCTACGACGGTTCCAACGGAATTAGAGAGATCTAATTCAAGGTAATGTTGGTTGGTGCCTGATGCTCTGTCTCTGGTCTGGCCCATCGGAGTCTAACTGTTGGTTTTCTTTTGCTCCAGCATTTCAGTGGTTTCTTGCTGTCGAGTCCTCACCGTTGTTTCATCTCTGTGGTTGTTTGATTATTTGTGTTCACGGAGATGTTTCACTGATGAGTTAGGAGGCCTTCATGCGGACTGAGCAAATTGTCTAAATCGCGACGGAAGAAAGGGCGAGGATTGTGACCACGTAAAATCGATTTAAGCCCCCAAGTGGAATTCGTTTCCGCTGACCGTTCCAAGGCGGTTCTTCTGTTGCGGTTTATTTTTGTTATGGTTTGTCTTTGGGTGTTTGTGTCGCTTGTGTTATTTCTTTTTGGATAGCCTATTGGCCATTTTGTGGGAAAGTAACTGTCCTTTTGGCTTTCCGCTGTTGGTGTTTCCAATAGGGTCTGTTGTTTCATGTTTGTGTGTCTTTCCCTTTGGTGTCCCTGATGGGAGCTGTGAGTTGATTGTATCGATTCCTGATCATTGCCCCAACTTCTATTCAGAGATGGCCTAGATGTTTTAATTTAGTTTTTAGACCATCAGCCGGACAAGGATGACCTTGCTGATAGCCTTGAAAACTTTGAAGAGTCTGAGGATTTTCAAAGGAAAGAGGGCATGAATATAACAATTCATTGCTGCGTTTGACTCCAGATACAAAAAGATCGAAATTTAAAGGATGGCCTTACCTTCAGAAATTTTAGCTTTCAAACTCTTGCGACGGGCCAATATTAGTAAAGAAGAAAATCTCGTTCTGACAGGGATGAATTATGAAAAAAGAGAGACGCATTGTATGAGGAAGCAAAGACGTCTCTTAAAAGAGTTTAAAGGTGACCTCAGTGAGGGACATGAGGCTTTGTTTTGGATAGCCAATTGGCCATTTTGTGGGAAAGTAACTGTACTTCTGGTTTTGCGCTGTTGGTGTTTTCGTTGGGGTCTGTTGCTTCGTGTTTGTGTTTCTTTCCCTTTGGTGTCTCTGGTGGGAGCTGTGGGTTAATTGTATCGATTCCTGACCATTGCCTCCACTTCTATTTTTCACCATTAAACACAAGCTGACCCTTTTAGCAGCAAATGAAGAGGCATTATTGGCAGCAGGGTATAAAAAGTCGCCTCGTAGCCGAAAGTCCTGCAATTCAGGTAAGAGCGGATTCAATTAGTAGAATTGTGGACAATATAAGAGTAGGAAAATGAATCCAGCAGGCCCATATGGTAAGCCCGTAACATGCAAATGGTGTGGCTCTTATCGGCATTTTGTCACAGACTGTCCACACAGCTGTGAGAGAACTTCCAAAGGAAAAGAGAAATTTGCAAAAGTCAACCTAACAGAGGAAGAGCATGTGGTTTTATTCACAGAATACAATAAGGGGGGCATTGTCCAACTTGGCATAGACGTGCGTAATTGTGCAGTGCTGGACAGTGCCTGTAGTAGTACTGTCTGTGGAGCAAACTGGCTGGACAACTACCCGACTTATCGGGTTATCGGTACCATAAACTACGCAAAGCCTTTTCAAAATTTTATAGACGCCATTCTGATTTAATTTCAAAATTCAATATTGGACTTAAATCTCTTCTGCAACAAGGTCTATCGGAACCCGAATTTTATGGCGACTTAGTATATAACTTCAAAAAAATATATAACCGCAATGACTTCAGCACCCAATTTCGTAAAATCATTCTTCGATATAAAAAGATTGGGTACAACATGGATATTATACAACAGACTGCATGCATGGTAGTTAACCCAATCACGGTTGGCAACTTTGCTTCCCTCTTTAATTGCACGCCGGTGGGTCAGGCCTCAGATTCTATGACGGCTCCAACGTAAAGGCTTATTGAAAATTAGAGAGATAATGTTGGTTGGTGCCTGATGCACTGTCTCTGGTCGGGCTCATCGGAGCTGTTGGTTTTCTTTTGCTCCAGCATTTCAGTGGTTTCTTGCTGTCGAGTCCTCACCGTTGTCTCACCTCTGTGGTTCTTTGATTTTTGTGTTCACGGAGATGTTGCACTGATGAGTTAGGAGGCCTTCATGCGGACTGAACAAATTATTTGTCTAAATCGCGACGGAAGTAAGGGCGAGGATTGTGGCCACTTAAAATCGATTTAAGCCCCCCAGTGGAAATCTTCCACTGACCGTTCCAAGGCGGCTCTTCTGTGGCGATTTATTTATGTTATTGTTTGTTACTTACTGTGTGTATCACTTGTGTCTTTTGGTTTTGGATGGCTATATGGCCATTTTGTGGGAAAGTAAATGTCCTTATGGCCTTCCTTTGTTTTTGTTTCCATTATGGTCTGGTCGCTTAATGTTTGTATTTCTTTCCCTTTGGTGTCTTTTATGGGTGGAGTAAGTTAATTGTATCAATTCCTGATCTTTGTCTTACTTCTACTTTTCATTGAACTAAGAGGACAAGACAAAGGTACATCATTCTGTTGGTCATAAGGTATTCAAACTTGGTGGCGGTGAACGATTGAATTACAAGGAGAGTATCATATAGGGTTCGCCGGTCATCCGGGTACTTTCGTTTGTCACGTGATAGCAACGAGCACGCGGGTGAAAACAAACGCCATTTTGAATAAGCAAATAGTGTAAATAAAACCCAAGTCACTAGCATATTTCTTACAATTTTGATAAAACACGCCAAAAATCTGTAGTGCAGGTGGTTGTACAAATCATCATTTACAACTGGATAAAAAGCTATCGTTCTATCAGTTCCCAAATGGAGAAAAACATCCAGAGAGACGGTCTCGGTGGATAAGGGCCTGCAGTCGCCAGAACGCTGATGGTTCAGACTGGATTCCTTCATCAAAATATGTTTACATGTGCAGTGAACATTTTATAACAGGTAATTGATTCACAATACATAATTCTTTGGGCCATGCTTTGTTGACAATGAACTGAAATTGTCCTTTCTATTGGTAAAATTGTCTTTTGATTTCTCTCTAGCAACACGAATTCGGCACGAACTAGTGCTCGTATTTCTCCCTTTCAACAACATTTCTGCACTTACCGAGGCGATCCCTTGGAACATCACCACAGGTGTTGGATGGGTGACTAAATTTAGAAATGATTGTAATTAACTTTAAAGTGTAGAAAAAAAACCTCCTTACTTAAACCAAGATCAAATGAGCAGTCTGATCTGGGCCCACACTGTTTGCAGAAATGACTTAAAGCTACCGGCAGTCAACGATTTTTGTACAGGCAAACATTGTGGACTCAGATCAGACAGCTCCTCTGGGCAATCTGATCTGGGTTCACACTATTTGCAGAAATGACAAGCAAACAGTGTGGACCCAGATCAGATGAGCAGATCACCAGATCACCTCGGAATAGCTATTCAACCGCATAATAGCACGGTGGGAAATGTCTCTCGGTGCATGAAAGACAGGGTTGGTTGGTTGTAGCTAAGAACCATTTCTCGGTATAGATTTTTGTTTAATTTGGGGTTTTACAGTCCTTTCAACCCAAAGTGTGGACCCCTTTATCGTATCGATTCTTTGGTCTTGTCCACCTTTGAGATACATTTTGGGGGAGGTAAATAAATTCACTGGAACATCCACAAGCAGAACTTGTCCATGACACCTCCGAATACACAACACTTGACACTAGTCCGTAGACATCGGTTATCAGGCAGCTGTTATTTCACTAAATGGAAATTTCCCGCCTCGTTATTCTTTACTTTTAATAATTTTTACTTACAGTAACATGCATTTTCAGGTTAAAAAAAAAAACGATTTTATTCAATGTAATTGATAGCGATCTAAAGGGTAATGGCCGGTCGCTCTGTTATTGTTTTCACCTCCAAAATGGCGGCCTATCGGTTGCTACGGGAAGTGACGTCACGCCGGCGAACCCTATTCCAGCTGTGATTGCAAGGAAAGTGTTGACCATCAAACGGACGTTGTCAAATCTGATATACCTTTTTGCAATCCCCAAAATCTATGAAAATAGCAGGTGTAAAGATGGATCTAGAAACAGACACAGCAAAAAGACGTTGGATTTCGGCAAAGACGTTGCCCTGAATCTCAGAATATCAGGACACTATTGCAGACCTATAAATAGGACAGAGAAAATACCTGTTGATGAGGTATTTTCAACAAGTCGTGAAGAAATGGATGACAAAGACATGTATGATACACAGACAATTTGACCATCCACCCATGAAAAAGCTTAATAAAAGTGAATGCAATGATCTTCTACAGTCGCTTCCGCAGCATGCTGGCCAATGGGACAATATTTACAAGAATTTGTTGGAAGAAATCACTAAAACATGTATTCTGTGTAAGCAGTATGCCAAAACATCCCCACCGCCGGCGGCCTGCAATGACAGAAATGCATATTTTGCTTGTTGAGATGACAATAATCATTATGAATACTGGATATATCAAGTGGTTTATGAGGCACTTTCCTTTTTACTGGATAATATCTATGGGTGGATAATATCTATGTACGGTTTGAATATCAATTATTAGGGCCCCGTACTGAAAGTGTGGGTGCCCTATAGTAATCACTGTCCGTCCGTCTGTCTGTCCGTCCACAAATTTTTTTATCCTCCTCTGATAGCGCTGCCGGGGCCCTAGTCAGTTTCACTGACAGCTCTAGTTTATAGACAAGTATTTGGTATTCCGATGGGTACAAACTGTGCTCCCCTTGTTGCAGATCTGTTATGTTACGCTATGAAAAAGAATTCATGTTGTCCATTTCTAAAAATAAACAAACTGATGTTATTGAGGTGTTTAACTCTACCTCTCGATATTTGGATGATCTTTTAAACATTGATAATGTTTATTTTGAGCAAATGGATAATAGAATTTATTCACTGTTTCTAATGGTACTGTCTCTTCCAAAATTAATGCTATTAGAGATGATTTTAATTTTGGAAATGTTAATTAACCTTTCTTGGATGGTGACGTCCCTAAGGCTATGTCTTATGGGGTTTATATGTCACAGCTTATTCGGTTTGCTAGAGCTTGCAGTCATGTTGATGACTCTAATGATCGCAACAGAATTTTAACAGCAAAACTTCTAAAACAAAGCTGTCCGTATCATATGCTGCGCAAAACGTTTTCAACATTTTATCGTCGATATTACGACATTATTTCTAAAATATGGCATTTCTTTGAAGACACTTCTGCAACAGGGACTGTCGGACCCTGAGTTTTATGGGGATTTAGTTTACAAATTCAGAAGAAATCTAGGTACTGATAATTTTTCTGGTCAGTTCAGAAAAATTGTTGCTGAATACAAGAAAAGTGGTCATAGCATGGATGTTATGCGACAGACCGTGTGTTTGGTTGTCGACCCTTTTACAGTGGACAACTTTGATGATGGTCCTACCCTAAATCCTTTGAATTCGGAAGGGTGGAGCCGAATATTTCCTGGTTTCGACCCACCGTGATCTAACTGGTGGTTTTCTGGTCATCTGATTTTTTTTGTGTTCATTGGGATGTTGCACTGATCAGTGCGGACTGAACAAAAAAATTGTCTAAATCGCGATGGAAGTAAGGGCGAGGATTGTGGGTCTGATTCAGCTCGGCGTGGAAGCATCATGCAGCCCCATAGTATCTTTGAGAAAAAATGACAATATCATACACAGACTGGATGCTACATGGGTGAATGGGACAATTTTAAGTAGAGCTGGAAAAGCATCTTGCAAGTATAAAACATGGTACAACACCAGGGATGAAAAAAATGTGGAAAGAAGTATTGACATAGGCACTGTAGAATTGGAAAAAGGTGCTAGAAACGGAAATTAGAGTGGCATTAGTCACCAAGCATCAGATTTTGAAAGATGACATCTTGGCTAAAGATAAGGAACAGGATAAATTAACAGAGTTGAAACTACGAAGAACTTTGGACAAAGAACTCTGTCCACAAGATGGGTCATAACAAACGAAGGCGGTAAAACTAAAGCACGGCTAGTTGTGCGAGGTTTTGAGGAAAGAGACCTGGAAATACCTCTAGATACTCCTACAGTTTCTAAGGGGGCAATGAGGATGTTTCTGTCAGTTGCAGCACTTGAACAGTGGACCCTGAAGACCACCGATATAAATCTGCTTTTTACAAGGGAAAGAATTAGAAAGAGAGATTTATGTAAAACCTCCTGAAGAAATCGGGACACAACAGCATAAAATCTGGAAACTGAAACATGGCCTGAATGGACTCAAAGATGGTGCGAGGCAATTCTAAGAAAGCGTAAACGAACTGTTGAAACTAGGTTTGAAGGCGGTTCTTCTGTCGCAGTTTATTTTTGTTAATTGTATCGATTCCTGATCATTGCCTCCACTTCTGCTTGACACAGTGCATGCTAGACCCTGCACTGTTTTGTTTTGCTGAGAAAATGTGAGTAGCTTTTGCATAAGCTACTCACATTTTTTCAGCCAAAATATTAATATATTTGCCATTCACCATATTTGCATTATTTGCTGGCTCCCAGCTTGCACATTGTCAATATTGGAAAAACAGGTAACCAGACCCCCCTGACCTTGAAAGGTCAGGGGGGTCTGGTTACCTGTATTTCAAACACTTATAATCTTCAGACTAGGAAACAGCAGATAATGCAAATAAGGTGAATATTAAATGATCAAAGTTTTAACAATTCGTTAACTAATGTTGTTAGTTTTGAACAGCCGGTCGCAGCTGTAATTTTACTATGTTGCCTGCTGAACATAAGGAAGCCATCCGATCAGGATCAACACTGGCACGCAGACAATCTAGATCCAGATCAGATCCATCTGATCACGATCTACACTTTCTATAAGCAGTTTGTGAATTGAATGAATACCTTATATCAAGTATTTTGATCTGTGGATAGTCAGAAATGGGTGTTGCTAAAATATATGACTGATCAATTTGTGGGCCATTTTGTGCCATCTCCCAGAAAGTGAGAGAGAGAAGAGAGAGTAGAGGAGTTGTAAGTGAGGGACAGAGAAGAAATAGAAAAATGAATAGAAGTGTAGAAACAGAAGAAATAACAACATTCCCTGTCTACCCTTACCTGCTGCAAGGACAGCAGGCCTTGTCCAACTGTAATCCCATATCAGTTGGATGTCCCAGTGACGCAAGATAGACGTCACCTTTGCCTCACCCAATCACCCCACAAAGTAATTTATTCAGCAGGTTAAGGCTTAACTAATGTCATACTTAGCTTGGACCCAAGATAGATGTCACCTTTGCCTCACCCAATCACCCCCCAAAAGTACTTTATTCAGCAGGTTAAGGCTTAACTAATGTCATCCTTAGCTTTGAGCAAATGGACCTTGGCCACTCACCGTGGGAAGCCTTTTTCCAACTGAGCCACTGATGTTTCTCAATAACAAAATAAGTGCATCTCTATGTAAGGTAAAGACCCACAAAACAGAGGAAATGTCTCTAAAATGACCTAAATGGTGTTGATGGGGATGTTAAACCTCAACACAAACAAAACAAAAACAAAATACCGTATTCGCCCTAATTACCGCACCGTGCTCTTAGTTTTTTCGAAACCATGTCAAAAAGTCACAGTGAAAAATCTACCTAAATAGCGCACACTTCATAGGAAAAGAATAGCTTCCGAGATGATGCATACTGATATTTAATGGGAAGGAAAAGGATACTTAAGCATTGCCTTCACTGTTGAAGAAATAACGGTAAGTTTTGGTAGATTTACTGTGAGAGCTTCAAGGGGAGGTTACTGTAAAGTGTGCGCTTATGCATTTCCTTTTCAAAATTAGGTTTGGTGTGCCCTTATAGGAAAATGTGCGGTAATTAGGGTGAATATGGTAAGTGAGAATAACTGAAGCTAGCCATTGTTTTACAATTTATTCGCTATCAACAGAGATCATAGTAACATTGTAACTTCTTGTCCCAGTTTACCTAAATGATCCTAAGTAATGGGACAGGTAGGCCTGAGCAAACAGTGCAGACCCAGATCAGACTGCTCCTGAAGGAGCAGTCTGATCAAAGGTCTACATTGTTTGCCATTCTGTCAGCACCTTTTGGATGTTTTGCCGGATCTTAAAACAAATTTGTTAAAATTTAACCCTTATCTTGCTGTTCACAACAACCCCTATCTTTGCAAACAGTGTAGATCCAGATCAGATGGCTTCTGAAGAAGCCATCTGATCAGGATCTACACTGTTTGGCATTCAATTTATGAATTTGTAGCAATAAATTACATCAAGTAATTTGATTGGTTGACAGACAGAAATGGGTGTGGCTTAAATGAATATTCAGCAAGAGAAGGGTTAAGGAGAATTATAGCAAGTCCTCAAAGTGTCCCAATTTTTAGGTGCTTTACGGTACAACATGAAGCAATTTTTTCAATGAACATTGCACAATGAAATAATTTTACAATATGATGAAATATGAATATTTTTGCAGTCAACAATGAAATGTACGTGAGAATGGTTACTTGTCAACATGGAACAATAACTGTATAAGTCATATTATTGTCTGAATATAGCTTTAAAAAGCTACCGTAAAAAAGAAGAAAGGCACATGTGAAATATGAAAGCTCTATCACTTAGCAATTGAAAGTTATGGCCAGTGTTAATTGCCCCCGCCCAGCACGGCTTAGAAAAATAGATTGGGCTGCATGATGCTGCCACGCAGAGCTGAAACTGACCACTCATGAGTACTGGTAAACCACTTAGAAGGACTAACTAAGCTTGTTCAAGCAAAGTGATGTGAGTCTGACCGTCCAATGCATATATGCCTTTTGGTTTCATTGGGTGGCAGGGCTTGAGATGTCATTTCATCTCAATGTCTGGTAAAAGTCCAAAAACATTGGCAGCAATGTCTCCAAAATGACCTAAATAGTGTTGATGGGGGATGTAAAACCTCAATTCAAACAAAAACAAAATAGCCAATGTTAATGTTTTGAAAAAGTAGGTCAAACGTCTAGGTCAAGGTCATAAGGTCAAAAATTATAGTACCACTGAAAAGGTCTTATAACAAGGTATACACGTGTGAAATATGAAAGCCCTATCAGTTACCATTCAAAAGTTATGCCTAATGTAAGGGTTTTTGAGGACAGACAAATAAACACATTACGAAAACAAGCCTATACAAATACATTGTAATGTAACGCTGAAAAAACTAAACTTTTCAGATGAAAAATTGTAATTTTTTCTTATTTCTGCTCAAAATATAGATTGTGAGTAGCCGTTAGAACCACCTCATCGAGTCGGTTCTAACGAGTACCCACAGTCTATATTTTAGAGCAGAAATAAGAAAAATAGTTTATACCCCTGTATACCCCTGTTTTACTATATAAAAGTGGGGTTCAAGGGGGTCAGAATTATATAGACGTGTTTTTGTAATGAGCTGGACAAACAGACAGACCAAAAACTAAATGCCCCCCCAAATCTTTGATTCTGGGGGCATTAAAATTTGGACACCTATAGGACTTGCTGTAATTCTCCTAAAAATTTAACAAATATGTTTCATGATCCAGTTGAGGAGTCCAGAAGGTATGGACAGAATGGCAAACAGTGTAGACCATGATCAGACTGCTTCTTCAGGAGCAGTCTGATCTGGATCTGCACTGTTTGCTTAGGCCTGTCTGTCCCAATACTTAGCATTACGAAAACATGCCTATACAAATACATTGTAAACTTTACCGTCGAAAAATCGACAATTTTCAGAGGAAAAATTGTGATATTTTTCTTATTTCTGCTCAAAATATAGATTGTGGGTACTCGTTAGGACCGCCTCAATGAGGTGGTTCTAACGAGTACCCACAGTCTTTTTTTTAGAACAGATATAAGAAAAATAAGGTTTACCCCTGTAAACCCAAGTTTTACTATATAAAAGCGGGGTTCAAAGGGGTCAAAGTCATATAGGCGTGTTTTCGTGATAGGATCATATTAAGGAGAACAAAGGACAATTTGAGGATATTTTTTATTATTTCTCTCCTTTAAACATATCTTGTGGGTGCTTGTCTGCATGCTGGGTATTGTTTTCAGCAGACAACATTTTGAAATTCTTATTTTTCCCAAAACACAGGATTCAACATGTCATTCATTGTCTCCTTTTGGTGACAATTTGCATGAAATGGCCAATCTTGTTTTCTTGGAATGAAAATTGTCTCCTCGACAATTTATGGAGACAATTTGCAGGAATCTCTGGAAAACAATGAGGAAAATATTTCAAAATGTCGTTTCAGCTCTGTATTGTAAAAGGGATCCGCCCCCCTTCTTGTCACACTGAGTCATTGTTAGTTAGACTGAGCCAGTTCATCTCTCTCTCTCTCTGGGGGACAAGGACCTGACCCTCAATGTCCACAACGTGCCCAGATAGTGGCCTACAAGTCAGCTTTGTATTGTCAATGGGATCCACTAACCCCCATCAGGAGCAAATTCTTTCCTATAAGAGCTGACCCCTATTGACATGGGAGACTAAAATAGTGTGCAGAAGTTGCCTCCCCTGTAGGTGTATCAATTCACCTTAAGAGGATAAGAAACTGTTTCATTTCTGCCAGGAAACAATATTCACCTGGCATTACGCAAACACGCCTATACAAATACATTGCCACCTTTATCGCCGAAAAAAATGAAAATTTTAAGATGAAAAATTGTGATATTTTTCTTATTTCTGCTCAAAATATAGATTGTGGGCACTCATTAGAACCGCCTCATCGAGGCGGTTCTAACGAGTGCCCACAATCTATATTTTAGAGCAGAAATACGAAAAAAAAAAAGGTTTACCCCTGTAAACCCCAGTTTTACTATATAAAAGTGTGGTTGAAGGGGGTCAAAATTATATAGGCGTGTTTTCGTGATGGAATGATTGCCAGAAAATGTCTCACTCAGGGGATTTTTATGAGTACCCACAATACGAAAAATCAGAGACAATAATTTTGTTGAGGGCTATGTCTCACCTATATGGAGCTGAAATTTTGTGCTGACGCTACAGTTTGTTGGTTGGTTGATTTGAGGTTTAACGTCCCCGTCAACACTGTAAAGGTCATTTTGTCTGAGGAAGGTCATTTACCCGACATGGAGATGAAATGACATCTCAAGCCCTGTCGCCCAATGAAACCAATAGGGTTTATTAGCATGGACGGTCCGCCTCGCACCGTGGTTCCTGGGCAGGCTTAGATCCTCTAAGCGGTTTACCAGTACTAGTGTGTGGGCGGGATTCAGCTCTGCGTGGAAGCATCATGCAGCCCATATATTCTTCAAGCCCCTATGTGCGGGGGCCGCGCTAGAGTTGGTACAAACTTATGGATTAATAAATGGTTGAATGAAAGAACAGATGGAAACCATAATCCTTTATATATCTCACCATGCTTTAACCCATTGTATGCGGGGGGAAACCCCTAAAGGGGTACCTTGGCAAACAGTGTAGGCCCAGATCAGAAGCCACAGAACATGGCGTCTGATCAGGGCCTACACCATTTGCTAACAGAATTTTCTGTCAAAAATAAAATAAAAACGAAAAAATAGGCCTGACACCCCTTATATGACAAATGGATTTGTCCAACATTTAGCACTAGTATACAATGGGTTAAGCAGGCACAACAAAAATGATTCCTCCTCTAACATGTTCGTCTATACAACATATCTTCCATTACATGGAAAAATAAAACTCTAAGCCCTGATATTTCCAAATTAATTTTTCTAGTATTCCTGGGAGTATATTGTCGCATACCCTTCCTCCCTAACACCACCTTAAGAATATGGGCCATCTTGTCCACCCTGTCGAAATAGCATGGGACTTTCAAACTCGAGTGGGACGTTTTGTCCACCCTGAAAAGATGATGTGGGACATTTTGTCCATCCTGATAAATTGATGTGGGACCTTTTGTCCACCTGGGGCCAGTTGTTTAAAACTAACAACATCGTTAGTTAACATACTGTTAAAACTTTGATCATTTATTATGGCAAATTTGCTATTTTTGCTGAAAAAATGTGAGCAGCTTTTGCATTCGCAAAAGCTGCTCACATTTTTTTCAGCAAAAATACCAAAATTTTAAATATTGAACCTGCTAGAAGAGTTAACAATATGACCACTAACGAGCTTGTTAAGCTAACAATGCTTTGAACAAATGATCCCTGGTCAGAAACAGCATGGGACGTTTTGTCCATGGAACATTGTAGTACATGTACCCTGAATAACACCAACTGCCATTTTGTCACAGGACTTTGCAGCTCACATGTGCCCTGAGCCAGGCTCAAACCCTTGTTAGTGTGAGACCTTAACCCATTGCATGCAGGAACCCCCTAAAGAGGTACCTTGGCCAACAGGGCAGGCCCAGATCAGATGCTGCAGAATATGGTGTCGCATCAGGGCCTGCACTATTTGCTAACAGAATTTTCCATCAAAAATAGAATAAGAACGAAACAAAAAGAACTAACACCCCTTATATGACAAATGGACTTGTCCAACATACAGCAATCGGTTAAGAGTCAGTGCTCTTAACCACTAGGCCATGACGGTCCCTGGTCTCGCCCAACCGCTCAGATATCCACCTAGCACAAAATAGCAGGCCAACATCAGACCAACAGCGAAACAACGTGTCACGTTGTATCGTTGTCGGCCTGACATGCTTTGCTGGCTGAGTAGTAACACTATATCTGTCAGTTGAGAACAGAGCAAGTTATTGACACCATTCAGAAATGCGCTATATTTCTGTGACCCAACATTCAGAAATAAGCTGTATTCCTGTATTTCTGTCACTCAACATTCAGAAATGAGCTGCATTTCTGTGACTCAACATTTAGAAATGAGCTGTACTCCTGTGTTTCTGTCACTCAACATTCAGAAATGAGCTGTACTCTAGTATTTCTGTCACTCAACATTCAGAAATGAGCTGTACTCCTGTATTTCTAGAAATGAGCTGTACTCCAGTATGTCTGTCACTCAACATTCAGAAATGAGCTGTACTCCTGTCAATCTCCAAGAAATCCTCCACCAGCTGAAATGAAAGAAAATCTGGTAAAACCGAATAAAATGAACCTAGTCATGAGACACACCTGTCCAATTTTGAACCCCACTTGCATAGGCAGGTCTCCGTGATGAGAGCACGGGTACTAGGACTTTTTGCAATAGCCGGAATTGGCTGGTCTATTAGTCACCCATCCTGGCTCACTTTAGATGCCTGTTCAAAATTCAAAAATTTCATGCGTTATCACCCTTTAACAAGCATCGTGACCGAAGGCGTTTTCTTTGCCATGTCAGGGGTGGAGGCAGAGAATAATGGAAGCCAGAACTGATAATGTATGTTAGCTTTTTTCCTCGGCCAGACATTCGAAAACAGGGCTGTGCTCTGACACATTTGGCAGTCGAAATTGGCAACACGTCATCACATACTAGAGCCCGTCTTTGGTCTGATTCCTGCACTCAAAATTCTAAAATCGCTATAGAACTGTGTTTCTTAGGACAAACGCTGTACCTTGGGTGCGATTTGTGCCTTCCTCCGATTAAAAGTTCAGTATATTCCCATTGGTCAGCTGACACCTGTCGAATTGACAAGTGCCAGCACATTGGAGGCCCTGGGAAGAGCAGTTCATAAACTAATCCCATTTAGCGAGATGGGGGTAGCCCCTATGTGCTTTTAGCGCCCGGTTACCTTACAAAATCTATCAAGTCAAGACAACCTGGTTTGGGGTTGACTGTTTATCAATTTACCCACAGTTGCTATGCACATAAGCTCTTCAGTTCTGATGTCCAAGGCCCAGTTGTTCAAAGCATCGTTAGCTTAACAAGCTCGTTAGTGGTCATATTGTTAACTCTTCTAGCAAGTACAATAGCAAAAATTTTGGTATTTTTGCTGAAAAAATGTGAGCAGCTTTTGCATCCGCAAAAGCTGCTCACATTTTTTCAGCAAAAATTTCAGCATATTTGCCATATTTAATGATCAAAGTTTTAACGATATGTTAACTAACGACGTTGTTAGTTTTGAAAAACTGGCCCCAAGTGACTGTCACTGATTTGAAGGACATCCAAGCAACAGTTATTTATAGAAATAGCCTGGCTTTGTTTGTTTGATTTGAGGTTTAATGTCCCCGTCAACACTATTTAGGTCATTTTTGAGACATTGCTTCCAATTTTGTGGGACTTATACCTGACAATGAGATGAATTGACATCTCAATTCCTGCCGCCCAATGAAACCAATAGGGTTTATAAACATGGATGGGCCGACTCGCAGCAATTTTCCTGGGCATGTTTAGACGTTCTAAGCGGATTACCAGTACTCATGAGCGGTCCTTATCAGATCTGCATGGAAGCATCATGCAGACAAGCCCAGATGGGTGGGGGCATAAAATAGCCTGTCATTGTGACATCATAGTGCTGTGTAAAAGAAAGCTTACTGTCTAACACTGACTTTGCACATGTGCTGGGTCACTGGTAAACAGTTTAGATCCAGATCAGATGCTTGAGAACTGTGTTTAGACCTGAATAAAAGGCTGCAGAACTTATGCCGCACTGATCAGGGCCTAAACTGTTTGCTTAAAGTACAGGAATTTAAGGGTTAAACAAAAATATCCAATGGCCTCCGACCATCAGGGCTTGAAGAAATATATGGGCTGCATGATGCTTCCACGCAAAGCTGAAACCGACCTGCACACTAGTACTGGTAAACCGCTTAGAGGATCTAAGCCTGCCCAGGCAAAGTGGTACGAGAAGGTCCATCCATGCTTTAATATAAACCCTATTTGTTACATTGGGTGACAGGGCTTGAGATGTCATTTCATCTCAATGTCAGGTAAAAGTCCCACAAAATTGGAAGCATCGTCTCCAAAATGACCTTTAGTGTTGACAGGGACGTTAAACCTCAAATCAAACAAACAAACAAACAAACAAACAAAATATCCAAAGTTACTAATGCTCTTCAGTGCTGATGTCCATGTGACTACATGTATCACTGATTTGTACGAAATCCAGTAACAGTTATTTATAGACAAGAGGGCCCAGAGGGCCCTGGTTTGCTCACCTGTGTGTCACTGTCTCGGGTACATTTTATTTTTAGCTCTTGTGGCCATCTTGTTCATCAGCAGAGTGATTTTAGCTTATTTGGTAGGGAGTAACCTAGGCATCATTCATGGGAACTTTGAATCAAATTGGCCTTAGGGTTTAGGGGGAGTTTCCGTTTGAATCAAATTTACAATATTTTTCTGTTTTTACCTCCGGTGGCCATTTTGTTCATCCGAGTGGGATTCTTTTAGCCTTTTTGGTAGAGGATCATCTAAGCAACATTGTCGCAAGGATTCTACATTCTAAATATGAAGGCTGTATCTCAAATGCTTTAAAAGTTATGACAAAGTAGATCAAAGGTCAAGGTCATGGGTCAAAAGTTTTGAATGGCTGAAAAAACCTTGTCACAAGGAACATGCATGCCAAATATGAAGGCTCTATCTCATATTGTTCAAAAGGTATGATATAGTAGGTCACAGGTCAAGGTCACAGGTCAAATCTTTAAGAGTGGGAAGCCCTTGTCAGAAGGAACCTACATGCCAAATATGAAGGCTCCATCTCAAACGGTTCAAAAGTTATGACAAAATAACCTACTGATCTACTTTTTGATTTGACATGACCCATATTCGAACTTAACTGAGATATTGTCCAGATGACAGAATGTAGTGGTCGGAATCGGAAGAATTTTCATGATCGATCATCGGAAGATGTAAGTGACCAATGATCGATCATTAATCGATCAAATATAAAATTATCAGGCGGAATGAATGTGATAAATGGTATGGGTAGTGAAGGGTGCTTGAGGGGGTCATACCCTTATTGATCCCCTATCCCGTGAGGCTGAATAAAGCAGTGTCTATAATTATGTACAGCAGTGTTTACCAGGGCATTCATTTCATGAGTCAAAGCATTTATCACTGTATTTTATAGATTAAAAACACTACCCACTTTCAGTAACTATCATGGCTTGCTCCCCTATCTATCTATCTATCTATCTATCTATCTATCTATCTATCTATCTATCTATCTATCTATCTATCTATCTATCCCCAAACCCCATCGGTAGGTCATCTCAATGTCGGGTATTAGTCAAGTTGACAACTTGACAGGGACGTTAAACCTCAAATCAAACAGACAAAAAACACAATTACAGTGTAAGCCTTCATAAAGCAAACCCGGAGTGTATGTAAAAATGGACCGTCGCTCTTTTTGTGGAAGCCGAAGTGTTTCCACGCTATAGATCTACTTTTTCCACCCGGAAAATCGAAAAGCATCGTTTAGGCAGCCATTTTCCGGAAGCAGTTGCAGTAATAAAACCGAAACGACCGAAACAAACCGCAACGTCCAAATCCCGTTAAAAGCCGGAACCGAGTAATCGAGTACGGAAAAAAGTACCGATCATCAACTCGGAAGTCAGAAAACGAGCAATGCTCGACGAACTCGATTAATCGGCCGACCACTATCATTCTGAGCAAGTTTTATGATGATTTGACTGAAATTGTGGCCTTTTAGAGTGTTCAAAACGTTTTTCTATGATTTGACCTGCTGACCTACTTTTTGACCCTACATGACCCATATTCAAACTTGACACAGATATTGTCAAGATGATCATTCTGAGCAAGTTTGATGATGATCGGACCAAAACTTGGGCCTCTAGTGTGTTCACAAGGTTTTTGCAACAATCTGACGTACTGACCTACATATTGAGCAGACATGACCCATATTCGAAATTAACATAGATATTGTCAAATGATCATTTTGAGCAAGTTTGATGATGATCGGACCAAAACTGGAGCCGCCAGTGTGTTCAGAAGGTTTTTCTATGATTTGACCTACACGACCTACTTTTTGACCCAACATGACCCATATTTGAACTTGACTGAGATATTGTCAAGATGATCAATCTGGGCAAGTTTGATGATGATTGGACCAAAACTGTGGCCTCTAGTGTGTTCACAAGCTTTTTCTATGATTTGACCTACGGACCTACTTTTGGACCCGACATGACCCGTATTCAAACTTGACCCGGATACTGTCAATATGATCATTCTGGGCAAGTTTGATGATCGGACCTAAACTGTGGCCTCTAGTGTATTCAGAAGGTTTTTCTATGATTTGACCTACTGACCTACTTTTTGACCCGACATGACCCATATTCGAATTTGACTGAGATATTCTCAAGACTATCATTCTGAGCAAGTTTGATGATGATCAGACCAAAACTGTGGCCTCTAGTGTGTTCACAAGGTTTTTATCTGATTTGACCTACTGACCTACTTTTTGACCCTACATGACCCATATTCGAACTTGACCGAGAAATTGTCAAGATAATCATTCTGAGCAAGTTTCATGATGATCAAACCAAAACTGTGGCCTCTAGTGTATTCACAAGGTTTTTCTTCGATTTGACCTACTGACCTACTTTGTGACCTGACATAACCCATATTCGAACTCGACCGAGATATTGTCAAAATGATCATTCTGGGCAAGTCTGATGACGATCGGACCAAAACTGTGGCCTCTGGTGTGTTCACAAGGTTTTTCTATGATTTGACCTACTGACCTACTTTTTGACCCGACATGACCCGTATTCAAACATGACCGAGATATTGTCAAGATCATTCTGGGCAGGTTTGATAATGATTGGACCAAAACTGCGGCCTCTAGTGTATACACAAGGTTTTTCTATGATTTGACCTACTTTTTGACCTGGCATGACTCTTAATCGAATGTGACCAAGATATTATCAAGATGATCATTCTGAGCAAGTTTGATGATGATTGCACATAAATTGTGGCCTCTAGTGTGTTCAGAAGGTTTTTCTATGATTTGACCTACTGACCTACTTTTTGACCCGACAACACCCATATTCGAACCTGACTGAGATATTGTCAAGATGATCATTCTGGGCAAGTTTGATGATGATCGGACCAAAACTGTGGCCTCTCGTGACTTCACAAGGTTTTTTTTCTGATTTGACCTACTGACCTACTTTTTGACCCGACATGACCCATATTCGAACTTGACTGAGATTTTGTGATGGTACAAATTGTGTGCAAGTTTAGTTAAAATCAAATCATAAATGAAACATCTATCATGCAGACAAGACCAAAATAGGCAATTTTTGCCCTTTCAGGGGCCGTAACTCTGTAACGCATGATGGGATATGGCTGGTTCAAGAAAGGAACCCAGATCTCATGGTGGTACAAATTGTGTGCAAGTCTGGTAAAAATCAAATCATAAATGAAGATGCTATCGTGCGGACAAGACCAAAATAGGCAATTTTTGCCCTTTCAGGGGCCGTAACTAGGTAACACATGATGGGATATGGCTGGTTCAAGAAAGGAACCAAGATCTCATGGTGGTACAAGTTGTGTGCAAGTCTGGTTAAAATCAAATCATAAATGAAGATGCTATCGTGCGAACAAGACCAAAATAGGCAATTTTTGCCCTTTCAGGGGCCGTAACTCCGTAACACATGATGGGATATGGCTGGTCCAAGAAAGGAACCAAGATCTCATGGTGGTACAAGTTGTGTGCAAGTCTGGTTAAAATCAAATCATAAATGAAGATGCTATCGTGCGGACAAGAAATTGTTTAGGCACGGACGCACGCACGGACACACGCACGGACGACGGACAAAATGTGATCACAAAAGCTCACCTTGTCACTACATGACAGGTGAGCTAAAAATACCTCAAAATGGCCATGCTATATTGTTGTTGTACGTCAAAGTGCTGTGTAAAAGAAAGCTTATTGCAAAAACTTTGGCTTGACACATATGCTGGGACTTTGGCAAACAGTTTAGGCTAAAACAACAGCAATTTAACCCATTTTAAACTGGTTGACTCTTCCACTTCTATATGTTGGACAAGTCATATAAGGGATGTCGGGCCTATTTTTTCGTTATTATTCTATTTTTCACAGAAAATTCTGTTAGAAAATAGTGCAGGCCCTGTTCAGACGCCGCAGAATCTGCGGCATCTGATCTGGGCATGCACTGTTTGCCAAGGTACCCCTTTAGGAGTTTCCCCGCAAACAATAGGTTAAAGTTAATTCTAACACAGCGCGCCTATATAGGCAATGGAAAATAACTGTGTTTTATTCTGCAACAAATCACAGCTCGGAAGAGCGTGGCGAGTGACGTCATTAAAATACCCAATTTATGACGTCACTAGTCGATTTCCTTGACGTTAGACGGTGTAACGTCATATTCTCCCATCAAAAACGTAAGAAAAGTATATAAATGCATGTGTTTCAGTCGATAATTTTAGCGGGATTTCTTCTAACACGGGCGAAAGGTTGTGAGATTTTGAAGGAAACAACAACATTATTGCCGATTTTCAGCGTGTTAGAATTGAAATAGATCAGCTCTTGTCTGTGATTTGTTGAGTAATAAATCACAGTTTGTCGGTCAGTTGTAAGTAGACAAATCACGCGCGCTACGCGCACGTGATTTGTCTACTTTACAACTGACCTTCTAACTGTGATTTATTACTCAACAAATCACAGTTAGAGCTGATCTATTTCTTAAACAAAAACAGCCTAATTCTCCACTCAGGACCATTTTACAAGCTCCAAAACAATCAACCCAACAGTCAGTGCTTTGATTGGGGTTTGCTACCACGTAAGACACATACTAGCCTGCTCTGCAACACAAACTAGCAGGAATATTGATATATGAGCCAGGGCAATGTATTTCCTACAATTTACAGGTGCACCCAGCAAAGACTAAGATCAGCCTGCACATTCACACAGTCTGATCAGTCTTGCACTGTAAGGATAGCTAATGTGCACTCTAAGGATAGCTAATGGCCCAATGCTCCTTCATGCAAGTAGAGAAGTAGAAGTAAAACAAAGATCAGGAATCAATACAATTAACTTACTCCACCCATCAAAGACACCAAAGGGATAGAAAGACAAACATGAAGCGACCAGACCATAATGGAAACCTTATACAAAGGATGGTCATAAGGACAGTTACTTTCCCACAAAATGGCCAAATGGCCATCCAAAATAAAAAGACAAAAGTGATACACACAGTTTTGATTTGAGGTTTAACGTCCCCTCAACACTGTAAAGGTCATTTTGGAGACGTTGCTTCCAATTTTGTGGGACTTTTACCCAACATTGAGATGAAATGACATCTCAAGCCCTGTCGCCCAATGAAACCAATAGGGTTTATTAGCATGGACGGTCCGCCTCGCACCGCGGTTCCTGGACAGGCTCAGATCCTCTAAGCGGTTTACCAGTACTAGTGTGCGGGCCGGATTCGGCACTGCGTGGAAGCATCATGCAGCCCATATATTTTTTCAAGCCCCTATGGGCGGGGGCCGCTGAACAAGAGGTATAAAGCTATACAAGCATAGAACAAAAAGGTGCTGATCATACTGCGCAGATGTTTGCTAACAGTACAACAGTTTGTTTCAGGCAAAACCTCAAATCATACACAAACTTTTAACCCTTGTCCTGCTGAGCCCGGATATGTCTGATCTTTCAAACAATGCAGATCCAGATCAGATGGCT
The DNA here is from genome assembly GCA_963580285.1 of Lucinisca nassula. Lineage (NCBI taxonomy): Eukaryota > Metazoa > Mollusca > Bivalvia > Lucinida > Lucinidae > Lucinisca > Lucinisca nassula. Next base: position 4,146,277 of record OY757017.1, on the reverse strand, counting down.
TCTGAAGAAGCCATCTGATCAGGATCTTCATTGTTTGCCATTCATTTTATGAATTTGTTGCAATGATTTGCATCAAGTAATCTGATTGGTTGATAATCAGTACTGGGTGTGGCATATATGAATATTCAGCAGGTCAAGGGTTAAGCAGCTGATCATGTTAGAACAGAATTTGGATGTACAGAACATACAATAATGATCGAAAGCCTTTGGACAGATAGGCCAAAGCAAACAGTCCAGACCCAGATCAGAGTGCTTCTGTAGCAGTCTGATCAGGATCTACACTGTTCACCATTCTGTCTGAACCTTTTGGACTCATTGGTGGATTCTGAAACAACTTCTCCAAAATATTAGGAGAATTACAGCAAGTCCTTAACGTGTCCAAATTTTTAGGATTATGTTACACTAATGTGTGTGTGAATTTGGGTTTAACGTCGCTTTCAACAATTTTTCTGTCATATCACGACGGTGTTTGGTTGCGACAGGGAGCTCAATGCTCAAGTTTATAGTGCTGCCTCACTAAAGTATCATGTCCCAGACACACTGCATGATACCACACTCAGTCACATTATCCTGACACTGGGTCGACCAGTCCTAGCTCTACCACTTAAATCTGAGTGCCAAGCGAGGAGCAGCTAGTACCATTCTTAACGACTTTGGTATGTTGCGGCCCGGGATTGAACCCGTGACCGCCCGTTCCCCGGAGCGGACACTCTACCAACTGAGCTATCGGGGCCGGTATATGTTACACTAATGAAAATACAAAAGGGTAAGAAAGAGTTGTTGAGGAAAAGTTATATGAGAAAAGAACACAGCAATCTCAAGCCACCAAATGAACAGACATAATGAAATAAAGACACACATAAAAACATAAAACCACCACCACCACCAAAACAAAATGTTTCAAAAATTTATGAGAAGCCTCCGTGGTGCAGTGGTTAAGCTACTCGCCTAATAAACCAGGGATCGCAGGATCGATCCCGGGCTTCTCCAGACTTTCGGATGAGTCTTTAAACCGAGGTCCCGTCTCCGTATGACCTTAGCTGTTGGTGGGACGTAAAACTTAAACTCACTCACTCACTCACTCATTCAAAAATTTATGATTTGAACACTAGCTATCATTAAATTTAAATAAACAAAGCTTTTACAGTAGAACTTCGATGGCTCAAACACTGATGGCTCGTTTACCATGGATGTGTCAAACACGTTCTTGAGCCCCTTGCGAAATCCTCTACATAAGAAATAGTGGAGGATAATTAAGGAGATTTTAGTATTTTTTTTTCAAATGTATGCTGTGTGTACTCATTAGAATCGCCTCGATGAGGCGATTCTAATGAGTACACACAGCATACATTTTCATTATAGAACACTGAAAAGATGTCTAAAAGTATCTCGTTATGCCTCTTGACAGTAAACCTCAGTGGCTCAAACTACCCCTGTTTTGAACAGATTTTCGAGGTCCCCAAGGTGTTCGAGCCATTGAAGTTCAACTGTAGTTTGAATCATGTCAGATATAAAGTGGGTGTCACAGCCATGGCACTTGTCATTATGAAAACTCATCCGTGCGACACAGTGCATTTTTCACATCTCAAAAGTGGCTAATTTTCTGATGAAAATCCGTGATAGTTTTCTTATAAATGCATAGGTTGTGGGTGCTCGTTAGAACCGCCTCATTGAGGCGGTTCTAACGAGTACCCACAACCTATGTGTTGGAGCAGAAATAAGAAAAATAATGAATACCCCCGTAAACCCCAGTTTTCTCTATATGAAGTGGGGTGTAGGGGGGTCTTCATTTCACGGACTTGTTCACGTGATGTTCACACCTTTCAAAAATCTACATATAAAATGTTTAATAGTATGTGAAAAAGTAGTTCCAGCTATGCTATTCACCTTATTTGCATTATATGCTGGTTCCTAGTCTGAAGGTTATCAGTATTGGAAAATTCAGGGGGGTCTGGTTACCTGTTTTTCCAATATAGACACTGTGCAAGCTGGGAGCCAGCAAATAATGCAAATATGGTGAATTGCTTGTGGTGTAAATCTCACCTGATCCACAGTTGTTCCTATCCTCTTGGCAATTTCAGCCTTTTCCAATATACTGAGATGTAAGTACTTCCACAACAGTTCACCGTCTAATATATTCTTGTTGGGGTTAGCTAACTCTGTCGCTGGCATTTTTACAGCCCTGAAAGAGGAAAAACAACATTAGATCTTCCACCAAGAACCAGTAATAATGACCTGTGGCTAGACATTGTTCACCCCACCCAGCACTTGCCCATACTAGCTAATCATTACGAAAAACACGCCTATACAAATACAGTGACTATTTTTCCGCCGAAAAATCGAAAATTTTACGATGAAAAATTGATATATTTTTCTTATTTCTGCTCAAAATATAAATTGTGGGCGCTCGTTAGAACCGCCTCAATCTATATTTTAGAGCAGAAAAAAGAAAAATAAGGTATACCCCTGCAAACCCCAGTTTTACTTTATAAAAGTGGGGTTCAAGGGGGTCAAAACTAGAGCTGTCAGTGAAACTGACTAGGGCCCCGGCAGCGCTATCAGAGGAGTAGGAAAATGTTGATGTTAAAAAAGACGTTTTTTTTTTTCCTTTCACCTCTAAGTATGACCTTGACCTTTGAGGTACGGACCTGGGTCTTGCGCGTGACACACTGTCACATTATGGTTAATATTTCTGCTAAGTAATATTTAATTCCATCCAGGTATAAGAAAGTTATAGATTGGACACAATAAAAAAGACGCTTTTTTGACCTTTTATCTCTAAGTATGACCTTGACCTTTGAGGTACGGCTGTGGGTCTTGCGTGTGACACTTCGTCACATTATGGTTAACATTTCTGCCAAGTAATATTTAAATCCATCCAGGAATAATAACAAAGTTATTAATTGGACACAGGAAAGACCCTTTTTTGACCTTTAACCTCTAAGTATGACCTTGACCTTTGAGGTACGGACCTGAGTCTTGCGCGCAACAGTCCATCACATTATGGTTAACATTTCTGCCAAGTAATATTTAAATCCATCCAGGAATAAGAAAGTTATGGAGGATAAAAAAAATTGTGGACGGACAGACGGACAGACGGACAGACAGACAGACAGACAGACGGACGGACAGAATGATGCCAAGTAATATTTAAATCCATCCAGGAATAATAAAAAGTTATGGAGAATAAAAAAATTTGTGGACGGACAGACGGACGGACAGACAGACAGACGGACGGACAGAGTGATTACTATAGGGCACCCACACTTTCAGTGCGGGGCCCTAATTATACAGGCATGTTTTCGTGATGATTTAAATGCATGACCTTGAGCTCAAAGTCACAGATAGCTTTGTTAAACTTTTTACCAATATACCCAGTGATGGTTTTGCAATTTTCAAATATATCTTTTGCTTAGTTTTCTTATAATAGTGAACAACTATCTATGGCACACATATGAAAGGCTTGAGGAAAAGCTATGAAATCTATCAGGCTGATTTTTGAAAGAATGTATAGAAATCAGAATATGTGCAAGCTTTTGTTCTGCATGTTAGAGGGAAATTTCAAATTGTCCTTAATGACTAACAGCAGAATAATGACATTTTTGTAAACAATCGTGAATAAAATTCATTTTAAATGTCATATGATAAATAGAATCTTGTATTCATGCTCATGTATTATTGAATTAAACTCGTTGAGGGAAAGGGATAAAATGCTCGGCACAGCCTCGCATTTTGGGGATAAAATGCTTGGCACAGCCTCGCATTTTATCCCTTTTCATCAACTCGTTTAATAAATTCAATAATACATGAACACTCATGTAAGATCCTCTATCACCTGCTATAAGAACTTCTTATTCATGAACATGTCCAGAAAAAGAAGATTAAGGACTCTTTGTTAACTCTTACCTCATGACTCACCACAAAACACGCCTATATAATTTTGACCCACTTAAACCCCACTTTTATATATTAAAACTGGGGATTACAGGGGTAAACCTTATTTTTCTTATTTCTGCTCAAAATATAGACTGTGTGTATTCCTTAGAACCGCCTCTTCGTTATTTCTGCTCAAAATATAGACTGTGTGTATTCCTTAGAACCGCCTCATCGTTATTTCTGCTCAAATATAGACTGTGTGTATTCCTTAGAACCGCCTCATTATTATTTCCGCTAAAAATATAGATATGTGTATTCGTTAGAACCGCCTCGATGAGGCAGTTCTAAGGAATATACACAGTCTATATTTTGAGGTTTTAAGGAATACATACAGTCTATATTTTGAGCAGACTCAAAATATAGATTGTGTGTATATGTTAGAACCGCCTTGATGAGGCGGTTCTAAGGAATACAAACCAGTCTATATTTTGAGCAGAAATAAGTAAAATATTACAATTTTTCATCTTAAAATTTTCGTTTTTTCGGCGGTATTGTTTACAATGTATTTGTATAGGCATGTTTTCGTAATGAGCTGCAGACAACATTTTCAAATATTTTTCATTTTATTTGTCAAAAAAAAATATCTGGATTGAAATTTGATGTGAACTGCCTGTCACCTACTATACAATTTTTCTTGGAGCTTTGAAGGACACCTTTTAATATAAATATACAAGTTCCTATATTCAGACCATCTTTGGAACTGTCCAAACATGGCCTTTAACCCTTTTGATGCCGAGAAAAACTACATCAGAAAATGTCGTCTGCTTCTGTTGTCTGCTGATTTTTGTTTGAAAACTTTTTAACAATATTTTTGCATACAGGCAAAGACTGTGGGCCCAGATCAGCCTGCTCTACTGGGTCCACACTGTTTGCAAAACAAAATACTTTTAAGGTAACCGGCAGACGCAAAAAAGACAACCATTGTCGTGATTGGCATCTTATGAGTTGAGACCACGTTTGATTTTTGTTTGTTTGATTTGATGTTTGACGTCCCTGTCAACACTGTAAAGGTCATTTTGGAGATGTTGCTTCCAATTTTGTGGGACTTTTACCCGACACTGAGATGAAAAGACATCTCAAGCCCTGTTGCCCAATGAAACCAATAGGGTTTATTAGCATGGACGGTCCACCTCGCACCGCGGTTCCTGGACAGGCTTAGATCCTCTAAGCGGTTTACCAGTACTAGTGTGCGGGCCGTATTCAGCTCTGCGTGGAAGCATCATGCAGCCCATATATTTCTTCAAGCTCCTATGGGCGGGGGCTGCAGAGACCACGTTTGAACAGTCCCAGTGTGTACAAAGTAAGACCGACAGACTAACGGAAACCTTCAAAGTAGGTTTACAAAGAATTTTTAGTCTCAATTAAAGCTGGTCTTAGTGTGGGAATCTTGGTGTACTTTGCCTGTTTACTAGGACTGGCTAATCGGAGCTGAAAAGATATTCGATTATCAGTCCTGTCAATGCGATCGATAATTGATTAGTAATCGCTAAGATTTTTGTCATAATTTTACCTGTCTGGCTTTCTGTCTGAGCATGACTCTTACCATATGTTGCACTTTACCATATGTATATTTGAACAGACAGGCCTGAGCAAACAGTGTAGACCCAGATGAGACGCCACATTCTGCGGCGTCTCATCAGGGTCTGCACTGTTTGCCACTCATCCCGCTATTTTAGGCATAATGTTGGGTAGTAAATTGTAACCATCAAGTAATCGATTAAAAGCAAATCAGAAATGATAATCATTTTTGTGGAATTTATCGATCAATTAATCGTGTCAGCCTAACTGTTTACCTGTATGTCTTAGGATTAAGCCCCGCCGTATGAGGCATGTGTGTAACTAAGGCATTCTGTAACATGAGTAATCTTCTATAGACTTTTTCAGTGATCGGCAGGAGGTAGCCTAGACTTCCATCTAATGAAGCTGAAATATATAGAAGACTGTGCAAGAACAGATGCGGCAAGAATCTGAAGCTAATTTGGGGATTATAAGAATCTTATATGGGTGTGAGGGGGGGATGGAAAAATCCATCCTGCGGGTCACTGTCTGGCATCACGAGGCTTGCCGAATGACGACGGACAGTGATCCCGAGGGATGGATTTTTCTATCCGCCCCTCACACCCATATAGAATTCTTTTTCTTGCATACCTTCCATTTCTTTGCGCAGATTATTAATGCTGCAGTCACTTCAGTTACAGACGTCCGCCATATTGTGTTGACACTACAGGAATGTTTAGTGACGTCACTTAACGTGCTGTGACGTCAACCTTAACGATGACACATATGAGGTCGTAATCAACCAAGCATTTATCAAACACGCGATTATATTCGATTTTGGGTCGGAACACCAGGGTCAGAACATAAATTTCTATCCCAGGGTAAAATCACGGATTTCCTTGTCTGGTGTGCAAGAAAATTTCCTCCTGGCCTCGATGAGCCTCGGTGGCCTAGTTGGTAAGGGCCGTGACTCTTAATCATTAGGCCTCTCATCGCTGTGGTTCGAGCTTCACTCGAGTCACTCACATGTGAGACGCCAAGTTCTGCAACGGAAGAGCAGGTGGTTTATCTCTGAGTACTCCGGTTTTCGCCCACCTCTGCTTGAAATACATGTAATTGAAATAATCTTGAAGGGGCCATAAAACCAAAACCATCCTCCTGGCCTACTGACTTAAGGGGAAGGGATACATCTTCAGGGAAGGCAACCCCTGCAAAAGTACTTTTGTCTCCTTTGTCAATAGGGGTCAACTCTTAAACGAAAGAATTTGCTCCTTGGGAGCAAATTCTTTTCTTTAAGAGCAGACCCCTTTTTCAGTGGGGCATGGCTTACAAAAAAGTGAACAGGAAGTCTCGAAAGTTGTCTACCTTTGAAAAATGGCGGAAAAATCTGTAAGGTGTTCCCATTCCCATTAAAGCTAATGAAAGTGGTACATAAAGAGAATAGGGAATAGATTTTCCCATATTTTTATTTTAAAGGGGAAATCCTGTCTGCTTTGTTTTTACTTCTACGGCTCTTTAAACAGGGTCTACACATAAAATAGTAAATTCTTTCCCTATCCCTTTTTGTCCCAAATTGAATCTTCCTCCTTATATATAGCAGGAGTCCATTTCAAAATTTAGGGGTGTCGGGTTGTGAGTGAGTTTTAGTTTTACGTCCCACCAACAGCTAAGGTCATACGGAGATGGGACCTCAGTTTAAAGACTCATCCGAAAGTCTGGAGAAGCCCTGGATCGATCCTGCGATCCCTGGTTTACAAGGCGAGTAGTGTAACCACTGCACCACGGAGGCTTCTAATCAGGTTTTTTTTTTCTTCAAACTTTATTTGGAAAATAGATGAACTTTTAGCAAACAGTGGAGGCCCTGATCAGACGCCGCATTCTGCGGCGTAATGCGGCGTCTGATCTGGGCAAGCACTGTTTGCCAAGTACCCCTTTTGGGGTTTCTGGTACTAAATGGGTTAAGGGGAATAGATTTTTGCCAACATTTTTATTTTAAAGGAGAAATCCTGTCTGCTTTGCTCTAAAAACAGGGTCTACTTGTAAAATAGTAAATTCTTTCCTTAAACCCCTATTGAGTTACCTCTCCAGAAGGTGCAAGCCGGTTATTTTCAGCAGCAGACCGCATTTTGAAATATTTTTCTAGTTTTTCCAGAAAACAGGATTTAACATCTCATGCAAATTGTCTCCACAGTATGTCAAGTCCTGTTTTTTGTTAATTTGGAAAAAATAAGAAAAATATCATCAATATGTTGTCTGCTGAATTAGCCTAGAGAGTGGTAAAGGTTAACACTTGTCCTGCTGAGCCCGAATATGTATTATCTTTCAAACAATGTAGATCCAGATCAGATGGCTTCTGAAGAAGCCATCTGATCAGGATCTACATTGTTTGTCATTCAGATTGTGAATTTGTTGCAATACTTTGAGCAAGTAATCTGATTGGTTGATAATCAGTAGTGGGTGTGGCATATTAAATATTCAGCAGGTCAAGGGTTAACATCAAACCACTTATCACTTGAGCCATCACATGGCAAAAACAGAGGATCTTACACGAGTGGCCATTTCATATTCTATGAGTGTAAGATTCTGTATCTATAAACTGGATCTTATCGTCTTGAAATGTGACAATTCTTCAACAGAAAATGCATGGCTGACATGGACGTTGTCATGACGTAATTTGTTTCCGCCTTAGTGTTATTACATGTGTGGTTGTTAGATATTTATGAAACAACGTTATCCACTGCATATCAACGACGTCATATGATAACCTACAAGGTGTGAGATCAGCAAACATCAGTCTATACATCTATCCCATTATGGAAACACGCCTATACTTATATATTGCCTTTAGGAATTCTGAATCTACATGTTGCCTTTATGCCTCAGATTAACTTTCTGATGTTTGATGGTTTGTATTAGAGTTTAATGGCCCAGTCAACACTATTTAGGTCATTTTTGAGCCGGTCAGTTTACCTATCCACACTTTTCCTCAGCAAGCTTATACATAAGCGGTTAACCAGTACAGTACACATTCTTTCGTCAGTAACTGACAACTGCCCTTCTTGAATCAGCGGAATGACCCTAGAAAAGATTCCATGATCAATCTCCACGAAAAAATGTTGCCGACCCTGCAGGTATAGAACCCTAGAACCTGCATCCTCCTGATCACCAGTCAGATGCACATCCAACTGAGCTGCCGAGGCTAGCAATTAAGTTTCTGAACATCTTGGCATCTGAAGACTAAAAATTATGTTTCTTATGAAGAAATTTGTTTACAAACTAAAATATTCCCTTCCAAAACTAGAAACTGAGTAAACTAGAACTGTCAGAGGATCTGACTATAGCCCCGCTATAGCGCTATCAGAAAAGAAAAATACAAGAAAAAAAAATGTTTTCAGCTTTTAGCCTATGAAACTGACACAAATTATTACTGTACTGAGTTTATTCCAAGTGCCTTTTTTCAATGTTCAAAGGGCAATAACTCCAAAAGTAGGTAATCCAGTGTTATGATTCATGCGTTCTGCACATCGTCTTTTAGTGCTTTACATTTGTGTGAAGTTTCATGAAAATACCTCAAACAGTTTTTGATGACAAGGTCAAAATTGCCATTTTCAATGTTCAAAGGGCAATAACTACAAAATTAGGCAATCCAGTGTTATGGTTCATGCACTCTGCACATCGTCTCATAGTGCTTTACATTTGTGTGAAGTTTCATGAAAATACTTCATACGGTTTTTGAGTTAGCATGAATAACGGAACTACGGTTGCCATTTTTCAATGTTCAAAGGGCAATAACTCCAAAAGTAGGCAATCCAGAGTTATGGTTCTTGGGCTCTGCACATCGTGTCATGGTGCTTTACATTTGTGTGAAGTTTCGTGTAAATACCTCAAATGGTTTTTGAGTTATGATGAATAACAGAATTACGGAATTTCGGAATTACAGAATTGCAGAATCACAGAAGGACAAGGCAAATCCAATCTAGCCCCCACTTTTTCAAAGCAGGGCTATAGCAAAATATGTGAACCAAGCAAATAAAGTTCTTGTAAACAATATAAATACAGAATCAAAACACACCATAGTAAGTAACATGCCGTTTCTCTATCGGTCCTGTGAGTTTCTTCTCTATGGAGGGATCAGAGAGCTTACAACGAACCCTAAACATAGTGTTGATATGGGTACCAGCATTGAAGTCAGCTCTCCTCACAAGCCGGGTACCACCATGACTCTCACGGGCTACAAAAAAATATACATAAAGAAGCATGCAAGTTTATAGAACTTGAACAGTAATGCGAGAAAATGGGGTTTTGTTTATTTGTTTGGTTTGAGGTTAACCCTTGACCTGCTGAATATTTATATATGCCACACCCACTACTGATTATCAACCAATCAGATTACTTGATGCAAATTATTGCAACAAATTCATGAGCTGAATGACAATGAAGATCCTGATCAGATGGCTTCTTCAGCAGCCATCTGATCTTGATCTTCATTGTTTGAAAGATGAAACATATCCGGGCTCAGCAGGACAAGGGTTAAACATCCCCAACAACACTATTTATAGCATTGTGGTGACATTGCTTCCAATTTTGTGGGACTTTTACCCAACATTGAGAAAAAATGACATCTCAATCCCTGCCGCCCAATGAAACCAATAGGGTTTATATGCATGGACTGTCTGACTCACACCGCTTTGCCTGGGCAGGCTTAGACCCTCTAAGGGGTTTACCAGTACTCGTATGGGGTCAGTTTCAGCCCTGCGTGGAAGTGTCATGCCGCCCAATCTATTTCTCCAAGCCCCGATGGGGTGTGGGGGTGTGGGGTTGAACCACTGACGGTTACTCATAGGGCTATGTCAGGAGACGTAATGAGAATATCTTTTTCGATTTTCTTCAAATTAAATGTATGTTGTGTGTACTTCAATGTATGTTGTGTGTACTCATTAGAATCACCTCAACCAATGAGGTGATTCTAATGAGTACATACAACATACATTTTCAAGATGAAATAAGAGTGAGTGTGTTTGGGTTTTACGTTTCACCAACAGCTAAGGTCATACAGAGACAGGACCTCAGTTTAAACACTCATCCGAAAGTCTGAAGAAGCCCGGGATCGAACCCACAACCCCTGGTTTACGAGGCCAATAGCTTATCCACTACAACATGGAGGCTTCGATGATGAAATAAGAAAACAAATCTCCCTAGATTACACTAAATATAGTGAAATTCCGCTATTAAGACCCCCTACAAATAAGACTAGTTCTGCTTTAAAAAGCTTATTTTTAGGGGTGCAGTTTTTCATTATTTGTTTTCTGCATAGAATGTTTGTTTGTTTGTTTGATTTGAGGTTTTACGTCCCCGTCAACACTGTAAAGGTCATTTTAGAGACGTTGCTTCCAATTTTGTGGGACTTTTACCCGACATTGAGATGAAATGACATCTCAAGCCCTGTCGCCCAATGAAACCAATAGGGTTTATTAGCATGGACGGTCCGCCTCGCACCGCGGTTCCTGGACAGGCTTAGATCCTCTAAGCGGTTTACCAGTACTAGTGTGCGGGCCAGATTCAGCTCTGCGTGGAAGCATCATGCAGCCCATATATTTCTTCAAGCCCCTATGGACGGGGGCCGTCTGCATAGAATGTCCTCTGGTCATGGACCACCTTTGGGACTGTTCAAAAGTGGTCTTTCAGACCACTTTTGAACAGTCCCAAAGGTGGTCTTAATACAGGAATTTTACTAAATATATCAATATCTGGAGATACAGGAAAATTTTCCTAAGGACTCAAGAATGAGTTAGACTCATCCATGGTAAATCAGTGTTTGAGCTATCTAAGTTTTACTGTGACATATCGGAGTCTAACTGTTGGTCTTCTTTTGCTCCAGCATGCTGTCGAGTCCTCATCCTTGTTTCATCTCTGTGGTTGTTTGATATTTGTGTTCACAGAGATGTTGCACTGATGAGTAAGGGGGCCTTCATGCGGACTCAACAAATTATTTGTCTAAATCACTACGGAAGCAAGGGCGAGGATTGTGGCCAAGTAAAATTGATTAAAGGCCCCAAGTGGAATTCTTTTCACTGACCATTCCAAGGCGGTTCTTCTGTCGTTGTTTATTTTGTCATGGTTTGTCTTTGAGTGTGTGTATCACTTATATTATTTTGTTTTGGATAACCAATTAGCCATTTTATGGGAAAGTAACTATCCTTTTGGCTTTCCGCTATCTATGTTTCCATTCGGGTCTAGTTGTTTCATGTTTGTGCTTCTTTCCCTTTGGTGTCTTTGATGGGAGTTGTGGGTTAATTGTATTGATTCCTGATCATTGCCTTCACTTCTATTTTTCAATGTCAGCGTACATTACCTTAAGATATTATAAATCTTTTATCGAGCTATACTACGGTAGCTAGTTTGACCTTTACCCTTACTCCAAAATTCATTTGGAAAATGGCTGAACTTTTAGCAAACAGTGGAGGCCCTGATCAGACACTTCGTTCTGCGGCATCTGATCTGGGCCTGCTGGGTTAACTAACACGCCTTTTGCATTGAATCCCACCAGTAGTATTATAAAAGGTTGTGGTGTATTTCTAAAGGAAAGAATTTGTCCATTTTGGAGCAAGTTCTTTCCTTTAGACCAAGCCCCAAAACAAACATTTTTGGATCTGAGTGACCTCCCCTGGACTTGTAATCTACTCATCTAAAGGCATGGAAAACTTACTTTCTGGGAGATATGCATAGATTACAATGTTCTTCTGTCTGTCTGTAGCTGAAAAAATATAATAAAAGTCAAAATGCAAACTACAGTAAAATTCTGCTATTAAGACCACCTAAAATTAAAATTAGTTCTGCTTTAACCCTTGTCTTGCTGAATATTCATTTAAGCCACACCCATTTCTGCCTATCAACCAATTATATTACTTGTTGTAATTTTTTGCTACAAATTCATAAACTGAATGCCAAACAGTGTAGATCCTGATCAGATGGCTTCTACACTGTTTGCAAAGATAGGGATTGTCGTGAACAGCAAGATAAGGGTTAAAAAGCTTATTTATAAGGGGGCAGTTATTCTTTCTTCGAATTTTCTGCACACAATGTCCTCTGGTCAGGGACCACCTTTGGAACTGTTCAAAAGTGGTCTTAAAGACCACTTTTGAACAGTCCCAAAGGTGGTCTTATTATAGGAATTTTACTGTATAAAACAGGTGACGGAAGCAATGTATGTCCCTTATCTCCAAACAAAACTAGTAGACGACATTTTCAAAATCTTTTTATTTCTGATTTTTCTGGAAAAATAAGGCTTGAATTACACCGTGGGTAATTGACAGACATCGCTAGTTTTCAAACTCATCCTAGCTTTTAACCCCAACTTACTTTTATATAAGTTTTAGGAAGATCTGATCAAAACTGTTCTGACCAGCCCCGATAGCTCAGTTGGTAGAGTGTCCGCTCCGGGGAACGGGAGGTCACGGGTTCGATCCCGGGCCACAACATACCAAAGTCGTTAAAAATGGTACTAGCTGCTCCTCACTTGGCAGTCAGATTTACGGGGTAGAGCTAGGACTGGTCGATCCAGTGTCAGGATAATGTGACTGGGTGTGGTATCATGTAATGTGTCTGGGACATGATACTTCAGTGAGGCAGCACTATAAAAGTGAGCATTGAGCTCCCTGTCGCAACCAGACACTGTCGTGATATGACTGAAAAATTGTTGAAAGCCACATTAAACCCAAATTCACACACACACTGCTCAAAACTGAAGGGGTTACGGTGATGACAAGGTCAAAAATAAGCATAGAAATGATTGAGATCAGCCTGCAGGCTGCAGAGATATAGCTGGTCAAAAGTGTGGAGGGACTTTGGACGAATGATGGCCGATGGAGGGACTACAATCCTATAAGCTCCCCTGGAGCCTTCGGCCCAGGTGAGCTAAAAATCTAACTCTTGGAACAAGATTGTTCCTTTGAGAATAGCCCTCATTTTATAAACAATTCAAATACATGGCAAGGCTTGCATGCGTGTCTGCAAAAGTTTCCTGAAAAAAAAAAAAAGAAATTATAGAAATTAATGGAACTTACAGGAATTTTCAGAAATCATAGAAAAACAGAAAATCGATAAAAGAATCACACTATGGTTCATCTTACCTACAAATGTGAGGGCACCATTATCAACCATGTAATCTATCGCATACACTTCTAGCGGTTTCACATCCTGAAAACAAAAAGATAATCAGTGGGCTTATAGAAAAGTGGACATCAAGTCCCGAAAGTTTTACTCCCTTTTAAAAATGGTTGAAAAATCTGCCAGGTGTACCCATTCCCCTTAAGTGTAGTCCCCTAGCAATAAAGAAAACAAAATTATTTTTGAAAGGGTTGTCTCCCCCAATCATGATCATATTTTTTTTATGAACCCTTGTCCTGCTGAATATTCATATATGCCACACCCACTACCAATTATCAACCAATCAGATTACCTGTAGCAAATTATTACAAAAAATTCACAATCTTAATGACAAACAATGTAGATCCTGATCAGATGGCTTCTTCAGAAGCCATCTGATCTGGATCTACATTGTTTCAAAGATAAGGCATATCGGGGATTAGCAGGACAAGGGTTAACATGCAGATACAGGGTCAACTTCACATCAGTGGGAGCTCCTTCCAGTTAGCTGGGTCGCTGCACACATGGCAGTTCTCACAAACTGATCTCATTCTCCAGGTGTGTCTGTCACGAGGGTTGATAGCCCAGAGCTTCCACTCTCTGCAATCCCTCTCTGTCAGCTGCTTCCAGGTCATTTTGCACCTACTGGGCCTAAGTTTTCCATCAACTTGTATGTCACAGGCTGTCTTGACTGCACCGTTGAAGGGTTCCATGTGTCAATACCAGCAGAGTCTTCACTCCTTTAGGATGAGGTCCAGGTCCTCAATTCCAAACCTCGAAAGTAGCTCATCAGACTGATGATAACAATGTCTTGTAACCTGACATTGCAGATCTGTTTCATTGGACTGATTCTCATTGGACTCATAGATGGTGACAATGTCTTGCGCCTTGATATAGCAGATCCATCTAATCATTGCCGTGTCATTCTGCTGCAGACGTTGGAGGCAAAATAAGAAGACAAAATTTTTTGAAAGAGTATTCTCCCCTTAGGTGTATCAATTCCCCTCAAAAATAGCCCCAGATAAGAGGGGGTATCCACATATTATTTTTATTTCTGCTTGAAAAAAAAAATATCCATCACGAAAACACGTTTATATAATTTTGACTCCCTTGAACCCCACTTTCATATAATCAAACTGGGGTTTACAGGGGTAAACCTCAATTTTCTTATTTCTGCTATAAAATATTGATTGTGGGTACTCATTAGAACTGTCTCAATGAGGCGGTTCTAACGAGTATCAACAATCTATATTTTGAGTAGAAAGAAGAAAAATATCACAATTTTTCATCTTAAATTTTTCATTTTTTTTTTCTGCGATAATGGTTACAATGTATTTCTATAGGCATGTTTTGGTAATGAGTATTTCTTTTATGAAAAAGCACCTGATCTAGAGCTATGCCTTAAAAGTTTGTAACTCACCTTACTAATTAATGATAGCACTTAGAAGTTTGTTACTCACCCTACTAACTAATGACAGCACTTAAAAGTTTGTTACTCACCCTACTAACTAATGATAGCACATAAAAGTTTGTTACTCACCCTACTAAATAATGATAGCACTTAAAAGTTTGTTACTCATCCTACTAACTAATGATAGCACTTAAAAGTTTGTTACTCACCCTACTAACTAATGATAGCACTTAAAAGTTTGTTACTAATGATAGCACTTAAAAGTTTGTTACTAATGATAGCACTTAAAAGTTTGTTACTCACCCTACTAACTAATGATAGCACTTTACTCTCCTCCTGGTATCTGTATACCGAGATACTTTTGAGAATGTCCCCGGCTAAAATTAAGTTCTTGATAACTGTGAGAGAATGAATGTAGATATATGAATCAATGAACGCTGCTCCAACCAGATCATTGTCCGTCAAATTCCATAAAAATATCTGGAAATAAATATTGCTCACTGTCAATAACCACTCTTGACCTTAAAATTGTATTTACCATAATGATCCTAAGTATTGGGACAGATAGGCCTAAGCAAATGGTAAAGACCCAGATCAGACTGCTCCTTAAGGAGCAGTCTGATCTGGGTCTACACCCTTTGCTGTTGCGTCTTCACTTTTTGGACTCCTTGCTGGATCGCAAAACAAACTTGTTAAAATTTTAGGAGAATTACAGCAAGTCCTCATGGTGTCCGAATTTTTAGGATTTTTACGGTATATCAGTATGATTTTTCCTTGGATATTTATCATTTATTTCTAATCATTCATTATTTATAGCTCTTTAGTATTTAAGGTGTCTTAATTTTCATGAATTTTACCATATCTTACATTATCATATGTCATTATCTTATGTTATCAGTTACCCCCTATATATATTGCATTGTAATACATTGACCTGTTAAAGATATGCTATCTCAGGACAAGTGAGCTTTATCACGTCAAGGTGCTATTGCACTTTTATGAATGAACCGGACTACTGGATAAATGGCAAAAATGTTATAATAACTGGAAAAATTGGAAAAATTACTTGAAAGACGTATCATAGGAAATTACAGTCAGATTATTTATAAATATGGATCGATTATTGCAGGCTGGAATGTTGTGACATACTGAGGATAATCGATAACTGAACTTAAATTGCACATATAAATATTGAAAAAAGGGGATAAACTGAAAAATAGAATACCAGATTTGTGTCATTTGATATCAAGCCTCGCGATTCTACAAGCATTCTCGAAGCCTTGCCTGATAAACCTGATATCAAAAGACATGAACATAGTATTCTCTATTTATTCATTTCATGATCAATCTCCACGAAAGAATGTTGCCGACCCCGGCAGGTATTATTAGTTTTTGTTGTGTAGTACATGGTATTTATCATATGACGTCGCGTCTTAGAGTGTAATAACGCCATGTAATATTTTCGATAATCCACTAGTTGATTAAATATGCAAATTAGCTAGACACGTCCCGTAACGTTACATGTACGACGTCCTTAATGACGTTGTGTTTACTAATGGCGGAATATTGACATTTTTGTAAACAAACGTTAATAAAACGCGCTTGAAATGTCATATGATAAATAGAATCTTGCATTCGTGCTCATGTATTATTGAATTTATTAAACTCGTTGAGGAAAAGGGATAAAATGCTCGGCAATAATAAATTCAATAATACATGAACACTCATGTAAGATCCTCTATATCTTACAAAAGAGTTCATTTCATATGACATTTATGAAACAAGCCTGTGGAAAGTTTCATATGAATTGACCACAAGTGTAAGATTTGGTTTTTAAAGCTACATTTTAGTGCGGAAGAAATCAATAAAGAAAACATAGGGTTGTCATGGACGGCAGGAGGACGTTATGCACCAGTTGAATGTGTAGTTCTCCTGATCACCAGTCAAATGCGCATCTGATTGAGTACCAAGGCCGACAGGTTGTGTTATCTTTAAAATTGATTCGGAAAATAGCTGAACTTTTAGCAAATAGTGTAGGCCCTGATCAGACGCCACGTTCTGCGGCGTCGGATCTGGGCCTGCACTGTTTGCCAGGGTACCCGTTTTGGGATTTCCAGTACAAAATGGTTAACATGCCACAGGTAAATCATCTAATTTCAAATACAGCAGCAGACTTCCAGCTTTGCATCAACTTTGATTCCACTTCGATCCAAAACACTTAACAGACTTGTTATTCTTGCACACCAGATAAGGAAATCCATAGTTTTAGCTTTGGATAGAAATTCAGTTCTAACTCTGGTGTTCTTACCCAAAATCGAATATTCAAGCGTGTTTGATAAATGCACTTGTTGAATACAACCTCATATGCGCTGTTGTTAAGGTTGACGTCACAGCACGTTATGTGATCTCACTAGACATTCCTGTAGTGTCATCACAATATGGCGGACGTGGGAAACTGAAGTGACTGCAGCATTAGAAATCCGCGCTAAGAAATGGAAGGTATGCAAGAAAAAGAATCCTATAAGGGTGTTAGGGGTGGATAGAAAAATCCGTCCCTCGGGATCACTGTCCGGCATCACTCGGCAAGCCTTGTGATGCCGAACAGTGACCCTTGTGACGGATTTTTCCATCCAACCCTCACACCCTTATAGGATTCTTATAATCTGATGATGACAGTTATTTGTTGAGGTTTCAAAGATTTTAAAAACTACAGTAACTCATTACACTGCTTCATTTTTTTACAAGAACAACAATATTTTAAAATATTTACCTTCATTCCTATTGCTGAGACTAGAAAACCATTACAATGAGCTAATGCTGATACTGGACCTTTCTGTTCTTTATCATAAACAACCTGTGAATATATACAGGATATGGTCAGTCATATAGGATTTTTTTTGGTGGGAGTTTGGGGGTGGTTTATGGCCCTAATATGATTATTTATTTCGATTTGTTAATCCAAGGTGGGCAAAAACCGGAGTACTCTCAGAAAAACCGCCTGATCTTCTGTTGCAGAGCTTGGCATCTTACATGTGGCCCAAGCCAGGTGTGAACCACAGTGATGAGAGACCTAATGATTAAGAGTCAGCGCTCTTACCTATAAGGCTACAGAGGCCCATCAGTCATATAGGTGTCAAGGTAAAATGTCAAACCCAAATGTATCTTTCATTGCACTGATTATTGTAAATATATTGTCCTGAGGTGGGATATCGAAGGACATGAGCTTGCAAATATCCTTCGATATATCCCAACTCAAGACAATACTAAAATATGGCAAACCAAAATGTGTCTTTGTATGACCTAACAGAATTAACAGAATTATTGCACTGATATTGGTGAATATATTGTCCTCTGGTGGGATATTGAACCACATGAGCTTGCCAACTCGAGACAATATCAAAATGTCAAGCAAAAATGTGTCTTTGTATGACCTAATTCTTGAAATAATGTTACAGGACTAGTGCACAGGTATTGGTGAAAATTGTCCCGATTTGGACATATGTCCATCGATGTTGCAACTGGGACAATATTCACCAATATCAGTGCACTAACCCTTTTATAATATAGTTATAAATAAATATTTTGCATCATCACAAACAGTTTAGTGTCATTTTATTAGAATATGTACAAGCGTGTAACAAATTTTATGCTTGACATCATTGCCTTTACCCTTTCCCACTCAGATACATGTAGGCGTTTTCAGGTGTCTGAACCCTGCCCCCACTTTCTGGACCTAAAGGAGCAGTCTGATCAGGGTCTATACCGTTTGCTGTTGCATCTCCTCTTTTTGGACTATTTGCTGGATCGCGAAAACAAACTTGTCAAAATTTTAGGAAAATTACAACAAGTCCTCATGGTGTCTGGATGTGTAGGATTTTTACGGTAATATCAGTATGAATTTTCCTTGGATTTCATCATTTATTTCTAATCATTTAAGGGGATTGGAAATACCCTCAGGGGAGGCAACTCCTGCAAAAATATTTTTGCCTCCAATGTCAAAAGGGGTCAACTCTTTAAAGGAAAGAAATTGCTCCCGAGTAGCAAATTCGCTCATGAGGAGCAAATTCTTTCTTTTAAGAGCAGACCCCTTTTTCCGCGAGACAAGAGCTTATTGAAAAGCAAAGAGGAAATCCCAAAAGTTGTCTCCCTTTGAAGAATGGCGGAAAAATCAGCCAGGTGTTCCCATTCCCCTTAATACTTATAGCTAAATAGAAAATTATGTGCTGTCTCGGGCCACTTTAATTTCCTGTTTGTATGTCTGTGTTGAGGTTTACCTCGCCTTATACTCTACTTGGGTCAATTAGATGTTGCTTTCAGTTTTGTGGGTCTTTTACTCAACATTGAGATTAAATGACATCTCAAGCCCAGCCGCCCAAAGAAACAACTAGGGTTTACGGGACAATTCGACTCCCAACCTTTTAGCCTGGGCAGGCTTGGTCCTTCTAAGCCATCTACCAGTACTCAAATCCTTGGTCGATTTCAGCTCTGCTTGGAAGCACCATGCAGCCTGATCTAGTTCTCCAAGCCCCGATGGGCAGGGGCACTCATAAATTTCATGTCTGTCATGTAGCTTATAACCTGAACGATATCTATTACTAAATTTACAACTGATTCTTATAAGTTTTCATTTGTTTAATTTGAGATTTAACATCCTCGCCAACACTGCATAGGTTATTTTGGAGATGTTGCTTCCAATTTTGTGGGACTTTTACCTGACATTGTGATGAAATGACATCTCAAGCCCTGTTGCCCAATGAAACCAACATGGTTTATAGGCAAAGACGGTCTGACTCGCACCCCTTTGCCTGGGCAGGCTTAGATCTTCTAAGCAGTTTACTAGTACTCCTGTGCGCTCAGTTTCAGCTCTGCATGGAAGCACCATGCGGCCCCATTTATTTCTCTAAGCCCTGATGGGCGGGGGCCGAGAAGTTTTCATATATAGATGCTTGCCATATAGTTTGTATAAATAAATCCTAGTATACCTATATAGAAGTAATTCCAATTACAGAATTTGTAACAAAAAGGTTAAAACAAGAACACCACTGAAGGCAATGCCAACCCTCTATGGACTTGAACATTAGGAAGTTTGTTTGTTTGTTTTGAGGTTTAACGTCCCTGTCAACACTGTATAGGTCATTTTGGAGATGTTGCTTCCAATTTTGTAGGACTTTTACCCGACATTGAGATGAAATGATATCTCAAGCCCTGTCGCCCAATGAAACCAATAGGGCTTTTAAGCATGGACGTGCCGATTCGCACCGCTTTGCCTGGGCAGGCTTAGATCCTCTAAGCAGTTTACCAGTACTCATATGTAGTAGGTTTCAGCTTTGTGTGGAAGCATCATGCAGCCCATCTATTTCTTCAAGCCCCCAAGGGCGAGGGCGATGAACATTAGGAAGACGGCTAGGGTTATTTCAAATGTTGATGGCTTGCGGAACAAAGAAACAAACAGAAAACTGGACTCCTACATTGCACCATGCTTTACCCATTTTGTACCAGATGGAATCTTCCTCCATCTGATCAGTATCTACACTGTTTGTCATTCAGTTTGTAAATTGAATGAAGAGATTATATCAAGTACACCACAACCTCTTTATAACACTATTGTTGGGGTCAAAAACAGAAACTGTGTTTGTTAAACAACTGTGTTATATCTAAACAACAAGAGCACCGCAAGCGGGTGCCAACGCTCGTCTGCAGTTTCTTTTAGTCAAATTGCAAGATGGAGTTATAAAACTTGTAGGGAATGTAGCTCTTGTGATGGTGAGTATGTGTATGAAGTTTCATGAAGGTAGGCCAAATACTTTTGGAAATATGGTCAAGGTTAAGGTTTTCGGTTAAATTTTCGAAAAATAGGTCAAAGTTCAAAGGTCAAGGTCACAGATCAAAAAGTGTGGTATCACTGAAAAGGTCTTGTCCCAAGGAACATTCATGTGAAGTTTGAAGGCTCTGTTGTGAATAGTATTAAAATGAGAACAAAAAATGTGTTTCAGAAAAAAATTGGAAAAGGGGAGATAATTCAGCCAAAATCAACAATGTTGTTATGGTCCTTGGTCAAAATGTAGCTCTTGTGATGATGAGTGTGTGTATGAAGTTTCATGAGGCTAGGTCTAATACTTTTTAAGTTATAGCCAAGGTTAAGTTTTTTTGGAACGACGACGCAAGACCACGACAACGCAGACGCCGGAGTGATGACAATAGCTCGAAAGTTTTTTTTCAAAAAAACAGACGAGCTAAAAATGTATAGATTATATAGAAAAATGACCATTTATGGTCATTTTTCTATATAATCTATACATTTTTGGAATCCATCTTGAAACCGTGTTATATCCATAACCTTCTTTTAACGAACCGTGTTATAACGAGGTTGCGGTGTATATGGCAGGAGTCCATTTCAAAATTCAGAGGTATCAGGTTGTGTTTTCATCAAAATTTACTTGGAAAATGACTTAACTTTTAGCAAACAGTGTAGGCTCTGATCAGATGCTGCATTCTGTGGCGTCTGATCTGGACCTGCATTATTTGCCAATTACCCGTTTTGGGGTTTCCGGTACAAAATGGGATAAAGCAGGCATGACAAAATGGGTTAAAGCAGGCATGACAAAATGGGTTAAAGCAGGCATGACAAAATGGGTTAAAGCAGGCATGACAAAATGGGTTAAAGCAGGCATGACAAAATGGGTTAAAGCAGGCATGACAAAATGGGTGAAAGCAGGCATGACAAAATGGGTGAAAGCAGGCATGACAAAATGGGTGAAAGCAGGCATGACAAAATGGGTGAAAGCAGGCATGACAAAATGGGTTAAAGCAGGCATGACAAAATGGGTTAAAGCAGGCATGACAAAATGGGTTAAAGCAGGCATGACAAAATGGGTTAAAGCAGGCATGACAAAATGGGTGAAAGCAGGCATGACAAAATGGGTTAAAGCAGGCATGACAAAATGGGTGAAAGCAGGCATGACAAAATGGGTGAAAGCAGGCATGACAAAATGGGTTAAAGCAGGCATGACAAAATGGGTTAAAGCAGGCATGACAAAATGGGTTAAAGCAGGCATGACAAAATGGGTTAAAGCAGGCATGACAAAATGGGTTAAAGCAGGCATGACAAAATGGGTTAAAGCAGGCATGACAAAATGGGTTAAAGCAGGCATGACAAAATGGGTTAAAGCAGGCATGACAAAATGGGTGAAAGCAGGCATGACAAAATGGGTGAAAGCAGGCATGACAAAATGGGTTAAAGCAGGCATGACAAAATGGGTTAAAGCAGGCATGACAAAATGGGTTAAAGCAGGCATGACAAAATGGGTTAAAGCAGGCATGACAAAATGGGTTAAAGCAGGCATGACAAAATGGGTTAAAGCAGGCATGACAAAATGGGTTAAAGCAGGCATGACAAAATGGGTTAAAGCAGGCATGACAAAATGGGTTAAAGCAGGCATGACAAAATGGGTTTAAAGCAGGCATGACAAAATGGGTTAAAGCAGGCATGACAAAATGGGTTAAAGCAGGCATGACAAAATGGGTTAAAGCAGGCATGACAAAATGGGTTAAAGCAGGCATGACAAAATGGGTTAAAGCAGGCATGACAAAATGGGTTAAAGCAGGCATGACAAAATGGGTTAAAGCAGGCATTACAAAATGGGTGAAATCAGGCATGACAAAGAGTACAAGAAAAACAAAGTATATCACCTTAATCTTATGTTTAGTAAGCGGTTGGCCTGGTTCTGGCACAACTTCTATCACATCAAATATAATTATCTGAAAAAAAAAAGAATATATAATGTGAAAATAGTAATAATACTGTTGGCAACAGGGATTAGGAGTGAGAGATGAGTGAGTGAGTGAGTTTTAGTTTTACGTCCCACCAACAGCTAAGGTCATACGGAGACTAGGAGTGAAAGGAACAAAAAATAAGTGTGTCATATAACGTCACTGATAACCCTAAACCCGCTGAATAATTAATTTAGCCACACCCATTTCTGACTTTGAACCTATCAGATTACTTGACGTAATTTATTCCCACAAATTCATAAACTGAATGTCAAACTGGGTAGATCCAGATCAGCTGGCTTCTTCAGAAGCCATCTGATCTGGATCTACACTGTTTGCAAAATTAACTGTAGTTGTGTTCATCGGGATAAGGGTTAAAATCATAAAACTCATATGACCACATGTAATAACACACGGTCCCAGTGCCTAACTGCATCCTGGAGACAATCCTATGTTTCCTTTTGAAATTCTTTTGAACATCCTTCGCAATAAAATCTGATTTAAAATCATTGTTTTTTTGTTTGCTTTGGAGTTTAACAGCCAAGTCAACACTATATTTAGGTAATTTCAACTGATAAGTTTACCTATCCACACTTTTCCTGGGCAGGCTTATACACAAGTGGTTAACCAGTACAGGGCACATTCTTTTGCTAGAAACTGACAACTGCCCCTTTTGAATCAGCGGAAGGGAGAGAATGAACATAGGAAAGAGTTCATGATCAGTCTCCACGAAAGAATGTTGCCGACCATTGCTGGTATCGAACCCACATTATTCTTATCACCAGTCAGATGGGCATCCGACTGAGCTACAGAGGCCGTTAAATTATATGTGTCCTGCTACCGATGCCGGTAAATTATATGTGGCCAATATCTCTTGTGCACAGACTCAACCAAAACAGGTCTGCAGATCATCTTGGATTCGCTCTTTATTTCCACAGTGCACTGTAGAGGCATTATAACGCGGACACTTAAAGCAAGGAAATCATTATAACGCTGTTGGTCTGTAGCTCCCATTTTTATTTGTGCTTTTCTCCCCGTTTTGAAAATTTGGCCGAAAACTTTGCACTTTTTCCGCAACTAGGCAGTCAAAACATCGTCCGCCATGATAATACAAGTTGTCAACACTATAAAACTTTGAATATTCACCTAAAGCATTATAGATAAGCTGGACAAGGTGTGAAAACTAGGTCAATCAAGATATACCAGTTATATCTCAATTCATCCCTTTGCCAAAACAGAGCAAAGCAGATACTGTTTTCTTCTGCGCATCTGCATGCAGTAATTCTGTGGAGCCTTTTGGTGGGGGGAAATTGTTATAACGCTGTTGGGCTGTGCCTCCAATTATTGCATTTTTCCCCAGTTTTGAAAACTTGGTCAAAAATTATTCCCATTTTTCCGTGGAACTCGGCAGTCAAAAGATTGTCAGCCAAGACAATACATGTATGCTCGCTTATATACTCGAGTTGTCAACACTATTAAACCATGAATACTCGCCTCAGGCTTATAGATAAGCCAACAATTAACAGCGTGATAAGGTGTGAAAAGTAGGACAATCAAGATACTACCAGTAAGCAGTTATGTCTCAATTAATCCCTTTGTAATTGTCAGGTGCAGATGCTGAATATTTTTCCCGCCAAAACAGAACAAAGCAGACGATGTTTTTGTTTTTCTGCGCATTTGCATGTGGTTATTCATTTAATATTCACTAGATAAAAGCAAAGAAACGGAAATCAAGCAAGGTACAACAGTAAACAAACATAAACACCATGCAACAGCATTATAATGACGCTACTACTTACAATATCAAAATATCACAAGCCTAAATATCACAAGCCTATCTTATCATGACATAGTGTTATATTTAATTAAGTTCTTTGAACATGATTTCATCCATGTCTTTCCTCCTGTAACTCAAGGTACAATTAAGGGAAATGGGATTTTTCCGACATTTTTCAAAGGGAGACAACTTTAGGAACTTCCTGTTCGTTTTTCTATAAGCCTTGCCTCAATGAAGAAGGGGTCTACTCTTTAAGGAAAGAATTGGCTCCTCAGGAGCCAATTCTTTCCTTTAAGAGCTGACCCCTGTTGACATGGAAGACAAAAATACTTTTGCGGCCTCTGACTGGTGATCAGGAGGACACGGGTTCGATACCTGCCGGGGTCAGCAACATTCTTTTGTGGAGATCTATCATGAAATCTTTTCTACAGTCATTCTCTCCCTTCCGCTGATTCAAGAAGAGCAGTTGTCAGTTTCTGGCAAAAGAATGTGCACTGTACTGGTTGACGGCTTACGTATAAGCCTGCAGCCCCTGCCCATAGGGGCTTGAAGAAATATATGGGCTGCATGATGCTTCCATGCAGAGCTGAATCTGGCCCTCACACTAGTACTGGTAAACCACTTAGAGGATCTAAGCCTGTCCAGGAACTGCGGTAGGAGGCAGACCGTCCATGTTAATAAACCCTATTGGTTTTATTGGGCAATAGGGCTTGAGATGTCATTTCATCTCAATGTCGGGTAAAAGTCCCACAAAATTGGAAGCAATGTCTCCAAAATGACCTTTACAGTGTTGATGGGGATGTTTAAACCTCAAATCAAACAAAACAAATGTATATGCCTGCCAAGGAGAAGTGTGGATAGGTAAACTGACCAGCTCAAAAATGACCGTAAAAGTGTTGAATGGGCCGTTAAACTCCAATACAAACAAACAAAATACTTTTGCAGGAGTTGCCTTCCTTGAAGGTATTCCCATTCCCCTTAAATGTCATAAATATTATTTTTCTCAAAAAATGACTCGGACAAGTCAGCAATGTAATAACTGTGTTTTTTCTCTTCAGCCAAAAAGCTTTTATGGATTATCTGAATACGTTTAATACCCACAAGATAAACTAAAATGGAGCATTTACCCTTCCTTTTGAGATAATTTCCTCTCCAAACCCATAGCTGGTTCCTATGGCAATGTAACCTTTGACCCCAGAGACAGTCTCCTGTGACTTCAACAATACATGTTTCAGTGACGTAGCATGCTCAAACTCTTCCATCTCAATGCTGTAAACACCATGGAAACATTTTACTTGGTTACTAATCTATGAACAGAATGTTTATCACTGGTTCAAAGTTCAACTGATGGTGGATATATTTGATTGGTTTAGCCCAGTCAACATTACAAAGGTTATATCAAGCCACTCAGTTTACCTGACAGCACATTTTCTAGGCTGGCTTGATAAGCCAGCACATTTTCTAGGCTGGCTTGATAAGCCAGCACATTTTCTAGGCTGGCTTGATAAGCCAGCACATTTTCTAGGCTGGCTTGATAAGCCAGCACATTTTCTAGGCTGGCTTGATAAGCCAGCCTAGAAAATGTGCTGGCTTATCAAGCCTCATACTGACCAAGCTCTTCCAAGCCTGGAAGGCCCAATTTTGCAGCCTTAACCCTTAAACTCCTGAACACGACAACTATTTACCTTTGCAAACAGTGTAGATCCAGATCAGATCAATGCGTTTCAAATGTATACTAGTGGACTCTTCCATTGCTATATGTTGGACAAGTCCATTTGTCATATAAGGGGGGTAGGCCTATTTTTTTCGTTTTTATTCTATTTTTGACGGAAAATTCTGTTAGCAAATAATGCAGGCCCTGATCAGACACCAGGTTCTGCGGCATCTGATCTGGGCCTCTACTGTTTGCCAAGGTACCCCTTTAGAGGTTTCCTGCATATAAAATGGGTTAATGATCAATATTCCCAACAGAACAACAAACTTCTTCACCAAACCACGTTAGAAGCCATCATGAAAAAGCATTTATCATATGACGTCGGTCTGAGAGTGTAATAACGCCATGTAATATTTTCAATAATCCACTAGTGGATTAAATATGCAAATTAGCTAGATACGTCCCGTAACGTTACATGTACGACATCCTTAACTACGTTGCGTTTACTAACGGCGGAATACTGACATTTTTGTAAACAATCGTGAATAAAATGCGTTTTAAATGTCATATGATAAATAGAATCTTGCATTCGTGCTCATGTATTATTGAATTTATTAAACTCGTTGAGGAAAAGGGATAAAATGCTCGGCAAAGCCTCAGATTTTATCCCTTTTCCTCAACTCGTTTAATAAATTCAATAATACATGAACACTCATGTAAGATCCTCTATTTAAGAATATAATTGGGCCCCGTCAAGCGATTTTGGTACTTATCGCCTATGCGAGCAGCGAAGGTTCAGGCGAGCCTGCACATCCGCCCAGTCTCTCCAGAACCTTCGCTGCTCGCTCATACAAGCAGTGAATCAAGACCCTTCAGACAGAAAGCCATATCCCTGGCCCCTCTGAATGGCTGGGCATGCGCAGTTAAAATTTGTCATGACGGAATGCTCGAAGACACAAATTCGCTTGGCGGGGCTCAATTATCTTACTTTGAATTTGGCACCAGTTCCCAGGATGTTGGACTGTACAACTGACAGAAGAACTTCGGCATTGTGGGATACATAAATCTTTCATCTGAAATATATTAAACAAGGTGATATCCTTTACACAGAAACATTTTTAACCCTTAAAGAAACAAATTTAGATCAAAGCTGGTGGCATTTCAAATTTTTAATGAAACAGGCTTGAAATTTCATGGAAAGTAAGCAAAACAAACAAAATGTTAGAGAGAGAGAGCGAGAGAGAGAAGAGAGCGAGAGAGAGAAGAGAGAGAGAGACAGACAGACACAGACAGAGAGAGAGAGAGAGAGTGTGTCCTTTTACCTTTTTCTACCACTTCAATTTCCCTGTCATCAGCTGTAACTTTGACGACTTTGTTACACAGATCTGGAGTATGCATCACTACAGCATATGTCTGAAAGTTTAAAGTTAGACCCCTAAAGAAGCCAATCACATCAACTATCATCTGCTTTGTTGTCTACTGGTTTATTTAATGCTTTTTGTACCAAATGGAATCTTCCAACTTGTACAGAGCAGTATTCCATTTCAAAATTTTTGGGGTGTCTTCAAAATGTGATTTCTTCAAAATGTATTTGGAAAATGGCTTAACTTTTTGCAAACAGTGTAGGCCCTGATCAGACGCTGCATTCTGCGGCGTCTGATCTGGGCCTGCACTGTTTGCCAGAGTACCTGTTTGGGGGTTTCTGGTCCTAAAAGGGTTAAGTCATTGTTGTGAACAGTGTCGACACAAATCAGACTGCACCTAATCAGGGTCTACACTCTTTGCCTGTATGCAAAAACTATTTTCAGAACATTTCCACAAATAGTCAGTGGACGACATTAAAGACAACATTTTGAAATGAACTTTTTCTTGGCATCTTAGCGGTTAACATTGAGTTACACTTTGATTACACTGAAAGCTGAAACAAACTTATTTAGAAGGTTCTCCAGTGCCTGATGTTGGGGGTAACTTATGTATTGATGGAAACCTGAGTATACTGGGAAAAACCATCAACCCAGAATGAGTGTCCAGCACCCTGCCACAGGTTGAAACTGGGAATATAACTTGGATAAATCCAGTGTCAAGCAAGTAACATACATCTATACCACTCCGACACATTGACATAGAGCATCATCATCATCATCATCATCATCAACAGATTTTTTATTAACATGCACATACAGGGGCAACGTCCACATAAGTGGGCCCCCTTCCAGTTAGCTTGGCTTGCTGCACGCATCTCAGATCTTACACCAGATCTCCAGGCTTGTCTATCATGAGGATCGATAGCAGAGAGCTTCCATTCTCTGCAATCTCTTTCTGTCAGCTGCTTCCAGGTCAACTTGGGCCTTCCAGGCCCCCGCTTTCCACCTACCTGTATGTCACAGGCAGTCTTGACTGCACCGTTGGAGTGTTCCACATGTCCATACCAGCAGAGCCTTCTCTCTTTCAGGATGAGGTCCGGATCCCCAAAGCCAAGACGCTCAAGTAACTCACTGGACCTGATGGTGACAGCGTCCTGTGGCTTGACACTGCAGATCTGTCTGATCATTGTCATAATAATCTAAATTATTCTTTTTTCTTTCAAAATGTTTTGTAGCTGAGCATAGTTAATACAGTATTAGTACAACAAAATGAAATATATATGGAAGTACCACTATTTGTCTCTAAGTCTCTTCATATTTTACAAAGGAGATGTCTGTGGTATTTCTTTTCAATTCTTCCTGTTTGCTTTCCTTTCAATCCTACATGTTTGCATTCCTTTCAATTCTTCTTGTTTGCTTTCTTTTCATTTCATCTTGTTTGTTTTCCTTTCTCCTGTTTGCTTTCTTTTCAATTCTTCCAGTTTGCTTAACTTTCTTCTTGTTTGCTTTACTTTCAATAATACTCTATTGCTTTCTTTTCATCCTACTTTTTTTGTATTCCTTTCTTTGCTTTGTTTTCATTTCTTCGTGTTTGCTTTCATTTCAATTATTCTTGTTGCCTTTCTTTTCACTTTTTCTTGTTTGCATTCTTTTCAATTCTTCTAATTTGCTTTCCTTTCAATTCTTCTTGTTTGCTTTCCTTTTTGCTTGTTTTCTTTCCTTTCAATTCTTCTAGTTTGCTTTTCTTTCAATTCCACCTGTTCCTTTCAATTCTACCTGTTTGCTTTCCCTTCAATTCTTATTGTTTGCTTTCCTGTCAAATCTTCTTGACTGCAATCCTTTAAATTCTTCATTTGCTTTGTTTTCAATTCTTCTTGCTTGCTTTCTTTTCACTTCTTCTTGTTTGCTTTCCTTTCAATTCTTTTTGTTTATTTTCCTTTCAACTCTTACCAGCAAATTATTTTCTATATGAGTTGAACCCTCCCGAGAAATTACATCCATTCCTCTTAAAGAAATGGATACACTTTCAGGGGAGGCAACTCCTGCAAAAGTATTTTTGGCCCCCACAAGGAGCTAATTCTTTCCTTTATCTGTGAGATGGAGTTTAACGAAAAGCGAACAGAAAATCCCGAAAGTGGTCTCCCTTTGAAAAATGGCAGAAAAATCTGCCAAGTGTATGCATTCCCCTTAATCAACTGGTTAAGGGATGAATATGATGAAATGTTATACTTTGGTGTTTTCATGCATACGTATTTATTTCTCAATTTCTGTGGCTTGAGACTCATTACGATAACACACCCGTTCGACATAGTGCATTTTTCCACATTTTCAAAATGGCTACTTTTCTGATGAAAATCATGATATTTATCTTATTTATACTACAAACATATAGTGAGGCGGTTCTAATGATTACCACAACCTATGTCTTGGAGCAGAAATAAGAAAAATAATACATACCCCCATAAACCCCAGTTTTCTTTATATAAAGTGGGGTTTAGTGGGATGTTCATTTCATGGACCTGTTCACGTGATGGGCTGTGTTCTTTGCACATGGTTTTCTGGAAAATCTTTTTTTTTTTCTATTTTACTTATGCTTCAGTTAGCTGAGAAAAACTGAGTTCTGATAGTCTTTTTCAAAAAGAAAATGCTTTCGACCTAAAGTCATTAACCTGGGCTCTAATGTTTGTGAGCTTAGCCCTTGACCTGCTGAATATTTACATATGCCACACCCAACACTGATTATCAACCAATCAGATTTCTTGATGCAAATTATTGCAACAAATTCATGAGCTGAATGACAAACAATGAAGATCCTGATCAGATGGCTTCTTCAGAAGCCATCTGATCTGGATCTTCATTGTTTGAAGGATAAGGCATATCCAGGCTCAGCAGGACAAGGGTTAACAAACTTGTATAGCAGAGGAAACATCAAATATTCTAGCTTCTACAATATCTAATACACACAAACTGTTGTTGAAACAAGAATTATGCCAAAGGCTATGTCACACCTGTGGTGCAAAGTCATCAAACCATGAAATCTAGGTGAAGGTCAAATATGGATGCTTGCATAAAAGCTGCCATTCCTAGATGCAGGCGTGTACCAAGTATTATAAGTGAAGATCTTCTAGTTCTCGAGAAATGAACTAGAACATTAGGTTAAGGTCAAACATGGATGCTTGCATTATAATTGTCATGCCTGGACACCAGTTTGTATCAATTATCATTAATGAAGCTCTTAGAGATTTTGAGAAATTAACTTGAATATTACGGTGAACGCTAGGTTTGATGCAATACTTCATGAAGTCAGTGAACCATGAAATGTGGGTCAAGGTCAAACAGGAATGCTTCACGAAAACACGCCTATATACTTTTGACCCCCTTAAACCCCACTTTTATACAGTAAAATTGGGATTTACAAGGGTAAACCTTATTTTTCTTATTTCTGCTCTAAGTATAGATTGTTTGTACATGTTAGAACCGCCTCAATGAGGCGGTTCTAACGAGTACCCACAATCTATATTTTGAGCACAAATAAGGAAATAACACAATTTTTCATCTTAAAATTTTCATTTTTCAGCGATAAAGGTTACATTGTATTTGTATAGGTGTGTCATCGTTATGTCATCCCTAGATCAAGTGCCCTTTATGAAACTTTTCTAGTTCTCAACAAATGAACTTGACCATTAGGGTGAACACTAGAGTGGTCACAAATGCTGACTGCTTGACAAATGGACAGACAGATGGACAAACAAATGGAAAATTAGACTCCCTATATTGTGCCATGCTAATAGCAGGTGCTATAAAAAAAATGATTACACCACAACCTCTTTATCACACGGTTCCCTACAGCACGGTTTAAGGATAGATCCAAAAAACTATGGTCATTTTTTTTCTATACAATCTAAACATTTTTGCTAGGATATAACCGGGTTGTTTAATTTACACGGTTTCTACTTTGGATCCCAACAATAGTATAATAAAGAGGTTATGGTGTAGCTTTTTTTCAGCAAAAATTTGAGTGTATTTGCCATACTGAATATTGCATAATGTTTCTGTTTTGTTTGTTGTGGAGTTTAATGGTCCAGTCAACATTAACCTTCAGCATGCTGTAGGCACATTTATTTTCCCAAGGCAAGTCCAACTTGATTAACTTAACACACTCATCAGAAAGCAAGTACACTCCATCCGATGAGGTTCTCCTATACAGGAGGGATTTTTCTTTTTTACAAGGGCAGAGGTTTCACCAACATTACTGACTGTTTGATTTTACACCCGGAAATGACGTTAAAAATGGATGATCTTTCAGATATCAATTTTCAACAGGTCCCCCTTACCTGTTTTATCACAATTTTGTGCAGACTTTCGGTTGAGTCTTTAAAGTTTTAAACCAAGGTCCCATCTCCATATGACCTTAGCTGTTGGTGGGTCATAAAACTCAAAAACTCACTCACAATTTTGTGCATACTAGACCTAATCCAACTAAACAACTACTGGAGATAAATATGTAGCCATAATATAGGTAGCTACACAAGCTATCGTTTTTATACTATAAAGCACACACTGAGGTCTACTGTCTTGTAGTTCTTTTTTTTTTAAGTGTCTTAAACCATTCCCGGTCAGATCACATGACCATCATATTTGGAAGTCACGTGGCCCATAATACTTCCAGCAGAAATGGCGGAAGATGTCTTGCCTACAATATATCAAAGTATGAGTAAAATCGGTTCAGGTTTAAGGAAATTATGGCTGCCGAAATAAGGGTACCTCCTTTAAAGAACAAGTATTGAATAAATCTCAGCATGCTAAAGGTCAAGGTCAAGGTCACTTTGCCTAACCACACATTTCTTGGGTAAGCTTAGACCTTCTTTAAAAGCTGTCAAAATGTGCAGTGACAACTGCCCTTCTTGATTCAGTGAGAATGATGGTAGAAAGTGTTGCATGATTAATCTCAAAAGTTACTTGGCACAGCAGCAATTGAAACTATTTTTTAAGTTACATTAACCAATGCCTTTTTGAGCTTTAACAAAATGATCCAGAGATAATTCTTACCTTACTATCAACATGATAGGTGACAAAATGAGGAGTGCATCTTAACGGAACTTTTCTGATTGGCCACGGAGCATCGTATGTGAGATGTGTCGGTAACACAGAGATTCTAAGCTCTCCCTGTTTGTTGAAATACAGGAACCCTTTGGGGCAGTTGACATTGTGGAAGGGAGCAAAGCAGGTGATGGCCCCATCTATACCCATTGGATGAATTCGTAACGACCCTCGTTGTGTCATGAACAGCCAGTGAGGATATGAACCACAGATGAACACCTGAAATGGACCAGATTATAGAGATGTGAAACTAGAAACTAGTTTTTCATGAAAAATAGAACATGGTTACTCTGAAAAGTAGTTTAGGTAGTAGTACCAAAGCGTTAATCCAAAATCGTTAATCCATAGACAAAATGGCAAATATCAATGTTCAGATCAAGAGACATGGACTCCAGAAGAGTGTAATCAGGCATCCGCGGATATTAAGCATTACTTGGTAAGCAAGCTTCGCCCACCATGCCCATCGACCCGAACGAAGAAAAGGTGTAAATGCCGAGAAGGGTATGTCCGAGATTTTGGAAGTCTTCCTATGGCTTTCCATTGGCAAACATATCAGAAATAATTCTGGAAACTTAACTCTTACGATGCCAATCACAACAACTGTCATTTGTTTTGTAGTCTGCTGGTTACTTTAACCCATTGTATACTAGTGGACTCTTCCAATGCTATATGGTGGACAAGTCCATTTGTCATATAAGGGGTGTCAGGCCTATTTTTACGTTTTATTCAATTTTTGATGGAAAATTCTGTTAGCAAATAGTGCATGCCATTCTGCAGCGTCTGATCTGGGCCTGCACTATTTGCCAGGGTACCCCTTATGGGGTTTCCCACATACAATGAGTTAAAAGTCATTATTGGAGTGTGGACCCAGATCTGACTGTTCCTCTGATCAGCATCCACACTGTGCCTGTATGCAAAAATATGTTTGAAAACTTTGCAAGAAGATTCAGCAGACGACAAAAACAGATGACATTTTAAGATGTTTTCTTTGCATCTTGAGGGTTAACCCTTGTCCAGCTGAGACCGGAAATGTCTTATATTTCAAACAATAAAGATCCAGATCAGATGGCTTCTGAAGAGCAGGTTGTGTTTTCATCAATATTTATTTTGAAAATGACTCAACTTTTAGCAAACAGTGAAAGCTTTGAACAGATGCCGCGTTCTGCGGCGTCTGATCTGGGCCTGCACTGTTTTCCAGGGTACCCGTTTTGGGGTTTCTGGTATTAAATGGATTCAATATCCTCATGACTCCCCCTTACGATGTCCAACTGTCTATAATTGTCAACTTTTAACCCTTATCCGCCTGTTATTCAGTTTAGCCACACCCATTCCTCATTTTGGACCAATCAGATTACTTGATGAAATTTATCCCTGCAAATTCATAAACTGAATATCAAACAGTGTAGATCCTGATCAGATGGCTTCTGAAGAAGCTATCTGATCTGGATCTACACTGTTTGCAAAGATAGGGTTTATCATGAACAGAAGGATAAGGGTTCTTCAGAAGCCATCTGATCTGGATCTACACTGTTTGCAAAGATAGGGGTTGTCGTGAACAGCAGGATAAGGGCTCTTCAGAAGCCATCTGATCTGGATCTACACAGTTTGCAAAGATAGGGGTTGTCGTGAACAGCAGGATAAAGGTTCTTCAGAAGCCATCTGATCTGGATCTACATTGTTTGCAAAGATAGGGGTTGTCGTGAACAGCAGGATAAGGGTTCTTCAGAAGCCATCTGGTCTGGATCTACACTGTTGGCAAAGATAGGGGTTGTCATGAACAGCAAGATAAGGGTTCTTCAGAAGCCATCGGATCTGGATCTACACTGTTTGCAAAGATAGGGTTTGTCGTGAACAGCAGGATAAGAGTTAATAGTCTTTATAAATCACACTTACCCCACTATATCCCGAGATATCCTCGAAGTATCTGAACTGCTGTGCTCTCTCGTCATGGAATTCCTGCGGCTCGTCCAGAATCTCTTCTCCTTTCTTTCTAGTCTTAATCTTCCTACGTTTCAAGATAAGATTATGCTGAACTTTCTTAAACCTCAGTTTTAAATGATTATCTGTCTTGGCCTGGTAGTATGGGAATGCTTCGTATAACAGAAATTCTTCATCTATTCTTGCCTGCAAAACAAACAAGATTGTTTTTTTTTAATTTCAGTTTTATGTCCCTTTCAAAATTATTTGACTTTAACCCATTTAGTACCAGAAACCCCAAAACGGGTACCCAGGTCTTTACCCTCGGACCTGTAACTGGGCCAATATGAAACTACTTGATTAACCCATTCAGTACCAGAAACCCCTAAAGGGGTATCTTAGCAAACAGTGCAGGCCCAGATGAGATGCAGCGTCAGATGCCACAGAACGTGGCGTCTGATCAAGGCCTCCACTGTTTGCTAAAAATTCTGTCATTTTCCAAATGAATTTTTTAGAAAACACAACTTGACAGCCCTATACTTTGAAATGGACTCCTGCTATATATAAGGAGGAAGATTCCATTTGGTACAAGAAAGGTTAATTGAGCTGGGCCCAGTAGTTCAAAGCATCATTAGCTTAACGAGCTTGTTAGTGGTGAAAATGTTAATATTTCTAGCAAATATGACATCTAAAATGTTATTTTTGAAAAAAAAGATGAGAGCAACTCGAACTTTTGCATTTGCAAAAGCTGCTCAAAATGTTAGCATATTTGCCATATTGAATGGTCAAAGTTTGTTTGATACATTAACAACATCGTTAGTTTTGAAAAACTGGCCTCTGATCATTAATCAGAGGTGGGCAAAGAGTGGAGTACCCAGAGAAAAACCACTTGACCTGCCATTGCAGAGCCCTGTGTCTCACTTGTGACCAGAGCATGGCTTGAATCTACAACAGTGAAAGACTTAATGATTAAGTCCACTAGGCCATGGTGGCCAGTAGATACTAGCATGTATCCAGCTATTACTTTTTGAATGATAAAAAATAAGTGATAACAACCGAGGAAAAATTGTATTGATACCTCTTGCTATCAGCATGATGACTTGATATCGCATCCATGCATAACTGATATTGCGCCTTCACTTGGATACCTTTGAATTTTACCGTCAGGAGACACAATGCATCTGATGACCTCTTACAGCAATTAGTTCAAACTTGTAGCTATTCTAATACAAGAAAGCATTCTGAGTGACAGCCAAATCCCCCCGCCGCACTTTGTATCAAGGCTCAATCTTGTGACCTTCACCTGTGACGTTGACCTTGAGTTGGTATGGTTTATTTATGGGTTCGGCACATCAGCTCACTGTGGGGGTATATTTCACAGCATGGTTTATTTATGGGTTCTGCATATCAGCTCACTGTGGGGATATATTTCACAAAAGTTTAATGAAAATCCTTCCAGGGGTAAAGGAGATATGGAACAGACGCAACATCACGTGAACAAGTCCGTGAAATGAAGATCCCCCTAAACCCCGCTTTATATAGAGAAAACTGAGGTTTTCGGGGGTATTCATTATTTTTACTATTTCTGCTCCAAGACATAGGTTGTGGGTACTCATTAAAACCACCTCAATGAGGAGGTTCTAACGAGCACCCATATCCTATGTTTTGAGCATTTATAAGAAAAATATGAAGGATTTTCATCAGAAAAGTAACCATTTTGGAGATGTGAAAAATGCAGTATGTCGTACACATGAGTTATCGTAATGAATTCCAAGTTTCAAACTTGTGGCCTTCACCCGTGACCTTCAGTTGGCATGGTTTATTTATGGGTTCTGCACATCAGCTCATTGATGGGGATATGTGACTAAAGTTTAATGAAAATCCTTCCAGGGGCTCATATATGAATACCTACCATTAAATACGGCCTAGATTTCTGGTAGCCCAGTCCGACCAGCAAGACCTCATTGACTGACGAGTTCTCCATTTGTGGTTCAGTTCTTTCCGATGCCAGCCTACTGTCCTTCTGGTGGCCGCTGTCAACAAGAACTCTCTGACCAATGGGAAAACCTTTCACATAGTAGCACGTCTTGAAGTCAGGCAAACTAAGAATCTTAGAAGAAAATAAAATACTTTAACCCTTATCTTGTTGAATATTCATTCAAGTCACACCCTTTTCTGTCTATCAACCAATCAAACTAGAGCTGCCGCCTAACGGGCGCCAATTATACCTCCGCATGCGTTGTCAGACAAATTTTTACAAGTATTTGACCTTGAGGAAGGTCAACGTAAAGGTCAAGGTCAGGTTTGTGTATATCAATCTTAAGTACTAGTGGCAAGGTGTGTGGTGTGTGAATATTAAAGAAATTGGTCAAAGAATAAGGAAGTTATGAGCAATGTTAAAGTTTTTTGTAACAGACATTTTTGTAACAGACCGACAACAGACGACCTTGAGGAAGGTTAACGTAAAGGTCAAGGTCAGGTTTGTGTATATCAATCTTAAGTACTAGTGGCAAGGTGTGTGGTGTGTGAATATTAAAGAAATCGGTCAAAGAATAAGGAAGTTATGAGCAATGTTAAAGTTTTTTGTAACGGACATTTTTGTAACAGACCGACGACAGACGACAAGCTGACTCCTATATACCCCCTTCAAACTTCGTTTGCGGGGGTATAATAAGGACTTAGGTGTAAATGAATAGATGTCATTTGTCAAAGTCATATCCCTAGGTCATTTATTACCCTTTCTTGGTCCCCTAACTGTATGACAGCCTGAATACCCCAAGTGTATTTTATCTCAATGCTGGATTCTTTAATAAACGGTCATTAGAAAGTTATGTTATCGAAAAATGTGTCTTTAACAACATCGCGTTTGCTAATGGCGGAATATCCACATTTTAGTAAACAAATCATATAAAAATGCTTTAAACGAGTAGGATCTTGCATTCATGCACATGTATTACTAAATTTATTAAACTTGATGAGGAAAAGGAATAAAATGCTTGGCATAGCCTCACATTTTATTCCTTTTCCTAAACTTGTTTAATAAGTTCACACAAAAGTCGTGTATCTAGTCCTATTAGGTGGCTGCAGCTGTATGTTTGAAGAACAAACCGTAAAAATCCTAAAAATTTGGACAAATTAAGGAGTGCTGACAGGGACGTTAAACATCAAATCAAACAAAACCATGCAGTAAGGAGTCCAAAAGGTGTAGACCGAATGGAGAACAGTGTAGACCCTGATCAGACTTCTCCTTCAGGATCTAGGGCTTCACTGTTTGCTTAGGCCAATCTGTCCCAATTCTTAGGATCAATATGTTAACCCTTGTCCTGTTGAACCCGGATACGTCTTAGCTTTCAAACAATGTAGATCCAGATCAGATGGCTTCTGAAGAAACCATCTGATCAGGATCTTCATTGTTTGTCATTCAGTTTATGAATTTGTTGCAAAGATATGCATCAAGAAATGGTTAATTATCAGTGGTGGGTCTGGCATATTTAAATATTCAGCAGGTCAAGGGTCAATTGAAGAAACCTAAAGGCCCTATATATTGCTTTCTATTGGCGACAATTAAACTATACCACTCTCTAGGCTAATTCAGCAGATGACAAATTATTGATCTTTTTTCTTATACTTTCCAGGAAACAGGACATGACATCTCGTGCAAATTGTTTCCATGTTTTGAATTGATGTTCCCTGTCAACAATATTTATGTCATTTTGGAGACATTGCTTCCAATTTTGTGGGACTTTTACCCAACATCCCAAGCCCTGCCACCTAATGAAAGCAAAAGGATGGTCTGACTCACACCACTTTGCCTGGGCAGGCTTAGTCCTTCTAAGCAGTTAACCAGTACTCATGTGTGGTCAGTTTCAGCTCTGCGTGGAAGTACCATGCAGCCAAATCTATTTCCCCTAGCCCCGATGGGCAGCTAATAGGAAATGTCAAATCATGTTTTCTGGGCAAAATGAGAATATATTTTAAAATGTCATCTGCTGAAAAAATACCCAGCATGCAGTATTAACCCTTGTCCTGCTGAGCCCTGACATGTCTTAGCTTTGAAACAATGTAGATCCAGATCAGATGGCTTCTGAAGAAGCCATCTGATCAGGATCTTCATTGTTAGTCATTCAGTTTATGAATTTGTTGCAATGATTTGCATCAAGAAATGTGATTGGTTGTGATAGTGGTGGGTGTGGCATATTTAAATATTCAGCAGGTCAAGGGTTAACCCATTTAGGACCAGATACCCTGAAACAGGTATTTGGCAAACAGTGCTGGCCCAGAACGTCTGATCAGAGCCAACACTGTTTGCAAAAAGTTCAGCCATTTTCCTAATAAATTTTGAGGAAAACACAACCTGACACCCCTAAATTTTGAAATGGACTCCTGCTATATATAAGGAGGAAGATTCCATTTGGTACAAAAAGGGTTAATATACAATACCTCCAGTGAGCCATTGTCCCTACTTAAGGCAATCCAGTAGGTTGGTTTTATTTCCTGTTTCTTCTTCTTCTTGATCCTTAAACCAAACAGAAAACTCTATATTCCAAACTGAATATAGAATTTTGTTGTTTGCCTGTTTAGAATATAGAGTTTTGTTGTTTGCCTATTTGGAATATAGAGTTTTGTTGTTTGCCTGTTTAGAATATTATTCTAAACAGGCAAACAACAATACTCTATATTCTAAACAGGCAAACAACAAAAAACTCTCTATTCCAAACAGGCAAAACAACAAAACTGTATATTCCAAACAGGCAAACAATAAAACTCTACATTCTAAACAGGCAAACAACCAAGCTCTATATTCCAAACAAGCAAACAATAAAACTCTGTATTCCAGGCAAACAATCAAACTCTATATTCCAAACAGGCAAACAACAAAACTCTATATATCAAACAGGAAAACAACAAAACTCTATATTTCAAACAGGCAAACAAACTCTATATTCAAAACAGGCAAACAACCAAACTTTATATTCCAAACAGGCAAACAACTAAACTCTATATTCTAAACAGGCAAATGACAAAATTCTATATTCTAAACAGACAAACAACAAAACTCTATATTCCAAACAGACAAACAACAAAACTCTATATTCTTAACAGACAAATGACAAAACTCTATATTCTAAACAAACAACAAAACTCTATATTTTATAGAGGCATAATGCATAAGTAATTTGTATGTTTAGCGATTATTTAAGAATTGACAGCATATATTTAATGCATATTGACTGCATATATTTATATTTTGAAATACAATGAATTTTTTGGGGGGTTTACTGCCTTTTCAAGATTATTTCACTTATTTTAAGCCGATCTTTAATCAGAGGTGGGCAAAAACCGGAGTACCTCAAGATAAACCACCTTACCTTCTGTTGCAGACCTCGGCGTGTCACATGAGAACTGAGCTAGGCTCGAACCACAGCAGTGAGAGACCTAATTATTAAGAGTCAGCGCTCTTATCCACCGAGCGATGGAGGCCCAATAAAAAATATTGATATGCCAGATCAACCCATTGTATGTGGGGAACCCCTAAAGGGGTACCCTGGAAAACAGTGCAGGCCCAGATCAGACGCCGCAGAATGTAGCATCTGATCAGGGCCTACACTATTTGCTAACAGAATTTTCCGTCAAAAATAGAATAAAAACCAAAAAATAGACCTACCACCCCTTGTATGACAAATGGACTTGTCCAACATATAGCAGTGGAAAAGTCCACTATCATATAATGGGTTAACCCTTATCTTGCTGTTCACGACAACCCTTATCTTTGCAACCAGTGTAGATCCAGATCAGATGGCTTCTGAAGAAGCCATCTGATCAGGATCTACACTGTTTGACATTCAGTTTATGAATTTGTAGCAATAAATTACATCAAGTAATTTGATTGGCTGATAGACAGAAATGGGTGTGGCTTAAATGAATATTCAGCAAGATAAGGGTTAAGAGTATAAGCTGGCAACAAAGGCTAAGGCAGGCCTGTACATGTGTGGAGTCTGGCTGGTGCCTTTCCTGCACACAGGCATGTTTTGTGGTCCTTCAGAAAGCACCTTGCATGAAGCCTAGCCCTATTGTTTGGCTGTATATTTAAGAAATAGATCAGCTCTAACTGTGATTTGTTGAGTAATAAATCACAAGTTTGGAGGTCAGTTGTAAAGTAGACAAATCACGAGCGCGTAGCGCGCGTGATTTGTCTACTTACAACTGACCGACAAACTGTGATTTATTACTAAATAAATCACAGACTAGAGCTGATCTATTTCGATTCTAACACGCTGAAAATCGGCAATAATGTTGTTGTTTCCTTGTCAATCTCACAACTTTTCGCCGTTGTTAGAAGAAATCCCGCTAAAATTAATGACTGAAACACATGCATTTACATCCTTTTCTAATGTTTTCAATGCGAGAAAATGACGGTACACCGTCTAACGTCAAGGAAATCGACTAGTGACGTCATCAATTGGCAGTTTTTAATGACGTCACTTGTCACGCTCTTCCTAGCCGTGATTTTGTTGTAGAATAAAACGCAGTTATTTTCCATTGCCTATATGGGCGCGCTGTGTTAGAATATCCCATTGTATACTGGTGGAGTCTTCCACTGCTAAATGTTGGACAAGTCCATTTGTCATATAAGGGGTGTCAAACCGATTTTTTCATTTTTATTCTATTTTTGACAGAAAATCCTGTGCCTCCATAGCTCAGTCGGATGCATGTCTGACTGGTGATCAGGACGCAGGTTCGATACCTGCCGGGGTCGAAAACATTCTTTCATGGAGACTGATCATGAAATCTTTTCTACGGTCATTCTCTCCCTTGCGCTGATTCAAGAAGGGCAGTTGTCAGTTTTTGACGAAAGAATGTACACTGTACTTCTTAACCGCTTACGTATAAACCCGTCCCGGAAAAGTGTGGCTAGGTAAACTGACCGGATCAAATATTACCTAAATAGTATTGACTGGGCCATAAAATGCCAATAAAAAAAACAGAAAATCCCTTTAGCAAACAGTGCAGGCCCAGAACAGACGCCGCGTTATGTGGCGTCTGATCTGAGCCTGCGCTGTTTGCCAGGCTACCCTTTTAGGAGTCTCCCGACAAAAACTGGTTATTGCATTGGCGCCCATGTCACCAGCAAAAGCCCAGGCGAGCCTACAAATATGCACAGTCTCTTCTGAGTCTTAACTGCTTGCACACATAAAGAAGAGACCGTGAGGGAATGCCATGCATGTATGCCTGCATATAAACCTATTTTAGTGCATATCACAAATGAAAAAAGTCTTTTTTATCGGCTAGCAATGCATCACATGCAAGTTGCTAATCACAGCGGGCACTATCACATTTGAATCGGACCGGTCCAAGTCCAGTATGATAGTGCCTGCTTTGGAGTTAACTGAAAATTTTTTACGAACAATTGCGATTAATTTCTGGTTGTCGCTCCGTTGAATTGCAGAAATCCAGTGTCCTTCACTGAGGAAATTATTTAATGTCAGTTTTGTTCTTTCGTTGGCATTCTGTCCTATACATGCTATAGTTTCAGAGACAAACAGACACTCAGCAGATTTTACTGAAATAAATCTTAATATTGGGATGGAATGGTCTGGATAATCAGTCCTGATCATATTCAGATTGCTCAAATTTTATATTTAAAACTGTCAGTTGTTTGTTTGTTTTGGAGTTTAACGGCCCAGTCAACACTATTTTACGTCATTTTTGAGCCGGTCAGTTTACTTATCCAACCTTTTCCTGGGCAGGCTTATACGTAAGTGGTTAACCAGTACAGTGCACATTCTTTCGCCATAAACTGACAACTACCCTTCTTGAATCAGCAGGAGAGAATGACAATAGAAAAGATTTCATGATCAATCTCCATGAAAGAATATTGCCGACACCAGCAGGTATTGAACCCGCACCAGTCAGACGTGCATCCGACTGAGCTACCCATGCCGGCAACTGTTAGTTGTCAATAAATATTTAATATGACAGCAGTTGTTCGATGCACTAAAAGCAACAGAATCCAAAGCTTTGGGTACTAGCAAGGTTTATGGACTACCCTAGAGCCAGGGCCTGGACCTGCGGGTTGATATGGCCCTCGGGCAGTCATAAAACTTGATAGTACCCTCAGCTTAGCTTACTATTGCTCTTCAGGGGCCAGTTGTTCAAGGCATCGTTAGCTTAACGAGCTCGTTAGTGGTCAACTTATTAACTATCATTGAAAGTACAATATATAAAATTTTGTTATTTTTGCTGAAAAAATGTGAGCAGCTTTTGCATTTGCAAAAGCTGCTCACATTTTTTCTGCAAAAATATTAGCATATTTGCCATATTAAATGATCAAACTTTTAACGATATGTTAACTAACAACATCGTTAGTTTTGAACAACTGACCCCCGAGCCTCTTCTGGCTGAGCATGTGATAAGTGCCTTAATTAGCTGACTCAGTTGTTCATCCATTAACCTTTTTGTACCAAATTGAATCTTCCACCTTATATACAGCAGGAGTCCATTTCAAAATCTAGGAATGTCAGGTTGTATTTTCTTCAAAAACTGTTTCGAAATTGGCTGAAAATTTTGCAAACAGTGTAGGCCCTGATCTGATGCCGCGTTCTGCAGCATCTGATCTGGGCCTG
The DNA here is from genome assembly GCA_963580285.1 of Lucinisca nassula. Lineage (NCBI taxonomy): Eukaryota > Metazoa > Mollusca > Bivalvia > Lucinida > Lucinidae > Lucinisca > Lucinisca nassula. The sequence continues at coordinate 4,103,082 of OY757017.1, read as the reverse complement.
CACTGTTTGCAAGGGTACCCAATATTGGGGTTTCTGATACAAAAAGGGTTAACCCACTAAATGCCAATCACGACTATTGTCATCTGCTTTGTCGTCTGCCGGTTACTTTAAAAGTCAATGTTGCAGACAGTGAGGACCCAGATCAGACTGCACCTCTAGGAGCAGTCTGATCTGGGTCCACACTGTTTGCCTATATGCAAAAATGTGTTTGCAAGAAGATGCAGCAGTGGACATAAATAGACAACATTTTCAGACACATTTTTCCTTGGCATCTTAAGGGTTAACAAGAAACGTGGAAATTCCACGTAAACTAAGTTTTCCAACAGTTGCGGAGTTATGCTCTGGAAATGAAAATGAAATAAAAATAAGGATCAGGGGAGACAATTCAATAACAAACATAAAAAGAGTTGTCATTCTTGCATGAGAAACTCCGCACTGACCTGTTCTATATTCTTACCAAGTATTATTAAAACATTTCAAACGGTTGCGGAGTTATGCAGCAGAAACAATGTTGAACAAGAGCTCCACAAGTGGGGCATTATACGCCCATGGCAATTAGTAAGATGGAGCATATATATACTGACTGTTGCACAAGTTTGGGTTTGTGGAATGTAACCAAGGAACAATATGTGCTCCATATATTCTTACCTGGCACTATTAATGGCTCAAACTACCTGTCTCCAAAAAAACGTCATGGTCGGTAATATTTGGAGGACCATAACCTCAAAATAATATGGGCATAAATCTGGCAATGAGTGGTGGACTGTAACCTTGAAATAATATGCGCTGCTCTACATCATAGTCTAAACTATACGTAAAGTTTCAGCTTCATCAGATGAAAAATGTGGGAGGCATTATCCGGAAACAAAATATGTTTAGAAAAATATGTGAAAGAGGAATAATTCTGGTAATATTTGGCGGACTGTAACCTCAAAAAGTTTCAGCTTGATTGGATGTAAACTGTAGGAGGAGTTATCCGGAAATGCAAAGTTTACAAAAAGTTTCAAAGGGGCATAACTCTATTATTATTTGGTGGACCGTAACCTCGAAACAATATGCGCTGCCCCACATCATGGTCTAACTATGTATGAAGTTACAGCTTGATCGGATGTAAACTGTAGGAGTTATCTGGAAACAAAAAGTTTACAAAAAATTTCAAAGGGGCATAACTCTATTATTATTTGTTAGACCGAAACCTCGAAACAATATGTGCTGCCCCACATCATGGTCTAACTATGTATGAAGTTACAGCTTGATCGGATGTAAACTTTAGGAGTTATCCGGAAACAAAAAGTTTACAAAAAATTTCAAAGGAGCATAACTCTATTATTATCTGGTAGACCGAAACCTCGAAACAATATGTGCTGCCCCACATCATAGTCTAACTATACATGAAGTTTCAGCTTGATCGCATGTAAACTGTAGGAGGAGTTATCCGGAAACGAAAAGTTTACAAAAAATTTCGAAGGGGCATAACTCTATTATTATTTAGTGGACCGTAACCTTGAAACACTATCCGTATAAAAATATGGATCAAGGGAGATAGTTTGAAAATGACAAGCAGGGTACACTAATGGCTGTGAATTATTTTTTGTTGTTTTACAGCCCTTAAAAGATGATTTCAGTTATATGGAGCCGATTGTTAATCACATGTGGGCAAATACAGAAGTACCCCGAGAAATACCACCTGACCTTCCATTGCAGAACTTGGCGTCCCACATGTGACCCTAGCCAGGCTCTAATCCACAGCAGTTAGAGATTGAGCGCTCTTACTCACTAGGCCATGGAGGCCAGCGGTGGAAATTTAATGTCACCTGAATAAATTTTGTTTTGTTTGATTTGAGGTTTAACGTCCCCGTCAACACTGTAAAGGTCATTTTGGAGACGTTGCTTCCAATTTTGTGGGACTTTTACCCGACATAGAGATGAAATGACATCTCAAGCCCTGTCGCCCAATGAAACCAATAGGGTTTATTAGCATGGACGGTCCGCCTCGCACCGCGGTTCCTGGACAGGCTTAGATCCTCAAAGCGGTTTACCAGTACTAGTGTGCAGGCTAGATTCAGCTCTGCGTGGAAGCATCATGCAGCCCATATATTTCTTCAAGCCCCTATGGGTGGGGGCCGACCTGAATAAATATGCATGTTTTCGACTCAAAACCATGAAAAGTGCCAAGTACAACAACCTCTACCTTTGCAAGCAGTGTAAATCCAGATCAGGGTCTAGTTGTTCAATGCATCGTTAGCTTAATGAGCTCGTCAGTGGTCATATTGTTAACTGTTCCAGCAAGTTCATTATCTAATGTAGTGTAATTTTTGCTGAAAGAAGCAGCTTTTGCATTTGCAAAAGCTGCTCACATTTTTTCAGCAAAAATACTAGCATATTTGCCAAATTAAATGATCAAAGTTTTAACGATACATTAACTAACAACGTTGTTAGTTTTAAACAACTGGACCCAGATGGCTGATCAGGATCTACACTGTAGCAATTCACTGTAAACAAGGAACACATTACATCAACCAATTTGATTAATATATTCAGCAGGACAAAGGAATTATCCATGCAAAACTTACCACATATATGGTAGGAGACTAAGATAAAAGAAATGCCACTTCCCAAACATGACCGTGAAATAAATAGAGGATATTTACTTTTTTTGAGGTGGATACCAAAAATATTTCATCGAGTGTGCTGACAACATCCAAATTTTCAGGAGTGCAAAGCACGAGTGAAAATTCGGATGTTTTCAACACACGAGATGAAATATTTTTGGTATCCGCCAAAAAAAGTAAATTTTCTTTTTATTTTCTAATTTTATACGGATATTTACGGTAATTGATCAATCATATTGTACGTCACAATTTTGACCTGGCTCGTCATATATGACGTCACAACTGTCAGTTTCAAAACATAAACAGATCACCATTTTGAAAACAGCATTTTTACAGTTCAAAGAGTGGTTTTCAAGGTATTTTCAGAATTATTTTATCGGTAATATATGACTTTTGGAGAGAAAAAGTAGTCTGGGCTGCTACTGTGAAAATAACATGGTCATGTTATTTTTCATACTGTGAAAATACCGTATTCGACCTATATACCGCACATGCTCCTATAAGCGCACACCCAAGCTTTTTCTGGAAAAAATACACAAGTGCACACTTTACAGTAACCTCCCAACAAATTCATATTGAGTTTTGCTGCATCTTTAACCCAGACAATCATATGTATATGTGGTGAACCCCTATGCTGAAATTCAACTCTATAAAATAATCATATCGGAAGTTTTTTTTTATATTTTTTTTCGTATTGAGTGTGCGCTTATTAGGTAGATTTTTCACCACAATATTTTCATACAATTTTGAAGAAACTAAGCGCACGGTGCGGCAAATAGGTCGAATACGGTATCATATATTTTCACAGTGTGAAAATATTAATTTTAGTTGTTTCCAAAATGCATGGATTTCACTGCAGAGTATAAAATAAAAGAAACAAGTACCCGGCTTTACTATCCTCCTTCATGCTAGTATTTATAGAACTGTCAAACACAGATGACTCCGAGTCACCGTACAATAGTTCATCTTCATCGTCTATAGTACTGAAATATACCAAATCAAACAGTATTAAGTAGGGCTGGCTAATCGGGACTGAAAAGATACATGTAATTGATTATCATTCCTGTCATTGTGATCGCTAATCGATAAGGAATCACTGAAGTGATAATTTTACCTGTCTGACTTTCTGTCTGAGCATGACTCCTACCATATGCTGTATTTTGCCATATGTATTTGAACAAACAGGCCTGAGCAAACAGTGTAGACCCAGATGAGATGCCGCACAATGCGGTGTCTCATCATGGCCTGCACTGTTTGCCACTCATACAGCTATTTTAGGCACAAGTTTGGGTAGTAAATTGTACTTATCAAATAATTGATTGCAAGCAAATCAGCAATGATAATCATTTTTGTGGAATTTATCGACTGAATAATCGAATATCTGATTAAACATGCCAGCCTTAGTATTAAGCCATAAAGGGGAATGGGAACACCTGGCACATTTTTCCGCCATTTTTCAAAGGGAGACAACTTTAAGGACTTCCTGTTCACTTTTCTATAGGCTCAATCCCACCGAAAAAGGGATCTACCCTTAAAGGAAAGAATTTGTTCCTTGGGAGAACGCGGCGTCTGATCAAGGCCAAAACTGTTTGCGAAAAGTTAAGCCAAAAGTATAAAAGTAACTTCTGTGATGCATTGAATATATGAGCTTTTTGGTGAGGCTGACAATGTTAACCCTTGTTCTGCTGAGCCCGGATATGGCTTATCTTTCAGACAATGAAGATCCAGATCAGATGGCTTCATTGTTTGTCTTTCAACTCATGAATTTGTTGCAATAATTTGCATCAAGTAATCTGATTGGTTTATAATCAGTAGTGGGTGTGGCTTATATAAATATTCAGCAGGTCAAGGGTTAAGATGATCTGCTTTGCATGTGACCAGGTGAGCGGAGAGATTGGAGTTTTCTGTCTGTGACTGTAAATTATTACAGGACTAACGAGAAATTTCCATGTCCAGAAAGATTTTTCTTATCCTGTGGAATAACTGAAAATGACGATTTCTTTAAATTCTTAATATACAATAAAAATAATGTTGTCAACAACAACAATGATGTGGGGTTCGAAAGCATGGATACAGCTTTTGGTATCCTTCTCTTCTCATTACGAAAACATGCGTATACAAATACATGTACATTGTAAACTTTACCTACGGAAAAAAAAAAGACACTTTTAAGATGAAAAACTGTGATATTTTTCTTATTTCCGCATCTGCTGCTTATTTCCGCTCAAAATACAAACTGTGGGTACTCATTAGAACCGCCTCCTCGAGGCGGTTCTAACGAATACCCACAATCTATATTTTAGAGCAGAAATAAGAAAAATAAGTTACACCCCTGTAAACCCAAATTTTACTATATAAAAGTGGGGTTCAAGGGGGTCAAAATTCTATAGGCGTATTTTCGTGATGTAACCACTCAGCTAATCTGGCTTACTACTGTTACATCACGTATTGGATATTTTAAGTTTATGATTTGTTTTCAAAAACAACACGAAAAAGGTAGACATCTGTTGTGCTGTGTCGTCGGAAATGTAAATGGACCATGAAATTTATTCAACAGTCGGGAGTTAATTTGAACAGACAATACCATCATATGAACTAGTCTCAGGCCTCCTAGTGGCCCACTTTGAAAATATAGGTTTTTATATAGGTTCTTCTTACTCAAAATATAGGTTATTTACAGGTTTTTCAATAAAAATACAGATTAAAAAAAGAGTCTTCCAAACTTACATAAAGATTTAAAACTGAAGAAAAAATATTTGATGAATTTTTGTGCCACAATTACTCTGATAAAGCTGATCTGAATTTTACAAAGTCTGAGCGAGCGAAGCGAGCAAGGAAAAAAATTACAATTTCTTGATAGTTTTCATCACATTTTATGGGGCTAAAAAGTAAAAAGTAGTAGTGCATTTTGAAGACAAGTTAGGGTTGAGTCGCATGAAGGTTCAGAAAGAGAAAAATATAGGTTTTTTCATGAAAATACAGGCTTTTTATAGGTTTTATGAACAAAATAAAGGTTTTATAGGTTTGGCACCAAATTATAGGTTATTATAGGTTTTATAGGTTTTGCTAGGAGGCCTGTAGTCTGTGAAAGGAAGACCCCCCCCCCCCCCCCCCCCCATACCCCACTTTATATAGAGAAAACGGGGGTTTACGGGGAAAACATTATTTTTCTTATTTTTACTCCCAAGACATATGTTGTGGGTACTCGTTAGAACCGCCTCAATGCGGTTCTTACGAGCACCCACAACCTATGTTTGCAATATTTATAAGAAAAATATCAGGGATTTTCATCAGGGGCCAGTTGTTCAAAACTAATGACGTCATTAGCTAATGTATCGTTAAAACTTTGATCATTCAATATGGTGAAAATATTAATATTTTTGCTGAAAAAATGTGAGCAGCTTTTGAAAATGCAAAAGCTGCTCACATTTTTTTCAGCAAAAATAACAAAATTTTATGTAGTGTACATGCTAGAACAGTTAACATAATGACCACTAACGAGCTTGTTAAGCTAACGAGGCTTTGAACAACTGGCCCCAGAAAAGTAGCCATTATGGAATTGAGAAATATGCATTATGTCGCATGGATGTGTTATGGTAATGCGTTTACAAACTGTGTAATTCAAGATCAGAGCTATCTGATCAGGATCTATAATGTCATGTCGATCGTGAACTGAACAAATAACATACATCAAGTAATTTGATTGATTGATAGTCAAAAATGGGTGTAGCTACATTAATTAATTCAGCAGGACAAGGGTTAAGTATTATTACCTATGCTCCATGGAGAAAACTTTATCTAAAGATGTCCTGATGGCTGCTGTTTGATCGGCTGTTGAAACAGAATCCTCAACTTCAGGGATTGCTGTGGTAAATATTCCACTTATGTCTTTGTATGCACACACTGTGGTGATAACAGGTTTCTGAAATATTTATGCAGCAACTTTATTCCCCGATCCAGATAATGGAAGGGGTGAGAGGTTGGTAATGAGGATATTTAAAGGAAGATTTTTTTTAGCTATTTTGGTAGGGAGTTACATAGGCAAAATTCCTGTGAAGTTTGAATCAAATTGGCCCAAGGGTTTAGCAGGAGTTGACGTTTGATGCAAATTTATAACGTTTTTCTATTAGCTCTGGTTGCCGTTTTGCTCATCGGAGCAGAACCAGTTTAGCTAATTTGATAGAGGGTCACCTAAGCAACATTTCGATGAAGTTTGAATGAAAACCGCTGAAGGATATAGGAGGAGTTGTCCTTTAATGATTTTTCTATTTTTAGCTCTGATGCTCTTCATGAGCATTTTGAGCGGAATGAAGTTAGCTATTTCGGTAGGGAGCCACCCAGGCAACAGTCCTGTGAAGTTTGAATCAAATTGGCCCAAGGGTTTAGAAGGAGTTTGCATTTAAAGCAAATTGTCAACGACGGACGGCGGAGATTAACTGATCACAATAGCTCACCATGCTCAGGTGAGCTAAAAACATTCCCTGCTGCAAGAACAGCAGACCTGGCCAATATGATTACAGTATAGCTCCAATATATAGCGTTCCAATATTTCACGATGTTCAATCTATCACGGTCGAGCCTTGGATCCCATTTTTTTTTTCCTTTAAAAATTCATAATTAAAAAAATAGAATTTTAAGTTGTTAAAATTTATTTAAAATAAAAGCACGCTAACACTGCATGATACCCCACCACTGCAAGATAATATGGTTATAGCCTTGCCCATAATAGTGGTACTTTTAAGTGTTATAGTTATCTGTAAAACTTCACTAAGGCATTCAATATAGTAAAGGAACTACATACATGTATATCAAAAGGGCAGATAATACAATAACCAGAAAAGCAGAGTGACTGTCCTTGGCAATAATATGTGTCCTTTAGTGTTTTAAAATTTGAAGAAAATCCATGAAAAGATTCTTAAGTTATTGATCGCAAACTCCAAAAAAAAATTGTGAGAAATTAATCAAGTTATCGGTCGGAAATGGTGTGGATGGACGGACGAACGGACAGACACCGGAGGGTATATTATAATACCCCAGCACTATCGTGTGATGGGTTATAACAAAAAGAAGAAAAGAAAAAAAAGTCATTCCCGATATAAACATGTAGGCACAATTTGAAAAAAAAAATGTGAAAAATTAATCAAGTTATCGGTGGAAATGGTGGGGATGGACGGACGGACAGACGGACGGATGGACGGACAGACACCGGAGGGTATATTATAATATCCCAGCACTATCGTGTAATGGGGTATAACAAAAAGAAGAAAAGAAAAAAATAAAAGATAAAAAAAAGGAATGAAAAACAAAAAATGAGAAAAAAAAAAACAAAAAAAAAAATTCATTGCAAAAAGAAAGAAAAGAAAATAAACGGAAAAAAAAGAAAAGAAAAAACGAGAAAAAAAGGAAAAAAAAAAGAAAATTCCATTCCTCCACGGGGGTTTGAACTCACGCCCCTCAGATTCATAGCACAAATTAATTCAGTTATTGGTCGGAAATGGTGGGGACGGACGGACGGACAGACACCGGAGGGTATATTGCAATATCCCAGCACTATCGTGTGATGGGGTATAACAAAAAGAAGAAAAGGGTGAAAAAAAAAGGGAAAAAAAAGGAATGAAAAACCAAAAATGAGGAAAATTAAAAAAAATATAAAAAAATAAATAAATTCATTGCCAAAATGAAAAAGAAAGAAAAAGAAAAAAGAACTAGAGCCAGTGTTTATGAAACACAATGCCCCCAACTGCTTGACCCTAACACTGCTTGTCCCTAACAGTAATTGAGATATCTTGTTTTTATGTGGCTGTAATGCTGAAATTACACAAGAAAAGCTGTAGTTAATCATCTACTCATCATCCCTGACCAGTCTGTGAAGTTTCGGGGAAAAACCTAAAATAGTTTTTTAGATATCTTGCTTACAAACTTAAAACGCGAAAAATTTCAAAGGGCCATAACTCAAGAAAAAAATTTCGGATTTTTTTCAAAAGTTAATCAGTTCATCTACTCATCATCCCCAACCAGCCTGTAAAGTTTCAGGGCAATAGCTCAAACAATTTTTGAGATATCTTGCTTACAAGCTGAAAACACGAAAAAAATCAAAGGGCCATAACTCAAGAAAAAAAAATTGGATTTTTTTCAAAAGTTAATCAGTTCATCTACTCATCATACCCAACCAGTCTGTGAAGTTTTGGGGAAAAACCTCATATAGTTTTTGAGATATCTTGCTTACAAACTTAAAACGCGAAAAATTTCAAAGGGCCATAACTCAAGAAAAAAATATAGGATTTTTTTTCAACAGTTAATCAGTTCATCTACACATCATCCCAAACCAGCTTGTAAAGTTGCAGGGCAATCGCTCAAACAATTATTGAGATATCTTGCTTACAAGCTGAAAACACGAAAAAAATCTAAGGGCCATAACTCAAGAAAAAAAATCGGATTTTTTTCAAAAGTTGATCAGTTCATCTACTCATCATCCCCGACAAGTCTGTGAAGTTTCGGGGAAAAACCTCAAATAGTTTTTTAGATATCTTGCTTACAAACTTAAAACGCGAAAAATTTCAAAGGGCCATAACGCAAGAAAAAAATTTCGGATTTTTTTCAAAAGTTAATCAGTTCATCTACTCATCATCCCCAACCAGCATGTAAAGTTTCAGGGCAATAGCTCAAACAGTTTTTGAGATATCTTGCTTACAAGATTTCATAGTATTTTTTGCAAAGGGGCATAACTCAAAAAAGGGGCATAATCCTGACGAGAAAAAAAACACGGGTCAATTATTTTTTCATGAGGAATCCATATATGAAATTTCAAAAACCTAGCACCCATGGTTCTAAAGTTATGCTATGCAGTAAAAAGTGGGACGGACGTAAGGACGGAAGGACGGATGGACGAACAGGGCAAAACCAATATGCCAAAACGCGAAAAATTTCAAAGGGCCATAACTCAAGAAAAAAATTTCGGATTTTTTTCAAAAGTTAATCAGTTCATCTACTCATCATCCCCAACCAGCCTGTAAAGTTTCAGGGCAATAGCTCAAACAATTTTTGAGATATCTTGCTTACAAGCTGAAAACACGAAAAAAATCAAAGGGCCATAACTCAAGAAAAAAAAATTGGATTTTTTTCAAAAGTTAATCAGTTCATCTACTCATCATACCCAACCAGTCTGTGAAGTTTTGGGGAAAAACCTCATATAGTTTTTGAGATATCTTGCTTACAAACTTAAAACGCGAAAAATTTCAAAGGGCCATAACTCAAGAAAAAAATATAGGATTTTTTTTCAACAGTTAATCAGTTCATCTACACATCATCCCAAACCAGCTTGTAAAGTTGCAGGGCAATCGCTCAAACAATTATTGAGATATCTTGCTTACAAGCTGAAAACACGAAAAAAATCTAAGGGCCATAACTCAAGAAAAAAAAATCGGATTTTTTTCAAAAGTTGATCAGTTCATCTACTCATCATCCCCGACAAGTCTGTGAAGTTTCGGGGAAAAACCTCAAATAGTTTTTTTAGATATCTTGCTTACAAACTTAAAACGCGAAAAATTTCAAAGGGCCATAACTCAAGAAAAAAATTTCGGATTTTTTTCAAAAGTTAATCAGTTCATCTACTCATCATCCCCAACCAGCATGTAAAGTTTCAGGGCAATAGCTCAAACAGTTTTTGAGATATCTTGCTTACAAGATTTCATAGTATTTTTTGCAAAGGGGCATAACTCAAAAAAGGGGCATAATCCTGACAAGAAAAAAAACACGGGTCAATTATTTTTTCATGAGGAATCCATATATGAAATTTCAAAAACCTAGCACCCATGGTTCTAAAGTTATGCTATGCAGTAAAAAGTGGGACGGACGTAAGGACGGAAGGACGGAAGGACGCCAAAACGCGAAAAATTTCAAAGGGCCATAACTCAAGAAAAAAATTTCGGATTTTTTTCAAAAGTTAATCAGTTCATCTACTCATCATCCCCAACCAGCATGTAAAGTTTCAGGGCAATAGCTCAAACAGTTTTTGAGATATCTTGCTTACAAGATTTCATAGTATTTTTTGCAAAGGGGCATAACTCAAAAAAGGGGCATAATCCTGACGAGAAAAAAAACACGGGTCAATTATTTTTTCATGAGGAATCCATATATGAAATTTCAAAAACCTAGCACCCATGGTTCTAAAGTTATGCTATGCAGTAAAAAGTGGGACGGACGTAAGGACGGAAGGACGGAAGGACGGAGGGACGAACAGGGCAAAACCAATATGCCCCCACAACTTCTTCGAAGTTGGGGGCATAAAAAAGAACACACACACAAAAAAAAAGAAAAAACGAAAAAAAAAAAAAAATTCCATTCCTCGACGGAGATTTGAACTCACGCCCCTCAGATTCATAGTCAACAATAGGATTTGTAGTCCAGCACTCTAACCACTACACTGGCAGTGATAATCAATATATTTCATAAATTAAAGGAATAAATGCGCAGAAACTATTTAATGGGAATTGTTAACGACCAATTTTTCGTTAAATGTTAACGCATTTTGTGTATTCACAACACAAAACCTGCTTATTATGGTCGTTTATACATCAGTGCAGTTTCATCCAAATATTCCATATAGTAAAGGAATAAGTCCCCAAAAACCATTTAATCGGAATTTTTAACGACCATAATTCCGTTAAATGTTAATGTATTTTGCCCATTTACAATCCCAAACCACTCATACCCAATGCCCATGTGTATACAAAATTTGAAGAAAATCCGTGAAAAAATATTCAAGTTATTGATCGGAAATGCCCCAAAACCCCTTATTTTGAACTAAAAAGGGCCATAACTCTGTCAAATGTTAACGGATTTTGCCCATTAACAATCCCATACCACTCATTCCCGATATATACATGTATGCAAAATTTGAAAAAAATTCGTTAAAAATTACTCAAGTTATCGATCGGAAATGGTGCGGACGGACGGACGGACATACGGACGGACGGACACCGGAGGGTATATCATAATACCCCGCCACTATCGTGTGGTGGGGTATAACCAGGTTAAACCAGGCACCAATTGTCAGTTCACACATAACCAAATAATCCAATCAGCGTCAGTTAGAACAGGTATTGGCGAACAATTAATCTTAATCCCCAAACTTGTCATAACTGAGTAAGCCACTCAATGCTCAATCAGACAACAATGTCTGTGCGGCCTCATGCAGAGCATCCTAATCGTGATCTATCATGCCTTCCACGTGAAAATAAAATGAAAGAAATCAAAACACAATAAAATGATAGTTTTGTTGTTGTATAGTTTTTAGGCCCGTGGTATACGGTAAATAATTTTTTCCAACCGCTACTATGAATGATTCTGACCTCTGGCAAGCCAAGAGAAACAACTCGAATTGCTTTAGTGCTTAGTGCTTATGGATGTTGCGCCCCTGTCCGTCACCGTTACAGACAACCAGGGGAACCCACACATCCAAAATGGCGTCCTGTTTTGACATTTTAGCAATCACATGTTTTCAGATGCAGATTTTCAGCTGTTCTCGAATGTAAGTTAATTGGTAGACATAGTCCCCTTTGTTTGTTGTGTCATTGAGTAATTCTGAACCTACTTTAATGGTGAAATACGGCCGATAGCATTACGGACAGCCATTAGTGTGGAGTGATAACGGTATCTCACCAAACTATCACCGCGACTTGTATTGGCATCTTGGCAAACTACCGCGACTTACATCGCGCTCCGACCACATCGCGGTTTTCGGGCTATGGACCCTGACTACCGCGATATATTGGAGCTATACTGTATCAGATGGAAACCCTGGGACAAAATGCAGACAACCACCTCATCATGACACTTAACCCCTATCCTGTTGTTCATGATAACCCCTACCTTTGCAAACAGTGTAGATCCAGATCTGAAGAAGCCATCTGATCAGGAACTGCACTGTTTGTCATGCAGTTTGTGAAATGAGTGAAAATATTATGTTGAGTAATTTGACTGGTTGAAAGTCAGCAAATGGGCATGGCTAAATAGATTTATTCAGCAGGATAAGTGTTAACCAAGGCAGGAAACGTAAATTTAACCCTTTTAGCTGCGAGAAAAAGAACATCTGAAAATGCCGTCTGCTTATGTCGTCTGCTGAATCTTCTTGCAAACTTTTTAAAAATATTTTTACACGAAGGCAAACAGTGTGGGTCCACACTGTTTGCCAAAAAATGACTTTAAAGATATCTGGCAGACGACAAAACAAACGACAATTGTTGTGATTGGCATTTTATGGCTTAATGGTTGTTTAGAATCTTTAAACTGACAATCACAACATTTGCAGACAAAGTTTCAAGTTGTTTTTTTCTGAGAAAATAAGGTTTGGCAGGGCAGACAATTCAGAGGAAATATAAAGCCCTATTTTGTCTGAAAATATTTTTTACATACAGGCAAACAGTGTGGACCCTGATCAGACTCTTCCTCTAGGATCAGTCTAATCTGGGTCCACACTGTTTTCAATGACTTTTAAAGCAACAAGCCGACAACAAAGCAGATGACAATTGTTGTGACTGGTGTCTTGAGGGGTTAAAATTGTCCTTCATCTCTCACTAACTAATATCCTATTCAGCCAAAAAGTAAGAAATTATGAATTTTCAGTGAGAAATTGTAGCAAAATCTTACATAAATTACATTTTGCTATGATATTTTTCTTCCATTTATACCATTTCAATGAGGTCCGGAGCAAAATATGAGTAAATCTCTCAAAATCTCACCCTGAAAATATCCCTGCACACACAAAGCATATTAATTGAGCCGGGGCACAGCATTTCCTACAATTTACATGTGTGCCCAGTGAAGACTCAGATCAGCCTGTGCATCTGCACAGTCTGATCAGAGTCTTTGTTGTGCACTCTAAGGATAGCTAAGGGCCCAATGCTCCTTCATGCAGCAAGAGAAGTTACTGGTCAGACTATATGGATGTGCAGGCTGATCTGATTCTTTGCTGGGTGCACATGTAAATTGTAGCAAATGCTGTGCCCCTGCTTAACCCATTTAGTCCCAGAAACTCCAAAACGGGTACCCTGGCAAACAGTGCAAGCCCAGATCAGACGCCGCAGAACGCGGCGTCTGATCAGGGCCTACACTGTTGGCTAAAGTTCAGTCATTTTCCAAATAAATTTTGATGAAAACACAACCTGACACCCCTAAATTTTGAAATGAACTCCTGCTATATATAAGGGGGATGAATCCATTTTGTACAAAAAGGGTTTAATTCCAACTTACAGAAGCTACAAGAGGTTTAGACAGGACCAGCCTGCCTCCCTGGGCATCTTGTTTCAATGTTAACATCATTAACTGTCCCTCATCACTCATTATGAGAACGTATGGGTCAGCAACGGAACACTGGACTATAGGGCTACCCATCTCTATAGGAATATGCTGTAACTGTTGAACTGAAAAAAAAAGTTTAAACCATTTGTAACAGGTCGACCATGTGGCTCGGTAGCGTCGACCATGTGGCTCGATAGCTCAGTCGGTAGAGTGTTGACACGGTATGCGAAAGGCCCTGGGTTCGAGTCCTGGTCGAGTCATGTTCTTTTTCCAGCCCCGTGACATCTGGTGGCCAGTGTGGGTCCAGCACCATGTCTGAGAGCATGAAATAGTATGAAAATAAGTCTTGCAGCCAGACTGATAGGACTTAGAGATTCAGGACGATTCAGGACGAATCTCATTAGGCAGGGGGAAAATGTAACAGGTCGACCTTGTGGCTCGGTAGCTCAGTCGGTAGAGTGTTGTGAGAGGCCCTGGGTTCGAGTCCCAGTAGAGTCATGTTCTTTTTCCACCCCTGTGACACATTTATATAAATACTGTCCTTGTCAAGATTAAACCCATTTTATGCGTCTGACTGGTAAACAGAGGTTGCGGGTTGGATACCTGCCTGCCTAGTCAGCAACATTCTTTCCAGGAGATTAAGTCATGCATCACAAAACGCGTCTATATAATTTTGACCCCCTTGAACCCCACTTTTATATAGTAAAACTGGGGTTTACAGGGGTAAACCTTATTTTTTCTTATTTCTGCTCTTAAATATAGATTGTGGGTACTCATTAGAACTGCCTCGATGAGTTCTTATGAGTGCCCACAATCTATATTTTGGGCAGAAATAAAAAAAATATCATATCTTAAGATTTTCATATTATTTTTGGCGATAAAGGTTACAATGTATTTGTATAGGCGTGTTTTCGCAATGAACGCTTTTCTACTGTCATTCTCTACCTTCCGCTGAATCAAGAAGGGCGGTTGTCAGTTTCTGTAGAAGCCTCAAGTGAATTCTTTTGTGTGTACACCCTTACTTACTATCAAGGGCAGCAAGTCAATTTTGAACAATGATTGGTCGATTCTTTTGGGTTTAACGGCAGGTCAACATTTGTGGATCATTTTGTGTCGTCTCCCAGAGGAAGGGAGAAAAGAGCTAGAAGAGATAGTACAGAAGATGAATATGAGGGGCAGAAGGAGAAAGAAGAAAATTAGTGAAGCATAGAAACAAAAGTAACTAGAAATGGTGTTTGTAAAACACAATGCCCCCAACCTTTGCTTGTCCTTAGATGGCAAAATATTCAACAAATATTGTTAAAGACTCAAAAACATACAACAAGAATTCCCCCGAAGGCTATGTCGCGCCTGTGGGGGCGCAAAGTCACCAAACCATGAAATCTAGGTCAAGGTCAAACATGGATGCCTGCATAAAAATTTCACTCCTAGCTGCAAGCATGTACCAAGTATCATCAATGAAACTCTTAAAAACAGACTCTTACATCAGGGTGAAAGTTAGGGTTGTCACACTATTTTACAAAGTCAGTGAACCATAAAATGTAGGTCAAGGTCAGAAATGGATACTTGCATTGAAGTTTCAATTCCTAAATGCAAGCTTGTTCCAAATACAATTAATGAAGCTCTAATAGATCTTGAGTGAGTGAGTGAGTGTTTCAGTTTTACGTCCCACCAACAGCTAAGGTCATACGGAGACGGGACCTCGGTTTAAAGACTCATCCGAAAGTCTGGAGAAGCCCGGGATCGAACCTGCGACCCCTGGTTTACAAGTCGAGTAGCGTAACCGCTCGACCACGGAGGCTTCTAATAGATCTTGAGAAATGGACTCTTACATTAGATAGAAAGTCAGGGTGGTCGCAATAATTCACAAAGTCAGTGAACCATGAAATATGGGTAAAAGTCAAATATGGATGCTTGCGTTGCAGTTACAATTCCTAGATGCAAGTTTGTACCAATTATAATTTAAAAAGCTTTAATAGTTTTCAAGAAATGGTGAAAGTCAGGGTGGTCGCAATAATTCACGAAGTCAGTGAACCATGAAATATAGGTCAAGGTCAGATATGGATGCTTGCGTTGACGTTGCAATGCCTGGATGCAAGTTTGTAACAAGAATGATTAATGAAGCTCTAATAGTTCTCAAGATATGGACTTGCTGACAGATTTTATGAAAAAAAAACAAGGCATCGCAAGCGATACAAATCCCCTTGCACAAGACAAATTCGTGTGTGGAAAACACTGAAATGGCAAAAGTCCAACTTGCTTGAGATATTATCATATGCAACATTTGTGTAAAGTTTGTTTAAAAATCCATCCATAAATGTAGGTTCTAGAGTGATGACAATATTTCTCTAAAAATAGTCATAGGGACCTTGACTTGAGGCCATGGCCTCGAAGTAGATCTTGCTCAAGATATTATCATAAGCATCTTTTGTGTGAAGTTAGATTAAAATCATAAATGTAGGCGGTAGAGCAATGACAAAGTTTTTCTAAAAATAGCCATAGTGACCTTGAGGTCATGACCTTGAAAGTCAAAGCAACTCGAGATATTACCATAAGAAACATTTGTGTGAAGTTCTATTAACATCCATCAATAAATGTAGGCACTAGAGCGATGACAAAGATTTTCTAAAAATAGCCACAGTGACCTTGACCTTGAAAGTCGAAATAGTTCGAGATATTGTCATAAGGAACATTTGTGTGAAGTTATACTGAAATCGGTGAAGAAATGTAAGCTCTAGAGCCATGTCAAAGTTTTTCTAAAAATAGCCACAGTGACCTTGACCTTGAAAGTCAAACTCACTCGAGGTATTGTCATAAGGAACATTTGTGTGAAGTTATATTGAAATCAGTGAAGAAATGTAGTCGCTAGGGCGATGACAAAGTTTTTCTAAAAATAGCCACAGTGACTTTGACCTTGAAAGTCGAAATCGCTCGAGATATTGTCTTAAGGAACATTTGTGTGAAGTTATATTGAAATTGGTGAAGAAATGTAAGCGCTAGAGCATTGACAAAGTTTTTCTAAAAATAGCCACAGTGACCTTGACCTTGAAAGTGGAACTCACTACAGATGTTGTCATAAGGAACATTTGTGTGAATCGACTTTGAAATTGGTGAAAAAATGTAAGCGCTAGAGCAATGAAAAAGTTTTTCTAAAAATAGCCACAGTGACCTTGACCTTGAAAGTCGAACTCTTTCGAGGTATTGTCATCAGGATCATTTGTGTGAAGTTATATTAAAATCGGCGAAGAAATGTAGGCGCTGGATCGATGACAAAGTTTTTCTAAAAATAGCCATTGTGACCTTGACCTTGAAAGTTGAAATGGCTTGAGATATTGTCATAAGGAACATTTGTGTGAAGTTATATTGAAATCGGTGAAGAAATGTAAGCGCTAGAGCATTGACAAAGTTTTTCTAAAAATAGCCACAGTGACCTTGACCTTGAAAGTGGAACTCGCTAGAGATATTGTCATAAGGAACATTTGTGTGAAGTTATATTGAAATCGGTGAAGAAATGTAGGCGCTAGAGCGATGACAAAATTTTTCTAAAAATAGCTACAGTGACCTTGACCTTGAGGTCATGACCCTGAAAGTCGAACACACTCGAGATATTGTCATAAGGAACATTTGTGTGAAGTTATATTGAAATTGGTGAAGAAATGTAGGCGCTAGAGCAATGACAAAGTTTTTCTAAAAATAGCCACAGTGACCTTGACCTTGAGGTCATGACCTTGAAAGTCGACCTCACTCAAGATATTGTCATAAGGCACATTTGTGTGAAGTTATATTGAAATCAGTGAAGAAATGTAGGCGCTAGAGTGATGACAAAGTTTTTCTTAAAATAGCCACAGTGACCTTGACCTTGAGGTCATGACCTTGAAAATCGAACTCGCTGAGATATTGTCATAAGAAACATTTGTGTGAAGTTATATTGAAATTGGTGAAGAAATGTAGGTGCTTGAGCGATGACAAAGTTTTTCTAAAAATAGCCACAGTGACCTTGAGGTCATGACCTTGAAGTCGAACTCGCTTGAGATTTTTTTATAAGGAACATTTGTGTGTAGTTATATTGAAATTGGTGAAGAAATGTAGGCACTAGAGCGATGACAAAGTTTTTCTAAAAATATCCACAGTGACCTTGACCTTGAGGTCATGACCTTGAAAGTTGAACTCGCTCGAGATTTTTTTATAAGGAACATTTGTGTGAATTTATATTGAAATTGGTGAAGAAATGTAGGCGCTAAAAGGATGACAAAGTTTTTCACAAATTACCAAAATGACAAAGGGCCATAACTCACAAAGTATTTTTCGGAATTTTGTCATAAGTTAATCAGTTCATCTACTCATCACCACCAATCTATTCACCAACTTTTAAGGCTCTAGCTCCAAAAGATTTTGAGATATCTTGCTGACAAGATTTTATTAAAAAAATTTAAAAGGGCAATAACTCTTAAAAGGGGCATAATCCGGACGAGAAAAAAAATACGTGTCAACTAATTTTCCATGAGGAATCCATATATGAAATTTAAAAACCCTAGCATACACGGTTCTAAAGATATGCTATGCATCACTTTTAGCATACATTACAATGGGCGCAAATTGCCAAAATGACAAAGGGCCATAACTCACAAAGCATTTTTCGGAATTTTGTCAAAAGTTGATCAGTTCATCTACTCATCACCACCAATATATTCACCAACTTTCAAGGCTCTAGCTCCAATAGTTTTTTTGATATCTTGCTGACAAAATTTTATTTAAAAAAATTCAAAGGGCAATAACTCTTAAAAGGGGCATAATCCGGACAAGAAAAAAAATACGCGTCAGCTAATTTTCCATGAGGAATCCATATATGAAATTTCAAAACCATAGAATACACGGTTCTAAAGTTATGCTATGCATCACTTTTAGCATACATTACAATGGGCACAAATTACCAAAATGACAAAGGGCCATAACTCACAAAGTATTTTTCAGAATTTTGTCAAAAGTTAATCAGTTCATCTACTCATCACCACCAATCTATTCATCACATTTCAAGGCTCTAGCTCCAATAGCTTTTGAGATATCTTGCTGACAAGATTTTATTAAAAAAAATTCAAAGGGCAATAACTCTTAAAAGGGGCATAATCCAGACGAGAAAAAAAATACGCGTCAGCTAATTTTCCATGAGGAATCCATATATGAAATTTCAAAACCTTACCATACACGGTTCTAAAGATATGCTATGCATCACTTTTAGCATACATTACAATGGGCACAAATTACCAAAATGACAAAGGGCCATAACTCACAAAGTATTTTTCGGAATTTTGTCAAAAGTTAATCAGTTCATCTACTCATCACCACCAATATATTCACCAACTTTCAAGGCTCTAGCTCCAATAGTTTTTGAGATATCTTGCTGACAAGATTTTATTAAAAAAAATTCAAAGGGCAATAACTCTTGAAGGGGGCATAATCCAGACGAGAAAAAAAATACGCGTCAGCTAATTTTCCATGAGGAATCCATATATGAAATTTCAAAACCCTAGCATACACGGTTCTTTAGTTATGCTATGCATCAAAAGCGTAACGGACGGACGAACGGACGAACGAACCAGAAGCAATATGCCCCTCCAACTTTTTCAAAGTTGGGGGCATAATAACATCATTCCTCTCTACCCATACCTGCTGCAAGGACACCAGGCCTTGCCCAACTGTAAGCCAATATCAGTCGGACGCCCCAGTGACGCAAGATATATGTCACCTTTGCCTCACCCAACCACACCCCCAATTTTAAACAAGACACATGCCAATATATGCCCATAGTAATTCCTGTTCCTCAAACAGATGTATAAAACAGATGCTTCTCTCCTGAAATTTGTTTGATTTGAGGTTTAAAGTCCCCGTCAACACTGCAAAGGTTATTTTGGAGATGTTGCTTCCAATTTTGTGGGACTTTTACCCGACATTGCGATGAAATGACATCTCAAGCCCTGTCGCCCAATGAAACCAATAGGGTTTATCAGCATGGACGGGCCGACTTGCACCGCTTTGCCTGGGCAGGTTTAGATCCTCTAAGCTGTTTACCAGTACCCGTGTGTGGGTCGGTTTCAGATCTGCGTGGAAGCATCATGCAGCCCATATATTTCTTCAAGTGTCAATTCTATGAAAGAACGTTCAAACCTGTACCTCTTGATCACCAACTGGACATTCGTATCCACCGAGCCACTGGGCTTGGTACTATGGAATCTAAATTTGTTACAGAGTAAAGAAAGAACAACCACTCCAGTTCTAAACATCACTTCACCCATTGTATACTGGTGGGTTTCCCCCATGCAATGGGTTAATGCATTGATCAGCTGTATTCTGAGAGAAAACACAGGTTGATTTTTGTTTAATTTAAGGTTTAATGTCCCTATCAACACTATTAAGGCCATTCTAAAGATGTTGCTTCCAATTTTGTGGGACTTTTACCCGACATTGAGATGAAATGACATCTCAAACCCTGCCACTCAATGAAACCAATAGGGTTTATATGCATGGATGGTCGGACTTGCACCACTTTGTCTGGGCAGGCTTAGACCTTCTAAGCGGTTTACAAGTGCTCATGTGCAGTCGGTTTCAGTTCTGCACCATGCAGCCAATCTATTTCTCCAAGCTCCAATTGGCGGAGGCCCAAACACAGGTTGATCTGAGTCTTTACATCTAAGAACATAATTTTGCTTCTAGTGGCTCAAATTCTGTGCCCCCATCTATCAAGACTTGGAGAAATAGATTGGGCTGTATGGTGCTTCCGTGTAGAGCTGAAACCGACCAAGCTTGAGCGCTGGTAAACCACATAGAAGGTCTAAGCCTGCCCAGGAAATGTGGTGCAAGTCAGACCATTCTTTAAACGTTAGTGGTTTGTTTTAGTGGTTAAGGCTTGAGATGCCATTTCATCTCAATGCCAACAAAGTTGGAAGCAACTTCTCAGAAATGACCTAAATAGTGATGAGGGGGGTGTAAAACCTCAACACAAACAAAACTTACCCCCATCTAGCAATCTCACTCCAGCAGGAGAGATCTGAATGATATATCTGCCTTCTCCTATGTTCCCGGCATACACAGTAGAGGTCTGTGTACTGAAGCCACTGTGATCAAGTTCCTGAATTTCTTGACCTGTCTGTAATATCTGAAGATAAACAAACGAGCTGACCAATGTGAAAAAAAGCTCCCAGTAATCCCTGATTATGTTTTGTTATTTTTGGCTTGCAGCGACGGCTGCAAGCCATTTAGATTGGAAAAGTGGTTCCGGATTTAGACTTCTCTTTCTATGTTATTTTGGATCCTCAGGTGTTTTTTTAAAAACAAAAATCAGAGATACAGTCGGCTTTTTCCGGTGTTCTGGTTCCTTCACCCTATAGCTCAATAGCTTTCGCATATTTTAATAGAATACAGGGTACCAGTTTAGTGAGAGATTGTCTAGTGACAGAGCTATCGTTTCTGTGCGAATGTTTAACTAAACACCGAAGCGAATTTATCCACTAGGCCACTGTCTACTCAGCACTTCCGACAATACAGTTTACCTGACCACATTCATAAATCATCTGTGCAGAAGTCTACAATTCACTTGAAGGTCAAAACTCGATGGGTTTTTATGACCCCACCTATTCGGAAAATAGCGGAAGGGCATTAAGTTTTACCCCTGTCCTTCTGTTCGTTTGTCCGTCCGTCCTGACATCGTGTCCGGGCCATAACTCCTAAACCGTATGGAATATATTCATGAAACTTCACAGGTGCATTTATCACACGGAGACTATGTGTCATGAACAAGGAAGACAACTCTTGCATTTTTTGTTTTTTCGATTATCTGCCCTTGACTTAGTACCATATAGTAAACCGTGTCCGGGCCATAACTCCTAAACCGTATGGAATATATTCATGGAACTTCACAGGTGCATTCATCACACCGAGACGATGTGTCATGAACAAGGTAGAAAACTCTTGCATTTTTGGTTTTTGGATTATCTGCCCTTGACTTAGTACCATATAGTAAACCGTGTCCGGGCCATAACTCCTAAACCATATGGAATATATTAATGAAACTTCACAGGTGCATTCATCACACTGAGACGATGTGTCATGAACAAGGAAGACAACTCTTGCATTTCTGGTTTTTGGATTATTTGCCCTTGACTTAGTACCATATAGCAAATCATGTCCGGGCCATAACTCCTAAATCGTATGGAATATATTCATGAAACTTCACAGGTGCATTCACAAAACTGAGACGATGTGACATGAACAAGGAAGTCAAATCTTGCATTTTTGGTTTTTGGATTATCTGCCCTTGACTTAGTACCATATAGTAAACCATGTCTGGGCCATAACTCCCAAACCGTACGGAATATATTCATGAACCTTCACAGGTGCATTTATCACACTGAGACGATGTGTCATGACCAAGGACGACAACTCTTGCATTGTGGGTTTTTTGGATTATCTGCCCTTGACTTAGAACCATATTGTAAACGTGTCCGGGCCATAACTCCTAAACCGTATGGAATATATTCCTGAAACTTCACAGGTGCATTCATCACACTGAGACGATGTGTCATGAACAAGGAAGACAACTCTTGCATTTTTGGTTTTTCGATTATTTGCCCTTAGTACCATATAGTAAACCGTGTCCGGGCCATAACTCCTAAACCGTATGGAATATATTCATGAAACTTCAAAGGTGCATTCATCACACTGAGACGGTGTGACATGAACAAGGAAGACAAATCTTGCATTTTTGGTTTTTGGATTATCTGCCCTTGACTTAGTACCATAAAGTAAACCATGTCCGGGCCATAACTCCTAAACCATACGGAATATGTTCATGAAACTTCACAGGTGCATTCATCATACTGAGACGATGTGTCATGAAGAAGGAAGACAACTCTTGCATTTTTGGTTTTTGGATTATCTGCCCTTGACTTAATACCATATAGTAAACCGTGTCCGGGCCATAACTCCTAAACCATATGGAATATATTCATGAAACTTCACAGGTGCATTCATTACACTGAGAAGATGTGTCGTGAAAAGGAAAACAACTCTTGCATTTTTGGTTTTTGGATTATCTGCCCTTGACTTGGTTCCATATAGTAAACCGTGTCCCGGCCATAACTCCTTTACCGTATGGAATATATTCATGAAACTTCACAGGTGCATTTATCAAACAGAGACGATGTGTCATGAACAAGGAAAACAACTCTTGCATTTTTGGTTTTTGGATTATCTGCCCTTGACTTAGTATCATACAGTAAACTGTGTCCGTGCCATAACTCCTAAACCGTACGGAATATATTCATGAAACTTCACAGGTGCATTCATCACTTTGAGACGATTTGTCATGAACAAGGAAGACAACTCTTGCATTTTTGGTTTATGGATTATCTGCCCTTGACTTAGTACCATATAGCAAACCGTGCCAGGGCCATAACTCCTAAACCGTATGGAATATATTCATGAAACTTCACAGGTGCATTTATCACACTGAGACGATGTGTCATGAACAAGGAAGACAACTCTTGCATTTTTGGTTTTTGGATTATCTGCCTTTGACTTAGTACCATATAGTAAACCGTGTCCGGGCCATAACTCCTAAACCGTTTGGAATATATTCATGAAACTTCACAGGTGCATTCATCACACTGAGACGATGTGTCATGAACAAGGAAGACAACTCTTGCATTTTTGGTTTTTGGATTATCTGCCCTTGATGCATATATTTTATTATTGATTTGAAGTACATTTGTAATATTTTTTATGAATGGCATTTGATGGGGGCATCCGTGTCCTATGGACACTTTTTCTAGTGTTGAAATTTTATAGGGTAGATTCCTGACGTCAGAAGTGTTAACTAGAGTAGGTCAACTGAACTGCTGCGTCTTTTTTTATCGTGTCCGATCAATATCTTTCTTATTCCTGGATTGATTGTAGAATAACTTGACAGTAATGTTAATCATCATGAGAGGATGTGTTGTGCGCAAAACCCAGGTTGGTTTCGAAAACCGAGTTATCATGTTCTTTGAGCTACGTTCTTTCATTTCCTTGTTCTTTATAGTTTTTTAACATCAACATTTTCCTACTCCTCTGATAGCGCTGCCGGGTCGCTAGTCAGTTTCACTGGCAGCTCTAGTTATATTGAAGGTACTGCCACCAATAAATGAACAAAGTTTACGGCGTACTGACAGTCAATTGGTCCAGTTTTTATTAAGATTCACCTTAAATAGCTTTATACTTTTTATTTCTTTTTAGACTTTCATATAAAACTGTTAACATTTGTAACATTGTTTACTTTGGTTGTCTCTTGATTATAATATTTTTATACTTTGCTAATAAAAGATGTTAACATTTAATGTCTCTTCCTCCTTTGTCTTATACTCCCTTGTATGTATATTTGTGTCGTCACCTAACAATTACATGTTTACTGGCCACATGACATGAATGTATACTCAGTATGTATGGAAGACCGCCTCCGTGGTCCAGTGATTAAGGTCGCTGACTTGTAATCACTGGAGGGTCATTGATTCGAGCCCCGCTACCGGCCATGATTGTTTATGTGAGAACATTTGGTAGTTTGTGTCGGAGGATCGGAGTCTAGTATTGGTACTTTCCAGGAACGATGGTTAGGAAACTACCCGCCTGTATATGACTGAAAGATTGTTGAACGGGCGTAAAACCTAGCAAAACAAACAGTATGTATGATGCGTTCTACCACATTATTGTCTCTCATAAATCTGTTAGGGACATTTATTTTGTTTTGTTTGTCCATTTCTACTTGCCAAATCGCATATCGTCCGTGCTCCATAAGTCAATTATTCCTCCTGTCTGTCTGTTAACAATGTCTTCTTCCAACTTCTATTCAGATACTACTGAGCAAATTTCAATAAAACAGGGCCATCACAATGATCCCTTACTATCATAGTTGGTCAAAAGTGAGAATGTGATCATTGGGTCACATGTCAATGCCTCAGTTACCTTAACATTGAAATATTTCTTCCAATAAATGTCAGGGTAGTGCCACATAGAAAATTGACACCTCATGGGTTTGTCCATTCCAATGTGTAGATAAACCATATATTGCCTTTGGGTACACTGCATCAAAAGTCTATGTCCCATTAACAAGAACAGTGCAACTTGCTTCCTCACCAGTACTTTCATCTACATCAACTCGTACATCCATGTGGCGGCAATATGGCTACATTTACACCAGGAACAGTACCCTTAAAACCAGGCAAGCCTTTCCTTTTATGCAGGCGTCACACTGTCCCGAAATTGACACCAGATGGAAACACGATAAAGGAAATGTTCTAATTCTGCCCTGATCGTGAAAACATCGGGCCATTCGTGAGGACATCTTAAGCCATCGTATGATCGCCGGTGGATTTTCTGAGGCTCCGGCAGCAACTTCGTGAGCGGCGGCAAAATCTTTGGCATGTCAAAAAATTGCCGGAAGGCCTTGCGAAGGTTCATTTTCGTGTTGAATTCGTTTGTCCATCTTGCCATTCATAAGGCCATCGTTGGGGCTTCTTGTCAAATCGTGTCGTCTTCGTCTTTTCTTCGTGTGATCATCGGTGCTCTCGGGCATTTTACGCCTCACGAAGATAATACGAGGGAAACAAGAAGCCGTCCGATTGTCTTAGGAAGGCAATACGACTACGTGAAACCCTCGCAATGACGTCGTGTAGCCATCGTATTATAGTACGATGACATTGAGATTGGACCACGGTGTCGACGAAGACAGCTGAATTTGAGTATCTCAAGCGATACCAATGTGCATGGTAACGTAGACATATAAAAGGCCAACCCCAGAGCATCTTCCTCAGTCATTCCTGATGAGCAACTCTCCAGAGCATAGGCTTGTGTAACTCCCAAAGCTTCAGTCATAATAATTATTCACAATTCCGTTCCTGCTGAATAGCATACTTTGATGATGAGACAACCAGGAAAAAGAAGGCAGCTGCATTGCTTCTTTTGATGCACCTTAGAGAACATGATGAGCAGATCTTATTTTCCTATAAACCAAGTCTCTCTGAAAAAGTGGTCTTCTCTTTGGGTGGCATTTTAAATTGGTTTTAAGTTGAATCAAATTTAAGAGAGTTGAAATGTACTGTGTACTCTCCGATCATCAAATGAATTTCAAACGGCCGGCCGAAGGTTTTATAACATCGGGAGGTCACGTGTCGTCTTCGGGACCTAGTTCGAACGCATCGTACTCTCAATTCGACGTCGTGAAGCCGTCGTGTTGCCTTCGTTTGGCCTGCGGGTAAACTTCGTAATAAAAAACCACATCTTCGTGTTGCCTTCGTATGTGGTTCGGATGCAATCGTGTGACCTTCTGTATGCATCGTACTTGCTTCGGCTAGAGATTGGCTGTTGACCATGTTCGGAGAGATCTTCGCGCGAAATTCAAAATTCCATATTCGTATGGCCATCTGGTGTCATTTTCGGGACAGTGTGACGCCTGCATTAAAAGGAACCTTTATTTCAAACTCCATTCTCATAGATAAGGAGGGTTAAAAGGGCCATGAACGGATAATTTTCAGGATTTCACATTATAAACATATGTTGTGTGTACCAGTTAGAATTGCCTCACTGAGGCAATTCTAACTAGTACCTACAACATGTTTTATTGGAGAATACGAAAATTATCCATAGGTGAATCTAACAAGTAACTCCAAACCTATGTTCTGCTGGAGAAATAAGAAAAATTTTCTGAAAATTATCCTTGTCTAGAGCTATGTTACATGCACAACCCACTAAACTGGCCAGCAACACAACTAACAGACATCTCATAGATTAACAGACTTCTATCCTTGTCTAGAGCTATGTTACATGCACAAACCACTAAACTGGCCAGCAACACAACTAACAGACATCTCACAGATTAACAGACTTCTATCCTTGTCTAGAGCTATGTTACATGCACAAACCACTAAACTGGCCAGCAACACAACTAACAGACATCTCACAGATTAACAGACTTCTATCCTTGTCTAGAGCTATGTTACATGCACAAACCACTAAACTGGCCAGCAACACAACTAACAGACATCTCACAGATTAACAGACTTTTATCCTTGTCTAGAGCTATGTTACATGCACAAACCACTAAACTGGCCAGCAACACAACTAACAGACATCTCATAGATTAACAGACTTTTATCCTTGTCTAGAGCTATGTTACATGCACAAACCACTAAACTGGCCAGCAACACAACTAACAGACATCTCACAGATTAACAGACTTCTATCCTTGTCTAGAGCTATGTTACATGCACAAACCACTAAACTGGCCAGCAACACAACTAACAGACATCTCACAGATTAACAGACTTCTATCCTTGTCTAGAGCTATGTTACATGCACAAACCACTAAACTGGCCAGCAACACAACTAACAGACATCTCACAGATTAACAGACTTCTATCCTTGTCTAGAGCTATGTTACATGCACAAACCACTAAACTGGCCAGCAACACAACTAACAGACATCTCACAGATTAACAGACTTCTATCCTTGTCTAGAGCTATGTTACATGCACAAACCACTAAACTGGCCAGCAACACAACTAACAGACATCTCACAGATTAACAGACTTCTATCCTTGTCTAGAGCTATGTTACATGCACAAACCACTAAACTGGCCAGCAACACAACTAACAGACATCTCACAGATTAACAGACTTCTATCCTTGTCTAGAGCTATGTTACATGCACAAACCACTAAACTGGCCAGCAACACAACTAACAGACATCTCACAGATTAACAGACTTCTATCCTTGTCTAGAGCTATGTTACATGCACAAACCACTAAACTGGCCAGCAACACAACTAACAGACATCTCACAGACTAACAGACTTCTATCCTTGTCTAGAGCTATGTTACATGCACAAACCACTAAACTGGCCAGCAACACAACTAACAGACATCTCACAGATTAACAGACTTCTATCCTTGTCTAGAGCTATGTTACATGCACAAACCACTAAACTGGCCAGCAACACAACTAACAGACATCTCACAGACTAACAGACTTCTATCCTTGTCTAGAGCTATGTTACATGCACAACCCACAAAATGGGCCAGCAACACAACTAACAGATTTCTTGCATGAGGCTGTCTGAAGATCTCTTCTAAATGTCTGCGTGCAACAAAGGCTCTGGATCGACTGTGCTCATGTGTGAGACTGAGCTTATGTGTGAGACTGCTCATGTGTAAGACTGTGCTCATGTGAGAGACTGTGCTCATCTGTGAAACTTTGTTCATGTGTGAGACTGTGCTCAGGTGAGACTTTACTCATGTGTGAGACTGCTCATGTGTGAGACTTTGTTCATGTGTGAGACTGTGCCCATGTGTGATACTGCTCATGTGTGCGACTGATCATGTGTGAGACTGTGCTCATGTTTGAGGCTGAGCTCATGTGTGAGACTGCTCATGTGTGAGTCTGTACTCATGTGAGATTGCTCACATGTGAGACTGTGCTTATGTGTGAGACTGCTAATATGCGAGACTGCTCATGTGTGAGACTGTGCTCATGTGTGAGACTGTACTCATGTGTGAGATTGTGCTCATGTGAGACTGTGCTCATGTGTGAGACTGTGCTCATGTGTGAGACTGCTCATGTGTGAGACTGTGCTCATCTGTGAGACTGTGCTCATATGCAGGATCAACTGCACCTTTGCTGTTCATCTATATGATAAGTACAGTTTTCTCAAGTGCTGGCACAAACAAAATATACTGCTCGACAAAAATTTAGCATACTGTGAAATTTAATGAAACAAGATTGTTATAAACACCAAGGCTTTAATTTCAAAAACTGAATTCAGATATTTTTTATCTTATCTTAATTGTCAATGTTTAAGGAACACAAAATCATCAAATTTGATATGATTCTGGAAACACAATGTCACAAAATGCACATTTTTGTTAAACTACAGAAAAAGCACATTTTCAGAGTGTTAAAAAAGTATCACTTTGAAGTCGGAAAAAATGCAGTGTCGAGTTCAGTAGCACCTTGAAACATTTGAAAATTAAGATTTAATTATTAAAAAACTTCACTCACATCATATGGACGTTCTAAATAGTTAACGTCAGTCAGGAATGTCATTAATAGTGAGTATGCCCTCCACGGCACTCGTGTAATTCTTGAACACGCTGGCGCATTCCCTGAACCAATTTTCGAATGAATCTTGCCTCCAAATTGATCCATTCGTCGACTAGCGCAAGGTCATCGAGCGTCTGCACGTCATTACGTTTCCTGACATTACGTCCAAGAGGGTCCCAAACGTGCTCAATGGGATTCATATCAGGACTCCTACTCAGCCACTTGAGTTTCTCAATTCCTTCCTGGGCCAGAGAATCTGTCACAATACGTGCCCTTTGTGGTCGCGCATTGTTGTCTTGAAATATGGGACGTGCGGCACGCTGTGCGTGAAAATGTGGGTGCACTATTGGTTCAAGAATGTTGTCAATATAGCGCTGACCTGTTAATGTCCCTCTACAAATGACAAGATCAAGCTTGTGGTCATGACTAAAGCATCCCCACACCATGACAAAACCGCCACCAAACATTTCTGTTTCTGCTACAACGTTGTCCTTGAAAGCGTCCTGTCCACGTTAATGCCAAACACGAATTTGCCCATCGGTAAAATGTAACATGAAACGACTTTCATCGAACCAGTAAACACTGCGCCATGTTCTCAGATTCCACCTAAGCCTGTCAGCAGCCCACTGCCTGCGTTCGCACCTTTGAAACAGTCAAACACATTCGACGTCACGGGTGACGTGCCTTATTCAGTCGCCTGTTTACAGTTCTTGAACTGGCTCTGAAGTTCAGTTGTGTCCACTGTTGGCGAAGTTCGGGACACGAAGCTTTAGGATCTTGAGCCGCCCATCGAGAAAGCACTCTATCATTAGCAGCAGAAGATACCCGGTGTCTCCCAGAACGTGGTCTGTCAGTGACATCATTGGTTACTCGGTACTTCGAAATTAGTCGGCTTACTTGCCTTTGGTTGATTCTAAAGCGTCTGGCAATAGCCTTCTGTGTTTGACCAGACTCCCACATACCAATGATGTGCCATCTGTCTTTAATTTGAAGCGTACGATGTGCCATATCGCAACATAACAGCCTAATTGCAAACTTGCAATTTTGAAACACGAGGGTGTACCATGAAAATCTCCTGCCATAGACAATGCATGTATAATCAGCCAATAAGCATGCCATTATTTTAGTGCCGATATGTAAGACACTGTTTGACATATGAAATAAAAAAATTTTTATCTGTCTGATTTATGATAATTTTTAAGTTTCCAAAATATGCTAAATTTTTGGCAAGCTGAATAATTAATTAGTATGTTACCAAAACTTCAACTCATTCTGATCATAATCATCTTCACCAACTTAGGGCCTGATATCTTGATATCTTTTCTTAACCCTTGTCCTGCTGAGTGTGTGTGAATTCGGGTTTAACGTCGCTTTCAACAATTTTTCAGTCATATCACGACGGTGTCTGGTTGCGACAGGGAGCTCAGTGCTCACGTTTATAGTGCTGCCTCACTGAAGTATCATGTCCCAGACACATTACATGATACCACACCCAGTCACATTATCCTGACACTGGATCGACAAGTCCTAGCTCTACCCCGTAAATCTGAGTGCCAAACGAGGAGCAGCTAGTACCATTTTTAACGACTTTGGTATGTCGCGGCCCGGGATCGAACCCGAGACCTCCCGTTCCCCGGAGCGGACACTCTACCAACTGAGCTATCGGGGCCGGTTTGTCCTGCTGAGTCTGTATGTGTCTTATTTTCAAACAATGTAGATCCAGATTAGATGGCTTCTGAAGCCATCTGATCAGGATCTACACTGTTTGAATTTGTAGGAATAAATTATATCAAGTAATCTGATTGGTTCAAAAACAGAAATGGGTGTGGATAAATTGAATATTCAGAGGAATAAGGGTTAAAATATATGAGCAGGATAAATTTCATGCTCAAGTGAGTTGAGCATGAAAAAAGTTTTATAACCTCAGGCTCTAGGCTCAGTTATTCAACACTAATGAAATCATTAATAAATGGTACTATAATGATCCTCAGTATTGGGACAGACAGGCCTAAGCAAACAGTGCAGACCCAGATCAGACTGCTCCTGAAGGAGCAGTCTGATCAGGGTCTACACTGTTTGCCATTCCGTCTGCATCTTTTGTACTCCGTGCTAGATCATGATAAAGGTGCATTATTGAGCTATCGGTAAACAAGAGGCTCAATGAGCCTAACCGCTCACCTGAGGAACATTTTAGTTAGCTGTTTGACTCATGGTCTTTGAGCATAATTTTTTTTGAAGTTCTTCCTAATGGAACACGGCATTGTCAATTTGGACCCTAGGGGCAGGTTTGGCAGGATTAATGTAGGGGACCAATTGACATTGCTACATGCTTAATATGTAAGCTCTGGGCCTAGTGGTTTCAAAGAAGATGATTTTTGAAGTTTGTTTTTTCCATTATTAGTCTAAGGGGGCTAAGGGGCCCCGGGGCGTGGCCAGTTTAGACCCCAGGGGCATGATTGGCACAATTTATGTAGAGGACCACTTGACATTGCTACATGCTTAATATGTAAGCTCTGGGCCTAGTGGTTTCAGAGAAGAAAATTTTTTAAGTTTGTCCCATTGCAAGTCTATGGGAGCTATATGTTGCCATGGCAACACCAGTTTCAATCTGAACTACCCCAAAACATACTGCATCTTCTCCCTCAATCGGATAATGCTTCTCATGAAATTTAATCATGATTGGCCAAGTGGCTTTAAAGATATACACTGCAACCTCGTTATAACGCGGGTGTTGGTGTCCAAGAACCCCAACCGCGTTAGTGGTGATCACCGCGTTATAAATTTGGGGGCACCGGCAAGCCCAGATCAGACACCTCAGAAAGACGCCGCAGACATCTGATTTGGATTTACACTGTTTGATGATTTATAACGGTTCAATTATGACACTATTGTTAATCCCTGTCATATAATCGCCACCCTGCGGTGCATGTCGATAAGGTGTGAAAATATGGTCAAGTTATGTCTCTAATTTGCGTTTATTCCCCGATCATAAAATTTAATCCGCAATCAATGTGAAAATTATTTAATTGCTCCTAAGACGAGTTGCTACGACTATTCTACTATCTCGTGAATGATTATGTTTTGGCGCCAAATAGCAGACGCTTGGCGAGAAAAGTTGGAGAAAAATTCGTGTTAACACATCTGTATGCTGTTGTTGGTTATTGACACGGAGCTTACAGAAAGCACTGTTTTCCACAACCGTTTTGCTATCGAGAATTTTTTTTACCGTTTCCAAACAATAAATGAAAGAGATACGCCCCATTTAGATAGAACAATAGACATGTGTGGGATTGCTGGGGTCCGATGACGTCATTTACCGATCGCGTGCAGAAAAAAACTGTAGCGGTGGTTTCATCTCATTGATTCGCGCCCGTCAATTTCGGACGCTCGGAAAAAATCGGCCGATTCGCCCCAGTCAATTTCGGATGCGCGGAAGTTCTATGCGTCGGATTCAAGTGTGCGGGTTGTCAAAGATCTATTTCAGCTAATCGGCCGATTCGCCCACGTCAATTTCGGACGCTGGAAAAAAAATCAGCCGGTTCGCCCCAGTAAATTTCGGATGCGCGGAAGCTCTACTATGCCACGGATTCAAGTCTGCGGCTTGTCGCAAATCTATTTCAGCGAATCGGCTGATTCGCCCCCGTCACTTTCGGCTGCTCGAAAAAATCTGCCGGTTCGCCCCAGTCAATTTCGGATGCGCGGAATCTCGCCCGACGGAAAAAAATCGGGAGCCATGGAACAACCGCGTTATACTGATTTCCGCGCTTAAACGATCAGCGCTATAACGAGGTTGCAGTGTACTTATTTGAAAATGTGAACGGACGCCGGACCATTGGCATACCAATACCTCACATGAGCCTTCGGCTCAAGTGAGCTTATAATACTAGCTGTTTCAGAAAAGAAGATTTTTTATGCTTTTTTTCCATTATAAGTCTATGGGGGCTAAGGGGCCCAAGGGTGTGGCCAGTTTAGATCCCAGGGGCATGATTGGCACAATTTATATAGGGGACCACTTGACATTGCTACATGCTTAATATGTAAGCTCTGGGCCTAGTGGTTTCAGAGAAGAAGATTTTTAAAGCTTTTTTTCCATTATAAGTCTATGGGGGCTAAGAGGCCCCGGGGCGTGGCCAGTTTAAACCCCAGGGGCATGATTGGCACAATTTATGTAGAGGACCACTTGACATTGCTACATGCTTAATTTGTAAGCTCTGTGCCTAGCAGTTTCAGTGAAGAAGATTTTTTAAGCTTTTATTTCCATTATAAGTCTATGGGGGTTAAGGGACCCCCCGGGCGTGGCCAGTTTAGACCCCAGGGGCATGATTGGCACAATTCATGTAGGGGACCACTTGACATTGCTACATGCTTCATATGTAAGCTCACGGCCTATTGGTTTCAGAGAAGAAGATTTTTTTAGCACTTTTTCCATTAAAAGTCTATGGGGGCTAAGGGGCCCCGGGGCGTGGCCAGTTTAGACCCCAGGGGCATGATTGGCACAATTTATGTAGAGGACCACTTGACATTGCTACATGCTTAAAATGTAAGCTCTGTGCCTAGCGGTTTCAGAGAAGAAGATTTTTTAAGCTTTTTTTTTTCCATTATAAGTCTATGGGGGCTTAGGGGCCCAAGGGCGTGGCCAGTTTAGATCCCAGGTGCATGATTATTATTATAAGTCTATTGGAGCTAAGGGGCCCCGGGGCGTGGTCAGTTTAGACCCAAGGGGCATGATTGGCACAATTTATGTAGGGGACCACTTGACATTGCTACATGCTTCACATGTAAGCTCACGGCCTAGTGGTTTCAGAGAAGAAGATTTTTTAGCTTTTTTTCCATTATAAGTCTATGGGGGCTAAGGGGCCCGGGGGGTGGCCAGTTTAGACCCCAGGGGCATGATTGGCACAATTTATGTAGAGGACCACTTGACATTGCTACATGCTTAATATGTAAGCTCTGTGCCCAGCGGTTTCAGAGAAGAAGATTTTTTAAACCTTTATTTCCATTATAAGTCTAAGGCGGTTAAGGGACCCTGGGGCGTGACCAGTTTAGACCCCAGGGGCATGATTGGCACAATTTATGTAGGGGACCACTTGACATTGCTACATGCTTCATATGTAAGCTCACGGCCTACTGGTTTCAGAGAAGAAGATTTTTTTAGCTTTTTTTCCATTATAAGTCTATGGGGGCTAAGGGGCCCCGGGGCGTGGCCAGTTTAGACCCCAGGGGCATGATTGGCACAATTTATGTAGAGGACCACTTGACATTGCTACATCTTAATATGTAAGCTCTGTGCCTAGCGGTTTCAGAGAAGAAGATTTTTTAAGCTTTTATTTCTATGGGGGGTTAAGGGACCCCGGGGCGTGGCCAGTTTTGACCCCAGGGGCATGATTGGCACAATTTATGTAGGGGAACACTTGACATTGCTACATGCTTCATATGTAAGCTCCAATTGGTTTCAGAGAAGAAGATTTTTTAAGATTTTCCCATTGTAAGTCCATGGGAGCTATATATTGCCATGGCAACAAGAGTTTCCATCTGATCTGCCCCAAAACATAATGCATCTTTTCCCCCAACCTGATAATGCTTCTCATGAAATTTAATCATGATTGGCCAACTGGCTTAAAAGATATACTCAGTTGAAAATGTGAACGGACAACGGACGACGGCCGACGGACGCCGGATAATTGGCATACTAATACCTCACATGAGCCTTCGGCTCAGGTGAGCTAAAAATGCTTCCAAAAATAAAATACATATAGCCGGTATTTTTCTTTAAAACAATACAAATGAATGCATTTTATGCAAAAATGCGAACAATTATGATGACAGGTAAACGAGTTTGAGAGGGATTCCCTAACTAGGTTTCGAACACTAGTTAGATCTATTTTTAGTTCGTGACAAAAATAGAATCCCCATATATGACGTTATGCGACGTTCATTTTTGGCCTTGTTTGCTTAGGTCATGCCTGAATCGGAAAAAAATATGACACTGAATACCATGCCATAAGTAACGACACTCAGAGACGATACTGTGTCCATGTATGTGTAAAGTGACAGATTTATTTTTAGAACAGAAATTCCGAACAAATGTTCATAGAGAAGGGTAAACACAAATGAAAATGACCATTTTCACAAAGTTCTGAAGCTGTATTTGGCTCCAAAAGTGTACACATGACAAAGGAGTATGAATTGAAGATAAAAACAGAAAAAACTAGAAATGTGTCCAAAGTACACAGATGCCCCCGCTTAGCACATTAATCTTTAAGTGGTGCAAATACCAATCTGTGCGAGTTTCGGCGTTCCACCAATAGTGACTTTGACGTTAAAAGTCGAAATCGCTCGAGATATTGTCATAAGGAACATTTGTGTGAAGTTATTTTGAAATCGGTGAAGAAATGTAAGCGCTAGAGGGGTGACAAAGTTTTCTCTGACCTTGAAAGTGGAACTCGCTAGAGATATTTTCATAAGGCACATTTGTGTGAAGTTATATTGAAATTAGTCAAGAAATGTAAGCGCTAGAGCGAAGACAAAGTTTTTCTAAAAATAGCCACAGTGACCTTGAACTTGAAAGTCAAAATAGCTTGAGATATTGTCATAAGGAACATTTGTATGAAGTTATATTGTAATTGGTCAAGAAATGTAGGCGCTAGAGCAATGACAAAGTTTTTCTAAAAATACCCAATGTGACCTTGACCTTGAGGTGACGACCTTGAAAGTCGAACTCGCTCAAGATATTGTCATAAGGAACATTTGTGTGAACTTATATTGAAATCAGTGAAGAAATGTAGGCGCTAGAGCAATGACAAAGTTTTTCTAAAAATAACCTCTGTGACCTTGACCTTGAGGCCATGACCTTAAAAGTCGAACCTGCATGAGATATTTTTATAAGGAACATTAGTGTGAAGTTTATTGAAATTGGTGGTACAAATACCTTAACCAAAGTCTTAAACATTAAAAATTTTCTAATTCTATGACCTTGACCTTGAGGTCATGGGTATGGGTGGGGGTATTGCTGAATAAACCATTGGACCTATATGTATCATCATAGTAAATATAAACCAAATCCATTGTATGGTTATGAAAATATGAGCTCAAGTTCTACCTGGTACAAATACCTTAACCTGGGTCTTAAACATTAAAAATTTCAAGTCCATGACCTTGACCTTGAGGTCATGGGTATGGGTGGGGGTATTGCTGAATAAAACTTCAGTCCTATATCAATCATCATACCGAATTTGAACCAAATTCATTACACGGTTTGGAAAATATGAGCTCAAGTTCTACCTGGTACAAATACCTTAATCTGGGTCTTAAACGTTAAAAATTTCAAAGTCCACGACCTTGACCTTGAGGTCTAGGGTATGGGTGGGGGTATTGCTGAATAAAACTTTGGACCTATATCTATCATCATACTAAATATAAACCAAATCTATTGTATGGTTTGGAAAATATGAGCTCAAGTTCTACCTTGTACAAAAACCTTAACCTGAGTCTAACAGGATTACGTACGTACGTACGTACACACTTTCGTACGTTCGGAAACCGTACGCACGTACCCACGGACGCACGTACGGAAAACCGAAAAACTATATGCCCCCGGCATCATACGATGCGGGGGCATAAAAATTTGAGACCCGGTAGCTCAATAATGCACCTTTAAGGTGTCCCAATTTTTGGGATTTTTAAGGTATGTTTAAACTTTGAAGTTCATAGTCTAAAAGACGAAATTCTTTTATCAGCAGACATCTCCTAACTATGGAGGCAAAAGTATTTTCACAAGAGTTATCTCTCCTAGAATAAAATCTATAGTAAAATTCCTATATTAAGACCACCTTTGGGAGTGTTCAAAAGTGGTCTTTAAGACCACTTTTGCAGTCCCAAAGGTGGTCTTCAACTAGAGCACACTGGATATAGAAAACACAAAGAAAATATACCTGAAACCTTCTAAATATGCTTTTAAAAAGCATAATTTGTCTTCATTTTAGGTGGTCTTAATAGCGGAATTTCACTGTATATTAACAATAATTTTGCTATAATTTTTCCCATTTCTCATTGATAGCATATATTGTGGATATTTGTTAGTATCACCTCATCGCGGAGATTATATCAAGTATCCACAGAATACAGTGAAATTCCGCTATTAAGACCACCTAAAACTAAGACCAATTCTCCTTTATAAAGCATATTTAAAAAGTTTCAGTCATTCTTCCTGTGTATTTTCTGCACTCAGTGTCTTCTAGAAAAAGACTACCTTTGGGACTGTTCAAAAGTGGTCTTTAAGACCACTTTTGAACAGTCCCAAAGGTGGTCTGATAATAGGAATTTTACGGTATGTTTCAAATAGGAGAAAAAGGAGATTATCCCTTAATGACTTCTTACCATGCTAGAATCAGGTCGACTTAAGATTAGGAATGCATGACCTTCACCCTGTAATTCATCCTCAGCATCAACATCAATTACATCACCACCTGACCTAGACCCCCGGGGCTGTTTCGACTGAAAAACAAAACATACATATCCATACCAATTTAACCCTTATCTTGCTGAATATTTGACTTAGCCACACCTATTTCTGACTATCAGCCAATCAAATTACTGGATATGAATGACAACAAAAGGGCCCAGAGGGCCCTGGTTCGCTCACCTGATCCAATGTATAACAAGTGGGCCCCGGGCAGGGTCAATTTTGGCCCCAGGGCTATAATTTGAACAATCTTGGTAGAGGTCCACAAGATGAAACTTCTTATCGAATATGAAAGACCTGGGCTTTCTGGTTTCAGAGAAGAAGATTTTAAAGGTTTACCCTGCATATAGAAGTCTATGTAAAACAAGATTTTCCCTATATAAGTCTATGTTTAACCAAAGAGCCCCGGAGCGGGGGCATTTTTGGCCCTAGGGCTATAATTTTAACAATCTTGGTAGAGGTCAACTAGCTGAAGCTTAATAACAAATATCAAAGACCTAAGCCTTGTGTTTCAGAGAAGATGATTTTTAAAGATTTCCCCCACATGGCGGGGGCATTTTTTGGTCTCAGGGATTTAATTTGAACAATCTTTATAGAGGTCCACTAGCTGAAGCTTCATAACAAATATTGAAGACCTAAGCCTTGTGGTTTCAGAGAAGAAGATTTTTCAAGATTTTCCTTATATAAGTCTATGTAAAACCAAAGGGCCCCGGAGCTGGGGCATTTTTAGCCCGCGGGTTATAATTTGAACAATCTTGGTAGAGGTCCGAAAGATGAAGCTTCATACCAAATATCAAAGACCTAGGCCTTGAAGTTTCAGAGAAGAAGATTTTTCAAGATTATTCCTAAATAAGCCTATGTAAAACAAAAGGGCCCTGGTGCGGGGGCATTTTTGGCCCCAGCACTATAATTTGAACAATCTTGGTAGGGATCCACTAGATGAAGCTTCATACCAAATATCAAAGACCTGGGCCTTGCGGTTTCAGAGAAGAAGATTTTTCAAGATTTTCCCTATATAAGCCCATGTAAAACCAAAGGGCCCTGGTGCGGGGGCATTTATAGCTACAGCACTATAATTTGAACAATCTTGGTAGGGGTCCACTAGATGAAGCTTCATACCAAATATCAAAGACCTGGGCCTTGGGGTTTCAGAGAAGAAGATTTTTAAAGATTTTCCCTATAATGCCTATGTAAAACAAAAGGGCCCCCCGTGCGGGGGCATTTTTGGCCCCAGCACTATAATTTGAATAATCTTGGTAGGGGTCCACTAGCTGAAGCTTCATACCAAATATCAAAGAACTGGGCCTTGCGGTTTCAGAGAAGTAGATTTTTCAAGATTTTCCCTATATAAGCCCATGTAAAACCAAAGGGCCCCCGTGCGGGGGCATTTTTAGCTCCAGCACTATAATTTGAACAATCTTGGTAGGGGTCCACTAGATGAAGCTTCATACCAAATATCAAAGACATGGGCCTTGCGGTTTCAGAGAAGAAGATTTTTAAAGATTTTCCCTATATAAGCCCATGTAAAACCAAAGGGCCCCCGTGTAGGGGCATTTTTGGCCCCAGCACTAAAATTTGAACAATCTTGGTAGGGGTCCACTAGATGAAGCTTCATACCAAATATCAAAGACCTGGGCCTTGCGGTTTCAGAGAAGATTTTTAAAGATTTTCCCTATATAAGCCCATGTACAACCAAAGGGCCCCCGTGTGGGGGCATTTTTGGCCCCAGAACAAAAATTTGAACAATCTTGGTAGGGGTCCACTAGATGAAGCTTCATACCAAATATCAAAGACCTGGGCCTTGCGTTTCAGAGAAGAAGATTTTTAAAGATTTTCCCTATATAAGCCCATGTAAAACCAAAGGGCCCCCGTGCGGGAGCATTTTTAGCTCCAGCACTATAATTTGAACAATTTTGGTAGGGGTCCACTAGATGAAGCTTCATACCAAATATCAAAGACCTGTCCCTTGCAGTTTCAGAGAAGAAGATTTCCAAAGATTTTCCCTATATAAGCCCATGTAAAACCAAAGGGCCCCCGTGTAGGGGCATTTTTGGCCCCAGCACTTAAATTTGAACAATCTTGGTAGGGGTCCACTAGATGAAGCTTCATACCAAATATCAAAGACCTGGGCCTTGCGGTTTCAGAGAAGAAGATTTTTAAAGATTTTCCCTATATAAGCCCATGTAAAACCAAAGGGCCCCGTGCGGGGGCATTTTTGGCCCCAGCACTAAAATTTTAACAATCTTGGTAGGGATCCACTAGATGAAGCTTCATACCAAATATCAAAGACCAGGAGATGATTAGTATAAGCAACCTTGCTTGTTTTCAAATCCTGTTGATCTTCCTAATATGTACATTCTTGTTATATATCTGTAATTGAAAAGAAGTAAATAAAATATTGTTTAAACTAAAGACCTGGGCCTTGTGCTTTCAGAGAAGAAGATTTTTAAAGATTTTCCCTAAGTTTCACATTAGCTAGTGCAGCCCAGAAATCTTGATTCTTATTCTTTGTTTCCAATCCAAAGGCAACCTTAACCCTTCTCTTGCTGAATATTCATTTAAGCCACACTCATTTCTGTCTATCAACCAATCAAATCACTTGATGTAATTTATTGCTACAAATTCATAAATTGAATGTCAAACAGTGTAGATCCTGATCAGATGGCTTCTTCAGAAGCCATCTGATCTGGATCTACACTGTTTGCAAAGATAGGGGTTGTCGTGAACAGCAAGATAAGGGTTAATAACTTTCTTGCGTGTGATGCGACTCAAAACTTACCTGAGTTCGGGAACCATTCTGTTCTGTTGATGGTGGTCCTGTCACAGTCCACATGTTAACACAACTCGGCAACTCAAAGGTGGTCACAACCTGTGGTCTAATACTTCTCTGAAAGCAAATGGATCAGGGTGAGTTAAACTTCACGAAAAACACATTGAGGCTTTAAAAATTATCTTAAAAAGCAGAAAAATTGTCTCATATCAATATTTAACTCAGAATGTATAAAGCATACAAATTTTTAAGGGGGGCAGAGCAGGCCAGTAGCAAGTTGTTTTGTTTGTTTATTTGTATTGGAGTTTAACAGACCAGTCAACACTATTTTCAGTCATTTTTGAGCTGGTCAGTTTACCTATCCACACTTTTCGTGGGAAAGCTTATACGTAAGCGGTTAACCAGTACAGTGCATATTCTTTCCCAAGAAACTGACAACTGCCCTGCTTGAGTCAGGGGAAGGGAGAGAATGACCGTAGAAAAGATTTCATGATCAATCTCCACGAAAGAATGTTGCTGACCCCAGCAGGTATCGAACCCTCATTCTCCTGATCACCAGTCAGATGCCCATCCAACTGAGCTACCGAGGCCGGCTCGGTAGAAAGTTGTAGGAAGGAGTGGCAGACTGGCATCTATTTTTTCTCTTTACCATAATGGTTGTAAGTACTGGCACAGATAGGCCTAAGCGAACAGTGCAGACCCAGATCAAACTGCTCCAGAAGGAGCACTCTGATCAGGGTCTACACTGTTTGCCATTCCGTCTATGCCTTCTGGACTCCTTGCTAGATCATGAAACAAATTTGTAAAAAAAAAACATAGGAGAATTACAGCAAGTCTTTAAGGCGACAAAATTTGTAGATTTTTACGGTACTTTAAAAATTCTATAAAAGATCTCTAAGCATCTGAATCCAGTAACTATCTGAACCAGTTGTTCAAAGCATTGTTAGCTTAAGGTCAAATGTTTAACGAGCTCATTAGTGGTAAAAATGTTAAATGTTCTACCAAGTACAATATCTAACACAGCTAGTTTTGTTGAAAAAAAAATGTGAGAACCGTAAAAATCCTAAAAATTTTGACACCTTGAGGATTTGCTATAATTAACAAATCTGTTTCATGATCAAGCAAGGTCCAAAAGGTGCAGATGAAATGGCAAACAGTGTAGACTTCAAAAGTAGTCTGATCTGGGTTGCACTATTTGCTTAGGCCTGCCTGTCCCAATACTTAGGATCATTACGGTAGCTTTTGTACAAGCTACTCACGTTTTTTCTTCAAAAATATTTGAAAATTTGCAATATGAAAAGTTTTAACAATATGTAAACTGATGATGTTGATAGTTTTTAACAAGTGGGCCCTGAACTTTATTTTTTTAAACTTCTACAGATTGCTTTGGCTTTGTAAACAATATACTAGGGATTAACAATAACAGAGCTTTTGCATAGAATTCCATTGTAGGCTATGTCACAGCTGTGGCCGCTTTGTATACAGCCAAGTTTATTTAAAAAATTTTACCCTTGTCCTGCTGAGCCCGGATATGCCTTATTTTCCAAACAATGAAGATCCAGATCAGATGGCTTCTGAAGAAGCCATCTGATCAGGATCTACATTGTTTGCCATTCAGATTGTGAATTTGTTGTAATAATTTGGATCAAGTAATCTGATTGGTTGATAATCTGTAGTGGGTAAGGCATATATGAATATTCAGCAGGACAAGGGTTAAGTGTGCCAGGTTGGATTACTTTTAACTAGAAATGTGTTCAAAGGTAGTTGTGACGCTGACGCTTTAACACAAATTGCAAACACCATCTCAGATGTGGACTGACTGATTGACAGAGTAACACTATATGCCTTTTCCACCAGGCTGGGTTACTTTTAACTAGAAATGTGTTCAAAGGTAGTTGTGATGCTGACGCTTTAACACAAACTGCTAACACCATCTCAGA
Organism: Lucinisca nassula; assembly: GCA_963580285.1. Classification (NCBI taxonomy): domain Eukaryota; kingdom Metazoa; phylum Mollusca; class Bivalvia; order Lucinida; family Lucinidae; genus Lucinisca; species Lucinisca nassula. The sequence continues at coordinate 4,060,880 of OY757017.1, read as the reverse complement.
TGTGGACAGACTGATGGACAGAGTAACACTATATGTCTTTTCCACCATTCGTCGAATGGTTGGGGCAAAAAAATTTAATCAGGACACGGTTGAACATTTTGCAAGCAGTGAAGACCCTGATCAGACACCACGTTCTGTACGGTTTGCCAAAGTCCTGTTTTTTTTTTTTGTTTCCCATTTTTCAACTTTTCTTGTATAAGATTTAACCTTTCTCCCGCTGCATAAATTAATTTAGCCACACCCTTTCCTGACAATCTACCAATCAAATTACTTGATATAATGTTTCGGTTCAATTTAAAAAACTACATGACAAACAGTGTAGATCCTGATCAGATGGCTTCTGAAGAAGCTATCTGATCTGGAACTGCACTGTTTGCAAAAGCAGGGGTCATCGTGTTCATCGGGATAAAGGATAATTTGTCATATACAGTAAAATTCCACTATTTATTAAGACCACCTAAATTTAAGACCAATTCGGCTTTAAAAAGCTTAATTTAAAGGGTGCACTTAATCTTTCTTTGTGATTCTGCCCAAAGTGTCCTCTGGTAAGGAACCACCTTTGGGACTGTTAAAAAGTGGTCTTAAAAACCACTTTTGAACAGTCCCAAAGGTGGTCTTAATATATGAATTTTACTGTATGTGTTTGCCTACCTGTAATACCGACAGGGCGCCATTTTTACCGTAGCCTGACGTAGTCACAAGTTCGAGGTCCGGGTCTGCTGAGTTGCTGAACTCCTCGGAGAGGAACGCTGGCTCACCCATGATTATGTTACCACATGGAGCAATATTCCAGATATTATCACATACCTAGTAAAAAATGAGAGAGAAAAACAATGTAAATTTCTTAGCACAGTATCCTAAAATATTCTTGGGAATACACATAAATCTCTTCTTAACATTCATTATAGCATGGTTCTGAATATTTTACAGTCAACCCTCTTAATACCGACATTCGTTATAACGTCAAAACTCGTTATAATGGCAATTTGAATGGAATGACTACTTAGCTAAAGGCTTAGCCTGTTCTGAGCAACGTGGGCTTCTCTCAGGTTGGAAATGCACAAATCGAGTCCATAGCCATGAAAGGGTCTTATAATCTTGGAGTAATAATGGGGAAAAGGTCTTTTATTACCTATCATCCTCCTAACTGGAATTCTTTATAACGGAAAACTATTTATAGCGGCACAATAATAGGGAACAAATACTGTCGTTATAACGAGGGTCCTCTGTAGTTTGAAGATGGGTCCAAAAATTAAACAAAATATAAAGATTATACAGAAAACAGACCATAAATGGTCTGTTTTCTGTATAATCTTTATATTTTTATCTGGCTATAACAGGTTTAACAAACATGATTTTTACTTCTGCCACAAAGAAAGGTGTTTTTAAGAAGTTGCAGTGGCTTGTAGTGTGCCAGAAATTGTTGTCAAACCTGTCAACCTGTTAACCCTTGACCTGCTGAATAGTAATGTATACCACACCCACTACTGATTATCAACCAATCAGATTGCTTGATGCAAATTATTACAACAAATTCATATGCTGAATGACAAACAATGAAGATCCTGATCAGATGGCTTCTTCAGAAGCCATCTGATCTGGATCTTCATTGTTTGAAAGATAAGGCATATCCGGGCTCAGCAGGACAAGGGTTAAAAGGTGTGCCAAAACTGGAGAAAAACCACTTGACCTTTTGTTGCAGAACTTGTCAAAAGTTAAAGACATTTACCTCGAATACAAAGGACGTAATAGTAGTTCCAGTAGGATTTTCACTGACACCGTACACTTCTAGTTCATCTAGATAGTCTACCATGGTAACATCAGAGGCTGTAAAGAAGGGAAGAAATAAGTTAACGCTCTGCATGCTGGGTATTTTTTTCAGAGATGACATTCTAAACTATTTTTCACACTAAACAGGACTAGACATTTAATGCAAATTGTCTATGGAGACAATTTGCATTAAATGTCTAGTGCTGTTTGCTGGGAAAATTAAGAGAAATGGTAAAAAGTGGTAAAGGTCACTCTGTGACTTGACATTTAATGCAAATTATCTGGAGACAATTTGCATTATATGTCAAGACCTGTTTGCTGGGAAAATTTTCCCACTTGACATTTAATGCAAATTGTCTATGGAGACGATTTGCACGAGATGTCAAGTCCTGTTTTCCGGGAAAGGTAAGAAAAATATCCACAATTTGTGGTCTGCTGAATTTGCCAAGAGAGTGGTAAAGGGTACTCTGGGACTTGACATTTAATGCAAATTATCTGGAGACAATTTGCATTAAATGTCAAGTCCTGTTTGCTGGGAAAATTTTCCCACAAAACAGTACTTGACATTTAATGCAAATTGTCTATGGAGACCATTTGCATTAAATGTCAAGTCCTGTTAGCTGGGAAAATTAATCCATACTTTGTCGTCTGCTGAATTTGCCCAGAGGGTGGTAAGGTTAAACACTTCAAGTGCTAATAACAACTAGCATACAACATTTTCAAAGTATTTATTTTTCTTATTTTTCAGAGAAATGTCAAGCCTTTTTATGGAGACAATTTGCATTAAATGTCAAGTCCAGTTAGCTGGGAAAATCAAGGAAAATATCCACACTTTGTCGTCTGCTGAATTTGCCAAGAGGGTGGTAAGGTTAAACACTTCAAGTGCTAATAACAACTAGCATACAACATTTTCAAAGTATTTATTTTTTCTTATTTTCAGAGAAATGTCAAGCCTTTATTTCTCAGAAAAGTGAAAAGAAAACTATTGTAATGGGTTTTAGAAATTTCTGTAGTGAGGTTGAGGTTCGACAACTCAGTGGTTAGCACATTCGACTCATGATCAAGAGGTTGTGGGTTCTAATCCGACCACCGGAGGCGAGGTGTGTCCTTGGGCAAGACATGTAATCCCCCCAGGTGTAAATGGGTAGCAGTGATGTAAAAGTCACTGCCTCTCTCTCCTGTGCATGACAACAACCAAAACAAGAGGCCCAAGAGGGCCTATCGCTCCACCGGCTAACTTCAGACAATTGTCATATTTATTACATTAACCAATTGTATACTAGTGGACTCTTCTATTGCTATATGTTGGACCAGTCCATTTGTCATATAAGGGGTGTCAGGCCTATTTTTTTCTATTTTTGATGGAAAATTCTGTTAGCAAATAGTGCAGGCCCTGATCAGACATGGTGTTCTGTGGGGTCTGATCTGGGCCAGCACTGTTTGCCAAGGTACCCATTTAGGGTTTTCCCGCATGCAATGGGTAAAAAAGAAACAAGTGATCCACCCAAGGAATGTCCATTCTATATTTTTGGACCCCAGAGCCATGGTTGGCAGGATTTATGTGAGTGACCATTTGGCATTGCTCCGTTCTAAATATCTAAAGCTCCGGGCCTTATGGTTTCAGAGAAGAAGACTTTTTTTAAGTTTTTCCTATTATAAGTCTATGGGAACTAATATGCCTCTGGACGTGACCAATTTTTTACCCCAGGGGCATTGTTGGCAGGATTTATTTGAGTGACCACTTGACCTTGCTGCATACTTAATATCTAAGCTCTGGGCACTGATGGTTTCAGAGAAGATTTTTGTCAGTTTTTCCCAGTATAAGTCTATGGGAGCTTATGGGCCTCAGTGTGTGGCCAATTTGGACCCCAGGGGCATAGTTGGCAGGATTTATGCAGTTGAATACTTCAAGTTGCTACATACTAAGCTCTTGGCCTTATGGTTTCAGAGGAGAAAAGTTTCAAGATTTTGTCATTATTAGTCTATGGGAGCTACTAAGCACCGGGGCATTGCCAATTTGGACTCAAGAGTCATAGTTCGCAGGACTTAGTAGGTGACCACATAACTTTGCTACATACTACAGTTCAACCTGTATTAAGCAAATGCCTAAGGGATAGTCAAAATATGCTTGCTTAAGACAGGTTCTTGCTTAATACAGGTGAAATTTAACACATCTGCCTTTCTTGGGAACTGAATGCCTGCTTGCTTAAGACAGGTTGCTTGCTTAATAGAGGTGGCCACTTAGACAGGTTTTACTGTAAATGTCTTAGCTTTAGGCTTTATGGTTTCAGAGAAGAAGTTATTCCGTTTATTGGTCTATGGAAGCTAATGAGCCAAAGGTGGTGGCCATGGCGGCCATGTTTTTTGTCTGATCAAAATTTCTTCAATGAATCTGACAATGGTAGACACAAGGAACATTCATGAAAATTAAGAACGAAATCCATTTAGCGATTTTGGAGGAGAAGATTAAAAAAAAAAAAAGATCCCTTTATGAGTCTATGGAAGCTAATTAGCCAATGGGCATGTCTATGGTGGCCATGTTTTTTGTCTGATCAAAATTGCTTCAAGGAATCTGACAGAGGTCCACCCAAGGAACATTCATGCAAAGTAAGAATGAAATCCATTAAGTTGAGCAGTTTTGGAGGAGAAGGTTTTTAAAACTTTTCCCCATATAAGTCTTTGAAAGCTAATGAGCCAAGGGGCATGGCCATGGCAGTCATGTGGGGCATGGCCATGGTGGCCATGTTTTTTGTCTGATCAAAATTGCTTCAAGGAATCTGACAGAGGTCTACCCAAGGAACATTCATGCAAAATAAGAATAAAATCCATTGAGCGGTTTTGGAGGAGAAGATTTTTAAATATTTTTTTTTGGTTTAACTGCCATTTTGTTCTGCATGTAACAAAATTCTTTGAAGGAATTCAGAAGAGGACTATGTGAGAAACATTCCTGTGAAGTTTGGTTACAATCCACCAAGTAGTTAAGAAAGAAATGTTTATTGAAAAAAGTTAACGCACGGATGCACAACCGCACAGACGCACAACAGACACAGGGCCATAACATATAACATAAGACCCGCCGGTCTTTGGCCAGTGGAGCTAAAAAATGAACTGATTTATGTTTTTATTTCTTTATTTATTTATTTTTTCCTTTCCTCCGTCGGATTCGGTATGCCTCCCTTTTCAACTAAGCCATTTTAACCCTCAGGGATCTGGAGAACTGTTGACACTGTAGTATAATTAGGTCTAATAAATCAATCTCCCTCAGTATTTTGAATTTATTTTGAAACATCAAGTCGTATAAATAGAGTTTGTGTTGAAAACATCAGTTCTATCACCAGTGTGATGGGCAAGTGAAATTTCTGATGTTTTGAATTTTAGAATGACAATTTGTAGGTGGACCTCTATAGATATGTGATAGTCAGCAAAATTGGAGGAGATTAATTCAGATACAGGAAGGTACTTTTAAATAAATACATAAATAAATAAATAAACAAGAACTTTTGAAGAAGAGAAGACTTTTTTAACATTACACTACATGTTATATAGTGAAAAAAAACCCCGCCCACTGCAGCCATGTTTTTTGTCGGATCAAAATTTCTTCAAGGAATCTGACAGAGGTCCATCCAAGGAACATGCATGCCAAATAACTATGAAATAAAACAAGAACTTTTGCAGAAAATATTTTCAGCATTACACTATATGTTATATAGTGAAAATAAGCCTCGCCCATGGCGGCCATGTTTTTTTGTAAGATCAATTTTTTTTCAAGGAATCTGACAACAGTCCACCCAAGGACAATTCATGCAAATTACAATGAAATCCCACAAGTACTTTTGCAGAAGAAGATTTTTTAGCATTACATTATATGTTAAATAGTGAAACTAAGCCCCGCCCATGGCGGCCATGTTTTTTGTCAGATCAAAAGTTCTTCAAGGAATCTAAAAGAGGTCCACCCAAGGAACATTCATGCAAAATAAAAACAAGGCATCGCATGCGATACAACTCCCCTCGCACTAGACAACTTCGTGTGTGAAGTTGAAATGGCAAAAGTCCAACTTGCTTGAGATATTATCATATGCAACATTTGTGTAAAGTTTGTTTAAAAATCCTCCAATAAATGTACATTCTAGAGTGATGACGTTTCTCTAAAAATAGCCATAGTGACCTTGACTTGAGGCCATGACCACGAAAGTAGATCTTGCTCAAGATATTATTCATAAGCATCTTTTGTGTAAAGTAATATTAAAATCTGTTAATAAATGTAGGCGGTATAGCGATGACAAAGTTTTTCTAAAGATAGCCACAGTGACCTTGACTTTGAGGTCATGACCTTGAAAGTCGAAGTAAGTCGAGATATTATCATAAGAAACATTTGTGTGAAGTTCTATTACGATCTTTCATTAAATGTAGGCGCTAGAGCGATGACAAGGTTTTTCTAAAAATAGCCACAGTGACCTTGACCTTGAAAGTCTAAATAGCTCGAGATATTGTCATAAGGAACATTTGTGTGAAGTTATATTGAAATTGGTGAAAAAATGTAAGGACTAGAGCAACTAGAGCTGTCAGTGAAACTGACTAGGGCCCCGGCAGCGCTATCAGAGGAGTAGGAAAATGTTGATGTTAAAAAAGACGTTTTTTTTTCCTTTCACCTCTAAGTATGACCTTGACCTTTGAGGTACGGACCTGCGTCTTGCGCGTGACACACTGTCACATTATGGTTAATATTTCTGCTAAGTAATATTTAAATCCATCCAGGTATAAGAAAGTTATAGATTGGACACAATAAAAAAGACGCTTTTTTGACCTTTTATCTCTAAGTATGACCTTGACCTCTGAGGTACGGCTGTGGGTCTTGCGTGTGACACTTCGTCACATTATGGTTAACATTTTTGCCAAGTAATATTTAAATCCATCCAGGAATAATAACAATGTTATTAATTGGACACAGGAAAGACCCTTTTTTGACCTTTAACCTCTAAGTATGACCTTGACCTTTGAGGTACGGACCTGAGTCTTGCGCGCAACACTCCATCACATTATGGTTAACATTTCTGCCAAGTAATATTTAAATCCATCCAGGAATAAGAAAGTTATGGAGGATAAAAAAATTTGTGGACGGACAGACGGACAGACGGACAGACAGACAGACAGACAGACAGACGGACAGAGTGATGCCAAGTAATATTTAAATCCATCCAGGAATAATAAAAAGTTATGGAGGATAAAAAAATTTGTGGACGGACAGACGGACAGACGGACGGACAGACAGACAGACGGACGGACAGAGTGATTACTATAGGGCACCCACACTTTCAGTGCGGGGCCCTAATGACAACGTTTTTCTAAAAATAGCCACAGTGACCTTGACCTTGAAAGTCAAACTCGCTCGAGGTATTGTCATAAGGAACATTTGTGTGAAGTTATATTGAAATGGGTGAAGAAATGTAAGCGCTAGAGCCATGACAAAGTTTTTCTAAAAATAGCCACAGTGACCTTGACCTTGAAAGTGGAACTCACTAGAGATATTGTTATAAGGAACATTTGTGTGAAGTAATATTGAAATTGGTGAAAAAATGTAAGCGCTAGAGCAATGACAAAGTTTTTCTTAAAATAGCCACAGTGACCTTGACCTTGAAAGTCAAACTCGTTCGAGGTATTATCATAAGCAACATTTGTGTGAAGTTATATTGAAATCAGTGAAGAAATGTAGGCGCTAGAGCGATGACAAAGTTTTCTAAAAATATCCATAGTAACCTTGACCTTGAAAGTCGAAATGGCAAGATATTGTCATAAGGAACATTTGTGTGAAGTTATATTGAAATCGATGAAGAAATGTAAGCGCTAGAGGGATGACGAAGTTTTTCTAAAAATAGACACAGTGACCTTGACCCTTGACCTTGAAAGTGGAACTCGCTAGAGATATTGTCATAAAGAACATTTGTATGAAGTTATATTGAAATTGGTGAAGAAATGTAAGCGCTAGAGCGATGACAAAGTTTTTCTAAAAAATAGCCACAGTGACCTTGACCTTAAGGCCTTGACCTTGATAGTCGAACCCGCTTGAGATATTGTCATAAGGAACATTTGTGTGAAGTAATATTGAAATCAGAGAAGAAATATAGGCGATAGAGCGATGACAAAGTTTTTTCTAAAAATAGCCACAGTGACCTTGACCTTGAGGCCATGAGTTGGAAAGTCGAACTCGCTAGAGATATTGTCATAAGGAACATTTGTATGAAGTTATATTGTAAATTGGTGAAGAAATGTAGGCGCTAGAGCGATGAAAAAGTTTTTCTAAAAATAGCCACAGTGACCTTGACCTTGAGGTTATGACCTTGAAAGTCCAATTCGCTCAAGATATTGTCATAAGGAACATTTGTGTGAAGTTATATTGAAATCAGTGAAGAAATGTAGGAGCTACAGCGATGACAAAATTTTTCTAAAAATAGCCACTGTGACCTTGACCTTGAAACCATGACCTTGAAAGTGGAACTCGCTTGAGATATTTTTATAAGGATCATTTGTGTGAAGTTATATTGAAATTGGTGAAGAAATGTAAGCGCTAGAGCGATGACAATGTTTTTCTAAAAATAGCCACAGTGACCTTGACCTTGAGGTCATGACCTTAAAAGTTAACTCGCTCGAGATATTTTTATAAGGATCATTTGTTTGAAGTTATATTGGGGGAGAAATGTAGGCGCTAGAGCCATGACAAAGTTTTTCAAAAAATAGCCAGAGTGACCTTGACCTTGAGGTCATGACCTTGAAAGTCTATCTTGCTCCAGATATTGTCGTAAGGAACGTTTGTGTGAAGTTTTATTAAAATCGGTCAAGAAATGTAGGCGCTAGAGCGATGACAAAAGTACGTACGTACGTGGCGCTAGAGCGATGACAAAAGTACGTACGTACGTACGGGACAAATGCTATATCCCCCCTCACAACTATGTTGTGCGAGGGGATAATGAAATCCAACAGGTGGGTTTGGAGGAGAAGATTTTTAAAGATTTTTAATTTTTTGTGTGGTTTTGTTGCCATGGCAACCAGAGTTCTGGGTGTAACAAAATACTTTGAAGGAATTTAGAAGAGGACTAAGTAAGGAACATTCCTGTGAAGTTTGGTTACAATTGGCCCAGTAGTTTAGGAGGAGCAGATGTTTTAGCATTACACTATATGTTAAATAGGGAAAATAAGCCCCACCCATGGCGGCCATGTTTTTTGTCGGATCAAAATTTCTTCAAGGAATCTGAAAGAGGTCCACCCAAGGAACATATATGCAAAATAAAAATGAAATCCAACAGGTGGTTTTGGAGGAGAAGATTTTTAAAGAGTTTTAATTTTTTGTGTTGTTTTGTTGCCATGGCAACCAGAGTTCTGGGTGTAACAAAATTCTTTGAAGGAATTTAGAAGAGGACAAAGTAAGGAACATTCCTGTGAAGTTTGGTTACAATGGGCCCAATAGTTTAGGAGGAGAAGATGTTTTAGCATTACACTATATGTTAAATATGGAAAATAAGCCCCGCCCATGGCGGCCATGTTTTTTGTCGGATCAAAATTTCTTCAAGGAATCTGAAAGAGGTCAACCCAAGGAACAGTCATGCAAAATAAAAATGAAATCCAACAGGTGGTTTTGGAGGAGAAGATTTTTAAAGATTTTTAATTTTTTGTGGTTTTGTTGCCATGGCAACCAGAGTTCTGGGTGTAACAAAATTCTTTGAAGGAATTTAGAAGAGGACTATGTAAGGAACATTCCTGTGAAGTTTGGTTACAATTGGCCCAGTAGTTTAGGAGGAGAAGATGTTTAAAGAAAAAGTTAACGCACGGACGCACGACCGCACGGACGCACGACGGACACAGGGCCATGACAATAGCCCCGCTGGCCTTCGGCCAGTGGAGCTAATGAGTGTTCGAGAGCGATTCAAATAAGGTTGAAGCTCTCATTGCAATCAAATTAAAATAAATTAGTATAAAGTAAGGTTTAATATCAATACTTCAAGTTGTTGTTGTTTTGGAGTTAATCAGCCCAATTAACAATCTTTAGGTCATTTCCAGCCACCCATTTTACTTCACCGTAATTTTCATGGGCAGGCTTACACAAAAGTGGGTAACCCAACCACTCATTTTCTGGGCACACTTATACATAAGTGGCCAACCAGTACAGTGAACTTCCTAGAAATTGACGACTGCCCTTCTTGGATCAGTGTAAGGGAGAGAATTACAGTAGAAAAGATTTCATGATCAATCTAAAAAAAATTTTATTGCATACCAGGTAAGGTAATCTGTGGTTGTAACCTGAGATAGAAAATCTGTTCTTACCCTGGTGTTCTTACCCAGACAAACTACATAAGTATAGTGCCCGAAAAATAAAATGTTAAAGCGAAATGAAAGTTTTTGGTGCTGTTGTGCAAGAAAAAGAATCTAATATGGTGTTCTGTTATAGATAGGCATTTCCAACCCGAGTTATGGCCGTTTTGAGCGAAAACCGAGGCTGTGAAGATGGGCGTTTCTAACCTGAGAGATGACCATGCTGAGCGGAACCGAGGCTGTGCACAGCCTGGGTTCCACTCAACACGGTCATCCCTCGGGTTAAAAACGCCCATCTTCAACAGACACTGATATCAGATTCTTTTATTGGCAACCCTGCAGGTATTAAAACTGCAACCTCCTAATCAAGAGTCGGAGGCGTATCCGACGGAGCAACTGAGGCTGGCAATACTTCAGGTGGATCAGTATGACACAGACTAATAGTACATAAAGGATCTTACATGAGTGTTCATGTATTATTGAATTTATAAACCCCATTGAGGAAGAGGGATAAAATGCAATGAGTTTAATGAATTTGATAATAAATGAGCATGAATGCAAGATTCTATTTATCATATCACATTTAAAAAGCATTTTATTTGTGATTTTTATTATTATTTTTTTTTTTTACAAAAATTGTTTAATATTCCATTAGTGACGTCATTAAGGACATCATATGTGCAACGTTTTGGGAAGCATCTATCTAATTTGCATATTTAATCCACTAGTGGATTACGGATTTTAATACATGGTCTTATTGAGTCTCAGACATGATGTAATATGATTAAGAGGCTTATGAGTTATTCTTCTTACGCCGACTTTCTTACTAGGTCATGCCTCAGTAGAATGCTAGCTTTTTCTCTTGTGTGGGGTTTAATGACAAGCAACCCTGCATTTTGAAACATCTCAAGGGTAAGAGAAAAAGAGACAAAAAGAGATAATTAAATAGCCGTATTGACATCCTATTCGGGCAGTTATGTTTCTTCTTTTAGCTGTAGTTCTATTTCTGATAGAAGCCACCATGGGGCAGTGGTTATGCTACTCTCCTTATAAACCAGAGATCGCAGGATCGATTCCGGGCTTCTCCAGACTTTCGGATGAGTCTTTTAACCGAGGTCCTGTCTCCTTATGACCTTAGCTGTTGGTGAGACGTAAAATTCAAACACTCACTCTATTTCTGATAGAAACTAGAAATGTGTCCAGACGACACAGATGCCCCCGCCAAGGGCCCCGCCTCACCCCAAAAATCCATGTTGCAACAAAATTTTCTAAGTGTGCGACCTTGACATTGAGGTCATGGGCAGGGTCGTTGGTATGGGTGAATGAGACTTGGGACCTGTATCTATCATCATTCCAAATATGAAGCCAATCTATAAATATGAGACGTAAAACTTTAAATAATAAGACTAAGTCTGTGACCTTGACCTTGAGGTCAGGGGTGGGGGTATATACAACTTTGGACCTGTAACTATGATCATACCAAATATGAAGCAAATCTATATGGTTTGGTGAGTATGAGCTCTTAATAAACTTTAAATAAAAAATTTCTTTGTCTGTCTGTGACCTTGACCTTTAGGGCATGTGCATGGGTGGGGGTATTGGACCAGTATCAATCATCATACCAAATATAAACTTAATTCATCATACGATTTGGAAAATATAAACTCTTAAAATATCTAATTAAAATTTTTTAAGTCTGTGACCTTGACCTTGAGCTCATGGGCATGGGTGGGGGTATCAATGAATTAAATGGACAGGTATCTAACATCATACCAAATATAAAATCAATCCATCACACGATTTGGAAAATATCAACTCTTAAAATATCTAATTAAAAATTTCTAAGTCTGTGACCTTGATCTTGAAGCCAAAGGCATGAGTGGGGGTATTGCCAAATAAACATTTGGACCTGTATCTATCATCATAGCATACATAAGCCAAATCCATAGTATGGTTTGGAAAGTTTGAGCTCTTTAAAATCTTTAACAATAAAATTGTCTAAGTCTGTGACCTTGACCTTGAGGTCATAGGCATGAGTGGGGGTATTGCTGAATTAAACCTTGTATCTATATCTACCATCATATGAACCAAAGCCATCATAAAAGTTCAGGTTCTACCAGGTACAAATATCTTAACTGGAGTCTTTAACATGGAAAATTTCTAAGTCCATGACCTTGACCTTGAGGTCATTGGCATGGGTGGGGGTATTGCTGAATATAACTTTGGACCTATATCTATAATCATACCAATTATGAACCAATTCCATCAAATGGTTTGGAAAATATGAGATCTAAAATGTTCAAGTCTACCTGTTATAAAAACCTTAACCCGAGTCTTTAAAATTGAAAATTTCTAAGTCTGTGACCTTGACCTTGAGGTCACAGGCATGGAAGGGGGTATTGCTTAATAGAACTTTGGACCTATATCTATCATCATACCAAAGATGAACCAGTTCCATCAAATGGTTAGGAAAATATGAGTTCTAAAAGTTCAGGCTCTACCTGTTACAAAAACCTTAACATGAGGTTACAGGATCACGTACGTACATACACACACACCCAGACGGACGTACACATGTACGCACGTACGGAAAACCGAAAAACTATATGCCCCCGGCATCATGCCGATGCGGGGGCATAAAAAGTCCTTTACTTTATTTGATAGATTAGAAAACATTCCAATCACATGAAAATACCTCATGTACTTTTTAAAAAAAATGAAAAAAAAAAACAAAACAAGAGGGCCCAGAGGGCCCTGGTTCGCTCACCTGTGTGTCACTGTCTCGAGTGCATTCTATTTTTAGCTCTTGTGGCCATCTTGTTCATCAGCAGAGTGATTTTAGCTTATTTGGTAGGGAGTAACCTAGGCAACATTCCTGGGAACTTTGAATCAAATTGGCCTTAGCGTTTAGGGGGAGTTTCCGTTTGAATCAAATTTACAATATTTTTCTATTTTTACCTTCGGTGGCCATTTTGTTCATCCGAGTGGGATTGTTTTAGCCTTTTTGGTAGAGGATAATCTAAGCAACATTGTCGCAAGGAACCTACATGCTAAATATGAAGGCTGTATCTCAAATGCTTTAAAAGTTATGACAAAGTAGGTCAAAGGTCAAGGTCATGGGTCAAAAGTTTTGAATGGCTGAGAAAACCTTGTCACAAGGAACATGCATGCCAAATATGAAGGCTCTATCTCATATGGTTCAAAAGGTATGATAATGTAGGTCACAGGTCAAGGTCACAGGTAAAATCTTTATGAGTGGATAGCCCTTGTCAGAAGGAACCTACATGTCAAATGTGAAGGCTCTATCTCAAACGGTTCAAAAGTTATGACAAAATAACCTACTGATCTACTTTTTGATTTGACATGACCCATATTCCAACTTAACTGAGATATTGTCCAGATAATCATTCTGAGCAAGTTTTATGATGATTTGACTGAAACTGTGGCCTCTTAGAGTGTTCAAAACGTTTTTCTATTATTTGACCTGCTGACCTACTTTTTGACCATACATAACCCATATTCAAACTTGACACAGATATTGTCAAGATGATCATTCTCAGCAAGTTTGATGATGATCGGACCAAAACTTGGGCCTCTAGTGTGTTCACAAGGTTTTTCAACAATCTGACCTACATCATTTTGAGCAAGTTTGATGATGATCGGACCAAAACTGTAGCCGCCAGTGTGTTCAGAGGGTTTTTCTATGATTTGACCTACAGACCTACTTTTTGACCCAACATGACTCATATTTGAACTTGACTGAGATATTGTCAAGATGATCATTCTGGGCAAGTTTGATGATGATCGGACCAAAACTGTGGCCTCTAGTGTGTTCACAAGCTTTTTCTTTGATTTGACCTACTGACCTACTTTTGACTCGACATGACCTGTATTCAAACTTGACCCGGATATTGTCAAGACTATCATTCTGAGCAAGTTTGACGATGACCGGACCAAAACTGTGGCCTCTAGTGTGTTCACGTTTTTCTCTGATTTAACCTACTGGTCTACTTTTTGACCCTACATGACCCATATTCGAACTTGCCCGAGAAATTGTCAAGATAATCATTTGGAGCAAGTTTCATGATGATCAGACAAAAACTGTGGCCTCTAGTGTATTCACAAGGTATTTCTATGATTTGACCTACTGACCTACTTTGTGACCCGACATAACCCATATTCGAACTTGACCGAGATATTGTCAAAATGATCATTCTGGGCAAGTCTGATGATGATCGGACCAAAACTGTGGCCTCTAGTGTGTTCACAAGGTTTTCTATGATTTGACCTACTGACCTACTTTTTGACCCGACATGACCCGTATTCAAATTTGACCAAGATATTGTCAAGATGATCATTCTGGGCAGGTTTGATAATGATTGGACCAAAACTGCAGCCTCTAGTGTATTCACAAGGTTTTTCTATGATTTGACCTACTGACCTGCTTTTTGACCTGGTATGACTCATATTCGAATGTGACCAAGATATTATCAAGATGATCATTCTGAGCAAGTTTGATGATGATTGGACATAAATTGTGGCCTCTAGTGTGTTCAGAAGGTTTTTCTATGATTTGACCTACTGACCTACTTTTTGACCCGACAACACTCATATTCGAACTGGACTGAGATATTGTCAAGATGATCATTCTGGGCAAGTTTAATGATGATTAGACCAAAACTGTGGCCTCTAGGGTCTTCACAAGGTTTTTTTCTGATTTGACCTACTGACCTACTTTTTGACCCAACATGACCCATATTCGAACATGACCGAGATTTTGTGGTGGTACAAATTGTGTGTAAGTTTAGTTAAAATCAAATCATAAATGAAACATCTATCATGCAGACAAGACCGAAATAGGCAATTTTTGCCCTTTCAGGGGCCGTAACTCCGTAACACATGATGGGATATGGCTGGTTCAAGAAAGGAACCCAGATCTCATGGTGGTATAAGTTGTGTGCAAGTCTGGTAAAAATCAAATCATAAATGAAGATGCTATCGTGCAGACAAGACCAAAATAGGCAATTTTTGCCCTTTCAGGGGCCGTAACTCCATAACACATGATGGGATATGGCTGGTTCAAGAAAGGAACCCAGATCTCATGGTGGTACAAATTGTGTGCAAGTCTGGTTAAAATCAGATCATAAATGAAGATGCTATCATGCGGACAAGACCAAAATAGGCAATTTTTGCCCTTTCAGGGGCCGTAACTCCGTAACACATGATGGGATATGGCTGGTTCAAGAAAGGAACCTAGATCTCATGGTGGTACAAATTGTGTGCAAGTCTGGTTAAAATCAATTCATAAATGAAGATGCTATCGTGCGGACAAGAAATTGTTTACGCACGCATGGACGGACGCACTGACGACGGACGACTGACAAAATGTGATCACAAAAGCTCACCTTGTCACTACCTGACAGGTGAGATAAAAACAAAAAACAAGAGGACCATGATGGTCCTATATCGCTCACCTGAGCTATGAGCTAAGAGTTTTGCACGTGCCCCAGTGACCTATTTGAGACAAGACTTTAAAGGTTTTTCCCTAATATGTCTATGTAAAGCGAGAGGGCCATTTTTGGTCCCAGGGCTATAATTTGAACAATCTTGATAGAGGTCAACTAGATGAAGCTTCATACTAAATATCAAAGACCTGTGCCTTCTGGTTTCAGACAAGAAGATTTTTAAAGATTTCCCTATCATAAGTAGAAGTAAAACAAAGATCAGGAATTGATACAATTAACTTACTCCACCCATAAAAGACACCAAAGGGAAAGAAATACAAACATTAAGCGACCAGACCATAATGGAAACCTAAACAAAGGAAGGCCATAAGGACAGTTACTTTCCCACAAAATGGCCATATGGCCATCCAAAACCAAAAGACACAAGTGATACACACAGTAAGTAACAAACAACAACATAAATAAATCGCCACAGAAGAGCCGCCTTGGAACGGTCAGTGGAATGTTTCCACTGGGGGGCTTAAATCGATTTTACGTGGCCACAATCCTCACCCTTACTTCCGCCTGCATAAAACCAGTGGGCCCCGGCACGGGGGCATTTTGGCCCTATGGCTATAATTTGAACAATCTTTGTAGGGGTCAACTAGATGAAGCTTCATATCAAATATCAAAGACCTGGGCCTTCTGGTTTCAGACAAGAAGATTTTTAAAGGTTTTCGATCCCTATATAAGTCTATCTAAAACCAGTGGGCCCCCGTGTGAGGCCATATTTGGCCCCACATCTATAATTTGAACAATCTTCATAGCGGTTCTATAGATGAAGCTTCATACCAAATATCAAAGGCGTGGGCCTTCTGGTGTCAGACAAGAAGATTATCAAAGGATTTCCCTATGTAAGCCAATATGAAACCAGTGGGCCCCGGTGCGGGGGGCATTTTTAGCCCCAGGGCTATAATTTGAACAATCTTGGTAGAGATCAACTAGATGAAGCTTCATACTAAATATCAAAGACCTGGGCCTTCTGGTTTCAGACAAGAAGGTTTTTAAAGGTTTTCCCAAAATATAAGCCTGCATAAAACCAGTGCAAACCGGCGCGGGGCATTTTTGGCCCCCGGGCTATAATTTGAACAACCTTGGTAGAGGTCCTCTAGATGAAGCTTCATACCAAATATCAAAGACCTGGGTCTTCTGGTTTCAGATAAGAAGATTTAAAGGTTTTCCATATATAAGCCTATGTAAAACCAGCGGGCCCCTGTGTGGGGCCATTTTTGGCCCCAGGGCTATAATATATAATAAAAAATCATCGTAGCAGTCCACTAGATGAAGCTTCATACCAAATATCAAAGACCTGGGCCTCCTTGTTTCAGTTGAGAAGATTTTCAAAGGATTTCCCTATATAAGCCTATGTAAAACCAGTGGGCCCCGGCGTGGGGGCATTTTTGGCCCCAGGGCTATAATTTGAACAATCTTGGCAGAGGTCCACTAGATAAAGCTTCATACCAAATATCAAAGACCTGGGCCTTCTGGTTTCAGAGTAGAATATTTTTAAAGGTTTTCCCTATATAAGCCTATGTAAAATCAGTGGGCCCCGGGGTTGGGCCATTTTTGGCCTCAGGGCAATAATATGAACAATCTTGGTAGAGGTCCACTAGATGAAGCTTCATACCAAATATCAAAGACTTGGGCCTTCTGGTTTCAGTCAAGAACATTTCAAAAGGTTTTCCCTATATAAGCCTATATAAAACCGTGACCTACTTTTTGACCCAACATGACCCATATTTCAACTTGACTGAGATATTGTCAAGATGATCAATCTGGGCAAGTTTGATGATGATTGGACCAAAACTGTGGCCTCTAGTGTGTTCACAAGCTTTTTCTATGATTTGACCTATGGACCTACTTTTGGACCCGACATGACCTGTATTCAAACTTGACCCGGATACTGTCAATATGATCATTCTGGGCAAGTTTGATGATGATCGGACCTAAACTGTGGCCTCTAGTGTATTCCGAAGGTTTTTCTATGATTTGACCTACTGACCTACTTTTTGACCCGACATGACCCATATTCGAATTTGACTGAGATATTGTCAAGACTAGCATTCTGAGCAAGTTTGATGATGATCAGACCAAAACTGTGGCCTCTAGTGTGTTCACAAGGTTTTTCGCTGATTTGACCTACTGACCTACTTTTTGACCCTACATGACCCATATTCGAACTTGACTGAGAAATTGTCAAGATAATCATTTGGAGCAAGATTCATGATGATCAAACCAAAACTGTGGCCTCTAGTGTATTCACAAGGTTTTTCTTTGATTTGACCTACTGACCTACTTTGTGACCCGACATAACCCATATTCGAACTCGACCGAGATATTGTCAAAATGATCATTCTGGGCAAGTCTGATAACAATCGGACCAAAACTGTGGCCTCTGGTGTGTTCACAAGGTTTTTCTATGATTTGACCTACTGACCTACTTTTTGACCCGACATGACCCGTATTCAAACATGACCGAGATATTGTCAAGATGATCATTCTGGGCAGGTTTGATAATGATTGGACCAAAACTGCGGCCTCTAATGTATACACAAGGTTTTTCTATGATTTGACCTACTGACCTACTTTTTGACCCGGCATGACTCTTAATCGAATGTGACCAAGATATTATCAAGATGATCATTCTGAGCAAGTTTGATGATGACTGCACATAAATTGTGGCCTCTAGTGTGTTCAGAAGGTTTTTCTATGATTTGACCTACTGACCTACTTTTTGACCCGACAACACCCATATTCGAACTTGACTGAGATATTGTCAAGATGATCATTCTGGGCAAGTTTAATGATGATCGGACCAAAACTGTGGCCTCTCGTGACTTCACAAGGTTTTTTTTCTGATTTGACCTACTGACCTACTTTTTGACCCGACATGACCCATATTCGAACTTGACCGAGATTTTGTGATGGTACAAATTGTGTGCAAGTTTAGTTAAAATCAAATCATAAATGAAACATCTATCATGCAGACAAGACCAAAATAGGCAATTTTTGCCCTTTCAGGGGCCGTAACTCTGTAACGCATGATGGGATATGGCTGGTTCAAGAAAGGAACCCAGATCTCATGGTGGTACAAATTGTGTGCAAGTCTGGTTAAAATCAAATCATAATTGAAGATGCTAACGTGCGGACAAGACCAAAATAGGCAATTTTTGCCCTTTCAGGGGCCGTAACTCCGTAACACATGATGGGATATGGCTGGTTCAAGAAAGGAACCAAGATCTCATGGTGGTACAAGTTGTGTGCAAGTCTGGTTAAAATCAAATCATAAATGAAGATGCTATCGTGCGGACAAGACCAAAATAGGCAATTTTTGCCCTTTCAGGGGCCGTAACTCCGTAACACATGATGGGATATGGCTGGTTCAAGAAAGGAACCAAGATCTCATGGTGGTACAAGTTGTATGCAAGTCTGGTTAAAATCAAATCATAAATGAAGATGCTATCGTGCGGACAAGACCAAAATAGGCAATTTTTGCCCTTTCAGGGGCCGTAACTCCGTAACACATTATGGGATATGGCTGGTTCAAGAAAGGAACCAAGATCTCATGGTGGTACAAGTTGTATGCAAGTCTGGTTAAAATCAAATCATAAATGAAGATGCTATCGTGCGGACAAGAAATTGTTTACGCACGGACGCACGCACGGACGACGGACGAAAAGTGATCACAAAATCACACAATAAAACAAACACACAATTTTTTTTTCCACTCAATACTGATACATGTACTTAACCCATTTTATACCCGAAACCCAAAACGGGTAGTTGGCAAACAGTGCAGGCCCAGATCAGACGCCACAGAATGCGGCGTCTGATCAGGGCCTAAACTGTTTGCTAAAAGTCCAGTCATTT
Organism: Lucinisca nassula; assembly: GCA_963580285.1. Lineage (NCBI taxonomy): Eukaryota > Metazoa > Mollusca > Bivalvia > Lucinida > Lucinidae > Lucinisca > Lucinisca nassula. Next base: position 4,041,435 of record OY757017.1, on the reverse strand, counting down.
TCAAAATCAATTTTGAAGAAATCACAACCTGTCACCCCCAAGTTTCGAAATGGACTCCCGTCATATATAAGGTGGAATACTGCATTTGGTACAAAAAAGGCGAAAGGACTTTACAAAGACTTGTGCTTTCAATACCGGGCAAACCTTGTAATGTTTGATTCAATACACAAAACAAAAGCAACATATAACTACTACCAACCCATATCACTGGTTCCATCTGGCTTTTTCTTCTTAGCAGGAGGCTCAGTCTGAAATCATTATACATGATCCACTAAAATATAGTAAAATTCCGCTATTAAGACAACATAAAATTAAGACTAATTCTGCTTTAAAAAGCTTATTTAGAAGATGGCACTTATTCGTTCTTAGTGTATTTTGCTGACAATGTCGTCTGATCAGGGACCACCTTCAGGACTGTTCAAAAGTGGTCTTAAAGACCACTTTTGAACGGTCCTAAATGTGGTTTTAATATAGGAATTTTACTGTATATGGAATTGCAGGATTGTATCTGCAGGAAAAATAATTGTCAAGGTAAAAAAACTTTCAAGGTCAATACCATTGTCAGGTCCACAATTTTAAAATAAGATATCATTTTGAAAGATATGGAATTCCAAGTAGACTTTAATTGAAGACATTAGGTAAAGTTTGTTTTAGTTTGTGTTGAGGTTTTACATCCTTGGCAGCACTATTTAGGTCATTTTGGAGACGTTGCTTCCGATTTTGTGGGACTTTTACCCGATATCGAGATGACACCACAATCCCTACCACCCAAAGAAACCACTAGGGTTGAAGGAGCGGTCCGACTCACACAACTGTTCCTGGGCAGGCTTATACATCTATGCAGCTCTGTGCGGAAGCACCATGCAGCCAAATCTATTTCTCCACGCCTCGAGGGTGCACAATAGGTAAAGTAAATATATACTACTCAAAGTTTGCTAAGGATCACATTTTATAATGTCTACTACTTTTAATAGATATATAGATATAAACGCCATGAGAAATTAGATCATTTTTTGAATCATTATTCATTTAAGGGTTCATTTGTATTCAAGTAATGGCCAAGTAAGTGTTCATTGCTGCGTGAATATGGCAGATGGAGTGAAGGGGTCGAAAATCAACATTTTTAGGATTGCTGTCGGAATTCAGAAAATCAGGAAAATCTCTAGTCTGTGAGATTTAGCTTAGTTAATAGCGTGTATGGTGCCCGTGGGCATTAATAACGGCCTGACATCGCCGTCGCATGCTACCGATAAGTGTACGGAGCTTATGCTGAGGAAGCTGGGCCCACTCCTCAGTGATAGCCTCTCTGAGCTCCTGGACAGTTGCTGCTTGGACCTGGCGAGAAGAAATGGCTTTCTGCAGCATATCCCATGCATGTTCTTTGGGTTTTAAATCAGGGGATCTCGCTGGCCAATTCAATCGCACAATTGTAGCTTGCTCAAGGTACCGGTTGGTGATGGGGGCCCTATGTGCACAAGCGTTATCATCCATCAGAATGAAATCAGGACCTATAGCACCTACATATGGGCGAACATGAACATCCAAAATTTCATTGACGAACCTGTCTGCCGTCAGTTTGCCGTTATCGATGACGTGCAGGTCCGTTTTCCCCTGGGCGCTAATTCCCACCCACATCATAACAGTACCCCCGCCATATCGATCATGTTCTGCAATACTAACTTCAACAAAACGTTCATTTCGCATCCTCCAGACCCTAGCCCGCCTCTCAGTGAAGTCCACACAAAATCTGACTCATCAGTAAAAGAATGGGGATCCAGTCAATAAGGGTCCACGTAATCTTGTGCCATTTCTAAACGCTCCTGAACATGGTGTAGTGTCGATGAGATGCGTATTGCAGGTCGTCGTGACCTCAAGCCAGCTTCATGCAACCGATTTCTAATGGTCTGCATACTAAAACGAACACCGGAAGCGTTCTGCAAGTCGTTATGTAACGTTGTTGCGTTGTTGAACCTGTGACATCAGACTTGTATTGCGATAAATCAGTCTTAAGCTTGAGTTGTTGAGCGTTCACAACCTCCGCCGTGCTGATGCATTACGTTTCCAGTCAAATGGAATGGAGTCCACATTCTTGAGACACTCTGGGTCACCCCAAGAACACGAGCAACCTCCCTCTGTGACAACCCAGCCTCAAGCATTCCAATGCCCCCATTCATCTCTTCTTGGCTTAGACGACGCCTAACTTGTCAGTCTGCCATACCTTACGTTAAATGCAATCAAAATTTGACGATAACACAAGCAGAACCTTGTTTCAGGTACACATGCACATGAAAGCAAATCGCCAAAATTCAAGGATTTTCACGGGTGGTCCTCTGCCCATGCATCTCGTGCAAAATGTACATTTCAAATCAATATCTGCATTACACGTTTTTGATGCCCCAACATTGATTTACCTTCCCTAGCAATTTGATTATATACGGAGATAATATGAACAAAATATCAGACGTCAAAAAAGTGATCCTTAGCAAACTTTGAGTAGTATATATTTTTGTAAGGACCAAGGCTTGTCAGGTTGACTGTTAATCAATCCACCCAAAGTTACTACCAAGGACCCTCGCTAAAACAACCTTATAATTGCCGAATTTGTCACTATAAGGAATAGTATAATAGGTAGTAAAGAAGCCTCCGTGGTGCAGTGGTTACGCTACTCGCCTTGTAAACCAGGGATCGCAGGATCGATCCCGGGCTTCTCCAGACCTTCGGATGTGTCTTTAAACCGAGGTCCCGTCTCCGTATGACCTTAGCTGTTGGTGGGACATAAAACTAAAACTCACTCAGTCACTAATAAAAGGACTTTCTCCCTTTAATAATTACTCCAAGAAACGAATGTTGTGGACATTTCTTAGAATCTGACATGGGAGACAAAAATACTTTTGCAGGAGTTTCCTTCCCTGAAGGTATATCCATTCCCCTTTAGTACACAGCAAACATTGAAAAATAATTAAAAAAAAAAAAAATTGACCAGTCTCAAATGATTTATACTGGTCTGCAATGATTTTTTGTTGCCTTACAGACAATCACACTCAACACTTTGAGCTGATGATGTTTGAACACTATACTAGGTTGGAACTTTCTGCTGCCAATTGTTTGACCAGGTGCAGTCGATCCTCTTAATACCGTCATTTGTTATAATGACAAAATTTGTTATAACGACAATTTCAATGGAATGAATCCAATGCTCAAGGCTTAGCCTCGGTTCCGATCGGAGAAAGCTTCACTCCGGTTAGAGACACCCATATTGAATCTGTAATCATGAAAGACACTTGTATTTTAATACTCCAAGAAACAAATGTTATAGATATTTGTTAGAATTGCCTCACCGAGGCAATTCTAACAAATGTCTACAACATTTCTTTCTTGGAGTAAGAACTACTGAGAGACTGGGATTCTTTATAACGGTGAATTCTTTATAACAACAAGAGCTGTCGCCGGACAGCATAGCTCGCCTGTTTCGCGCCTTCAAGATATAAGGTAAAATTACTGAACCATGAAATATAGGTCACACAAACCTAGATACATTTTGAGGTCAGTGATCAGGTCACATGGAATATATATGCCAGATATTACATTTCAGAATCACAATGTGTATGAATTATAAGGCAAAATCAATGAACCATGAAAATAGGTCACACTGACCTAGATATATATGTATTTCTATGTCAATCATCTGGTCACATGGAACTTATAATTCAGGACTGAAGTTTCCAAAAAAAAAACAAGAGGGCCATGATGGCCCTGGATCGCTCACCTGATCCATAGTGTAACAAGTGGGCCCCAGAGAGGGCCATTATTGGCCCCAGGGCTTTAATGTGCATAATGTTGAGGGAGGTCTTAAAGGTGAAGCTTCATACCAAACATCAACAAAGGCTATAATTTGAACAATCTTGGCAAAGGTCCACTAGATGAAGCTACACATCAAATAACAAAGACCTGGGCCTAGCGGTTTCAGAGAAGAAGATTTTTAAAGATTTTCCCTATATAAGCCTATGTAAAACCAAAGGGCCCCGGGATGGGGGCATTTTTTGCCCCAGCAAAAGCTTCATACCAAAAATCAATGACCTGGGATTTGTGGTTTCAGAGAAGAAGATTTTTGAAGTTTTTCCTATATAAGCCCTTGTAAAACCAAAGGGCCCCGGGGCGGGGGCATTTTTTGACCCAGCACTATAATTTGAACAATCTTGGTAGGGGTCAACTAGATGAAGCTTCATACCAAATATCAAAGACCTGGGCCTTGCGGTTTCAGAGAAGAAGATTTTTTAAGTTTTCGGTGAAAAAATCTATATTTGGCTCCTGTGACCTATATGTGCAACGGACCGGAACCATTTGAACAACTTTGAAAGGGGACCACCTAAGGATCATTCCTGTGAAGTTTGGTCAAAATCCGATCAGTGGTTTAGGAGGAGATGTCGTTTGAAGAAATTGTTTACGCACAGATGACAGACAAAAAGTGATCCTAATATAAAACACAAGAGGGCCATGATGGCCCTGGATCGCTCACCTGATCCATAGAGTAACAAGTGGGCCCTGGGGAGGGCCATTATTGACCCCAGGGCTATAATGTGCATAATGTTGAGGGAGGTCTAAAAAGGTGAAGCTTCATACCAAATATCAACAATGGCTATAATTTGAACAATCTTGGCAAAGGTCTACTAGATGAAACTACACAACAAATATCAAAGACCTGGGCCTTGCGGTTTCAGAGAAGAAGATTTTTTTCCTTACATAAGCCTATGTAAAACCAAATGGCCCTGGGCATTTTGGCCTCAGGGCTATAATTTAAACAATCTTAATAGAGGTCCACTAGATGAAGCTTCACACCAAATATCAAAAACCTGGGCCTGGTTGTTTCAGAGAAGAAGATTTTCAAAGATTATCTCTATTACAAGTCTATGTAAAACCAAAGGGCCCTGGGGCGGGGGCATTTGTGGCCCCAGGGCTATAATTTTAACAATCTTGGTAGAGGTCCACTAGCTGAAGCGTCATACCAAATGTCAAAGATCTAGGCCTTGTGGTTTCAGAGTAAGATTTTTCAAGATTTTTCCTATATAAGTCTATGAAAAAGCAAAGGGCCCAGGGGCGGGGGCATTTTTGGCCCCAGGGCTATAATTTGAGCAATCTTGATAGAGGTCCACAAGATGAACCTTCATACCAAATATCAAAGACCTGGGCCCTGCAGTTTCAGAGAAGAAGATTTTTAAAGATTTTCCCTATATAAGCCAATGTAAAACCAAAGGGCCCCGGGGCGGGGGCATTTTTGGCCCCAGCACTATAATTTGAACAGTCTTGGTAGGGGTCCACTAGATGAAGCTTCATACCAAATAGCAAAGACCTGGGCCCTGCAGTTTCAGAGAAGAAGTTTTTTTTAAAGATTTTCCCAATATAAGCCCATGTAAAACCAAAGGGCCCTGGGGCGGGGGCATTTTTGGCCCCAGCACTATAATTTGAACAATCTTGGTAGGGGTCCTTTAGATGAAGCTTCATACCAAATATCAAAGACCTGGGCCTTGCGGTTTCAGAGAAGAAGATTTTTAAAGGTTTTCCCTATATAAGCCTATCTAAAACCAAAGGGCCCGCGGGCGGGGGCATTTTTGGCCCCCGCACTATAATTTGAACAATCTTGGTAGGGGTCCATAAGATGAAGATTCATACCAAATATCAAAGACCTGGGCCTTGCAGTTTCAGAGAAGAAGATTTTTAAAGATTTTCCCTATATAAGCCAATGTAAAACCAAAGGGCCCCGGGGCGGGGGCATTTTTGGCCCCAGCACTATAATTTGAACAATCTTGGTAGGGGTCCACTAGATGAAGCTTCATACCAAATATCAAAGATCTGGGCCTTGCGGTTTCAGAGAAGAAGATTTTTAAAGGTTTTCCCTATATAAGCCTATGTAAAACCAAAGGGCCCCAGGGCGGGGGCATTTTTGGCCCCAGCACTATTATTTGAACAATCTTGGGAGGGGTCCATAAGATGAAGATCCATACCAAATATCAAAGACCTGGGCCTTGCAGTTTCAGAGAAGAAGATTTTTAAAGATTTTCCCTATATAAGCTCATGTAAAACCAAAGGGCCCCGGGGCGGGGGCATTTTTGGCCCCAGCACTATAATTTGAACAATCTTGGTAGGGGTCCACAAGATGAAGCTTCATACCAAATATCAAAGGCCTGGGGCTTGCAGTTTCAGAGAAGAAGATTTTTAAAGATTTTCCCTATATAAGTCTATGTTAAACCAAAGGGCCCCGGGGCGGGGGCATCTTTGGCTCCAGCACTATAATTTGAACAATCTTGGTAGGGGTCCAACAGATAAAGATTCAAACCAAATATCAAAGACCTGGGCTTTGCAGTTTCAGAGAAGAAGATTTTTAAAGATTTTCCCTATATAAGCTCATGTAAAACCAAAGGGCCCCGGGGCGGGGGCATTTTTGGCCCCAGCACTATAATTTGAACAATCTTGGTAGGGGTCCTTTAGATGAAGCTTCATACCAAATATCAAAGACCTGGGCCTTGTGGTTTCAGAGTAAGATTTTTCAAGATTTTTCCTATATAAGTCTATGAAAAACCAAAGGGCCCAGGGGCGGGGGCATTTTTGGCCCCAGGGCTATAATTTGAGCAATCTTGATAGAGGTCCACAAGATGAACCTTCATACCAAATATCAAAGACCTGGGCCCTGCAGTTTCAGAGAAGAAGATTTTTAAAGATTTTCCCTATATAAGCCCATGTAAAACCAAAGGGCCCCGGGGCGGGGGCATTTTTGGCCCCAGCACTATAATTTGAACAATCTCGGTAGGGGTCCACAAGATGAAGCTTCATACCAAATATCAAAGACCTGGGCCTTGCAGTTTCAGAGAAGAAGATTTTTAAAGATTTTCCCTATATAAGCCTATGTAAAACCAAAGAGCCCCGGGGCGGGGGCATCTTTGGCCCCAGCACTATAATTTGAACAATCTTGGTAGGGGTCCAACAGATGAAGATTCATACCAAATATCAAAGACCTGGGCTTTGCAGTTTCAGAGAAGAAGATTTTTAAAGATTTTCCCTATATAAGCCCATGTAAAACCAAAGGGCCCCGGGGCGGGGTCATTTTGGGCCCCAGCACTATAATTTGAACAACCTTGGTAGGGGTCAACTAGATGAAGCTTCATACCAAATATCAAAGACCTGGGCCTTGCAGTTTCAGAGAAGATTTTTTAAGTTTTCGGTGAAAAAAATCTATTTTTGGCTCCTGTGACCTATATGTGCAACGGACCGGAACCATTTGAACAACTTTGAAAGGGGACCACCTAAGGATCATTCCTGTGAAGTTTGGTCAAAATCCGCTCAGTGGTTTAGGAGGAGATGTCGTTTGAAGAAATTGTTTACGCACGCACGCACGGACGCACAGACGGACGCACGACGGACGGCGGACAAAAAGTGATCCCAAAAGCTCACCTCGTCACTACGTGACGGTGAGCTAAAAAGAATAGTATTCAATGTGGCAGAGTCGCTGCATCATGAAATTTAGGTCACACTGACCAAGATATAATTTCGAGGTCAATCATGGGGTCACATGGAATAAATAATCCAGGCATGATGTTTCTTCATGAAAAAGTATTCAAGATAATAGGCAAATCACTGACCCATGAAATATAGGTCATAGTGACCTAGATATATTTTGAAGTAAATCATGGGGTCAAATGGAACTAATAACCCAGGTATGACATTTCTGCATCAAATAGTAATAAAGATAATAGGGAAAAATCACTGAACCATGAAATATAGGTTACAATGACCTGGATTTATTTTGTGGTCAATAATTAGGTCGCATTGAATAAATAATCCAGGTGTAACATTTCTTCATCAAATAGTATTCAAGATAATAGACAAAATCACCGCACCATGAAATAAAGGTCACAGTGACCTAGAGATATTTTTAGGTGAAGCATAGGGTCACATGGGACTAATAACCTAGGTATGACATTTCTCCATCAAATAATATTCAAGATAATAGGCAAAATCATTGAACCATGAAATATAGGTCACACTGACCAAGCTATATTTTGAGGTCAATCATGGGGTCACATGGAACTAATAACCTAGGTATGACATTTCTCCATCAAAAAGTATTCGAGATAAAAGACAAAATCACTGAACCATGAAATATAGGTCACACTGACCTAGTTATATTTTGGGGTCAATTATCGGGTCACATGGAACTAATAATCCAGGTATGACATTTCTGCATCAAATAGTATTCGAGATAATAGGCAAAATCACTGAGCCATGAAATATAGGTCACACTGACCTAGATATATTTTGCGGTTAATTATCAGGTCACATGGAACTTATAATCCAGGTATGACATTTCTCCATCAAATAGTATTCCAGATAATAGTCAAAATCACTGAACCATGAAATATAGGTCACAGTGACCTAGATATATTTTGAGGTCAATCATGGGGTCACATGGAACTAATATCCCAGGTATGACATTTCTCCAACAAATAGTCTTCAAGATAAAAGGCAAAATCACTGGACCGTGAAATATAGGTCACCATGACCTTCACCCTTTTACACTTGAGCCAATGTCGCATGGTTGGCTTATGTATAACCAATTCTGTCTATAACTTGTTAGCATAAGGGAAAGGTATACAACAAATTACAAAGTTGTCCTAGATTTTGACCCCTAGCCTCACCCCTTCCCCACTCCCAGGCATGAACCCAGGGGTGTGTTGTCTTGGGATCTCAGAAGACACTCCCAGGTATCCAAGTTGTAAATATGAATGCTTTGTGATGAGTGACTGCTGAGATATAAGCATTTCAAAAACTTTAACACAGAATTACATAGGTGTTTTAGATTTTGACCCCTAACCCCACCCTGGGGCATGACCCCCGGGGGCTGTTCTCTTTGAACATCAGAAGACCCTCCCAGGCACTAAAGTTCCAAATATGAGTGCTCTGTGATGAGTGACTGTTGAGATATAAGCATTTGAAAAACTTTAACACAGTGTGACGCGCACGCGCACGTGCACGCGCACCCGCACGCGCACGCCAATCGAGGTGACAACAATAGCTCTCCATGTACTTCGTACAGGCGAGCTAAAAAAATATTAATCGTTATAAAGAGGGTTCTCAGTAGCAAACTGATTTTTCAAGCGGCAAATTTGCTAGCATTAACTTCAATACCTGTTTATGATAGTTCTTATCACAGCCAGTCTGTGTCAACCCCTGTCTGGCTGAATATGTAAATATGCCACACCCACTACTGATTATCAACCAATCACATTACTTGATACAGATTATTGCAACAAATCCATAAACTGATTGACAAACAATGAAGATCCAGATCAGATGGCTTCTCCAGAAACCATATGATCTGGATCTACATTGTTTGAAAGATAAGACATATCTGGACTCAGCTGGACAAGGGTTAATACCTACCTTTATTTCAACATCTGGGAATTTTTCACTGGTATCTTTCTCTGTGTACTTCAGTAAGAGAGAGTTTCCCAATCGAGACCCCAGGAAAATATAGCCTTCTTCGCACTGACACATCTGAAAGACATTTTGTTTGTGTTTGAGTTTTACGTCTCACCAACAGCTAAGGTCATACGGAGATGGGACTTCGGTTTAAAGACTCATCTGAAAGTCTGGAGAAGTCCAGGATCGATCCTGCGATCCCTTGTTTACATGGCGGGTAGCATAACCACAACACCACGGAGGCTTCTGAAATTTTGGTTGTACAAATAGTCAAATTTAAACGGCTCAAACACCTTTGGGGCCAGAAAAATATGGTAATAAATAAAGGACAGTTTTTGTTGTTGTTTTTTTTGGTTTGAATTGGGGTTTAATGTCCCCATCAACACTATTTAGGTCATTTTGGAGACGTTGCTTCCAATTTTGTGGGACTTTTACTTGACACCCAATGAAACCAGAAAGCTTATATGCATTGGACGATCTGACTCACACCGCTTTGCCTGGGCAGGCTTGTCCTTCTAAGAGGTTTACCAGTAATCGTTTGTGGTTAGATTCAGCTCTGCCTGGAAGCATCATGCAGCTCAATCTATTTCTCCGAGCCCTGTTGGGCAAATAAAGGACTGGTATGGACATCTTATAACAATGAATTTGTGACTTGTTCAATGTTGATAAAAGCTTTGATTGTAGGTAGATCCACTTGTCAAAACTGACACAACAAGATGATTATAACTACATACCAAACATCATCATCATCATCATCATCATATTTTTATTAACCCTTATCTCACTGTTCACATCAACCCCTATCTTTGCAAACAATGTAGATCCAGATCAGATGGCTTCTGAAGAAGCCATCTGATCAGGATCTACACTGTTTGGCATTCAGTTTATGAATTTGAAGCAATAAATTACATCAAGTACAGTCAAAATCGCCGAATCGGCCACCTTTATAAGAGCGCCTCCTGTGTAAAAGCGCCGGTATGAAACATTCCCGATGATTTTCACTATATAATTTAACTGCATAAAAGCGCCACCTCTTTAAATGCGCCATCGGCCAGTAAATCAATTCCCAAAACGCTAATTGTTCTTCAAAGACGGCCACCCCATACCTGTTGAATTCGATAATCCAATTATCTAGTCGGATAATTGCTTGGTGTTGACAATTGAATCCAATTATGTCAACAAAATGTGTGAAAGTTGGATACAGGTAGATATGCCTTCAGGGAAAACGGTCTGCAGTTAACTCACTCTCGCGAACTCGCGTTATTTCTCGCATAGTCACGTGTGATTTGAAAGGAAATTTTACCTGTGTTTACTCATTCTCGCGAACTCACGTTATTTCTCGCATGGTCTCGGGCGATTTTACAAGAAAAGTTTGACAGTTTTGTGAAAAGAGAGAAAAAAAAATCGGTATTATAAATCTCTAATTCATAAAGAATTGACCTTCTAATGGTGTTTTTGGTATAAAAGTTCCTTGATCGTAATAAGGCCGATAGCCGAAGTTGGCGGACGGTCGGCGGGCCGAAAAAACGTTTCGATGGAAAACACATCGAACTGCCTTACTTCGTGTTGTTGGCTAGATCTTACATAAAATACATGATTTTTAACATTAATACTTGTTTCTATTGAGGATTACACTAATTTTTCATAGCTCATATTTGTGATTTCGAGAATCAAGTCTAGACGTTTCGCCCCCATGTTTTTCGGCCTTAAATGAATAAATGTGATTTGCTATTTTCTCACCCAATTATTAGTTGAACAAAAGCCCCGAAATGGTAATAATAGTGCGGCGACATATTTCATTAAAAATTTCATTTCTGGCTGAACCTCCATAAGACAACCACCTGTGTATAACAGCCAATTCCTCCATTCCCAAAAGTGGCTCTCTTATACAGGTTTGACTGTAATTTGATTGGTTGATGGACAGAAATTGGTGTGGCTTAAATGCAAGATATGGGTTAACATGGCAGATCTCACACCAGATCTCCAGGTTTGTCTATCACAAGGGTCGATAGCTGAGAGCTTCCACTCTCTGCGATCTCTCTCTGTCAGCTGCTTCAAAGTCATCTTGGGTCTCCCAGGTCCATGTTTTCCATCCACCTGTGTATGTCAAAGGCTATCTTGACTGCACCCTTGGAACTTTCCATGTTTCCATACAAGCCAAGCCTTCTCTCCTTCAGGATGAGGTTCTGATCCTCAATGCCAAGCCGTGCCAGTAGCTCACTGGACCTGAAGATGACAGTGTCTTGCAGCTTGATATTGCAGATCTGTCTGATCATTGACCTGTCATTCTGATGCAAAGGTTTGGTCTTGTAAATGGCCAAAAGCTCTGCAAGTGGGGCATTATACGCCCATGGCAAGTTAATATTTATTGGACTGCAACCTCGAAACAATATGAACAGCTCCATATCATGATCTTTGTTTGTTTGATTTGAGGTTTGATGACCCCGTCAACACTGTAAAGGTCATTTTGGAGACGTTGCTTCCAATTTTGTGGGACTTTTACCCGACAATGAGATGAAATGACATCTCAAGCCCTGTCACCCAATGAAACCAATAGGGTTTATCAGCATGGACGGTTCAAATTGCACCACTTTTCCTGGGCAGGCTTAGATCCTCTAAGCAGTAAACCAGTACTAATGTGCGGTTGGATTCCGCTCTGCGTGAAAGCATCGTGCAGCCAATATATTTCTTCAAGCCCCGATGGGCGGGGGCCTTATATCATGGTCTAACTAAATTGTAGGAGGAGTTAGCTGGAAATGAATGTTTTCAGAAAGTTTCAAAGGGGAATACTTCTTTAAATATTTGAAGAACCATAACCTCTAAACAATATGTGCCGCTCCACATCATAGTCGAACTGTATATCACATTTTAGCCAGACCAAATGTAACCTGCAGAAAGTAGCCACAAAAAAATGTGTAAAGAAATTTTTGAAGGGGCATAACTCAATTCATATTTGGTGGGCCATGACCTCGAAACAATATGCACTGCTCCACATCACTGTCTTAGTATATACCAAGTTTCAGCTCCATCGGAGGAGTTAGCCACAAACAAAACATTTACGGAAATCTGCAAAGGGGCATAACTCTATTAATATTTGGTGAGCCATGACCTCGAAACAATATGCGCTGCTCCACATTGTGGTCAAACTACATATTAAGTTTAACCTGTTCAAATGTTAACTGTAGGAGAAGTTAACCAGAAACAAAATGTTCACAGAAATTTTCAAAGGAGCATAACTCTGTAAATATTTGGTGGACCGTAACCTGGACACAATAATATTATGCGCTGCACCACATCATGGAATAACTACATATCAGGTTTCAGCTTGACCGGATCTAAACTAGAAATGTTTTTAGAGGAAAACAATGTCCCCCCACCATAAATATATCTTAAACAACCATTTGACTCTAATAACTAGGTTAAGGTCTACAAAATGTTAGATGCAAACAAGCCATTTTTTGGCCCAAAACTGACAGTTTTCAGGTACCTGTGACCTTAAAAAAATATAGATTCAACTTCGGTTAAGTTGATGTCACACCAACCCCTTACTACATCCTCCACCACCCCAAGCCTCCCCAAAACTGAAATATGATATGTACAGCATATCTATTGAGTTAATAAAAATAGCTATGTTCATGACAAAAAGTATTGCAAGAATTATATCCAATCTATCCCATAGAGAATAGACATGCATAGTTTCAAGACAGTTTTGTATAAAACTGTAAGAGGGCCTTTCGATGACAAGGGGCACCTACTGTCTATCTATTGAGGGTTAAAATGACTATTAAGTTTATAATGTGGAAAAGGTTACAAAATGAGATCCAAGAATTAAATTCAAATTAAATAAACAACCTCATACCATGGAGAAAACGCATGCCAAGTTTCAAAATGATTGGTATAAAACTGTAAAGGGAGTTGCGATGACAAGAGGTACCTACTGTATATCAAATGAAGATTAAAAATCACTAAGTTCACAATGTGGAAAAAGTGACAAAAATTGAGAGTGGGGCAAATACTTTTGAAATTATTACCGGGGTTAAGTTTTTGGTTAAGGCATGACAAACACACGGACAAAAGCAATAAAGCTATGGCCCTTTGTCAGAATATAGGTGTTGTGATGGTAAGTATGTGGGTGAATTTTAATGAGAGTAGGACAAGTTATGACTGAGGTTAAGTTTTTGGTTAAGGCGTGACAAATACATGGACTGAAGCAATATACAGTCAAACCTGTATTAAGGAAGCACCTAAGGGATAACCCAAATGTGCTTGCCTAAGACAGGTGCTTGTTAATCCTTGTCCTGCTGAACCCGGATATGCCTTTTCTTTGAAACAATGTAGATCAGGATCAGATGGCTTCTGAAGAAGCCATTTGATCAGGATCTACATTGTTTGTCATTCAGGTTGTGAATTTGTTGTAATAATTTGCATCAAGTAATCTGATTGGTTGATAATCGGTAGTGGGTGTGGCATATATGAATATTCAGCAGGACAAGGGTTAATACAGGTGAGTATTAATGCATTTGCTATTTTTGGGAACCAAATGCCTGCTTGCTTAAGACAGGTTGCTTGCTTAATACAGGTGGCCACAATGACAGGTTTCACTGTAGTTATGGCCAGTGTGGGACCCTAACAATATGCGCTGGGCCATATGTAGTCTATAATACGTACACATGTGGTGAGGACGCTTGCCGCTGATTTGTCAAAGTGGAAACTTCTAACACTTCTCATACCATCCACCATCAATGTCAACACATACCTACAGAAAAAAGACAGATGCCAATTTTCTCCATGTTTAACCCATTATACGTATACAAGTGGACTCTTCCATTGCTATAAGATGGACACGTCCATTTGTCATATGAGGGGCATCAGGCCTATTTTTTGGTTTTTATTATATTTTTGATGGAAAATTCTATTAGGAAATAGTGTGGCGTCTGATCTAATGAAACCAATACGTTTGTAAGCATGGACGGGCCGACTCGCAGCAAATTTCCTGGGCAGGCTTAGACGTTCTAAGCGGATTACGAGTACTCATGTGTGGTCGGTATCAGCTCTGCGTGGAAGCATCGTGCAGCCCAATCTATTTCTCCAAGCTACTATTAACGGTACTACAGTACCGTTAATAGATTTCAATGGTAAAATTACCGAGTTAGGGTTCGGCACCAGACAAAGGTCAACGCTTACGAGAAATTTGAATTACTTCCCTTGGAATGTCTTACCCTTAATATTTTAGCCTTTTGAAATGGTTTTTAATGGCGCACATGGTCTTTGAATGATTTTTTACTGCTAAAAATCTATCTGGAATATGTTTTATCATTTGCTTTTAAGCTGGAATAAATCTGACTTTTTTTTTACATGCGGCTCTAGAAAATCAGTTTTATTGCAGTTGACCGATCACATTGTCTGCAATGATGTTTAAAATTTCTGCTGAGCAGTGATCCTTAAAAGAGCGTGATAAATATTTTTTCCAGTTGCGTAACTGAATTCTTTAATCTCTTTATCTCGCTAAGCCAACACTTTTGATTGTGCCAATGGCAGTTCATGTTTATCATGCGTGTCAAACTAAACAAGTTGATATACTTTATATTCAACTCTGCTAATACCGATGACATGTTTGGAGGCCTGCAATAAATATCAGAAAGTACCGTTATATAGACCGTGTTAGCTACCATATTACCGCAGTCAAAAGTGGGAGGAAAATAAAGTTGTTGTGCTTAAAACCTGATAGAATCCTTGGATAATATATATAAATGTTGGCTGGGGAAAATATGGGGTCCAAACTAAAGCCGTGTTATATCAGAATTCGTGCTGTAACGAATCCTGCTATAACCAGGTCCCGGTGTACTTACAATTCTCCTCCCTTTAGTGATAAGACCAGCTGATCATATGAAACAAATGCAGCCTGTGCACAGTCTAAAGTGACTCTCACTCCTTCCTAAACACCTGATATACTTACAATTCTCCTCCCTTCAGTGATAAGACCAGCTTATCATAGGAAACAAATGCAGCTTGTGCACAGTCTAAAGTGACTCTCACTCCTTCCTAAACACCTGATATACTTACAATTCTCCCCCCTTTAGTGATAATACCAGCTTATCATAGGAAACAAATGCAGCCTGTGCACAGTCTACAGTGATTCTCACTCCTTCCTAAACACCTGATATACTTACAATTCTCCTCCCTTTAGTGATAAGACCAGCTTATCATAGGAAACAAATGCAGCCTGTGCACAATCTAAGGTGATTCTCACTCCTTCCTAAACACCTGATATACTTACAATTCTCCTCCCTTTAGTGATAAGACCAGCTTATCATAGGAAACAAATGCAGCCTGTGCACAATCTAAGGTGATTCTCACTCCATCTTGTACTCCTGAAATATACAAGTATAAAATGTACAATTTTATAAGGGGTCTACACAGTTTGCTCAAAGTATATACATTTTGTAAAACTTACACTTACACAAAATACTTGTCACCCCTATAGCTGTGACTTATTAGGTGGAAGATATCAGTGTCATATTGATATTAGCACATTTCATAGCCCAAGATAAGTTGGGGTATCCAGAAATTATATTTCTTATTTCTGCATGAAAACATACGTTGTGGGTACTCATTAGAAGCGCCTCAGTGTTATGTTTTCGTGAAGAAAGAAGAAAAATATCAGTAGTTTTTGGATAAAAATGCGCCTTATCTGGAGCTATGCACATACCACTGGCTTCTCTTAGATAACCAATTTAGACCAACTGTCGGTCAGCCTCGGTAGCTCAGTCAGATGCGCGTCTGACTGGTTATCAGAAGGATGCGGGTTCGATACCTGCCAGGGTTGGCAACATTCTTTCGTGGAGACTGATCATAAAATCTTTTCTACGGTCATGCTCTCCCTTCCCCTGACTCAAGAATGGCAGTTGTCAGTTTCTGGCGAAAGAATGTGCACTGTACTGGTTAACCGCTTACGTATAAGCCTGCCCAGGAAAAGTCTAGTGAATAGGTAAACTGTCCGGCTCAAAAACAACCTAAACAGTGTTGACGGGACTGTTAAACTCCAATACAAACAAACAAAAGACCAACTGTCTTCAATATCTGGTGCCAGTTTTCAAAGTATTGTTAAAACTTTGATCATTTTAATGTGGCCAATATAAAATGTGACAAATAGGTTTACAAATATTTGCACAAAATAAATTGAGCAGCTTTTATCAATACAAAAGCTGCTCACATTTTTTTTTTTCAGAAAAAATACCACTATATTTGATATTGTACTTACAAGAACATTTAACATTTTGACCTATAACGAACTTGTAATGATGCTTCGAACATACTGGGCCTGATGTCATCATGAAGATGGGCTGATCATGTGACACTGTCATTAGGCAACATTGCGGACAAACAAATGTCTTGATTGGTTAAAAAAGCCCAAGGTTGGGCGGTCAAAACCAGGGGTGGTTTTAACCAGTGGTTTTAACCGGTTAAAACCTACCTGGTCAATACTCCCAAAGTGGTCAATACTGGTCGATTGAAATATTGAGTGGTCAATTGAATAATTTAGTGTTAAAAAAGCAAAGCTACTGAAACTATTTTGAAGTTTTGCTCTCTTTGCTGGAGGCTGATCATTTGATAGAGTTTCAGGTTCAGATGTTATTTCTTCAAGTGGCCTCTTAGCAATACTTTCTGGCTTTTTTAGCTCTGGGCATTTTTGTCTATGACTCATCAGTCTTAAGACCTTAGCACTAACTTAAACACATTGCACTGTTTTTTTTTTGTTGTTATTATCTTCCAAAATAGTGAAGAAGTTCCAAATTGGGTCTTTAGGTTTCATTCATTTTTGACACCTTCAGTAATAGCTTGATGATAAGATACTGTCCATGTTGCAAATTTCACACATTATGAATAAAGCCTGGTGTCAGTTTATAATACCCCTATTAGGGACATGTAATTGGTCAATTTAGAAATCAGATCTTTGCCACACCCACTGCAGTGGCATGGGTTAGTCTGTTTTGACAGCAATTTACAGGTGTTGCAGATACTTTTAAATATTCAAAGACATCAGTGAATCTTCAAATATTGTTTGGTTAATAAATAAAGGACCTTTCATAAATCCTTCAAAATCCATGATACATTCAGCTTATTCATATTCCTGTAAATCAAAATATGAACAATCAATCTAACCTATAAAGGAAAAAAGAGTAATTATAAAGATTGTTTGATTGAAAAGAACAGGCCTGTCTACAGTTCAGTGAGTCAATCAACCAGCAATAATGTCTTTTGACTTTTGATGAAATAAAAGATACCTCAAATAATTACTGTTATTAATAAAAACTATTTTGTCTTGTTCAGTGATGAAAATATAGTCTTAACAGCATGTACATGATGTAGGGGGAAAGCTTTTAAGACCAGTTTAGCAACAAGACAAAGTATATACTCCAGTGATTTAATTGACCACCAATCGACCAGTATTGACCAGTAATGACCGGTTAAAACCGGTTTTAACCACTGGCCTGGTCAATACTCATATTGACCGGCTTTTTGCCAACCTTGAAAAAGCCTTCAGTTGACATCACAACATAGCCATGGCTGTTCAATGTTATGACTGAGTATGCTTTTGCCCTGCATATTTTATATTATTATACCTCACATGACTTTTCCCATACATAATTCCCATAGGCCTGAGGGTGATAATTATTTTTTATTTTTCATCATTCTGCAATAAGTTGACTATCACATGCACAGCACTGGGTTCTTTTGGAAAGCTGGAGAAAAAGAGTTTGAACCAAAAATTGTAACAAAGTTGAGAAATTTTGGTACCAAAATGTTTCTTTTGATTTAATTAAGAAAACACATACCTAACATTTAGGGTTTCATTCAGAAATAACAAAGTTATACACATTTGAAATTCTGTATTTGTGTTTCATCTGCTAACATCGCTTATGTAGAAAGCCGATGTTATCAGATAGTTTGGAAAGGCATGACGTCAAAAGCTAGTGAGTTGTGCTGTATTTTTCATTAAAAATCCCTTAGTATTTATATACTACTATCACAGGTTAAGCTGGCTGATTATCTGGTAAGTCAAATGTTTGCTGATTTAACCCTTATGGCACTGATCAAAACTTGCAGATGAAATCTGCAACATGTTTTTCTTCGTTTTTCACTGAAAATAAGACAATTAATTCACAAGGAGCATCATCATATTAGGAAAACATGTTCATGTGAAATAATTATAATGACATCCAACACGGTGTCAGAAAATGACAAATATTAGGTAAAAAATGTAACATTTTTCTTATATCTGCTTTCAAAATAGATTGTGGTTGCTCCTTTGAACAGCCTCAATGAGGTAGTTCTAACAAGTACCCACAATCTATGTTTTTGACCTAGAATAAGCCAGATAACGTATACCCCATACACCCCACTTATCTCTGTATAAAGTGGGGTTTGGAGGGGTCTTCATTTCACGGATATGTTATCGTGATGAAAGTTAAGATGAATATTTGAACTGTTCATATGCAGACACTAAATTTAACCTGACTTATTGCAATAAATTTCAAATACATCCAGTCATAGGACCCATTGGGCTTGGAGAAACAGACTGGGCTGCATGGTGCTTCCACGCAAAGCTAAAACTGACGGCACAAGTACTGGTAAATCGCTAAGAAGGTCTGAACCTGCCTAGACAAAGCGCTGCGATATGAACCATCCCTGCACATAAACCCTAATGCTTGGGTGGGAGGGTTTGAGATTTGTCATTTCATCTCAATGTCAGGTAAAAGTCCCACAAAACTATGATGTATGAATCTTATATGGTGTGAGGGGTGGATGGAAAAATCAATCCCATGGGTCACTGTCCGGCATCACGAGGCTTCAGCACCCAATTTCGTAAAATCATTCTTCAATATAAAAATATTGGGTACAACATAAATGTTATATGACAGACTGCATGCATGGCAGTTAACCCAATCATGGTTGACAACTTTGTTTCCCTCTTTAATTGGTACCTGATGCTCTGTCTCTGGTGGGGCCGATCAGAGTCTTTAACTGTTGGTTTTCTTTTGCTCCAGCATTTCTGTTGTTTCTTGCTGTCGAGTCCTCACCTTGGTTTCATCTCTGTGGTTGTTTGATTTTTGTGTTCACAGAGATGTTGCACTGATGAGTTAAGAGGCCTTCATACGGACTGAACAAATTATTTGTCTTAATCGCAACGGAAGTAAGGGCGAGGATTGTGGCCATGTAAAATCGATTTAAGTGGAATTTGTTTACGCTGACCCTTCCAGTCGCGGTTTATTTTTGTTATGGTTTGACTTTGGGTGTTTGTGTCGCTTTATTATTTTATTTTGCATAGCCTATTGGCCATTTTATTGGAAAGTAACTGTCCTTTTGGCTTTCCGCTGTTGGTGTTTCCGTTGGGGTCTGTTGCTTCATGTTGTGTTTCTTTCCCTTTGGTGTCTCTGATGGGAGCTGTAGGTTATTGTATTGATTCCTGATCATTGCCTCTACTTCTATTTAGAACAGAATTTCTATCCCAAGCTAAAACTACCGTATGTATTTCCTTATCTGGTTTGCAAGAATGAATTTTTCTTACATGAACTGAAAAAAAGTCTCTTGTAGGAATGATGTGATAATCTAGCTATCATTCATCACTGCCTCCATTTTCATGTATTTAACCCTTTTTTGTACCAAATGGACTCTTCCTCCTTATATATAGCAGAAGTCCATTTCAAAATTTAGGGGTGTCAGGTTGTATTTTCTTCAAAATCTACTGAAAAAATGGCTGAATGTTTTGCGAACAGTGTAGGCCCTGATCAGATGCTGCATAAGCCCCCGCCCATAGGGGCTTGAAGAAATATATGGACTGCATGATGCTTCCACGCAGAGCTGAATCCGGCCCGCACACTAGTACTGGTAAACCGCTTAGAGGATCTAAGCCTGTCCAGGAACCGCAGTGCGAGGGGGACCCTCCATGCTAATAAACCCTATTGGTTTCATTGGGCGACAGGGCTTCAGAAGTCATTTCATCTCAATGTCGGGTAAAAGTCCCACAAAATTGGAAGCAACGTCTCCAAAATGACCTTTACAGTGTAAGAAACCTTCATGGTGCAGTGGTTACGCTACTCGCCTTGTAAACCTGGGATCGCAGGATCTATCCCAGGCTTCTCCAGATTTTCGGATGAGTCTTTAAACCGAGGTCCCGTCTCCGTATGACCTTAGCTGTTGGTGGGACATAAAACTAAAACTCACTCACTCGCTCATCTTTACAGTGTTGACGGGGACATTAAACCTCAAATCAAACAAACAAACAACCAGACGCTGCATTCTTCGGGATCTAATCTGGGCCTGCACTGTTTGCCAGGGTACCCGTTTTGGGGTATCTGGTCGTAATTGGGTTAAACAGCAATGAAACGACACACCGACCTCTTTACAACTGTTCATTATAACCTAAAGATGGATCCCAAACATTTATACCATAATGATCCTTAGTGCAAACAAGCAAATTCGTTGAATTGATATCCCCCACCGAATGGGTTTTTCGTGTAGAATGGCAAGAAAATATATCTGGCCAAAATTGAGGATGGTTCTAAGAAGCAAACTAGAGACAATGAGGAAGGGCCCCGCTGAACATTTACTCCCTGGATGAGAGGCTGTACCCTGACCTACTGACCTAATTATCAGTAGAGATTAACTTGTCTGTCAAAGTTGAGGTTTATTTACCTGTTATGTGGTTTCAAGGATACCAAAATAAAATTCACGAATATTAAAAAAACCCGATATAATCACCGAATAGACAAAATTCCTCAATTTCAATCATTTAAGGGGAAATAACTCTGGATAAAAAAGTCAATCCAGGTAAATCCGAAAAAAATATTGCGCGTGCATCACGGCAGCATAATAATACATATTTTTATTTCAAGTTTCATTCTATTCCATGTAATAGTTGCTGAGAAGCGGTTCCAGACAAAGTGAGACGACGAAAAATCCAGAATTTTAATCATTTAAGGGGCCATAACTCTGGGTGTAAAAAGTCAATTCGAAAAAAATTTGTGCGTGCATCACCACAGCATAATAATACATATTTATTTCAAGTTTCATATAATTCCATGCAATAGTTGCTGAGAAACAGTTCCCGACAAAAAAGTGAGAAGGCGAAAAATCCAGGATTACAATCATTTAAGGGGCCATAACTCTGGATGTAAAAAGTAAATCCGGAAAAAAAAATGCGCATGCATCACCACAGCATAATAATACATATTTAAAAAAACCCGATATAATCACCGAATAGACAAAATTCCTCAATTTCAATCATTTAAGGGGAAATAACTCTGGATAAAAAAGTCAATCCAGGTAAATCCGAAAAAAATATTGCGCGTGCATCACGGCAGCATAATAATACATATTTATTTCAAGTTTCATTTAATTCCATGCAATAGTTGCTGAGAAACGGTTCCGGACAAAGTGAGACGACGAAAAATCCAGAATTTCGATCATTTAAGGGGCCATAACTCTGGATGTAAAAAGTCAATCCAGAAAAAAATTGCGCGTGCATCACAGCAGCATAATAATACATATTTATTTCACGTTTCATTTAATTCCATGCAATAGTTGCTGAGAAACAGTTCCGGACAAAGTGAGATGACGAAAAAATCCAGAATTTCAATCATTCAAGGGGCCATAACTCTGGATGTAAAAAGTCAATCCGAAAAAAAATTGTGCGTGCATCACCACAGCATAATAATACATATTTATTTCAAGTTTAATTTAATTCCATGCAATAGTTGCTGAGAAACATTCACGAACGGATACTTAAGTGGCTAGGCGTCGGCATATTGACTACTTAAGCGGCAAATTCTCTTAAGCGGCAAGCCACCTAAGAGCGAATTTTTGCCACTTAAGTACCCAAATAACGGAATAAACCCCATTTGGACCTACGAATATATACTTAAGTGTCAAAATGTCCAAATTTTTTGCCCCCTAAATGTCGTTTCGTTGGTGCGGAAGGACGGACGGACGGAAGGACGGACGGACGGACGGAAGGACAGACGGACGGACAACGCCAAAACTATATCCCTCCTTCGGCGGGGGATAATGAAAACAGTGCAGACCCAGATCAGACTGCAGTCTGATCAGCATCTACACTGTTTGCCATTTCGTCTGCACCTTTTGGACTCTTTGCTAGATCATGAAACAACTTTGTCAAAAAGTTTAGTAGAATAATAGCAAAGCTTTAATGTGTTTGAATTTTTAGGATTTGTATGGTAGATGATATAGAAAAATGAACATTATTGTATATAATCTGGTCATTTTTCTATATAATCTATACATTTTTGGTTGCCGTGTATATGACCTCAACAAGCTGGCCTCTATATTCCAAGGACAATCCGATAAGCAAAGTTTCAGAAGTGTAACTCCAATAGTTTAGGAGATATGGCAAATCATAATTTTTGACCTTTGACCTTGGGGTCATGTTGAGGTCAAGGTCACACCAAAAGTGTTCAAATTTATTCTATATTCCAAGGGCCATCCAATAACTAAAGTTTCAGAAGTGTAACTCTAATAGTTTAGACGATATGGCAAAATCATACTTTTTTTACCTTTGGCCTTGGGGTCAAGGTCACACCAAAAGTAGCCCAACATATTCTATATTCCAAGGACCATCCAATAAGCAAAGTTTCAGAAGTGTAACTCCAATAGTTTAGGAGATATGGCAAATCATAATTTTTGACCTTTGACCTTGGGGTCATGTTGAGGTCAAGGTCACAAGAAAAAGTATCCAGATTTATTCTATATTCCAAGGGCCATCCAATAACCAAAGTTTCAGAAGTGTAACTCTAATAGTTTAGAAGATATTGCAAAATCATCCATTTTGACCTTTGACCTTGGGGTCAAGGTCACACCAAAAGTAGCCCGACATATTCTATATTCCAAAGACCATCCAATAAAGTTTCAGATGTATATCTCCAATAGTTAAGGAGATATGGCAAATCATAATTTTTGACCTTTGACCTTGGGGTCATGTTGAGGTCAAGGTCACCAAAAAGTTGCCCACTGCCATCTACATTCCATGTACTATCCACATGCAAACTTTCAAAAGTGTAACTTCAGTGGTTGCAAAGGAGATCCATTTACAAGAAACGTGACGGACAGACAGGCGGACATTCTCACGGATGTATACTTATGTGGCTATTTTTGGCAGGATTGATACTTAAGTGGCTACTTTTAGCCACAGAAAAGAAGTATTTTCGGTGTCTAACGGAATAAATCCCATAGACTTACACTGATTCTGTCCATTTACATAGCAACCTAACTATACATTTGTTGGTGCGGATGGACAGACGGACTGACGCCGGACTCAACTGTGGTAGGAAAACAATATACCAGATTTTTCTTCGAAAAAGCGGGTATATATAAAAAATAAACAGTGTATATGACCTCACCAATAGTGGTATAACATGGTTGTGGTATACTTACGAAGTGGGAAAGCACTGCATGTTGAAGCTATACTGTTGAGAGATACACCGTATGGCGGAACACTTTGATTCAAATATAACAGAGAATTTACAGCAAATACCAGCACACCACCTGTAACAGAGATAGTTTATTAGTGTCAGTTGTTCAAAACTAACAACGTCGTTAGTTAACATATTGTTTAAACTTTATTTAACCCATTTCAGACTGGAAACCCCTAAACGGGTACCGTGCCAAACAGTTGGTTGGTTGATTTGAGGTTTAACATCCCCGTCAACACTATAAAGGTCATTTTGGAGACGTTGCTCCCAATTTTGTGGGACTTTTACCCAACACTGAGATGAAATGACATCTCAAGCCCTGTCACCCAATGAAATTACCAGGGTTTATAAGCATGGAGGGTCCGACTCGCACCGCTTTGCCTGGGAAGGATTAGATCCTCTAAGCGGTTTACTAGTACTCGTGTCCGATCGGATTCAGCTCTGCGTAGAAGCATCATTCAGCCCATTTTTTTCTTCAAGCCCCAATGGGCGGGGCCGTAACATATTGTTAAAACTTCAAAGATGCTATGGAAATATTATAACCAGAACAGGAGCGCTGTTATGCAGTGGTAAAGCATTGGATTTGAGATGGAGAGGTAGTGGGTTCGATCCCCACAAGCGCCAAGTGTTGTTTCCTTGAGCAAGAGACTTTATCAACATTGCTAAGTACTGGTTCCAACCCAGGAAAAGAGGGCCACATGGAAGATAAGTACTAGTACTAAATGTGTTACCCTCTATAAATAAAGTTTATAATTATTATTATTGCAGTTGATATTTTGACTATTAACACTCTCTTAAAACAAACAATGCTTTGTACAACTGGTCCTAGAGCCAAGTTCTTAAGGCTCTGCATGCTTGGTATTTTTTTTTCGCAGCAGACTACATTTTGAAATATTTTTCTAAGTTTCCCAGAAAACAGATTTGACAACTCATGCAAATTATTTGCACGAGATGTCAAGTCCTGTTTTCTGGGAAAAATAAGAAAAATATGAACAATTTGTTGTCTGCAAAATTAGCCTAGAGAGATAGTCGTAACACATGAAGATATTTTTAAAAATATTTTTAAGGGAAATAACTTCTGTGACTTCCCGTTTAACCCTTTTTGTACCAAATGGAATCTTCCTCCTTATATATAGCAGGAGTCCATTCCAAAGTTTAGGGGTATCAGGTTGTGTTTTCATCAAAATTTATTTGGAAGATGACTGAACTTTAAGCAAACGGTGGAGGCCCTGATCAGACGCTGGCGTCTGATCTGGGCCTCCGCTGTTTGCCAGGGTACCCGTTTTGGGGTTTCTGGTACTAAATGGTTAAATGTCCTGTGCTCCTAGCCTTATCTGAAAAGGGATCTATTGGAAAACTTTTTACCTTTAGGGTAGACCAAAAGGAGCAAAAACCAATCTGAGTAGGGTTGCATCCCTTTGCACTATTTGTGTTCCCATAGAAAGTCAATTGAATGAAATTTTTAACCCTTATCCTTCTGTTGATGACAACCCCTGCCTTTGCAAACAGTGTAGATCCAGATCAGATGGGTTCTGAAGAAGCCATGGCTCTGATCAGGATCTACACTGTTGGTCTTTCAGTTTGCGAACCTGAATCAATAAGTTACATCAAGTACCGTATTTTGCCGTGTATAACACGCACTCGTGTATAATACGCACCCGATTTTCAGTGTCTGATCGGCGGGAAAAAAATAAGTTTGCAGAGGTGTAAAATTTCCCTCAAACTTACTCGCCCTTATTGTCTAAGCTTTTCATTTAGATGCTAAAAATGAAGAAAAAGTAAGGTCAATTTTGAAAACCTTACTCGCCCTGCCTTAAAACTTACTCGCAAATGCGAGCGGGCGAGTGGAATTTTACACCCCTGGTTTGTATATATAACACGCTTCAGTTTTACCCAGATGCCCCACAGGTAATTTGATTGGTTGAAATGTAAGTGGGTGTGGCCAAATTAATTTATGCAGCAGGATAAGGATTAATTAATGTCGCACAAGTAACAGTATTACATTATATGGCTATTCATGAAGTGTCACTGAAAAATAACATTTTTCCTGGCAAATTTGTGGAATAATATTTTTTTAAGAATACTCCTATTATGTCCTTTGATGATGAGATCGGTCAAAACCTTAAGGTAATTTGCCAATTGTTTCCACCAAGAAAAACAAACAAAAAACATTTACATTTGTAATGTCACATTGCCATACTCCAAATTCATTTAAGTCCAGAATAGGGAATATGGGACCCACTTTTACCGTAAAAATTCAGCTATAAGACCAGGATTTTTCCCTCCAAAATGAGCCCCAAAACATGACTCCATCTTATAGCCGAGGTCATGGACTGCCGGCTTTTTTCCGGCAATTTCCGGGGAAGACCAGCTGATCGGTGATTTTTTAATTGACCCATAAACCACCGCTACCATTTTTCTGCACGCGATCGGTAAATGACGTCATCCGACGCCAGCAAATCCACACATGTTTAATGTCATTGTTTTATATAATTTAATGGGGTGTATCTCTTTCATAAAAACAAGAGGGCCATGATGGCCCTGGATCGCTCACCTGATCCATAGTGTAACAAGTGGGCCCCAGAGAGGGCCATTATTGGCCTCAGGGCTTTAATGTGCATAATGTTGAGGGAGGTCTTAAAGGTGAAGCTTCATACCAAACATCAACAAAGGCTATAATTTGAACAATCTTGGCAAAGGTCCACTAGATGAAGCTACACATCAAATATCAAAGACCTGGGCCTAGCGGTTTCAGAGAAGAAGATTTTTAAAGATTTTGCCTATATAAGCCTATGTAAAACCAAAGGGCCCCGGGGCGGGAGCATTTTTGGCCCCAGCACTATAATTTGAACAATCTTGGTAGGGGCCCATTAGATGAAGCTTCATACCAAATATCAAAGTCCTGGGCCTTGTGGTTTCAGAGAAGAAGATTTTTAAAGATTTTCCCTATATAAGCCTATGTAAAACCAAAGGGCCCCGGGGCGGGGGCATTTTTGGCCCCAGCACTATAATTTGAACAATCTTGGTAGGGGTCCACTAGATGAAGCTTCATACCAAATATCAAAGACCTGGGCCTTGTGGTTTCAGAGAAGATTTTTAAACATTTTCCCTATATAAGCCAATGTAAAACCAAAGGGCCCCGTGGCGGGGGCATTTTTTGTCCCAGCACTATAATTTAAAAATCTTGGTAGGGGTCCACTTGATGAAGCTTCATACCAAATATCAAAGTCCTGGGCCTTGTGGTTTCAGAGAAGAAGATTTTTCAAGATTTTCCCTATATAAGCCTATGTAAAACCAAAGGGCCCCGGGGCGGGGGAATTTTTGGCCCCAGCACTATAATTTGAACAATCTTGGTAGGGGTCCACTAGATGAAGCTTCATACCAAATATCAAAGTCCTGGGCCTTGTGGTTTCAGAGAAGAAGATTTTTAAAGATTTTCCCAATATAAGCCTATGAAAAACCAAAGGGGCCCTGGGCGGGGGCATTTTTGGCCCCAGCACTATAATTTGAACAATCTTGGTAGGGGTCCACTAGATGAAGCTTCATACCAAATATCAAAGACCTGGGCCTTGTGGTTTCAGAGAAGAAGATTTTTAAACATTTTCCCTATATAAGCCAATGTAAAACTAAACGGCCCCTTGGCGGGGGCATTTTGTCCCAGCACTAAAATTTGAACAATCTTGGTAGGGGTCCACTAGATGAAGCTTCATACCAAATATCAAAGTCCTGGGCCTTGTGGTTTCAGAGAAGAAAATTTTTCAAGATTTTCCCTATATAAGCCTATGTTAAACCAAAGGGCCCCGGGGCGGGGGCATTTTTGGCCCCAGCATTATAATTTGAACAATCTTGGTAGGGGTCCACTAGATGAAGCTTCATACCAAATATCAAAGACCTGGGCCTTGTGGTTTCAGAGAAAAAGATTTTTAAAGATTTTCCCTATATAAGCCTATATAAAACCAAAGGGCCCTGTGGCGGGGGCATTTTTTGTCCCAGCACTATAATTTGAACAATCTTGGTAGGGGTCCACTAGATGAAGCTTCATACCAAATATCAAAGTCCTGGGCCTTGTGGTTTCAGAGAAGAAGATTTTTAAAGATTTTCCCTATATAAGCCTATGTAAAACCAAAGGGCCCCGGGCAGGGGCATTTTGGCCCCAGCATTATAATTTGAACAATCTTGGTAGGGGTCCACTAGATGAAGCTTCATACCAAATATCAAAGACCTGGGCCTTGTGGTTTCAGAGAAGAAGATTTTTAAATATTTTCCCTATATAAGCCAATGTAAAACCAAAGGGCCCGGGGCGGGGCATTTTTTGTCCCAGCACTTAAATTTGAACAATCTTGGTAGGGGTCCACTAGATGAAGCTTCATACCAAATATCAAAGTCCTGGGCCTTGTTGTTTCAGAGAAGAAGATTTTTAAAGATTTTCCCTATATAAGCCTATGTAAAACCAAAGGGCCCCTGGGCGGGGGCATTTTTGGCCCCAGCACTATAATTTGAACAATCTTGGTAGGGGTCCACTAGATGAAGCTTCATACCAAATATCAAAGACCTGGGCCTTGTGGTTTCAGAGAAGAAGATTTTTAAAGATTTTCCCTATATAAGCCTATGTAAAACCAAAGGGCCCCAGGGCGGGGGCATTTTTGGCCCAGCACTATAATTTGAACAATCTTGGTAGGGGTCCACTGGATGAAGCTTCATACCAAATATCAAAGACCTGGGCCTTGTGGTTTCAGAGAAGAAGATTTTTTAAGTTTATGGTGAAAAAAATCTATTTTTGGCTCCTGTGACCTAGATGTGCAACGGACTGGAACCATTTGAACAACTTTGAAAGGGGACCACCTAAGGATCATTCCTGTGGAGTTTGGTCAAAATCCGATCAGTGGTTTAGGAGGAGATGTCGTTTGAAGAAATTGTTTACGGACGCACGGACGGACGCACGCACACACGGCGGACAAAAAGTGATCCCAAAAGCTCACCTCGTCACTACGTGACGGTGAGCTAAAAATGTTTTGAACCGGTAAAAAATATTTTCTCGACAGCTAAACGGTTGTGAATAGGTGAATAGAAAACAGCACTCCCTAGAAACCAACAACAGCGTTCGACTTTTGCCGCCAAGCGTCTGCTATTTGGCGCCAAAACATAACCATTCACGAGACAGTAGAATAGTCCGTTTTTATTATGCGTACACCTACCGTTAGATGTAGCTAATTGTCTGAGGCGCGATTAAATCATTTTCACATTGATTGTGGATTAAATTTTATGATTTGGGGACAGGCTTGGGGTAATCATAATCTGTAATCGTAATCAGCTGTAATCGATTACATAGTTTCAAGTAATCTGATGTAATCAGTAATCAGACATTTTTCTGATTACAAGTAATTTAATTTAATCAATTACTTCCATATTTTGGCCTGTAATCATGATTATTTTCTGATTACAATTTGATTACATTTCTGTTAATATAGATGTATAAATTGTGAATTTGTGCAAAAATATCAGGATCCTGGACACCAGACCAATTCTTTTATATATTTTTGCTAGCGTGTATACTCATCATCATATCAGAAACTCCTAATAAAGAAGCCTCTGTGGTGTAGTGGTTACGCTACTCGACTTGTAAACCAGGGATCGCAGGATCGATCCCGGGCTTCTCCAGACTTTCAGATGAGTCTTTAAACCGAGGTCCCGTCTCCATATGACCATAGCTGTTGGTGGGACGTAAAACTCAAGTACTCACTCAACTCCTAATAAACTTCAGTTAAACATGTTCAAACTTTTACCTTTCATAAAAGTTAATGAATGTTTTTCAAATCAGTTTATAAAGACTGCACAAGTGCAAATAAAGTTGATCATACAGTTGTCTCCCTTTAAAGTGTGTAAGGTATGGATAGAACAGAGAATGGGGTAAAGCTGTTCAGTCATAGTATTTTTATCAACTACCATAATGATCCTCAGGTATTGGACTGACAGGCCTGGTCAAACAGTGCATACTCAGATAAGACTGTCTAGAAGAGCTGATCAGGGTACACACTGTTTGCATTTTAATTTGTTTTTTATTCATTTCTCCTTAGAAAAGGTATCTTTTTGAAAATTTCTAGGTGATTAAAACAAACTTTTCAGATGTCAATTTTTTTATATATATATTTTACAGTTGTTGTTTTTTTTTTTCACAGGTAAATTGTACAATGTATGAGCATCTCTAATCTATCTATTGTTCTGTTGAGTAACCATCTACATTGAGGTGTGAAAATATACAACTGTTGCCAGTCACTCTTTGTTTGTCATGTAACTGTGAAAAACAATATCAACCCAAATTTGTCTAGTTTTGATAAATTTAGTTTTAATCACATATTGACCATTGAGACTGATTTATAAACTGAACTATATATTTCACACAGTTCATCTGAAAATATCAATTGCATTTTATTAATTGTGCCCAAATTATGTAGACAGATTGGGCAAAAAGTCTAGACACCGCTCAAACTGCTCCTACATGAAGACTGCTCCTCAATGAGCAGCCTGACCTGGGTCTACACTTTTTGTCCAGTCTGTCTGTCTGTGAAGACTGAAAGATGTAACTTTTGGATAGCTGATGATGATAAAGTGTAATTCAGATAGTTGATTTTTGCTTCGGTTATGAGAACTAGTGCATTGTTCACAATGGATGCATTTAATATATCAACTCAAAAGTACTGGTAGAACTTGACAAAAGCTAAAAGAGAGCTAAGTTTTGAATTAAGTTTGTTTGAAATTGTGCTTCATTTTAAACATGTAGTTTAAATGAACATCTATTAATTATTAGTAGTAGTATTGGTTTAATGGGAGTTAAACTGTCATACCTGTAGTTCTTCTAGATAATACATTGCAAAAGTAATTGTAATTTAATCAATTACATTGCAAAAGTAATTGTAATTTAATCAATTACATTCATATGATGTTGTAATTGTAATTTAATCAATTACAATTTTAGGGCAAAGTAATTGTAATTTAATCAATTACTTTCAGATGTAATTGGCCCCAAGCCTGTTGGGGGATAAACAAAAATTAGAGACATAACTTGACCATATTTGTTCAAGTTGGCTTATTGACACACACCGCAGGGCAATCATGTTTAAGTGGTAGTTATATGACAGGGATTAGCAATGGCGTCATAATTGAATCGTAATAAATACACAGATGGTTTGTCTCTGAATTGTCAACAAAGCGAGACAGTGTAGCAATTATTGTGATTTACCTACTGGTCCAGTTTTACCATTAAGGACTCAAAAGACTGACAGTTGTAGACAATTTTTTTTTGCACTTGCCCGACCAGGCATCATAAGGTCAAAGTGCACCTGCCCGGCGCCATTTCGGTCTTGTCTATTAAATAGAAGTCTGCTGTCGGCCTGACGTTTGCCCATTATTTTCTGCTAGCTGGGGTGTTGGTTCTGAATCTGAATAGCTAGGTTTTGCCCTATAAAAAAATTCAGTTATTTATGGAAAAGCTACAACAAATATTTCTAAATTTTTTGGATGGAAATAAATTTCCCCATTTTCCCAAGGCTTCATAGACCTTCCGATTCAGATTCAGTAAGAGTTGTCTCTCTTTCAAACTCTCACAACCTTAGACACTGAATGTTAACAGACATAAACAAGCCATGTGAGGGGTAAGTAGAGGGGTTTTCTGACGAAAAAAGGCTGATGCTCAGATCTAAATGTGATCTGGCGGTAGCAGATAAGCCCCAACAGATATGGCAAAATTTTGACCTGTCTTATAAAAGAGCATAAGCAAAATCCCATCTTAGAAATACTGAAAAAGGGGCACCATCTTATAGCCGAATTGCCTTATAGCCAACTTTTTATGGTACCTGTGGAGCATCGGGGTAAAACTGGAGCGTGTTATATATACAAACTTTTTTTTTCCTGCCAATCTGACGCTGAAAATCGGGTGCCTATTTTACATGAGTGCATGTTATACATGGCAAAGTATGGTAACAATTCTTGATACGCTTCCTTATCAGGAGCTGTTTCCTGAAAATTGCATCTCCTAAAACTTTCTTTCAAGACTAAACCCTATTGAAACAAAAATTCCATGGAGGGCTATGTCGAGCCTTTGTGGGTGTAAAGTCAACGAATCTTGAAATCTAAGTCAAGTTCAAACATGGATGCTTGCATAAAAACTGCCATTCCTAGATGCACCAAGTATCATGAATGAAGCTCTTATAGTATTTGAGAAACTGACTTAAGCATTAGGGTGACCACTAGGCTTGAAGCAATAGTTCACAAAGTCAGTGAACCATGGAATGTAGGTCAATGTCAAATATGGATGTTTACATTATGGATGTCATCCCTAGACGCAAGTTTGTACAAATTATCATTAATGAAGCTCTTATAGTTTTTGAGAAATATTTGGCCACTTGGGTGAACACTAGGGTAGTTGCAAATGCAGATAGTTTGACAAACAGACTGATAGACAAACAGAAATTTGGTCTCCTATATCGCGTAATGCTTATAGCAGACGCAAAAAAAAAGTCAATCATTTTAAAATGTTTCCCTTCCCCTAAAAAATGTATTAATTCCCTTTTTTTAAGTAAAAATAAAAGGGTAAATATGGTTGTGAAGGTAACTCACCAATAGGTTTTGGGACTGGCATACACTGTAGACAGTCAAATGGTAGAGATGACAGGGACCAGATGATTGGATGAACTTTTTCTTGTATGTTTAATGATATGGCAACAATACTACAGGTGTCAGTCCGTACAGCTACTCTCCTGTGAAAAAAGGAACATTGTTCTGATAATGTGAACACAGCCTTCAACTGTTTCACTTTACAAACAGTGAAATTCTAAAAAAAAATACACTAAAACTTTGACTTAAATTCCAACAATGGTCGTATATATACCCTTAGTAAAATCTAGTGATATTCTGAGTGATAAATCACTGGGCGGAAGAGTGCGACGCAAACAGTTGCCTTTTTTATCCTGTTTCATGAGGTCATTCATTGTTACCTTGACATTAGATGGTGTAATGTCGTTTTCTTGCATCAAGTATGTTATGAAAACAGGTAAACGCATGTGATAGTCATTTATTAATTGATTATCCTATATTACACAAGGTCAACCAATATTCAAAAATCATAAATCATGTTTTTAATTGCGTCAATTAATAAAATTGTCATTAATCAAGTAATTTCGTACAATACGAAACGAAGGCCGAGGCCAATACAGCTGACCGAGGACCTGTAACTGGGCCAATACGAAATTACTTGATTAATAACATTATATTATATTGGCAGGATTCTTCTAAACAATGGCAGGAGATAAGGAGGATCTGAAGGAATCAATATCATTTTCGTCGACATATAGTGTGTTAGAATCGAAGTAGATCAGCTCTAGTCCAGTGATTTATTGGGTGATATATCACTGTCAGTGAGTTGTAAGGAGGCAAATCACTTGCTCTGCCTGTTCGTGATTTTATCTACATTACAACAGACCTCCAAATAGTGATTTAATCACTCAATAAATCACTGCTAGAGCTGATCTATTTCTGACACAGTGCTATGTATAACCTTCAGAGTCTCCAACTACATGTCTCAAACAAATCTTTATGGTCCCAAAGGTAATCATTATAACATGTAATTAAATATGTTTAATCATATGTGATAAATTACAGTGAAACTTCAAAAACTAAAATACGATTAACTTAAGGGGAATGGGAACACCTAGCACATTTTTCTGCCATTTTTCAAAGGGAGACAACTGTCGAGACTTCCTGTTCGATTTTGTATCAGATTAAAATTCATGTGAGAGGTGTTGCCATTCACCTTATTTGCATTAATCTGCTGGTTCCTAGTCTGAAGGTTATCAGTGTTGGAAAAACAGGTAACCAGACCCCCCTGACCTTTCAAGGTCAGGGGAGTCTTGTTACCTGTTTTTCCATTACTGACAATGTGCAAGCTGGGAGCCAGCAAATAATGCAAATATGGTGAATTGATTGTCATGACTCGTTTCTATAATCCTATATATCACTCTTACATCAATCTATCGTTCCCATTTTTCATTAATAGGCATCAACTCTTAATTTTGAAAGTGAAAAATAGTTATTTACCAGTCGATACCCAGTAATCATTGAAAGTCATGAAAACATCAACTTATTTTCTTATAGCACAGTTGCTCCCCTTGAGAATGCTTTTTTACAAGTATTCGCTTTTCAAAAATTTGTGACAGGCACAGTGAACATCATGTAAGTGAAATCTATACTTTGTCCATTTATTTTGTATATCTAATGCCTACCCATAGACCTCTTTATAACAATATGCATCATATCAAGGTTTGGCTATAACAAATGACACTTTACCCAATATTTATACATTATTACCCAAAAATATCACAAGTTGTCATGTTTCTTTATAATCTAGTAATGTTTGGTTATAACGTTTTCACAATTGGCCCAACAAGACGGGGGTATATGCACAGAGAGTGAATTTAGAACTTTGGTTTATTTTCACCATTTTTCAAAATGCTGTTTGAAGACAACTTTCAAAAATTCACCCTCATGTAGAACCCCAATCACTCAGCAGGTCAGCATCAATTTATCAAATGTATGATGTATACCCCTGTAAAACCCACCTTTCTGCCAAATGGGGTTTACAGGAGAGCTCATAACACCAACCTCGTCTTTCATCCAGCCACACTCACTTCTCCCTAGACTGCTCCCTAATTTTTGGGCCAGCTTGGGCCCTGACATTACTGGTATTTCTGCTGAAAGACATAGGTTGTGGGTACTCTTTAGAACTGCCTCAATGTGGCAGTTTAATGAGCACCCACAGCATATGGCTTAAGTATAAATTAGATTAATATCTTAGTTTAGCTTAATGCAGCTTGAACAGAAATAATTCAGAGTTAAGTTCTAAGACAAACATGATAGTTACATAACAAGTGCTTATAAAGTGCTTCATATGTCAAGTTTACAGAAAAAATAAGATCACTTTTAACCCTTTACTACTTGGGGACTTTGTGAATTTTGCTGATTTTCACAGTGTTGCATAAAGAGCATAAAAATTATATTTTATGGTCTTGGCAGAAAGTGTGTGAAGCTCTCACCTTTCTACTTGACAATATTTACATAAGATTTGGTACTAAACTATTTAGACAAGTTGTGGGTATTCCGATGGGTACTAATTGCTGACCACTTGTGGCTGGTCTGTTTTGTTTTGTTATGAGGGGGACTTCATGATGTTCCTTTCTGCTGAAAACCAGTCTGAAATCATTGAAGCTTTTAGCTCCACTTCTAGATATTTGAATGATTTGATCAGTCAAATTTACCCCCCAGAACTTCAGTTAAATAAAGCAAATTCTTCTGATACTGTGGCGCCTTTTTTGGATTTACACCAATCTATTGTAGATGGGTTTGTTTCTTGCAAATTTATGATAAATACAATGATTTTGATTTTGAGATTGTAAATTTTCCTTTTTTGGATGATGATGTTCCTCGTGCGCCCTCTTATGGCGTTTACATTTCGCAATAAATTTGATTTGCCAGCGTATGTAGTCATGTGGCTGACTTTAACACTCGTAATAAATTGTTAACGGCTAAACTTCTTGGAGCGGACACGAAAACTATGATAGAAATGGCTATGTTCAAAGGGCAACAACTCCAAAAGTAGGTAATCAAATTTATGGTTCATATGTTCTGCACGTCCTCTCATAGTGCACTACATATCTATGAAGTTTCGTGAAAATATCTCAAATGGTATCAGAGTTATGGAGTGGACACAAAACTATGAGGCACTGACGGATGGATGGGCAAATGGACAGACACTCAAAACTTCAGAGGGTATAACATAATACCCTGCCATTTTTTTATGGCGGGGCATAAAAATCCTAAAATTTGGACACCTTGGAACTTGCTGTAATTCTCTTAAAATTTTAACAAATTTGTTACACGGTCCAACAAGGAGTACAAAAGTTGCAAAAGGAATGACAATCAGTGTAGAACCTGATCAGACTGCTCCTTTGCTAAGGTCTATCTGTCCCAATACTTAGGATCATTATATAAGGCCAGAAGCATGTTGGTTTCCCCTTGTATGTACACATTTAGGCATTATTATAGCAAATCTACATGCTTGCAGTATGTGTATATGTGTAATCTTGACTTACCCTGCCCATGTTGGGTACGGTTCATATAAAATAAACACTGTTGGTTCATAGTAGCCATGTAGGAACTGGAAATCTAATATGTTGATGATTTTCTCATCAAAACTTCTCATATCTATGATGTAGGAGTTCAGTATGGGAGACCTGAAACACAAATAGGCATGTACATGTATGCAATTAGAGTTGGCTAATCGGAACTGAAAAGATAATCGATTATCAGTCCTGCCATTGTGATAGATAATTGATTAGTAATCACTGAAGATTTGATAATAATTTTACCTGCATGACTCCTACCATATGTAGTACTTTACCATATGTATTTGAACAGACAGGCCTGAGCAAAAAGTGCAGACCCAGATGACAGGCCGCAGA
Organism: Lucinisca nassula; assembly: GCA_963580285.1. Taxonomy (NCBI): domain Eukaryota; kingdom Metazoa; phylum Mollusca; class Bivalvia; order Lucinida; family Lucinidae; genus Lucinisca; species Lucinisca nassula. Next base: position 4,004,966 of record OY757017.1, on the reverse strand, counting down.
ACGCGGCATCTCATCAGGATCTGCACTGTTTGCCACTCATCCAGCTCTTTCAGGCACAACTTTGGGTAGTAAATTGTACTTATCAAATAATCGATTACAAAATAATTAGTAATGATAATTATTTTTGTGTAATTAATCGATCAATCGATTATCAGATTAATCCATTATCAGATTAATTGTGTCCGCCTTATATGCAATGCAATAAAATACGCAAACTGGACTAGCCCTATGTATACTAGATTTTGTATGAATATAACTAGAAAGGGGGAGTTCCAAATCTGCCCACGCACAGATTTTCTTGTAACTTCAGGTGTTGTTTACTTGTGGTCTAACAACTATATATATAACTTTGTTTCGTTTGATAAATTACTATAGGTCTCAGGAGAGGTCCCTGAGGTAATCCCCTGTAGAGGTCATACACACCTGTGAACTTTTCATTCTCAAATCAATAGGTATGATTATTTTCAAATTTTGTTGCTTTGATTGGCAGCAGAACTCCATTAGGATTAATCTAATCCCAAAAATGTAAATGTGTCTATGTCTTTTAATCTTCCTGATAAATTTATTTACAACATTTCTTCTATTTTTCATGAAAATTTGCAAAGATTAAGATGTTCATCATAAGTATTAGATGTGTTACTGATCTTGTCACCCCAAGATATTGCATATAAAATAGGTCACATATGTGCTCTATATAGCAAACAAATTTCAATAAAATCAGAAACCGGTAACAATGTTTTTTAAAGCTAGATATGGGTTCAGGTCAATTTTTGTGCCAAAATCAGTTTCAATACCAGGGGACAAAATTACCTTAATGTGTATTTTTATTGTGTTTTATGTCAATTTAGGGCCATCTTATCATACAAAGCTTAGCATAGGCATTTATATAATAAAAACTCACCCCACCCCCCCTCCCCCCCAAAAAAAATAAAATAAAAAAAAATAAAAAAAATAAAAAATAAATAAATAAAAAATAAAATAAAATAAAAAGTAAATGAGAACATACATTATCAACGTATACAAGTCAAGTTTTATCCAAAAATTTTAAAGAGAAAAATAAAATGCATTCATGCACTGCCCATGATGAATGTTAGTGTGGACAATATTGCTGAAAAAATTACATTATGACACAATAGAAATAAGACATGGTGGATCTTTTTACCCTATTTTATTTGGCATTCTTGTTCATTTTAAACCCTGCAATACAAAGACACTTGATGTCAGTAATACTCAATGACGTTATGGATTTGCTTAATTAATTTCTTTCATAATCCTATTTTTTCCTTAAATATTTTTGTTGTTGTCATTTTCTTCTTTAAAATAAAACAGCAGTCAATAATTTGCAAATTTGAAGGGACAGACTGATTTTCTGAATTGCTCTTATGATTGATTGGTCCTTGCATTGTTGATGTTTTCTTACATCAAAAAGACTCACACTCCGATCCCCCACCAAAAGTTTTGTGAGATCATGGAAAGAAGTTTTCTGTATTTTTTCTAGGTTCATTATAACATCTGTAAAAGTGTAAGGTACAATGTTTTAGTCCTCAAAATAAATGCAGAGCTAGTAACCCCGGAACTAGTTGTAGAATTGTCGTTTGGCATACACTTCCCTAAATGAAATAGATGGAAGGCAAGTTGCTGTAACAAATTTATTTTATAGCTGATATTATATTTAGATGTAGTTATACCATTCACATTTTTAGTCATCTGTATGCAGTACTTGCCACCAATGTTAAGCTTTCTAGCTCTGTATTCATCAGTTAGCGTGAATATGGCTTGAATCAGCTGTTAGCTGTGCTACTAGCATATTTGCGGAGCCAAAATCTGCAGTTGGCTTTATATTTTTCTATAGCACTGATAGCAAATATACTGTTGGCTCTTTTCTTCCTCTGAAATCGTTGGAAAGTATGAATAGTCTTCTCTATTATATTAAACCATGGTTGTTTTCCAGATCATATTTAAGAATTTAACTTTCTTACACGGATTTTCACAGCAGGCAATATTTGTTACGTTTTAAGTAGACTGTAGCTTAGTTCAGATTTTGAGGGGACATTGTCAGAGTTGCAAAAGAGCCAAAACAACAGTGTTTCCATTTTGTCTACGGTAATCTCTGTATACAGTGGGCCAAAAGTCTATGGTATTATGAACTACCTGGCACACCATAATAAAAACATCATAAATCTTGGCTATTCAAGCAAGCTGTGCCATTCTGGTATGACAGACTTTTCAAACATTTTAAGTTGACTGCATCATACTTATAATACTGCATAATACATACTATAACAGAATCAAGAAAATTGTCTGGTTTACAGAACCATCCATTTTACTTTCCAATTCAACAGTCGTTGTCATAATAAGCTTCAGCAAGCTTTAAGCTTACATTAAATACAAAAACTCTTGTTATATAATGAAATATATTTTTATTGAATTGTTAATGAACGCTCAAAATAAATTGTGTTATTGGTGTCCCCCAGGGTACCATAACTGATACAGCTGCTGATTATATGAGCTCTTACTATACATATCATGGTGTTAACATACATATATTCATGTTTATATATATTATTTGCGAGCAATTTCTCGATTGAAAGTGTTATACCATATCTACAAATGGTTTGAAAAAAAATAAAAATCTGACCATTACTATTCAATGTTCAAATGCAGTATGTTACCGGTCTCAGATTTTCAAGAAAATTTGATAAAATGTTCTACACATATACAGACAATTTTCATATTCAAATTATGAGGTGACAAGAACTGCAACAGTATGAAATCAAAAGTCAAACATACTCCAAAAGATTTTATGGTTGTGAAGTGTAGGGTCTCCTCCATATGAAATTGAACATGGTCTATAGAACTTTATCTGAACAATAGTAATTGTGATACAAAAATAATCTCAAATGACTACAGTGATGCCTGAGAACAAAATAACTCCAAAACATAAGAAGATGTTGTGTATATGTATACTTGTTTGGGGGCACCCCTGTTTTCAGATGCAGCAATAAACAAAACATTGTAGATTTATAATGAACACAGTTATGAGAGCGAAATAGCTAAATAATGAACAGTCATTTACCAGGTATTAATTATGCACAGTATCATGGAAATCTGTGCGTGGGCAGAACCCTATGGAAATTTACTATAGGCTGGAACTCCCCCTTTGCCCAAAGGACACAGATGCCCCGATGTAGTTGCACATCTAAGAGAACTTGTAAACAAACTCCTAACACCATCTCAGAGCACAGTACAGACACACACAGAGATGGACAAACAGGGGTATCACTATATGCCCTTTCAACCATGGGGCTGAACATGAAAGAATATAAAATTTATCACTATGATTAATACATGCAAGAATTAGCTGCGCCCCACCCATCCGTGCTTGGAGAAACAGACTGGGCTACATGGTGCTTCTGTGCAGAGCTAAAACTGACCAAACCTGAGTACTGGTAAAGCGCTTAGATGGTCTTAGCCTGTCCAGGAAAACTGGTGTGAGTCTTAAATACTAGCGATTTCTTTGGGCCTTAAGGCGTGAGATGTCATTTCATCTCAATGTCGAATAAAAGGCCCACAAAATCTGATGCAACATCTCTTAAATGACCTAAATAGTGTTGATGGTGACCTTAAACCCAAACAGAAATATACAAGCAAGAATTAGCTCCTGGAGAGAATTTGCTTCCGAGATTACCAACATGTTTCCATTAAAAGCAAGACACTGGACTGCAAGCTGAATGGCTACACAAGACATACTGCTACCATTTTTGTAGGAAGCAAACAGGAAGTGGAAGATGAAAAGCAAACAGGAAGTTGAAGGTAAAAGCAAACAGGAAGTTGAAGGTGAAAAGCAAACAGGAAGTTGTAAGCGAAAGCAAACAGGAAGTAACAAACGTTGCCTCCCTTACAAAAATGGTTTGCTTTGTTGAGATTTTACATCCCCGTCAACACTCAGACACTGTAAAGGTCATTTTGGAAATGCTGCTTCCAATTTTGTGGGGCTTTTACCCGACATTGAGATGAAATGACATCTCAAGCCCTGCCGCCCAATGAAACCAATAGGGTCTATAATCATGGACGGTCTGACTCGCACAACATTGCCTGGACAGGCTTAGAACCTCAAAGGGGTTTACCAGTACAAGTGTGCTGGTCGGTTTCAGCTCTGTGTGGAAGCATCATGCAGCCCATCTATTTCTTCAAGCCCCGGTGGGCGGGTGCGTTGGGAAAGGGCTCATTGAAAAGCTAACAGAAAGTCCCAAAAGTTGTCTCCCTTTGAAAAATGGCAGAAAATCTGTCAAGGGTTCCCATTCCCCTTAACTGTCTAGCAGTGGCATGATAGAGCTCTGCATAACGATGCCCAAAAAGATGAATTGGATGGATTCATCTACCTGTATCTTACCATCAACATTCTTTCGTGGAGATTGATCATGAAATCTTTTCTATGGTCATTCTCTCCCTTCCGCTGATTCAAGAAGGGCAGATGTCAGTTTCTGGCGGAGGAATACCGCTTACGTATAAGCCTGCCCAGGAAAAGTGTGGATAGGTAAGCTGACCGGCACAAAAATTACCTAAATAGTGTTGACTGGGCCGGTAAACCCTAATACAAACAAATAAATGTATCTTACAATCATGTTTTTTGAAAAAACTTTGTTTTGGTACCCTTTTTAAGGGCAATGGGAACACCTTCAGGGGAGGCAACTCCTGCAAATGTATTTTTGTCTCCCATGTCAACAGGGGTCAACTCTTAAACGAAAGAATTTGCTCCCCATTTTCAGTAGGACAAGACTTACAGAAAAGCAAACAGGAAGTCCAGAAAGTTGTCTCCCTTTGAAAAATGGCAGAAAAATCTCTCAGGTGTTCCCATTCCCCTTAAGATCAAACCTTGTTTTGGTTCCCTTTTCTTCCTCTGACATCATACTCTCCATGTCTTCAGAATAGGCGTCTTTCTGGAATGGCAGGACAACCAGCTTGGTCCCATAAATCAACATGGCAGCACAGCGACCATCAGGGTCTACCCGCACAGTCGGTATGGCACAGGCATCAGAGAAATCCTGAAAGAAAAGAAATCAGAGTCCTGTGACCTACTTTTTCATAATTTTTTACCATTTGACAGAGAGCCATTGACCATTTGTCAAAGGGATCCCCCCCCCCACTCCACATCTTCACCATGAGGCATTGTTAGTTAGACTGAACCTGTTCATCTCTGGTGCATAAGGACATGACCCTCAATGTCCACAAGGTACCCAGATAGTGACATACAAGTCAGCTCTGTATTGTCATAGGGATCCACCCCTTCCCTGTCACCATGAGCCTGTTCATCTCCGTCTCGTGTACTAGAACCTGACCCTCAATGTCTGCAAAGTGCCCAGATAGTGGCAAACAAGTCAGCTCTGTATTGCCAAAGGGATCCACTAAGCCACCACTCTAACCCCTCCCCCTAAAAGCGAACCACCAACTCAGAGGTCCAGCTGTCAACCCTCCCCCCTTCCCCTCCTTTGTCACCACACACATTATTAAGTTAGACTGAGCCGGTTCATCTCTGTCTGATGCACTAGGACCTGACCTTCAATGTCCACAAGGTGCCGAGATAGTGACATACAGTTCAGCTCTGTTTTGTCAAAGGGAACTTTTGAAAGACTTCTTCCTCAAAAAAAAGAAAACAATTTTGAAGGAATTTTCTATGAGTGACCCTCTGACAAATTTCCACTGAACATGACAGCTACCAGAAAAAACAATATGGAACCCTTAAAATGACATCAACTCCTAAAAAAGCTAAATAGCTAGGTTGATTTTGAAATAATTTCACAGAAATGTTCCTTGGGTCACTGTCAACCAAACTTGCTCAAACCCTCCCCCGCACCTTATACTACCTACCATAAGGATCAGATGAGCGATCCAGGGCCATCATGGCCCCCTTGTTTAAGGTTATTACCAAATTTTGGCTTGGTGGCCATCCTGGTAATTTTAACTCACTTTTGTTTCCCCTCTACCCAGAGAGTGTATGTGAAATATTATTTGAAATGGCTCATTTAGAGAAGTGCTTCAAAAAATTTTATGGACTACAACAGACAATGGAGGACTAGTATCCTATAAATTATCATAATTATTTAACCCTTTCTGTACCAAATGGAATCTTCCTCATGTTTTTTTGTTTTGGTTTTACGGACCTTTCAAGAGTATTTCACTCATATCGAGCTGATTGTTAATCAGGTGGGCAAAAACCGGAGTACCCGGAGTAAAACCACCGACCTTCCGTTGCAGAACTTGGCGTCTGACATGTGACCCGAGCGAGGCTCGAACCACAGCAGTGAGATACCTAATCTTCCTCATTATATATAGCAGGAGTCCATTTCAAAATTTAGGGTTATCTGGTTGTGTTTTCTTCAAAATTTGTTCAGAAAATGGTTGAACTGTTTGCAAACAGTGTAGGCCCTGATCAGACGCCACGTTCTGCGGTGTCTGATCTGGACCTGCACTGTTTGCCAAATACCTGTTTTGGGTTTTTCGGTACTAAAATGGTTAATTATAATATGCTTGGCTAATGTAAGACTTACTTTTAGTTTGCTATCTTCAAAATAATGTAGAGATGTCGTCTGTAGATCATGTGTATTTGGGTCATATTCAACCACAGATAACTGAAATAAAACAAGCACTCTTAGAAAGCATACACAGCAACAGAATATTTACATTTCCAGTGTAAAGCCTAATGTAAACCTACAGAAAACAATGCAGTTCATACTTCCATTAACACATCGAGTCACATGAGTTTCAATGGCGTCAAGTCACAAGTTTCAATGGCGTCAACTGGTTCACAATACTGATTAAAAATAATATATGTTGTGAAGAATATATAGTTGGTAAAATGATTTCTATGGCCATGTTTGTCTTTTCTCTGATTTAAGAAGAGCACTCTTCAGTTACAAGGACCTAGACACATCTACAAATCTGTTTGTTTGAAGAATTTCATGATCTATCTCCACAATAGATTGTTGCCAAACTGCTTAGAGGCCTAATCCTGCCCAGGCAAAGTGGTGCCAGTCAGACCATCCCTACATATAAACCCTTTTCGTTTGTTTGGGTGGCAGGGCTCGAGATGTTATTTCATCTTAATGTCGGGTAAAAGTCCCACAAAATTGGAATCAACGTCTCAAAAATGACCTATATAGTGTTGACGGGGATGTAAAATCTCAATTCAAACAAATAAAACAAAATCTAGGTATTGACAGTCTAAAAATTATCGTAATGATCTTATTTTTCCACAAAGATGCAGGTTGTTATGAATAAATTGAGGATCTTACATGAGTGTTCATGTAGTATTGAATTTATTAAACTCAATGAAGAAAAGGGAAAAAACGCTCTGCACAGCCTCGCATTTTATCCCTTTTCTTCAATGAATTTAATAAATTCAATAATACATGAGCACGAATGCAAGATTCTGTTTATCATATGACATTTAAAGCGCATTTAATTCACGATTGTTTAACAAAAATGTAAATATTCCGCCATCATTAAATGCGACAAGGTTGGCAAAAAGCCGGTCAATATGAGTATTGACCGGGCCGGTGGTCAAAACCGGTTTTAACTGGTCATTACTGGTCAATACTGGTCGATTGGTGGTCGATTAAATCACTCGAGTATATGTCCTCTGTCCTGTTGCTAAACTGGTCTTAAAAGCTTCCCCCCTACATCATGAACATGATGTTAGACTATATTTTCATCACTGAACAAGACAAAATAGTTTTTATTAATAACAGTAATTATTTGAGGTATCTTTTATTTCATAAAAAGTCAAAAGACATTATTGCTGGTCGATTGGCTCACTGAACTGTAGACAGGCCTGTTCTTTTCAATCAAACAATCTTAATAATTATTCTTTTTTCATTTATAGGTTAGATTGATTGTTCATATTTTGATTTACAGGAATATGAATAAACTGAATGTATCATGGATTTTGAAGGATTCATGAAAGGTCCTTTGTTTATTAACCAAACAATATTTGAAGATTCACAGTATTTAAAAGTATCTGCAACACCTGTAAATTGCTGTCAAAACAGACTGACCCATGCCACTGCAGTGGGTGTGGCAAAGATCTGATTGCTAAATTGACCAATTACATGTCCCTAATAGGGGTATTATAAACTGACACCAGGCTTTATTCATAATGTGTGATTTTTTTATTTATATGCAATATGGACAGTATCTTATCATCAAGCTATTACCGAAGGTGTCAAAAATGAATGAAACCTAAAGACCCAATTTGGAACTTCTTCACTATTTTGGAAGATAACAACAACAACAACAAAAAAAAACAGTGCAAGGTGTTGAAGTTAGTGCTAATGGGTCATAGACAAGAATGCCTAGGGCTAAAAAAGCCAGAAAGTATTGCTAGCAGGCCACTTGAAGAAATAACATCTGAACCTGAAACTCTATCAAATATTCAGCCTCCAGCAAAGAGAGCAAAACTTCAAATTAGTTTCAGTAGATTTGCTTTTTGAACACTAAAATTATTCAATTGACCATTCAATATTTCAATCGACCAGTATTGACCAGTATTGACCACTTTGAGAGTATTGACCGGGACGGTTTTAACCGGTTAAAACCACCGGTTAAAACCGCCCCTGGTTTTGACCGCCCAACCTTGAAATGTGATGGCGTTAAAGTCCTCCTACATGTAAGGTTAAGGGCCGTATCTAGCTATTTTGCATATTTAATCCACTAGTGGATTATCGAATTTATTACATGGGGTGGTTACATTCTCAGACGCAACATCATATGATAAAATATGGTAAACAATCCACTTAGTATCCTAACTTCTGATAATCTGGAGTTCTGTCCCTACCTTGGCATCAGAAAAACTAAGTAAGAGTGCATCCCTCTGAGCTCCTGGTAGAGTGACAGTCTTCATTGACATCACATTGCCAAATAAACTGTACGAGGCCAGACATTCTAGCTTCTGTTTATTATCCTTCTCCGCAATCCCTGGTGGTGCTTGGTGGTGCTGAAAGATTTATGCAAATTATGATTATGTCATTAGTATCACAGTACCATTATGATCCTATAAAGTGTTTAGACAAATAGTCTGAAGCAAACAGTGCAGAACCATGATCAGACTGCTCCCGGAGCAGTTTGATCAGGGTATACACTGTCTGCCATTCTGTCATTCAGTCTGCACCTTTTTGGACTCCTTGCTGGATTGTGAAACTAATTTGTTAAAATTTTAGGAGATTTTTAGGAAGTCCTCAAGGTGTCCGAATTTTTAGGAATTTTACAATATATGTCAGTTACTGAATGGACATCAAAAACAAAATCTTGTTTCTATGAACTCAGCCTCACTGAAAAAAGGGTCTTCTCTTGAGATCATGGGTATGGGTGGGGTATTGCTGAATAAAACTTTGAACCTATATCTATCATCATACTAAACATGAACCAAATCCATTACATGGTTTGGAAAATTTGAGCTCAAGTTCTACCTCTACCTGGTACATGTTCAAATACCTTAACCTGAGTCTAACAGGATCACGTACGTACACACATTCGTACAGAAGGACGTATTCGTACGCACATACGGAAAACTGAAACACTTGATGCCCACGGCATCGAATGCGGAGGCATAAAAAAGGCTAGTTCTGAGGTTTTCTTATTATTTCATTGAATATACGGAAAAAATCCTAAAAACATTTGAAGAATGTATTCCAAATTTGTCTTTTTTTTTTCTAGGTTTTTTGTTTAAACAAGTGAATTTCCACTATTTCTGGGCCCTTGGGCATGTGCATTTTTCTTTATTTCCACAGTCCATAAGAACCTACCACACCCCTTCAGTACTTACTAGTGCTGGCCAACCTGAGCTGAAAAGATAATCGATTATCAATCATGCTATTGTGATCGATTAACCGGCCCCGATAGCTTAGTTGGTAGAGTGTCCGCTCCGGGGAACGGGAGGTCTCGGGTTCGATCCCGGGCCGCGACATACCAAAGTCGTTAAAAATGGTACTGGCTGCTCCTAGCTTGGCACTCAGATTTACGGGGTAGAGCTAAGACTGGTCGACATAGTGTCAGGATAATGTGACTGGGTGTGGTACAGTACAGCTCCAATATATCGCGGTAGTCGGGGTCCATAGCCCGAAAACCGCGATGTGGTCGGAGCGCGATATAAGTCGCGGTAGTTTGCCGAGATGCCAATACAAGTCGCGGCGATACCACGGGCCGAAAAACTATACAACAACAAAACTATCATTTTATTGTGTTACGATTTCGGGTAAGTGTAAAAAAAAATCGTCTTTTTGAGTCCTAAACTAGACCAGTAAGTAAATCGCAATATTTGCTGCACTGTCAATTGAGAGACAAACCATCTGTGTATTTATTACGGTTCAAGTATGACACTATTGTTAATCCCTGTCATATAATTGCCACCCTGCGGTGCGTGTCGATAAGGTGTGAAAATATGGTCAAGTTATGTCTCTAATTTGCGTTTATTCTCCAATCATAAAATTTAATCCCCAATCAATGTGAAAACGATTTAATCGCACCTCAGAAAATTAGCTACATCTAACGGTAGATGTTTGCATATTAAAAACGGACTTTTCTGCGATCTCGTGAATGTTTATGTTTTGGCGCCAAATAGCAGACGCTGGGCGGGAAAAGTCAAACGATGTTGTTGGCTATTGACACGGAGCTTTTGGGGGATAATTCGGGAGCTGTGCAAAGCGCTGAAAATATTTTTTACCGGTTTCAAACATTTTTTTTTATGAAAGAGATACACACAATGACATTAAACATGTGTGGAGGTGCTGGAATCGGATGACGTCATTTACCGATCGCGTGCATGAAAATGGTAGTTGACATCGTTGTCTGATTGAGCATTGTGTGGATTACTCAGTTATGACAAGTTTGGGGATTAAGATTAATTGTTCGCCAATACCTGTTCTAACTGACGCTAATTGGATTATTTGGTTATAATGTGTGAACTGACTATTGGCGCCTGGTTTAACCTGGTTTTAAATAAATTTTAACAACTTAAAACTCTTATTTTTTTTTAATTATGAATTTTTAAGGAGAAAAAAAAACGGGATCCACGGCGTGACCGCGATAGATTGGACATCGCGAAATATCGGAACGCGATATATTGGAGCTATACTGTATCATGTAATGTGTCTGGGACATGATACTTCAGAGAGGCAGCACTATAAACTTGAGCATTAAGCTCCCTGTCGCAACCAGACACCGTCGTGATATGACTGAAAAATTGTTGAAAGCGACGTTAAACCCGAATTCACACACACACACACACATTGTGATCGATAATCAAATACATGTAGTAATCACTGTAGATTTGGTAATAATTTTACCTGTCTGGTTTTCTGTCTGAGCATGACTCTTACCATATGTTGAACTTTACCATATGTATTTGAACAGACAGGCCTGAGCAAACAGTGTAGACCCAGATGAGATGCCGCAGAATGCGACATCTCATCAGGGTCTGCACTGTTTGCCACTCATCCAGCTATTTTAGGCACAAATTTTGGCAGTAAATTGTAATTATCAAATAATCAATTGCAAGCAAATCAGTAATGATAATCATTTTTGTGGAATTTATTGATCGATTATTTGATTATCCGATTAACCCTTTACCACTCAGATACGTGTTTTTACGTGTCTGCATCCCCCCCCCCCATTTCAAGCCCCAGAAGCACCTAAAATCTGCATTTCTACCCCTGGATAGTTATGTTTGCTGTAGGATTTGTTGGGCAAAAAAGTGACCTGTTTTTTTGCGCGCCTCCCCTCTAAAAATATTCTGGGGGGGATTGAAGGGGGGGGCAAAGCCCCCCTCACATCCCGAAAAATTTTGGGTGTATGGCCCAACCGGCCGCTAAAATTTATATCTGAGGGTGTCTGGGGTCAAAAATGCCTGAAAATTGATTCTGATAAAACATGCTGCTAACAGTGAAAATGGCCAGTGCCAAACACCTTAATTGTTGCCTTGACAGCTGTTTGAAGATTAAAATGTGGTCAAAAATTCATGTGAAAACACACTTTTTACCAACTTTGAGATGCCCCCTCTTTACCATGACAACACTGATCAAGTCATGAAAGGTTGCATTTGAAAGGCTACTGCCCAATGAACATTCATACCGAGTTTGGTGTTAAAACAGACCATCCATTATGAAACAATGGCTAGTTGAAGTTGCTGTCAGGTGCAACACTGTGAAAATCAGCGAAATTCCCACAAAATTGGAAGCAACGTCTCCAAAATGACCTTTACAGTGTTGACGGGGACGTTAAACCTCAAATCAAACAAAACAAACAAAAACAAATGTCGCCTTAGTACAGTCACCCCTCTTTATACCAACATTCTTTATAACAGCAAAACTCATTATAACGACAATTTCAATGGAATGAATTCTCAGCTCAATGCTTAACCTCGATTCCCAGCGACATGGGCTTCCCTTGGGTTGGAAATGCCCAAAACGAATCCATAGTAATGAAAGATTCTTGTAATTTAATACTCCAAGACAAATGTTATAGATATTTGTTAGAATTGCCTCATTAAAAACATTTGCTTCTTGGAGTAATGATGTGGAAAAGACCTTTTATAACCTATCATACTCCTAACTGGGATTCTTTATAACGGCAAATTCATTATAACAGCACAATAATAGGGAACAAATACTGTCGTTATAATGCGGGGCTCCTTCAGTACTGACCTCTGTATCTGGGTTTAGCCTATAGACATGTATCTGGTTGACCGCAGCTACCACCAAGTTTGATTCTGATGACTTGAAGAAATTACAATATACACAGTGCTCAATACCAGTTGGTGGGTGTGACTGCTTGTATATGGCATACATCTTGAAGTCTTATTTCTCTAATGGTGGGTTAACTTCAGGTCTGAAAAAGAATGTATATTTATTTAAAGGCATTTATTCTTGTAACAGTAGGACACACAGTGCGCTCATAATTGTTTAATATTGCCCCCTGTGATATACTCTCTGTATCAGATCAAATGCATCCCCTAACAGGGTGATTAGTAGCTCTTGTTGAATCCCCTTACTTAGGCACTTAAGGGGAAAATCAATAATGTACACACTAGTCAACACTTAGAAAAATTTGATTTTTCCCCAAGGAGGCCCCTTACCTGTTGAAGACAGAGGACTTCTCTTCAGTCAGAACTGAGGGCTACATAATATTATGTAATGCAATGATGGTCCTCAAAAATCAAGAATAAATGCCTTTAACCCATTTCAGACTGGAAACTCCTAAACGGGTACTGTGGCAAACAGTGCAGGCCCAGATCAGATGCCACAGAATGCAGTGTCTGATCAGGGCCTACAATGTTTGCAAAAACTTCAGCCATTTTCCAAATAAATTTTGAAGAAAAAAACGACCTGTCACCCCTAAATTTTGAAATGGACTCCTGCTATATATAAAGAGGAAGATTCCATTTGGTACAAAAAGGGTTAAACAACTGTACATGACAAACCCCAAAACTGGGTAACTAGCAAACAGTGCAGGCTCAGATTAGATGTCACAGAATACCGGGTCTGATCAGAACCTTTACTTCTTGAAGAAGGTTCAAGCACTTTCTAAATGATTTTCTGACTATACCGTATATCGGACAAACAGGCCTGAACAACAGTGTAAACCTAGTTACCAGTTACCCCCTGTATATATGGCATTGTTTTTTGTTTGTTTGATTTGAGGTTTAACGTCCCCGTCAACACTGTAAAGGTCATTTTGGAGACGTTGCTTCCAATTTTGTGGGACTTTTACCCGACATTGAGATGAAATGACATCTCAAGCCCTGTCGCCCAATGAAACCAATAGGGTTTATTAGCATGGACGGACGGCCTCGCACCGCGGTTCCTGGACAGGCTTAGATCCTCTAAGCGGTTTACCAGTACTAGTGTGCTGTAACGCATTGACTTGATAAAGATATGATATCTCAGGACAAGTGAGGTTTATCACGTCAACGTGACATTGCACTTTTATGAATGAACTGGACTACTGGTAAATGACAAAAAATGTAATTGTAACTGGGAAAAATGGCAACATTACTTGAAAAAAAAAATATCATAGGAAAAACATGGTCAGCTGATACTAAATATATCGACCACCAGAATGCGTGGATGCACAGAGGACCATCAATAACTGACCGTAAATTGCTAATTTAAGAGTGTATAAGGGGATAAACGGATAAATAGAATACCAGATCCGTGTCATTTGATATCAAGTTTATCAGGCTCGGCTTCGAGAACGCATGTAGAATCGCTCGGCAAGCCTCGCGATTCTACAAGCGTTCTCAAAGCCTTGCCTGATAAACTTGATATCAAAAGACACTCACCTGGTATTCTCTATTTAATATGCCACAGAATGCGGCATCTCATCAGCGTCTACACTTTTTGCCACTCATTCAGCTATCTAAACCCTTGTCCTGCTGAGCCCAGATATGCCTTATCTTTCAAATAATGTAGATCCAGATCAGATGGCTTCTGAATCTGATCAGGATCTTCATTGTTTGCCATTCAGTTTATTATCCCGTCTGTCCATCCGTCTGTCCGGCTATCTCCTCCTATACCATTCATTGGAATTCAACCAAATTTGGTGTGTGAGTTACTTACATGAATGGCTTCTGCAAGAGCACATTAATTTTTGGACCAGCCCCCAGGGGTCCCTGGAAGAGGTCAAAACGTGGGGATTTGCGATGGCGCGCCATCGACTGCGCGATCTAGTTGATTTGTTGCAATAATTTGCATAAAGTAATCTGACTGGTTGATAATCAGTTGTGGGTGTGGCATATTTAAATATTCAGCAGGTCAAGGGTTAACCCATTTTGTACCAAATGGAATCTTCCTCATTTATAGCAGGAGTCCATTTCAAAATTTAGGGGTGTAAGGATGTTATTTCTGCAAAATTAATTAGGTAAATGGCTTAACTTTTTGCTAACAGTGTAGCCGCGTTCTGTCGCGTCTGATCTGGGCCTGCACTGTTTACCAACTACCCATTTGGGGGTTTCTGGTACAAAATGGGTTAAGGTACAACATGGGGTAGATAATTGTACTTGTTCAAATTTTAGAACATGTATGGTAAGGAGTTGAGGTGTCCGAATACTTAGGGTAAATATGGAAACTGAGCCTGAACCGCTCCTTAACCCTTGGCCATACCTGTGATACCTCCCTCATCCCTAATTTTGATGCTAAATTTTGCTCAATTTATGCTTTTCAGTAAAATGTTGGAGTCTCCCTCATTTGAACTAAGAATTTCCCCAATATATTCTTTACATCTCCCTCATCACAATGGAAAATCTCCCTCATACAGTTAAAAAAATTATCACAAGTATGCTTGACAACAGTGCAGGCCCAGATCAGATGCCGCAAAATGCAGCGTCTGATTGGAGCTTGCACTGTTTGCTGACAGAATTTTCCGTCAAAAATAGAATAAAAACGAAAAATAGACTTGAAAACCCTTAAACGACAAATGGACTTGTCCAACATATTGCAATTTGAATGAAACTGGCCCAAAGGTATAGAAGTTGGAATTTCACTTATCACAGGTCCTGGTGTTTGAATGTCATTTGACGTATCACCAGTAACAATTCCGATTCTGACCTCAATGGAACAGTCTTCCCTTCTCTGCAGTGAATGCCAAGTCCGCAGAAGAGTTCAAAGCCCGTACAGTGTAAGACTGAGACGCAGAGGTAAGCGTTTTAGGATACCTCTGTTATGCAGATTGTAAATAGTTTTAAGGACGCATCCAGTTACTCTTTTTCTTTTTTTTCTCCTATTACTGCTACTCACCCACATCTGAGCATTACGAGCAGGATTTCCTGGGTGGTAACCAGTACTTTTCATCTTCTTTTTTTTTAAGCAATGTGGATGAAGTGCCTTGCTCAAGCAGAGTTCTCACTAGGATTTTGAATGAAAACAGGAGTTTAAGAATCCATCCATGGAAAAAGTTGGAGTCAAGTTTTGAAAAGTAATAGTTTGACCTAAAAAACATGTGTCAATTATTGCTAAATGCGTAAGGCTGCAGAGTGTGTCTGCAAGACTCCAAAAGACTTTGGGGCTTGAACCCTTATCCTGCTTAACATGACAAACCCTTTTCTTTCAGTGGAGATCCAGATCAGATGGCTTCCATCTAATCATGATTTACACTGTCACTCGGATTGTGAATTTGAATGGATAAATTACATTAGGTTTTGAAAGTCAGGAGTGGACAGCGGCTAAATTAATTTATTCATCAGGATAAGGGTTTAAGTTGAGTGTGAGCAGTTAACAGTAGTACAGGCTCTGGTCAGGCTGCTCCAATAGAAAAAGTATATTCAGTTCATGCACTACATCCTAGAACATAAAATGGTATCTGAAACTTTTGGATTCCTACAATATTTTGCATGAAGATTAAAGACGTGACACAACCAGAGATAATCCAGAAATGATGGAGAAAATCATCCGAATATTCCATGTTTTCTGATAATTAATTTTTTTCATTCAAATAGGCCTAATCAACAATAAAGACATTGTTAAATCCGAAAGTGCAACAAAACCCTGAGTCTTAATTTTCTTTAATTGTAATAAAGACGATTTATACACAAGATTATCACATCCTTTAATTATGTCTCAGCGACATTTTTTCAACAATCAAATTACTGATAATCCAAATGTGTATACAAGTATCCAGAAACAAAACAATCAATTTCTGTTAATCAGCCATGTGCATGAAACACCTGCATCTCGCAAACCGCAAGACGGACCTGTCAATCTTCTACCCGTGACGCCCTGATTGGCTGACAGAGCAATACAGACAACTGTCCTCCATAGGGCCTAGGTAATGCTTGAACAAGCCTGGTGGCGAGGATTAACTGGAAACCTTTGATCTGAAAGGGGTCGCTAAATTTGGAGATCAATTGGACACCCGCTGTCATCTTTTGATGTGATTAAGGTCGTTTTTACACTCTATTACTGACGCGTCAGGCGAAAAAAATTATCGTAATTAAGAATCCATGGCAGTAAAGTTTACGCATACAAAAACCAAAAACAGGCGTAAAAATATGCCGGATTTAGCGTTTCTGAGAACTCTACTCAAAGGCACAACACTTTGGTCAGCGTGCGGCTCAAACCCGCAAACTTTGATCACAAATCCGATGCGCTACACCAAAGCAAACTTCTTTTTTTTTCAGCTAAATTCTAAATTTAGCAACAAAATAACTGAGGTAATGGCCAAATATGACCGACTCAGAATAAGAAGATAGAAAGAAAGAAAGTCAGATAGGCCTTCCGAATTTAAGGACTATGAAAATGTCTTCCTGGCACGTGGGCTAAAATTCATGGGTGTTTAGCATGTTGACATATTTCTAGAAAAACAACCAATGATGTTCCAAATTAAAAGAATAAATATAAAACATGCATATTAAAAAATGTATTTTTGTTGTTGGAAGAAAAAAATAAATATTCACTTTGTAAGAAAATTACATTTAAAAATGGTCCATTTTTGAACGTATGTTTCTCCATTGTCCTTCATTAGAAACATACCATTTTTACACCAAAATATACTTTAGTGTGTGTACTAGCAACGACGAGACGTGATTTTTCCAAAAACTGGCATTATAACATTATATCCATACCGATAGAACCCCTATCAACATGTAGAGTTCACTATACATTGTCATCCATGTACACAGTATGACGCACGGATTAAATTTAGCACTGGGGTAAATAAGCGTAGCGATAATAAAAATTCTGTCAAATCGTTATTATGGCTTTTGGACAAATCAAACAATTTTCCCCTCCTGTATTTATTTAATGCATAATAATATTTACCAACTTAACGGAAGAATAAAGGAAATCATGATCTAGGCATAAAAATAGTTAGAATAAAATCCGTTGTGCAGGATATTTTTACCCACGATTAGCATGTTTATACCCCTGTTGTACCTGGAGAATTTACCAACCATGTATACAGTAATGGCTGTCAAAATGACCGTTCGATGGGTGTTTAAAAGAATGGATATATTGTTATTGTGGAAGTTTTTGGAAAAACTACTTCTCGTCCTTGCTAGGACATGGAATATACTTTAGGTTAATGTAAAAACTGAATGTTTCCGAAGAAGGACAATGGAGAAACCGATGTTCAAAAATTGACCATTTTGAAAGGTAATTTTCTAATAAAGTAATTTATTATTTTTTCTTCTAAAAACAGAAATACACTTTTTAATAAGCATATTTTATGATTATTCATATAATTTGGAACATTATGAGTTGCTTTTCTAGAAACTTGTCGACATTATAAACAACCGTAAATTTTAGCTCACGTGTGTGGTTGACATTTGCATATACCTTAAGAACCCAACGAACTTTCGGAATTTCAACTGCAAAATAATCGCTGACGATAAGGAAGGAATCAGTGAAAATCTGCTCCAATATAACAAACAGACAACATAGTTGGTTACTGTTTTAGCATTAAATTTAACTTCTTAAAACTCTTCCTACCATTCAAATTCGATCAAAAACTGAAAAACAACGCGAAACTCGCATGCAAGTAGCCATTTTGTTGGTGAAACGGATAGCCGAATCGCGGTCCATAGACACAATCCGAGTCGTTTCGCCCCCAAACAAAAAAAAAATCACAGACAAGGCAACTCACTGACACGATTTTTGGAATCTGAATTGTTACTGGTGACGCGTCAAATAACATTCATACACCAGGATCTGTGATGTGGGAAGTTAGTCCCTAGCTCTAACCAATGAGGTATTTAGCTACACAATCATCAGCACCTTCAGCTGTCGAAACGGTAACAAGACGTTTCGCACCCAAGACGTTTCCCCCTGGTCGTTTCGGTTTATAGAGGTTTCGCCACCCAACAAGTTCGCCATCGGAAGTTTCGCCACCAAGAGGTTTCGCCACCAGGAGGTTTCGCCCCACGGGAGGTTTCGCCACTCAGAGGTTTCGCCACCAAAAATGGATATTTGAGTCGAAATAACAAACTATGCCTTAATTTATTTATTTTTATAACCAGTGTAACGTAGCTTACACCGATATTGAGGACATTTTCAACGAAAGACAACGAAAAAATGAAATCAAACTAAATAAAGGAAAACCACTTTCAAGTATTAGCTAAGCATGTTAATTACAATAAAGCAAACTTTTTGCAGCAATATATCTATACAAATACAGAAAAAGACACTCTCACAATGTTTAGCACTCTAAGAAAGGACATCGATTTTTGGCAAAAAAAATGACTACTTTAGGCATTGGTATCATGGCCAAAAATGATAACGAGAAATAAGTAGTATTTTGAAATGTATGGACTATGTCATTATGATGAACATCAGGGATATTACAGTTCTTCTGTTTGGCATGATTAAAACGCAAAAGACAGCCAAAAACTACAAACGGGCATCTATTCTGAGAATAGGTGTTTTGTCAAGTAGAAAATAATAAAAACAATAACAACCGACGTTTAAAACTATAAACAGCCTTTATTTATTTCTTTTTATTAAACCCTGCACAAAATCAAATAGTTATAAGAAAAATATATAAAACGTCGGTGAGTCGAAAAACCCAAATCTACCCAAATCCACTGTATTTACCCAAATCCACCTGCTAATTACCCATATCCACCTAAAGCTGGCCCATTTAAAGTCATATAAGTTATATATCACTTAGGACAAATAAATAATCAAATTTAGTAACTTGTAACAATTTATCACGCACTATAGATAAACGCGTGTAGTGTGACGAAACATCTTTCAGTTGGTTGCCTAGAGTTACCACTGTAATAATCATAGTTCACTCAGCAAAAATCGGAAAAGTGGCGAACCCTCTCACTGAGGTGGCGAAACCTCTGGTGGCGAACATGCAAAGTGGCGAAACCTCTGACACCCGTCGTTTCCCCCCCCCCCCTGGTCGTTTCCCCTCCGTTTTTGGACCCTAGTCGTTTCGCCCCCAAACCCTAGTCGTTTCGCCCCCCAAACCCTAGTCGTTTCGCCCCCATTTTTTCCCTATTTTTTATATTTAAAAGATTGATATATGAGACCGAGAAAGAGAGAGAGAGAGAGAGAGAGAGAGAGAGAGAGAGAGAGAGAGAGATAGAAGAATATGTTTTTTGAATGGGAATGATAATTAGGAATTATGATAAGTATTACCTGTTTTGTTCAATACCGTTAATCACATTGTTTATTTGGTTTGTCACATTAATCACGCAATTAATGATGAGGTGTGAAAACACGCGCTCTGTGCAAAGTTAAACGTCTTTAATTATAGCTTAAGCATCTATACCAGTTTTGTTTTAAATTGGTCGGTTGGTTCATTAACAGAGTCTGCAAACAAAGGTAAATGGTGAGTTGTTAAAAAAAGTAGAAGTAAAACAAAGATCAGGAATTGATACAATTAACTTACTCCATCCATAAAAGACACCAAAGGGAAAGAAATACAAACATTAAGCGACCAGACCATAATGGAAACCTAAACAAAGGAAGGCCATATGGACAGTTACTTTCCCACAAAATGGCCATATGGCCATCCAAAATTAAAAGACACAAGTGATACACACAGTAAGTAACAAACAACAACATAAATAAATCGCCACAGAAGAGCCGCCTTGGAACGGTCAGTGGAAGATTTCCACTGGGGGGCTTAAATCGATTTTACGTGGCCACAATCCTCGCCCTTACTTCCGTCGCGATTTAGACAAATAATTAGTTCAGTCCGCATGAAGGCCTCCTAACTCATCAGTGCAACATCTCCGTGAACACAGAAATCAAAGAACCACAGAGGTGAGACAACGGTGAGGACTCGACAGCAAGAAACCACTGAAATGCTGGAGCAAAAGAAAACCAACAGTTAGACTCCGATGAGCCCGACCAGAGACAGAAAAAAAAAATTATTGTCATTAATTATCTCATTTTTCAATTTAAATTGTTCGGCTGTTTCTTGAAGAGTGTCGGTAAGCAACGATTTAAAAAGTAAAATTTTCATAATTGGTGTATCTGTTATTTAAAGAAAATCTTTCATACGCCGACGATAGGGATATCTAAGCTTCGCCAAAAGATCCCAGCATCATTCATCTTTGAATTCGTTACATACGTTTATCAAAGTCGTATAAAGTGGAATAATGCCTGTTTTGTGCATTGCATGTGAGAAGGAGGTAGATGGCCGCCGCCATTCTATTTCTTGTGATGTGTGTGAGCGGTGGCAGCATCGCCTATGTGGGACAGGTAAGATTTATTTATTTATTTATTTATTTATTTATTTATAGTTTGTTTTGTTCATTGTGTACGGTTTTCTCATCATTACTCAAGCTACACGTCCATGTTTTTAATTTTTAATGTTGGTGTTTACTTTCTTTATATTTTTGTGAATATTATTTATTTATTTATTTTTCGTTTTGTTTTTACATTTTTTTTCAGACCAGATAAAGTACCCGTGAAGCTTTATATTGCAAACATAGGTGTGCTCGTTACAGCCGCCATATTGGGACGGTTCTAACGAGTACCCACAGTCTATAACTTTTAACGAAAATAAGTAAAATAATGACCCCCCCACCCCAGTTTTCTCTATAAAAAGTGGGGTTAAGGTGGGTGTTTATTTCACAGAATCGTTAACGTGGTGCATTACTTACATTGAACTTTCCAGGGCGCAAGAAATACCAGTCAGTAGCTATAAGTTCATAACGAAAACACGCCTATATAAATTTGACCCCCTTAAACCCCGCTTTTATATAGTAAAAACCCGGGAATGCTTCAGCTACCCAATTGTTGTGTAACGAATGTACGTTCTTTTATTTGCAGGTTGGCATCATCGTTTGAATAACAGGGCGGGCAACAAAGGACTGTCATTTTACAAGTTGAAGACTTTGCTGAGGAAAGAAGCTGAACAAGTGACAGTTGAAGTTAGTCTCGTGGCCAATGGACAGGGCGGGAGAGACACGCGACCAACATACCGCAGGCTGGATGAAAAAATCAATGAGCTGTGGAACAACTATTCTGCGGGAGAGCTGTGGAACAACTATTCTGCGGGAGAGCTGTGGAACAACTATTCTGCGGGAGAGATTTCTACAGCAAGGCTACTTAGAGGATGCAGGCGACTGTATGGACCGACAAACGAAAACAGAGATGTTCCTGTGACCAGTCATGATGCAGTATGAAATAAATGTAAAACTAATGAAAAAAAATGAATGAAAGAAATAAAAAAGAAAAAAAAAATTTGTAAAAAAAATAGATAATAGAATAAAAAAACAACAACAAAAAAACATTACAAAAAAATAAAAAAAAAGGCCGGTAAATGGTTACACTAAGATTTTGAAGCAACAGGAACAGGCCTCAATAATTTTAGTGTAACAAGTCCTAGTCACACCTCCCCGAGTGGCCACTTTTAAGGCCCGGTGCCGGCCGATAACTAAGGATAACTTATCCTTAGGCTGACGTGACAGGGCGATGATGCTACTTAAATATTTGCCTCTTAACAATGCTATAAAAGTGAAAATTAGTTTATTACATTGAGAAGTGGGCGAAACGACTAGGATTGCGAAACGACTAGGGGGACGAAACGAATAGGTGGGCGAAACGACTGGGGGGGGGGGAGGGGGAAACGTCTTGGGGGCGAAACGACTAGGGGAGGAAATGGTTTGGGGGCGAAACGTCCCGGATTCGTCGAAACAATCGAATTGGGAAGGGCATTCCAATCTCTGAGGGTTCTGGGTAAGAACGATTCTTTATAAATGTCAGTTCCCACAGTAAGGGTCTGAAACGCCAACGAATGGTGAATTCTACAGTGTCTTGAGAGATTACTGATTACCACCCAGGAAATCCTGCTCATAATGCTCAGATGTGAACGAGTAGCAGTCACCATAGGATGGCGCACAAAGAACATCATCATCCAAAAAAGGAAAATTTGTAATCTCAAAATCAAAATCATCGCGTTTATCATAAATTTTGCAAGAAACAAACCCATCTACATTAGATAGATGTAAATAATAATAAAAAAAACGGAGCCTCGGTATCAGAAGACTTTGTTTTATTTAACTGAAATTCTGGGGGGTAAATTTGACTGTTTAAACCATCGAAATAGGTAATAAATAAATAATCAAGGAAGTCGTGCGTCATGGGTAATTTTCGTGATCAGAAAACATTAAATGCCTAAAACGCTATAGAATGAACCAAAAAACTGTAAATAAATAAATTAATAGGTGAAAAAGATATAAAGAGTTTAAAGACAATAAATCTTTTACAGAGCATGCGTCTTATCGTTGACCACCGACACTGTTAACGAATCAACCGACCAATTGAAAACAAGACGGATTAAGGTGCTAAAGAGATCATTAAAGATGTTTAACTTTGCAAAGAACACGTGTTTTCACACCTCATCATTTATCGCATTAACTGCGTGATTAATGAGTCAAACCAAATAAACAATGTGATTGATGGTATTGATCAAAACAGGTAATCCTTATCATCAATCCTAATTAACATTTTCCATTCAAACACCAATTACATGTTCTCTCTCTCTCTCTCTCTCTCTCTCTCTCTCTCTCTCTCTCTCTCTGAGTTCATAAATATACTACACAAAACGAATAGGGGAAATGGTTTGGGGGCGAAACGGGAAATGGTTTAATCTCTCTCTCTCTCTCTCTCTCTCTCTCTCTCTCTCTCTCTCTCTAAGTTCATAAATCTTTTATACAAGACGAATATGGGGAAATGGTTTGGGGCCGAAACGACTAGGGTGGGGGGGGGGCGAAACGACTAGGGGCCGAAAAAGGGGCGAAACAACTAGGGGCAAACGAACTTGGGGGCGAAACGTCTTGTTAACCATAGAAACACCACTCCAAAACACACCAACCCATCCCAAATCCTTTAAATACCCCCCTAACCACCCTCGCATGGAAGTACTGGGGCGAGAAGAGATGGGTGGGTGTGTTTAAATAATCTCTGGTAGGGTTGGATGGAGTAGGGGTAATAAATTAGTAACGGCTAAACTTCTTAATCGGGGTTATCGGTACCATAAAAAGTAGAAGTAAAACAAAGATCAGGAATCGATACAATTAACTTACTCCACCCATCAAACTGCGCAAAGCCTTTTCAAAATTTTATAGAGGTCATCCTGATTTAATTTCAAAATTCAATATTGAACTTAAATCTCTTCTGCAATAAGGTCTATCGGAACCCGAATTGTATGGTGGCTTATTGAGAATTAGAGAGATCTAATTCAAGGTAATGTTGGTTGGTGCCTGATGCTATGTTTCTGGTCGGGCCCATATGAGTCTAACTGTTGGTTTTCTTTTGCTCCAGCATTTCAGTGGTTTCTTGCTGTCGAGTCCTCACCGTTGTTTCATCTCCGTGGTTGTTTGATTTTTTGAGTTCACGGAGATGTTGCACTGATGAGTTAGGAGGCATTCATGCGGACTGAACAAATTATTTGTCTAAATCACGACGGAAGTAAGGGCGAGGATTGTGGACACGTGAAATCGATTTAAGCCCCCCCCCCCCCACCACTCCCCCAGTGGAATTCGTTTCCGCTGACCGTTCCAAGGCGGTTCTTCGGTCGCGGTTTATTTTTGTTATGGTTTGTCATTGGGTGTTTGTGTCGCTTAGATTATTTTATTTTGGATAGCCGATTGGCCATTTTGTGGGAAAGTAACTGTCCTTATGGCTTTCCGCTATTGATGTTTCCATTAGGGTCTGTTGCTTCATGTTTGTGTTTCTTTCCCCTTGGTGTCTCTGATGGGAGCTGTGGGTTGATTGTATCGATTCCTGATCAATGTCTCCAATTCTATTTGATTGTATTTATAGCAAATTATGGGTGTTTCAGTATTTTGATAATAAGAAGGAATGGATGAAATCACTGAACTGTCCCGGAAGATACTAGGTAAATCTATCAAATCCAAACCCTTATTAATGAATGATATTTTGATGTAATTGCGTTTGTCATTAAATTCAGAATCGATGAAAGGACGAAGAGCATGCTGAATATAACCTCTAGTTAAATAACTGATTATAAGTTTCGTAGAATTTATTCATCTCGGTGTCCAGGATACTTAATACAGAAATGGGTAATGAATATGTTCTATAAATGGGTTAACTTTTGGAAGCAAAATTACACAGAACTGGAATATGAAATGTACATGTTTTCTGAGCCAGACTAGCTAGTTTCGGCCAATTGAAATTGGCCGAAATGCAAGCATTGTGTGGCGTCCATGATTCCATAATATTATGAACAGTCATTTCAGCCTGGTATTGTGTCTTTTAAAAGCACGTAATTAACGTTTATATTTGCCATTTTTCTGGTGCCGTCCGATCTAGTTTTATGCTTACAACAGTCCAGAAGCGAGAAAATATCAATATCAAAAACCGTACAGTAGAGATTGGGAACCAGAGGTATGTGTTTTAGTAAACCTTTGTTAATCCGATTGTAACTAGTTTGAAGGACTCATCCAATGACCCTTTTTAGCTAAATTATAAATTTAGCCATCCACCTAACTGAGGAAATGACCAAATGTGACCTACGCAGTATAGATAGATAGATCGATCGATCGATCGATCGATAGTTAGATAAGCATCGATGGCAGCAAGTCCTAGTCAGACCTCCATGTGTCACATGAACAGTTATAAAGGAAATCGATATTCTTGTGCTGCATTAGCTGGCAAGTAAGGATAAAATTTTGTCTTTTTGGCTAACATGACAAGGCGAATTGTAAATTATCCACCCACCACCACAATTTTGTACCATACATGGATGATGCAATGTGGTTTGGGGTATTATATCGTGTTGTGTCAAACATATACAATTATGTGGTTTATGGTGGTTTGTTGCACTGTGCTCTTCCCAGTACATCACGTGAAGAAAGTAGAAGTAAAACAAAGATCAGGAATTGATACAATTAACTTACTCCATCCATAAAAGACACCAAAGGGAAAGAAATACAAACATTAAGCGACCAGACCATAATGGAAACCTAAACAAAGGAAGGCCATATGGACAGTTACTTTCCCACAAAATGGCCATATGGCCATCCAAAATTAAAAGACACAAGTGATACACACAGTAAGTAACAAACAACAACATAAATAAATCGCCACAGAAGAGCCGCCTTGGAACGGTCAGTGGAAGATTTCCACTGGGGGGCTTAAATCGATTTTACGTGGCCACAATCCTCGCCCTTACTTCCGTCGCGATTTAGACAAATAATTTGTTCAGTCCGCATGAAGGCCTCCTAACTCATCAGTGCAACATCCCCGTGAACACAGAAATCAAAGAACCACAGAGGTGAGACAACGGTGAGGACTCGACAGCAAGAAACCACTGAAATGCTGGAGCAAAAATAAACCAACAGCCAGACCCCGACGAGCCCGACCAGAGACAGAGCACCAGGCACCAACCAACATTATCTCTTTAATTTTCAATAAGCCTTTACGTTGGAGCCGCCACAGAATCCGAGGCCCGACCCACCGGCGTGCAACCAAAGAGGGAAGCAAAGCCGCCAACCGCGACCGGGCCAACCACCACGCACGCAGTCCGTCGCACAACATCCATGCTGCACCCAATCCCTCCACATCGAAGAATGATTTTACGAAATTGGGCGCCGAAGTCATTGCGGTTATACACCTTTCGTGTTTACCAAGTCCGTGAAATAAAGACCCCACTAAACCCCACTTTATATAGAGAAAACTGGGGTTTACGGGGACATACATTTTTTTTCTTATTTCTGCTCCAAGACATAAGTTGTGGGTACTCGTTAGAACCTCCTCATTGAGGCGGTTCTAACGAGCTACCAACAGTTATGTTTGAAGTATAAATAAAAAAAATATCACGGATTTTCATCAGAAGAGTAGCCATTTTGTAGATGTGAAAAAATGCACTATGTCGCACGGGTATGTTATCGTAGTGACCCAGTAACCTAACCGAAACGAACCAGACACGACTTCAACAAACGCCATCATTCTCTACTCGACCCTACCCTAACCTACGGAAGTGGTCTGGGGTATTAAGAGGATGGTTTGTGGAGTTTCTATGGACTAGACTGCTACACAGACCATCTATTAATCGAGGATTGCAGAATAGAAGTGAAGGCAATGATCAGGAATCGAGCAATAAACCCACAGCTCCCAACAGAGACACTAAGGGAAAGAAAACAGATTCTAAATCGCGACGGAAGTAAGGGCGAGGATTGTGGCCGCGTAAAATCGATTTAAGCCCCCCCCCCCCCCCAGTTGAATTCGATTCCGCTGACCGTTCCAAGGCGGTTCTTCTGTCGCGGTTTATTTTTGTTATGGTTTGTCTTTGGGTGTTTGTGTCGCTTATATTATTATTATATTGGATAGCCTATTGACCATTTTGTGGGAAAATAACTGTCATTTTGGCTTTCCAATACTGAAGTTTCCATTAGGGTCTGTTGTTTCGTGTTTGTTTTTCTTTCCCTTTGGTGTCTCTGATGGGAGCTGTGGGTTGATTGTATCGATTACTGATCATTGCCGCCACTTTTATTTAAATAAATTGAATTCCAGACGTTTTCGTGCTTTTGAGGGTCACTGATGAGGCCTAAATGGCCAAAACTAGCTAGTCGGGTCCATAAATAAAAAGAAATTCAAAAGCAGGAGCGCTTCTGAGATACTTCATCTGACCTGAAAACATGCAATGTTTGAATATGAAATTATGAAATTGCAGTGAACTTAACGCCAAATAAATAATTATATACGAACTTATAGCTTGACTAGTGTTTCGTTCGACTTGGAAAGTACAATGAAATAAACGTCCAATTAGTAATGCACGACATGGATAAGTCCGTGGAATCAACACCCACCTGAACCACACTTTACAGGGGTGTTCATTACATTGGCCTTATTTCCGTTCAAAGACAACTGGTTGTGGTACTCGTTAGAACTGTCTCAATATGGCAGTTGTATAAGACTTGCTTCCATCTTTAATTGCACGCCGGTGGGTCAGGCCTCAGATTCTATGACGGCTCCAACGTAAAGGCTTATTGAGAATTAGAGAGATAATGCTGGTTGGTGCCTGATGCTCTGTCTCTGGTCGGGCTCATCGGAGTCTAACTGTTGGTTTTCTTTTGCTCCAGCATTTCAGTGGTTTCTTGCTGTCGAGTCCTCACCGTTGTCTCACCTCTGTGGTTCTTTGATTTTTGTGTTCACGGAGATGTTGCACTGATGAGTTAGGAGGCCTTCATGCGGACTGAACAAATTATTTGTCTAAATCGCGACGGAAGTAAGGGCGAGGATTGTGGCCGCGTAAAATCGATTTAAGCCCCCCAGTGGAAAACTTCCACTGACCGTTCCAGGGCGGCTCTTCTGTGGCGATTTATTTATGTTGTTGTTTGTTACTTACTGTGTGTATCACTTGTCTTTTAATTTTGGATGGCCATATGGCCATTTTGTGGGAAAGTAACTGTCCTTATGGCCTTCCTTTGTTTAGGTTTCCATTATGGTCTGGTCGCTTAATGTTTGTATTTCTTTCCCTTTGGTGTCTTTTATGGGTGGAGTAAGTTAATTGTATCAATTCCTGATCTTTGTTTTACTTCTACTTTGATTAACGTATCTAACGAATTCAAAGATGATCTTACGGTGAAGCTTATATATTACTGTCATCGGTGTATGAAAGACTTTCTTGAAATAAAAGATAAACCACTTATGACAATTTTAGCTTTTTCAACCGTTGCTTGCCGACACTGTTAAAGAACCAGCCGACCAATTTAAATGTGAAATAGAGAGAATTAAAGACAATTAATTTTTGACAGAGCACGTGTTTTTTTTTCACCTCAACCATGAATATTTGCTAGCCGACTCTGTTAATGAACCAATCGATGAATTTAAAACAAAACTGTTAATGGTGCTTTAGCGATAATTAAAGACGTTTTGCTTTTGCAAAGAGCACGCGTTTTCACACCGCATTAATTGCGTGATTAATGAGTCAAACCAAATAAACAACGTGATTAAGGGTATTGATCAAAACAGGTAATACTTACCATAATTCCTAATTAATAATATCAGTCAAAGTACAAGTTCTTCGAATTACCCTCTATCTATCTATCTTCTTATACTGAGTCGGTCACTTCTGGCCATTACCTCAGTTGATTGGGTGGCTAAATTTAGAATTTAGCTGAAAAAAAAAAAAAAAAAAAAGAGAGAGGCACTGGATGCGTCCTTAAAACTATTTACAATCTGCATAACAGAGGTATCCTAAAACGCATACCTCTGAGTCCCAATCTTACACTGTGCGGGCTTTGATCTCTTCTGAGGAATTGGCATTCACCGCAGAGGAGGGAAGACTATTCCATTGGGGAATAGTTCTAGGAAAGAACGAGTTCTTCAGGGCATCACTATAGGACTGGTGTCTACGATATTGTGAGTCGTTTACTTTTGATGCCCTTGTTTGGGTCGACACTGTTACAGGGGTCAAGTACCTATCTTTATCAATAGACACTGAATCAGAGTGTATCTTGTAGAAGAAGGTTAAAGAGGACTGCTCACGACGGGCCTCCAGGGACGGCCACTCTAGCTCATTAAGCATGTCACCGACGCTACTTCTATTTCGCCATCGCCTACAGGTCCATCGAGCAGCTGTCCTCTGCACCTTCTCCACCTGCTGAGTCTGAGTTTTAACATAGGGATGCCAAATGGGTGATGCATATTCAAGTTGAGGGCGAACCAATGTTTTATATGCAACATCCTTTGTCTGCCTAGGTGCAAAAGCCAAGTTCCGTCTAAGGAATCCCAAGGTCCTAGTTGCTTTAGATGTAATCTCTGAGATATGTTGACCCCAATCAAGATCGTCAGTGATGGTGATACCAAGATATTTGGCGGATTGAACATGCTCCAAAACTTGCTGGTGAAGAGTATAGTCAAACTTAATTTGCTTGTCCGGAGGGTGTCGTGACACTCTCATTGAGTGACATTTGGCCACATTGAACTTCATTTGCCAATCGGCCTCCCACTGTGCAAGTTGATCCAGGTCATCTTGTAAAATAAGACAGTCAGAAGAAGAATATATGTTCCTATACAGGACCCAATCATCAGCAAACAAGCGGACCGATGACCTGATATTATCGGGGAGATCATTAATGAAAACCAAGAAAAGGACCGGTCCCAGGACCGAACCTTGGGGGACTCCAGATAAAACAGGGACTGGATCAGACGCTTGGCCATCAAGTACAACTTGTTGTGAGCGCCCAGAGAGCCATGAGCTAATCCACCTATGTGTGGATCCTCTTATCCCATAGTAATCCAGTTTATGTAATAGCCTTCTGTGAGGTACCTTGTCAAAGGCCTTAGCGAAGTCCATGATGATCAAGTCAGTCTGTTTGTGGCCACGGTTTATGGCCCCATCCAGATTGCTCACAATGTCATGGTAAAATTGAACAAGCTGCGTTTCGCAAGACCTTTGACTCCGGAAACCATGTTGACAGTCAGCAAGAATGCTCTCAAAGGCTAAGTGCTTGTTGATGTTGCTTACTAATATATGCTCCAGGGTTTTGCAACAGATGCATGTTAGCGACACTGGTCTATAATTTGCTGCATCATATTTTTCCCCTTTTTTATAGACCGGGGTTACATTTGCTTGTCGCCAGTCATCTGGTACAGTGCCCTGGGCAAGTGATTGATTGAAGGTAAAGGCCAACACAGGAGATATTTCAGCACTACATTCCTTAAGTACCCTGGCATTCAGGTCATCGGGCCCAGATGCCTTATGTATCTTGAGCTTACCTAACAGTTTAGCGACCCCATTGGGGTCAACTGTTATGTCCCCCATAGAGGGGAACGGACTTGCACCTTTAGATGGTAGCTCACCATCAGTTTCACGTGTAAATGCTGATTGAAACTGTTTATTGCAAATATCAGCCTTATCGCGCGCATCTGTTTTTAGAATTCCATTTTCCCTTAGCGAAGTGATCCCAAACGCATCCTTTTTCAGGGACTTTACGAATGACCAAAACTTTTTAACTTTACCATTCTTTTGGGGACTATCGGGATCTATGTTGTCATCTTCAAAGGTAAAGATGCTGGAAACATGCTTCCAATATGCATCTCTTATAACCTTTTGCACATGTGCTCTGAACCGTTTGTAATGGTTCTTAACGTCAGGGCTGCTAGACTTGCGAGCACGAAAATACATTCTATTCCGTCTTCTGATGAGATGCTTGATCGTGTTATCGATCCATGGTGCCCTATATTTTGTTTTGGTCATTTTCGTTGGTATAAACCTTTCCATTGCCGTGGTTAATTCGGACTTAAAACTGACCCACAAGTCATTAACTGACATGTGCGAGAGGTCAGAGGAAAGGAACGAATCCTTAAATCGCGCCATATGGTCTCGCAGACCATCCATATCCGCACGTTTGTAGAGAAAAACTTTACGCGGGACTTGTCTGATTCGTTTAGCTTTTATGTCATACTCAACAAGGACTATGTCATGATCAGCTTTGCCAATCGGGGGCATCCCCTTAACTTGGCTTACTGGGGATGGAGAATTTGTAAACAATAAATCAAGGGTCTTTTCTAGTCGGGTGGGTATGTTAACAACTTGGGCCAGGCAGTGTTCTTTAATTATGTCCAAAAGTTGTTGCTGTGTCTGCCTTTTAGGCACCCCATGGGGCACCTGCATGCTGCTCCATTCAATGTCACCACAATTAAAGTCTCCGCCAACCAAAATATGGGCATTTGCATTTGACATTATCCTAGACAAAGATGAATTAAAAGCCTCAAGATATTCTGGGTCAATCTGATCTGGTGGGCGATAAAAAGATCCAAGGTACAAAGTCCTACATCCAATGATGTTCAATTTACACCAAACTAGTTCACAGTTGGTGTCCAACTCCGGAGTTTCTGTACAGAGTAGGTCTCGCTTGAAAGCCACGAAGACACCTCCATGTGCATCCCCAACTCTGTCTTTCCGGATGGCCTCAAAGGATTCAGGAAAAATTTCCGAGTTTTTAATTTCTGGGGTTAACCAGACTCATTGCCCAAAATGATATCTGGTTTCGCCGAGTCGATAATTGTATGAAGTTCAGCCCTTTTATTCTTTATTGACTGACAATTCATGATCAATATTCTGAGGGGATGGTTAAGGACCGCCTTTTTGGTCTTTCGTTTAGCTTCTTTTGACTGCTGCACAATGGGCGATGAAGCTGCCCCGTGGGTGGGCCGATGTTGTCTGGTATCGGACTATCAGGCTCGGATAGGGTAGATAAAGGTTCAAAGTGGTTGTAGGTCTCTCTCTCTCTCTCTCTCTCTCTCTCTCTCTCTCTCTCTCTCTCTCTCTCTCTTGGATTTGATTAATGGATTATCGGTATTGATCAAACGGGTAATATTTGTCGTAATTCCATATTTAGATTTGTCATTCAAAGTACATGTTCTTCGAACTATTCTCTCATTCCTCATTCTCCTCTCTTTCTCTCTTTGTCTCACATGGAGTTAATATTTTTTTTATACAAAAAGAATCAAGAAACAGGGGGAAATGGATTTGGGGTCGGGTATGAAACACCCTTCCCGATCCCGATCCGAAAATCCCCGATCCAAAATTTTATATTTACCCTAATTCATTAATAAGAATATATTTTAAACACTTTTTGTGTATATTTTATTACTATTAAGTATTTTAATCATTATTTATGTACAATTTGTTTAAATGTGTCCAATTTGTGATTTTATCCTAAATTATTCCTCTCTCAGGGGTATGAAAGACCCTGCCGATTTTTCGTAAAAATATTGTATTCTTCTGCCTCTTATTCAGAAAATAAACCATAACTAAATGATAAAATCAACATAACGGAATTGTTATATACTTTTATGGCTTTTCTGGAATAAAGGAGAACTTAAAACGGGTTTATTATATTTCGCAATTAATTCGATTTGCTAGAGTGTGTAGTCATGTAACTGACTTCAACACTCGTAATAAATTATTAACGGCTAAACTCCTTAATCAGGGTTATCGGTACCATAAACTACGCAGAGCCTTTTCAAAATTTTATAGACGCCATTCTGATTTAATTTCAAAATTCAATATTGGACTTAAATCTCTTCTGCAACAAGGTCTATCGGAACCCGAATTTTATGGTGACTTAGTATATAAATTCAGAAAAATATATAACCGCAATGACTTCAGCACCCAATTTCGTAAAATCATTCTTCGATATAAAAAGATTGGGTACAACATGGATATTATACGACAGACTGCATGCATGGTAGTTAACCCAATCACGGTTGGCGACTTTGCTTCCCTCTTTAATTGCACGCCGGTGGGTCAGGCCTCAGATTCTATGACGGCTCCAACGTAAAGGCTTATTGAAAATTAAAGAGATAATGTTGGTTGGTGCCTGATGCTCTGTCTCTGGTCGGGCTCATCGGAGTCTAACTGTTGGTTTTCTTTTGCTCCAGCATTTCAGTGGTTTCTTGCTGTCGAGTCCTCACCGTTGTCTCACCTCTGTGGTTCTTTGATTTCTGTGTTCACGGAGATGTTGCACTGATGAGTTAGGAGGCCTTCATGCGGACTGAACAAAATTTTTTGTCTAAATCGCGACGGAAGTAAGGGCGAGGATTGTGGCCACGTAAAATCGATTTAAGCCCCCCCCAGTGGAAATCTTCCACTGACCGTTCCAAGGCGGCTCTTCTGTGGCGATTTATTTATGTTGTTGTTTGTTACTTACTGTGTGTATCACTTGTGTCTTTTAATTTTGGATGGCCATATGGCCATTTTGTGGGAAAGTAACTGTCCATATGGTCTTCCTTTGTTTAGGTTTCCATTATGGTCTGGTCGCTTAATGTTTGTATTTCTTTCCCTTTGGTGTCTTTTATGGATGGAGTAAGTTAATTGTATCTATTCCTGATCTTTGTTTTACTTCTACTTCGGAGGTGTTTTTTGCATATTTTTATCCAAAACGATTACCGATCATTATTGCTATTTATAGTTACGAACATCGAACCGAATGTGAAAGAAATGACCGGAAACGGACCGATCCTGGGTTTCACATTGTCTCAAAATAAAAAATAGATAGATATGACATCGTCAAACTTCCATCACTCACACAATGGAAATTATATGTCACACATACGATTTTTAAGACATTTGAAAACTCAATCGGTCCGTTTCCAGTCATTTATTTCACATTCGGTTCAATTTTCGTAACTATAAATAGCAATAATGATCGGTAATCGTTTAATATTCAAAAAACACATCCGAAACTCTTTTTAAGTTCTCTTTTATCCTAGAAAAGCCATAAAATATAAAACAATTCCGTTATGTTGATTTTATAATTTAGTTATTGCTTATTTTTTTAATTAGAGGCGGAAGAATACAACATTTTTACGGAAAATCGGCAGGGTCTTTCATACCCCTGAGATAGGAATAATTTAGGATAAAATCACAAATTGGACACATTTAAACAAATTGTACATAAATAATGATTAAAATACTTAATAGTAATAAAATATACACAAAAAGTGTTTAAAATATATTCTTATTAATGAATTAGGGCAAATATAAAATTTTGGATCGGGGATTTTCGGATCGGGATCGGGAAGGGTGGGTCGGGTATAAAAGCCAAGGCCGCGCCGGGCCGGGCCGAGCCGCCGAGCCTACCGAAAATTTTATTTTTAGTCTCTAGGTACAAGTAAGATAAATATTTTGGTGAATGTGGGATTAAATTATTATAAATTAGATATGTTATAACTACAAGTAGTTTCACTTATCTACATTGCTTATTTATCTTTTAATAACTGTTTTCCGAAATCCAGAGGTATAAAAGCCAAGGCGGCGAAAAAGTATTGAAAATTCCGAATTTCTTTCAAATTCATCGGTTAAATTACTTCTTTTTGGCCTTATGATATTTGAATTTGATTATACTTAATATGTGTTCGTGATAAAATCAAATATACTCACCAGAATCACCTTAATTGATCGAATTTCTTCGTTTATTTTTGTTTCTATTTTTAGAATTACCTTATTACAGGAAACGACCGAAAAGGACCGAAAGGGAGGGCACACAACGACCGAAATGATCCGAATCGAATGACGACCCATGTTGTTAAGTGACATCAGACCGTTATCCCAGTTTGTATATGCGACGTTGTTTCAATGATTGGTCAAGGACTTCAGGGTTTAACGACGTTGATTCGATGTCGTTAAAACGACACTGGGATCCTTTGTAAGGGAAATAAACAATCTTGTCCACCAAACTTTTTTTTTAGAAAAAAGTTTCAACAAAATGTTCCCAGCAGGCACTCCACGTTGAATCAAGGTTGAAACAACGTTGATTCAACGTTGTGTGCCTGCAGGGTTCTGTTTACTTGTTTACTGCCAGTAGGAGCTCTTTACTCTTTACTGACTAGTGTTCAGGAGGACGCAGGTTCGATACCTGCTGAGGTCGACAGCCTTCTTTCGTGGAGATTGAACATGAAATATTTTCTTCAGTCCCTTCCACTGATTCAAGAAGGGCAGTTGTCAGTTGTTTTTGCGAAAGAACGTGCACATTCATTTATAAGGAAACAATGAACCAGGACAGCTCGTTCTAATTTTTAATTTCTACATCCATCACACATCCACAGTAAGCTGTCTGACTGAAGCATATTAATAAGCAATAATAATACAATAGGTAAGTATCAAAACATAATTGATATGTCTAAAACATGATTAAGAAATATGATGAGTTTCATTAAGCTCTATCTTTAGTTCCTACCATTCAGATAGTATATTTAAATGCCCTTATCATTTATCTGACATTGCCGTCCGTTGCGGTTCATTACGACGTGGCCTACATAAAACCACCAAAAAACAGATACTAAAAGGAATTGACTGGAATTATTGCAATAAAAGGTTTAGGAAATACTTTTTTGGGGTTGTCATGTACATTTTTTCACACATCCATGTCTATTTCATTCAAATTCGAACAAAACGGACGATAAAAACCGCCTTGGCTTTTATACCCCTAAAAAATTGCAAAATTGCAATAAAACAAAAATTAGGACACCAAAAAGAACAAAAACTATGCTGAGTATCACATTTGATATAATTAACATTATCATATTAAAATTTACCACTAACATTTCTTCTTCGGTTAGAATTCCGAAAAATAAAATCTTCGGATCGGCAATTTTTGGCTCGGCGGCTCGGCCCGGCCCGGCGCGGCCTTGGCTTTTATACCCGACCGGAAGGGTGTTTCATACCCGACCTGGATTTGGGGCGAAACGACTATGGTTTGTATGTGTGTGCGCGGGGGGGGGGGGGGGGGGGGGGGGGCGTCTAGGGGCCAAAAAGGGACGATATGTCTCTTTTTTCTTCTATAACTGCTACTCGCTCACATCTGAGCATCACGAGCAGGATTTCCTGGGTGGTAATCAGTACTTTTTTTTAAGCAATGTGGATGAAGTGCCTTGCTCACGGGCACAACACTTTGGTCAGCTTGAGGATCGAACCCGCAACCTCTCGATCACAAATCCGATGCGCTACCGCTGCACCAAAGCGCTCTCGGGGGGTGGGGGTGGGGGGGGGGGGGCGTCTTGTTATCCGGTGCTCCTCCCGGATAAAACTGACGAGAGGTAATGGTCTTAACACCGAATGTCCCAGAAAAAAAACAGAGGACAGATCAGAAGGTTTAATTAATTTTAGGCCAAATGCGACAGTCGTAACCTTACGACAAGAATTGAACTGTATATATTTCTGACACATGCTTCATGCAATTGTTACTGACCATGTTATAGTCATCAAGGGCCAGCTGTTTGCCGGAACTTTGACACTTTCACTGAGGTAGAGGACATTCTGGAATACAAGTATATAGCTTTTACAAAAAGCTAGGTCAGAATCAGAATTGTTACTGGTGAGACGTCAAATGACATCTATACACCAGGACCTGTAATCTGGGAAGTTAGTCCCTAGCTCTTACCAAAGAGGTAAATTTAGCTACACAATCATCAGCACCTTCAACTGTTGAAATAATCAAATCGGGGAAAGGCATTCCAATCTCTAATGGTTCTGGGGAAGAACGACTCTTTATAAGTCTACGCTTAACACATATTAAATGTGAAGGTCAAAATCAGAATTGTTTGCTGGTGACTCTTCCTTAGACAATCCTTCACCAGGACCTTCAACCGACAGAACTAGCCCCTAGACCTCACAAGGGTGGTGAATCTCGAGATGGAGTCGTCTGCACCTTCTGCGGACATCAAGAGAGAAGAGGGGAGCTTGTTCGGTCAGGTATAAAAGCCAAGCTGCGTTGGGCCGGGCAGAGCCACCGAGCCAAAAATGACGATCCGAAAATTTTATATTTTGTCTCGTGTTATAATTATGATATAATTATAATTTTGCAGTCAGTTGGTATCAAATTATTGTCCTGAGATTGTCCTAGGGATGAAGTTAAATTTGTAGATGTCTGTTGTCAGTCCTAGTGCCATTTTTTGGAGGGCTAGTGAATGTTTTTTCCATTCTATGATAGTGTTGTCTTTGAAGGGTAAACAAGGTCATCCATGGGTATACTGGCTTTACCCTTTTGACCTTTATACAAAAGTATCAGCCTACTTTGTTTTCTCCGCTCTTTAAGAGACCCCCACTTTAATTATTCCAGAATGCCAGTCATACTTCCAGTTTCAAACGAGTAGTTCCGAGTTACGAAACAGGCTCCACATTTTTGGACCTTCTCCAGTTCCTCCTGGAGGGTAACAGTAGGTGGATCCCAAGAGATACTTGCATATTCCAGGACGGGACCAACCAGTCCATTGTATGCCATTTCTTTTACATCTTGTGGGCATGCTGACAGATTCCGTCTCAAGAAGCCAAGGGTCCTATTTGCTTTAGTACAAACATTACTTATGTGAGTGTTCCATCTTAAATCATTCGTGATTGTCACACCAAGGTATTTAATGCTTTCTACATTTTCAAGGAGAGTTCCTTCCAATTCATAGGTATCATTGATCTTTTTGATCCGCTTTCTTGGAAGTTTCATCATGTTACATTTACTGGGTTCGAACCGCATTCCCCACTTCCTTGCCCAGCTACCCAATTTGTCAATATCATACTGAAGTTTCACTGTATCTTTCATGGTAACAAACAGTCATCAGCAAAGAGCCGTATTTCTGAATCAATTTCCTGTGAGATGTCATTTATGTAAAGGGAGAGCAAAAGCGGACCAAGAACTGTCCCCTGTGGGACTCCAGAGAGGACAGGGGGCCTGGGGCCCAATCAGATTTACTTCCATTAACAACCATCCGTTGCTCTGTATGGCATAGAAAAGCGTCAATCCATTTTAAAGTTTTGTCACCAATGCCATACCCATTAAGTTTGCTTTTCAGAAGCTCATGAGGAGGTGTATCAAAAGCTTTCTCAAAATCCAAGGTGAAAGTGTCAATCCACAGTCCACCATTATCCAAGATTTTAGCCCAATCATCTATCACTGTCACTAGTTGTGTTTCACAGCTATGGTTCTTTCTGAAAGCATGCTGTCTTTAATATCAGATAATAGTTTATGTTGGTCAAGGTGGGTCTTTGCATTTGAACAAACAATGTGCTCCAAAAGTTTGCAAGGTACACGTGAGTGATACAGGGGGATAATTTCCAGCAGAAGTTCGATCTCCCTTCTTGTACTTTGTTTGTTTGATTTGAGGTTTAACTTCCTTGTCTGAGACATGGACTTGCTACAAAGAAAGACTAGATCAGTATTTCCTCACTAATGAAGTTCAAGA
Source organism: Lucinisca nassula (assembly GCA_963580285.1). Taxonomy (NCBI): domain Eukaryota; kingdom Metazoa; phylum Mollusca; class Bivalvia; order Lucinida; family Lucinidae; genus Lucinisca; species Lucinisca nassula. The sequence continues at coordinate 3,966,312 of OY757017.1, read as the reverse complement.
TGGAAAAAAGGTCCCAGCCTTACTGGCTTTAATTGGTAGTACCACATACCGCTTACTACGGGACATATGTGCACCAAATTTACCGGCTACAAAAGGATATGATGATTTATGTGGAATACTAAAGAAACATTTTTCTCCACAACCTATTGTTATAGCAGAAAGATTCCGCTTCCATAAACGTGATCAACAGATTGATGAATCGGCGAAAGACTTCAATGTGGCTTTACGAAAGTTATCAGAACATTGTAGCTTTTGTACAAATTTAAACAACTTTTTGAGAGATCGCTTTGTATGTGGATTGCGGAATGAAGCTATTCAAACAAATTGTTGTCAGTAGCAAATCTAACCTATGAAAATGCGTTAGAAATTAATTTATCATATGACGTCGCGTCTGAGAGTGTAATAACGCCATGTAATATTTTCGATAATCCACTATTGGATTAAATATGCAAATTAGTTAGATACATCCCGTAACGTTATACAGTCGACGTCCTTAACGGCGTCGCGTTTAATAAAGGCGGGACGTTGACATTTTTATTAAAAATTCTTGAATAAAATGCGTTTTAAATGTCATATGATAAATAGAATCTTGCATTCGTGTTCATGTATTATTAAATTTACTAAACTCGTTGAGCAAAAGGAATAAAATGCTCGGCAAAGCCTCGCATTTTATCCTTTTCCTCAACTCGTTTAATAAATTCAATAATACATGAACACTCATGTAAGAACCTCTATATATAACATAGTGCATTCTTGTATATCTCAAAAATTGATGTTTTTTTTTCTGAAAACATGTTATATTTTTCTTATTGCTGCTCTAAACATAGATTGTGAGTGCTTATTGCAACCACCTCACTTTTTAAAAATAGATTGTAGGTGCTCATTAGAACTACCCCAGAATGAAGTGGTTCTAACAAGCACTCACAATCTATGTTTATGAGCAAAAATGTAAAATAAAATAATATAATGCCCTGTACACCCATTTTTCTCTGTATAAGATGGGGTTACACAAGTTTTCAGCATTATTATTAATTAACAAGTGTGTATATAGAAAACATACAAAGAAGTCGGTCCACATGATACAGCTCTCGTTTCTTCGTACAGTACACATGTATATGCAAGTTTACCTTTGCTAATTAATACAAGCTTGACCTATGACATATCATGCAACCTCATACTTATATCAATGAACTTCTATGAATATTGAAATTCTTGAACTTGATTGGCCAAGAAGCAATATTAACCATAGGCGAAATCCATTAATCCATATTAACCTGTGGTGAAATCCATATTAACCTGTGATGAAATCCATATTAACCTGAGGTGAAATCCATAAATCCATATTAACCTGAGGTGAATACCATATTAACCGGAGGTGAAATCCATAAATCCACATAACCTGAGGTGAAATCCATATGAACCTGAGGTAAAATCAAAATTAACCTGAGGTGAAATTCATGTTAACCTGAGGTGAAATCCATAGTAACCAGAGGTGAAATCCATATTAACCTGAGTTGAAATCCATATTAACCTGAAGTGAAATCCATAAATCCATATTAAGCTGAGGTGAAATCATCAGAAGGAATATTTTATGATGTTAATCAATAAAATTATTATTAATCAAGTAATTTTGTATTTGCCCAGTAACAGATCTGAGGTCAGCTGTATTGGCCTCCACCTTTGGCCTTGGGCCAATACAGTTGACCATGGACCTGTAACTGGGCCAATACGAAATAACTTGATTAATAACATTATAAATACAGAATGTTAACCTGATAAAAGGCTTAACCCTTATACTGCTGGATATTTAAATTAGACACTCCCATTTCTGACCATCAGCCAATCAGATTAGACAATGTAATATTTCCTTCAAATTCACAAACCGAATGACAAACAGGGTAGATCCTGATCAGAAGCCATTTGATCTGGATCTACACTGTTTGCAAAGATAGGGGTAGTCGGGAACAGCGGGATAATGGTTAATATTTTGACATCATTTTTTGCAGGTAAAGCTTTTCATCAGGGTAGGCAATGGCTCAGAGCCGCTACAGAAGTTTTATGAGACTTGTGGAACAATGGCCACTTGATCCTACCAAGTCAACGAAACGTGACATCGGTGCTCTGCTTAGGAAAAAAGTGGGAGAGACATTTTCTCAAGGAGAAGCAAGCTCAATCCCTGACAAAGCAAAGTGTGACAGAACTTTAGAATCCTTGCAGAAGATTACCTCAGACTTTCACAAGAAGAAATACCCATTTAGTAGTGTTACTATTGGTGCAACGGGGATGAACTATGAAGATGCTAGGACAAGTGTATCGGATGACGGCTTAAAAGCTATTGAAGAAGAACACGGTTCAAGTGGTTTATTAGGAAAAATTAGATTCAAACTTAGGGAATAATGATTTTAACCCTTTTTTTTCCAAATGGAATCTTCCACCTTGAATAGAGCAGGAGTCCATTTAAAAATTAAGGGGTGTCAGGTTGTGTTTTTGTCAAAATTGATTTGGAAAATGACTGAGCTTTTAGCAAACAGTGGAGGCCCTGATCAGACGCCGCGTTCTGCGGCGTCTGATCTGGGCCTGTGCTGTTTGCCAAGGTACCCCTCTAGGGGTTTCTGGTACTGAATGGGTTAACCCATATAAGCTTTGTTACCCTAAAAGGACCGTGGCAAATACTTTTGTTTGAGACTGATTTGTTTGACTTTGGTGTTTGTTTGATCCATTTGTACCAAATGGCACCTTCCTCCACATATATTGTATAAGTTCATTTGAAAATTTAAGGGTGACATGTTGTGTTATCTTTAACTCTTACCTTGCTGAATGTTCATTAAAGCCACACCCATTTCTGTCCATCAACCAATCAGATTGCTTGATGTAATTTATTGCTACAAATTCATAAACTGAATGCAAAACAGTGTATATCCTGATCAGATGGCTTCTTCTTCTTCAGAAGCCATCTGATCTGGATCTACACTGCAAAGTTAGGGGTTATCGTGAACAGCAAGATAAGGGTTAACATTTATTTTTCCCTTATTTTTGCCTTGTTTGATAAGATAGGTATTCATTAAGTTCCAAAAAGTGATGTAACGCATGTATACCACAACCTCTTTATAACACTGTTTATTGGTTCCAAAGCAGAAATCGTGTTGGTTTTGTTATATGAGTATATCCAAAGAAAAATGTATAGATTATATAGAAAAATGATTTTTTATGCCCCCAGCTTCGAAGAAGTTGATGGGACATATTGGTTCTGTCCTGTCCATCAGTCTGTCCGTCTAAGCAAACGATAGGACACTAGTTGGGTAGGCCTATCTTGGGTACTTGCCGTTTATTCCCTTAATGACAGACTTAAAGTAGCCAGTAGCCTGTTCGGTATTTTGTCTCTTGTTGGGTACTTTGAATGGGAAAATTAACATGGAGGTACCCAACAAAAGTCCGTCAGTCCGTGCGTCCGTCTGTCCGTTACGCTTTATACGTATGTGAAACAGAAGAATGGTTTGTGCTAGGATCTTGAAATTTTATATATGGAATGAGCATGAAAATTAAGGGAACCCGTATTTTTTTTTCTTTTCCCTCGGACTTGTCTTTGCAGAGTTATGCCCCTTTTCGGACTTATGCATTGTGACTATAGGGAAACTTTGTGAACAAAATATCTGGAAAAGCGCTTCAGCTAGGCTCATGATATTTAGTATACAGTTTGGGTCTAAGGTGTAGATGGCCTGATTAACTTTTGATGAAATTAACTTTTGACGAAATTCCGAAAATATTTAACAGAGTTATGCCCCTTTTTGGACTTATGCATTGTGGCTATAGGGAAACCTTGTGAACAAAATATCTGGAGAACCGCTTGAGCTAGGCTTATAGTTACAGGTATATAGTTTGGATTTAAGGTGTAGATGACGTGATTAACTTTTGACGAAATTCCGAAAATATTTAACAGAGTAATGCCCCTTTTCGGACTTATGCATTGTGGCTATAGGGAAACTTTGTGAACAAAATATCTGGAGAACCGCTTGAGCAAGGCTCATGATATTTTGTATAAAGTTTGGGTACTCTACATAAATTTTGAGCACATTTTATGAATATTGTACCAACTGACAGTTCTTTCACGACAGAGGCATTTTTGTCGCGCCTGCTATTAGCATGGCGCAATATAGGCGCCTGGTTTTCCGTCCGTTCGTCAAGGCGTCAACATTTGCGACCACCCTAGGGTTCACCCTAATGGTCAAGTTTATTTCTCAAGAACTATAAGAGCTTCATTAATGATACTTGGTACAAACTTGTGTCTGGGGATGACAACTTACATGCAAGCATCCATATTTGACCTTGACCTACATTTCATGGTTCACTGACTTTGTAAAATATTGCAACCACCCTAGCGTTCACCCTAATGGTCAAGTTTATTTCTCAAGAACTATTAGAGCTTCATTAATGATACTTCATACAAACTTGTGTCTGGGGATGGCAACTTACATGCAAGCATCCATATTTCACCCTGACCTACATTTCATGGTTCACTGACTTTTTAAAATATTGCGACCACCCTAGCGTTCACCCTAATGGTCAAGTTTATTTCTCAAGAACTATAAGAGCCTCTTTGATGATATTTGGTACAAACTTGAATCTATGGATGGCAACTTCAATGCAAGCATCCATATTTGACCTTGACCTAAATTTCATGGTTCACTGACTTTGTAAAATATTGCGACCACCCTAGCGTTCACCCTACTGGTCAAGTTAATTTCTCAAGAACCATAAGAGCTTCATTAATGATACTTGGTACAAACTTATATCTCGGGATGGCAACTTAAATGCAAGCATCCATATTTGACCTTGACCTACATTTCATGGTTCATTGACTTTGTAAAATATTGCCACCACCCTAGCGTTCACCCTATTGGTTAAGTTCATAACTCAAGAATTATTTGAACTTCATTAATGATACTTAGTACAAGCCTTTTAATTATGTTTCTTTAATTATGCGTCTATTAGTGGCAAGCATATGGTTGGGGGCATAGTGTTTCACAAACACATTTTCTAGTTAGCTCACTGAATTGCAGTCAAATTTCATGTGGAGCTTGCAGTCAAATTTCATGTGGAGCATCCATGGAATGGGGGAACAAAAGTTGGTTTGTGAGGTCCTGGTCACATGACCAAGATGGCCACCATGCCCATATAAGGTGTCTGATCTGGGCCTGCACTGTTTGCTGGGATTTCTGGTACTAAATGGGTTAACCCTTGTCCTGCTGAGCCCAGATATGCCTTATTTTCCAAACAATGAAGATCCAGATCAGATGGCTAGGATCTACATTGTTTGTCATTCAGATTGTTAATTTGCTGCAATAATTTGCATCAAGTAATCTGATTGGTTGATAATCAGTAGTGGGTGTGGCATATATAAATATTCAGCAGGTCAAGGGATAAAGCACAATATGACAAGCAGGCAACATTTTGAAAGTGTTGCTCTCTTATTTTTGAGAGAAAATAAGGCTTGGCATTAATTTTGGATCATCTCCTAGGAATTGTCTGCTAGAGTAAGGGCATCTATGATTCACATGCATTGCCAAGCCTTATTTCCCCTGACCCCCCCCCCTCCCCCTCCCCACACATACACAAAAACAACAACAACAACAACAACAACAAAACATCAGGGCCCAGTTGTTCAAAGCACTGTTAGCTTAATGAGCTTGTTAGTGATCAGTTAGTTAACTGTTCTAGCAAGTACAATATCTAATATAGTAATATTTTTGCTGAAAAAAATGGGAGCAGCTTTTGCATTGGCTGCTCATACTTTTTCAGTAAAAATATTAGCATATTTGCCATATTAAATATCAAAGTGTTAAGGATATGTTAACTAAAGACATTGAGAAGCCTCCGTGGTGTAGTGGTTACGCTACTCGCCTTGTACACCAGGGATCACAGAGGGATCACAGGATTGATCCGGGGCTTCTCCAGACTTTCGGATGAGTCTTTAAACCGAGGTCCCGTCTCCGTATGACCTTAGCTGTTGGTGGGACGTTAAACTCAAACACTCACTCACTAAAGACATTGTTAGTTTTGAACAAATGCCCCTGGGGCCATTTGTTCAATGCATCATTAGCTTAACAAGCTCATTTGTGAGAGTATTGTTAACTGTTCTAGTTAGTACAATCATTAAATCTTTGGTATTTTTGCTGAAAAAATGTCAGAAGCTGCTTACCTTTTTGCAGCAAAAATATATACATAATTGCCATATCATCCAATTCAGTACCATAAACCCCTAAAGGGGTACCTTGGAAGACAGTGCAGGCCCAGATCAGATGCCTCAGAATGCGGCATCTGATCAGGGCCTACACTATTTGCAAAAAGTTCAGCTACTTTCTAAATAAATGTTGAAGAAAACAGAACCTGACACCACTAAATTTTGAAAGGGACTCCTGCTATATATAAGGACGAAGATTCCATTTGGTACAAAAAGCGTTAAATGATCAAAATTTTATTGATTTGTTAACTAAACACATCGTTAGTTTTGAACAGCTGGTCCCAGATTGTTGTCAGCTCAAGATTTTTTCTTCATATTCTTCTGTCATGTACAAGATATGTATGTACAATTATTTGGTGAAAAAATAAAACACAAAATAAACCAGCTAATTGTTTCTGAATTTATTATATTTGTCACACTATAGAAGTACTTTGAAGAGGAACAGAATGATTATGAATATCCTAGATTTTTAGCTCACCAGAGCCGAAGGCTCCGGGGGAGCTTATAGGATAGGCAGTTGTCCGTCGTCGTCGTATGTCTGGCGTCAACACTTTTAAACATCTTCTCCTCTGAAGCCACTGGGCCGATTGGGCCCAAATTTTATCTGTAGCATCCTTGGGCTGGGGGATTGAAAGTTTGTGTTTTTTATGAAAATCGGCTCATTAGTTTGGTTGCTATGGCAACTTAAAGTTTCCATAGACTTATAATGGGGAAAATTGTAAAATAGCATTTACTGCCAAGTCATTGCAGATATTTTGACAAAACTTTTATAGAAATGTTTCTTGAGTAAACTCCTCTCAACCATATGCTTTGATGCCAACCTGAGGGTCCCCCAGGTTGTGCCGGGGCCATGCCCCACCCCCTCCAGTTCATAAAAGGCCATATATCACAGAAACCATTCAGATCCCGACCCCTAAACCATATATATTCTTGTTCCTATTGATAAGACGCATTCAGTGACACCAGCCTGTGGGTCCTCAAGGATGCACCGAGGCCATGCCCCATCCCCTCCACTTAATAAAAGGCCCAATATCTTGGAAACCATTCAGATCCCCATCCCTAAACCATATATATTCTTGTTCCTTATGATAAGACTCATTCAGTGACATCAACTTGGGAGTCCCCGGGATGCACCGGGGCCATGCCCAACCCCCTCCAGTTCATAAAAGGTCCAATATCTTGGAAACCTTACAGATCCCCACCCCTAAACCATATATATTCTTGTTCCTATTGATAAGACGCATTCAGTGACACCAGCCTGTGGGTCCTCAGGGATGCGCAGAGGCCATGCCCCACCCCCTCCACTTAATAAAAGGTCCAATATCTTGGAAACCTTACAGATCCCCACCCCTAAACCATATATATTCTTGATCCTTATGATAAGACACATTCATTGACACCAACCTGGGGGTCCTCAGGGATGCGCCGGGGCCTTGCCTCACCCCTTCACTTCACAAAAGGCCATATATCTCAGAAACTGTTCAGATCCTCACCCCTAAACCATATATATTCTTGTTCATAATGATAAGACGCATTCAGTGACACCAACTTGGGGGTCCCCAGGGATGTGCTGGGGCCATGCCCAACCCCCTCCATTTCATAATCTCCCAATATCTTGGAAACCCTACAGATTGCTACCCCTAAACCATATATATTCTTGTTCCTAATGATAAGACACATTCATTGACACCAACCTGGGAGTTTCCCGGGGCCTTGCCCCACCCCTTCCACTTCACAAAAGGCCTTATGTCTCTGAAACTGTTCTTAACCCCACCCAAAATCCATATATATTCATCTTCCTTATGATAAGACGCATTTAGTGACACCAGCTTGGGAGTCCCCAGGGCATGCCCAGGCCATGCCCCATCGCTTAACTTCATTAAATGCCATATACATGTGTATCTCAGAAATAGTTCAGATCCCCACCCTTAAACCATATACTTGTTCCTTATGATAAGACTCGTTCAATCACACCAACCTGTGGGTCACTTTGTGCTGAGGCAACGTGCCCCGCCCTTCCACTTCATAAAAGGCTTTATATTTCAGAAACCATTCAAATCCCCACCCCATAATCATATATGTTCTTGTTCCTTATTATTTGCACACCTACTGTAGGGGATGGGGGGGGGGGTCGCAGGGGCCTTTCCTTTCCATTCATAAAAGGGCCTCAAATCTCAGAAACCGTTCAGATTCCCACCCCTAAACCATATATATACTTGGTCCTTATGATAAGACACATTTAGGGACAACAATCTTGGGCTTTCCTGGGATCAACAGGGCATGCCCCAACTCCTTCACCACTTAAGAGGCCTTACAGTTCCCCACTGCTAAACCATATATATTCTTGTTCCTTATGATAAGACGCATTTAGTGATACCAACCAGGGCTCCATTGGGTCCATACCCCACCCCCTCTACTTCATAAAAGGCCTAATGTTTCAGATACTGAGTCCACATGGGTGCTCATTTGGACATGGGGGTTCATTTGGTAGATTAAAATGATATCATGTTAAAAAACATGGCTGCCATTGGGCAGTGCCCACCTGAGCTCTGGTGAGCATATCGGCCCATGTGCCTCTTGTTCCATATACCTAATGTCAGATATAGAGGATATTTGATTTTTTCAGTGTAAGATCGAATTTTATTTCACCAAATGAACACCAAAACCAGTAATTTCACGAGTGGCATAGCCACGAGTGAAAATACCAGTTTTGGTGTTCATGAGTGAAATGAAATTTGATCTTACACTAAAAATCAGATTTTCTGTTTCTTACATGCTTCAAAACGGCAATATTTAGCTTCACTTATCGCGTCACTAACCCTCAGAGAAAACTCACTTTGTTCCTGGTCGTTTCTCGTCAATTTAGTGGTGTCCATCGTATTTATTGGGTGTAAACTAAAAGTTTTCACCTGAAAAATAGCCTGGGATGGCATTTCTATGAATGGTTGCTGAAATAATCAAGACATTTATAGTTTCCCAAAGAAGATCTAAGGTCACGCGACAAAATATGTGACGTCATCATCTGAGAATGGTAAAACTGAGCACAGAATTAGATTACTAGAAAGAAGAGGTCCCAAACAGTGAAAAATAAAATTGATATCGGTCACTGTTTGAAACAGTGACAATATTGTTTTTGATTTCACTGAGAAATCTCTATATTTCATTGAAATGCTTGTAAGAAATCAAGATTTCCCACATTAAAAAGGACTGCACAATTCTGGTGTTTTTCTTGCAAAGGAAAGGATACTGTATGAAGAGAATTTTTCATGATCTTCCAATCTTTTTGGTCACTACAGGCTCCAAAAATTGAAAATCACTAAATATTTTCAATTTACATTCGAACTTCAATGGTTCGAACACCTTTGGGACCACTAAAATCTGTTCGAGACAGCCAGGGGTAGTTCGAGCCACTGATGGTTAGTGCCAGGAGGCATACCCAGGAATAATTTTGGGACATCTTTTTGATGTTCTGTAATGAAAATATATGCTGTGTGTACTCATTAGAATTGCCTCAATGAGGCAATTCTGATGAGTACACACATCATACATTGGCAAGATAAAACTTCAAAATCTGATTTTTTTCGCACTATTTCTTCCTTAGGGACTGAAGAAAGGGTTCGACTCAGCCATGGTATACGTGCCATCAGTATTCGAGCCATTGAAGTTCTACTGTATTTTCCAATCAGTCCACCAAATGTTACTAAGTACAGTAGCTTTTCATTGTTGATGTCCATGGACATCCTCTCTATCCCCTGCAGCCACAAAACGTTGACTCAACGTTGAACTAACGTTGAAACAACGTTTTCAACGTTGTTTCAACGTTAGTTCAACGCTGAGTGCCTGCTGGGTCACCAATGTGTAAGAAGTCCAGGTAATGGTCGAGCTGTCAACATTTGGGACCACCCTAACTTTCATCCTAATGTAAGAGTCCCTTTCTCAAAAATATAAGAGTTTCTATAATGATACTTGGTACAAACTTGCATCTCAGCCCCCGCCCATCGGGGCTTGAAGAAATAGATGGGCTGCATGATGCTTCCACGCAGAGCTGAAACCGACCCGCACACGATTACTGGTAAACCAGCCTGCCCAGGCAAAGCGGTGCGAGAGTCCGACCGTTCATGCTTAAAACCCTATTGGTTTCATTGGGTGGCAGGGCTTGAGATGCCATTTCATCTCAATGTCGGGTAAAAGTCCCACACAATTGGAAGAAAAGTCTCCAAAATGACCTTTACACTGTTGACGGGGATGTTAAACCTCAAATCAAACAAAACAAACAAAACAAACTTGCATCTAGTGATGGCAACACAAGTCAAGCATCTATATTTGCCCTTTACCTAGTTTTCATTGTTCACTGACTTTGTGGCCTATTGGGATCGGCCTTACTTTCCCCCTAATGTTTGTATTGGAGTTTAACGGCCCAGTCAACACTATAAGGTCATTTTTGTCAGAAATGTACTTTCTTTTGTCAGAAATTGACAACTGCCCTTCTTGAATCAGGGGAAAGGAGAGAGGGACCATAGAAAAGATTTCATGATTTCAAAAAAGATTTCATACATACATACATACTGAGCTGCATGATGCTTCCACACAGAGCTGAAACCAAGCCGCACACGAGTACTGGTAAACCGCTTAGAGGATCTAAAGTAGAAGTAAAACAAAGATCAGGAATTGATACAATTAACTTACTCCACCCATAAAAGACACCAAAGGGAAAGAAATACAAACATTAAGCGACCAGACCATAATGGAAACCTAAACAAAGGAAGGCCATAAGGACAGTTACTTTCCCACAAAATGGCCATATGGCCATCCAAAACCAAAAGACACAAGTGATACACACAGTAAGTAACAAACAACAACATAAATAAATCGCCACAGAAGAGCCGCCTTGGAATGGTGAGTGGAAGATTTCCACTGGGGGGCTTAAATCGATTTTACGTAGCCACAATCCTCGCCCTTACTTCCGTCGCGATTTAGACAAATAATTTGTTCAGTCCGCATGAAGGCCTCCTAACTCATCAGTGCAACATCTCCGTGAACACAAAAATCAAAGAACCACAGAGGTGAGACAAAGGTGAGGACTCGACAGCAAGAAACCACTGAAATGCTGGAGCAAAAGAAAACCAACAGTTAGACTCCGATGAGCCCGACCAGAGACAGAGCATCAGGCACCAACCAACATTATCTCTCTAATTTTCAATAAGCCTTTACGTTGGAGCCGTCATAGAATCTGAGGCCTGACCCACCGGCGTGCAATTAAAGAGGGAAGCAAAGTTGCCAACCGTGATTGGGTTAACTACGCTTAGCCTGCCCAGGCTAAGCGAGTCGGCCCGTCCATGCTTATAAACCCGATTGGTTTCGTTGGGCGGCAGGGCTTGAGATGTCATTTCATCTCAATGTAGGGTAAAAGTCCCATAAAATCGGAAGCAACGTCTCCAAAATGACCTTTACAGTGTTGACGGGGATGTTAAACCTTAAACAAAACAAACCAAACATACACACATAGGTTTCCATTATGGTCTGGTCGCTTCATGTTTGTGCGTATTTCCCTTTGGTGTCTTTGATGGGTGGAGTAAGTTAATTGTATCATATAGACATGCATGTACACACACACTCATGCATGCATGCATGTATATCACTCGTACATGCATGAAAATACACACATACATGCATACAAGCATGCACACATGCAAACACACACTCATATATGAACGTGCATCACATATGCATGCATGCAAGCAGACACGCATGCATGCATACAATCACACACACAGGCATGCACACACAAACGTACACACACACGCATGCATGATTGAATTCACATGCATGCATGCACACACAATTTCTCACAGGCATGCATGTACACACCCATGCATGCTCACACATGCATGCATGCATGTACACACACATGCATGCATGCACAAATCCATACATGTACACATCCAGGCATACATACGCACATACATGCATTCACACACCCATACATGCATGCACACACTCATGCATGTGCACATATATGCATTCACACACTCATGCATGCACACACACACATGCTGCATGCACAAACACACTCAGACATACATGCATGCATGCACACACTCATGCATGCATGTACACACACATACTAACCTGCATGCATGCACTCACACACACGCACGCACACACACACGCTGGGGTTATTGTATTTGTTCTGTACATACATTCATACATACATACACACTCATACACATGCATACATGCACACACTCAGGCATGCATGTGCACATACATGCATTTACCCAATCATGCATTCATGCACACACATGCTGCATGCATGTGAACATACATGCATTCACACAAGCATGCATGCACATACACATTTGCATCACGCATGTATGCATGCAAGCGCACACACGCATGCATGGACACACGCATTCACACATTCAATCACACATGCATGCATGCGACCACTAATGCACACAAAGATGCATGCATGCTTGAATGCACACGCATGCAAGCATGCATGCACACATGCATGCACACACACAATGTCACAAGCCGGCATGCATGCACATACCCATGCATGCACTCAAACGAGGGATGCTCGAAAAGAATTGCTTATTTCTATCTGAAGACTTCAAATTTCATGTTAGCCCAAAAGTGCTCATTTCATGCCCTCGAAGTACTCCCCGTGGCTAGAAATGCAAACTTTCAGCCGATGTATCCACCTCCTGAAGGCGTCACGGTACGCTGATTTGGGCACAGTAATAAGGTACTAATGAATTGCCGATCCAAGTGCCTGTCGGGACTGGTATTTCCGCCCAGCAAGGAATGATTTCGATTTTGGAAACAAAAAGAAATCACATGGGGCAAGGTCTGGGGAATACGAGGGGTGAGGCAAAACAGTTACTTTTTCTTTCTTCAAAAACGCCGTAACTATTGCGGAGGTATGAGCGGTTGCATTGTCATGTAGAAGACGGACATGTTTAAAACCAATGGCAGGGCGTTGTTTCTGATAAAACTTTCAGTTTCTTCAGTACTACGTCTTTGTGGTACTTTCCGGTGATGCTTTTGCTCTTTTTCACCGTCACTTTTATTGCGACTCGGTCACCAGTTAAGAAGATTGCATACAAAACCTTTGTATTCAAAGAACGTTTGGCAAATTAATGGGCGTTTGCTGTGTTTAGTGGCCCAGATCTTATTGCTAATCTTTCTGACGGGCTGAAAATAATGGACCTAGGTTTCATCACCTATGACGACATTGGCATACTGCTTTTTGTCATATTTTGGAAACATTTGAAGCAGCTTTTTGGCCACTTTAACCGTTGCCTCTTTTGCTCGCCAGTCAACAGATGTGGCACCCATCTAGCAGAAATCTTTCTGACTTTCAAATGCTTCTTCAAAATAAGGTGAACCGTTGATAGTGATATGCCTACCTTTCCTGCAATATCACGAACTGTAAATCTGGCATCTCTTTCAATGATTACCTTTATCTTTACGACTTGCAGATTTTGGCCTACTTGATTTCGGTGCATTTTTGATGGACTCTACACCAGACTCAAATTTCTTTTTCCACCGCCGAACTGTGTCATAAGACACACAAGAAGGTCCAAAAGTAGTAGAAATTTCATAAATCAGCTTCAAAGAACAACCAAGTTTTGAGCAAGCTTTGATGTAAAGTAGAAGTAAAACAAAGATCAGGAATCGATACAATTAACTTACTCCACCCACCAAAGACACCAAAAGGAAAGAAATACAAACATTAAGCGACCAGACCATAAGGGAAACCTAAACAAAGGAAGGCCATAAGAACAGTTACTTTCCCACAAAATGGCCATATGGTCATCCAAAATTAAAAAACACAAGTGATACACACAGTAAGTAACAAACAACAACATAAATAAATCGCCACAGAAGAACCGCCTTGGAACGGTCTGTGGAAAGATTTCCACTGGGGGGCTTAAATCGATTTTACGTGGCCACAATCCTCGCCCTTACTTCCGTCGCGATTTAGACAAATAATTTGTTCAGTCCGCATGAAGGCCTCCTAACTCATCAGTGCAACATCTCCGTGAACACAAAAATCAAAGAACCACAGAGGTGAGACAACGGTGAGGACTCGACAGCAAGAAACCACTGAAATGCTGGAGCAAATGAAAACCAACAGTTAGACTCTGATGGGCCCGATAAGCCCGTATTTCATCTTTTTAGTCGACGCTTCTACTAAGCATTTTTCTGCAGTGGTCAATGACTGCTTGTATTCAAATGGCAAATTTTATGTCTTACACTTAGTCTAACATGTACATTTATACACCATTGTGTAGATATTGAATAGCCCTATACATGTATGTATTGGTTGCGATCGTGCCCCACGTGGATATCGAGCTAGAGGACAATAAGCAATTCTTTTCGAACATCCCTCGTACACACATACATACATACATACATACATACATACATACATACATACATACATACATTTTGGGGGGTGGGGGGGGGGGGTTTACGGCCATTTCACGATTATTTCACTCATACCGAGCCGATCGTTAAATAGAGGTGGGCGAAAACCGGACTACCTGGAGAAAAACCACCTGACCTACCATTGGAGAACTTGGCGTCTCACATTTGACCCAAGCTAGGCTCGAACCCACATCGGTGAGAGATCTAATGATTAAGAGTCAGCGCTCTTATCCACTAGGCCACGGAGGCAATTTTACATACATGCATATATACATACATACACGAATGCATGCATGCACACACACATGAATGCGTGCATGCATGCATGCATGCACACACTCACACATGCATGTTTACATACATGCATGCTTACATGCATGTACATGAAGACATGCATGTACGCACATGTGCATCAATCGTGCATGCATGCAAGCACACACACACATATGCATGTACACATGCATACAAGCATGCACACATGTATTCACACATGCAAACACACACACATGCACATGTGCATCACATATCTCCTGAATTTGTGTAAGCACACAAACTTGCATGACCACACAAATGCATGCAATCACACATACATGATGCACCCACAAATGCACATACGCATGCATGCGTGATTGAATGCACACACATGCATGCATGCACACACAATTTCTTACAGGCATGCATGCAAATACCCATGCATGCATGCACACACACACACACATCCATTGGAAGCAACGTCTCCAAAATGACCTTTACAGTGTTGACGGGGACGTTAAACCTCAAATCAAACAAACAAAACACACACATCCATACATGCACACACTCTGACATGCATATACACACATACATGCTATTACACACTCATACATGCATGTACACACACACATGCTGCGTGCAAACATGCACACACTGATGTGCACATACATGCATTCACATATGCATGCATGCATGCTCACACACACACACACACGTGGCATGCATGTACACATGCATGCATGCACACACAGATATACATGTGTGCACACATGCCCATCGGGGCTTGAAGAAATAGATGGGCTGCATGATGCTTCCACGCAGAGCTGAAACTGACCCGCTCACGAGTACTGGTTAACCGCTTAGAGGATCAAAGCCTGCCCAGGCAAAGCGGTGCGAGTCGGACCCGTCCATGATTATAAACCCTATTGGTTTCATTGGGCGGCAGGACTTGAGATGTCATTTCATCTCAATGTCGGGTAAAAGTCCCACAAAATTTGAAGCAACGTCTCCAAAATGACCTTTACAGTGTTGACGGGGACGTTAAACCTCAAATAAAATAAAATAAAAACATGCATGCAAACACATGCATGTATACAGGCACACATTCAGGCATGCATGCATGCACTCACTCACAACTTGTTCAACTTAGGCCCCTGTAGACGAGCTATGATGCCTTGCAGAGTTCCACTCTACTTACCCTTCCAGTTAGCAGGATTAAAGAAGACTTAACCGGTTCCCAGCTCATTGTTGTGTGGCACCAGCACATATTGCTATTTAAAGAATATAATCAAATGCCCCCCCCCCCCCCTGCACGCTGATTCATCGATATACTGAGCCTGTTCACACACAGCATGCCCCCACAACCCCTTGTCACCATGACTCATTGATAGTTAGACTCATCCTGTTCACACATTCACACACAATCTCTTATCATCCCACTCCACTCTACCCCCACCACCCACCCCCACACACAATTCCTTGTCTCCATGAGCCATTGATAGTTAAACTGAGACTGTTCATCTTCTAGTGCACTAGGACCTGCCCACGATGTCAAAGGAATCAACAAACCTACCATTTCAGTTGTGCAATAAGGATCAGGTGAGCGATCCAGGGTCATCATGGCCATCTTGTTTATGCATAGCATAACTTATGAGCTGTGCCCGCTAGGGTTTTGAAATTCCATACATGAATATCTCATGAAAAACTAGCTGACATGTATTTTTTACCTCATCTGAGCACGAAGTGCTCATGGTGAGCTATTGTGATCGATCATTGTCCGTCGTGCGTCGTCCGTCGTCAACAATTGCTTTAAAAGACTACTCCTAAACCCTTAAGCCAATTTCATTTAAACTTCACAGGAATGTTGCCTAGGTGGCTCTCTACCAAAATAGATGAAATGGTTCCGCTGTGATGAACAAGATGGCCACCAGAGCTAAAAATAGAAAAATCTTTAAACGACTACTCCTCCCATCCCTTGGCCAATCTCATTCAAACTTCATAGGAAAGTTGCCTAGGTGACCCTCTACGATAATAGCTACAATCGTTCTGCTCCGATGAACAAGATGGCCACCAGAGCTAAAAATAGAAAAATCTTTAAACGACTTCTGCTCCCAAACCACTTGACAAACAAGATGGCCGCCAGAGCAGAAAAAAAATAGAAAAACCTTTACACGACAACTGCTCCTGTTCCCCTATGCCAATTTCATTCAAACTTCATAGGAATGTTGCTTAGGTGACCATCTACCAAAATAGCTAAAACGGTTCTGCTCTGATGAGCAAAATGGCTGCCATTGCTCAAAATAGAGAAACATCGTAAAATTGCTTCAAACTCGAACTCCTTCTTAACCCTTGGGCCAGTTTGATTTAAACTTCGCCGGAATGTTGCGTAGGTGACTCCCTGCCAGAATAGCTCAAGTCGTTCTGCTTTGACGAGCAAGATGGCCGCCAGAGCTAAAAATAGAAAAAATCTTCAAACGACAACTCTTCCTGTACCCTTGGGCCAATTTCATTCAAACTTCATAGGAATGTTGATTAGACGACTAAAATACTAAAATAGCTAATTTAACGACCCCGATCCGATGAAATGGCCACCAGAGCTAAAATAGAAAAAGTTAATTTGGTTCAAGCGCAAACTTCTAAACACATGGGCCAATTTGATTCAAACTTCACAGGAATGTTGCCCAGGTGACTCCCTACCATAACAGCTAAAATCAATCCGCTCTGATGAACAAGATGGCCGCCCGAGCTAAAAACAGAAAAAAAAAACTTTACACGACAACTCCTCCTGTACCCTTGGGCCAATTTCATTCGAACTTCATAGACATGTTACTTAGATGACCTTCTACCAAACTGGCTAAAATGATCTCTCTCCGATGAACAATGTGGTCGCTAGAGTTAAAAATAGAAAAACATTGTAAATTTTCTTTAAATGCGAACGCTGCCTAAACCATTCAAACTTCACAGGAATGTTGCCTAGGTGACACCCTTCCAATCCAAAACAGCTAAGATCGTTCCACTCTGAAGAACAAGATGGCCACCAGAGCTAAAATTAGAATGTACTAGAGACAGTGACATTCAGGTCAACGAATCAGGGTCCTCTGGGTCCTCTTGTTTTACGTCAGGATTAGGCTCCTTACCCTTTAAATATTTTTGATGAAATCTTGTCAGCAAAATATCTCAAAAATCCTTGAAAGTTAATGAATGCATTGCTCGTGATGAGTGGATGACCTGGTTAACTTTGAAGAAGTTCCGAAAAAATACGTTATGAGTTATGGTCCTTTGTAACTTTGGGCATTTGTACACAGCATGCTTAGTGATGCATGGCATAACTTTAGAAACATGTATACTAGGATTTTGAAATTGCACGACCCGCAGAAAAAGCGATCGACTGAAGTCGGTTGATTTTCTAAGAGTGCCCTAAAATCAGCGTGTCATTCTGTCAGTCTGTCATTCTGTCAGTCTGTCTGTCCGTCCGTAACCCGTTTGTGAAAATTGGTGATAGTGACTTAACCGCTTGGAATATTTAAACAATTTTGGCATACCGATAGATATCAATGAGATCTAACCAATGAACTTGCGTAATATTACATTCCTTTTAGTATAGCCTCGCCGAGGCGAAAAATGTGAAAATTTTCGAACTGCTTCTCCTCGGAAACCGTTGGGCCGATTGAAGTCAAATTTCATATGGAGCCTCTATGGGATGGGGGAAACCAAAATTTGCTCATGGGGTCCAGGTCACTTGACCAAAATGGCCGCCAAGCCATATATGGTAAAAACCCTTCAAAAATAGTCTTCTCCAGAACCACTGGGCAGATTTCCACGAAACTTGATAAATAGCATCTGTGACGTAGGCCCATCATAAATTGCTAAAATGGTGACCCTGGGTTGACCTTGACCTTCTTTGTGCCTAGGTCAAACTTTGACACATATGCTTTTGTATTGGAAAAGTGAGAATGCATTCTGCTTCTCCTCGGAAACCGTTGGGCCGATTGAAGTCAAATTTCATATGGAGCCTCTATGGGATGGGGGAAACCAAAATTTGCTCATGGGGTCCAGGTCACATGACCAAAATGGCCGCCAATCCATATATGGTCTGTTTGTCTGTCCGTCCGTAACCCGTTTGTGAAAATTGGTGATAGTGACTTAACCGCTTGGAATATTTAAACAATTTTTGGCATACTGATAGATATCAATGAGATCTAACCAATGAACTTGCGAAATATACATTTCATTTAGTATAGCCTCGTCGAGGCGAAAAATTTGAAAATTTTCGAACTGCTTCTCCTCGAAAACCGTTGGGCCGATTGAAGTCAAATTTCATATGGAGCCTCTATTGGATGGGGGAACCAAAATTTGCTCATGTGGTCCAGGTCATATGGCCAAAATGGCCGCCAAGCCATATATGGTAAAAACCCTTCAAAAATAGTCTTCTCCAGAACCACTGGGCAGATTTCCACGAAATTTGATAAATAGCATCTGGGACGTAGGCCCATCTTAAATTGCTAAAATGGTGACACTGGGTTGACCTTGACCTTCTTTGTGCCTAGGTCAAACTTTGACACATATGCTTTTGTACTGGAAAAGTGAGAATGCATTTTATCCTGCAAACGATTCAGAATACAGTACTAAAGTATTAGATATATTTTCGCTCCTTACGATAAGGCGCATTTATTGGGGGAACCGTTTTAGGTCCAGGTCACATGACCAAAATGGCCGCCATACCCATATATGGCAACACTCATAAAGCTAAAAGCATCCGGCGGGTCGTGCACTTCAGCTGAAGCACTGGTTCCTTCTATGGATTCCTCGTGAAACGGCAGCTGACATGGTTTTTTCGGTTTATGATTATGCCCCTTTTCTGAGTTATGGCCCTTTGAAAAAAATTGGATGAAATCCTATCAACAAAATATCTCAAAAACTATTAAAGCTAGATCTTTGTAAATTGATGAGTGCATTGCTAGTGATGATTAGATGACCTGATTAACCTTTGAAGAAATTCCAAAAATAGTTCATGAGTTATGACCCTTTGTAACTTTGTGCATTTGTACATTGCATGCTTTGTTATGCATAGCAAACTTTAGAACCATGTATGCTGGGATTTTGAAATTTCATATATATTGATTCCTCATGAAAAAAATAGTAGACACCTTTTTCTCGTTAGGATTATGTACCTTTTTGAGTTATTGCACTTTGAAAAAAATTGGATGAAATCTTGTCAGCAAAAAATCCCAAAGAGCATAATGATTCCCTTCTAATTGAATATGGGACGTTTTGTCCACCCTGTCAAAATAGCAAGGGACGTTTTGTTCACCCTGTCAATCTAGTGTGGGATGTTTTGTCCAGTGTCCACACTGAAAAAATGATGTGGGGCATTTTGTCCACCCTGAAAAAATGATGTGGGACATTTTGTTCACCTGGTCAAAAATGGCATATGGGACATTTTGTCCATGGGACGTTTTGTCCGGCTCCCTGTAGTTGCATATGGGACCCAAGCGGAGTGGTCCTTAATGAAGAAATTGAAAAAGTTCAGAATAGAGCTGCTAGATTTGTAACAGGAAATTACTGCTTTGAAACTGGGAGCACGACTGGAATTCTAGGAAAATTAAGATTGGAGTCTCTCAAGAAAAGGAGAAGAGACAGTAGGCTCATACTCTTATACAAAGGTCTAAAGGGTGCTATCAGCATTCCAATAGATGACCTTGTTCCCCCAGCTAGGCACTGTAGAAAGCACCATTCAATGACGTTTCAGACCCTGCCATTTATAAAGAATCGTCCTTCCCCCCATTGGAATGCCCTTCCCGATTCGATTATTTCGACGGCTGATGTATGAATGTCATTTGACGTGTCGCCAGTAACAGTTCTGATTCTGATGCAAATTCTGATGCATTTTCCAAATTAATTTTTCAGATAACATAACCTTTTGAAAAAAAATGCAGCTTTTCAATACCGTAATGGTCCTAAGTATTGGAACAGACAGGTCTTAGCAAACACTTGATACCCAGATCGTCTGATCAGGGTCTCCATGTTTGTCATTCTATTTGCACTCTGGATTCTGAAACAAATTTGTTAAAATTTTAAGAGAATTTATCACGAAAACATGCCTATATGATTATGACCCCCCGCCTTGAACCCCACTTTTATATAGTGAAACTGGGGTTTGCAGGGGTACACATTATTTTTCTTATTTCTGCTCCAAAACGTAGATTGTGGCTAATCGTTAGCACCGCCTCGCCGCGGCGGTTCTAACGAGTATCCACAATCTATGTTTTGATCAGGAATAAGAAAAATCCCACAATTTTCCATCCGAAAATTTTAATTTTTTGGTGGCAAAACGTATTTGTATAGGCGTGTTTTCGTAATTTACAGCAAGTCATATAGCTGTCCGAATTACTGGGATTATTATGGTCTTTCACGGTGTAGAAAAATTTTACAGGTACGGTCTACAGCATATGATACCTGTGGGCTCGTGGTCAATTAACAGAGTGAACTGGACTGTTTATTGTATTGATTTATTTATTGTGTTTTATGTTGACACTATCCAGGTGTGTATTACAGCTGTCGTGTGTGTGAATATTTTGCTGCACTGGGTGACAATAAGAAGGTATGTTTACGTATTATAATAATATTTGAGATTCACTAGTTTATATTTCATACCAAGAAAAAGATGTGTTTTTATTAACTGAGTGTATGCCTTCCCTTTTATTTATTTTTTTTGTATCCCTTTTTTTTTTTTGCTTGTTTTCTTATTTGTCAGGTATTGAAAATTTGGCCGAAAATTTACCAGTAAAACATGAACATTCTCATTATTACGCGAACAAGTCAGTGAATCATGAAAAGAACGACCCCTCCTAAACACCATTTTATCTAGAGAAAACTGCATGGGGTTATGGGGTATACATTATTTTGCTTATTTCTGCCTAGAAACGATGGCGTTACGCAAATGGTTCCCCAATAAATTGGACATTTGACCGACTAGGGAGGCTAAGGTAGTGATCTTTGTTCATTTCTTATTTCTGCCGCAAGATATAGGTTGTGGATACTCGTTGAGGCAGTTCTAATGAGCACCCACAACCTGTGTTTGCAGTATAACTAATGATGTAAATGGTACTTACGGTTACCAATCCTCCAGCCAACGGTGCTGAGCAACCTCGAAGCACACTTGTAGACTGCAGAACGGTAAGTACAATTTACATCAATGGCGCTGTGAGTAGGGTTCGAATCTATGCGGAAATATCCTATTGGATTTCAAATCAAATGCCTCCCACGTAGGTTTGAACCCTACTCGCAGCGCCAGCATCCACTTCATAGGAATATTGCTTAGGTGACTGACTCTCTACCAAAATAGCTAAAACTGTTCTGCAAAAAGGCCGCCAGAGCTAAAAATAGAAAGAAAACATTGTAAATTTGCTTCAAACGTAACCTCCTCCTAAACCCTGGGCCAATTGGATTCAAACTTCGCAGGAATGTTGCCTAGGTGACTCCCTACCAAAATAGCTAAAATCGTTCCGCTCTGACAAACAAGGTTGCCACCAGAGCTAAAAATAGAAAAAAATCTTCAAACGATAACTCCTGTTACCCTTTGGCATATTTTATTCAAACTTGATAGGAATATTGCTTGGGTAACTCTCTACCAAAATAGCTAAAAGGTTCCTCTCTGATGTGCAAACTGGCCACCAGAGCTGAAAATAGAAAAGCAGCGTAAATTTGCTACCAACGCGAACTCCTCCTAAACCCTTAACCCTGGGGCCAATTGGATTCAAACTTCACAGGAATGCGTGTGTGTGAATTCGGGTTTAACGTCACTTTCAACAATTTTTCAGTCATATCACAACGGTTTGCTGGAATGTTGCCTAGGTGACTCCCTACCAAAATAGCTAAAATCGTTTTGCTTTGACAAACAAGATGGCCACCAGAGCTAAAGTAGTGTAGGTTGTAGTACCAAAGCGTTAATCCAAAATCATTAATCCATAGACAAATGGAAAATATCAATGTTCATATCAACAGACATGGACTCCAGAAGAGTGTAATCAGGCGTCCTAGGATAGTAAGCATTACTTGGTAAGCAAGCTTCGCCCACCATGCCTATCGACCTGAACGAAGAAAGGGAGTAAAGACCTTTTAGATTCCTTGCTGGATCGTGAAACAAATTTGTTAAAATTTTAGGAGAATTACAGCAAGTCGGAAGTCCTATTTTTCAGGTAAAGCATATCAGTCGGATCAGGGTCTACACTGTTTGCCATTCTGTCTGCACCTTTTGGATTCCTTGCTGGATTGTGAAACAAAATTGTTAAAATTTTAGAAGAATTACAGCAAGTCGGAAGTCCTATTTTTAAAGTCAAGCATATCAGTCTAGATCTTTGACTTCGGGCTTGGGATAATTACACACACAAAGTTGTTAGTATACATATAAATGAAATAAATCAAATTTCAAAGGCTATCTTCCTATTTATATTGTTAGTTTTATGTATCCTAGATTTTATCATTTAAAATAGAAATTCTTCCAGATAATGAGTGCAAAAATTGTCTGATATACAGTACTTTGATTGGTATTGTGTTTCCTTTGTTTGTTTTGTTTAATTTGAGGTTTAACATCCCCGTCAACACTGTATAGGTAATTTTGGAGACGTTGCTTCCATTCTTTCCCTTCTGCTGATTCAAGAAGGGCAATTGTCAATTTCTGATGAAAGAATGTGCACTATACTGGTTAACCACTTAGATATAAGCCTGCCCAGGAAAAGTGTGGATAGGTAAACTGACCGGCTCAAAAATGACCTAAATAGTGCTGAATGGTCTGTTAACAAACTGTGCAATTTTGTTTGTTTGTTTGATTTGAAGTTTAACATCCCCGTCAACACTGTAAAGGTCATTTTGGAGACGTTGCTTCCAATTTTGTGGGACTTTTACCCGACATTGAGAAGAAATGACATCTCAAGTCTGTCGTCCAATGAAACCAATAGGGTTTATAAGCATGGACGGTCCGACTCGCACCGCTTTGCCTGGGCTGGCTTAGATCCTCTAAGTGGTTTACCAGTATTCATGTACATTGGTTTCAGCTCTGCATGGAAGCGGAAGCATCATGCAGCTCATCTATTTCATCAAGCCCTGATGGGCGGGAGCCTGAATCGTGTTTCCTACCAAACTGCCTGTCACAACATTTGTGGATGTCTTCTTCAAATATTTGTCATATTTCACAGAAAAAATAAAGCTTGACATTGCATGTGAATTGTCTGCCTTGCAAATGAGTCACAAATGTTATTGCTTATTTCGTTACAATAACACACCCGTGCAACATAGGGCTTTTTTCACAAATCCAAAATGGCTAATTTTATGATGAAAATCTAAACTATATCTAAAATGGCTACTTTTATGATGAAAATCCATGATAATTTTTTTCATATTTATACTGCAACCATAGGTTGTGGGTACTAACAAGTAGCCACAACCTATGTCTTTGGGCAGAAATAAGAAAAGTAGTGTACATGTAGGCCACCTTTAACCCCAGTTTTGTCTATAGAAAGTGGGTGTTCATTTCACGGACTTGTTCACGTGATGTTATTTGAAAAACAATTGCTAGATGCACTTAAAATTCAGTGGTGCTGTATCAGGGCTAAATATTATGCCTTGGAAAATCGTGGCTAGTAAAACTGACCCACTTGCGGCGTCTGATCTGGGCCTGCACTGTGTGCCAAGGTACCCCTGTATAGGTTTCCCGCATACAAAGGATTAAGATCAGCTTTGGCATAAAAAATATGTTAAAACATAAAATTTAGAACTACAACTTGGCATTTTATGACAATTTTCAACAGAGTTATCGTCCTTGCTTGATTGCCAAGAAATTTGTTTCTGCTCAATATTTTGAGAAACCAATCAAAAGGCAGTCATGAATTTGGAACAGATTTGTCACATGAATCTATCTGTGAACTAACAAGATCTAGCTAGGGATTTTTATAAGGCATCTTGAATCAATTTTCAAAAGAGTTGTGGGCCTTGATTGATACGAGAAAGATACAAGAAAAAACAAATGTAATCAAATCATGTAAATGTGTAGATACTGGCGAAAACTAGCTTGGTTTGTTTAGGAAATGGCTGAATTTATTGTGATTTTGTTTGATTTGAGGTTTAACGTCCCCGTCAACACTGTTAAGGTCATTTTGGAGACGTTGCTTCCAATTTTGTGGGACTTTTACCCGACATTGAGATGGAATGACCAATGTAATGTGAGAGCTCACAGTTTGGTTTTGTTTGTGTTGTGGTTTTATGTCCCTGTTAACACTATTTACAGTCAGACCTGTCTTAGTGGCCACCTCTATTAAGCAAGCAACCTGCCTTAAGCAAGCGGTCATTTAGTTCCCTAAAAAGGTAAATGAATTAAAATTCACCTGTATTAAGCAAGCACCTGTCTTAAGCAAGCACATTTTCATTATCCCTGAGGTGCTTGCTTAACACAGGTTGAACTGTATATCATTTAACCCTTTTTGTACCACAATGTAATCTTCCTCCTTATATAGCAGGAATTCATTTCAAATTTTTTTGGAGGTGTCAGGTTGTGTTTTCTTCAAAATTGATTTGGAAAATGACTGCACTTTTAGCCAACAGTGGCGTTCTGCGGCGTCTGATCTGGACCTGCACCGATTGTCAGCTACCCATTTTGGGGTTTCAATGAGTTAAGTCCATGACAACACTATTGTTGCTTCAGTTTTTGTGGGCTGAGATGAAATGACATCTTAAGTCCTACTGCCCTAAGAAACCACTATGGTTTAAGGGTTGGACTGACTCCTACCACTTTTCCTGAGCAGTTTTTGTCCTTCGCAGCGGTTTACCAGTACTCAAAAGGTCAGTCAGTTTTAGCTTATCAACAGAGGCACCATGCAGCCCAATCTATATCTCCAAACCCTGAAGGGTGGGGGACTCTAGCTCCCAGAATTCCCCATAATGTATGAAGAACATTTTAAAAATTGAGATTTTGTTTAAAAATGTGACCAATGTATTATACATGGTCATTGTTATCTTCTAAACCTAGTCAGATTATTTGGAATTAATGGAGTAACGCGGTTTTTAACAAAGAATTCGACAGGTGGAAAGGTCATGCTATTATAAAGGAAAATGACTTGCGATTAAAGTTATTATTTTCATTATTATTTATTGTTTGTTTGTTTACACAAAGTGCTAATAATTACTACTGACCAGGTGGTCTAATTGCTGAACATGCCAGAGGGTTGATATGGTGTGTAGGCTACCATAACTCCAAGGGACAAAGAGAATAATTATTTTGATAATTTTTAACCCTTTTTGTACCAAATGGAATCTTCCGCCTTATATATAGCAGGAGTCCATTTCGAAATTTAGGGGTGTCAGGTTGTGTTTTCTTCAAAATTTACTTGGCAAATGGCTAAACTTTTTGCAAACAGTGGAGGCCCTGATCAGACGCCACGTTTTGTGGCGTCTGATCTGGGCCTGCTCTGTTTGCCAGGGTACCCATTTTGGGGTTTCCGGTACTAAATGTGTTAACCATATACATATATTGTGGTTCGCCCCAGCCCATTGGGGCTAATGGAGAAATAGATTGGGCTGCTTGATGCTTCCACACAGAGCTGAAACGGACCGCACATGAATACTGGTTTGTTTGATATGAGGTTTAACATCCCCGTCAGCACTGCATAGGTCATTTTGGAGATGTTGCTTCCAATTTTGTGGGACTTTTACCCAACATTGAGATGAAATGACATCTCAAGCCCTGTCGCCCAATGAAACCAATCGGGTTTATAAGCATGGACGGTCCGACTTGCACGGCTTTGCCTGGGCAGACTGAGATCCTCTAAGCGAATTACCAGTACTCGTGTGCGGTTGGTTTCAGCTCTGCGTGGAAGCATCATGTAGCCCATCTATTTCTCCAAGCCCCACTGTGCGGGGGCCATATGAGTACTTGTAAACCCATTAGAAGGACTTAGCAGCCTGCCCTGGAAAAGTGAGTGAGTCAGACCGGCCAATGCATATAAGCCTTTTGGTTTCATTGGGCGGCAGGGCTTGAGAAGTCATTTCATCTCAGTGTCGGGTAAAAGTCCCACAATCTTTTCCACATCCACCAATCAAATTACTTGATGTTATTTATTCCTATGAATTAGCCAATTCACTTGTCCTGCATGATATAATTTATTCCTGCAAATTCAGAAACTGAATGTCAAACTGTATAGATCCTGATTCCTCAGAGCCATCTGATCTGGATCTACACTGTTTGCCAAGGTACCCTTTGCAAAGATAGGGGTTGTCGTGAACAGCAGGAAAGGGGTCAATAAATATTGTACAAAATGATAATTTATGTAAGGTCCTGTATATAAGTGACAGGTCGTCATTTTTTCAGGGGCCAAGTTTAGGTTTATGCTCTACTTTGATACATATCTGCTGTCTTCCACCTGAAGAACCCTAAAACTGCCTAGCACAACAATTGCAGATGTCATTTTCAAATAAATTTCTCTTTTTTTCCAAGAAAATTACACGTGAATCTTCTACCAAGCAGACGACTCGCATGTAAAGTCAAACCTTATTTTCTCTGGGAAAAAAAAAATAAAGAAACAATATAAAATTGTCATCTGCTTAAAAACTTTCTGTGACACTTTAAGCATTAATAAACTATCAGTGTCCAACCTTGCCTTGTTAAGGAGATGTATTGCCTGGATAAAGGTGAGGACTTGATACATGTAGCTTTAAGGGTACATGAACCGTAAAACTCCTAAAAATTCAGACGCCTTTAGGACTAGCTGTAATTCACCTAAAATTTGTACAAATTGGATTCAAGATCCAGCAAGGAGTTCCAAAGGTGCAGACAGAATGGCAAACAGACCCTGATCAGACTGCTCCTTCAGGAGTCTACACTGTTTTCTTAGCCCTGACTGTCCCAAAACTTAGGATCATTACGTTTTTTTTTGTTTGTTTGATTTGAGGTTTAACGTCCCCATCAACACTGTAAAGGTCATTTTGGAGACGTTGCTTCCAATTTTGTGGGACTTTTACCTGACATTGAGATGAAATGACATCTCAAGCCTTGCCGCACAATGAAACCAATAGGGTTTATGAGCATGGACGATCCGACACTCGCACTGCTTTGCCCGGGCAGGCTTAGATCCTCTAAGTGGTTTACCAGTACTCATGTGCGGGTCGGTTTCAGCTCTGTGTTAAAGCATCATGCAGCCCATATATATTTCTTCAAGCCCCTATTGGCGGGGGCCGAGGATCATTACGTTATATCCTGTTGTTTAAACCTTAAAGCATTAGTTAAGTACTAAAGCAGATGGCATTATTTTTTTCCTTATTTTTTCAGGGGAAATAGGGCTTGACCTTTCATGTGACTTATTTGCTCAGCTTCATTTTTTTCTGAAAAATAAGAAACAGTACTTTGATTATATGTCTGTAAAGCCCTGTTTTATGCTTTTCTTGCTTAATATAACATAGAATGTGAAATAATACATTTTTATGCAGAATTTAAAGGTTTTTTTTCCAAACTTGCGAAGACCTACTGAAAGTTAACCCTTAAGATATCAAGTAAAACCTCATCTGAAAATGTTGTCTGTTGATGTGGTCTGCTGCATCTTGCAATCTTGTTAGGGCCCCGCACTGATAGGGCCCCGCACTGAAAGTGTGGGTGCCCTATAGTAATCACTCTGTCCATCCGTCTGTCTGTCTGTCTGTCTGTCTGTCCGTCTGTCCGTCTGTCCGTCCACAAATTTTTTTATCCTCCATAACTTTCTTATTCCTGGATGGATTTAAATATTACTTGGCAGAAATGTTAACCATAATGTGACGAAGTGTCACACGCAAGACCCACAGCCGTACCTCAAAGGTCAAGGTCATACTTAGAGATAAAAGGTAAAAAAAGCGTCTTTTTTATTGTGTCCAATCTATAACTTTCTTATACCTGGATGGATTTAAATATTACTTAGCAGAAATATTAACCATAATGTGACAGTGTGCCGTATAGTAATGCCCTGTCTGTCCGTCCGTCCGTCCGTCTGTCCATCTGCCCGTCTATCCATCAACATTTTTCATATTTACAAACTGAAGCTGAAGTTATTGACAGTTGCCATATAGTAATACCCTTTTGTTTTTAATTCATAACTTTACAAACAGTCAAATGCATCAACTTCAAACTTAAGCTATATGGTCACAATATCATTACACAATTACATGGCCACCGACGTAACTCTAGCTACAATACTCTAAGAGTAATAGCCCTTTGAAAAAAAATCCAACTCCTCTGATGGCACTGCCGGGGCCCTAGTCAGTTTCACTGACAGTTCTAGTTAAAAATAGTTTTGCAGTGAACAGGCAAATAGATCAAATTGAATCAAAGCAGTTTAAACTTACAAGTTTGTTTGTTTGTTTGTTTGTTTGTTCGAATTGGAGTTTAACATCCCCATCAATACTATTTAGGTCATTTTGGAGAGGTTGCCACTTTTACCTGACACTGAGATAAAAAATGACATCTCATACCCTGCTGCCCAATTAAACCAAGCATTGGACAGTCCGACTCACACCACTTTGCCTGGGCAGGCTTAGTCCTTCTAAGCGGTTTACTAGTACTCATGTGCAGCCCATTCTATTTCTCCACGCCCAGATGGGCGGGGGCCCAATTTAAAGTAGTAACAGCACTGCTCTGGGTGTAGGCTGGAAAAATGCTGGGAGTCAGTTGACTGTTTCCTTTAACCATTACTGTAAGCAAACAGTGTAGACCCTGATCAGATGCCACATTCTGGCATCTGATCTGGGTCTACACTGATTGCCAATGTCCCAGTACACCAGCCTAGTCCTGATCTTCCATTCTCTGCATTGCTCAGACATCACATATAGAAGATTAGCACTGATATAAACTAGAGCAAGTCTCTGGAGTGCCATGGCATATCCCCTTGCTGTGAAAATCATGTTGCAATAAAAGGACCTTAAATACTTCTTTTTGACCTCTGGAGACCCCAAGACATTCATCCTTGGCAAATATTTCGCACCTTAAATTTGATATGCAACATGACGATGTTTCTACAAAATGTGGGCAGGTGTCAGGCCTAGTGGGGAGTCACAACAACAATCTGAATATGTTCCTCCAGTCCTCTTCCATAGGGCAAATACTTGTGACAGTTTCAAGATTCTAGCTCAAAATGTGTAATAATAATAAAAAAGGGCCCAAAATCCTACTTTTTGACCACTTGTGACCCCTAGGCATGTCCCTGGGGCAAAATATTTGCACCATTGTATTCCACTCTTCATTACCTTCGATGACTATGCTTGAGCTAAATGAATTTTTGACGGGCCTCCGTGGCCTAGTGGATAAGAGCGCTGACTTTTAGTCATTAGGTCTCTCACCGCCGTAGGTTCGAGCCTCGCTCGGGCCACGTGTGAGACGCCAAGTTCTGTAACGGAAGGTCAGGTGGTTATTCTCCGGGTACTCTGGTTTTCGCCCACCTCTGATTAACGATCGGCTCGATATGAGTGAAATAATCTTGAAAAGGCCGTAAAACCCAAACCAAAAAAAAACAAAAAAAAAATGAATTTTTACCCCTCAGGCAGGGTGGGATCAGATCAAAATTCTGAGTATGTTGCTGTAGTCCTCAAGCATAGGGCTTTTGCCTGTGAAAGTTTCGAGATTCTAAAGTTTAAATGCTCCAGGAGCAATGGTGGGACATTACAGACGGACGGACGGACATCCACACGGACAGGGGTAAAATTATGGAACAGTATTTAGGTAAAAACTCAATTATGCAACATTGAGATTGCAATATGCAATTTTGATATTGTGTTATGCTTTATTCAGTTACAATTGTGCAACACTGCATTATAATATTCATTTTTGTAGTCTGATTTTGGAATTTGTGTAGTTTTCTTTCTGTTTCTCGTCCTATTTTGCAACTTGAAATTCCGATTCTGCTTCTTCTAGTTCCCATTATTCTCGTTCAGTGGCGCTGTGATCGTTCTTTCGTACCGTTCCCGTAAACGTCCGCCTGTATTCGGCAGATACCCAAAAAAATCTGCAAGCGTATTGGTGACACGGAGGAGTGAAAGAAATGAGAGAACTATATTTTTGGCATAAAACGGACGATTTGGGGACACTACACCCTTCCCGATAAAATCATTTACACATAATTTTTATTTTATATGTCAGACCAGGAATCAGCTTTGCTTGGTTTGTTTTGTGTCCAAGTTTTATTTAAATATATCGCAAATGTGTTCAGGCCATTGCACTTCTAAAATATAAATTTGTTTTAAATACTTATACTAATTTTGTATGGAACAGAAAGGCTCCTGTCTTAATCGTGTAGACCTTTGTGAGACTGCTCCTTTATGATCACTTGAAAGCAAACATAGTTACAACTCTCTTTCGTGAAAATGCTTTCAGATGAACTACGACTTACGTTCCCTCTAACATTTATTTCTGATTTAGGGCATATCCAACGGAATTTCTAAAACTAGGCAATTTGGTCCTGTTGTTTGATTTGATGTTTTAACGTCACCGTCAACACAATATAGGTCATTTTGGAGACTTTGCTTCCACTTTTGTGGGACTTTTACCCGACACTGAGATGAAATGACATATCAAAGCCCTGTCGCCCAATGAAACCAATAGGGTTTGTAAGCACCGCTTTGGCTCGGTAGACTTAGATCCTCTAAGCGGTTTACCAGTACTGGTGTGCGGGTCGGTTTCAGTTCATGCAGCCCATCTATTTCTTCAAGCCCCGAGGGCCGGGGGTCTGATTCCCTGTTTATTTTGTCACATGTTTATATAGATGTTCGTAACTGTTTGTGTTAAATGCATTAATTAATTTATAAGAAAATAGAAAACTATCTGACTTTTTATACTAGATTTTTGGCTTCAAGTGACAAAACGCAAAGGTTTCCACCTTTTTGACAAAACACAACGCGAAGCAAATACTTTCATACCGGAGTGCAGGTGGAAAACCCGCACCTGCTACAATGTAACATATCAAGCGCTGGAAGCCTCTGTGGTGTTGTGGTTATGCCACTCGCCTTAGTAACCAGGGATCGCAGGATCGACCCCGGGCTTCTCCAGAATTTCGGATCAGTCTTTAAACCCAGGTCCCATCTCCGTATGACCTTAGCTGTTGGTGAGACGTAAAACTAAAAACGCACTCACACACCAAGCGCATCCCACCATTAAACACATCTTTATAATTCTGACCCCCCCCCCCCCCCACATACACACACACACACACTTGATCCCCATTTTTATAGAGTAAAACTGGGATTTACAGGAGTAAACATTATTTTTCTCATTTCTACTCCAAAATATAGATTGTGGGTACTCGTTAGAACCGCATCGAAAAGGCGCTTCTATGTGTACCCAAAATGTATATTTTAAGCAAC
The DNA here is from genome assembly GCA_963580285.1 of Lucinisca nassula. Taxonomy (NCBI): domain Eukaryota; kingdom Metazoa; phylum Mollusca; class Bivalvia; order Lucinida; family Lucinidae; genus Lucinisca; species Lucinisca nassula. The sequence goes on along the minus strand of OY757017.1, from coordinate 3,934,019 downwards.
AGTCAGAAAAATATCATCACGACTTTTCATCTTACAATTTTTGTTGTTGTATTTTTCGGCGGTAAAATGTACAAATCTAATGCATCAAAAACATTTTTTTCTAGATTCTGTACACTTTAATAATAAGTGAATAAATAAATAAATAATGTCGTTAAGTTCCGCCATAGGGTAAACCTGGGTACGCTGTACGCGGTCTAACTGTAATAAAACAAGAAGATAAAACTTTCGCGTAGACCTAATACATGGAAATACATGTAAGTACAAAATGGTTTGGATTCAGCCACTCCATTTGCCAAATCGTTACATGTAGAACTTGAAGAAATATGTAGTAGGCTGGTTAAGACAGTCGCGACACTAGCTCAGCAAGGTTTTGGTGGCTGAAGAGAGACGGACGGACGAACTGACAGACGACTAGCTTTTTTTGCGTTGTGATTCTGTTGGATGAAAGCCATCATGCCCAAGTCTAACTTATGACGACAGACGGACATATGAATACGACAGCTGTCATTGTGACCACAGGTGCGTTTCTATGGTTGTGTGTCGGGGCTGAGTATGAGTAAGTAATGTTCATCAGAGTAACAATGGGAATAGAGGCACTGGTTGTTGTTTACCAGTTTCCCGCACGGTCAGCTGGTAAGGTCCCAGGGAACGAATCCATGCCCGCGAACAGGGAGACCATCGCGCAGTTACTCCCTGAGCGGACATATACAAACTTCTATAATATCCAAGCATTTGAGTTTTGAGTGAGGTTGCAATTAGTAACTAATATCTTTATAAGTAACACCTCAGAAGGATCAGATTTATGAAATTGTATGAATTAATCAATTTTAACAATCTATGCTCATTTCAAATCCATGGATTCGGCACATGGTAATTTATTTTAGTAAATATTCAACGATAGAGTACTTTCCCCTTCGTCAAACAAGTATTAACTTTTAAATAAAAATCCAGTTTCTCATAAATATATAAATAAGGAACCCCGCTGTAAATTTTTTTTAAAGATGCAAACGTACACATTATTGTCAATATCCGAATTATTATATAGCCGGATAAAATTTATTGCTGCTGGCTTGAATTTTGCCCCTGGAAAAGCGAATGCGATCTTCTCAAACGGACGCTTGTCATCGGAAAAAAATACGGCAAATCCACGGACATTACCGAACGTTACCGTCACCTCAATGACTGGTACCCCGTCTAACCACAGCAGAATCGAAACTGAATATTGCAAAATAGGACGTCCAAATGCCATATTTAAATACAAAGGTCTCAAATTAGAATGTGCATGTTGCATATTCGAATAAAGTAGTAAGATATGGAAAGGTTCATAATGCAAAGTGTGGTTTCAACAATTCATTTTGTAATTGCACATTGCATAATTGAGTTTTTACCTTAATACTATTCCATATAAAATAATATCCCTGCTTTTTCTTCAAAAAGCGTAGGGATAATAACTTTACCTGGATTTTGCACATGGTCAGTGATAGTCATGTGGACAATAGCAGGTGGGAAGCTTCTGTTGTTAGTAACTTACCGTCGATTGATAAATAATGGACACAACATTATTATGATGTTTGTGTGTGCCATTAGGTAGCTTTTCTTGGGATGAATTCACCTTGTGTTCATCCGTATTGTGTTAATTATTGCTAGCCTTTGTGTAAAACATGCCATGTAAGGATTATAACAGGCAAAATAATACAAGGGGATGTGTCATGTTTTTGGTTCATTTATTTTCAGCTCGTATAAGTAGGTTAGGAAAGGACGAAAAAGGAAGTTTAGTGGATAAAAAAAATAGAGAAAACAAGGTATCTGTAAAAAAAAAAATGCAAGATAAATGGTTGCCATAGTATCATACAAGTTGTATGCTATGGTAAATTTAAAATTAATTTTAATAATATAGATACATTGAGGACATCCCAAATATACCGTATTGTGTATATAAAGCTGTCATGTTTCAGTACCAGAAACCCCAAAACGGGTAGTTGGCAAACAGTGCAGCCCAGATCCTGATCAGGGCCTACACTGTTTGCAAAATTTTCAGCCAATTTCCAAATAGTTTTTGAAGAAAACACAACCTGACACCCCTAAATTTGAAATGGATTCCTGCTATATATAAGGTGGAATATTCCATCTGGTACAGAATGGGTTAACCCTTGTCCTGCTAATCCCGGATATGCCTTTTCTTTGAAACAATGTAGATCCAGATCAGATGGCTTCTGAAGAAGCCATCTGATCAGGATCTACACTGTTTGGCATTCAGTTTATGAATTTGTAGCAATAAATTACATCAAGTAATCTGATTGGTTGATAATCAGTAGTGGGTGTGGCATATATGAATATTCAGCAGGACAAGGGTTAAGATACATGTTTTGTTTGTTTGATTTGCGGCTTAACGTCCCCGTCAACACTGTAAAGGTCATTTTGGAGACATTGCTTCCAATTTAGTGGGACTTTTACCCGACATTGAGATGAAATGACATCTCAAGCCCTGTCGCTCAATGAAACCAATAGGGTTTTTAAGCATGAACGGTCCGACTCGTGCGCACCGCTTTGCCTGGGCAGGCTAAGATCCTCTAAGCGGTTTACCAGTACTCGTGTGCGGGTTGGGTTCAGCTCTGCATGGAAGAATAATGCAGCCCATATATTTCTAAAAGCCCCGACGGCTCATTAAGATACATGTACATGTAACTTGTTTTAACTCTTAACCTGTTGAATCAATTAATTGTCCCACACCCACTGCTGACTCTCAACCAAGCAAATTACTTTGTACAATGTACAGTAAAATTCCTATATTAAGACCACCTTTGGGACTGTTCAAAAGTGGTCTTTAAGACCACTTTTGAACAGTACCAAAGGTGGTCCCTGACCAGAGGACATTGTAGAAGAACGAATAACTGCAACCTTCTAAATAAGCTTTCTAAAGCAGAATTAGTCTTAATTTTAGGTGGTCTTAATAGCGGAGTTTCACTGTACGTGTTCAGTTCACAAACTGCATGTTAAACAGTGTAGATCCTTATCAGATGGCAATCTGATCTGGATCTACACTGTTTGTAAGGGTTTTAACCATCTGATCAGGATCTACACTGTTTGCAAGGGTAAGAGTTGCCATGTTCAGCAGGATAAAGGTTAGAATATGCAGTGAATCTTCTTTTGCTTAAACATTGATAGGTTGTTTACAATGGCTGTTTCGAGCACGGTCAAGTCGTGGGAAAAAAATTCCTATGACTCTCGATATTAATTTTCATATGTGGGATAATTTTTATGTCCTCGGTCATGATATTGCGAACATATTGTTTTTGCCTTGTCTGTGTGTTGGTTGGACAACTTTAACATTGGTCGTAACTTTTTACCACTTGAGATAGAGTCTTCATATTTCACATGTAGGTTCCTTGTGACAAGGGCTTCCCACTCATACAAAGATTTGGATCTGTGTCCTCTGAATTTTGATCTATGACCTTGACCTCTGACCTACCTTAAAGAAAAAATTTACCTTGGACTGGGGACATGTTTGTGTTTCACTAAATGTAACAGATCTTTCTTGTCTTAACCCTTGTCCTGCTGAATATTCATATATGCCACACCCACTACTGATTATCAACCAATCAGATTACTTGATGTAATTTATTGCTACAAATTCATAAACTGAATGCCAAACAGTGTAGATCCTGATCAGATGGCTTCTTCAGAAGCCATCTGATCTGGATCTATACTGTTTGCAAAGATAGGGGTTGTCGTGAACAGCAAGATAAGGGTTAAGGGTTAATTGTCCTGGTTGGTTCTCTTTATCTGGAGCTATCGCCATAATCTGAAGGCTGAGCGATATCTTTACAGGTCAGAGAGTTCCAGAGTCGGCACTAAGGTAACACATATGGAGATTATAAGACTCTTAGATAAATATGGATTGCATGACCCATAGGGTCTGCACTTTATTCACCCTGTGAGTCCTTCCATCCATCCGTGGTCAGTTTGTGACAATCGCTGTAACTTTAGAACCCTTTATTTTGATCTATTTTGGCATACAGATTAATATTGACAATACCAAGCCTGTGATATTGCCTTATGCCAGATTTCTTTGTAAATGGCCTCACCGAGGCAAAATATAAAAAAATGGGCACTGTCAAGCGATTTTGGTACTTGTCGCCTATGCGATTAGCGAAGATTCAGGCGAGCCTGCGCATCCGCGCAGTCTTGCCAGAACCTTCGCTGCTTGCTCATACAAGCAGTGAATCAAGAGGAACCTTCAGATATAAAGCCATATCCCTGGCCCCTCTGAATGGCTGGGCATGCGCAGTTAAAATTTGTCATGACGGAATGCTCGAAGACAAATATTCGCTTGGCGGGGCTCAAATGATAATGGAGTAAAAGGTCTAAACTGCTTGGAATACATGTATTCAGATCAGTTTTGGCATACTGTTTGGTATTGACAATACCAATCTGGGGGATGCCGGGGATGCCTGGGCCTGAGTTGGTACTAAGGCTAATCCCAGGTTCTGATTTGAGCCTGATCACCCTGACTCCAGAGGGTTGGAAATACTGGCCTTAAGTAACCCTTAACCCTTGTCCTGCTGAGCCCGGATATGCCTTATCTTTGAAACAATGTAGATCCAGATCAGATAGCTTCTGAAGAAGCCATCTGATCAGGATCTTCATTGTTTTCCATCCAGTTTATGAATTTGTTGCAGTAATTTGCATGAAGTAATCTGATTGGCTGATAATCAGTAGTAGGTGTCACATATTTAAATATTCAGCAGGACAAGGGTTAAAATGCCAAAAAATCTACATGCTCCTAGGGGAGACATGCTCCTAGGGGAGCAATCTGATTTGGGTCCAAACTGTTTGCAAAAATGATTTTTAAAGTAACCAGCAGACGACAAAGCAGACGGCAATTGTCGTGATTGGCATTTATGGTTTAAAAATCCTACAAATTCGAACACGTTGAGGACTTGCTGTAATACTCCTGAAATTTTAACAAATTTGTTTCGCAATCCAGCAAAGAGTCCAAAAGGTGCAGACTGAATGGCAGATAGTGTAGACCTTGATCAGACTAATCTGGGTCTGCACTGTTTGCTTTGGCTTGCCGTCCCAATACTTAGGATCATTATGGTATATCAGATTCATATACATGTAGTTCGAACAATTTGACATGAGACTGACCTTTATGCATGGAATAAATTAGTCAATGTTATCGTCAAATATGTCAGCTTTCGTAAACTTCTCATGAATTTTCGGCATCTCATGAATTGTGGCCCATTTACCAACCTCTATGTACCGAATAACAATATCGCCATCTTCGGGAGACGGCGAAAATAAATACATGCATTCAGTCAGGTGTGAAATTATGTTAATAGAGTTCACCAGTCTCAGGTCAATTTGTTCGAACTATACCAATGAAAGATCCTTTATGCCCCCTACTTTGAAAAAGTTTGTGGGGCATATTGGGTTGTTTTTGTTTGTCTGTCTGTCCACCTGTCCATTCTAGACACTTTTTGATGCATAGCATAACTTAGTAACCATGCATGCTAGGATTTTGTTATTTCATATGGGCCGCGTCAAGCGATTATGGTACTTATCGCCTATGCGAGCAGCGAAGGTTCAGGCGAGCCTGCGCATCCGCGCAGTCTCGCCAGAACCTTCGCTGCTCGCTCATACAAGCAGTGAATCAAGAGGAACCTTCAGACAGAAAGCCATATCCCTGGCCCCTCTGAATGGCTGGGCATGCGCAGTTAAAATAAGTCATGACGGAATGCTCGAAGACACAAATTCGCTTGGCGGGGCTCATTTAATAGGTGGATTCCTCATGAGAAAGTTGGTGACACATTTTTATGGCCCCGGAATCAAAGATAGTTTTTGATTGGTCTGTCTGTCCATCTGTTTGTCTGTCTGCAGAATCCTTAACATTGGGCATAACTTGTGTCATATTTTACATGTGCATTCCTTGTTACAAGACCTTTTCAGTGGTACCATAATTTTTGACCTCATGACCTTGACCTTGACATGAGCATTCCCTGTCACAAGACCATTCCAGTGGTACCAAAATTTTTGACCTCGTGACCTTGATGTTTGACCTACTTTTTTAAAAACTTTAACATTGGCCATAACTTACAATTGGTACATGTAAGTGATAGGGTTTAATCATATTTTGCATGTGCATTCTTCCAAAATTTTTTGACCTCATGACTCTGACCTCAACATTTGACCTACTTTTTAAAAATTTAACATTGGCCATAACTTTCGATTGGTAAGTGATAGGGTTTCATATTTCCCATGTGCATTCTATGTCACAAGACCTTTCCATTGGTACCATAATTTTTTACATTGTGACCTTGACCTTGACATTTGACCTACTTTTGAAAAAATTTAACAGGATGGGGGTCATCCTCAAGGCTCTGTCTGCCCTGTTTAAATTCCGCCACACACCTTTTTGCTGTAGCATATGAAGGGGCATCTTGCCCTAGTGTTGCTACCATATCTAGGTGTTAGACTTTTTTATGCAAATATTGAATCCCTCTCCTTCACTGGTTTTGTCCATTTTGCAAAAGCTGCTTGTCTTGTTTACTTGTCGATATAAACTGACCAAATGAGATCAGTCCTTGCGTACACAGCCCTTTATAGTCAGAGAATAATTGGACTCATTAACATCCGTGCGTGCCTCCTCTAATACGAGGCTCACAACATATCAATCAGCCCCTCGTACCTTAGCATTAATTTAGTTCAAGATACACAATTTTTCTGTTAACATGACTTTTGTGAAGTGAATGCATGTGTTTTTACAATATTCATCTTGGGATCCATCTTTGAACTTAGTTATATCCAAAACCATGTTAACCCTTATCTTGCTGAATATTCATTTAAGCCACACCCATTTCTGTCTATCAACCAATCAAATTACTTTTTGTAATTTATTGCTACAAATTCATAAACTGAATGCCAAACAGTGTAGATCCTGATCAGATGGCTTCTTCAGAAGCCATCTGATCTGGATCTACACTGTTTGCAAAGATAGGGGTTGTTGTGATTAGCAAGATAAGGGTTAAAAAGAAACATGTTATATAATAAAGATGTCTATGTGTATTTTGTCAATATTTGCAGCTGTTCACTGTGGGTACAGAATTATAGGTTGATGATCTATGAAGACATACTGATGCAGACGAGATCCTTATCTTGTTTTGACAACTGAAGCCTTTGATGATGTCCGCTTCTTCTGAGAACCAATCAAAATGCAGCATTATGATCCCAAAGGCCAAATATGTGGGTAAGCAGTGTATGTGTTAGCCTAGTTCTATATATAGAACATCATCGGCCCCATTTATATTTTTGTTTATATTGGTCGTTTAGTTGGCCATGTGTCGAGTTGTCGATGAAAACAAAAAGCAGACAACAATTGTATTGTTTGGCATTTTATAGATTAACCCATTTTGTACCAGAAACCCCAAAATGGGTAGTTGGCAAACAGTGCAGGCCCTGATCAGACGCCGCAGAAAGCGGCGTCTGATCGGGGCCTTCACTGTTTGCAAAAAGTAGTCATTTTCCAAATACATTTTGAAGAAGACACAACCTGAAACCCCTAAATTTCGAAACGGACTCCTGCTATATATAAGGAGGAAGATTCCGTTTGGTACAAAAAGGGTTAATGGGCATCATGACCAAATACAAGATTTTGCTTCTTGCAGTTTATATAGTGGCAGCATATCATGTCTTGAACATTGCCCATCAGGGTTTGGAGAAATAGATTCAGCAGCTTGATGCTTCAGCTCACCAAACTCGAAAGTCTTAAGCCTGCCCAGGAAAAATGTTGGGAGTCTGATCGCTCCTTAAACCGTAGCAGTTGCGACTCAGACCGCTCCTTAAAAGTGCATTATTGAGCTACCGGGTCTCAAGTTTTTTTTTTCTGGTTTTTATATTCAATGCATACTCCTTTGTCATGTGTACACTTTTTGAGCCAAATACAGCTTCAGAACTTTGTGAAAATGGTCGTTTTCATTCGTGTTTACCCTTCGCTCTGAACATGTGTTCGGAATTTCTGTTCTAAAAATTAATCTGTCACTTTACACATACATGGCAACAGTATCGTCTCTGAGTGTCGTTACTTATAGCATGGTATTCAGCGTCATATTTTTTCTGATTCAGGCATGGCCTAAGCAAACAAGGCCAAAAATGAATGTCGCATAACGTCATATATGGGGATTCTATTTTTGTCACAAACTAAAAATAGATCTAACTAGTGTTCGAAACCTAGTTAGGGAATCCCTCTCAAACTCGTTTACCTGTCATCATAATTGTTCGCATTTTTGCATAAAATTGTTTTAAAGAAAAATACCGGCTATATGTATTTTATTTTTGGAAGCATTTTTTCCAGATAGCTCAATAATGCACCTTTAAACCTTAGCCGTGACTTTGGGTGGTAGGGCTTTGAGATATCATTTCATCTCAATGTCAGATAAACATCCCACATAATTGGAAGCAGCATCACCTAAATGAACTTAATAGTGTTGATGGGGTCTGGGGAATAAAACCTCAACACAAACAAAACTTGCAAATGCTGCTCACATTTTTTCCTGAAAAAATATCACTGTACTACATATTGTACTTAATGGAAAAGTTAACATTTTGACCACTAACGAGCTTGCAGGGGTGTAAAATTCCACTCGCCCGCTCGCATTTGCGAGTAAGTTTTAAGGCGGGGCGTGTAAGATTTTCAAAACTGACTTTACTTTTTAGCTCACCAGAGCCGAAGGCTCCGGGGGAGCTTATAGGATAGGCAGTTGTCCGTCGTCGTCGTCGTCGTCGTCTGGCGTCTGGCGTCAACACTTTCAAACGACATCTCCTCTGAAGCCACTGGGCCGATTGGGCCCAAATTTTATCTGTAGCATCCTTGGGCTGGGGGATTGAAAGTTTGCGTTTTTTATCAAAATCGGCTCATTAGTTTGGTTGCTATGGCAACTTGTAGTTTCCATAGACTTATAATGGGGAAAATTGAAAAATGGCATTTACTACCAAGCCTCTGCAGATATTTTGAGAAAACTTTCATAGAAATGTTCCATAGGCAATCTACTATCTGCTGTATGATTTTAAGCCTTCTGCTCATTTTTATTGGTTGCCATGGAAACCAAAATGCAAAAAATAGACAAAAAATACTTAAAAAATCATCTCCTCAGAAACCATATGCTCTAGGAGGCTGAGACTTTATGAAAATATTCACCATATTTGCCTTTACAGGTTTTGTGTTTTTTATGAAATTTGGCCTTTTAGTTTTGTTGCTATGGCAACTTAGAGTTTCCATTGACTTATAATGGGGAAAACTGAAAAATGGCATTTACTGCCAAGTCATTGCAGATATTTTTACAAAACTTACATAAACATGTTCTTTGAGTAAACTTCTCTCAGCCATATGCTTTTATGTCAACCTGGGGGTCCCCTAGGTTGTGCGGGGCCATGCCCCGCCCCCCTCCACTTCATTAAATGCCTTATATCTCAGAAACCTTACAGATCCCAACCCCTAAACCATATTTATTCTTGTTCCTTATGATAAGATGCATTAAGTGACACCAACCTGGGGGTCCCCCAGGATGTGCCGGGGACATGCCCTGCCCCCTCTATTTCATAAAATGCCATTTATCTCAGAAACCATTCAGATCCCCACCCCTAAACTATATATATTCTTGTTCCTTATGCTAAGATGCATTAAGTGACACCAACCTTGGGGTCCCCACGGGATGTGCCGGGGACATGCCCCACCCCCTCCACTTCATAAAATGCCATTTATCTCAGAAACCATTGAGATCCCCACCCCTAAACCATATTATATTCTTGTTCCTTATGATAAGACACATTCAGTGATACCAACATTGGGGTCTCTCTGGGGATGCGCTGGGGCCATGCCCCACCCTTCCACTTCATAAATGCCATATATCTCAGAAACCATTCAGATCCCCACCCCTAAACTATATATAATCTTGTTTCGTATGATAAGACGCATTCAGTGACACCAATCTGAGGGTCCCCTAGGATGTGGCGGGGCTTATGCCCAACCCCCTCCACTTCGTAAAAGGCTGAATATCTCAGAAACCGTTCAGATCCCCACCCCTAAACCATTTAGATTCTTGTTCCTTATGATAAGACGCATTCAGTGATACCAACCTTAGGGTCTCCCTTGCCGCACGAGGGCTATGCCCGACCCCTCCACTTCATAAAAGGCCCAATATCTCAGAAACCGTTCAGATCCCCACCCCTAAACCATATAAATTCTTGTTCCTTATGTTCAGATGCATTCAGTGATATCAACCTAAGGATCTCCCAGGCCACACCAGGGCTATGCCCCAACCTTCCACTTAATAAAAGGTGATATATCTCAGAAACCCTTCAGATCCCCACCCCAAAACCATGTATATTCTTGTTTCTTATGAAAAGACGCATTCAGTGACACCAATCTGGGGGTCCCCTAGGATGTGCCAGGGCTATGCCCCACCCCCTGCACTTAGTAAAAGCCCAATAGCTCAGAAACCGTTCAGATCCCCACCCCTAAAGCATATAAATTCTTGTTCCTTATGATAAGACGCATTCAGTGATACCAATCTAAGGGTCTCCCGGGCCGCACGGGGGCTGTGCCCCACCCTTCCACTTCATAAAAGGTGATACGTTTCGGAAACCATTCAGATCCCCATCCCAAAACCATATATATTCTTGTTTCATATGATAAGACGCATTCATTGAAACCAACCTGGGGGTCCTCTGGGATGTGCCCGGGCCATGCCCAACCCCCTCCACTTCGTAAAAGGCTTAATATCTCGGAAACCATTCAGAACCACCAACCCTAAACCATATATATTCTTGTTCCTTATGATGAGACACATTCAGTGATACCAACCTAGGGGTCTCTGGGGGTGTGCTGGGGCTATGCCCCACCCTTCCACTTCATAAAATGCAATATATCTCAGAAACTGTTCAGATCCCCACCCCTAAAATATGTATATTTGTGTTCCCTATAATAAGACTCATTCACTCACATCAATGCGTCTATGTGCTAGGGCAACATGCTGATGCCATGGCCCATGCCTCTACTTCATAAAAGGCCATATATCTCAGACACCATTAAGATCCCCACCTCATAATCATATATATTCTTGTTTCTTATGATTAGACACATTCAGTCACACAAACTTGGTGGTCCACAGGGGCCATTCCTCTCCTCATCATTTCATAAGAGGGCCTCATATCTTGGAAACTGTTCATATCCCCACCCCTAAACAATATATTTTCTTGGTCCTTATTATAAGACACATTCAGCGACAACAATCTTGGCTTTCCTGGGGTCTGCCAGGGCTATGCTCCAACCCCTTCGCAGCTTAAAAGGCCTTATATCTCAGTAACAGTACACATCCCAACCCCTAAACCATATATATTCATGTGCCTTATGATAAGATGGATTCAGTGATACCATTCAGGGCTCTGTTGGGTCCATGTCTCATCCTTCCTTCTCATAAAAGGCCTAATATTTCAGATACAGAGTCCACATGGGTGCTCATTTTGAAATGGGGGTTTGTTTGGGAGACTTTATAATCAATAAATTAAAACCTGAAACCATACATGGCTGCCAGTGGGCAGTGTCCGCCTGAGTTCTGGTGAGCATTGTGGCCCATGGGCCTCTTGTTCTTTATTTTTAGCACCTAAATGAAAAGTTTAGAAGATAAGGGCGAGTAAGTTTGAGGGAAATTTTACACCTCTGGCTTGTTAACCCTTATCTTGCTGAATATTCATTTAAGCCACACCCATTTCTGTCTACCAACCAATGTACTTGATGTAATTTATTGCTACAAATTCATAAACTGAATGCCAAACAGTGTAGATCCTGATCAGATGGCTTCTTCAGAAGCCATCTGATCTGGATCTACACTGTTTCCATAGATAGGGGTTGTCGCGAACAGCAAGATAAGGGTTAAGCTAATGATGCCTTGGATAGCTGGGCCCAGAAGACAAGGCTTGTTTTCATTGGACTGGGCTCAAATACAAGATGGTTGTCTCCCAAGTCGAATGTAAAGTTTGATCAGTCACGATACACAATGGTTAATCTATCAGCGTTACATTTCAGAATATCTTCTTTTGTTCATAAACAAATCATATCAGGTGAGAAAGACACATAATTTATAGCATGTTGGCATATATTCTTTAATATGGAAATGTCTTAGCCCTTAAGACACCACAAGAAAAACTACATCTGAAAATATCGTCTGCTTATTATGCCGTCTGCTGGGTAACAGACGATTCACATGTCTAAAAAATAAGAAATAAATACATTTAAATGCAATCTGGTAGTCATGATTTGTAGGCACTGTGGGTTTACCTGGTAATTGCGTCATAGCTTGCCTGATATGTGGTTACATGCATGTGACATTGTAACCTAGATTTTTGTGTGCCAACAAAGAATAACCAATAATTTGGGGCATATATCATAACAAAACCTGTTTTGTTTGTTTGTTTGATTTGAGGTTTAACGTCCCCATCAACACTAAAGGTCATTTTGGAGACATTGCTTCCAATTTTGTGGGACTTTTACCCGACATTGAGCTGAAATGACATCTCAAGCCCTGTCGCCCAATGAAACCAATTGGGTTTATAAGTATGGACGGTCCGACACTCGCACCGCTTGGCCTGGGTAGGCTTAGATCCTCTAAGCGGCTTTCCAGTACTCGTGTGCGGGTCTGATTCATCTCTGTGGAAGCATCATGCAGCCCATCTATTTCTTCAAGCCCCGATGGGTGGGAGCTGCTGTTTTGTTTGTATTGGAGTTTAACGGCCCAGTCAACACTTTTTTAGGTCATTTTTGAGCCAGTCAGTTTACTTATCCACACTTTTCCTGGGCAGGCTTATACGTAAGCGGTTATCCAGTACAGTGCACATTCTTTCGCCAGAAACTGGCAACTGCCCTTCTTGAATCAGCTGAAGGGAGAGAATGACCGTAGAAAAGATTTCATGATAAATCTCCACGAAAGAATGTTGACAACTCGGCAGGTATCGAACCAGCGTCCTCCTGATCACTAGTCAGACGCCCAGCCGACTGAGCTATCGAGGCCTGCATAACAAAACCTGTATTTGGGGTTGTCTGACCAATGAGGACACAGAACAGCCTGTGATTAACTCTGGATTGGCGTAAATACACTTGTACTTTCTGTAATATGGATGTTTTGTTTGTTATCCCCACGCTTCTAAAAAAGCGTTTGGGGATATTGTGAACGCCTCTGTCCGTCTGTCCTTCTGTCCATCCATCCCTCAGGCTATCTCCTCCTTAACCACTGGCTGGAATGCAACCATATTTGCTACATGACTTCCTTACATGGTGAGAGCACGCGAGAGGGACGTTATAGTTGGCTCCCCCCAAAGGGGCCATCTCAAGGGGTAAAAAGGTCACTTCTGCTATATAAGACACGCTATCACCCTAGCGCCTACATTTCTTCACCGATATCAATATATCTTCACACAAATGTTCCTTATGACAATATCTCAAGCGAGTTCGACTTTCAAGGTCAAGGTCACTGTGGCTATTTTTAGAAAAACTTTTTAATCACTCTAGTGCCTGCATTTCTTGACCAATTTCAATATAATTTCACACAAATGTTCCTTTTGACCATATCTAGAGTGTGTTTGACTTTCAAGGTCAAGGTCACTGTAGCTATTTTTAGAAAAGCTTTGTCATTGCTCTAGCGCCTACATTTCTTGTCCGATTTCAATATAACTTCACACAAATGTTCCTTATGACAATATCTTGAGCGAGTTTGACTTTCAAGGTCAAGGTCACTGTGCCTATTTTTAGAAAAACTATGTCATCACTCTAGTGCCTACATTTCTTGATTGATTTCAATATAACTTCACACAAATGTTCCTTATGACAATATCTCGAGTGAGTTGACTTTCAAGGTCATGACCTCATGGTCAAGGTCACTGTGGCTATTTTTAAAAAAACTTTGTCATCACTCATCTGCCCGTCCGTCACGCTATCTCCTCCTTAACCACTGGCCGTATTTGCTACATGACTTCCTTACATGGTGAGGGGGTGCAAGAAGGACGTTATAGTTGACTCCGCCAAAAAGGGCCATCTCAAGGGGTCAAAAGGTCATGTCTGCTATGTGGCAAAAGCGTTGGGATTTGCGATGGCTTGCCATAGACTGCTCGCTCTAGTTTGAATTGAGGTTTAACATCCTCATCAACACTATTTAGGACATTTTGGAGACACTGCTCCCAATTTTATTGGACTTTTACCTGACATTGAGATGAAATGACATCTCAAGCCCTGCCACCCAAAGAAACCAAAAGGCTTATATGCATTGGACGGTCTGACTCACACCACTTTGCCTGGGCAGGCTTAGTCGTTCTAAGCAGTTTACCAGTATTCATGTGTGGTCAGCTTCAGCTCTGCCTGGAAGCAGCATGCAGCCGTATCTATTTCTTCAAGCCCAGATGGGCGGGGGTAGAATGCAGTGTTTATTGTATAGGGTAGAATATTTCAGCCACTGCCCATCGGGGCTTGGTTGGTTGATTTGAGGTTTAACGTCCCCGTCAGCACTGTGTAGGTCATTTAGGCGACGTTGCTTCCAATTTTGTGGGACTTTTACCCGACATTGAGATGAAATGACATCTCAAGCCCTGTCGCCTAATGAAACCAATAGGGTTTATAAGCATGGACGGTCCGACACTAGCACCGCTTTGCCTGGGTAGGCTTAGATCCTCTAAGCGGCTTACCAATACTCATGTGTGGTCAGTTTCAGCTCTGCGTGGAAGCAGCATGCAGCTGTATCTATTTCTTTTAAGCCCAGATGGGTGGGGTGGGAGCCGAATATAGTGTTTATTGTATCAGCTAGAATATTTCAGCCACTGCCCATCAGGGCTTGGAGAAATAGATTGAGCTGCATGGTGCTTCCTCACAGACCTGAAACCAACCTAACTTCAGTGCTGTGTTTGGGCAGTAGGGCTTGAGATGTCATTTCATCTCAGTGTCTGCCCCCACCCGCATGCCCATGACCTCCAGGTCAAGGTCACAGACTTAGAAATTTTAATTCTTAAGCTTTTTTAAAGCTCATATTTTCCAAATCATAATGATGGATTTGGTTCATATTTGGTATGATGATAGATATAGGGTCAAATTTTATTCAGCTTTACACCCACCCATGCCCATGGCATGAAGATCAAGATATTGGACTTAGAATTTTTATGTTAGAGTTTTAACAGGTCATATTTTCCAAACCATATATGCTGGATTTGGTTCATATTAAGATGATAGCTATAGGTCCAAACTTTTTAGCTCACCTGTCACGTAGTGACGAGGTGAGCTTTTGGGATCACTTTTCGTCCGTTGTGCGTGCGTCCGTCCGTGCGTGCGTCCATGCGTGCGTAAACTTTTTCTTCAAATGACATCTCCTCCTAAACCACTGATCAGATTTTGACTAAATTTCACAGCAATGATCCTTAGGTGGTCCCCTTTCAAAATTGTTCAAATGGTTCCGGTCCATTGCACATCTGGGTCACAGGAGCCAAAAATAGATTTTTTTCACCGAAAACTTAAAAAATCTTCTTCTCTGAAACCACAAGGCCCAGGTCTTTGATATTTGGTGTGTAGCTCCATCTAGTGGACCTTTGCCAAGATTGTTCAAATTATAGCCTTTGTTGATATTTGGTATGAAGCTTCACCTTTTTAGACCTCCCTCAACATTATGCACATTATAGCCCTTCGGTCAATAATGGGCCACCCTGGGGCCTACTTGTTACTCTATGGATCAGGTGAGCGATCCAGGGCCATCTTGGCACTCTTGTTTTAGCAATACCCTTGGCCATGACCTCAAAGTCAAGGTCACAGACTTTGAAATTTTTTTATGTTAATGGTTTTTAGAATCGTATTTTCCAAGTGATGATAAATATAGGTTCATAGGTTATTAGGCAATAGCCCCACCAATACCCATGGCCTCAAAGACAATTTCCCAGGCGAGCTATGGTGCCCGATGACAGCTCTTGATAATGGAATCCCTCTACCAAATTTGACAAAATGGTTCAGTCAGCTGATCAAAATGGAAGCCTGAGCTAAAAATAGAAATTGCTTTTATTAAATGATATCCAGCCGATGCCAAGAAAAAATTGCATCTGAAAATGTCGTGTGTTTATGTTGTTGGCTGAATCTTCTTGCAAACTTGTTAGAAATATTTATTCATACAGACAAACAGTGTGGAGTACTCCTAGAGGAGCAGTCTGATCTGGGTCCACACTGTTTGCAACAATGACTTTTAAATATAACCGGCAGATGGCAAAGCAGACAACAATTGTCGTGATTGGTAGTGCTGTAACTATACAGTCACCCCACGATACGATACGTATCGCGATACTTGCCTCACGATACGATACACATCACAATACTACTTTCTTGCTTAAATCACAGCTCAAAAATTTTCTAACTGACTCAAAACCATCTCAGAGTTCAATCTTGTGTACCAAAGCCTCTGTAAGATGCCCATATTTGTAATAGAAGTGATCAATGTATCTCAGTAACAATTAAGATCTTTGTAATTTGTTATGAAAATGATCTTGAAATATGTTAAAGCTGTTATTTTCTTTGGAAATTGTACTTTTTGGCATATCGTCAGGTATCGTGATATTAGCCCCATGATACGATACACATATCGTCAGCAAAAGTATCACAATACGATTTCAATGAATCGTTTCACCCCTAGTGATTGGCATTTTATGGGTTAATAACCGACCGGATTCACAAGAAAGTGCAAACTGTTCCAGCTATAAAAATAAAAGACAGTTGTCATGGTCTTGTACTGAACCTATTTATACGTTATTTATACATCAGCTAATTAGGTCCATCATGGACCTCGTTTTAAATGAAAGCAAGTATGTTTAACAAACAGTGTTAAAAAACTAACAGTTCTAAAAAACTCTTTTTGTACCAAATGGAATTTTCCTCCTTCTATACAGCAGGGGTCCATTTCAAAATTTAGGGGTGTCGGGTTGTGTTTTCTTCAAAATTCATTTGGAAAATAGCTGAACTTTTTGCAAACAGTGTAGGCCCTGATCAGACGCCGCATTCGGCGGTGTCTGATCTGGGCCTGCACTGTTTGCAAGGGTACCCGTTTCGGAGTTTCCGGTACAAAATGGGTTAAACAAACCTTGTGCAGACCCCCATGGCCTAGGTGTTGAGAGTGTTGTCACGTAAACATTAGGTCATCCACCACTGTTGGTTTGAGCCCAGCTTGGATCACACTTGAGACCTGCTGTTTTCAAAAATTTAGGCACCTTCAAGGCGACTGGGCGCCTGTTAGTCTGTATCCCTGAAGTTGTCTCCCTTGTGAAAAAAAGGCTGAAAGTATGTCGGGGTTTTTCCTCTAACCTCAGCTCATGCAGACGACATTTTCAAAGTGATTTTTTTTTAATTTTTCGGAGAAAATAAGGTTTGACATTAGATGTGAATTTTTCTGTAATGTCCAGCCTTGTTTGTCTGTTTAAAAATCAGGGCTTCCACTGTTTGCGCAAAAAATTCAGCCATTTTCCTAAATAATTTTTAAGAAAACAACCAGACACCCCTAAATTTTGAAATGGACTCATGCTATATATAAGGAGGAAGATTCCATTTGGTACTAAAAGGTTAAAGGAAAGAATTTGCTCCTGTAGTCCAATTCTTTTCTGTAAGTCTAGACCCCTTTTTATATGGGGATCAGTGTGCAATGAAACAAACAAGAAATAACTGTAATAAATAAGGTTGACATTACAGGTGAATTTTCTCCAATGTCCAGCCTTGTTTATCTGTTTAAAAATAAAAAAATAAAAATGTCATCTGCTCTAGAAATTTTCTTGGCACTTTCAGTGTTAACCCATTTAGTACCCGAAACCCCAAAACGGGTAGTTGGCAAACAGTGCAGGCCCTGATCAGACGCTGCAGAACGCGGCGTCTGATCAGGGCCTACACTGCAAAACCTCCAGCTAGTTTCCAAATAGATATTGAAGAAAACACAACCTGACACCCCTAAATTTTGCAATGGACTCATGCTACATATAAGGTGGAAGAATCCATTTGGTACAAAATGGGTAAATGGATCAATGTTTATACAACAGGTGTCACGAAAGTTGAAGTGACTGACTCTTATTGATCCAGACTGCAGGATTTATTGCTTTTATTTAAATCGTGAGCAACAGGTGAATTAACGGACTTGCGTTAGTGTACTCATTGAATGAATGATCAGTTTGATCTCTTAAGTTTTACGACCACCGAGCAAGTATTTTAGAGTAAATTATGGTCTTTAAGATTAAATGGTACAATAATGTCTGAATAAGTAAGTCACACATGCTTGAAATTGTGCTGTTTAGCGGACAAATTAGGACAGAAAGAAAAGGGTGGTCGTGTGTGTGTTTTGTTTTCAAAGTATATTAGCTATGGCTCTTTGTAGACTAGAGAATGTTTGCGGAAATGCAGCCTGCATACGATATGGATTTTCTGATATTGATTTCGGTGAATCAGCGAAGTAGATAAGATCCGTTGTTAGCTAATTCCGAGATAATTTTCTGGTTTCTCCTTTCAAATCATATGTTGTGGGTACTCATTAGAATTGCCTCGCTGAGGCAATTCTAATGAGTACCCACAAAATATGGTTTCTTTTGAAAACTGGTGGAAATTATCCCTGAAGTTATCAACAAATAACCATCTTATCTCTTTTTTTGTGAATTTATTATGTGCCTATTGCGTAGAAACTGAGTTGCGTAAGATCTGTTGCATATAATGTGATATTTGCACATAGTCTATTTTAGTATGAAATTACGCTTTACTTCGTGGATTTGAAAAATTAAATAAATGCGAGGGATGCATATTAATTCTACATATCCATCGCAAAGACAAATTATGTAAACAAATGAATTTAAATCAGCTAGATCTATACAAAAGGTGTAAAGAAACCCAATGATTGGGCTAATGTCAACAGTACATAGTGCAAAAAATTAGGCGGTATAACTTGGAGACATCTCTTAACAAAATGAAAAGGAAGTTATATTATATCCTATCCGGACTGAGTGTTTTATTAGATAAAAGCTAAAATTTAACTAATCTAATTTTTAAGAGTAAAAACTTGACATCTCAAGTGAATTGTAATGTAATGCCATTGTTTCTCTGAAAAATAAGATAAAAATGCTATAATGACCTAAAACTACATCTGAAAATGTTGTCTGCTTAATATGTCGTCTGCTGAATCTTTTTTTCAAACTTATCAAAAATATTTGTGCATACAGGCAAACAGTGTGGACCCAGATCAGACTGCTCCTAGAGGAGCAGTCTGATCTGGGTCCACACTATTTGCAAAAACTAAGTTTAAAGTACTTGGCAGATGACAAGGCAAACGACAATTGTCGTGATTGGCATCTTATGGGTTTAGTATTGGGACAGATAACTGAGCAAACAGTACAGACCCAGATCAGACTGCTCCTGAAGGAGCAGTCTGATCAGGGTCTACACTGTTTGCCAGTCTGTCTGCACCTGTTTTGGATACCTTGCTGCATGGACATGAAACAAATTTAAATTTTAGGAAAATTACAGCAAGTCCTCAAGGTGTCCGAATTTTGAGAATTTTTACTGTACTTCTAAGCTCATGGTCTTTGAAGTCTTTGAACAGTTCTTGTATTTGACAATTAACCCATTGCATGCAGGCAACCCCTAAAGGGGTACCTTGGCAAACAGTGTAGGTCCAGCTCAGATGCCACAGAACGCGGCGTCTGATCAGGGCCTGCACTATTTGCTAACAGAATTTTGTCAAAAATAGAATTAAAACGAAAAAAATGGGCCTGACACCCCTTATAGGACAAATGGACTTGTCCAACATATAGCAATGGAAGAGTCCACTCGTATAACAGTGATAAGACTACGCATGAAGCATGCTACCGTGGACATTGTTCTGGAGTCACCGGTACCCGTAAGCAAAAACTAATGTTACAGAATATCGGTGAAAAGGAATGGGAAACTCCTTCCGTAAGTGATTATATATATTTAGCCTTTTTATTTGGAACATTTAGAAAGTGGTAATTAAGAGTACATGACTTTGAATAAAAATCTATATTAATTAACCCATTTTCTGCTGAACAAGACAATCCCTATCTTTGCAAACAGTGTAGATCCAATCAGATGGCTTCTGAAGAACCCTTATCCTGGTGTTCACAACAACCGCTACCTTTGCAAACAGTGTAGATCCAGATCAGTTGGCTTCTGAAGAAGCCTTATCCTGCTGAACACAACAATCCCTATCTTTGCAAACAGTGTAGATCCAGATCAGATGGCTTCTGAAGAACCCTTATCCTGCTGAACACGACAATGCCTATCTTTGTAAACAGTGTAGATCCAGATCAGATGGCTTCTAAAAGCCATCTGATCAGTATCAACACTGTTTGGCTTGAACAAAAATATCAAGTAAATTGATTGGTTGATAGTCAGCATTGGGCATGGCTTTTCTTGATTTACAGAGAGAATGAGGCTTGACCTTTCATGTGATTCACATTTTATTTAACTCTTGTCCTGCTGAATATTTTAATCTGCCACACCCACTACTAATTATCAACCAATCAGATTACTAGATTCTAATTATTGGAACAAATTCACAATCCGAATGACAAACAATGTAGATCCTGATCAGATGGCTTCTTTAGAAGCCATCTGATCTGGATCTACATTGTTTGAAAGATAAGACAAATCCGGGCTCAGCAGGACAAGGGTTAAACCTTATTTCTCAACAAACTTTGAAAATGTCATCTGCTAGTCATGATTGATGCTGCAAGTGTTAACCTAATTAAATTTAGCCACACCCGTTTCTGACTTTGAACCAATCAGATTACTTGATGTAATTTATTCCTACAAATTCACAAACTGAATGTCAAACACTGTAGATCCTGATCAGATCACTTCTTCAGGATAAGAATGTGCACAGTTCTTGTTATATACAGTGAAATTCCGCTATTAAGACCACCTAAAATTGAGACCAATTCTGCTTTAAAACTCTCTGCAACAGAAGTTCAGGTGGATTTTATCTGGGTACTCCGTTTTTCTCCCACCTGATTAATGATCAGCTTGAATAATCTTGAAAGGGCCATAAAACCACCCCACCCCTCTCAAAAAACAACAAAAAAAGACAGAAAACCAAAAACCCTTAATTAGTAGGTTTGAGTTATTCTTCCCTAGTGTTTTCTGCAGACAGTGTCCTCTGATCAGAGACCACCTTTGGGACTGTTCAAAAGTGGTCTTAATGACAATCCCAAAGGTGGTCTTAATATAAGAGTTTTACTGTATAAGCCTGCCAGAAAAACTGTGTAGGTAAACTGACCAACTTCACAAGTCATGGCCTTAATAGTATTGACTGGGCTGTAAAACTCTCAACAAAACAGAAAAAGGACTTTATGTGCCGTTAAATTATGTGGAACCAACACAATTAAATATATTTAATAAATAACAGCAAAATTTATTTCTGAGGAAGTCATTTGTGTAGCTGCCTGAAATCCTGTGACACAATATATTAATCTTAATGAGCTCATTCATTGCCATAGTTACATCAATATTCTCTATATATCATGTATATACATACTACAACAACAAAAAAAAAATAACAACAGCAATGATAATACCGTATTTATCACATGTATTAGGACAGACAGGCCTGAGCAATGTAAACACTTGCGCCCCTGCCCATCGAGGCTTGAAGAAATAGATGGGCTGCGTGATGCTTCCACGCAGAGCTGAAACCTTTCATTGGGCATCAGGGCTTGAGATGTCATTTCATCTCAATGTCGGTAAAAGTCCAACAGAGTTGGAAGCAATGTCTCCAAAATGACCTTTACAGTGTTGACGGGGACGTTAAACCTCAAATCAAACAAATCAAACAATGTAAACACTGATGTGACATTTCACCAGGGTCTACAGTCTACACTTTCAGCTATTTTAACCCATAAAATGCCAATCATGACAATTGTCGTCTGCTTTGTGTTCTGCCGGTTACTTTTAAAGTCATTTTTGCAAACAGCGTGGACCCAGATTAGACTGCTCTGCTAGGAGCATTCTGATCAGGGTCCACAATGTTTGCCTGTATGCAAAAATATTTTTAATAGTTCACAAAAAGATTCAGCAGACGACATTTTCAGATGTTTTTCTCGGTGTCTAAGGGTTAAGACACAACATTAGGTCATTCTGACAGAGACTAAATCCTTGAAGCACGAATCAAAATAGCAGATGACATTTTCATATACCATAAAAATCCTAAAAAATAAAATCAGACACCTTGAAGACTTGCTGTAATTCTCCTAAAATGGAATGTCAGTGATGAAAAGTTAAGTTTTCTTGGACCAATTAGTCTTTGGTCATATTGGGAATTTTATATTGGTAAAAAAATTACATTTACTACTGGTACACCACAAGCTCTTTGTAACACTATTAATGGGGTCCAAAGCAGAAACAGTGTTAGTTAAACAACCCTGATACGGTATATCCAAATAAAAATGTATAGATTATATAGAAAAATGACTTTATGGTCATTTTTAGCTTGGCTGTTTTCGAAGAAAACGTCGTGGTATTGTCATAGCTCTGGCGTTTTCCTCTGCGTTGTTATGCAAAAACTTGGACATTATGTAATATCTCTGTCATAACTGAACATATTTACTTGAAACTTGGACTAGTTGTTCATTATGAAAAGGGGATGCAGCCGAGCGTTGGCACCAGCATGCGGTGCTCTTGTTTTATATAATCTATACATTTTTGGGATCCATCTTGAAACTGTGTTATATCCAAAATCATGTTATAACGAACCATGTTATAATGAGGTTGTGGTGTATTTGGCATTGGAGGTGTATGAATACTTACAGTTAATGCAATAGTTTTGGTGAATGAAAGCCCAACATAGCAACACAGCACAATTCTGTAGTTTTCTGTATGAGCTATTTATACCAGTTTCCTACAGAGAAATACAAAGAAATATGTTAACCCCTAAGCTGCCTGTTTATGTCGTCTGCTACATATTCTTGCAAACTTTTTAAGCACATGTTTGCATGCACGCAAACAGTGTGGACTCTGATCAGACTGCTCCCAGTCTGATCAGGGTCCACAATGTTTGCAACAGTGATTTTCAAAGGTACCAGTAGACAACAAAGCAGACGACAATTGTCGTGATTGGCATAGAATATGTTAAATAATTCCTCATACTCATTGTCATTTATGCATCATGAATACATGCCTATGTAATTTTAACCTTCTTAAACCTGACTAAACTGGGGTTTACAGGGGTATACATTATTTTTCTTTTTACTGCACAAAAACAGATGGTGGGAACTCGTTAGAACTGCCTCACTCAGGGGGTTCTAACAAGTACCCATACTCATAAGAACCACCTCACTGAGGCGGTTCTAACAAGTACCCACAATCTATGTTTTGTGCAGAAGTATGAAAAAAAATCGGAATACCGGAAAAATATCTGAAATAATATTTGAAAAATATCGGAACATTTTCATTTTTTCGTGGTAAAATTTTCACTACATTTCAAGGCATGTTTTCGTAATGGAACTTGCCGTCACAGTAACAAGACTGTGAAATAGAGGATCTTACATGAGTGCTCATGTTTTATTGAATTTATTAAACGAGTTGAGGAAAAGGGATAAAATGCGAGGCTTTGCAAGATTCTATTTATCATATGACATTTAAAACGCATTTTATTTACGAATGTTTACAAGAAAATGTCAATATTCCGCCATTAATAAACGCGACGTTGTTAAGGACGTCGTATATGTAATGTTACGGGACGTATCTAGCTAATTTGCATATTTAATCCACTAGTGGATTATCGAAAATAATACATGGCGTTATTACACTCTCAGACGCGATGTCATATGATAAATGAACATCCCCATCGGTGCTTGAAGAAATAGATTGGGCTGCATGGTGCTTCCAGGCAGAGCTGCAACAGACCACACATGAGTACTGGTAAACCACTTAGAAGGACTAAGCCTGCCCATGCAAAGTGGTGTATGTCAGACCGTCTAGTGCATATAAGGCTTTTGGTTTCGTTGGGCAGCAGGGCTTGAGATGTCATTTCATCTCAGTGTCGGGTAAACGTCCCACAAAATTGGAAGCAACATCTCTAAAATGACCTAAATAGTGTTGACAGGGACGTTAAAACCTCAATTCAAAAAAACAAAAGGTCCTTGTAAAATCGCCTTTATTTTGGGAAAAGTGGGATTTGTAACATTCGTTCCTGTATTTCTTTGCTGGAAAACATAGATTGTTGTTGCCCATTAGAACCGCCTCAAATAGGTGGTTAGAACTGTTCTAAAAAGCACCAAAAACATAGTTTGTGGGTGCTTGCTAGAACCACCATGTTAGCACCACTTATTGAATCACATTTTATCCCTTTTTCTCAACTCGTTAAATAAATTCAGTAATACATGAGCACTCATGTAAGATCCTCTATTTCCAGTCAGACTTTAACCCTTGTCCTGCTAATCCCGGATATGCCTTATCTTTGAAACAATGTAGATCCAGATCTGATGGCTTCTGACGAAGCCATCTGATCAGGATCTACATTGTTTGCCATTCAGATTGTGAATTTGTTGCAATAATTTGCATCAAGTAATCTGATTAGTAGATAATCGATAGTGGGTGTGGCATATATGAATATTCAGCAGGTCAAAGGTTAATGGTTCAAACAGTTTGGGACCACGAAAATCTATTTGAGACAGGGCTAGTTCGAGCCGCTGAGGTTTACTACCAAGAGACATAACAGGGCTAATTCTGGGACAGTAATATAATGTTATTAATCGAGTAATTTCGTATTGGCCAAGGTACAGGTCAGAGGTCTGCTGTATTAGCATGAGGCCGAAGGCCGAGGCCAATACAGCTGACCGAGGACCTGTAACTGGGCCAATACGAAATTACTTGATTAATGACAATTTTATTAATTGACGCAATTAAAAACATGATTTATGATTTTTGAATATTGGTTGACCTTGTGTGATATAGGATAATCAATTAATAAATGATATTTATTAAATGAGCCTTTGGGGAGTTTCATAAATTTTGAATGAAATCACCAAGTGTGTGAGATACTTTTTATTGTATGACTATTTTCTTGAGAGTTTTCACCCTGTAAAGTTGCCAGTAGCTGCTTCAGAGACATTATTCTGTCACATATGATGTGATAGCACGTCTCGATGTTGCGACGTTTTTTGTTTGATTTGAGTTTTCACGTCCCAATCAACACTATTTAGTGCATTTAAGAGACATTACTTCGGATGTTGTGGGACTTTCACCCAACATTGAGATCAAATGACATCTCAAGCCCTACCGCCCATAGAAATGCTAGAGTTTAAGGAGCGGTCCAACTCGCACCATTTTTCCTGGGCTGCATCTTTGATCTAAGCGGTTAACCACTACCAGTACTCAAACGTTGTGACGTGATATTACACGCTATATATGGTTACAAGGTTAATTCTTACCCTGCTGAATGCAACACCTCTACCTTTGCAAACAGTGTAGATCCAGATCAGAGGTCTGAAGAAGCCATCTGATCAGGATCTACACTGTTTGTCATGAAATTGTGAATTGACATCATTTCAAGTACAGTACAATTCCGCTATAAAGACCACCTAAAATTAAGACTAATTCTGCTATAAAAAGCTTATTTAGTAGGGTGCAGTTATTCTTTCTTTGTGTTTTCTGCATACAGTGTACCCTGGTCAGAGACCACCTTTAAAGACCACTTTTGAACAGTCCCAAAGGTGGTCTTAATATAGGAATATTACAGTAATTTGATTAGTTGATTACCAGAAATGGGTGTGGCTAAATTAATTTATTCAGCAGGATAAGGGTTATTATGCCCCCAACTTTGAAGAAGTTGTGGGGGCATATTGGTTTTGCCCTGTTCATCCGTCCGTCCTTCCGTCCTTCCGTCCTTACGTCCGTCCCACTTTTTACTGCATAGCATAACTTTAGAACCATGGGTGCTAGGTTTTTGAAATTTCATATATGGATTCCTCATGAAAAAATAATTGACCCGTGTTTTTTTTCTCGTCAGGATTATGCCCCTTTTTTGAGTTATGCCCCTTTGCAAAAAATACTATGAAATCTTGTAAGCAAGATATCTCAAAAACTGTTTGAGCTATTGCCCTGAAACTTTACATGCTGGTTGGGGATGATGAGTAGATGAACTGATTAACTTTTGAAAAAAATCCGAAATTTTTTTCTTGAGTTATGGCCCTTTGAAATTTTTCGCGTTTTAAGTTTGTAAGCAAGATATCTAAAAAAACTATTTGAGGTTTTTCCCCGAAACTTCACAGACTTGTCGGGGATGATGAGTAGATGAACTGATCAACTTTTGAAAAAAATCCGATTTTTTTTTCTTGAGTTATGGCCCTTAGATTTTTTTCGTGTTTTCAGCTTGTAAGCAAGATATCTCAATAATTGTTTGAGCGATTGCCCTGCAACTTTACAAGCTGGTTTGGGATGATGTGTAGATGAACTGATTAACTGTTGAAAAAAAATCCTATATTTTTTTCTTGAGTTATGGCCCTTTGAAATTTTTCGCGTTTTAAGTTTGTAAGCAAGATATCTCAAAAAGTATATGAGGTTTTTCCCCAAAACTTCACAGACTGGTTCGAAGAAGTTGTGGGGGCATATTGGTTTTGCCCTGTTCGTCCGTCCGTCCTTCCGTCCTTCCGTCCTTACGTCCGTCCCACTTTTTACTGCATAGCATAACTTTAGAACCATGGGTGCTAGGTTTTTGAAATTTCATATATGGTTTCCTCATGAAAAAATAATTGACCCGTGTTTTTTTTCTCGTCAGGATTATGCCCCTTTTTTGAGTTATGCCCCTTTGCAAAAAATACTATGAAATCTTGTAAGCAAGATATCTCAAAAACTGTTTGAGCTATTGCCCTGAAACTTTACATGCTGGTTGGGGATGATGAGTAGATGAACTGATTAACTTTTGAAAAAAATCCGAAATTTTTTTCTTGAGTTATGGCCCTTTGAAATTTTTCGCGTTTTAAGTTTGTAAGCAAGATATCTAAAAAAACTATTTGAGGTTTTTCCCCGAAACTTCACAGACTTGTCGGGGATGATGAGTAGATGAACTGATCAACTTTTGAAAAAAATCCGATTTTTTTTTCTTGAGTTATGGCCCTTAGATTTTTTTCGTGTTTTCAGCTTGTAAGCAAGATATCTCAATAATTGTTTGAGCGATTGCCCTGCAACTTTACAAGCTGGTTTGGGATGATGTGTAGATGAACTGATTAACTGTTGAAAAAAAATCCTATATTTTTTTCTTGAGTTATGGCCCTTTGAAATTTTTCGCGTTTTAAGTTTGTAAGCAAGATATCTCAAAAACTATATGAGGTTTTTCCCCAAAACTTCACAGACTGGTTGGGTATGATGAGTAGATGAACTGATTAACTTTTGAAAAAAATCCAATTTTTTTTTCTTGAGTTATGGCCCTTTGATTTTTTTCGTGTTTTCAGCTTGTAAGCAAGATATCTCAAAAATTGTTTGAGCTATTGCCCTGAAACTTTACAGGCTGATTGGGGATGATGAGTAGATGAACTGATTAACTTTTGAAAAAAATCCGAAATTTTTTTCTTGAGTTATGGCCCTTTGAAATTTTTCGCGTTTTGGCGTCCTTCCGTCCTTCCGTCCTTACGTCCGTCCCACTTTTTACTGCATAGCATAACTTTAGAACCATGGGTGCTAGGTTTTTGAAATTTCATATATGGATTCCTCATGAAAAAATAATTGACCCGTGTTTTTTTTCTCGTCAGGATTATGCCCCTTTTTTGAGTTATGCCCCTTTGCAAAAAATACTATGAAATCTTGTAAGCAAGATATCTCAAAAACTGTTTGAGCTATTGCCCTGAAACTTTACATGCTGGTTGGGGATGATGAGTAGATGAACTGATTAACTTTTGAAAAAAATCCGAAATTTTTTTCTTGAGTTATGGCCCTTTGAAATTTTTCGCGTTTTAAGTTTGTAAGCAAGATATCTAAAAAAACTATTTGAGGTTTTTCCCCGAAACTTCACAGACTTGTCGGGGATGATGAGTAGATGAACTGATCAACTTTTGAAAAAAATCCGATTTTTTTTTCTTGAGTTATGGCCCTTAGATTTTTTTCGTGTTTTCAGCTTGTAAGCAAGATATCTCAATAATTGTTTGAGCGATTGCCCTGCAACTTTACAAGCTGGTTTGGGATGATGTGTAGATGAACTGATTAACTGTTGAAAAAAAATCCTATATTTTTTTCTTGAGTTATGGCCCTTTGAAATTTTTCGCGTTTTAAGTTTGTAAGCAAGATATCTCAAAAACTATATGAGGTTTTTCCCCAAAACTTCACAGACTGGTTGGGTATGATGAGTAGATGAACTGATTAACTTTTGAAAAAAATCCAATTTTTTTTTCTTGAGTTATGGCCCTTTGATTTTTTTCGTGTTTTCAGCTTGTAAGCAAGATATCTCAAAAATTGTTTGAGCTATTGCCCTGAAACTTTACAGGCTGGTTGGGGATGATGAGTAGATGAACTGATTAACTTTTGAAAAAAATCCGAAATTTTTTTCTTGAGTTATGGCCCTTTGAAATTTTTCGCGTTTTGGCATATTGGTTTTGCCCTGTTCGTCCGTCCGTCCTTCCGTCCTTCCGTCCTTACGTCCGTCCCACTTTTTACTGCATAGCATAACTTTAGAACCATGGGTGCTAGGTTTTTGAAATTTCATATATGGATTCCTCATGAAAAAATAATTGACCCGTGTTTTTTTTCTCGTCAGGATTATGCCCCTTTTTTGAGTTATGCCCCTTTGCAAAAAATACTATGAAATCTTGTAAGCAAGATATCTCAAAAACTGTTTGAGCTATTGCCCTGCAACTTTACATGCTGGTTGGGGATGATGAGTAGATGAACTGATTAACTTTTGAAAAAAATCCGAAATTTTTTTCTTGAGTTATGGCCCTTTGAAATTTTTCGCGTTTTAAGTTTGTAAGCAAGATATCTAAAAAAACTATTTGAGGTTTTTCCCCGAAACTTCACAGACTTGTCGGGGATGATGAGTAGATGAACTGATCAACTTTTGAAAAAAATCCGATTTTTTTTTCTTGAGTTATGGCCCTTAGATTTTTTTCGTGTTTTCAGCTTGTAAGCAAGATATCTCAATAATTGTTTGAGCGATTGCCCTGCAACTTTACAAGCTGGTTTGGGATGATGTGTAGATGAACTGATTAACTGTTGAAAAAAAATCCTATATTTTTTTCTTGAGTTATGGCCCTTTGAAATTTTTCGCGTTTTAAGTTTGTAAGCAAGATATCTCAAAAAGTATATGAGGTTTTTCCCCAAAACTTCACAGACTGGTTGGAAGAAGTTGTGGGGGCATATTGGTTTTGCCCTGTTCGTCCGTCCGTCCTTCCGTCCTTCCGTCCTTACGTCCGTCCCACTTTTTACTGCATAGCATAACTTTAGAACCATGGGTGCTAGGTTTTTGAAATTTCATATATGGATTCCTCATGAAAAAATAATTGACCCGTGTTTTTTTTCTCGTCAGGATTATGCCCCTTTTTTGAGTTATGCCCCTTTGCAAAAAATACTATGAAATCTTGTAAGCAAGATATCTCAAAAACTGTTTGAGCTATTGCCCTGAAACTTTACATGCTGGTTGGGGATGATGAGTAGATGAACTGATTAACTTTTGAAAAAAATCCGAAATTTTTTTCTTGAGTTATGGCCCTTTGAAATTTTTCGCGTTTTAAGTTTGTAAGCAAGATATCTAAAAAAACTATTTGAGGTTTTTCCCCGAAACTTCACAGACTTGTCGGGGATGATGAGTAGATGAACTGATCAACTTTTGAAAAAAATCCGATTTTTTTTCTTGAGTTATGGCCCTTAGATTTTTTTCGTGTTTTCAGCTTGTAAGCAAGATATCTCAATAATTGTTTGAGCGATTGCCCTGCAACTTTACAAGCTGGTTTGGGATGATGTGTAGATGAACTGATTAACTGTTGAAAAAAAATCCTATATTTTTTTCTTGAGTTATGGCCCTTTGAAATTTTTCGCGTTTTAAGTTTGTAAGCAAGATATCTCAAAAACTATATGAGGTTTTTCCCCAAAACTTCACAGACTGGTTGGGTATGATGAGTAGATGAACTGATTAACTTTTGAAAAAAATCCAATTTTTTTTTCTTGAGTTATGGCCCTTTGATTTTTTTCGTGTTTTCAGCTTGTAAGCAAGATATCTCAAAAATTGTTTGAGCTATTGCCCTGAAACTTTACAGGCTGATTGGGGATGATGAGTAGATGAACTGATTAACTTTTGAAAAAAATCCGAAATTTTTTTCTTGAGTTATGGCCCTTTGAAATTTTTCGCGTTTTGGCGTCCTTCCGTCCGTCCGTCCTTACGTCCGTCCCACTTTTTACTGCATAGCATAACTTTAGAACCATGGGTGCTAGGTTTTTGAAATTTCATATATGGATTCCTCATGAAAAAATAATTGACCCGTGTTTTTTTTCTCGTCAGGATTATGCCCCTTTTTTGAGTTATGCCCCTTTGCAAAAAATACTATGAAATCTTGTAAGCAAGATATCTCAAAAACTGTTTGAGCTATTGCCCTGAAACTTTACATGCTGGTTGGGGATGATGAGTAGATGAACTGATTAACTTTTGAAAAAAATCCGAAATTTTTTTCTTGAGTTATGGCCCTTTGAAATTTTTCGCGTTTTAAGTTTGTAAGCAAGATATCTAAAAAAACTATTTTAGGTTTTTCCCCGAAACTTCACAGACTTGTCGGGGATGATGAGTAGATGAACTGATCAACTTTTGAAAAAAATCCGATTTTTTTTTCTTGAGTTATGGCCCTTAGATTTTTTTCGTGTTTTCAGCTTGTAAGCAAGATATCTCAATAATTGTTTGAGCGATTGCCCTGCAACTTTACAAGCTGGTTTGGGATGATGTGTAGATGAACTGATTAACTGTTGAAAAAAAATCCTATATTTTTTTCTTGAGTTATGGCCCTTTGAAATTTTTCGCGTTTTAAGTTTGTAAGCAAGATATCTCAAAAACTATATGAGGTTTTTCCCCAAAACTTCACAGACTGGTTGGGTATGATGAGTAGATGAACTGATTAACTTTTGAAAAAAATCCAATTTTTTTTTCTTGAGTTATGGCCCTTTGATTTTTTTCGTGTTTTCAGCTTGTAAGCAAGATATCTCAAAAATTGTTTGAGCTATTGCCCTGAAACTTTACAGGCTGGTTGGGGATGATGAGTAGATGAACTGATTAACTTTTGAAAAAAATCCAAAATTTTTTTCTTGAGTTATGGCCCTTTGAAATTTTTCGCGTTTTGGCATATTGGTTTTGCCCTGTTCGTCCTTCCGTCCTTACGTCCGTCCCACTTTTTACTGCATAGCATAACTTTAGAACCATGGGTGCTAGGTTTTTGAAATTTCATATATGGATTCCTCATGAAAAAATAATTGACCCGTGTTTTTTTTCTCGTCAGGATTATGCCCCTTTTTTGAGTTATGCCCCTTTGCAAAAAATACTATGAAATCTTGTAAGCAAGATATCTCAAAAACTGTTTGAGCTATTGCCCTGAAACTTTACATGCTGGTTGGGGATGATGAGTAGATGAACTGATTAACTTTTGAAAAAAATCCGAAATTTTTTTCTTGCGTTATGGCCCTTTGAAATTTTTCGCGTTTTAAGTTTGTAAGCAAGATATCTAAAAAACTATTTGAGGTTTTTCCCCGAAACTTCACAGACTTGTCGGGGATGATGAGTAGATGAACTGATCAACTTTTGAAAAAAATCCGATTTTTTTTCTTGAGTTATGGCCCTTAGATTTTTTTCGTGTTTTCAGCTTGTAAGCAAGATATCTCAATAATTGTTTGAGCGATTGCCCTGCAACTTTACAAGCTGGTTTGGGATGATGTGTAGATGAACTGATTAACTGTTGAAAAAAAATCCTATATTTTTTTCTTGAGTTATGGCCCTTTGAAATTTTTCGCGTTTTAAGTTTGTAAGCAAGATATCTCAAAAACTATATGAGGTTTTTCCCCAAAACTTCACAGACTGGTTGGGTATGATGAGTAGATGAACTGATTAACTTTTGAAAAAAATCCAATTTTTTTTTCTTGAGTTATGGCCCTTTGATTTTTTTCGTGTTTTCAGCTTGTAAGCAAGATATCTCAAAAATTGTTTGAGCTATTGCCCTGAAACTTTACAGGCTGGTTGGGGATGATGAGTAGATGAACTGATTAACTTTTGAAAAAAATCCGAAATTTTTTTCTTGAGTTATGGCCCTTTGAAATTTTTCGCGTTTTAAGTTTGTAAGCAAGATATCTAAAAAACTATTTTAGGTTTTTCCCCGAAACTTCACAGACTGGTCAGGGATGATGAGTAGATGATTAACTACAGCTTTTCTTGTGTAATTTCAGCATTACAGCCACATAAAAACAAGATATCTCAATTACTGTTAGGGACAAGCAGTGTTAGGGTCAAGCAGTTGGGGGCATTGTGTTTCATAAACACTGGCTCTAGTTCAAATATATGTTTTCAGATATTGCAAGTCCTAGCAGTACCAGCAGTACCATGGAAGATGAGCTGACCTGCCCTGTATGTTTAGAATTGTTCGCTGACCCTCTACTGTTACCCTGCTCGCACAGTATCTGTAAGAAATGTCTTCAAGATATCATAGACAACAGGATCAAGGCTGGAAAAGATGGTAAATATAGTAAAAGTCCAATAATAAGACCACCTTTGGGACTGTTCAAAAGTGGTCTTTAAGACAGTCCCAAAGGTGGTCCCTGACCGGTGGACATAGTGTGCAAAAAACACAAAGATAGAATAATTGCATCCTTCTGAATAAGCTTTTTAATTTTAGGCGGTCTTAATAGCGGGATTTCACTGTACGTATATTTTCACTGTAGTTTGTTGTTTGAATTGAGATTTAGCGTTCCCATCAACACAATTTAGGTCATTTTGGATACATTGCTTCCAATTTTGTGGGACTTTTACCCGACATTGAGATGAAGTGACATTTTAATTCCTGCTGCCCAATGAAACCAATAGGGTTTACGAGTATATGCAAGGACGGGCCAACTCGCACCACTTTGCCTGGGCAGGCTTAGACATTCTAAGCGATTTACCAGTACTTGTGTGCACTCGGTTTCAGCTCTGCGTGGAAGCATCATGCAGCCCAATCTATTTCTCCAAGCCCGGATGGGCGGTGGCAAATTTTCACTGTAGTAACTTGACCTGTTGCATTGTATCATGTTGAGTAGATATTTCCAGATCAAAGTACAGTAAAATTCCTATATTGAGACCACCATTGAGACAGTTCAACCTTTGAGACAGTTCAAAAGTGGTCTGTAAGTGGTCCACCACTTTTGAACAGTCCCAAAGTTGGTCTCAATTTAGAAATTTTACTGTATTATGCAAGACATAGAGTATTGAGTTTGATGCATTTAGATATTGGAATATACATTTGGTACTATGTGGCAGATCAAGTTACTATAGTGATAATAATTATGTTACTTTCAGTAACACTTCATTTGAGACCATAAAAATTGTTGAGACAGGGCTAGTTTGAGCCTCTGAAGGTCAACTCTTTTTGTACCAAATGGAATCTTCCTTCTTATATATGTCAGGAGTCCATTTCAAAATTTAGGGGTTTCAGGTTTTTTTTTTCTTCAAAATTTATTTGGAAAATGGCTGAACTTTTTGCAAACTGAAGGCCCTGATCAGACACCACATTCTGCGGCATTGGATCTGGGCCTGCACTATTTGCCAGGGTACAAAATGGGTTAATCAAACAGCCAGGTGAGGAGGAAGGTCGGGGAATAAAGGTATGTTGTGTGTACTCGTTAGAATTGCCTCAGAGGCAGTTCTAATGAGTACACAAAAATACATCATTTGAGTCCAACCTATATTATCCAAAATATATCAAAATCTCAAGGTATGGTTTGAAAAAGCTCTGTTAAACAAGCCACCTGTGGTAAAGCCATTGAATTTTCACAGACAAATCCTTCTGTTCCTTGCAATGATTTCACTTAAAATTATTTTAGTGTAAATGATAAATTGTATATATAGCTCGAACAAATTGACCTGAGACTGGTGAACTCTATTTCAATAATTCACACCCCACTGAATGCATGTATTTATCTTCGTCGTTTTCCGAAGATGGCGATATTGTTATTCAATACGTAGAGGTCGGTAAATGGGTCGCTTTTCACGAGATGCCGACAATTCACGTGGAGTTTACGAACTATTTATTCCTTGCATAAAGGTCAGTCTCCGGTCAATTTGTTCGAACTATATCTATGTTATCAATGAAACAGCAATACATTATGCTTTCAGGGAGTCAGCAGAGTAGGTAGTGATATTCATCTCCAGTATCAATCGATTCTTTGTTTTTCCAGGTTTGGATTGTCCATCATGTAGAAAATCTCACCCAATCAACAAATCAAAAGTGGGCAAATTACCACGTAATCTTGCCCTGGAAAATATAGTTTTCAGATATCAAGAAATGCAAAGCCAAAGTTTGACAAAACAAAGCAAAAGTTTTGATCTGACCTCTGACCCTCAGTTGCCTTTAGCAACTGAAAATGTTACAGAGGTAACAGACAGTCCAGTGTTCTTCGATGAATCCAATGAAAACTGTGGTCTTTGTGATGAAAACACTAGCAATAAGGCATTGTGGTATTGTGAACAGTGTTGCGTAGCGTATTGTCAAAATTGTTTGGATAACTACCATCCAAAGAGGGGCCAGTTAGCGCACCACAGACTTCGTAAACCTCAGAAAATGGAGTCTCTAGAGAAACAGGCATTCTGTGTGGATCACTCAGCAGAAGTGGCAGCCATATTCTGTGACAAATGCCAGTTGTTGGTTTGCCATCTGTGTGTCTGTGACGGAGTAGGGAAACATTCCCAGCATAAGATACTGTCTCTGGAGACAGCGTGGAACCAGACTAAAGAAACGGTGACAAATACAAAAGAGAAACTGGAAGTAATGGTCGCCACTCTGTCAGACCAGAGTCAGAAACTAGAGGAAGCTGCTGATGAAATAGAGGTACGTATAGAGGATTTTACATGAGTACTCATGTATTATTGAATTTATTAAACGAGTTGAGGAAAAGGGATAAAATGCAAGGCTGTAAATTCATCACGCCTCTATAAACATATTTTATTAGCTCACCTGTCACGTAGTGACAAGGTGAGTTTTTGTATCACTTTTCATCCGTTGTCCGTCGTCAGTGCCGTCCATGCCTGCCTCCGTAAACAATTTCTTTAAACGATATCTACTCCTAAACCACTGATCGGATTTTGACCAAACTTCAAAAGTTGTTCAAATGGTTTCGGTACGTTGCACATCTTGAAATAGATTTTTTTCACCGTAATTTAAAAAATCTTCTCTGAAACCACAAGACCCAGGTCTTTGATATTTGGTATGAAGCTTCATGTTGTGAACCCCCACAAAGATTGTTCAAATTATAGTGCTGGGGCTAAAAATGCCCCCGCCCCGGGTCCCTTTGGTTTTACATAGGATTATATAGGGAAAATCTTTAGAAAGCTTCTTCTATGAAACCGCAAGGCCCAGGTCTTTGGTATTTGGTATGAAGCTTCATCTAGTGGACCCCTACCAAGATTGTTCAAATTATAGTGCTGGGGCGAAAAATGCCCCTGCCCCGGGGCCCTTTGGTTTATCATGGGCTTATACAGGGAAAATCTTTAAAAATCTTCTTCTCTGAAACCGCAAAGCCCAGGTCTTTGATATTTGATTTGGTATGAGGCTTCATCTTGTGGACCCCTACCAAGATTGTTCAAATTATAGTGCTGGGGTCAAAAATGTCCCAGCCCTGGGGCCCTTTGGTTTTACATAGGCTTATATAGGGAAATTTTTTTAAAATCTTCTTCTCTGAAACCGCAAGGCCCAGGTCTTTGATATATGGTATGAAGCTTCATCTTGTGGACCTCTATCAAGATTGTTTAAATTATAGCCCTGAGACTGAAAATGCCCCTGCCCCAGGGCCATTTGGTAGGACATATCTTTAAAATATTTTCTTCTCTGCAACCTCAAGGCCCAGGTCTTTGATATTTGGTGAGTAGCTTCATCTAGTGAACCTTTGCCAAGATTGTTCAAATTTTAGCCTTTGTTGATATTTGGTATGAAGCTTCACCTTTTTAGACCTCCCTCAACATTATGCACATTATAGCCCTGGGGTCAATAATGGCCCTCCCCGGGGCCCACTTGTTACTCTTTGGATCAGGTGAGGGATCCAGGGCCATGCCCTCTTGTATTGCTATAGTAATAACATCATTACAACATGTGACAAATGATTACATGTATACAATTTGAGATTACAACAAAAGCACAAGTACTTATATAGTTCTTCTCTCAGTAACAACTGACATGTAAACATAATGGCGAGTTACAAGCGAAGTTTATTGAAACAAGTGATATTATGTAGTGATATCTAACAATGACAGAACTGGATAATCACAATTGGGTGAAGAAAAAAAAAGGGGTGGAGGTGGCGGGCAGAATTATTGGTACTAAATAGGATTAATTTTGTAAAAAGCAGTTTTGTGAGAGGGTGTGAGGGTTAGGATTTGAAGTTAAAAAAAAGAGGGATGAGAAAAAATAATCAAAGGACAACAGATATGGGGAGGGGAAAATCAGCGCATTTGTGTCATATGACAAAGAGGAATCGCCATATAAAAGAAGATCATATATAAATTTGACACCCTTATACATTATTTTCTTATTTCTGTTTTGAGCAGAAATAAGAAAAATATTGAAATTTTTCATCTGAAAATTTTCATCTTTTGGTGATAAAATTTACGATGTAACTAAATCAACTTTAATGTTGAGGGGGGCGTCAAACCTCAAATCAAACAAACCATTATGAAAACAAGCCTCCATGGGTTTGGTTGGTTTGTTGATTTGAGGTTTAACGTCCCCCTCAACACTGAAGTTTGAGACGTTGCTTCCAATTTTGTGGGACTTTTACCCAACATTGAGATGAAAAGACACCTTAAGCCCTATCACCCAATGAAACCTATAGGGTTTATATGCATGGAAGGGCCGACTCGCACCCTTCGCCTTAGACATTCCAAGCTGTTAACCAATACTCAAGTGCGGTTGGTTTCAGCTCTGCATGGAATGCAGCCCAATCCATTTCTCCAAGCCCTGATGGGTGGGGGCCTGTATGTATACATGTATAAATAGCTGTATACATGTGTAAATAGCTGTATGCATGTATAAATAGCTGTATGCATGTATAAATAGCTGTATGCATGTGTAAATAGCTGTATGCATGTGTAAATAGCTGTATGCATGTGTAAATAGTTGTATGCATGTGTAAATAGCTGTATGCATAAATTAATACATTACATAACTTGATAGCCTCTGGGGTAGGCTGGGAAAATGGTTCTGAATGGGGATTCAATAGACTGCAAGTTTGGTTGTATCCTTAATCTTTATTCTGCTGAACACAACAACCCCTACCTTTGCAAACAGTGTAGATCCAGATCAGATGGCTTCTTCAATCAGATGGCTTCTGGAGAAGCCATCTGATCTGGATCTACACTGTCATTCAGTTTGCAAATTAAAATGACTATTATATAGAGGATCTTACATGAGTGTTCATGTATTATTGAATTTATTAAATGAGTTGAGGAAAAGGGATAAAATGCGAGGCTTAGCCGAGCATTTTATCCCTTTTCCTCAACGAGTTTATTAAATTCAATAATACATGACCACGAATGCAAGATTCTATTTATCATATGACATTTAAAGCGCATTTTATTCACGATTGTTTACAAAAATGTCAATATTCTGCCGTTAGTAAATGCAACGTGGTTAAGGACATCGTACATGTAACGTTACTGGACGTATCTAGCTAATTTGAATATTTAATCCACTAGTGGATTATCGAAAATATTACATGGCGTTATTACACTCTCAGTATGTCATCCCAAAACATTTATCTTCAACAAATTTAATACATGTACACACAAAGTCATATGAAGAAACATCATAGTTCTATAGAATGTGCTAGAGACAGTGACACTCAGGTGAGCACATTAAGATCTTCTGGGCCCTCTTGTATTTGTATGTTAACAAAAATGTTTATTTAAGAAATAGATCAGCTCTAACCGTGATTTGTTGAGTAATAAATCACAGTTTGGAGGTCAGTTATAAAGTAGATCAAATCACGATCGCGTAGCATGCGTGATTTGTCTACTTACAATTGACCGACAAATCACAAACTAGAGCCGACTCAACAAATCACAAACTAGAGCTGACTCAACAAATCACAAACTAGAGCTGATCTGTTTAGATTCTAACAGGCTGAAAATCGGCAATAATGCTGTTATTTCCTTCAAAATCTCGCCATTGCAGGGATTCTGCTGGCCCAAAAGGCAGTTCAAACAAATTGTCCGGACAGCTTCATTATTTATCGGACATACTGAATTTCATTTGGACAAGTTTGAAAAGATGAAATTTTCTGACACTTAAATAGTCAATGTTACCACTTATTTAAAAATATTGATCCTGACAACAATATTGATGTAAAGAAGGGTACAAAATTATTTAAGGACATTGTGTCAAGACTGGCCTGAAATCTTTTGGACAATCAGAATTTTATAAGGACTATGGCTGATGTCTGGCCCCAAACAAAATCCCTGCATTGTTAGAAGAAATCCAGCTAAAATTATCGACTGAAACACATGCATTTATATCCTTTTCTAACATTTTCGATGAGAGAATATGACATTATAGGAAATCGACTAGTGACGTCATAAATTGAAAGTTTTTAATGACGTCACTTGTCACGCCCTTCCTTGCCATGATTGTTGAAGAATAAAACACAGTTATTCTCCATTGCCTATATAGGTGCGCTGTGTTAGAATAATGAATAAAACGCTCTGTTTTCTCCTGTATTTCAGGCAGTCCATGGCCAAGCTTGCCAAAAAATTGAACTCCAGTTTCGACGTTTGATTGATGACACCACTGCAAGTTTACGTCAGCATCGTCAACAGCTTCTTACAGGTCTCGCAGAATCCAAGGTGATAACAATCTCTAAGATTAACAAACAAATGGAAGAAAACCGACAACAGTCTAAAACAATGGAGAACTTGATGGAGTCGTGTAAAAAGCTGTTGGATGAAGACCACATGAAGGGGCTGTTGGGAAGGGCAAGGGAAGTCTCCCCACTGGTCCAGAGACGAGAAGCTGTTGCTGAAAGGTAATAAATATTTAGGGGATAACTGTATTCAAAACTGTCATAAGGGGAGGTAAATCTGAGGTTTTACGGTCGGAAATTTTGTTTGACGGCAACGCGTTAGCGGAGCCGTGAAACGTAATTTGAGACCGTAAAAGCAAAGATTTACCTCCCCAAATGACAATTTTGATTACAGTTATCCCCATTCTAATGAACTTATTTGGTTGTTTTGTTAAAAGTTGTAACTATTTGCACAAAGCAGCAAGCGGTGTGTGCTGCCTAAAACCAAATGCCAGCCAATGAAAAGTGACATTATGTGATGGCGTCGGGTTTCCGACAGAATATACTGTCGCAAATTTTTTATGTTATCCTATCAGATGTCGCAATTGAAGTTTGTCTGTAATTAACTGCACTGATTCATTTGAAGAACATTAACTGAAAAATGTGTTGGCACTTTCTGTTCCAGCCTGCAGAGTCATAAACAGCAGTACCAGGACCTTGTGTCAGATAAAACAACTCAACAGGAGCTGAAACAGTCAGTAGGACAGTTTAAAACTTCCGCACAGTCTTGTTTACACACAATGCTTGGTAAGTCAGTTCTTTGTACCGTCTGTTTACAATTAGTAAGTCAGTTCTTTGTACAGTCTTGTTTACACACAATGCTTGGTAAGTCAGTTCTTTGTACCGTCTGTTTACAATTAGTAAGTCAGTTCTTTGTACAGTCTTGTTTACACACAATGCTTGGTAAGTCAGTTCTTTGTACAGTCTTGTTTACACACAATGGTTAGTAAGTCAGTTCTTTGTACAGTCTTGTTTATACACAATGCTTGGTAAGTCAGTTCTTTGTACTGTCTTGTTTACCCACAATGCTTGGTAAGTCAGTTCTTTGTACAGTTTTATTTACACTTAGTAAGTCAGTTCTTTGTACA
Source organism: Lucinisca nassula (assembly GCA_963580285.1). NCBI lineage: Eukaryota > Metazoa > Mollusca > Bivalvia > Lucinida > Lucinidae > Lucinisca > Lucinisca nassula. The sequence goes on along the minus strand of OY757017.1, from coordinate 3,893,849 downwards.
GTCTTGTTAAACTTAGTCAGTTCTTTGTACAGTCTTATTTACACTTAGTAAGTCAGTTCTTTTTACAGTTTTGTTTACACTTAGAATCTCAGTTCTTTGTACAGTCTTGTTTACACTTAGTAAATCAGTTCTTTGTACAGTCTTGTTTACACTTAGTAAGTCAGTTCTTTGTACAGTCTAGTTTACAAACAATGCTTGGTAAGTCAGTTCTTTGTACAGTCCTGTTTACACACAATGCTTAGTAAGTCAGTTCTTTGTACAGTCCTGTTTATACACAATGCTTAGTAAGTCAGTTCTTTGTACAGTCCTGTTTACACACAATGCTTGGCAAGTCAGTTCTTTGTACAGTCTTGTTTACACCCAGTGCTTGGTAAGTCAGTTCTTTGTACAGTCCTGTTTACAAACAGTGCTTGGTAAGTCAGTTCTTTGTACAGTCTTGTTTACACACAATGCTTGGTAAGTCAGTTCTTTGTACAGTCTTGTTAACACACAGTGCTTGGTAAGTCAGTTTTTTGTACAGCCCTGTTTACACACAATGCTTAGTAAGTCAGTTCTTTGAACAGTCCTTTTTACACACAATGCTTAGTAAGTCAGTTTTCTCTGTACAGTCTTGTTTACACACAATGCTTGGTAAGTCAGTTTCCTCTATACAGTCTTGTTTACACACAATGCTTAGTAAGTCAGTTCCTTGTACAGTCTTGTTTACACACAATGCTTAGTAAGTCAGTTCCTTGTACAGTCTTGTTTACACATAATGCATAGTAAGACAGTTCTTTGTACAGTCTTGTTTACACACAATGCTTAGTAAGTCAGTTGATTGCATAAGCAGTGTCTGGCCAGATCCTTTGCTGCTCGCAAACATTTAGCAGAGACCGTGAGGTAGCTTCATGCAAGATTTCATGCATCTAGCCCTATAAGTTGGCTGTACAACCATATTTGAAGAACACAGAGTTGTACAAGCATATTTGAAGAACACAAAGTTGCACGAGCATATTTGAAGAACACTGTTGTACACGCATATTTGAAGAACACAGAGTTGTGCAAGCATATTTGAAGAACACAAAGTTGCACGAGCATATTTGAAGAACACTGTTGTACAAGCATATTTGAAGAACACTGTTGTACAAGCATATTTGAAGAACACAATGTTGTACAAGCATATTTGAAGAACACAAAGTTAAGCTTGTTTGAAGAATACAGTTGTACAAGCATATTTGAAGAACACACAGTTGTACAAGCATATTTGAAGAACACAAATTTGCACAAGTATATTTGAAGAACAAAAAATTGTACAAGCATATTTGAAGAACACAAAGTTAAGCTTGTTTGAAGAACACAGTTGTACAAACATATTTGAAGAACACTAAGTTGTACAAGCATATTTGAAGAATACAAAGCTGTTCAAGTGTATTTGAAGAGCACAAAGTTGTAGAAGCATATTTGGAGAAGACAAAAGTTATGCATGTTTGAAGAAAACACAGTTTTACAAGCATATTTGAGGAACACAAAGTTGTACCAACATATTCAAGAACACTAAAGTTGTACAAGCATATTCGAAGAACAAATAACTGGATAAAATGCTGAGTGCCCATTTCTCATGTGTTGACCCTAATGCTGTCTGATTGTCTACATTTAGGATATCAAAGGTCAATTACCCTGTACGCTGGGTAATTATGCGTTTTTTAGCTCACCTGTCACGTAGTGACAAGGTGAGCTTTTGGGATCACTTTTTGTCCGTCGTGCGTCCGTGCGTGTGTCCGTGCGTCCGTAAACTTTTCTTCAAACGACATCTCCTCCTAAACCACTGATCGTATTTTGACCAAACTTCACAGGAATGATCCTTAGGTGGTCCCCTTTCAAAGTTGTTCAAATGGTTCCGGTCCGTTGCACATATAGGTCACAGTAGCCAAAAATAGATTTTTTTCACCGCAAACTTAAAAAATCTTCTTCTCTGAAACCGCAAGGCCCAGGTCTTTGATATTTGGTATGAAGCTTCATCTAGTGGACCCCTACCAAGATTGTTCAAATTATAGTGCTGGGGCCAAAAATGCCCCCGCATGGGGGCCCTTTGGTTTTACATGGGCTTATATAGGGAAAATCTTTAAAAATCTTCTTCTCTGTAACCGCAAGGCCCAGGTCTTTGATATTTGGTATGAAGCTGCATCTAGTGGACCCCTACCAAGATTGTTCAAATTATAGTGCTGGAGCTAAAAATGCCCCCGCACGGGGGCCCTTTGTTTTTACACAGGCTTATATAGGGAAAATCTTGAAAAATCTTCTTCTCTGAAACCGCAAGGCCCAGGTCTTTGATATTTGGTATGAAGCTTCATCTAGTGGACCCCTACAAAGATTATTCAAATTATAGTGCTGGGGCCAAAAATGCCCCCGCACCAGGGCCCTTTTGTTTTACATAGGCTTATATAGCGAAAATCTTGAAAAATCTTCTTCTCTGAAACTGCAAGGCCCAGGTCTTTGATATTTGGTATGAAGCTTCATCTTGTGGACCTTTACCAAGATTGTTCAAATTATAGCCCTGGGGCCAAAAATGCCCCCGCTCCGGGGCCCTTTGGTTTTACATAGACGTATATAGGGAAAATCTTGAAAAATCTTCTTCTTTGAAACCACAAGGCTTAGGTCTTCGATATTTGTTGTGAAGCTTCAGCTAGTGGACCTCTATAAAGATTGTTCAAATTATAGCCCTGAGACCAAAAATGCCTCCGCCATGTGGCCCTTTGGTTTTACATAGACTTATATAGGGAAAATCTTTAAAAATCATCTTCTCTGAAACACAAGGCTTAGGTCTTTGATATTTGTTATGAAGCTTTGTCTTGATGACCTTTATCAAGATTGTTCAAATTATAGCCCTGGGGCCAAAAATGACCCTGCTCCGGGGCCCTTTGGTTTAACATAGACTTATATAGGGAAAATCTTGTTTTACATAGACTTCTATATGCAGGGTAAACCTTTAAAATCTTCTTCTCTGAAACCAGAAAGGTCTTTCATATTCGATATGAAGCTTCATCTTGTGGACCTCTACCAAGATTGTTCAAATTATAGCCCTGGGGCCAAAATTGATCCTGCCCGGGGCCCACTTGTTATACATTGGATCAGGTGAGCGAACCAGGGCCCTCTGGTTTTTTTTTGTCATCTGTGAATTTTTTTAACAAGCATAAATAGAATTTCATATTAATAGACCACACCTTTTTGAAAAAAATCTTTTTGGAATACAATCAGAGTGTCAAATAGTTTGAATCCAGATCAGGTTGACAAGATGTCAGGCCGACATTTTGTCTAGCCTGATATGGGTCCAAACTGTTTGCAAAGGTTATCAGCAAGCCACTAGTGGGGGTAAGAGTTAACCCATAAGACACCAATCACAACAATTGTCGTCTGCTTTGCCGTCTGTTGATTACCTTAAAAGTAATTGTTTGCAAACTGTGGGCCCAGAATAGACTGCTTCTCCTGCTGTTTGCCTGTATAAAAAAACAGTAGACGACATAAGCAGACAACATTTTCAGATGTAGTTTTTCTCTGCATCTTAAGGTGTTTTTTTTACAAATGCAACTACATGTATATATACCTCTTCTGTATTAGGCCCCCACCCATCGGGGCTTGAAGAAATAGATGGGATGCACAATGCTTCCATGCAGAGCTGAATCCGACCACACACGAGTACTGGTAAACCGCTTAGAGGATCAAAGCCTGCCCAGACAAAGTGGTGCAAGTTGGACCTCCATGCTTATAAACCCTATTGGTCTCATTGGACGTTAGGGCTTGGGATTTCATTTCATCTCAATGTCGGGTAAAAGTCCGACAAAATTGGAAGCAACGTCTCCAAAACGACCTTTGCAGTGTTGGCGGGGACATTAAACTTCAAATTAAACAAACAAACAAAAATCAAATGCAACTTTATGTATATATACCTCTTCTGTATGACTGTTATACTTTCTCTTGCAGCTGATGATGCCAGTAGATGCCAAAGTATTATTCCAGTTATCAAATCTGCAACATCGCCTGGGAAGGAAGCCCCTCGTGTACAGAACAAATGTCTTACCACCTGGGGATTTAACTCTACAAGCTTTACAGCTGAGCCCCTGGAACATAATTCTCTTTGGTCTGTTACTATAGAGAAAAATTCTAGTCATATGGGTGATATCAAAAATGGCTATGCATTTGGTGTTGGAATAGCATGGGATAAATTGAACATAAAAGACCAGGTTGGACTCAGTGGATTGTCACATGGTATAGTGTGCTCTGGAGGGAATCTTGTTTTTGCTAATAATGGTAAAATGGAACACCTCATGCCATTGGACAATTTACCATTATCCATTACAATCTACTGTACTATTGACCAATCAGATGGCGTGATACTTGCATACACATTCACCGACGCCACCTGGGGTGATACCTTATATGGTAAAAAGATATTAATAGACCATAACCAAAGAAGAGAAGTTTTTCCTGTGTTCACTGTTAGTCAACGGGTAAAAATGCAATTCCCCACATATGTATAGTGTAGTTTGTTTTAAGCTGTTGTAGTAATTTGGCTATCATGGCATTTTTTCCTAAGGAACCTGTTTAACCCTTGTCCTGCTGAACCCGGATATGTATTATCTTTCAAACAATGTAGATCCAGATCAGATGGCTTCTTCAGAAGCCATCTGATCAGGATCTGCATTGTTTGTCATTCAGTTTAGGAATTTGATGCAATAATTTGCATCAAGAAATCTGGTTGGTTGATAATCAGTGGTGGGTGTGTCATATTTAAATATTCAGCAGGTCAAGGGTTAATGAGCTCTGTAGAGCAAAAATCTGTCATTGTACTTGTACATCAAACAAAGACAGACCAACCTGCATATTTGTGCATGAGCAACCAACAAAGACTCGTAAAACCTGCACATACAGTAAAATTTCTATATTAAGACCACCTTTGGGACTGTTCAAAAGTAGTCCTTAAAACCACTTTTGAACAGTCCCAAAGGTGGTCCCTTACCAGATGACACTTTGGGCAGAAAACACAAAGAAAGATAAAGTGCTCCCTTCAAATTAAGCTTTTTAAAGCAGAATTAGTCTTAAATTTTGGTGGTCTTAATAGCAGAATTTACTGTATATGCATGTTCACCCAGCATGGACACAGACAGGCTTGCTAGGAGACTTCCAGTCCATGCAAGCCGAACAGCCAACTAAATTCTGCAAACCACGGCGGAAGATGGTAGTGAAGGTTGGGGCCCTGTAAAACTGGGTTAACTCACCCAAACCCCACCCCCTTGGTTTTACGAGCGGTATGTGCTGTTCAATTTTTGGATGGGTTTTTCAAGGAAAAATTCCGTCCTTTAGAATAGCGATGTCCGTGCTGGTGGGCAGCCGGGCGGGCGGCTGGGCGTCAGCGTCCCGGTTTACCTTTTGGTTAACCTTTTTTCAAAAACCCGTCCATAATGCCATTTGGCGCTTTTCTTGTTAACTCTTATCCTGCAGTTCACGACAACCCCCGTCTGATCTGAGTCCACACTGTTTGCAGCAATTATGTTTAAAATAACCAGCAGACAACAAAGCAGATGACAATTGTTGTGACTGATGTCTTTAGGGTTGAGTAGATAAGTGCACTTTTAACCCATTTTGTACCGGAAACCCAAAAGAGGATACCCGGGCAAACACTGCAGGCCCAGATCAGACACCAAAGAACATGGAACACTATTTGCAAAAAGTTCAGCTGTTTTCCATAACCTGTCACCCCTAAATTTTGAAATGGACTCCTGCTAAATAAAATGAGGAAGATTCCATTTGGTTACAGAAAAGGTTGTGGCCCCTGCCCATTGGGGCTAGAAGAAATAGATTGGGCTGCATGATGCTTCCACACAGAGCTGAAACCTACCACACGAGTACTGGTACTGGTATTAACCACTAGAGATTCTAAGCCTGTCAGACTGTCCATGCTTATAAACCCTATTGGTTTCATAGGGTGACAGAACTTGATGCCATTTCATCTCAATGCAGGGTAAAAGTCCCATAAAATTAGAAGCAACATCTCCAAAATGACCTATACAGTGTTGACGGGGATGTTAATCAAACAATCAAATGTCTGTTTATGTTTAATGCTGCACCTCCTTGTAAGCTTTTCAAACATATTTTTGCATTATAGGCAATCAATGTGGACCCTGATCAGACTGCTCCTAGAGGAGCAGTCTGATCTGAGTTCACACTGTTTGCAGCAATTATGTTCAAAGTAACCAGCAGACAACAAAGCAGACGACAGTTGTTGTGACTGATGTCTTAAGGGTTTAAGTAGTTTGGTGCACTTTTAACCCATTTTGTACCGGAAACCCCAGAGGGTATCCTGGCACACAGTGCAGGCCCAGATCAGATGCTAAAGAATGTGGTGTCTGATCAGGGCCTACACTTTTTGCAAAAAGTTCAGCTATTTTCCAAATAAATTTTGAAAATAACACAACCTTTCACCCCTAAATTTTGAAATGGACTCCTGCCAAATAAATGGAGGAAGATTCCTTTTGGTTATGGCTGGCCTCTGTAGCTCAGTCGGATGTGGGTCTGACTGGTGATCAGGAGGACGCAGGTTCGATAACTGCCCGGGGTTGGCAACCTTCTTTGCAGAGATTCTTTTCTACGGTCATTCTCTCCCTTCCGCTGATTCAAGAAGGGCAGTTGTCAGTTTCTGGTGAAATAATGTGCACTGTACTGGTTAACCGCTTATGTATATGCCTGCCTAGAAAAGGTGTGGATAGGTAAACTGACCGGCTCAAAAATCACCTAAATAGTGTTGACTGGGCCATTAGACTCCAATACAAACAAACAAATCCATTTGGTTACAAAAAGGGTTGAAGAGTGGTGTAAAGTATAAAAAAAAAAATTCAAGTTTGTTAGAAATGAATCTCAATCAATCAAACTGAATTAACAGCAATTGTTGATTGTCTTTAATACTCATTTTCCAATGTATTACATGTACAATCTGGGCCGGATGTTCAAAAGCAATAGATGTCATTAGTTGAGGATCTTTAAAACTTTGATCATCAAATCATAGGAACAGATAAGGTCGGTATTTTGCGATAATTAAATGATAGTTTTCCTTATTTCTCCATATAAACCTATGTTGTGGGTATTCATTAGAACTGCCTCATCGAGGCAGTTCCAATGAATACCCACAACATAGGTTATGGAGAATTGACAAAAACTATCCTTCCGATATCACAAAATACCAACTTTATCTGTTTCTATGCTAATAGGTTAGCTATGCCAGAAGTCTGTGGTGTAGTGCTTAAGCTACTTGCCTTGTTTTCCAGAGGTCATGGGTTCGATTCAGGGCTTCTCCAGACATTGAATCTTTAAACCGAGGGATGAAAAACTCCAAACACACACGTCAACTAAGCAAATATATTTGCAGAAAAAAATATGCAAATTCTAAAGCTACTCATATTTTTTCAGCAATTTGTATATGACATTAAAATTTTTTTTTACTTGTTAAATTATTTAACAGTTTGGTTACTTACGAGTTTGTTAAGCTTACAATGCTTTGAACACCTGGGCCCAGATCTTAAATCCGGCAAGTGTTTGAAGATAGCGTATGAGTATTTATACTAAGATACTAAGTATGTACAGTCCAGCCTCCATTAAACAGCCATCCTGGGAAAACTCCGAAACTGGCTGTTTAAGGGCGGTGGCTGTTCAAAGAGGGAAATGTCTGGGATGATGTATGGATTGTTATCGACAGACATAATATGGTGATTAATGAAGACAGCTTAATATGGATGTAATAAAAGAAAAATAAAAGATGGAGAGGTTTCATCTGAAACCTCTCCATTATTTATGTTTCTTTTCACTTGCTTATAATACAGATATCACAATGGTAATTTTGAGGAAAAAAAAATTGAAATAAATAAATACACCAGAAGAGAAATTCCTATCTTTACATTTGGTATTTTGCTATTGAGTTAACTCTGGCTGTTTAGTAGAGGGAATTTAGATTTGGTAAGGGGGCTGCTGGCTGGAGGAGAGAGGTGGCTGCTGAGCAGAGGTAAACTATATAGTAACATGCTATGGGAGGAATTATTGTGGCTGCTAAAGATAGGTGGCTGCTTAAAAGAGGTGACCTTTAGTTGAGGTTTTACTGTACCAACCTTATCTGTTTCTATGCTAATAGGTTAGCTATGCCAGAAGTCTGTGGTGTAGTGCTTAAGCTACTTACCTTGTTTTCCAGAGGTCATGGGTTCGATTCAGGGCTTCTCCAGACATTGAATCTTTAAACCGAGGGATGAAAAACTCAAACACGTCAACTAAGCAAATATATTTGCTGAAAAAAAATATGCAAATGTAAATTCTAAAGCTACTCATATTTTTCAGCAATATGCATATGACATTAAAAAATTTTTTTGACTTGTTGATTTAACAGTTTGGTTATTTACCAGTTCGTTTAGCTTACAGTGCTTTGAACTCCTGGGCCCAGATCTTAAATCAGGCAAGTATGTACAGTCTAGCCTCCATTAAACAGCCATCCTGGGAAAACTCCAAAACTGGCTGTTTAAGGGCGGTGGCTATTCAAAGAGGGAAATGTCTGGGATGATGTATGGATTGTTATCGACAGACATAATATGGTGATTAATGAAGACAGCTCAACATGGATGTACTAAAAGAAAGAGTTGTCATCTGAAACCTCTCCATTATTTATGTTTCTTTTCACTTGCTTATAATACAGATATCACAATGGTAATTTTGGGGGAAAAAATTTGAAATAAATTCACCAGAAGAGAAATTCCTATTTTTACATTTGATTTTTTGCTATTGACTTAACTCTAGCTGTTACAATATGGAATTTAGCATTGGTAAGGTGGTGGCTGGCTGGAGGAGAGAGGAGGCTGCTGAGCAGAGGTAAACTATATAGTAAAATGCAATGGGAGGAATTATTGTGGCTGCTGAAGAGAGGTGGCTGCTTAACCGAGGTGACCATTAGTGGAGGTTTTACTGTCCATGTATTTGGACACTTCAGTTCCTTACCATACTTGTTCTAAAATTTGAACAAGTACAATTTACTACCCGATGTTGCATCACGAAAATATGCCTATATAATTTTGACCCCTCAAAGCCCACTTTTATATAGAAAAACTGGGGTTTACAGGGGTAAACATTATTTTTCTTCTTTCTGCTCTAAAATACAGATTTTGGGAGCTCGTTAGAACGATGAGGCGGTTCTAACGAGTACTCACAATATATACACATGTATTTTGAACAGAAATAAGAAAAATATCACAATTTTTCATCTAAAAATTTAGTTTTTTTTTCTGTGGTAAAATTTACAGTGTATTTGTATAGTGGTGTCTAAGAGCAGCTGGATGAGTGGCAAACAGTATAGAGCCTGATGAGACACTGCATTCTGCAGCATCTCATCTAGGTCTACACTGTTTGCTCAGGACTGTCTGTCCAAATGCATGTGACAACTTCTGAAAAAAAATGCCCCCAAAAATTGGGGGTATGGCCAAGCCGGCCGTTGAAATGAAATCTGAGGGTGTCGGAGTTCAAAAATGCATCTTAATTGACGCTGGCAAAACATGCTGCAGACAGTGAAAATGGCCAGTCCCAAACCCCTTAATTGTTGCCTTGACAGCAGTGTGAAGATTAAGATTCGGTCAAAAATACATGTGAAATCACACTTTTTGACAACTTTAAGATGCCTCCTCATTACCATGGCAACAATGATTTAGCCTAAAAAGGTTCCATTTGAAAGGCTGCTGCCCAGTGAACATTCCTGCCAAGTTTGATATAAAATAGATCATTCATTATGAAATAATGCTTATATGATGTTGTTTGACGGGGATGTTAAACCTCAAATCAAACAAATTACTTCGATGGCTCGAACACCTATGGCAGAGTCGAATCCGTTTTAGAGTCCCTACGGAATTCCTCTGCATAAGAAAAAGTGTGGCATAATTAAGGAGATTTTCAACTTTTATCTTGCAAATGTATGCTGTGTGTACTCGTTAGAATCGCCTCAATGAGGCGATTCTAATGAGTACACACAGCATACATTTATGTTACAGAACACCGAAAAGAAGTCCAAAAGTACCGTTATGTTTTCTGGAAGTATGCAACAGTGGCTCGAACTTCCACTGTCTCGAACAAATTTCCATGGTCCCAAAGGGGTTCAAGCCATCGAAGTTCGACTGTATAATTATGAAGTTGCTGTCCAAGGCAACACTGTGAAAATCAGCAAAATTCACAAAGTCCCCAAATGGGAATGGGTCAACGAATAAGATCAGTCACATCATTGGTCTGTTTCTCTTTATGATTGTGTTTTGACAGGGAGAATTGTTGTTTTGAAAATCCAGCTTTTTCTGATTAAAATTTAAATTTTAAAACTCTTTTGTTGCTTTACATCAGGTCCAATGAAGAACAGCTTCTAGAAATACTGGTTAGCCTCGATAGCGAAGTGGTTAACGCGTTCTACTTATGATTGAGAGGTTGTGCGTTTGAATCCGGCCACCGATATCGAGGTGTGTCTTTGGGCAAGACACGTAATGACACTGCCCCACTCCACCCAGGGTGGTGTAAATGGGTAGCAGTGGTGTAAAAGCCACTGCCTCTCTCGCACGTGTGAAAACACCCAGAATGAGTGTTTGAGAGCGATTCAATATGCTTGAAGCGTTCATCGCAATGAAACTTAAAATAAATTAGTATAAACTAAATACTGGTTAACCCATTGCAGGTGGGAAACCCCTAAAGGGGTACCTTGGCAAACAGTGCAGGGGCAGAATGTGGTGTGGCGTCTGATCAGGGTCTGCAATATTTGCTAAAATTTTCCATCAAAAATACAATAAAAATGAAAATTAGACCTACCAAATGGACTTGTCTAACATATAGCAGTGTATACACTGGGTTAACCTTTCATCTTACTTTCACAATAACGCCTACCGCCTACCGATCAAGATCAGGCCCCAAGGTCCTAAAACTTTTTCATGCTCAACTCAGCTGAGCTTGAAATTTGTAATGCTCATATCTATTAAAATACAAACAAATCAGGCAATATTCTTGCTCAGATCAGACCAGAATGTCATTTATCCTTCTCATAAATTTTAAAATGCCAACAAATGTTGGCATTTTAAAATATATGAGCAGGATAAATTTCTTGCGAGCCATATACATTACGAAATTGCATTGTAAATTTTACTTTGGGTAGTTCGAGCCATATACATTAGGAAATTGCATTGTAAACTTTACCACCTAAAAAGCGAAAATTTTAAATTGTGATATTTTTCTTATTTCTGCTCAAAATATAGATTGTGGGGTACTTGTAAGAGGCGGTTCTAACGAATACCCACAATCTATATTTTAGGTCAGAAATAAGAAAAATAAGGCTTACCCCTGTAAACCCCAGTTTTACTTTAAAAGTGGGGTTCAAGGGGGTCAACATTATGCAGGTGTAGAGTGTTTTACAGGAGGAAGAAAGTTGTTTTATTTAAAGACTGTCTTTAAATTTAAAGACTGCCTTTAAATTTAAAGATTTTTTAGTCTGTAAATTTAAAGACTGACACAAATAAAATAATGAAAATGGTGTAAAACGGAAAAATTGCACTTTGCTGTTTATAGTAATTTGGCCATTAGCTATGGAATATTTAATTATGTGTGACTGCAAATTATATAGTTGTCTCTATTTAATCAAAAACCTTCCACCATAATTGAAGAGTTCTCAGAACTAGAAAAAGTGTCCATAAGACACGGATGCCCCCGCCAAATGCCATTCATAAACTACCTGTTACAAAAACTTTAACCTGAGGTTACAGGATCACGTACATATGTACGTACACACACACGTACAGACGGACGTACACATGTATGCACGTATGGAAAACCGAAAAACTATAGGAGGTTTTAGGAATTCCGTTTATGACGTCATTCTCGCACATGCGCAAAGCACTGGCCGTCAATTGAAACGGCCATCGCTATTCAAATGTATTGGCGGAACTTAAAATGCTAACAATATTCAGACATTTTGAAAGGAAATATACCCGTTTACATTGAAATAATTCCTCGAGAAGGAAAGAATGATATTTTGCTTTTATTACTGAAATTCATTTATCCTGGATCCGTTTTTAATTGTCGAATATCTCTTCGTGAATGACCCATGTCAATGGCTTGAGATGCCGTTCTTCACAAAAGCTTACTAACAAAATAAGTTTTTACGTAACTTTTCGTTTTATTCGCTACATGTATCCAAGTATAGCTATCACATCTCTCTCTCTCTCTCTCTCTCTCTCTCTCTCTCGTTTGACGCTTATGACCCACAAAGAGGGTTGACGCGTCGTTAAACACGAAATCATCATCATCATCATCATCTCTCTCTCTCTCTCTCTGTCTCTCTCTCTCTCTCTCTCTCTCTCTCTCTCTCTCTCTCTTGAGAAAACAGTTCAACGATCAGTCTAGAAGTGCAGGAAAAAAATGTCCAGCGATCTGTCTACATGTATATGTGCAATTTTGATAAATTGAAGAGTCCAGGTTTTTTTTTTCTTCAAAATTTATTTCGAAAATGGCTTAACTATTTGCAAATAGTGTAGGCCCTGATCAGACGCCGCGTTCTGCTGCATCTGATCTGGGCCTGCACTGTTTGTCACTTACCTCTTTTGGGGTTTCCGGTACCAAATGGGTTAATATAAGGGCTGGGAAGGTTGAAGAAATCTACCAGTTTTTACTGTAAAATCTTGCACTTGCGAATGAGTGTTTCATTCTCATGCACTGAAAGGGTGTTCTATGTTATGTTTTGAATTTAATGATCCAGTCCCACTGAGTCTTAATGGGTCCGAGCACTGGGCAAATGACATTTTATTAAGCGCCGTATTATCGCTAACGCAACGTTCTGACGTTTCATCGACGTTGCAAAGTTAAATGCAATGCATCGCTTTGATGTTGGTTTGATGTAGACACGACGTTGTTGACACGTTACATGTCAGACATGAGTTATTTAAATTTACATTTACCGAGAGAGAGGACCCTGTAGAGAGAGAGAGAGAGAGAGAGAGAGAGAGAGGGAGAGGGAGAGAGAGAGAGAGAGAGAGAGAGAGGCGGGGGGGGGGACCCTGTTGGGTCGTGCGAACAATATATATGTCTTTAAGAGCAGTTAACTCAGAAAATAACACTTGGGATTTGCCATCATGAAAAAACGCCTATGCGAATTTGACCCTCTACAACCCCACTTTTATATAGTAAAACTGGGGTTACAGGGCCAAACATTATTTTTTATTATTATTTCTGCTCAAAAAGGTAGATTGTGGGTACTCGATCGAGTCCCCGCGATCTATGTTTTGAGCAAAAATAAGAAAATTTTCGCAATTTTTCATCTTAAAATTTCCATTTTTTTGCCGAAAAATTGATAATGTATTTGTATAGGCATGTTTTCGTAATGCGAATTTTCACACCTGGCGGCATATCAGTGTTTCTCTCATTATCTTACATTAGAATTCGTCAAAAGTTTGAAATAATTTCTCTGATTTACGCTGTAATTAACATTTTATCTGTCCCACTGCCTTGAAGCAATACATCAGTTGACGGCCAGGGCTTTTCCCGTTCTATTTTTAGAACCGGAAGTACGTCACGAAAAAAGCTCCTATATGCCCCCGGCATCATATGATGCGGGAGCATAAAAATAGGTTTTGTAATAAGATTCATTGGTAAAATGAACTCGGGGAATGAATGTGTATAACGATTTTATCATTTTGTCAATATATCGACCATTCGCTTCGACAGACAGTTTTTCTGACAACTAAAATTAATGAAAGTTTCAAACGGACTACAACAGTAAAATGTCCGAAAACGAAATGACGCAAGTACGAAACTCATGTTCGACCTTTGACAGATATTTCCTCCCTTACTGCGAACTTTCACGGCATTTGTGGTCTAAGGGAAGGAACTGTGTTGTTTTATTTCTTAATTATTTTTATCATTATAACGATATTAAAAGACAATAAAATACATGCAGTCTATAGCAACCCACCTTTTGTTAATGAGGTGAAGACTGAGGCTACGTATGAGAAATCGATTTTTTCGTGTAATATTTTCATGATTTTCCTTTGTGTTTTAATGAAAAATAAAACAAGTTTCTTCTACCTGTTTTATATAGTGTCTCATCAGAATGCATAAAAGGATATCTTTTAGATTTCCTTCAAAATGAAAGATTAGAAATGCCTCATCAAGTCAATTATTGAATAATAAAAAAAAATTTGAAGAAAAAATATGAAATGTCTCCTTGAGTTATCTCCCAACATATTAATAACTGCAGCTGTGGCAAATTTGTCCAAGGAATTCAAGAATATCTGCAACTGAGGGAAACTTGTCCAAGGAATTCAAGAATATCTGCAGCTGTGGGAAATTTGTCCAAGGAATTCAAGAATATCTAGAGCTGTGGGAAATCTGTCCAAGGAATTCAAGAATATCTGCAGCTGTGGGAAATTTGTCCCAGGAATTCAAGAATGTCTGCAGCTGTGGGAAATCTGTCCAAGGAATTCAAGAATACCTGCAGCTGAGGTAAATTTGTCCAAGGAATTCAAGAATATATGCAGCTGAGGGAATTTCGTCCAATCGTATCAAGAATATCTGCAGTTGTGGGAAATTTGTCCAAGGAATTCAAAAAAATATCTGCAGTTGTAGGAAATTCGTCCAAGGAATTCACAAATATCAGCAGCTGTGGTAAATTTGTCGAAGTATTTCAAAATATCGGCAGCTGAGGGAAATTTGGCCAAGGAATTCAAGAATACATGCAGATGAGGGAAATTTGTCCAAGGACTTCAAGAATATCTGCAGCTGAGGGAAATTTGTCCAAGGAATTGAAGAATTCCTGCAGCTGTGGGAAATTTGTCCAAGGAATTCAAGAATGCCTGCAGCTGTGGGAAATTTGGCTATGGAATTCAAGAATATCTGCAGTTGTGGGAAGTTTGGCCAAGGAATTCAAGAAGATCTACAACTGTGGGAAATTTGTCTAAGGAATTCAAAAATACATTACGATAACACACCCGTGCATCATCGTGCGTTTTTGAATCTCCAAAACGGTCAATTTTCTGAAGAAAATTTGTGATATTATTCTTATTTATACTCAAAACATAGGTTGTGGGTACTTGTTAGAACCGCCTCAATGAGGCTGTTCTAAAGAGTAACCACAACCTATGTCTAGGAGCAGAAATAAGGAAAATAATGTATACTCCCGTAAACTCCAGTTTTCTCCATATAAAGTGGGGTGTAAGGGGGTGTTTATTTCATGTACATGTTAGCATGATGGGCCAGCAAATTACAGTAAAATTCCTATATAAAGACCACCTTTGGGACTGTTCAAAAGTGGTCTTTAAGACCACTTTTGAACAGTCCCAAAGGTGGTTTCTTACCAGAGGACACTGCGGGCAGAAAAAGAAAAAGCAAAGAAAGATTAAGTTCAGCCTTCAAAATAAGCTTTTTAAAGCAGAATTAGTCTTAATTTTAGGTGGTCTTAATAGTGGAATATCACTGTATATAAGTAAAGATACTTCAGGAAGCTGATCAAATCAGAACCCAAAAGCCTATCCCAAACATCAAAGCGAAAGATGGACAAACACATCTCAACAAACAACACAACCACAGGCAACAAGCAGAGTTAGCAGCTCTTTCCCAAACAGATGGCAATACAGTAACCTTTACTGAACTAAAAATTAGCCATCGGAAGAGATGGCAAAGACCCTGACCAAAAACCAATATGGCATTCTGAAGTTTGTTTTGTTTTGTTTGATTTGATGTTTAACGTTCAACACTGTATAGGTAATTTTGGAGACGTTGCTTCCAATTTTCATTTTTGTGGGACTTTTACCCGACATTGAGATAAAATGACATCTCAAGCCCTGTCGCCCAATGAAACCAATAGGGTTTATAAGCATGGACGGTCCGACTCACACCGCCCAGGGTCCGACTCACACCGCTTTGCCTAGGCAGACTTAGCTCCTCTAAGCAGTTTGCCAGAACTCGTGTGCTGTCAGTTTCAGCTCGGCGTGGAAGCATCATGCAGCCCTTCTATTTCTTCAAGCCCCGATGGGCCAGGGAAGTCAGAAGTTTGTACAAAGTGCACAAGAAAAAGCACACAAGCTAATCCTCAAGTACATGTATATTGTTGCAAAGTATCAGCAAAACCTGCAAGAAATTGTATTTGTATGAGTTATGTCTTAATTAGGGTTTCAATGCCCAAATGATATTAACCCATTTTGTACCGGAAACCCCCAAAATGGGTACCCTGGCAAACAGTGCAGGCCCAGATCAGACGCCGCAGAATGTATCCACTGTTTCCTAAAATTTCAGTAATTTTTCAAATAAATTTTGAAGAAAACACAACCTGACACCCCTAAATGTTTAAATGGCCTCTTGCTATATACATGTATAAGGAGGAAGATTCCATTTGGTACCAAAAGGGTGACATTTTCTGAACATTAGGGAGATTTCTGTATAGAGTACTATTCGAACGTCAAGAGGCATACTCAGACCATTAGTGCACAGGCCCTTTTTTGTACTCCTGAGAACTGATTCTTATTTCAACCTTTGGTTCTTAACGCTTTTTGTACCAAATAGAATCTTCCACCTTATATATGGCAGGAGTCCATTTCGAAATTTAGGGAGTTCAGGTTGTGTTTTCTTCAAAATTTATTCAGGAAATGGCTTAAATTTTTGCAAACATTGTAGGCCCTGATCAGATGCCACGTTCTGCAGCGTCTGATCAGGGCCTGCACTGTTTGCCAAGGTACCCCTTTAGAGGTTTCTGGTACTGAATTGGTTCAGCATAACACGCCTACTCAACCTCATGAATAAATGTAGAAAGTACCAGCGATATATCTCAAAGGGTACTGGAGTTACTGCGATCATGAGGAAATACTATCAGCGGAGATAACTGAAATACAAAGGCACCTAGAGTTGTGGTTTTTGAGCATGACACACCTACTCAACGTTATGTATAATTGTACCAAGTATTATCAATATATCTCAAAGGGTAGTGGAGTTACGGCAATCACAAGGAAATACTGTCAGAAGAGAAACTGTAATACCATGGCACCTATAGTTGTGTTCTTGCACGATGACATGCCAACTCAACCTCATGTATAAATGTACCAAGTACCATCAATAATATCTCGAAGGGTATTGGAGTTACAGCCATCACAAAGAAGTACTGTCAGGGGAGATAACCCAAATACCATGACACCTAGAGTTGTGGTTCTTGTGCATGATTTTGTTTGTTTGATTTGAGGTTTAACATCCCCGTCAACACTATTTAGGTCATTTTGGAGATGCTGCTTCCAATTTTGTGGGACTTTTACCCGACATTGAGATGAAATGACATCTCAATCCCTGCCACCTCTTGTGCATGACATGTCTACTCAACTTCATGTATAATTGTATGGGAAATTTGTACCAAGTATCATAAACTCATCCCAAAGGGTATTGGAGATATGGCAATCACAAGGTGATCACAAAGAAATACTGTGGGGGGAGATAACTGGAATACAACAGCACCTAGAGTTGTGGTTCATGAGCAAGACACACCTACTCAACCTTGTGTATAATTGTACCAAGTATCTTTAAAATATCTCAAAAGGTGATCAAATGGAAATATTGTCAGGGGAGATAACTAAACAAGAGGGCCCAATTGCCCTATATCGCTCACCTGTGTACCAGGAAATCATAAGTGTAGGAGACCACTTGACATTGCTACATACTAAATATCTGAGCTCTGCCGGCCTTATGGCTTTGGAGAAGAAGATTTTTGATTTTTTTTTCCAGTATAAGTCCATAGGTCAATTTTGACCCAAAGGGCATGGTTGGCAGGATTTATGTAGGCGACCATTTTATGTTGCTATGTACTAAATATCTAAGGTCATCACTTCATGGTTTCAGAGAAGAAGATTTTTAAAGCTTTTTTTTTCCATTATAAGTTTATTGGAGTTAAGAAGCGACAGGATTTGGCCAATTTGAATCCCAGGGGCAAGACTTAGGCAGGATTCATGTAGGCAACCACTCCATGTTGCTACATGCTAAATACTTAAGCTCTGGGCCTTACGGTTTCACAGAAGAATATTTTTGAAGTTTTTTTTTTTCCATTTTAAGTTTTTTTCCATTTTAAGTCCATCCATGGTAGCTAATGGGCCATGGGTGTGGCCAATTCTGCCCCAAGGGGCATGATTGGCAGGATTTATGTAGGTGACCTGGGCCCTGTGGTTTCAGAGGAGAAGATTTTTGAAGCTTTTTTCCATTAGGAGTCTATGGGAGCTAAGGGACCCCAGGGGCACGATTGGCAGGATTTATGTAGGTGGCCACTTACCGTTGCTACCTGCTAAATATCTAAGCTCTGGGCCCTGTGGTTTCTGGGAAGAAGATTTTTGAAGCTTTTTTTTCCATTAGGAGTCTATGGGAGCTAAGGGGCCCTAAGGCGTGGCCTGTTTGGACCCCAGGGGCATGATTGGCAGGATTTACATAGGTGACAACTTGCCGTTGCTACATGCTAAATACATGTATCTAAGCTCTGGGCCCAGTGGTTTCAGAGGAAAAGATTTTTGAAGCTTTTTTCCATAAGGAGTCTATGGGAGCTTAGGGGCCCTGGGGCGTGGCCAATTTGGATCCCAGGGGCAGGATTGGCTGCATTTATGTAGGTGACCACTTGCCATTACTACATGCTAAATATCTAAGCTCTGGGCCCTGTGGTTTCAGAGAAGAAGAATTTTTAAGCTTTTTTCCAATAAGAGTCAATGGGAGCTTAGGGGCCCCAGGGCATGGCCCATTTGGACCCCAGGGGCATAATTGGCAGGATTTATGTAGATGACCACTTGCCATTGCTACATGCTAAATATCTGAGCTCGGGGCCCTGTGGTTTCAGAGAAGAAGATTTTTGAAGCTTTATTTCCATTAGGAGTCTATGGGAGCTAAAGGGGCCCCGGGGTGTGGCCCATTTGGACCCCATGGGCATGATTGGCAGGAATTAGGTAGGTGACCACTTGCCGTTGCTACCTGCTTAATATCTAAGCTCTGGGCCCAGTGGTTTCAGAGGAGAAGATTTTTGAAGCTTTTTTTTCCATTAGGAGTCTATGGGAGCTAAGGGGCCCCGGGGCGTGGCCCATTTGGACCCCAGGGGCATGATTGGCTAGGATTTATGTAGGTGATAACTTGCCATTGCTACATGCTAACTATCTAAACTGGGCCCTGTGGTTTCTAAGAAGGAGATTTTTGAAGCTTTTTTTTCCATTATGAGTCTATGGGAGCGAAGGGGCCCTGGGCGTGGCCCATTTGAAACCCAGGGGCATGATTGGCAGGAATTATGTAGGTGGCCACTTTCCATTGCTACATGCTAACTATCTAAGCTCTGGGCCCTGTGGTTTCAGAGAAGAAGATTTTTGAAGCTTTTTTTTCCATTACGAGTCTATGGGAGCTAAGGGGCCCCGGGGCGTGGCCCATTTGGACCCCAGGGGCATGATTGGCAGGAATTATGTAGCTGACCACTGGCCGTTGCTACATGCTAAATATCTAAGCTCTGGGCCCTGTGGTTTCAGAGAAGATTTTTGAAACTTTTTTTTCCCATTATGAGTCTATGGGAGCTAAGGGGCCCTGGCCCATTTGGACCCCAGGAGCATGATTGGCAGGATTTATGTAGGTGACCAATTTCCTTAGCTACATGCTAAATATCTCAGCTCTGGGCCCTGTGTTTGCAGAGAAGAAGCTTTTTGGAGCTTTTTTCCATTAGGAGTCAATAGGAGCTAAGGGGCCCCAGGGCGTGGCCAGTTTGGACCCCAGGGGCATGATTGGCAGGCATTTTGTAGGTGACCACTTGCCATTGCTACATGCTATATATCTAAGCTCTGGGCCCTGTGGTTTCAGAGAAGAAGATTTTTTAAGCTATTTTTTTTTCCATTATGAGTCTATAGGAGCGAAGGGGCCCCGGGGCGTGGCCCATTTGAAACCCAGGGGCATGATTGGCAGGAATTATGTAGGTGACCACTGGCCGTTGCTACATGCTCAATATCTAAACCTTGGGTCCTGTGGTTTCCAAGAAGAAGATTTTTGAAGCTTTTTGTTCCATTACGAGTCTATGGGAGCGAAGGGGCCCTCGGGCGTCCCCCATTTGGAACCCAGGGGCATGATTGGCAGGAATTATGTTGGTGACCACTGGCCTTTGCTACATGCTAAATATCTAAGCTCTGGGCCCTTTGGTTTCAGAGAAGAAGATTTTTGAAGCTTTTTTTCCATTATGAGTCTATGGGAGCTAAGGGGCCCCTGGGTGTGGCCAATTTGGACCCCAGGGGCATGATTGGCAGGAATTATGTAGGTGACCACTTGCCATTGCTACATGCCAAATATCTCAGCTCTGGGCCCTGTGGTTTCAGAGAAGAAGATTTTTGAAGCTTTTTTTTCCATTATGAGTCTATGGGAGCTAAGGGGCCCCTGGGTGTGGCCAATTTGGACCTCAGGGGCATGATTGGCAGGAATTATGTAGGTGACCACTTAACATTGTTACAAGCTAAATATCTAAGCTCTGCACCCTGTGGTTTCCGAGAAAAGATTTTTTTAATTTTTCCCATTATAAGTCTATGGGAGCTTTATGTTGCCATGGCAACCAGAATTCCAATCTGATCAGCCCAAAAACCTTATGCAGCCTTTCCCCCTACCTGATGATGCTTCACATGAAATTTGATCAAGATTGGCCATGTGGTATTAGAGATATACTTATTTGAAATTGTTTACGGACGCAGACGCACGCACAACGGACGACGGACAAAAAGTGATCACAAAAGCTCACCTTGTCACCACGTGACAGGTGAGCTAAAAACATTTAATGGAAATTGTTAACAACAATAACTCTGTCAAATAATAACGCATTTAGCCTTTAAACAATCCAAAACCTGCTTCTTATGGTGGTCTATATATCAAGGACATACCATACAAATATTCCATTTAGTAAAGGAATAAGTGCCCAAAAACTATTTAATGGAAATTATTAACGGCCATTACTTTGTTAAATGTTAACATATTTTGCCCATTAACAATCCCAAACCACTCTCTTGCTTTAAAGCGAGGTCCTGTCTCCATATGACCTTAGCTGTTGGTGGGATGTAAAACTAAAACTCACTCACTCACTCCCAAACCACTCATACCCAATACCAATGTATATACAAAATTTGAAGAAAATCCGTGAAAAAATGTTCAAGTTATTGAACGGAAACGCCCCCAAAACCTTTATTTTGAACTAAAAAGGGCCGTAACTCTGTCAAATGTTAATGCAGTTTTCCCATTAACAATCCCACACCACTCATTCCCGGTATAAACATGTATGCAAAATGTGAAAAAATTCGTGAACAATTAATTACGCAAGTTATCGATCGTAAATGGTGGGGACGGACGAACGGACACTCGAAGGTATATCATAATAACCCACCACTACATGTGGTGGGGTATATGTAGTGGTGGGGTATAAAAATCCAGAGAAGTTGCAGCTGAGACTGGATTCTCTAGTTTTCCCTCTAAACTTTTTCAATGTTTTGTTCTTATGGTAAGAACATATTTGCCATTTTAGAAATATAGAGAACAAATTGCTTGCTTTAAAAAACAACTGGTATGTTAGTGTCTCAAAGGAAGTTATATCTCAACAGTCTTATAGTTCAGTTTGATCATTAAGGCAGTATGTATTACAAATCCAAATTAAAACAAGAGGGCCCAATGGCCCTATATCGCTCACCTGTGTACGAGAAAATCATTAGTGTAGGAGACCACTTGACATTGCTACATACTAAATATCTAAGCTCAGGCAAAGCGGTGTCCATGCTTACAAACCCTACTGGTTTCATTGGGCGACAGGGCTTGAGATGTAATTTCATCTCAATGTCTGGTAAAAGTCCCACAAAATTGGAAGAGACATCTCCAAAATGACCAATACAGTGTTGTCGGGGATGTAAAACCTCAAATCAAACAAAATCTGTGCCTTATGGTTTTGGAGAAAAAGATTTTTTTAAGTTTTTTCAAGTATAAGTCTATAGAAGCTAATGAACCAAAGGGCACGGTTGGCAGGTGTATGTAGGCGACCATTTTGTGTTGCTATATACTAAATATCTAAGGTCTGTACTTCATGGTTTCAAAGAAGATGTTTGAAGCTTTTTCCATTATAAGTTTGTTGGAGTTAAGGGGCCACAGGATTTGGACCCCAGGGGCATGATTGGCAGGATTCATGTAGGCGACCACTCGACATTGCTACATGCTAAATACCTAAGCTCTGGGACTTATGGTTTCAGAGAAGAATAATTTTGAAGCTTTTTTCCATTATGAGTCTATGGAAGCTAAGGGGCCCCGGGGCGTGGCCCATTTGGACCCCACGGACATGATTGGCAGGATTTTTGTAGGTGACCACTTGCCGTTGCTACATGCCACATATCTCAGCTCTGGGCCCTGTGGTTTCAGAGAAGAAGATTTTTGAAGTTTTTTTTTTCCATTATGAGCCAAAAAGAGCTAAGGGGACCCGGGGCGTGACCCTTTTGGACCCCAGGGGCATGACTGGCAGGAATTATGTAGGTGAACACTTGCCATTGCTACATGCTAAATATCTAAGCTCTGGGTGCTGTGGTTTCAGAGAAGAAGATTTTTTAAGCTTTTTTTAAATATGAGTCTATGGGAGCAAAGGGGCCCCTGCGCGTGGCCCATTTGGACCCCAGGGGCATGATTGGCAGGAATTATGTAGGTGACCACTTGCCGTTGGTACATGCTAAATATCTAAACTCTGGGCCCTGTGGTTTCAGAGAAGAAGATTTATGAAGCTTTAAATTTTTCAATTATTAGTCTATGTGAACAAATGGGCCCCGGGGCGTGGCCCATTTGGACCCTAGGAGCATGATTGGCAGGGTTTATGTAGGTGACCACTTGCAGTTGCTACATGCCAAATACCTCAGCTCTGGGCCCTGTTGTTTCAGAGAAGAAGATTTTTGAAGCTTTTTTGCATTATGAGTCTATATGAGCTAAAGGGCCCGGGGGGGGGGGGGGGGGGGGGATGGGGGGGGGGCCCATTTGGACCCAGGGGCATGATTGCCAGGAATTATGTAGGTGACCACTTTCCATTGCTACATGCTAAATATCTAAGCTCTGGGCCCTGTGATTGCCGAGTAGAAGATTTTTGAAGCTTTTTGTTCCATTATGAGTCTATGGGAGCGAAGGGGCCCCGGGGCGTCGCCCATTTTGAACCCAGGGGCATGATTGGCAGGAATTATGTAGGTGACCACTGGCTGTTGCTACATGCTAAATATCTAAGCTCTGGGCCCTGTGGTTTCAGAGAAGAAGCTTTTTGAAGCTTTTTTTCCATTATGCATCTTGGGGAGCTAAGGGGCCCCCGGGTGTGGCCAATTTGGACCCCAGGGGCATGATTGGCAGGAATAATGTAGGTGACCACTTGCTGTTGCTACATGCCAAATATCTGAGCTCTGGGCCCCGTGGTTTCAGAGACGAAGATTTTTGAAGCTTTTTCCCATTATGAGTCTATAGGAGCTAAAGGGCCCTGGGGCGTGGCCCGTTTGGACCCCAGGGGCATGATTGGCAGGTATTATGTAGGTGACCACTTGCCATTGCTACATGCTAAATATCTAAGCTCTGGGGCCTGTGGTTTCTGAGTAGAAGATTTTTGAAGCTTTTTTTTTTCCATTAAGAGTCTATGTGAGCTAAGGGGCCCCGGGGCGTGGCCCATTTGGACCCCAGGGGCATGATTGGCAGGAATTATGTAGGTGACCACTTTCCATTGCTACATGCCAAATATCTCAGCTCTGGGCCCTGTGGTTTCAGAGAAGAAGATTTTTGAAGCTTTTTTCCATTATGAGTCTATAGGAGCTAAAGGGCCCGGGGCGTGCCCCGTTTGGACCCCAGGGGCATGATTTGCAGGAATTATACAGGTGACCACTTGCCATTGCTACATGCTAAATATCTAAGCTCTGGGCCCTGTGGTTTCAGAGAAGAAGATTTTTGAAGCTCTTTTCCATTATGAGTCTATAGGAGCTAAAGGGCCCCGGGGCATGGCCCGTTTCGACCCCATGGGCAAGATTGGCAGGAATTATATAGGTGACCACTTGCCGTTGCTACCTGCTAAATATCTAAGCTCTGGGCCCTGTGGTTTCCAAGAAGAATATTTTTGAAGCTTTTTGTTCCATTATGAGTCTATGTAGGCGAAGGGGCCCCGGGGCGTCACCCATTTGGAACCCAGGGGCATGATTGGCAGGAATTATGTAGGTGACCACTGGCCGTTGCTATCTGCTAAATATCTAAGCTCTGGGCCCTGTGGTTTCAGAGAAGAAGATTTTTGAAGCTTTTTTTCCATTATGAGTCTATAGGAGCTAAAGGGCCCTGGGGCATGGCCCGTTCGGACCCCAGGGGCATGATTAGCAGGAATTATGTAGATGACCACTAGCCATTGCTTCATGCTAAATATCTAAGCTCTGGGCCCTGTGGTTTCCGAGAAGAAGATTTTTGAAGCTTTTTGTTCCATTATGAGTCTATGGGAGCAAAGGGGTCCCGGGGCGTGGCCAATTTGGACCCCAGGGGCATGAATGGCAGGAATTATGTAGGTGACCACTGGCCGTTAATACATGCTAAATATCTAAGCTCTGGGCCCTGTGGTTTCAGAGAAGAAGATTTTTGAAGCTTTTTTTCCATTATGAGTCTATAGGAGCTAAAGGGCCCGGGGCGTGGCCCGTTCGGACCCCAGGGGCATGATTGGCAGGAATTATGTAGGTGACCACTTGCCATTGCTACATGCTAAATATCTAAGCTCTGGGCCCTGTGGTTTCCGAGAAGAAGATTTTTGAAGCTTTTTGTTCCATTATGAGTCTATGGGAGCGAAGGGGCCCCGGGGTGTGGCCAATTTGGACCCCAGGGGCATGAATGGCAGGAATTATGTAGGTGACCACTGGCGGTTAATACATGCTAAATATCTAAGCTCTGGGCCCTGTGGTTTCAGAGAAGAAGATATTTTAATTTTTTCCCATTGTAAGTCTATGGGAGCTATATGTTGCCATGGCAACCAGAATTCCAATCTGATCAGCCCAAAAATCTTATGCAGCCTTTCCCCCTACCTGATGATGCTTCTCATGAAATTTGATCAAGATTGACCATGGGGTATTAGAGATATACTTATTTGAAATTGTTTACGGAAGCACGCACGGACGCACGCACGCACGACGGACGACGGACAAAAAGTGATCACAAAAGCTCACCTTGTCACTACGTGACAGGTGAGCTAAAAAAAAAATAGATCAATTTTAATAGAAGCTGACCTGCCCCAAAGTAATGTTAATTTCAGGAATTTTGACCGAAGGGGCTCCACTTTTCCTGGGTAGGCTTAGTGTAGTTTATATTTTCTTGTCCTTAGGGATCATTGATTCCATTAAGGAATTTTGAAAGTATTTGAGGGTCACTGATGAGGCCTAAATGGCCAAAACTAGCTAGTCTGGCCCAGAAAACATGTACACTCCATATTTTCCAGTTCTATGATGTATTCCTTGCTTCCAAAGGATAACCCTTTCTAGAACATATTTAACATCACTACAGCTGGTGTCTGGGAATGTGTGGTGGCCTTAAAAAGTCTCCCTGCCCTACATCATAGTGTAGTTTATATTTTCTTGTCCTTTGGGATCATTGATTCCATTGTGGAATTTTGAAAATATTTGAGGGTCACTGATGAGGCCTAAATGGACAAAACTAGCTAGTCTGGCCCAGAAAACATGAACACTCCATATTTTCCAGTTCAATAATGTATTCCTTGCTTCCAAAGGATAACCCTTTCTAGACAAGAGGGCCCAGAGGGCCCTGAATCGCTCACCTGAGAATCAGTGTCTCTAGTACATTCTTGGCCCAAGGGCTATACTAGGTGAAGCTTCATACCAAATATCAAAGACCTGAGCCTTGTGGTTTCAGAGATGAAGATTTTTAAATATTTTCCATATATAAGCCTATGAAATCCAAAGGGCCCCGGGGATGGGGGCATTTTTGGCCCCAGGGCTATAATTTGAACAATCTTGATAGAGTTCCACTAGGTGAAGCTTCACACCAAATATCAAAGACCTGGGCCTTGTGGTTTCAGAGAAGAAGATTTTTAAAGATTTTACCTATATAAGCCTTTGTAAACCCAAAGGCCCCCAGGGCAGGGGCATTTCCGGCCAAAGGATCATAATTTGAACAATCTTGGTAGAGGTCCACTAGATGAAGCTTTATACCAAATATCGAAGACCTGGGCCTTTCGGTTTCAGAGAAGAAGATTTTTAAAAGATTTTCCCTGTATAAGCCTCTGTAAAACAAAAGACCCCCGGGGCGGGAGCATTTTTGGCCCTGGGGCTATAATTTGAACACTCTTGGTAGAGGTCCACTAGGTGAAGCTTCACACCAAATATCAAAGACCTGAGCCTTGTGGTGTCAGAGAAGCAGATTTTTAAAGATTTTCCCTATATAAGCCTATGTAAAACCAAAGGCCCCTGGGACGGGGACATTTTTAGCCCTAGGGCTATAATTTGAACAATCTTGGTAGAGGTCCACTAGATGAAGCTTCACACCAAATATCAAAGATCTGAGCCTTGTGGTTTCAGAGAAGAAGATTTTTAAAGACTTTCCCTATATAAGCCTATGTAAACCCAAAGGCCACCGGGGCGGGGGCATTTCTGGCCCATTGAACAATCTTGGAAGAGGTCCACTAGATGAAGCTTCATACCAAATATCAAAGACCTGGGCCTTTTGGTTTCAGAGAAGAAGATTTTTAATGATTTTCCCTGTATAAGCCTATGTAAAACCAAAGGCCCCCGGGGCGGGGGCATTTTTGGCCCTAGGGCTATAATATGAACAATCTTGGTAGAGGTCCACTAGGTGAAGCTTCATACCAAATATCAAAGACCTGGGCCTTGTGGTTTCAGAAAAGAAGATTTTTAAAGACTTTCCCTATATAAGCCTATGTAAACCCAAAGGCCCCCGGGACGGGGGCATTTCTGGCCCAAGGGCCATAATTTGAACAATCTTGGTAGAGGTCCACTAGATGAAGCTTCATACCAAATATCAAAGACCTGGGCCTTGCGGTTTCAGAGAAGAAGATTTTTAAAGATTTTCCCTGTATAAGCCTATGTAAAACCAAAGGCCCTCGGGGCGGGGCCATTTTTGGCCCTAGGGCTATAATTTGAACAATCTTGGTAGAGGTCCACTAGGTGAAGCTTCACACCAAATATCAAAGAACTGGGCCTTGTGGTTTCAGAGAAGAAGATTTTTAAAGATTTTCCCTATATAAGCCTATGTAAACACAAAGGCCCCCGGGGCGGGGGCATTTCTGGCCCAAGGGCCATAATTTGAACAATCTTGGTAGAGGTCCACTAGATGAAGCTTCATACCAAATATGGAAGACCTGGGCCTTTTGGTTTCAGAGAAGAAGATTTTTAAAGTTTTCATTTCAAAAATCTATTTTTAGCTCCTGTGACCCAGATGTGCAATGGACCGGAACCATTTGAACAACTTTGAAAGGGGACCACCTAAGGATCATTCCTGTGAAGTTTGGTCATAATCCGATCAGTGGTTGAGGAGGAGATGTCATTTGAAGAAAAAGTTTACGCACACACGCACGCACGCACGCACGCACGCACACACGCACACACGCACGACGGACGACGGACAAAAAGTGATCCCAAAAGCTCACCTCGTCACTATGTGACAGGTGAGCTAAAAATATTAGAACCTCTAAGCTGTTTACCAGTACTCATGTGGGTTCGGTTCCAGCTCTGTGTGGAAGCACCATATAGCCAAAACTATGTCTTCAAGCTCCGATGTGCATTCTAAACATCACTATAGATTTTCTGGTACACAGGCCAGCGCTACAGGGACAGTTGGCCCTCTTGTTTTTCCATTATAAGTCTACTGGAGCTAATGGGGCCATGGGCGTGGCCAATTTTGAGCCCAGATTGAGAAGCATGGATGGCAGGATTTATATAGGTGACAACTTGACGTTGCTACATGTTATATATTTAATCTCTGGGCCCTGTGGTTTCAGAGAAGACTTTTTAAGTTTTTCCAATTGTAAGTCTATGGAAGCTAAAGAGCCCTGGGGTGTGGCCAATTTGGGTCCCAGGGGCACAATTGGCAGGATTTATGTCGTTTGGTTTCAGAAGAAGATTTTTTTAATTTTTTTCCAGTATAAGTCTAAAGGAGCTGATGAGCTCGGGCGTGGCTAATTTTGACCCCAGGGGCAGGGTTAGCAGGATTTATGTAGGTGACTATTTTATGTTGATAGATACTAAATATCCAAGCTCTGTGCTTCACAGTTTCAGAGAAGAAGATTTTTTAAGCTTTTCTCCATTATGGGAGCTCTGGGGCCCCGGTCGTGGCCATTGGGACCCCAGGGGCATGATTGGCATGATTTATGTAGGTGACCATTTGCCGTTGCTGTTGCTACATGCTAAATATCTAAGCTCTGGGCCCTGTGGTTACAGAGAAGAAGATTTTTTAAGCTTTTTTTCCAATATGAGTCTATGGGAGCTAAGGGGCCCCGGGGCGTGGCCCATTTAGACCCCAGGGGCATGATTGGCAGGATTTATGTAGGTGACCATTTGCCATTGCTACATGCTAAATATCTAAGCTCTGGGCCCTGTGGTTTCAGAGAAGAAGATTTTTGAAGCTTTTTTTTCCATAATAAGTCTATGGGAGCTAAGAGGCCCCAGGGTGTGGCCAATTTGGACCCCAGTGTCATGATTGGCAGGATTTATGTAGGTGACCACTTGGCATTGTTACAAGCTACATATCTAAGCTCTGGGCCCTGTGGCTTCAGAGAAGAAGATTTTTGAAGCTTTTTTCCATTATGAGTATATGGGAGCTAAGTGGGTCCCAGGGTGTGGCCCATTTGGACCCCAGGGGCATGATTGGCAGGATTTATGTAGGTTACCACTAGTCATTGCCAAATGCTAAATATCTAAGCTCTGGGCCCAGTGGTTTCAAAGAAGAAGATTTTTGAAGCTTTCTTCCATTATGAGTGTATGGGAGCTAACAGGCCCCGGGGCGTGGTCCATTTGGAACCCAGGGGCATGATTGGCAGGATTTATGTAGGTGACCACTTACCATTGCTACATGCTAAATATCTAAGCTCTGGGCCCTGTGGTTTCAGAGAAGATTTTTGGAGCTTTTTTCCATTATAAGTCTATAGGAGCTAAGGGGCCCCGGGGCGTGGCCCGTTTGGACCCCAGGGGCATGATTGGCAGGAATTATGAAGGTGACCACT
Source organism: Lucinisca nassula (assembly GCA_963580285.1). Taxonomy (NCBI): domain Eukaryota; kingdom Metazoa; phylum Mollusca; class Bivalvia; order Lucinida; family Lucinidae; genus Lucinisca; species Lucinisca nassula. The sequence continues at coordinate 3,864,604 of OY757017.1, read as the reverse complement.
TGCCGTTGCTACATGCTAAATATCTAAGCTCTTGGCCCTGTGGTTTAAGAGAAGAAGATTTTTTGAAGCTTTTTCTATTATGAGTCTATGGGAGCAAAGGGGCCCCATGGTGTGGCCCATTTGAAACCCAGGGGAATGATTTGCAGAAATTATGTAGGTGACCACTTGCCGTTGCTACATGCTAAATATCTTAGGTCTGGGCCCTGTTGTTTCAGAGAAGAAGATTTTTGAAACTTTTTTTTCCATTATAAGTCTATGGGAGCTAAGGGGCCCCGGGGTGTGGCCCATTTGGACCCCAGGGGCATGATTGGCAGGATTTATGTAGGTGACCACTTGCCGTTGCTACATGCTAAATATCTCAGCTCTGGGCCCTTTGGTTTCAGAGAAGAAGCTTTTTTCAATTATGAGCCTATAGGAGCTAAGGGGCCCTGGGCATGGCCGGTTCGCACCCCAGGCGCATGATTGGGAATTATGTAGGTGACCACTTGCCGTTGCTACATGCTAAATATCTAAGCTCTGGGCCGTGTTGTTTCAGAGAAGGAGATTTTTGAAGCTTTTTCCATTATGTGTCTATGGGAGCTAAGGGGCCCCGGGGCGTGGCCCATTTGGACCCCAGGGCCATGATTGGCAGGATTTATGTAGGTGACCACTTGCCGTTGCTTTATGCTAAATATCTAAGCTCTGTGCCCTGTGGTATCAGAGAAGAAGATTTTTTAAGCTTTTTTTCCATTATGAGTCTATAGGAGCTAAGGGGCCATGGAGCGTGGCCCGTTTGGACCCAAGGGGCATGATTAGCAGGAATTATGTAGGTGACCACTTGCCGTTGCTACGTGCTAAATATCTAAGCTCTGGGCCCTGTGGTTTCAGAGAAGAAGATTTTTGAAGCTTTTTTCCATTATGAGTATGGGAGCAAAGGGGCCCTGGGGCATGGCCCATTTGGAACCCAGGGGTATGATTGGCAGGAATTATGTAGGTGACCACTTGTCATTGCTACATGCTAAATATCTAAGCTCTGGGCCCTGTGATTTCAGAGAAGAAGATTTTTGAAGCTTTTTTTCCATTATGAGTCTATAGGAGCTAAGGGGCCCCTGGGCGTGGCCCGTTTGGACCCCAGGGGCATGTTTGGCAGGAATTATGTAGGTGACCACTTGCCGTTGCTACGTGCTAAATATCTAAGCTCTGGGCCCTGTGGTTTCAGAAAAGAAGATTTTTGAAGTTTTTTTCCATTATGAGTCTATGGGAGCAAAGGAGCCCCAGATCTGTCCCATTTGGAACCCAGGGACATGATTGGTAGGAATTATGTAGTTGACCACTTGCCATTGCTACATGCTAAATATCTCAGCTCTGGGCCCTTTGGTTTCAGAGAAGAAGCTTTATTCAATTATGAGCCTATAGGAGCTAAGGGGCCCCGGGCATGGCCCGTTCGCACCCCAGGCGCATGATTGGCAGGAATCATGTAGGTGACCACTTGCCGTTGCTACATGCTAAATATCTAAGCTCTGGGCCGTGTGGTTTCAGAGAAGAAGATTTTTGAAGCTTTTTCCCATTATGAGTCTATAGGAGCTAAGGGGCCCTGGGGCATGGCCCATTTGGTCCCCAGGGGCAGGATTTATGTAGGTGACCACTAGTCATTGCTACAATCTAAATATGTCAGCTCTGGGCCCTGTGGTTTCAGAGAAGAAGCTTTTTGAAGCTTTTTCCCATTATGAGTCTTTAGGAGCTAAGGGGCCCTGGGGCGTGGCCCGTTTGGATCCCAGGGGCATGATTGGCAGGAATTATGTAGGTGACCACTTGCCATTGCTATATGCTAAATATCTAAGCTCTGGACCCTGTGGTTTTGGAGAAGAAGATTTTTGAAGCTTTTTATTTCCAATATGAGTCTATGGGAGCTAAGGGCCTCCAGGTTGTGGCCAATTTGGACCCCAGGGGCATGGTTGGCAGGAAATATGTAGGTGACCACTTGCCATTGCTACATGCAAAATACCTTAGCTCTGGGCCCTGTGGTTTCAGAGAAGAAGATTTTTGAAACTTTTTTCCATTATGAGTTTAAGGGAGCGAAGGGGCCCCGGGGCGTGGCCCATTTGGAACCCAGGGGCATGATTGGCAGGAATTATGCAGGTGACCACTTGCCATTGCTACATGCTAAATATCTAAGCTCTGGACCCTGTGGTTTCAGAGAAGAAGATTTTTGAAGCTTTTTTTTTCCATTATGAGTCTATGGGAGCAAAGGGCCCCTGGGGTGTGGCCAATTTGGACCCCAGGGGCATGATTGGCAGGAATTATGTAGTTGACCACTTGCCATTGCTACATGCAAAATACCTAAGCTCTGGGCCCTGTGGTTTCAGAGAAGAAGATTTGTGAAACTTTTTTCCATTATGAGTCTATGGGAGCTAAGGGGCCCCGGGGCATGGCCCATTTGGAACCCAGGGCCATGATTGGCAGGAATTATGTAGGTGACCACTTGCCGTTGCTACATGCTAAATATCTCAGCTCTTGGTCCTGTGGTTTCAGAGAAGAAGATTTTTGAAGCTTTTTCCCATTATGAGTCTATAGGAGCTAAGGGGCCCTGGGGCGTAGCCCGTTTGGACCCCAGGGGCATGATTGGCAGGAATTATGTAGGTGACCACTTGCAGTTGCTACATGCTAAATATCTAAGCTCTGGGCCCTGTGGTTTCAGAGAATAAGATTTTTTAAGCTTTTTTTTCCATTATGAGTCTATGGGAGCTGAGGGCCCCCGGGGTGTGGCCAATTTGGACCCCAGGGGCATGATTGGCAGGAATTATGTAGGTGACCACTTGCCATTGCTACAAGCAAAATACCTAAGCTCTTGGCCCTGTGGTTTCAGAGAAGAAGATTTTGAAACTTTTTTCCATTATGAGTCTATGGGAGCGAAGGGGCCCCGGGGCGTGGCCCATTTGGAACCCAGGGCATGATTGGCAGGAATTATGTAGGTGACAACTTGCCGTTGCTACATGCTAAATATCTAAGCTCTGGGCCCTGTGGTTTCAGAGAAGAAGATTTTTTACGCTTGTTTTTCCATTATGAGTCTATAGGAGTTAAGGGGCCCCAGGGTGTGGCCAATTTGGACCCCAGGGGCATGATTGGCAGGATTTATGTAGGTGACCACTTGACATTGTTACAAGCTAAATATCTAAGCTCTGGGCCCAGCGGTTTCAGAGAAGAAGATATTTCAATTTTTTCCCATTGTAAGTCTATGGGAGCTTTATGTTGCCATGGCAACCAGAATTCCAATCTGATCAGCCCAAAAACCTTATGCAGCCTTTTCCCCTACCTGATGATGCTTCTCATGAAATTTGATCAAGATTGACCATCGGGTATTATAGATATACTTATTTGAAATTCTTTACGGACGCACGACGGACAAAAAGTGATCACAAAAGCTCACCTTGTCACTATGTGACAGGTGAGCTAAAAAACATGGCAACTAGAGATGTGGTTCTTGTGCATGACATGCCTACTCAACCTCCAAGTACCATCAATATATCTCAAAGGGTATTGGAGTTAGAGCAATCAGACGGGAAAATACTGACAGGGGAGATAACTGAAATACCATGGTACCTAGAGTTGTGGCTCTTGTGCATGATACATTTACCCAACCTTGTGTACAATTGTAAAAGTACCATCAACTAGACTATCAAGTGAGCAAATGCTCACTAATACCCCCGGCCAAAGCCATCGGTAACTTTCTGGCAATTCAAAGCCATCAAGTTTGACAAAAGTTAATCAGTTCATCTACTCATCACCACCAATCTATTCACCAACTTTCAAGGCTCTAGCTCCAATAGTTTTTGAGATATCTTGCTGACAAAATTTTATAAAAAAAAAATTCTTAGAGCAATAACTCTTGAAAGGGGCATAATCCTGACGAGAAAAAAAAATACGCGTCAGCTAATTTTCCATGAGGAATCCATATATGAAATTTCAAAACCCTAGCATACACGGTTCTAAAGTTATGCTATGCATCACTTTTACCATACAGATCAATGGCACAAATTACCAAAATGACAAAGGGCCATAACTCACAAAGTATTTTTCGGAATGTTGTCAAAAGTTAATCAGTTCATCTACTCATCACCACCAATCTATTCACCAACTTTCAAGGCTCTAGCTCCAATAGTTTTTGAGATATCTTGCTGACAAGATTTTATTAAAAAAATTTCAAAGGGCAATAACTCTTGAAAGGAGCATAATCCGGACAAGAAAAAAAATACGTGTCGGCTAATTTTCCATGAGGAATCCATATATGAAATTTCAAAACCCTAGCATACACGGTTCTAAAGTTATGCTATGCATCACTTTTACCATACAGTACAATGGCACAAATTACCAAAATGACAAAGGGCCATAACTCACAAAGTATTTTTCGGAATTTTGTCAAAAGTTAATCAGTTCATCTACTCATCACCACCAATCTATTCACCAACTTTCAAGGCTCTAGCTCCAATAGTTTTTGAGATATCTTGCTGACAAAATTTTATAAAAAAAATATAACAAAGGGGAATAACTCTAAAGAACCTGGCCCCACAGCCCCAATTTTCTTTCCCACAATACAACTAGTTATGCATGTTGTTTGTACCAAATTTCAAGTTTCTAGGTACAGTAGTTCCTGAGAAATCTTTGACACAAAATTTAAGGTAACTCACAAAATACACATCTCAGTAGCAAATATAACAAAGGGGAATAACTCTAAAGAACCTGGCCCCACAGCCCCAATTTTCTGTCCCACAATACAACTAGTTATGCATGTTGCTTGTACCAAATTTCAAGTTTCTAGGTACAGTAGATCTTGAGAAATCTTTGACACAAAATTTAAGGTAAGTCACAAAATGCACATCTCAGTAGCAAATATAACAAAGGGGAATAACTCTAAAGAACATGGCCCCACAGCCCCAATTTTCTTTCCCACAATACAACTAGTTATGCATGTTGTTTGTACCAAATTTCAAGTTTCTAGGTATAGTAGTTCCTGAGAAATCTTTGACACAAAAAAAAGTTTACACACACACACACAGAAAAGACGAAAACTATATACCCCCATGGCATACTCCGTATGCCGGGGGTATAATAAATCTTAAAGGGTATTGGAGTTATGGCCATCACAAGGTTATGTCTACCAACGGACGGACGGACGGACACCAGGCGGATTGCTATATCCCCCCAAACCTTTTCGGTCGGGTGTTAAATGAAAACATTTGGAAACGGAACCACCAAAGATTTACTGTATATTGGTTGTCAGGCATTAAGTTGGATTGAAAGTAATTCAAAACAATTATAATTACAATTATTTACTTTGAAAATGAAGCATTGTTTTACAATAATTATTCATGAACAACGAAACAACATGAAATGAATACTCTTGTCTATACCTACCGTAATAATCCTAAGTACGTGTACACTGAAATTCCACTATTAAGACCACCTAAAATTAGGACTTATTCTGCTATAAAAAGCTGACTTTGAATAGTACACTTAAATTTACTTTGTTTTCTGCCCACAATGACCACTGGTCAGGGACCACCTTTGGGACTGTTCAAAAGTGGTCTTTAAGACCATTTTTGAACAGTCCCAAAGGTGGTCTTAATATAGGAATTTTACTGTGTTTGGATGGATAGGCCAAAGCAAACAGTGTAGACCCGGATCAGACTGCTCCTTCAGGAGCAGTCTGATCAGGGTCTACACTATTTGCCATTCCGTTAACACCTTTTGGACCCCTTGTGGGATCGTAAAACAAATTGGTTAAATTTTTTAGAGAAGTAGAGCAAGTCCTCGAGCTGTCCGAGAATTTTTACGATTTTTACGGTAGTTTCAGACATGATAATTTGAGAATAATGTTTCTTATTTCTCCATTAAAATATATGTTGTGGGTACTTGTCTGCATTAAAATATGTTGTGGGTACTTGTCTCCATTAAAATATATGGTGTGGGTACTAGTCTCCATTAACATATATGTTGTGGGTACTTGTCTCCATTAAAATGAGGTGATTCTAACAAGTACCCACAACAATGAATCCAATAGGGTTTATAAGCATGGATGGGCTGACTCGCACCGCATTGCCTGGGTAGGCTTAGATCCTCTAAACGGTTTACCAGTACTCGTGTGCGGGTCGGTTTCAGCTCTGCTCGGAAGCATCATGCAGCCCATCTATTTCTTCAAGCCCCGATGGGCGGGGGCTATTCGGATACTTTTTAGAATCACCTTAATGAAGTTATTCTGACAAGTACCCACAACATGTTTCTGACAAGAAATAAGGAAAATTTTTTCACTTAAGGGGAAAGGATACACCTGGCAGTTTTTTCTGCCATTTTTCAAAGGGAGACAATTTTTTGGGACTTCCTGTTCGCTTTTCTATAAACTCTGGCCAACGGAAAAAGGGTCTACTCTTAAAGGAAAGAATTTGCTCCTCAGGAGCAAATTCTTTCCTTTAAGAGTTAACCCCTGTTGACATGGGAGACAAAAATACTTTTGCAAGAGTTGCCTCCCCTGGAGGTGGATCCTTTCTCCTTAATTATCCTCATAAACCCTTATCTGGAGCCATGTGTATATGTTGAACCCTTATCCTGCTGAATATTCGATTTAGCCACACCCATTTCTGACTTTGAACCAATCAGATTACTTGATGTAATTTATTCCTACAAATTCATAAACTGAATGTCAAATAGTGAAGATCCTGATCAGATGGCTTCAGAAGAAGCCATCTGATCTGGATCTACACTGTTTGCAAAGATAAAGATAAGGGTTGTGTTCAGCAGATTAAGGGTTCTTCAGAAGCCATCTGATCTGGATCTACACTGTTTGCATAGATAGGGGTTGAACAGCAGGATGAGGGTTAAAATCATGCGAGTTCATTCTGTATGATTTTTATTTTAATACTGAATCTGGTGAGAGAAACATTGAATTTATTAAACAACATGTAATTTAATAAATTTTAACCCTTGTCCTGCTGAGCCCGGATATGTTTTATCTTTCAAACAATGAAGATCCACATCAGATGGCTTCTGAAGAAGCCATCTGATCTGGATCTTCATTGTTTGTCATTCAGCTCATGAATTTGTTGCAATAATTTGCATCAAGTAATCTGATTGGTTGATAATCAGTAGCGGGTGTGGCATATATAAATATTCAGCAGGTCAAGAGTGAGTGTGAGTTTTACGTCCCACCAAGCTAAGCTCATACGGAGACGGGCAAGGCGAGTAGCGTAACCACTACACCATGGGAGGCTTCTCAGCAGGTCAAAGGTTAATAAATGACAAAGGGGATGACTTTACTAAAATTGTCATTTGAGGAGGTAAATGAGTGGTTATAGGGTTAGAGATTTTGGTTTTTTTTGGCAATGCGTCAGAAAAGGCATAAAAAGTTTTGTTTTGTTTGATTTGAGGTTTAACGTTGGTCATTTTGGAGATGTTGCTTCCAATTTTGTAGGACTTTTACCCGACATTGAGATGAAATGACGTCTCAAGCCCTGTCGCCCAATGAAACCAATAGGGTTTATAAGTACGGACGGTCCAACTCGCACCGCTTTGCCTCTTAGTGGTTTACCAGTACTCGTGTGTGGTCGGTTTCAGCCATGCATGGAAGCATCACGCAGCCTATCTATTTCTTCAAGCCCTGATGAGCAGGGGCCATGGCATAAAAAGTAATTTGTGATTGTAAAACTAATAATTTACCTCCCTGAATGATAATTTTGAATACAGCTATCCCCATTCCAATGAACTTGATCAGCTGTTATGTTTAAAAGTCTTCTATCTGCTCAAAACAGTGAACAGTGCGAGCTATGTCAAACAAAATGTCAGCCAATGAAGCCATCTGATCTGGATCTACACTGTTTGTTATTCAGTTTGTCAACTGAGTCCTCTGTGAAATCATGTGACCAATAATTGACACCCAATCTGACCAACAAAAATAGCTTATTGGGTAATGTTGTGGCTTGGACAAACATTTCAATAATACAAGCTAGTGTACTTTTTCACTGAAAAAATGCAATTTTTATTCACAAATACTGCTGCTTGTCTAAGGATTTTGAATTGGGGTTTTAAGTACCTGCAACACTATTCAAGTCATTTTGGAGATGTTGCTTCCAATAATGTGGGACTTGTACCCTACACCGAGATGAAAGGACATCTCGAGCCCTGCCGCCCAAACAAACCAAAAGGGTTTATGTAGGGACGGTCCGACTCGCACCACTTTGCCTGGGCAGGCTAAGACCCTCTAAGTGGTTAACTAGTACTCATGTGTGGTCAGATTCAGCTCTGCCTTGAAGCATCATGCAGCCCAATCTATTTGTGGCGGGGACTAAGGATTACTCATAGGCGTGGATATGGCATTCTTGCACACAAGACAAGGAAATCCGCGATTTTACTCTGGGATAGAAATTTATGTTCTGACCCTGATGTTCCAACCCAAAATCGAATATAATCGCGTGTTTGACAAATGCACTGGTTGAATACGACCCAGGATGCGCCGTCGTTAAGGTTGACGTCATGCACATTACGTGACGTCACTAAACATTCCTGTAGTGTCATCACAATATGGCGGACGTCGGTAACCGAAGTGACTGCAGTATTACAAATTCTCTCTAAGAAATGGAAGGTATGCAAGAAAAAGAATCCTATATGGGTGTGAGGGGTGGATAGAAAAATCTGACCCTCGGGATCACTGTCCGGCATCACTCGGCAAGCCTTGTGATGCCGGACAGTGACCCTCGGGACGGATTTTTCAATCCACCCCTCACACCCATATAAGATTCTTATATTCTGACAGGAGTCAATTGAACAAATACACTATATCAAGTAATTTAATTTGATTACATGAAATAATCTGATTGGTTCAGAGTCAGCAATGTGTGTGGCCAAATTAATTTATTCAGCAAGACAAGAATCAATCACCAAAAAGCTAACGTTGAGCCCATAAGAGTTATCTCTCTTGTAAAAAATCTGTCAGAAAATATGCTAGGTGCATCCGTTTACCGTAATAAAATTTATCATATGACTTTGCGTCTGAGAGTATAATAACTCCATTTAACTAGAATTTGTTTTTGTACAAAAACACAGATGTCTCCCCCGTTTTTGACCTCTAAGTATAACCTTGACATTGGAGGTATGGAGCTGGGTCTTGTGTGCAACACATCATCTAATGAAGATGAACATTTCTGCAAAGTAACTTAAAAAATGTTCATAGAAAAATAAAAAAGTTATTGGCCGTACAAAAAAAGCCCCTTTTTACCTTTGACCTCTAAGTATGGCCTTGACCTTTGAGGTACAACACATCGTCTCATGATGGTTAACATTTCTGCCAAGCACTTTCATAATCCATCAAAGAATAAGGAAGTTATTGACTGTCCCTTTTTTACCTTTGACCTCTAGGTATGACCTTGACATTGGAGGTATGGACCTTGGTCTTGCACATGACTCATGGTCTAATGACGGTGCACATTTCTGCATGGTTACTTTACAAGAAATCCGCAATCAGATTGTTGTTATTAATTAAGTAAATTTCAAAGCAGTTGATAGTTGATGTAAAATGTGTCAAAGTTACTGGACCAAAAATATAGGCCATGGTCACCAGGTCAAGGTACGTGCCAAATCAGTACAATAAGTACTATGCAAAGTTTGGTGGCTGTAGGCCATTTATTTTAGGACATATTGAAAATTGACGTAAAAGTCGCTGGCGTGCATAATATAGGTTAAGATCACCAGGTCAAGGGTACCCACAGAGTAAGTAAATGTAGGAGAAGCACTATGCAAGGTTTGGTGGTTGTAGGCTTTATAGATATGGAATGTCAACCTAAAATGTGTTTAAGTCAATGGAGTGCAAAAAATAGGTCAAGGTCACCAAGTCAAGGTACATGCATAGTCAGTACACCTATGAGAACCACTATGTAAGATTTGGTGGTTGCAGGCCTTTTATTTGAGAAAATCTGGAACATTGACGCAAATTGTGTCAAAAGTCAATGGTGCGTAAAATATAGGTCAAGGTCACCAGGTCAAGGTACCTGCAGAATCAGTACATCCAGGAGCAGCATTATGCAAGCTTTGATGGTTGTAGGCCTTTTATTTGCAGAGATCTGGAACTTCGACATAAAAATTTGTCAAAGTCGCTGGAGCGTAAAATATAGGTCAAGGTCACCGGGTCAAGGTACCTGCAGAGTCAGTACATCTAGGAGAAGCACTATGCAAGACTAGACTATCAAGTGAGCATATGCTCACTAATACCCCCGGCCAAAGCCATCGGTAACTTTCTGGCAATTCAAAGCCATCAAGTTTGACAAAAACCTATTATGAACACAGAATTAATCTTGCAAAAGTAAGGAGAATACCATTACATCTAAATAACTCACCTGATAACTAATGAGATCTTGAACAGATGTTTGAAATGTCAGTATCACAAGTTGTCTGTTTAGTCTTTTTAGAACAAAGGCTATTTCTCTTCCAATTGTCTGATTCAGTAATAACTCCTGTGCCAAGCCATAAAACATCAGCAAGCTCTCTATAGTTTAGATATGTAACCATCAGAATTGTTTACTGGTGACACATCTTTAGTCATTCCTTCACCAGGACCTTCGACTGACAGAACTAGTCCCTGGATCTCACAAGGGTGGTGAATCTAGAGATGGAGTTATCTGCATCACTTTTACCATACAGATCAATGGCACAAATTACCAAAATGACAAAGGGCCATAACTCACAAAGTATTTTTCGGAATTTTGTCAAAAGTTAATCAGTTCATCTACTCATCACCACCAATCTATTCACCAACTTTCAAGGCTCTAGCTCCAATAGTTTTTGAGATATCTTGCTGACAAAATTTTATAAAAAAAAAATTCTTAGAGCAAAAACTCTTGAAAGGGGCATAATCCTGACGAGAAAAAAAAATACGGGTCAGCTAATTTTCCATGAGGAATCCATATATGAAATTTCAAAACCCTAGCATACACGGTTCTAAAGTTATGCTATGCATCACTTTTACCATACAGATCAATGGCACAAATTACCAAAATGACAAAGGGCCATAACTCACAAAGTATTTTTCGGAATGTTGTCAAAAGTTAATCAGTTCATCTACTCATAACCACCAATCTATTCACCAACTTTCAAGGCTCTAGCTCCAATAATTTTCGAGATATCTTGCTGACAAGATTTTATTAAAAAAATTTCAAAGGGCAATAACTCTTGAAAGGGGCATAATCCGGAGGAGAAAAAAAATACGCGTCAGCTAATTTTCCATGAGGAATCCATATATGAAATTTCAAAACCCTAGCATACACGGTTCTAAAATTATGCTATGCATCACTTTTACCATACAGATCAATGGCACAAATTACCAAAAGGACAAAGGGCCATAACTCACAAAGTATTTTTCGTAATATTGTCAAAAGTTAATCAGTTCATCTACTCATCACCACCAATCTATTCACCAACTTTCAAGGCTCTAGCTCCAATAGTTTTTGAGATATCTTGCTGACAAGATTTTATTAAAAAAATTTCAAAGGGCAATAACTCTTGAAAGGAGCATAATCCGGACGAGAAAAAAAATACATGTCGGCTAATTTTCCATGAGAAATCCATATATGAAATTTCAAAACCCTAGCATACACGGTTCTAAAGTTATGCTATGCATCACTTTTACCATACAGTACAATGGCACAAATTACCAAAATGACAAAGGGCCATAACTCACAAAGTATTTTTCGGAATTTTGTCAAAAGTTAATCAGTTCATCTACTCATCACCACCAATCTATTCACCAACTTTCAAGGCTCTAGCTCCAATAGTTTTTGAGATATCTTGCTGACAAAATTTTATAAAAAAAATATAACAAAGGGAATAACTCTAAAGAACCTGGCCCCACAGCCCCAATTTTCTTTCCCACAATACAACTAGTTATGCATGTTGTTTGTACCAAATTTCAAGTTTCTAGGTACAGTAGATCTTGAGAAATCTTTGACACAAAATTTAAGGTAACTCACAAAATACACATCTCAGTAGCAAATATAACAAAGGGGAATAACTCTAAAGAACCTGGCCCCACAGCCCCAATTTTCTTTCCCACAATACAACTAGTTATGCATGTTGCTTGTACCAAATTTCAAGTTTCTAGGTACAGTAGATCTTGAGAAATCTTTGACACAAAATTTAAGGTAAGTCACAAAATGCACATCTCAGTAGCAAATATAACAAAGGGGAATAACTCTAAAGAACCTGGCCCCACAGCCCCAATTTTCTTTCCCACAATACAACTAGTTATGCATGTTGTTTGTACCAAATTTCAAGTTTCTAGGTATAGTAGTTCCTGAGAAATCTTTGACACAAAAAAAAGTTTACACACACACAGAAAGTACAAAGGGGAATAACTCTAAAGAACCTGGCCCCACAGCCCCAATTTTCTTTCCCACAATACAACTAGTTATGCATGTTGTTTGTACCAAATTTCAAGTTTCTAGGTATAGTAGTTCCTGAGAAATCTTTGACACAAAAAAAAGTTTACACACACACACACACACAGAAAGTTTACACACACACAGAAAAGACGAAAACTATATACCCCCATGGCATACTCCGTATGCCGGGGGTATAATTAGATGGTTGTGGGCCTTTTATTTGAGGAGATCTGGAACTTCGACGTAAAATGTATCAAAGTCAGTGGAGCATAAAATATAGGTCAACGTCACCATCTCAAGTTACCTGCAGAGTCAATACATCTAGGAGAAACACTATTCAAGATTTTATTGGTGTAGGCCTTTTATTTGAGAAGATCAGGAACATTGAAGTAATTTATGTCAAACTCACTGAAGCATAAAATATAGGTCAAGGTCACCGGGTCAAGGTGCTTGCCTAGTCAGGAGCTCAGGGTGATGTTTCATGAAAGGTTTGATGGTTGTTTAGTCTTATAGTTGATTACAATACAAACTTCGACGTAAATGTCGAACTTCGACGTAATGGTAAAAGTCACTGGAGCGCAAAATATAGGTCAAATTCACCATGTCAAGGTACTTACAAAGTGAGAAGGTCTATGAGATGTTTCATGTAAGGTTTGATGGTAGCTGAGGTTTGTAAAATAAAAACTTTGACGTAAATGTTGAACTTTGACGTAAATGTCGAACTTCGACGTAATGGTCAAAGTCACTGGGGCGCAAAATATAGGTCAAAGTCACCAGGTCAAGGTGCTTACAAAGTGTGAAAGGTCTATGAGATGTTTCATGTAAGGTTTGATGGTAGCTGAGGTTTGTAAAATAAAAACTTTGACGTAAATGTCAAACTTCGACGTAAATGTAGGCGTCGGCATATTGACTACTTAAGTGGCAAATTCTCTTAAGCGGCAAGCCACCTAAGAGACAATTTTTGCCACTTAAGCGGCAAATTCTCTTAAGCGGCAAGCCACCTAAGAGACAATTTTTGCCACTTAAGTACCAAAATAAGAAAATAAAGTCCATTTGGACTCAAGAATATATATACTTAAGTGTCAAACTGTCCAAATTTTTTGTTCCCTAAATGTCGTTTCGTTGGTGCGGACGGACGCAGGGATGGACAAACAGACGCACGGACGGAAAATCGGACGCCTATGTCGCACCCTGCTCCAAGCAGGTGCGACAATAAAGTCCATCCAGAACTAAAAAAGTTATTGACTGGACACACAAAAAAAACAACAACTTTTTTTACCTCTGACCTCTTAGTATGACCTTGATCTTGGAGGTATCGACCTGGGTCTAGCCTGCACCACATAGTCTCAAGATGGTTAACATTTCTGAAGTAATTTCACAATCTATCCAGGAATAATAAAGTTATTGACTGAACACTAAAAAAGGCCCCCTTTTGTCCTTTGACCTCTTAGACCTTGACATTTGAAATACCAACTTGGGTCATGCACGCAACACATCATCTCATGGTGGTTAACATTTCTGCCAAGTAATTTCAAAATCCATCTAAAAATAAGAAAGTTATTGACAGAACACAAAAAAGGCCCCCTTTTTTACCTTTAACCTCTATGTATGACCTTGACATTTCAGGTACCAAACTGGGTCATGCGTGCAACACATCATCTCATGATGGTTAATATTTCTGCTATAAATCAATTTCAAAATCCATCTAAAAATAAGAAAGTTATTGACCAAACACGAAAATGGCCCTCTTTTTGACCTTTGACCACTCTTGACATTTTAGGTACCAAACCAAATCATGCATGCAACACATCGTCTCATGATAGTTAACATTTTTGCCAAGTAACTTCAAATTCTATCTAAAAATAAGCAAGTTATTGACAAAACCCGAAAAAAGGCCCCTTTTTTTACCTTTTACCTCTAAGTATGACCTTGACCTTTGAGGAACCAACCAGGGTCATGCACACAACACATCGTCTTATATTGGTTAACATTTCTGCCAAGTTATTTCAAAATCCACCTCAAAATAAGAAAGTTATTGACCAAACACGAAAAAAAGGCCCCTTTTTTTACCTTTGACCTCTAAGTATGACCTTGACCTTTGAGGTACCAACCTGCCTCATGCGCACCACACATCGTCTCATGGTTGTTAATATATCTGCCAAGTAATTTTAATATCCATCTCAAAATAAGAAAGTTATTGACCAACACGAAAAAAAGGCCCCTTTTTGACCTTTGACCTCTAAGTATGACCTTGACCTTTGAGGTACCGACCTGCCTCATGCGCACCACACATCGTCTTATGGTTGTTAATATTTCTGCCAAGTAATTTTAAAATCCATCTGAAAATAAGAAAGTTATTGATCGGACACGATTTGCCCATACATATATACATACCGACAAACTTCCAAGGGAGATAATTCAAAAAGTATAAATGCGAGAGTTATAGTTCTTGCGCACTGCACATCATCTAATGCTGATTAATGTTTATATGAAGTTTCGTGAAGATAGCTCTAGCGGTTTTCAAGTTATAGAGCGGACACGAATGTGTGACAGACGGACAGACAGACGCCCGGGAGAAAAACAATATGTCTCTCCGAAAAAAAATTTGGGGGGGAGACATAATAAATTCCGTAAGCCACTGGTGGATTAAATATGCAAATAAGTTAGATACGACCCGCAACATGACACATACGACAAGCTTAATAGTGTTGCGTTTTCTAATGGCCGAATATTGACATTTTTATACAAAAATGCATTTTAAATGTCAATTGATAAATAGATTCATGCATTCGTGCTCATGTATTATTAAATTTATTAAACTCTTTGAGGAAAAGGGATTAAATGCTTAAATTTATTAAACTCGTTGAGGAAAAGGGATTAAATGCTCGGCACAGCCTCGCATTTTATCCCTTTTCCTCAAGGAGTTTAATAAATTCAATAATACATGAACAATCACGTAAGATACTCCATGTATTCAAAGATTTCCAATCTCTGGTTCCTCTGTATCCATATAAGCTGTATCATCAAAGCTCTGACATGTATCTTCTTGTATGAAGTTATCTAATTGGTCATTTTGATCTCCTTGAGTAGGTATGAACACATCTGATTGGCTGTCATTTTCCTCAATTTCAATTGGCTGAGACTCATCACCACTCAATACGATTGGTTCTTCTTTGATTCCCATAGCTGTTCTGATTCCTTTAAGACTAGCAATATTTTGTGGAATAGTCTGAAAATTAAAAAGAGTTCAAAATGAAATATGGCTAACCCTCATAGGGGGCGGTGTCAGTGATGTTGGAGCAGTGTGTGTGTGTGCATGTGTGTGCATGTGTGTGTGAAGGGGGGTGGGGTGGGGGCTACTATTGCAAAAACAATTGGTATCCTGAGTAATACAGGATTTTCTTTAAAGAAAGACTTTGCTTCCACATGCTACATAGAAGCCTCCTTGGTGTCGTGGTTATGCCACTCGCCTTGTAAACCAGGCGAGTGGCAGGATCAATCCCGGGCTTCTCCAGACTTTCGGATAAGTCTTCGAACTGAGGTGCCGCCTCCGTATGATCATAGCTGTTGGTGAGACGTAAAATTGAAACACTCACACACTCGACATCCTGCAAGCTCATTCAATTGTGACCACAATCTGTTTATTACATTGTTGTTTGAATCTAAAGCAGAAACCGTGTTAGCTTAACAACTGTGTTATATCCAAATTAATATGTACAGATTATATTAAACAAGAGGCCCATGAGCCACTATGCTCACAAGAGCTTCGGTGGGCACTGCCCAGTTGGCCCCCGCCCATAGGGGCTTGGAGAAATATATGGGCTGCATGATGCTTCCACGCAGAGCTGAATCTGGCCTGCACACTAGTACTGGTAAACCCCTTAGAGGATCTAAGCCTGTCCAGGAACCGCGGTGCGAGGCGGACCGTCCAAGCTAATAACCCCTATTGGTTTCATTGGGCGACAGGGCTTGAGATGTCATTTCATCTCAGTGTCGGGTAAAAGTCCCACAAAATTGGAATCAACGTCTCCAAAATGACCTTTACAGTGTTGACGGGGAGTTAAACCTCAAATCAACCAACCAACTGCCCAGTGGCAGTCAAGTATAATAGGATATGATTATAATCTACCGATTATAAAGTCTCCCAAACTGACAATAAGATTTTTATAGTTTTTCTTTAAAACCTTGTTCTAATTTTCAATTTGGAATATGGGTCATATTTATCAGATCAATAGCTAGGTCACTGGGTCAAATTTCTTTAAAACCTTTTTCCCCCTCTGGAGGCCTCAGCTTTCTTTAATCTTTCTGAAACTTTACTAGGGGCCAGTTGTTCAAAGCATCGTTAGCTTAACAAGCTTGTTAGTGGTCAAACTGTTAACTGTTTAAGCAAGAACAATATCAAACAAGAGGTCCATGGGCCACTATGCTCACCAGAGGTCATTTGGTTTATACCATATTCAGGCAAGGTGCCCATCTTGGTCATGTGACAACAATATAACGAATAATGTTTAATTGCCTCACCCCCATAGAGGCTTTTCATGTAATTTTGTTTCAATCAGCACAGCTCTTTTACTGGAGAAGAAATACTGAATCTGGGCCATCCAAGACAAAGGTCAGAAATGACTGTGACCTTTGGAATTGATAACCTTTCATTCAGCTAACTGCAAATAGCAGACACTCTACCAACTGAGCTATCGGGGCCGGTCGTACGACGGTCAGTGCCTATACTATAAGGTCCCCCGGAGCCTTCGGCTCTGGTAAGCTAAATATTTGGTATTTTTGCTGAAAAAATGTGAGCAGCTTTTGCATCCGCTAAAGCTGCTCACATTTTTTTCAGCAAAATTTTTAGCATATTTAATGATCAAAGTTTTAACGATACGTTTACTAACGACATCTTTAGTTTAGAACAACTGGACCCAGCAGAATATTTGGTCTTGCTGATAACTCTGTCTAGTTTAATATGGGTCATATTGGATCAAAACTGGGTCACTAGGTCAAATTTCTTTTAAACCTTGTTTTCTCTAGAGGCCACAGTTTTGCTTCAGTATTCTCAAAATTATACCAGATGTTCTGTCTAAACACAGCTATTTTTGTTTGTTTGATTTGAGGTTAAACGACCCCGTCAAGACTGTATAGGTCATTTTGGAGACTCTGTTTCCAATTTTGTGGGACTTTTACACGACATTGAGATGAAATGACATCTCAAGCCCTGTGGCCAAATGAAACCAATAGGGTTTATAAGCATGGACGGTCCGACTCGCACCGATTGGCCTGGGCAGGTTTAGATCCTCTAAGCGGTTTACCAGTACTTGTGTGTGGTTGGTTTCAGCTTTGCGAGGAAGCATCATGCAGCCCATCTATTTCTTCAAGCCCCGATGGGTTGGGGTCGCTAAACACAGCTGGATAAGTGGCAAACACGGTAGACCTTGATGAGATTCCACATTCTCATCTGGGTTTACACTGTTTGCTCAGGCCTGTCTGTCCAAATACATACGGTAGATATAGTATCATTTAGTGAAACTAGAAATGTGTCCAAACGACATGAATGGCCATGCCTGGTAACACAATTCAGAAAACATTTAAACGCAAATTGCTAAAGCCATCTCCGACACAGACACAAACACCTTGATGGATGGATGGACAGGGTAACAGTATATGTCCTTTCCAGCATTCTTCAAATGGTGGGGGCATAACAAAACAAATTTCTGGATTACTGGTCATTTAACTTACATCTTTAGCAAGATTAGACAGCTCTGTGGTGACGTTGCTTGCTGAAAAAGTAATCAAGAATAAAAATTCATTTAAGATAAAATCTTAATAAGATTGTAATAAAGATAAACATGATGAAAACTTTACCCAAAACTATTGTAATGATCTTAAGTATTGGGGCAGATAGGCCCAAGCCAACAGTGCAGACCCAGATCAGACTGCTCCTAAAGGAGCAGATCAGGGTCTTCACTGTTGGCAATTCTGTCTGCACTTTTGGGATTCCTTGTTGGATCGTGAAACAAATCTGTTAAGATTTTAGTAGAATTAAAGCACTTTCTCAAGTCCAAATTTTTTAGAACTTTTATGGTATAACACACAAAAATACAGGTATCACAACATGAGAATATAGGGATCAACCATGGTTTTTCATGCATTAACATTTGCCGGATCCCGAGGAAGCTGTTTGAACATGAGGCCGCCAGGCCGAATGTTCAAATATCTTCCGAGGGACCCGGCAAATGTTAATGCAATGAAATAACCATGGATGATTGTTGTTCTTGCATAACTTACGAATTCAACAGCAAATTTTGACCAAAATGCCCAAAACTCCATATAAACTCTTCAAATGTGATAGGCAAACCAAAATGGCGGCCAGTTCAGAATGTTGTTTACAATGACGTTGTCATGCAGTGACATCATCATAGAACCCTAAAACGCTATGTTCAGGGCAATAACGTTACGTCGCTCAGCGTAAGTAAATAAAGCAAGGCCCGTCTTGTGAAATCAAAAGCTCAAAATCCATGTTCAAACAGCACGCGAATTTCATGATTTGAATATGGTTTTTGCTGTTTGAGCACGGCTTTTGGTCCATTTGACAATGAGTTCAAACAGTCATGCGCATAGATATTTATGCAAGAAAACCTGTTTTTGTCATTTGCAAACATCTAAGGTGTAGATCATCCAGCACATACACACACACAATTAGTTTACATTAATTTATTTTAGTTCTATTGCAATGAAAGCTTCATGCATAGTTGAATCCCTCTTCGACACTCACATTCCGGATTACAGTAAAACATACAATACCTAATTTAGTTTCTTTGTCAGATTGTCCCTGTATATTTTTCTACTTGAATACAATCTAAACATTTTTGTATATGATCAGATTGTCCCTGTATATTTTTCTACTTGAATACAATCTAAACATTTTTGTATATGATCAGATTGTCCCTGTATATTTTTCTACTTGAATACAATCTAAACGTTTTTGTATATGATCAGATTGACCCTGTATATTTTTCTACTTGAATACAATCTAAACATTTTTGTATATGATCAGATTGTCCCTGTATATTTTTCTACTTGAATACAATCTAAACATTTTTGTATATGATCAGATTGTCCCTGTATATTTTTCTACTTGAATACAATCTAAACATTTTTGTATATGATCATATTGTCCCTGTATATTTTTCTACTTGAATACAATCTAAACATTTTTGTATATGATCATATTGTCCCTGTATATTTTTCTACTTGAATACAATCTAAACATTTTTGTATACGATCTATTTAATCTACAAGTATATATTTTGGGATCCATCTTTCAACTTTTTATATCAGAGACTTTGCAATAATGAACAGTGTTATAAAGATGTTTATCATATGACGTCCCGTCTGAGAGTGTAATAACGCCATGTAATAAATTTGATATTCCACTGGTGGATTGAATAGGCAAATTAGTTAGAAACGCCCCCGTAATGTTACATGTACGACGTCCTTAATGACGTCACATTTACTAATGGCAGAATATTGACATTTTTGTAAAACAATCATGAATAAAATGTATTTTAAATTTCATATGATAAATAGAATCTTGCATTCGTGCTCATGTGTTATTGAATTTATTTAACACGTTGAGGAAAACACATAAAATGCTCGGCAAAGCCTCACATTTTATCCCTTTTCCTCAACTCTTTTAATAAATTCAATAATACAGGATCCTCTATATTATATATGTTTACCTAATTTAGATTCTTTTTCAGACGGTCCTTGTATACTGCCAAGATGAGATGGCAGTTTTTGACTCAGTCTCTCATACTGCGTCTGTTGGAGATCTCTTAGTAGCTCTGCTGTTCGGTTTAATCTCTTCTGAATGTCATCCTCCTCAGGAACGGAGTCTGGTGAGAAAAGAAGCTTGTTATGAGCGTTTTTTGTTTCTATTGAGCCAGCACACGACAAAACATACAATAAGACATGTGTGCCCAGTGTTTTGTTTGATTTGATTTGAGGTTTAACGTCCCCGTCAACACTGTAAAGGTCATTTTGGAGACGTTGCTTCCAATTTTGTTGGACTTTTACCCGACATTGAGATGAAATGACATCTCAAGCCCTGTCGCCCAATGAAACCAATAGGGTTTATTTGCATGGACCGTCCGCCTCGCACCGCGGTTCCTGGACAGGCTTAGATCCTCTAAGCGGTTTACCAGTACTAGTGTGCGGGCCGGATTCAGCTCTGCGTGGAAGCATCATGCAGCCCATATATTTCTTCAAGCCCCTATGGGCGGGGGCTTGTGTGCCCAGTGAAGAATCAGATCAGCCTGCGCATCCATATAGACTAACCAAGACTTCTCTTGCTGCATGAAGGAACATTGGGCCATTAACTATCCTTCGAGTGCACAACGAAGACTCTGATCAGACTGCGTGGATGCGTAGGCTGATCTGAGTCTTTGTTGGACGCACATGTCTTATTGTAGGTTTTGTTATGCACTGGCTTAATTATGGTTTTACAGTCCTTTCAAGAAAATTTCATTAACACTTAAGATGCCCAGAAATACTACATCTGAAAATGTTGTCTGCTTATGTCGTCTGCTAAATGTTTTTTGCAAACTTTTTAAAAATATTTTTGCATACCGACAGTGTGGACCCAAATCAGACTGCTCTTAGAGGAGCTGTCTGATTTGGGTGCACACTGTTTGCAAAAATGACTTTTAAAGTAACCAACAGACTTCAAAGCAGACGACAATAGTTGTGGTTGTCATTTAATGCGTTAATATTGAGCCTATTGTTATTCGAGGTGGGTAAAAGCCTGAGTACTTAGAGAGAAAAACCACCTGAGCTTTTGTTGCAGAACTTGGCAACCCTGCTGACCAAGGCAATGCTTGAAACCACAGAGTTGAGACCTGTATTAATGTATACTTTACAAGCAACCCAATGTTGTTCAATATTATAAATATATTAGAAATAAATACACTGCCATTACTATCTAAGTTTTTTTGTGTTAACCCTTATCTTGCTGTTCACGACAACCCCTATATTTGCAAACAGCGTAGATCCAGATCAGGTGGCTTCTGAAGAAGCCACCTGATCAGGATCTACACTGTTTGGCATTCAGTTTATGAACTTGTAGCAATAAATTACATCAAGTTTTTTGATTGGTTGATAGACAGAAATGGGTGTGGCTTAAATGAATATTCAGCAAGATAAGGGTTAATAATTCCAACTCACCATCATTTTATACATTTCAAGCGATTTGATTGGTTGAAATAAAAGTTTTTTACTTGGATAAATTCCACGAGCAAGAATCTCAGAACTATTTCACAAAGCGACAGGTGTACTATAACGTGACGTTAAAGAGCATGTTTAGAACCCACGCGTTACGTCATTGCATTATGAAGTAACGTCAACAGAGTTCGATTAAAAGATGGGAAACTATTGAAACGTAACTGTTAGAAGAGAAATAAATTGAATTTAAAGACTTGGAAGATTTTTTTTTCAAAGATGGCAGCTTCTAACTGAATAATCATTCCGCTGTGGTCGTTGACAATTTCATTCTTACTTTTTAATACTATTTTGGTAGCATTTTTAGCTCGCCTTACGAAAGTAAGGGGGAGCTATTGCCATACCCCCGGGCGTCCGGCGTCAGCATCGGCGTCAGGGTCGGCGTCCGCATTTGGTTAAAGTTTACCTGCAAGCTCTTATATGTGATGTTTTACAACTTTATTTTGAATATATAATTTATAATTGTTAAAAAAAAAAATATTAACATTATCATTGTAATTCATTTTACAGGTTTTTTGGCTTAAATTGGACTTTTTGAGAAGTTAATATTTTCCTCTGTATTACCTCCCTTACTTCTCTGTGTTAAAGTTTACCTGCAAGCTGCGTGAGTTCAAATCCCGGGGGAGGAACGTTTTTTTTTTTTTTTTCTTTTCTTTTTTCTTTTTTTTTTCTTTTTAAAAACATAGCGGGGTCTGGGGCTCAAGGTCAAGGTCACTGTGGCTATTTTTAGAAAAACATTGTCATCGCTCTAGCACCTTCATTTATTGATGGATTTTAATATAACTTCACCCAAATGTTGGGTATAATGATATCTCGAGTGACTTTGACTTTCAGGGTCGGGGGCTTACGGTCAAGGTCACTACTTTCAGGGTCACAGGGTCAAGGTCACTGTTTCTATTTTTAGAAAAACATTTTCATCGTTCTTGCACCTTAATTTATTGATGGATTTTAATGTAACTTCACACAAATGTTGGGTATGATGATATCTCTAGCAAGTTCGACTTTCAGGTTCCGGGGCTGAAGGTCAAGGTCACTGTGGCTATTTTTAGAAAAAACTTTGTCATCGCTGTAGTGCCTACATTTAGGGATGGATTTTAATATAACTTCACAAAAATGTTGGCAATGATGATATCTTGAGCGAGTTCAACTTTCAGGGTCTGGGGCTGAAGGTCAAGGTCACTGTGGCTATTTTTAGAAAAACTTTGAAATCGCTCTTGCGCCTTCATTTATTGATGGATTTTAATATACCTTGACACAAATGTTTGGTATGATGATATCTTGAGTGACTTTGACTTTCCGGGTCAGGGGCTGAAGGTCAAGGTCACTTTTTAGAAAAACTTGATCATTGCTCTAGTGTCCAGATTTATTGATGGATTTTAAGATAACTTCATACAAATGTTGGGTATGAAGTTCAACTTTCAGGGTCTGGGGCTCAAAGTCAAGGTCACTGTGGGTATTTTTCGAAAAACTTTGTCATCACTCTTAAGTACCTACATTTATTGATGGATATAATGTAATTTTACACAAATGCTAGGCTAGACTTTTTTTTATTTTGTCTTGCTCGAGGGGATTTGTATCGTCTGTGATGCCTTGTTATTACTTGGTAGTTTGTAGATTTTTTTTATCAAATATAGATTTCTTTTTCATTTTTTTTTTTTTTGCAGTGGAAAGGCTTGAAAACAGGTTGATTAGGGATACATTTTGGTTCTCTTTCATTTGCTGCAGTCTATTGGGCTGTTTTACAGAAGAAAATTTTTTTGGATAACTTGCCCTCATCCATCTTAGGCCCCCAAAGGCGAGCTATGTTGTCTTCTGACAACTCTTGTTAATATTTCGATGACAAAATCGGAATTATAAGTAAAAATTTTGTGGATTTTATTTATGTGTAAACTCTGATGAATCACTCACAAACTTAGCATAAAGCCCTTTGGGCTTCCTTCGGGCTTCATGCAGTTTGTTAGCGATTTGCCGGAGTTAATACATCAATAAAATCCACAAAACTGAAATCCATTCCTATATTAATAACCCTGTCACTCCCGAGTTTTTGAATTAGCTAACCCACACCAGCCCTACCTCGCTATTTTCATTTCAAACAGCACAGAAACACGCCTATTTAATTTTGACCCCCCTTGAACCCACTTTTATATAATAAAACTGGGGTATACCTTATTTTCCTTATTTCTGCTCTAAAATATAGATTGTGGGTATTCATTAGAACCGCCTCGATGAGGGGGTTCTAAGGCCTACCAGCAATCTATATTTTGAGCAGAAATAAAAAAAATATCACAATTTTTCATCTTAAAATTTTCATTTTTTCGTTGGTAAATTTTACACTGTATTTGTATAGGCGTGTTTTCGTAATGGATGTCATGAAACATCTCTACATCTATAAATAGAAACTGTGTATACCTAAAGGATTCTGGGTAGAGTTTTCCAAAGCAGTTTCAGCATCCTATAGGAAAGTAAAAGAAAAATAATTTTATTTATTATTCACTCAGGAACAGCTAATGAAGTTCAACTGAACTTTAAAATTATATATATATACAGTAAAGTTCCGCTATTAAGACCACCTTTGGGACTGTTCAAAAGTCGTCTTGAAGACCACTTTTGAACAGTCCCAAAGGTGGCCCCTGACCAGAGGACATTGTGTGCAGAAAACACAAAAAAAAGGAATAACTGCATCTTTCTAAATAAGCTTTTTAAAGCAGAATTAGTCTTAATTTTAGGTGGTCTTAATAGCAGAATTTTACTGTATAAATATGAAAACACACATGACCCCTAAATTTCTGACAGCCTCCCAGCTCCCCTCACAGCAGTCCTCATCCACGAAAAATTGAATTCTACCCAAATTATATTTAAGTTTTGTAGTTGCTATTTATTTATTTATTTGTTTTTAGCTCACCATCACATAGTGACGAGGTGAGCTTTTGGGATCACTTTTTGTCCGTCGTCTGTCGTGCGTCCGTCCATGCGTGCGTCCGTAAGCAATTTCTTCAAATGACATCTCCTCCTCAACCACTGATTGGATTTTGACCAAACTTCACAGGAATGATCCTTAGGTGGTCCCCTTTCAAAGTTGTTCAAATGGTTCCGGTCTGTTGCACATATAGGTCACAGAAGCCAAAAATAGATTTTTTTCACTGAAAACTTAAACCAGAGGACCAGTGGTCCTGAACCGTTCACCTGTCTGGTGACAATTTTCCTACTTAGATCAACAGAAAATGTCATTTACCCTGCTCATAAATTTTAAAATGTCAATATTTGTTGGCATTTAAAACTTATGAGCAGGGTAAACTCTGCTGCATATAAAATTGATGAAAAGCATTTAGCCGTGTATCCAGACCACACCTCGGGAAGGCGCTTTTAAAAATTTGTGGTGTTACAAATATGTGCAATAAATCAATTAAAAATATAAAAATATCATCAATTTAAAATCAAAACAAAACACGTGATTCTCAACTCTCAACATTATCCCTAAGATGCTGATGGTGCCAGTCGTCATCAAAGCTCCTTCATTTGTAATTACAAATACATGGGCTGTCGTGTACACTTCTCGCCCTTTTTTCAACACTCGATTGATTCCATAAATAGCTACGGGACAAAAAAAATGCTTCAGACTGGTCCCCTTTTTGTCTATTTTCAAGTAGAAAATAATAAAAAAAAAAACAATAACAACCCACGTTTAAAACTATAAACAGCCTTTATTTATTTATTTTTATTAAACTCTGCACAAAATCAAATAGTTATAAGAAAAATATATAAATATATAGTCGTGGTGGCTATCTTGGTCATGTGACCTAGACCATATTGGCAACTTTTCATCTTGGTCATGTGATCTAGACCGTATTGGCATTTTTTCATTTGTTCAACTCACAAAGGCTCCATATTAAATTTCACTTAAATTGGCTCAGCAGTTTTGGAGAAAAAAATATCTGAAATATGGATCCTGAATGACCTTGGTCTAAGGCCAATGAATGACCTTGACCTTTCTCACCCATAGATCTTCATGTATTCAGTTACTTTACCTGATCTACAAATTTTGGTGACACTGTCTTCAATGGTTTCCTATAAATCCATTGTTTTCACTTTGCCCCATGCAAAAGCCTAAGTCGGCAAATTTGACATTGCTGTAAAATAGGTCAAGGTCAACCCAGGGTCACCAGTTGTACAAACCATGATGGGCCCGAGTACCATATGCTACATGCCAAGTTTCAAGGCCACTGGCCTTATGGTTCTGGAAAGGAAGATTTTTGAAGGCTTTTTACCATATATGGGCATGGCGGCCATCTTGGGTCTAAGGCCAATGAATGACCTTGACCTTTCTCACCCATAGATCTTCATGTATTCAGTTACTTTACCTGATCTACAAATTTTGGTGACACTGTCTTCAATGGTTTCCTATAAATCCATAATTTTCACTTTGCCCCATGCAAAAGCCTAAGTCGGCAAATTTGACATTGCTGTAAAATAGGTCAAGGTCAACCCAGGGTCACCATTTGTACAAACCATGATGGGCCTGAGTACCATATGCTAAATGCCAAGTTTCAAGGCCACTGGCCTTATGGTTCTGGAGAAGAAGATTTTTGAAGGCTTTTTACCATATATGGGCATGGTGGCCATCTTGGGTCTAAGGCCAATGAATGACCTTGACCTTTCTCACCCACAGATCTTCATGTATTCAGTTACTTTACCTGATCTACCAATTTTGGTGACACTGTCTTCAATGGTTTCCTATAAATCCATTATTTTCACTTTGCCCCATGCAAAAGCCTAAGTCGGCAACTTTGACATTGCTGTAAAATAGGTCAAGGTCAACCCAGGGTCACCATTTGTACAAACCATGATGGGCCAGAGTACCATATGATACATGCCAAGTTTAAAGACCAATGGCCTTATGGTTCTGGAGAAGAAGATTTTTGAAGGTTTTTTACCATATATGGGCATGGCGGCCATCTTGGGTCTAAGGCCAATGAATGACCTTGACCTTTATCACCCATAGATCTTCATGTATTCAGTTACTTTACCTGATCTACAAATTTTGGTGACACTGTCTTCGATGGTTTCCTATAAATCCATAATTTTCACTTTGCCCCATGCAAAAGCCTAAGTCGGCAAATTTGACATTGCTGTAAAATAGGTCAAGGTCAACCCAGGGTCACCATTTGTACAAACCATGATGGGCCTGAGTACCATATGCTACATGCCAAGTTTCAAGGCCACTGGCCTTATGGTTCTGGAGAAGAAGATTTTTGAAGGCTTTTTACCATATATGGGCATGGCGGCCATCTTGGTCATGTGATCCAGACCCCGCGAACAAACTTTCGTTCCCCCATCCCACTGAGGCTCCATATGAAATTTGGCTTTGATTGGCCCTGCAGTATAGGAGAAGAAGATCTTTGAAAATGGTGGACGGACGGACGACGGACATGCGGACGACGGACCATGGCTATACTATAAGCTCACCTATGAGCCTAAAGGCTCAAGTGAGCTAAAAATCCATTATTTTCACTTTTTCCTATGCAAAAGCCTAAGTCAGCATATTTGACATTACTGTAAAATAGGTCAAGTTCAACCCAGGGTCACCATTTGAACAAATTATGATAGGCCCGAGTACCATATGCTACATGCCAAGTTTCAAGGCCATTGGCCTTACGGTTCTTGAGAAGAAGAATTTCGAAGTGTTTTTACCATATATGGGCGTGGTGGCCATCTTGGTCATGTGATCTAGACCATATTGGCAGCTTTTCATTTGTTCAACTCCCAAAGGCTCCATATTGAATTTCACTTCAATTGGCTCAGTAGTTTCTGAGAAAAAATGTTTGAAATATGGAACCTGCGTGACCTTGGTCTAAGGTCAATTAATGACCTTGACCTTTCTTACACATAGATCTTCATGTATTCAGCTACTTTACCTTATCTACTAATTTTGGTGACAGTGTCTTCAATGGTTTCCTAAAAATCCATTATTTTCACTTTTTCCCATGCAAAAGCCTAAGTCGGCAAATTTGACATTGCTGTAAAATAGGTCAAGGTCAACTCAGGGTCACCATTTGTACAAACTATGATGGGCCTGAGTACCATATGCTACATGCAAAGTTTCAAGGCCATTGGCCTTACGGTTCTGGAGGAGAAGAATTTTTAAGGCTTTTTACCATATATGGGCGTGATGGCCATTTTGGTCATGTGATCTAGACCGTATTGGCAGTTTTTCATTTGTTCAACTCCCAAAGGCTCCATATTAAATTTTACTTAAATTGGCTCAGCAGTTTTGGAGAAAAAAATGTTTGAAATATGGATCCTGAATGACCTTGGTCTAAGGCCAATGAATGACCTTGACCTTTCTCACCCATAAATCTTCATGTATTCAATTACTTTACCTGATCTACAAATTTTGTTGACACTGTCTTCAATGGTTTCCTATAAATCCATTATTTTCACTTTGCCCCATGCAAAAGCCTAAGTCGGAAAATTTGACATTGCTGTAAAATAGGTCAAGGTCAACCCAGGGTCACCATTTGTACAAACCATAATGGGCCCGAGTACCATATGCTACATGCCAAGTTTCAAAGCCACTGGCCTTATGGTTCTGGAGAAGATTTTTGAAGGCTTTTTACCATATATGGGCATGGCGGCCATCTTGGTCATGTGATCCAGACCCGTGAACAAGGCCAATTAATGACCTTGACCTTTCTGATCCATATACATTCATGTATTCAGTTACTTTACTTCAATGGTTTCCTATAAATCCATTGTTTTCACTTTGCCCCATGCAAAAGCCTAAGTCGGCAAATTTGACATTGCTGTAAAATAGGTCAAGGTCAACCCAGGGTCACCATTTGTACAAACCATGATGGGCCCGAGTACCATATGCTACATGCCAAGTTTCAAGGCCACTGGCCTTATGGTTCTGGAGAAGAAGATTTTTGAAGGCTTTTTACCATATATGGGCATGGCGGCCATCTTGGTCATGTGATCCAGACCCCGCGAACAAACTTTCGTTCCCCCATCCCACTGAGGCTCCATATGAAATTTGGCTTTGATTGGCCCTGCAGTATAGGAGAAGAAGATCTTTGAAAATGGTGGACGGACGGACGGACGGACGACGGACCATGGCTATACTATAAGCTCACCTATGAGCCTAAAGGCTCAGGTGAGCTAAAAACCTTCTTCACTGAAACCGCAAGGCCCAGGTCTTTGATATTTGGTATGAAGCTTCATCTAGTGGACCCCTACCAAGTTTGTTCAAATTATAGTGCTGGGGCCAAAAATGTCCCCGCCCCGGGCCCTTTGGTTTTACATGGGCTTATATAGGAAAAATCTTTAAAAATCTTCTTCTCTGAAACCGCAAGGCCCAGGTCTTTGCTATTTGGTATGAAGCTTCATCTAGTGGACCCCTACCAAGATTGTTCAAATTATAGTGCTGGGGCAAAAATGCCCGCACCCCGGGGCCCTTTGGTTTTACATAGGCTTATTTTGGGAAAATCTTTAGAAATCTTCTTCTTTGAAACCACAAGGCCCAGGTCTTTGATATTTGGTATGAAGCTTCATCTAGGGGACCCCTACCAAGATTGTTCAAATTATAGTGCTGGGGCCAAAAATACCCCCGCCCCCGGGCCCTTTGGTTTAACATGGGCTTATACAGGGAAATCTTTAAAAATCTTCTTCTCTGAAACTGCAAGGCCCAGGTCTTTGCTATTTGGTATGAAGCTTCATCTAGGGGACCCCTACCAAGATTGTTCAATTATAGTGCTGGGGCCAAAAATGCCCCGCCCCGAGGCCCTTTGGTTTTTCATAGGCTTATATAGGGAAAATCTTTAAAAATCTTCTTCTCTGAAACTGCAAGGCCCAGGTCTTTGATATTTGGTATGAAGCTTCATCTTGTGGACCTCTACCAAGATTGTTCAAATTATTGCCCTAGGGCCAAAAAAGCACCCGCTCAGGGGCCCTTTGGTTTTACATATACTTATATAGGGAAAATCTTGAAAAATCTTCTTCTCTGAAACCACAGGGCCTAGGTCTTTGATATTTGGTATGTAGCTTCAGCTAGTGGATCTCTACCAAGATTTTCAAATTATAGCCCTGAGACCAAAAATGCCCCCGCCTCGTGGCACTTTGGTTTTACATAGACTTATATAGGGACTTATATAAGACTTATCTATCTTTAAAAATCTTCTTCTATGAAATCACAAGGCCTAGGTCTTTGATATTTGGTGTGAAATTTCATCTAGCGGACCTCTATCAAGATTGTTCAAACTAGAGCTGCCGCCTAACGGGCGCCAATTATACCCGCATGCGTTGTCAGACAAATTTTTACAAGTATTTGACCTTGAGGAAGGTCAACGTAAAGGTCAAGGTCAGGTTTGTGTATATCAATCTTAAGTACTAGTGGCAAGGTGTGTGGTGTGTGAATATTAAAGAAATCGGTCAAAGAATAAGGAAGTTATGAGCAATGTTAAAGTTTTTTGTAACGGACCGACGACAGACGACAAGCTGACTCCTATATACCCCCTTCAAACTTCGTTTGCGGGGGTATAATTATAGCCCTGGGGCCAAAAATGCCCTTTGGTTTTACATAGACTTATATAGAATAATCTTTGAAAATCTTCTTCTCTGAAACAGCAAGGCCCAGGTCTTTGATATTTGGTGTGAAGCTTCATCTAGTGGACCTCTACCAAGATTGTTTAAATTATAGCCCTGAGGCCAAAAATGCCCCCGCCCTGGGGCCATTTGGTTTTACATAGGCTTATGTTGGGAATATCCTTAAAAAAATCTTCTTCTCTGAAACCACAACGCCCAGGTCTTTGATATTTGGTATGTAGCTTCATCTAGTGGACCTTTGCCAAGATTGTTCAAATTATAGCCTTTGTTGATATTTGGTATGAAGCTTCACCTTTTTAGACCTCCCGCAACATAATGCACATTATAACCCTGGGGTCAATAATGGCCCTCCCGGGGGCCCACTTATTACTCTATGGATCAGGTGAGCGATCCAGGGCCATCATGGCCCTCTTGTTTAACTTTAACATCTTTTTATTTATGCATAATCTTGAGTTGGCATACATAAAGAATTAAGAAGCTGCTCACATTTTTTCAGCAAAATTATTAGCATATTTGCTAAAACAAATGATGAGTTAACTAACGATACAAATGAGCCCAGGGGAAGTTGTTCAAAGCATCATTAGCCTAACGAGCTTGTTAGTGGTCAAACTGTTAATTGTTCTAGCAAGTTCAAAATCTGATGTAATGTTATTTTTGCTGAAAAAATGAGAGCAGCTTTTGCATCTGCCGGGGCCAGTTGTTCAAAAGTAACGACATATTTAGCCAATGAACTGTTAAAACTTTGATCATTTAATATGGCAAATATGCTAATATTTTTGCTGAAAAAAAGCTGCTCAATTTTTCAGCAAAATATACCAAAATTTTCTTGTACTTGCTAGAACAGTTAACAATTTGACCACTTACGAGCTCATTAAGCTAATAATGCTTTTGTGGAGCGCTGTGGTGCAGTGGTAAAGCATCGAATTTGAGATCGAGAAGTAGCCGGTTTGATCCTCGCAAGCGCCACATGTTGTTTCCTTGAGCATGAAACTTTATCTGCATTGCTTAGAACTGGTTCCTACCCAGAAAAAGAGGGCCACATAGAAGATTAGTACTAGTACTAAATGTGTTACCTTCTATAAATAAGGTCGATTAACAACTGGCCCCAGATGTTTTACCACAATAAAAAATTACCTTAGCAGCTTGAGCAGCCTTCATTTCTTCTTCCATCTTTTTCTGAAAATATATAAACTGTCAAAGTTTACACTATTATATAGTGGTGTTATATAGTGGTGTGTGTGTGTGTGTGTGTGTGTGTGTGTGTGTGTGTGTGTGTGTGTGTGTGTGTGTGTGTGTGTGTGTGTGTGTGTGTGTGAACTTGTGAAGCTATCTTTCCGAGGTTATTTTTAGTAGTATACAATATATAAACTGTCGAAGTATACACCATACATAGCAACGGATAAAGTAAGTATTTTGTGATAATGGAGGATAGTTTTTGTCAATTCTCGATAAAAACCTATGTTGTTGGTATTCATTAGAACCGCCTCGACGAGGTGGTTCTAATGAGTACCCACAACATAGAGTTATATGGAGAAATAAGGAAAACTATCCTTCAGTTATCACAAAATACTTACCTTATCTGTTGCAATGACCATAGTTGTGTGTGTGTCCACTTGCATGTGTGCAAGTGTGTGCTTGAATTTTACATGCCTTCAACGACTATGGTTATATGGAGATGGGACCAAAGTCCAGAGAAGTGGAATCAAATCCAAAGTTAAGCAGTGGTTGCTTTTAAATCAAAAGTGAAGCAAACAGAAGCAGCACGAGATTTCAAAGAATCTATCACACAGCTTGCCTATGAGAATGGTTCAGAAATCTTCCATAATTTTCATCAGTAGGGATGTTCCAAATACCGTATTCCTCCCATTTAGTGCCCCAGGCGCTTAAAAAATTGGAAAAAGTGGGGGCGCTTATTAGAGACAAACATCTTACTAGAAGGGAGAGTTTCGAACCCATTGCATGCGGTAGATTTCCATTAGAATATGGTGGAATCATGGCATGTAAAGTGGTCAACATAGACAGTGTGATAGCAGGGAGTTTAGAAATAGCTTAAATGATATGATTAACAGCAGATACGGCAATGATTAAAAGGCTGAAATCTTTACTTTAGGTAAGCCAAAATACTTTTTCCTCCAACTGCAGAAGGGTCCCTTATTATTTTGTTCTTGGAAAAAAAAAGTGAGGGGGCACTTACAGGAGCAGGGGCGCTAAAAGGAGGGAAAATGGTATGTGGATTACTCAAGAACTACTGCATACTGACCCCTGAAATCTCATGGTAAAAATCTCCGGGTAATGTATAGCTGAATACAGTGTCTTTGTCTCATGATGTGACAGAAAACTAGAAAATCAGAATGTTGTTTTCTGCACCGTCTTTTCTGAAAATTAAGGGTTAACCCATATCCTGCTGAATAAATTAGTTTAGCACACCCATTTTGACTACCCACCAATGAAACTACATGATATACTGTATACATTCAATTCACAAATCAACTTGTGACAAACAGTGTAGATCCTGATCAGATGGCTTCTTCAGAAGCCATCTGATCTGGATCTGAACTGGTTTGAAGATCCTGATCAGAATCCATCTGATCTGGATCTACATTGTTTGCAAAGGTAGGAATTGTTGTGTTCAATGGCATAAGGTTTAACACAAAAGTTTGCATGTTATCATATGACTTCGTTGATAAGCAGTGGATAACGTTATGTAATAAAAATCATATGACCACACATGTAATAACACTTTGGCGGGATTAAGTAACGTCATGTCGATGACGACGTCCATGTGAACCATGCATTTTTTGTGGAAATATTGTCAAATTTAAAGGTGATAAAATACAATTTAAAGTGGCCATATGATAAACAGAATCTTAAACTCGTGGTAATTTCATATATTTATGAAACTCTCTGAAGGCTCATTTCATAAATATCATATGAAATGACCACTTGTGTAAGATCCACTATAAACGAGGGGCTTACCATATTTAGCTGTCTTTTGGTGATTGTGTGTTGACCCTTGGTGAGGACATCTAACAAACCGTCAACAATACGAATGCAGTCATCATCAGCATCCTCGACAAAGTTCCTCAAACTGTGAATATAAGAACGAATTGTTCAAAGCCTCGTTAGCGTAACCAGCTCGTTAGTGATCAAATTGTTAACTCTTATAGCAAGTACATTATCTAAAATTTTGGTATTTTTTCAGCAAAAATATTAGCATATTTACCATATTAAATGATCAAAGTTTCAACGATCACAAGGGCCAGTTTTGCAAAGCCTCGCTAGCTTAACGAGCTCGTTAGTGGTCAAATTGTTCTATCTAGCAAGTACATTATCTAAAATTTTGGTATTTTTACTGAAAAAAAGTGAGCAGCTTTTGCATTTTTCAGCAAAAATATTATCATAATTACCATATTAAATTATCAAAGTTTTAACAATCACAGGGGCCAGTTGTTCAAAGCCTCGTTAGCTTAACAAGCTCGTTAGTGATCAAATTGTTAACTCTTCTAGCAAGTATATTATCTAAAATTTTGGTATTTTTGCTGAAAAAAAGTGAAGCTGCTCACATCTTTTCAGCCAAAAATATTAGCATATTTACAATATTAAATGATCAAAATTTTAACCATCATTTTTATTGCAAATAGGAAAATTTCTTGCAAATGATAATAGGCTGGGCCAGCTGTTCAAAGCCTCGTTAGCTTAACGAGCTTGTTAGTGATCAAATTATTAAATATTCTAGCAAGTACATTATCTAAAAATCTGGTATTTTTGATGAACAAAAAAAATGAGCAGCTTTTGCATTTGCAAAAGCTGCTCACATTTTTTTCAAATATTGGCATATTTGCCATATTAAATGATCAAAGTTTTAACGATCACAGGGGCCAGTTGTTCAAAGCCTCGTTAGCTTAACAAGCTCGTCAGTGGTCAAATTGCTAACTATTCTAGGAAGTTCAATTCTAAAATTTGGGTATTTTTGCTGAAAAAAAAAATGTGAGCAGCATTTGCATTTGCAAAAGCTGCTCACATTTTTTCAGCAAAAATATTGGCATATATACCATATTAAATGATCAGAGTTTCAAGGATCACAGGTGCCAGTTGTTCAAAGCCTTGTTAGCTTAACAAGCTCGTTAGTGGTCAAATTGTTAACTGTTCTAGCAAGTTCAATATCTAAAATTTGAGTATTTTTGCTGAAGAAATGTAAGTATATTTGCCATATTAAATCATCAATGTTTTAGCAATATGTTAACTGAAACTAATGATGTTGTTAGTTTTGAACAACTCGCCCCTAGGTCCAGCTGTTTAAAGCCTTGTTAGCTTAACGAGCTCATCAGTGATCAAATTGTTAACTGTTCTAGCAAGTACATTATCTAAAATTTTGGTATTTTTGCTGAGAAAATGTGAGTAGCTTTGGCATTTGCAAAAACTGCTCACATTTTTTCAGCAAAAATATTAGTATTTTCACCCTACTGAATGATCAAAGTTTTAATGCTATGTTAGCTAACGAAGTTGTTAGTTTTGAACAACTGGCCCCAGATAAATAATGACGTTGTTAGTTTTGAACATGTGGCCCCGAAAGTTCTATTTATGCCTAGCACAAATAAGAAGGATTTTAACAGTAAAATGTTAAGAGCAGATGCCCGACCATGCTAATAAATCCTATTGGTTTCACTGGGCGGCAGGGCTTGAGATGTCATTTCATCTCAAGGTCTGGTAAAAGTCCCACAAAATTGGAAGCAACGTCTCCAAAATGACCTTTACAGTGTTGATGGGGGCATTAAACCTAAAATCAAACAAACAAAACAAAAAAAAACTGCTCTTCTTAGAATCAACAGAAAGGCAAGAATGACCTTCAAAAAAAGATTTCATGATAAATCACCCCCCAAAAAATGTTGCCGACCTGCCAGTGATGTGGCCATATAGAAAGGGGGTTTAAGCCCCACAGGTTAAAGCTTTTTTTCTGTCCTTTCCAAGGCGATTCTTCTGTTGTAGTTTATTATTGTTATAGTTCATCTTTTCGAGTATGTATTGTTAATATCTTTTTATTTTGGACAGCTGTTTGGCCATTTTGTGGGAAAGGAACAGTTACTGTCTTTTTGGATTTCCGCTTGTGATGTTTTCATTATTGTGAAGTTGGTTTATGTTTATCTTTCTCTCCCTTTGGAGTCTTGGATGGGAGGTGTGAGATAATTGTATCTACTCCTGATCATTGCCTTCACTTCTATTTTTCAATTTAACCCATTGTATACAAATGGACTCTTCCATTGCTATATGTTGGACACATCCGTTTGTCATTTAAGGGGTATCAGGCCTATTTTTTCATTTTTATTCTATTTTTGACGGATAATTCTGTTAGCAAATAGTGCAGGCCCTGATCAGACGCCGCAGAATATGCGGCATCTGATCTAGGCCTGCACTGTTTGCAAGGTACCCCTTAAGGGTTTCCTGCATAAAATGGGTTAAAAATAAAATCTTATTCTACACTGTAGAATTTGACCAAAAACTGATCATCTGGACAAGTCCGTATGAAATTACCTTATCTTGCTGTTCACGACAACCCCTATCTTTGCAAACAGTGTAGATCCAGATCAGATGGCTTCTGAAGAAGCCATCTGATCAGGATCTACACTGTTTGGCATTCAGTTTATGAATTTGTAGCAATAAATAACGTCAAGTAATTTGATTGGTTGATAGACAGAAATGGGTGTGGCTTAAATGAATATTCAGCAAGATAAGGGTTCAGCTACAAACCTCTCTGCATACTGTGCACAAAATTCATTACCATACATTGACAGAAGTAGATCCGTCAAATTCAACGAAATTGATCGTGTGGATTTTGTTTGTTTGATTTGAGGTTTAACGACCCAGTCAACACTGTATAGGTCATTTTGGAGACGTTGCTTCCAATTTTGTGGGACTTTTACCCGACATTGAGATGAAATGACATCTCAAGCCCTGTCGCCCAATCAAACCAATAGGGTTTATTAGCGTGGACAGTCAGACTCACACGGCTTTGCCTGGGCAGGCTTAGATACACTAAGCAGTTTACCAGTACTTGTGTGTGGTCAGTTTCAGCTCTGGGTGGAAGCATCATGCAGCCCACCTATTTCTTCTAGCCCCGATGGGCGGGGGCCGATTGATCATGTGGACAATTAACTACAAACCTTTCTGCATACTGTGCACCCGATTCATCACCATAAGTTGACAGAAGTAGATCGGATTCATCTTTTGAAATGTTGGAAAATGACGAGTCATACAGTGGGGCGTGGCTACTGAATGGCCCATAGTTGAGGTAGTTAACTGTAATTAGAGCAAAAATAACCTAGTGTGAGTGAGTGAGTGAGTGTTTGAGTTTTACGTCTCACCAACAGCTAGGGTCATACGAAGACAGGACCTCGGTTTAAAGACTCATCCGAAAGTCTGGAGAAGCCCAGGATCGATCTTGTGACCCCTACAATAACCTAGTGTAATGTACAGAGGACCCTCATTATTTGTTCCCTATTATTGTGCCATTATAAAGAATTTGCAGTTATAAAGAATCCCAGTTAGAAGTATGATAGGTAATAAAAGTGTCTCAAAAAAATTCTAGGCCCAAAGGCTATAATTTGAACAAACTTGGTAATGGTCCACTAGATGAAGCTTAATACCAAATATCAAAGACCTGGGCCTTCGGGATTCAGACAAGAAGATTTTTAAAGGTTTTCTCTATATAAGCCTATGAAAAACCAAAGGGTCCCGGTGCGGGGGCATTTTTGGCCCCAGAGCTATAATTTGAACAATCTTGAAAGAGGTCCACTAGATGAAGCTTTACACCAAATATCAAAGATCTGGGCCTTGCGGATTCAGAGAAGAAGATTTTTAAAGATTTTCCATGTATAAGCCAATGTAAAACCAAAGGCCCCAGGGGTGGGGGCATTTTTGGCCCCAGGCCTATAATTTGAACAATCTTGGTAGAGGTCCACTAGGTGAAGCTTCATATCAAATAGCATAGACCAGGGCCTTGTGGTATTAGAGAAGAAGATTTTTTAATGATTTTCCCAAATTAAGCCTATGAAAAACCAAAGGGTCCCGGGGCGGGGGCATTTTTTGTCCTAGGGCTATAAATTGAACAATCTTGATAGAGGTCCAATAGATGAAGCTTCAAACCAAATATCTAAGACCTTGGCCTTGCAGTTTCTGAGAAGAAGATTTTTTTAAAGATTTTCCCTATATAAGCCTATGCAAAGCCAAAGGCCCCTGGGGCGGGGTCATTTTTGACCCCAGGGCTATAATTTGAACAATCTTAGTAGAGGTCCATTAGATGAAGCTTCAAATCAAATATCAATGACCTGGGCAATGCAGTTTCAGAGAAAAAAAGTTTTAAAGATTTCCCCTACATAAGCTTAGGTTATACCAAAGGCCCCCACAGCGGGGGCATTTTGCCCCCAGGGCTATAATTTGAACAATCTTAGTAGAGGTCCACTAGGTGAAGCTTCATACCAAATATCAAAGACCTGGGCCTTGTGGTTTCAGAGAAGAAGATTTTTAAAGGATTTCCCTATATAAGCCTATTAAAAACCAAAGGGTCCGGGTGGGGGCATTTTTGGCCTCAGGGCTATAATCTGTACAGTCTTGAAAGAGGTCCACTAGATGAAGCTTCACACCAAATATCTGGGCCTTGTGGTTTCAGAGTAGAAGATTTTTAAAGATATTCCCTGTATAAGCCTATGTAAAACCAAAGGCCCCCGGGGCGGGGGCATTTTTGGCCCCAAGGCTATAATTTGAACAATCCACCAGGTAAAGCTTCACACCAAATATTAAAGACCTGGGCCTTGTGGTTTCAGAGAAGAAGATTTTTTAATGATTTTCCCTATATAAGCCTATGTAAAACCAAAGGCCCCCGGGGCAGGGGCATTTAGGCCCCCTGGGCTATAATTTGAACAATCTTGGTAGAGGTTCACTGGATGAAGCTTCATACCAAATATAGAAGACCTGGGCCTGGTGGTTTCAGAGAAGAAGATTTTGAAAGTTTTCGTTTTAAAAAACTATTTTTAGCTCCTGTGACCTAGATGTGCAATGGACCAGAACCCTTTGAACAACTTTGAAAGGGGACCACCTAAGGATCATTCCTGTGAAGTTTGGTCAAAATCCGATCAGTGGTTTAGGAGATGTCATTTGAAGAAAAAGTTTACGCACACAGGCAAGCACACACGCACGACAGACGACGGACAAAAAGTGATCCCAAAAGCTCACCTCGTCACTACGTGACAGGTGAGCTAAAAATAGGCCTGGCACCCCTTATAGGACAAATGGACTTGTCCAACATATAGCAATGGAAGAGTCCCCTAGCATACAACTTGCAGTATATATATGGCGAACAGTGCCGACCCTGATCAGAAGGAATGCACTGCCTATCCGATGCGGTCTACACTGTATGTCTAATAACGATACCACCTTTAAAAGTCTAACAAGTTTAATTGAAAGCAAAGTTTAAGATAATCCCATCATGGTTCAATAACTCTGCTCGTGACCCGATGTTCTTCATACTTCAATTAACATAAAAAAAACTAGAATACTGTCGATGGTGTGCCATCGCAAATCCCCACGCTTTCTACAGAGGGGTCAAGTACCGAAAACCCCTCACCCTGGGCTCTAATTTGACCCCAGGGTCAAAATATTACCTGTATTATATTCTACTGATCATGCCCTTCAATTTGATATGCCACATGACTATGTTCCAAAAAGACTTAAATTTTGACCCTTTGACCCCTCCCCCAGGGCCCCAATCTGACCCCAGGGACAAAATTTTACTTGTATTGTATTCTACTAATCACCCCCCTCAATTTGATATTCCATATGACTATATTCGGTGAAATTTGAATTTTGACCCCCTGACACCCCCCCCCCACAAAGGTCCGACCCTTTGGGCATGACCCAGGGGTCACAGCCAAAATCCCGTTCAATATGTGTTACATATGTCATTAATTATCACTTATGCAAAGTTTGGTTTCAAAATCTATAAAATTGACTTTGAAATTGAATTTAATTGATATTTGACCTTTTGACCCCTCCCCAAGGCCCCTAGGGGCGGGGCCAAAAATAAATGTGACGTTGCACGCCCTCATCAAGTAAGGAAGCTGTGTACCGAATTTGCTTACATTCCGACCAGTGGTTAGGGAGGAGATAGCGTGACGGACGGATGGACGGACAGATGGACGGAGGCGTTCACAATATCCACGAATGCTTTTTTTTAAAAGCGTGGGGATAAAAGTAACCTTCATTTCTTAAATGACTATACATAGTTATGTGCATACATTTTTTATACAAGAACACCCACACTTATTAACCCATTTTGTACTAGAAACCTCAACATGGGTAGTTGGCAAACAGTGCAGGCCCAGATCAGACGCTGCAGAACATGGCGTCTTATCAGGGCCTACACTGTCTGCGAAAAGTTAAGCCATTTACCAAATAAAATTTGAAGAAAACACAACCTGACACCCCTTAATTTTGAAATGAACTCATGCTATATATAAGGAGGAAGATTCCATTTGGTACAAAAAGGGTTAACTTACGAATACTTACTTTGACTGACTTTGTTTCTTTTGTCTTCTTTAAATCCCGCTAAAGTCCCGGTACCAGACGACAATTTTCCCACCAGGGACCCAAGGGTGATAACTTTCTCTGTCTCACTCACTGTAAGAATAAAAACAAATACAGTCAACAACTCAATGACCTTTGGGACCGGGAATTTTTTACGGGAAAGGAGTAGTTTGAGCTACAAAGGGTGAGTCATAGTGCCAGGCAAGGAGGCATGATGGGAATGATTAATAGGAATGGGTACACCGGGCCCATTTTTCAGCCATTTTTCAAAGGGAGACAATTTTCGGGACTTTCTGTTCGCTTTTCTATAAAGACAGCCCCGCTGAAAAGTGGTCTACTCTTAAAGGAAAGAATTTGCTCCTGAGGAGCAAATTCTTTCCTTTAAGAGTTGACCCCTATTGACATGGGAGACAAAAATACTTTTTCAGGAGTTGCCTCCCCTGAAAGTGAATCCATTTCCCTTATGATACATCATTTTATAACAGAAAGCAATTTGTTGGTAAAACTAGACTTGTGGTTCTTTAATATGGGATTAAGACTAAATTTCGTAGCTAGCTAAAGGAACATTTTCAAACCTGTCTAATAACAGAGCATTCTTGTATTATCCGGCCCGCACACTAGTACTGGTAAACCGCTTAGAGGATCTAAGCCCGTCCAGGAACCGCGGTGGGAGGCGGGACCGTCTATGCTAATAAACCCTATTGGTTTCATTGGGCGACAGGGCTTGAGATGTCATTTCATCTCAATGTCTGGTAAAAGTCCCACAAAATTGGAAGCAACGTCTCCAAAATGACCTTTACAGTGTTGACGGGGACGTTAAACCTCAAATCAAACAAACAAAATCCATGTCCTGTCATTTTCTAGTAATGGGCCTCATAGAAGTGGTGGTCATAAACTGGACAGATGCACAGACTTGTATGCAGACTGCACAGATGGACAGAAAAGAATTCTGCCGAAGGCTATGTCGCTCCTGTATGGGCGAAAAGTCACTGAACCATGACATCTAGGTCAATGTCAAGGATGCCTGCATAAAATTTGTCACTCCTAGATGCAAACTTGTAGCAAGTATCATTACTGAAGCTCTTACCGTTTTCGAGAAAGGGACTCTTACATTAGGGTGAAAGTTAGGGTGGTCACAATAATTCCTAAAAAAACAGACATTACAATAACACATACATGTGCCATAGTGCACTTTCATTTCGCCAAAACGTCATTTGTCTGATGAAAATCAGTGATATTTTTCTTATTTATACTCCAAACACAGGTTTTGGGTGTTCATTAGAACCACCTTTTGAGGCAGTTCCAACCAGTACCTACAAAACAAAGGGTTGTGGGTGCTCATTAGAACCACATCATTGAGTTTGTTCTTGGTTTGTTTGGTTTGTATTGGAGTTTAATGGCCCAGTCTACACTATTTTAGGTCAATTTTGAGCCGGTCAGTTTACCTATCCACACTTTTCCTGGGCAGGCTTATACATAAGCAGTTAACCAGTACAGTGTACATTCTTTCGCCAGAAACTGACAACTGCCCTTCTTGAATCAGCGGAAGGGAGAGAATGACCGTAGAAAAGAGTTCATGGTCAATCTCCACGAAAGAATGTTGCCGACCCTGGCAGGTAGCGAACCCGCGTCCTCCTGATCACCAGTCAGACGCGCATCCGACTGAGCTCCCAAGGTCGGCTGAGGCGGTTCTAACGAGTACCTACAACCTATGAATTGGAGCAGTAATATGAAAAATAATGTACACCCTGTTCATGCCAGTTTTCTCTTTATAAAGTTGGGTTCTTTACATGACTTGTTAGCTTGATTCTGATATCTCACCTTGCTAGAGGAGGTGTTGTTTGTTTGATATGAGGTTTAACGTCCCCCGTCAACACTGTAAAGTCATTTTGGAGACGTTGCTTCCAATTTGGTGGGACATTTACCCGGCATTGAGATGAAATGACATCTCACGCCATGTCGCCCAATCAAACCAATAGGGTTTATAAGCATGGATGGTCCGACACTCACACCACTTTGCCTGGGCAGGCTTAGATCCTCTAAGTGGTTTACCAGTACTTGTGTGCGGGTCGGTTTCAGCTCTGCGTGGAAGCATCATGCAGCCCATCTATTTCTTCAAGCCCCGACGGGCGGGGGCCATCTAGAGGAGGTGTAACAAAGACCATGTTTCCTTAAGGGGAATGGGAACACCTGGCAA
This sequence comes from Lucinisca nassula, assembly GCA_963580285.1. Classification (NCBI taxonomy): domain Eukaryota; kingdom Metazoa; phylum Mollusca; class Bivalvia; order Lucinida; family Lucinidae; genus Lucinisca; species Lucinisca nassula. The sequence goes on along the minus strand of OY757017.1, from coordinate 3,822,568 downwards.
ATTTGCTCAGGAGCAAATTCTTTCCTTTAAGAGTTGACCCCTTTTGACATGGGAGACAAAAATACTTTTGCAAGAGTTGCCTCCCCTGAAGGTGTATCCGTTCCCCTTAAAAACTCACCAATTCCGTCATTATCAGGATTGAGAACACACAGTGCAGTGGTGCCGTCATCTCTTCTGTTCAGGAAACTTAACTGAAACAGAAAGAAAATCCAAGTAACAAGAATATTGTTTAATGCTCTGCATGCTGGTTTTTTTTTTTGGCAGCAGACGACGTTTTGAAAAATTTTTCTAATTTTTCCCAGAAAACATGATTTGACATCTTATGCAAATTGTCTCCTATGGAGACAATTTGCTATGGAGACAATTTGCACGAGATGTCAAATCCCGTTTTCTGGGGAAAAAATAACAAAAAGATCAACAATTTGTCGTCTGCTGAGTTAGCCTAGAGAGTGGTAAAGATTGAGAGTACACAATATAGAGTTATTTCACAAGCTAAATATCCTTTTGGAGTAGCTCATCATCATCGCCAACAGATTTTTGATTAACGTGCAGGTACAGGGGCAATGTCTTCATAAGTGGGCCCCACTTCCAGGTAGCTGGCTTGCTGCACGCATGGCAGATCTTAACCAGATCTCCAGGCTTGTCTATCATGAGGGTCGGTAGCAGAGAACTTCCATTCTCTGCAATCTCTTTCTGTCAGCTGCTTCCAGGTCATCTTGGACCTTCAAGTCCCCCGCTTTCCACCTACCTGTACATCACAGGCAGTCTTGACTGCACCGTTGCAGCGTTCCACATGTCTGTACCAGCGGAGCCTTCTCTTTTTCAGGATGAGGTCCAGAACCTCAATGCCCCGTCACTCAAATAACTCACTGGACCTGATGGTGACAATGTCCTGTGGCTTGACATTGCAGATCTGTCTGATCATTGCACTGTCATTCCGCTGAAGACGTTGGAGGTTTGGCTTTGTCAATGGCCATGTCTCACTGGCATGGAGCATTGTGCTCCGCACACAAGAGCTGTACACATGGCCACGTGTCTTGAACGAGAGGTGGCAGGAAGAGAGAACTGGTAGCAACTCCTTGAAATTCTTCCAGGTTGTTTTCACACATGATGTGGTTGAAAGGTCCCAACTGGCCTGTACTCTGCAGGATGTCCAGACCTGTACCACAGATCATGATCTTTGTCTTTCCTGCATTCACTCTCAGCCCTTTCACCTCCATTGCATCTTTCCAAGTTAAGAGCCTCCAGACACATTCCTCAATGGGATTCAGCTATGATTACAAGGTCATCAGCATACAGAGCCTCCCAGGGGACTCCAGAGCGGAACTCGCATGACAAGGCTTCAAGCACAATGATGAAAAGCAGTGGGCTGAGAACAGAGCCTTGATGAACACCCACGTTCACTTCGAATTCCTCACAGTAACCATCACCAACATGGACACAGCTCCGAGCATTAGCATACATCCCTTGGACCAGTGGCACAATCCACTCATCCACTGCAAGTTTTCTTAGTGCCCACCAGATGACTTTACGAGGCACTTGACAAAATGTCTTCTCCAGGTCTACAAAAGCCTTGTAGAGTCTCCTGTTGGCCGCCCGATACTTCTCTTGCAGCTGCCGTAAAACAAAAATTGCGTCTGTTGTGCCTCTTCCTGTTGGCCGCCAGATATTTCTCTTGCAGCTGCCGTATTGGCTTATTTACAATAATTTTGCAGAAAATGAGTAAGGTAAGTAACAAAATTTATGTGAGTGAGTGTGTTTGAGTTTTACATCCCACCAACAGCTAAGGTCATTCAGAGTTGGAACTCAGTTTAAAGACTCGTCCAAAAGTCTAGAGAAGCCCGGGATCGAACCCCTGACCCCTGGTTTATGTGGCGAGTAGCTTAAGCACTACATCACAGAGGCTTCTAATTTATGTGAACTGACTCTCAAAGAGCGGTCTCTCAGATTACAAAGTTAACCCTAAATATGCCAATCATAAAAACTGTTGTCTGCTTTCTTCTCTGGTGGTTCCTTTACAAGTCAATGTTACAAACAGTACGGACCCAGATAAGACTGCTCCTGTAAGAGCAGTCTGATCATGATCCACAAAGTTTGCATGTATGCAAAATACAGTAGAACTTCAATGGCTGGAACACCGATGGCTCGTTTACCATGGATGCGTCGAACCCATTCTTGAGCCCCTAACGAAATCCTCTACATAACAAATAGTGGGGGATAATTAAGGAGATTTTAGTCTTTTATCTTGCAAATGTATGCTGTGTGCTCGATGAGGCGATTCTAATGAGTTCACACAGCATACATTTTCATTATACAACACAGAAAAAATGTCTAAAAGTATCTCGTTATGCCTCCTGATAGTAACCTCAGTCGGTCGAACTACCCCTGTCTCGAACAGATTTTCGAGGTCCCAAAGGTGTTCGAGCCATTGAAGTTCGACTGTAGGTTTGAAAAATTTGCACTAAGATGCAGCAGACAGCATAAACAGACAACATTTTCAGATGCAGTTTTTCTTGGCCTCTTACCCCTCCCTTGTCCTGCTGAGCCCGGATATGTATTATCTTCCAAACAATGTAGATCCAGATCAGATGGCTTCTTCTGAAGAAGCCATCTGATCAGGATATGCATTGTTTGTCCTTCAGGTTATGAATTTGTTGCAATAATTTGCATCAAGTAATCTGATTGGTTGATAATCAGTAGTGGGTGTGGCATATTTAAATATTCAGCAGGACAAGGATTAACCCATTTAGTACCAGAAACCCCCAAACTGGTACCATGGCAAACAGTGCAGCCCCAGATCATCAGGGCCTTTTTTTCCCAACAAATTTTGAAGAAAACCCAACCTGCCACCCCTAAATTCCAAAATAGATTCCTGCCATAATAGAAGGAGGAAGATTCCATATGGCACAAAAAGAGTTAAGGGTCAGTTCATGGTCAAAATCATGGACTTTTTCAACTTTTATTATTAGACTTTATTTCTACTGGGAAGAATGTTTTAGACTATGATCTACAGTACCTATGTGCGTCAGTAGCTCAGTCAGATGCGCTTCTGACTGGTGATCAGGAGGATTCGGGTTCGATACCTGATGGGGTCGGCAACACTCTTTCATGGAGACTGATCATGAAATTTTTTCCACGGTCATTCTCTCCCTTGCACTGATTCAAGAAGGGCAGTTATCAGTTGATGGCGAAAGAATGTGCACTGTACTAGTTAACCTCTATTATATAAGCCTGCCCAGGAAAAGTGTGGGTAGGTAAACTGACCGGCTCAAAAGCTGACCTAAAAGTGTGTTGACTAGGCCGTTAAACTCCAAAACAAACAAATAAACAGTACCTGTGCTTGTGGAGCTCTGATGGTCAACATTTCAGCAGCCTCTCTGGCGGCAGCTTTAGCCTGGGCAAGAATCTCTTCAGGGGTCAGATTGTCAGGGAAAGCCTCATACCTCCCAATACTGAAAATATGGAAATACCTGAACCTATAAAATGCCAGTCAAGACAATTGTCGTCTGCCGGCATGACAATTGTCGTCTGCCGATTACTTTAAAAGTCATTTTTTGCAAACAGTGTGGACCCAGATCAGACTGTTCCTCTAGAAGCAGTCTAATCTGGGTCCACACTGTTTGCCTGTATGCAAAAATAGTTTTAAAAAGTTGGCAAAAATATGGAAATACTTTAACTCATAAAATGCCAGTCACGACAATTGTCGTCTGCTTTGTCATCTGCCGGTTACTTTAAAAGTCATTTTGCAAATAGTGTGGACCAAGATCAGACTGCTCCTCTAGGAGCAGTCTGATCAAGGTCCACACTGTTTGCCTGTATTCAAAAATATTTTTAAAAAGTCAGCAGACGACATAATCAGACGCCATTTCAGATGTAGTTTTTCTCGGCGTCTTAATGGTTAAATATATTAGAACCTTCTTATAACACTGCTATTGGGGTCTAAAGCAGAAATTGTATCAGTTAACCAATTTTGTACTGAATTGGTTCTTCCACCTTATTTATAGCAGGACTCTATTTTGAGATCAATGGCTGTCAGGTTCAGTTGTTATTTGATTTTTTTTTTTTTTTCAGAAAATGGCTGAAACCAAAGATGGCCCAAAACAGACACTGCATATTGCTGTGTCTCATCTGGACCTGCACTGTTGGTCAGAGTCTCATTCTTTAACATTTGTGGACGCCAATGTCAGGGTTAGTTTTCGTTCCAGTGCACTAAAAACGACCATTTATGGTCATTTTTCTGCACAATCTATACATTTTTAGGATCCATCTATCTAAAACTGTGTTTTATCATATGATGTCGCATCTGAGAATGTAATAACGCCATGTGATAAATTTAATAATCCACTAGTGGATTAAATATGCAAATTAATTAGATATGCCCCGTAACGTTACATATACAACGTCCATCTCGATGTCGCGTTTACTAATGGCAGAATATTGACATTTTTGTACAAAAATCTGGAATTAATACGTTTTAAATGTCATATGATAAATAGAATCTTGCATTCATACTCATGTATTATTGATTTTATTAAACTCGTTGAGGAAAAGGCATAAAATGCTCAGCAAATATCCATATCGTTGTCGTGTTTACTAATGGTGGAATATTAACATTTTTGTACAAACATCCAGAATTAAATATGTTTTGAATGTCATATGATAAATAGAATCTTGCATTCATACTCATGTATTATTGAAATTATTAAACTTCTTGAGGAAAAGGCATAAAATGCTCGGCAAAGCCTTGCATTTTATCCCTTTTTCTCAACTCGTTTAACAAATTCAATAATACATGAACACTCATGAAGATCCTCTATATGAAGTGTGTTATAAAGAGGTACAGTGTACTTTCTAGAACAGTTAACTTTTGACCACTTATATGACCTTTAAACTAACAAGACTTTGAACAACCCTGTCTATTTAGGGGAGAACTGTCATGAAAATTGTCACACACGTCACCGTAAAACGAAATCTGCTGCTGTCAAAAAAGGATTTACCTCCCAAAATGACAATTTTCATGACAGTTATCCCCATTCTAATGCACTTATTCACTTCGAACTATTTTGTACATAGCGGCAACCCACTGTGAGCTGCGTAAAACCAAATGGCAGCCCATGAAAAGTGACGTTACGTGATGACGTCGGATTTCCGACAGTAGTTTCAATCAGATGTCACGTTACATATGCAAGTGCATTAGAATATTTCTTCAGAAGCAGCAGACCGAGCTTGTCCTACATTATATACACAGCCACTACCTTATGTCCAAAGTTTGACTGGCTTACTATACCTGTCTCTTTCTTTAGCTTTCTTCTGGTAAGTCAGATCTTGAGCATTGAGTGTTTCAACGACAGCACTAGTTTCATCTTGTTTCGTCACTCCTAACTCATCCATTGTTAAACTACACATTATAGCCAGGTTCTTCTTCATACTAATTAGTTTGTCCTGTAATACATTAAGTTTTTGCTGTTATACAACTGCTTATGCTGTAATACATTTATAGTTTATTCTGTTATTCCTATAACTGCCTATTCTGTAATACATAAGGTTATCCTGTTATACATAATTTTATCCTGTAGTACACTATTTAATTAGGGCCCCGCACTGAAAGTGTGGGTGCCCTATAGTAATCACTCTGTCCGTCCGTCTGTCTGTCTGTCTGTCCGTCCACAAATTTTCCTACTCCTCTGATAGCGCTGCCGGGGCCCTAGTCAGTTTCACTGACAGCTCTAGTCCTGTAATACTAACTACTTTATCCTGTGATATTCATTATTGTTATACTGCAAAGAAATTTCCAGGTTTTTGATTGGACAACATAAGGGCAATCATTTTCCATAACAATGTGAGCAATTGTTTGGAGTTACATGGTCAAGTAAACACTATCTAGGTCATATCAAGCTAGTCTGTTTCTCCAAGTGCATTTGTCCTGGGCAGGCTTAGACATTAACCGTTAAGCAGTATAGTGTATATTTTATGTTAGAAACTGACAACTGCCCTTCTTGAATCAGTGGAAGGGAAAGAATGGCCATAGAAAAGATTTTATAATGGAATATTCAATTCAGAACAAAAATGGTGATTAATGGACACTCGGGGGCTTGTTTTATAGTAAAAATTAAATTCCTTGGTGTATTGTGATCTTATTACAGAGAGTATGGTATTTGAAAATAGAGAATACCAGATTCAAGTCATTTGATATCATGTTTATCAGGCAAGGCTTCGAGAACGCTTTTAGAATCGCGAGGCTTGCCAAGCGATTCTACATGTGTTCTCAAAGTCTCGAAACCAAGGCTTCGAGAACACTTGTAAAATCGCGAGGCTTGCTGAGCGATTCTACATGCATTCTCGGAGCCGAGCCTCATAAACTCGATATCAAATGACACAAATCTGGTATTCTATTTATCAGTTAATGCCCTTGTATACTCTTTAAATTTTTGCCAATTTCTCCAGCAGTCCAGTTCACAGAGGTGCAATGTCAAGTTGACCTGATAAAGCTCACTTGTCCTGCAATAGCATATGTTTATCAGTTCAAGGTGTTACAATGCAATTAATATAGGGGGTAACTGATAATGATGCTAATAACAACAGGCCGAGGCCCCGAACTTGTAGAATGATGACAGCATACCATGCTGAGGAGTTTCATCCCACTCTGTAACAATCTCTTCGCTTCTTTGTAGTAAATTGTCTCTGGACGGTTGTAGGTCATAGCATTCTTACACATCTGAACGAAATCTTTCTGCAAAATTTAAAATAAATAAAACTTCTTTACTTTATTAAGCTGAAAATTAATGTTTTAAACCTGAAAAGGACACAGTCTGGCTTGGGGGTTATTGTAATCATTGCAATACCCATCTGATTGTGAAGTATGTGGCAGAAATTTAGATTGATCGCATTTCGATAACGCATCCGTGAAGCATAGTTCATCTCTTTCATATTTCAAAAACGTACATTTTTCTGATGAAAATTTGTGATTTGTTTCTTATTTTTACTTCATTGGTTGAGGGTGCTCGGTAGAACTGCCTCATTTCAAAATATAGGGGTGTCAGAATGATTTTTTTTTTAATTTATTTTGAAAACGGCTGAACTTTTTGCAGTGCAGACCCTGATCAGATGCAGCATTGCACATTCTTTCACCAGAAATTGACAACTGCCCTTCTTGATTTAGCAGAAGGAAGAGAATTACCTGAGAAAATATTTCATGATCCATCTCTATGAAAAAATGTTAAAGAACTTATCAGCAGTTCAAAGCAATGCTAGCTATATGGGCTGCACCATGCTTCCACGCAGAGCTAAATCCAACCCGCACACGAGTACTGGTAAACCGCTTAGAGGCTCTAAGCCTGCCCAGGCAAAGCGGTGCGATTCGGACCGTCCATGCTTATAAACTTGATTGGTTTCATTGGGAGGAAGGGCTTGAGATGTCATTTCATCACGTCGCGTAAAAGTCCCACAAAATTGGAAGCAACATCTCCAAAATGACCTTTACAGTGTTGACGGGAACGTTAAATCTCAAATCAAACAAACAAAACAAAAGCTTAAAGAGCTTGTTTGTAGTCAAATTGATAACTGTTCTAATAAGTAGTGGTATTTTTGTTGAAAAAATAAGAGCAGCTTTTGTTCCGCAAAGTTATTAGCATTTTTGGCCATATTTAATGATAATTTTTTAATGGTGTTAACTAACGATGTTGTTAGTTTTGAACAACTGGGCCCTAGCAGAAATTGAACCCCTGATCTCATGAACACCAGGGGCCAGTTGTTCAAAACTAAAGTTGTCAAAGCATTGATAGCTTAACAAGCTCGTTAGTGGTCATATTGTTTACTGTTCTAGCAAGTTTAATAAGTAAAATTACAGAAGCTGCTCATATTTTTACAGCAAAAATTTTAGCATATTTGAAATAATAAATGATCAAAATTTTAACGAATTGTTAACTAAGGACATTAGTTTTGAACAACTGAGGCCAGTTGTTCAAAGCATCGTTAGCTTAACAAGCTCGTTAGTGATTGAATTGTTAACTGTTCTAGCTAGTAGAATATCGAAAATTTTGGTATTTTTCTGAAAATTTTAGCATATTTGCTTTATTTGATGATCAAAGTTTTAACAAATACGTTAACTAACGACATCATTAGTTTTGAACAACTGGGCCCTGGCCCCTGACCACTGACGAGCTCGATAAACTAATGATCCCTTGAACAAATGTGCCCAGAAACCTACCTTATAGTCAATGATTGAATCATACTGGTCATTTTCAATCTTGCTCTCCATGGTGCTGAAATCCATTGGATTAAGTATAATAGACGAATACCCCGGGGCTATGGTGTCGTTGACTGGAAAAGCGAAGAACCCATTGAGGTCTTTCCTGAAAAAAAAAAACAATGTATACAATGCAGTAGACGAAGAAACTTGTGCTACCAGTATCATATAACATCAGTGTTTTGTTTGTTTGAGGTTAAATATCCCTGTCAACACAGCAGTCGAACTTCAATGGCTCGAACACCTTTGGACCCTCGAAAATCTGTTCGAGACAGGGGTAGTTCCAGCCACTGAAGGAGACTGCCAGGAGGTATACGATATACTTTTAGTTATCTTTTCGGTGTTTTATAATGAAAATGTATGCTTTGTGTACCCATTAGAATCGCCTCATCGAGGCGATTCTAATGAATACACACATCATACATTTGCAAGATAAGAGACGAAAATCTTCTAAATTACCCCCAACTATTTCTTATGTCGAGGATTTCCCTAGGGGCTCAAGAACGGGTTCGACCCATCCATGGTAAACGAGCCATCGGGGTTCTAGCCATCGAAGTTCTGCTGTATTTAGGTCATACCATTCCTGTTATTTAAGAAACAGATCAGCTCTAGCAGTGATTTGTTGAGTAATAAATCACTGTTAAGAGGTCAGTTGTATGGTTTGTTTGTTTTATTTGAGGTTTAACGTCTCCATGAACACTGTATTGGTCATTTTGGAGACGTTGCTTCCAATTTTGTGGGACTTTAACCTGACATTGAGATGAAATGACATCTCAAGCCCTGTCACCCAATAAACCCAATAGGGTTTATAAGCATGGACGGTCTGATTCGCACCACTTTGCCTTGGCAGGCTTAGATCCTCTAAGCAGTTTACCAGTATTCGTGTATGGTTGGTTTCAGCTCTGCGTGGAAGCATCATGCAGCCCATCTATTTCTTCAAGCTTCAATGGGCTGGGAACCGGAGTTGTAAGGTAGATCAACTATTTTTGTTACACCCATCAATATGGGACAATTTTCTAATATTTAAGAAAACTAAAAAATTCTAACTAGTTCTGGAGTACCTTGACCATATTTCCCAAAGCTCCAGATATTCTTATACACATGAACTCCATTGAGGTTTTGTCAAATCAAATCAATCATAAAAGTTCAGGTTCTACCTGGTACAAATATCTGAACCTGAGTCTTTAACATTAAAAATTTCTTAGTCTTTGACCTTGACCTTGAAGTCAAAGGCATGAGTGGGGGTAGTGCTGAATAAAACTTTGCAACTATATCTATCAATATACTAAATATGAACCAAATCCATTGTATGCTTTGGAAGATATGAGCTCTTAAATAATAAGGTTCTATCTGGTACAAATAGCTTAACCTGAGCGGCCCACAGCCATCGGGGCTTTAAGAAATAGAAGGACTGCATGATGAGCTGAAACCAACCACACGCAAGTACCGAAGCAAAAAATGGAAGGTTGAAGAAAATTTGGGGTCCAAACAACATCCGTGTTATATCTGAATTCGTGTTACAACCAATCGTGCTCAAACGGGGCTGAGGTGAACTGGTAAATGGCTTAGAGGATCTAAGACTGCCCACAAAAAGCGGTACGAGTCGGACCGTCCATGCTTATAAAACCCTATTGTTTCATTGGGCAACAGGGTTTGAGATGTCATTTCATCTACATGTAAATGTCGGGTAAAAGGCCCACAAAATTGGAAACGTCTCCAAAATGACCTATACAGTGTTGACGGGGACGTTAAACCTCAATTCAAACAAAAAACAAAAACCTTAACCTGAGTCTATGTCTGTGACCTTGAGTGGGGGTATGGCTGAATAAAACTTTGCACCTATATATATTATCATACCAAATATCAACCAAATCCATTGTATGCTTTGGAAGATATGAGCTTTTACATAATAAGGTTCAACCTAGTACAATGTACAAATACCTTAACCTGAGTCTTCAACATTAAAAATTCCATAACCTTGAAATTGAGGCCATGGGCATGGGTGGGGGTACTGCTGAATAAAACGTTGGACCTATATCTATCATCATCCCAAATATGAACCAAATCCATTACATGGTTTGGAAAATATAAGCTCTTAATGTACTTTAAAATTAGTTTTTGCAAACAGTGTGGACCCGGATCACATGGCTCCTGCTGATCTGGGTCCAAACTGTTTGCCTGTATGCATAAGTATTTTTAACAAGAATTCCGCCGAAGGCTATGTCGCGCCTGTTAGGGCACATAGTCATCGAACCATGATATGTAGGTCAAAGTCAAACATAGATGCTTGCACAAAAGATTCCATTCTCAAATGCAAGCTTGTACTAAGTATCATTAATCAAGCTCTAATAATTCTTGAGAAATGAACTCAACCATTAGGGTGAACGCCAGGGTGGTCGCAATATTTTACAAAGTCAGTGAACCATGAAATTTAGGTCAAGGTCAAATATGGATGCTTGCATTTAAGTTGCCATCCCCAAATTCAAGTTTGCACCAAATATCATTAATGAAGCTTTTATAAATCTTGAGAAATAAACTTGACCATTAGGGTGAACGCTAGGGTGGTCGCAATATTTTACAAAGTCAGTGAACCATGAAATATAGGTCAAGATTAAATATGGATGCTTGCATTTAAGTTACCATCCCCAGATTCAAATTTGTACCAAATATCATTAATGAAGCTCTTATAGTTCTTGAGAAATAAACTTGACCATTAGGGTGAATGCTAGGATGGTCGCAATATTTTACAAAGTCAGCGAACCATGAAATGTAGGTCAAGGTCAAATATGGATGCTTGTATTCAGGTTGCCATCCACAGACACAAGTTTGTACCACATATCATTAATGTAGCTCTTATAGTTCTTGAGAAATAAACTTGAACCTCAGGGTGAACGCTAGGGTGGTCGCAATATTTTACAAAGTCAGTGAACCATGAAATGTAGGTCAAGGTCAAATATGGGTGCTTGCATGTAAGCTGTCATCCCCAGATACAAGTTTGTACCAAGTATCATTAATGAAGCTCTTATAGTTCTTGATAAATAAACTTGAACCTCAGGGTGAACGCTAGGGTGGTCGCAAATGTTGACGCCTTGACAATGGACGAACGAACGGACGCACGGATGGAAAACCGGGCGCCTATATCGCGCCATGCTAATAGCAGGCGCAACAAAAATTATGCACAAAACTGCAGCAGACGACATAAGCAGACGACATTTTCAGATGTAGTTTTTCTCGGCGTCTTAAGGGTCAGTATCACCTACACTTGAAGTTTCTTCTGAATATACATCAGACTTTCTTTTAAAATTCCCTTCTCGTCATTAGGAACTTTATCAACTGAGCGTAGTCGCCGAGGTCGCAGCTCTTGGCTTGTGTTGCTGTCTTCATCAAGGTCAAGGTCTGGCCGTTTAAGCGGAGGCTCGTAACTGTCCTCGTCATCATCATCATGACTCACAAATGAAGAATCATCATCATCGTCATCTTTCAGTTCAGCTAATCTACCATCCTAGTGAAAAGAATAAAAGAATTTGGTCCAGGTGTACAAAGCTAAAATGTCAACATTGGGGCTTGGGGCTGCATGATGCTTCCACGCAGAGCTGAAACTGACCGCACACAAGTACTGGTAAACAGCTTAGATTGAGTTTGAGTGTTTGAATTTTACGTCTCACACACAGCTAAGGTAATACGGAGGTGGCACCTTGGTTTAAACACTCATCCGAAAGTCGGGAGAAGCCCGGGATCGATCCTGCGACCTCTGGTTTACAAGGCTAGTAGTAAAACCACTACACCACGGAGGCTTCTAAAACCACTTAGAGGATCTAAGCCTGCCAAGGCAAAGTAGTGCCAGTCGGTTCGTCCATGCTTATAAACCGTATTGGTTTCATTGGGCGGCAGGGCTTGAGATGTCATTTCATCTAAATGTCGGGTAAAAGTCCCACAAAACTGGAAGCAGTGTCTCAAAAATGACCTGTACAGTGTTGACGAAGACGTTAAACCTCAAATCAAACAAACAAAACCATATTGTTAAAACTTTGATCATTTAATATGGCAAGTATGCTGAAGTTTTGCTGTAAAACATTTGCAACAGCTACTCACATATTTTTCAGCAAAACACCAGGGGACAGTAGTTCAAAACTCACGATATTGTAAAAACTTTGATCATCATCAAATATGGCAACATACTAATATTTTTTCAGTAAAAATGTGAGCAGCTTTTCCACATCATTACTCCAAGAAACAAATGTTATAGCCTCTGTGAGGCGATTCTAACAAATATCTATAACATTTGTTTCTTGGAGTATTACCGTATTCGCCCTAATTACCGCACAGTGCGCTTAGTTTTTTCAAAATCATGTCATAAAATCATGGTGAAAAATCTACCTAATTAGCGCACACTTGATACGAAAACAACAGCTTCCAAGATGATGCATACTGATATTTAATGGGACAGAAAAAGATACTTAAGCAATGCCTTCACTGTTGGAAGAAATAATGGTAAGTTTTTATAGATTTACTATGAGAGCTTCAAGGGGGGATTACTGTAAAGTGTGCGCTTATGCATTTCGTTTTCAAAAATAGCTTTGGTGTGCGCTTATAGGAGCATGTGCGGTAATTAGGGCGAATACGGTAAATTACAAGAATCTTTCATGATTATGTATTGGATTTGTGCATTTCCAACCCGAGGGAAGCCCACGTCGCTCGAAATTGAAGCTAAGCCTTGAGCTAAGAATGCATTCCATTGATATTGTCGTTATAACGAGTTTTTCCTTTATAACAAATGTTGGTGTAAAGAGGGTTGACTGTATGTATAATGTGAGCTAATCCTATGGAGATACACTCCAACCTGTGTTAAGCAAGCACCTCAGGGATAATGAAAATGTGCTTGCTTAAGACAGGTGCTTGCTTAATACAGGCAACTTTTAATGCATTTGCCTTTTTTCGGGAACTAAATACCCGCTTGCTTAAGACAGGTTGCTTGTTTAATAGAGGTGGCCACTAAAACAGGTTTGACTGTACCTCATAATGTCTGCTTCTCTCCTTCTTTTTCTTCTTCTTTTTGTGTTTGTGTCTTTTCTCATCATGTGATGACTGACTGTAGACGTCTGGGGACTGCTCTTTATTTCCGCCAAGTTTAAACACAATCTTCAGAGGTTCTTTTTCTTCTGTAATAAACATAAGATTGGGGAGGAGTTGGATAAGGTGAGTGCCACAGAGCACATTGTAGTGCTTCGCTATGCAATGGTGCATCTCCAAAAAGCGCTTTGTAGTGCTTCATAACAGTGTTTGGTGCTGCCTCGTTCTACGTTGCATAGCAACTAGGCGAAACAAAATGGCGATGTCTGATGTGGCAACGTATTGTCTGTTTTAAGCATTTTTTTTTTTCTTCTCTATTTGAATGCAGGTCATTGTGCAGAAATGACAACAGAAAACAAAACCTATCACTGAAGCAAGCACTGCATTTTTTTCTGAGAATTTTTCTGGTTTGAAAATCGTTTCATTTTGGCAGACATTTTACAAAGCGCCTCCATCGAGCGGAGCGTTGCATAGCATGGACAAAGCGCTACAAAGCGATATAATTAAGCGCTCTCCTTATGCAACTCCCTCCAGGTACTTTGTGACACAGTACATTAATCTTTCCTAGCTCCAGTCAATAGCTCGAGCACCTTAAGACAACAAAAATCTGTTCGAGACACTGGAGTAGTTCAAGCTACTGATGGCTACTTCCAGGTTGGTTGGTTGATTTGAGCTTTTAACATCCCCGTCAACACTATACACATCATTTTGGAGACATGGATTCCAATTTTGTGGGACTTTTACCTGACAATGAGATGAAATGACATCTCAATTAAAACAAATAGAGTTTATAAGCATGGACGGTCCGACTCGCACTGCTTTGCCTTGGCAGGCTTAGTTAGTTAGTGTTTGAGTTTTTCGTCCCACCAACAGCTAAGGTCATACGGAGTCGGGACCTCAGTTTAAAGATTCATCCGGAAGTCTGGAGAATCCCGGTATCGATCCTGCGAACCCAGGTTTACAAGGTGAGTAGCTTAACCAATACACCACGGAGGCTTCTACCTGGGCAGGCTTAGATCCTCTAAGCGGTTTACAGGTACTCTTGTGCAGACAACATAATATCTTATGTGCACAAGAAATCATCTTGTGCACACAAGAAATCATCTTGTGCACACAAGATTATATCTTGTTCGCACAACTTAATATCTTCTGCACACAAGAAATCTTGTTTGCACAACATAGATGTTGTGTGAACAACATAATATCTTATATATGTGTTTGATTAAATTGCACTAACATGATAATATGTTGTGGGAACAAGATATTAAGTTGTGCAAACAAGTTATTATCTTGTGCACACAAGATATTATGTAGTCTGCACAAGAACTAAGTTGTGCAAAGAAGATAATATGTTGTGCGAACAAGATAATATGTTTTGGTGAACAAGATAATAACTTTTGCGCACAAGAAAATATCTTCGGCGCACAAGATATGTTGTTGTGCAAACAAGATAATAAGTTGTGCCCACAAGATATTATGTTGTCCGCACAAGATCTCAGTTGTGCGAACAAGATAACATCAAAGACCTGTGCCTTCTGGTATCAGATAAGATGATTTTTATAGTTTTTTTTTCCTATATGTTAAACCAGCGGACACTGGGATGGGCCATTTTTGATCCCAGGGCTATTGGTAGAGGTTAGCTAGATGAAGCTTCATACAAAACATCAAAGATCTGGGCCTTCTGGTTTCAAACAAGAAGATTTTTAAAGGGTTTCCTTGCATTAGTCTATGCAAAACCAGTGGGTCCCGGGGCAGGGCCGTTTTGGCCGCAGGGCTATAATATGAACAATCATAGTAGAGTTCCACTAAATGAAAAGTCATACCAAATATCAAAAACCTGGGCCTTCTAGTTGCAGACAAGAAGACTTTTAAAGGTTTTCCCTATATAAGTCTGTGTAAAACCGGAGGGCCCCAGGGTGGGGCCATTTTTTACCCTTAAGGTTATAATTTGAACAATCTTGGTACAGGTCTGCTATATGAAGCTTCATACCAAACATCGAACCCGGGCCTTCTGGTTTCAAACAAGAAGATTTTTAAAGGGCTTCCAAGTGGGCCCCGGGGTGGGCCATTTTTGGCCCCATGGCTAAAATAGAGGCCCACTAGATGAAGCACAAGAAGCTTTTTGAAGGTTTTCCCTATTTAAGTCTAAGTAAACCCCCGGTGGCGCCCGAGGCAGGGCAATTTTTGGCCCAAGGGCTATAATATGAACAATCTTGGTAGAGGTCCACTAGATGAAGCTTCATACCAAATATCAAAGACCTGGGCCTCAGTGGTTTCAGACAAGAAGATTTTTAAAGGCTTTCCCTATTTATAAGTCTATGTAAAACAGGTGGGCCCTGATGCGGGGACTTTTTTTTTGGCCACAGGGCTACACTTTGAACAATCTTGGTAGAAGGGCTATAATTTGAACAATCTTGGCAGAGGTCCACTAGATGAAGCTTCATACCAAATATCAAAGATCTGGGCCTCTGATTTCAGACAAGAAGATATTTAAAGATTTCCACTAGATGAACAATACTGGTAGAGGTCCACCAGATACAACTTCATACCAAATATTAAATACCTGGGCCTTCTGTTTTCAGACAAGAAGATTTTTTAAAGAGTTTGCCTATATAAGTCTATATAAAAACAATGGGCCTCAGTGCAGGGACATTTTTGGCCCAAGGCTATAATTTGAACAATCTTGGTAGAGGTCAACTATATCAGGCTTCACGCCAAATATCAAAGACCTAGGCCTTCTTGTTTCAGATGAGAAGATTTTAAAGGTTTTCCCTATATAAGTCTATGTAAAACCGTTGGGTCCCGGCACTGGGGCATTTTTGGCCCCAGGGCTATAATTTGAATGCTCTTGGTAGAGGTCCATTAGACACAAATTCATACCAAATATCAAACATCTAGGCCTTCTGGTTTCAGACAAGAAGATTTTTAAAGTTCTGACAATATAAGTCTATGTAAAACTGGTGGTCCCGAGCACGGGAGCATTTTTGGCCCCAGGGCTATAATTTGAACAATCTTGTAGAAGTCCACTAGATGAAGCTTCATACCAAATATCAAAGACCTGGGCCTTGTGGTTTCAGAGAAGATTTTTTTAAATTTATATAAACAAACAAGAAAGCAGTCTGAGGGACAGCCAAATCCCCCGCCGCACTTTGTATTAGGCTCAACCTTGTGACCTTCAACTGTGACCTTGAGTTGGCATTGTTTATATGTCAGTTCTGCACATCAGCTCACTGAGGGGGTATATTTCACAAAAAGTTGTATGAAAATCCTTCAAGGGGTAAAGGAGATATGGAACGGACACAAAAGTCCAAGTTTCAAACTCATGACCTTCACCTGGGACCTTGATCTTGAGTGGGCATAGTTTATTTATGTGTTCTGCACATCAGCTCACTGAGGGGGATAATTGAGCAAAATTAATGAGAATCCTTGCAGGGGTAAAGGAGTGGACACAAAATTCAAAGTTTCAAACTCTTGACCTTCAAATGTGACCTTGACCTTGAGTCCGCATGGTTCATTTATGGGTTCTGCACATCAGCTCACTAAAAAGAATATTTGACCAAAGTTTAATGAGAATCCTTCCAAGGGTAAAGGAGATATAGAACGGACACAAAAGTTCAAACTCTTGACCTTCAAATGTGACCATGACCTTGAGTCAGCATGATTCATTTATGGGTACTGCACATCAGGTCACTGAAAAGAATATTTGACCAAAGTTTAATGAAAATCCTCCAAGGGTAAAGGAGATATGGAACGAACACAAAATTCAAAGTTTCAAACTCTTGACCTCCAAATGTGACCTTGACCTTGAGTCGGCATGATTCATTTATGGGTTTTGCACATCAGCTCACTGAAAAGAATATTTGACGAAAGTTTAATGAAAATCCTTTCAAGGTTAAAGGAGATATGGAACGGACACAAATTTCAAAGTTTCAAACTTGTGACCTTCAACTTCATCAGCTCACTCATATATTCATTACGATAACACACCCGTGCGACATAGTGCATTTTTTCACATCTCCAAAATGGCTACTTTTCTGACGAAAATCCTTGATATTTTTCTTATTTATACTGCAAACATAGGTTTTGGGTGCTCGTTAGAACCGCCTCAATGAGGCGGTTCTAACGAGTACCCACAACCTATGTCTGGGAGCAGAAATAAGAAAAATAATGAATACCCACCTAAACCCCAGTTTTCTCTATATAAAGTGGGGTTTAGGGGGGTCTTCATTTTACGGACTTGTTCACGTGATGGCACAAAATCTATGCAGCCCTAGAGGTGGACATGTTTTTCTGGAACTTAACATGTAACAGATTAGTCACCAACATGGTATCTATATATCCTTTGGGACCATCTCATTTTGTAACAAGACTGTAACTACTATTTTTAACCCTTTTTGTACCAAATGGAATCTTCTTCCTTATATATAGCGTGAGTCCATTTCAAAATTTAGAGGTGTCAGGTTGTGTTTTCTTCAAAATTAATTACAAAAATGGCTGAACTTTTTGCAAACAATGGAGGCCCTGATCAGACACCGCTGAACGCCGTTTTGGGGTTTCTGGTACATAATGGGTTAATCGAGGCATTGTTTGTTTGTTTGTTTGATTTGAGATTTAACATCCCCGTCAACATTATAAAGGTCAATTTTGAGACATTGCTTCCAATTTTGTGGGACTTTTACCCGACATTGAGATGAAATGACATCTCAAGCCCTGTCGCCCAATGAAACCAATAGGGTTTATAAGCATGGATGGATTGAGGCATTGATGATTGTCTCTGTGTGTAGGCTGGGAAAGGGGACTCATTCGTTAAGCCCTTAAATGCATGTACTCTAAACAATGCAGACCCTAATAAGAGGCCCTTTATTTGGCGTCTGACCGGGATCTACCCTGGTTGCCATTTCCAGTCCAGATTGATTATACAGGTAAAGCTTGGAAGAATCTCTGATATGTATACTCTTGGTGAACGAATGTTTGTTTGTTTGTTTGATTTGAAATTTAACGTCCCCGTCAACATTATAAAGGTCAATTTTGAGACATTGCTTCCAATTTTGTGGGACTTTTACCCGACATTGAGATGAAATGACATCTCAAGCCCTGTCGCCCAATGAAACCAATAGGGTTTATAAGCATGGATGGATTGAGGCATTGATGATTGTCTCTGTGTCTAGGCTGGGAAAGGGGACTCATTCGTTAAGCCCTTAAATGCATGTACTCTAAACAATGCAGACCCTAATAAGAGGCCCTTTATTTGGCGTCTGACCGGGATCTACCCTGGTTGCCATTTCCAGTCCAGATCGATTATACAGGTAAAGCTTGGGAGAATCTCTGATATGTATACTCTTGGTGAACGAATGTTGAACACCCTGGAACCCGAAGATCACAGAATTTATACAGCCTCTTGATATATGAATCGCCAAACAAACCAAATGCCATCTTGTTCTGTGGAAGAAAACTTTTGTGTTTGTTATTTTTTTTAGCGATAATCGTCTTTAATAAAAAGGCCTTTCTGACATTGATTGAGTCGATGTACTCAAGAAATGACATCAGTGATCTAATCAACATAGTTACGATTAACAAACCATATAATCCCCTTAAGCTCCGCCAGTTACCTGTTTGCTACCTGGGGATTAGTGTATAATGCAATAGTAACTGCAAGCGCTAATAAACATGCTTCCATCAATCGTGAAGCAAGATAATGATCAGACTGCATGATGTCCGCTCTTTTCATTATATGTCCGTGCCTGTCCAAATCCTATTTTTTTCCTTCGCTTGAGATTTTAGTTGGTCCTAATTTCTTCATTCGCTTGAGATGTTTGCTGGCAACAACATACGTCTGTAGACATGTTTTCCAATGGCATGGCACGTATCAGATTGCTATTTGATTTTTGAATATACAGTGTGTTTTTATATACTTATGTTGTTTTAGAGAGAGAGAGAGAGAGAGAGAGAGAGAGAGAGACATAATTACAATGAATTGATGAATTTTGAAATAAAACTGGGCAATATTAAAACATGGTTTGTTATGTATTTCATTACCATTTGTCATATTTCATCCTCTGCTAAGAATGAAACCAAGAAACCAATCCAGTATGGACCGGTATGATCTAAGCTGTTGACTGTGCCAGAAATTATAATAAAAAACAATAAAATGACACAGACAGAGTTGCCACTTAGCAAACTTGGTAAAAGTCTGATATTAATAAAAACATGGAATTTTTCCGAGCTAACGTTTTTGACAGTTCATGTTTTTCTTCCCAATGGTGACACTATGCTGGAAATCTCAATCCTTTTTTTTTTTTTTTTTGTGGCTAGAAGAATTGTCAAACTGTATTCTTTTGGTCATCAAATGAGTTATATCAGAGAGAAGAAGAGTGAGTGAGTGAGTGTTTCAGTTTTACATCCCACCAACAGCTATGGTCATACGGAGACGGGACCTCGGTTTAACGACTCATCCGAAAGTCTGGAGAAGCCCGGGATCGAACCTGTGACCCCTGGTTTACAAGGCGAGTAGCGTAACCACTCGACCACGGAGGCTTCTAGAGAGAAGAAGAAGAAGAATAATTTTATTTAGACGTAAACTATAACAGTTTCTAGTCTATCAGCATGCATATTGTATAATATTATCACATGGTCACGATACCAAATATAAATGGCTAAACAACAGAAAATACAGTGTTTTACGTTCATGATACATAAAGGCTAGATATATTTACCCTCTGGAGGTTGAACTCCATATTTACAATCATGCCTACTTGCAGGCAACATATATGGAAAAGACGTACATGTCAGAAGTTATCACACAACGAGTAACCAACGTCGCACCTGCGTCGATGCAAGACGTTGCATAGACGCAAGCCCGACGCAGACCAAACGTTGTATGCCCTACAGATTTATTATGATATATGACCGGTCTTGTCCCTAGGATAGTGATCACCAAATAAATAACATAAGGCCAAAACAAATTATATGTGTGGTTCCTATTACATGGTTTTCAAAAATAGGGTAGGTAGGTTGGAAAATTATTTTATTTTTTATTTTTATTTTTTTTCACCATTTATACTATGTTACACATTGCAATTATTTTTGTTATATTGTTTTGCTTTTGTTGTTGTTTGATTTGAGGTTAAACGTCCCCGTCAACACTGAAAAGGTAATTTGAAGATGCTGCTTCCTATTTTGTGGGACTTTTACCCGACATTAAGATGAATTGACATCTCAAGCCCTGTCGCCAATGAAACCAATAGGGGTTATAAGCATGGACGGTCTGACACATATAACGCTTTGCCTGGGCAGGCTTAGATCCTCTAGGCGGTTTACCAGTACTCGTATGAGGATCAGATTCAGCTCTGCATGCAAGCATCATGCAGCCCATATACTTCTTCAAGCCCCGATGGGCGGGGGCCGTGCTAATTTGTTGTATAATTGTACTTCAAAACATTGTAAACAATTGATGAAATGCAAATAAAAGTATAATAAATAATGCTTAGTTTTCATCCATATTGTCCTAATTGTTATAAAATAAGGGTGTTCTTCAGTCAGAACAAAGTATTTGATTGGACATCCTGTGTATGTGTTTGCCTTTTACAAAAGGTCAGCCTTTGGGACTTGCTGTTCTGGTGTAGGTTGCTTTATCTTGAATACCGGTAGTGTTGTAACTGTTATTGTACCATATATACATTGAAAATAAATGTAAAAGTTCAAAAGATCAAGATGATCTGACAGAGTAAACCGAGATCAGAAAGTTTCTTTTGCTTGCTTCCAAAGGATAACCCTTTTATAGAACATATTTAATGCTGCAAATTAAACATCCAGTAATTAGCACCAGCAGAAACTTTTATATAGTCTTTCAAATTGTAGTTCTTAGGTCTTAAGGTAGGTAGGTAGGTAGGTAGGTAGGTAGGTAGGTAGGTAGGTAGGTAGGTAGGTAGGTAGGTAGGTAGGTAGGTAGGTAGGTAGGTAGGTAGGTAGGTAGGTAGGTAGGTAGGTAGGTAGGTAGGTAGGTAGGTAGGTAGGTAGGTAGGTAGGTAGGTAGGTAGGTAGGTAGGTAGGTAGGTAGGTAGGTAGGTAGGTAGGTAGGTAGGTAGGTAGGTAGGTAGGTAGGTAGGTAGGTAGGTAGGTAGGTAGGTAGGTAGGTAGGTAGGTAGGTAGGTAGGTAGGTAGGTAGGTAGGTAGGTAGGTAGGTAGGTAGGTAGGTAGGTAGGTAGGTAGGTAGGTAGGTAGGTAGGTAGGTAGGTAGGTAGGTAGGTAGGTAGGTAGGTAGGTAGGTAGGTAGGTAGGTAGGTAGGTAGGTAGGTAGGTAGGTAGGTAGGTAGGTAGGTAGGTAGGTAGGTAGGTAGGTAGGTAGGTAGGTAGGTAGGTAGGTAGGTAGGTAGGTAGGTAGGTAGGTAGGTAGGTAGGTAGGTAGGTAGGTAGGTAGGTAGGTAGGTAGGTAGGTAGGTAGGTAGGTAGGTAGGTAGGTAGGTAGGTAGGTAGGTAGGTAGGTAGGTAGGTAGGTAGGTAGGTAGGTAGGTAGGTAGGTAGGTAGGTAGGTAGGTAGGTAGGTAGGTAGGTAGGTAGGTAGGTAGGTAGGTAGGTAGGTAGGTAGGTAGGTAGGTAGGTAGGTAGGTAGGTAGGTAGGTAGGTAGGTAGGTAGGTAGGTAGGTAGGTAGGTAGGTAGGTAGGTAGGTAGGTAGGTAGGTAGGTAGGTAGGTAGGTAGGTAGGTAGGTAGGTAGGTAGGTAGGTAGGTAGGTAGGTAGGTAGGTAGGTAGGTAGGTAGGTAGGTAGGTAGGTAGGTAGGTAGGTAGGTAGGTAGGTAGGTAGGTAGGTAGGTAGGTAGGTAGGTAGGTAGGTAGGTAGGTAGGTAGGTAGGTAGGTAGGTAGGTAGGTAGGTAGGTAGGTAGGTAGGTAGGTAGGTAGGTAGGTAGGTAGGTAGGTAGGTAGGTAGGTAGGTAGGTAGGTAGGTAGGTAGGTAGGTAGGTAGGTAGGTAGGTAGGTAGGTAGGTAGGTAGGTAGGTAGGTAGGTAGGTAGGTAGGTAGGTAGGTAGGTAGGTAGGTAGGTAGGTAGGTAGGTAGATAGATAGATAGATAGATAGACAGACAGACAGACAGACAGACAGACAGACAGACAGACAGACAGATAGATAGACAGACAGACAGACAGACAGATAGACAGATAGATAGATAGATAGATAGATAGATACTGAAAACAGGAGTCCAAAATCCTTCATTTTGAAAAGTTAAGTCCCTGGTCTTGATTGCAAACAAAATATAGACAAAATGTCTACACACATGTGTGCACTACTGCATAGTTGCATGTTTCCCTAACTGCCTCTTTTTCTGAAAAGTGCATTTCAGGACTTCAATCCAAACTTGTACAGTGTGGAAACTCAATAGAACCATGCCATTGAGGCAGTTGTAATAAGAAACCACAATGTACATGTATGTTCTGGCGCAGAGATTGGGAAAAGATATATCCCCAGTTAAGCCTGCTTTCCCATTTAACTAGGTGCATACAAGGGCAAGCAGGGATAAAGACTGACAGTCACCCATAGTGACTGAAAAATTGGCTAGGCGCCAAAACATTAGAGCTTTATCTGTCTGTCACCAGAACTTTCAGCATTTTTCAAATATTTTGGCTCTTAGATAAGACCTACAAATCTAAACCTAGGTATGTTTTTTTTTTTTTCAAACCAAATTAGCGTCGGTAGGTTGGACTTTTATTTTGATCATACGCGATTAAAATAGATAAGTTGAGCTACAGTATGGTTGATTTTCTTTCTACCCCCCCCCCCCCACCCTTACACACACTTCCAAGACGCGGTGGGACAAATTTCCTTTCCATTTTGTGTTTACTCTTGGTACTCTTAGCTTCTTTTCCCGCCACAGATACATGGTATCTTTATTGTCAACCCGTAAGCCAATCTTTTAGATATGCTGACATGAATCTAAAAACTGGCAGCTGATTTCGTTTCAAGAACCAGAAAATGCAGACATACTGCACAAATTATTATTTGAATTTGTTTTCCCAGCCTTTTTATGATGGCTTGGGTCCAGACCCATTTTCTCTAGCGCCTAGATCTTTTTTTCTGGCACCATACCCTTTTTGCAGATAAGAGCAAATGTGGCCTTACATTTTGAAAAAAAATCTCTGAAATTGACAAAAAAAATAACAACGTCATGTCTGTTTAAAGAATGGATATTTTAGACATTTTTTAGCAATACACTGTTGCCTGTTTGATGGTTTACCGCTAATCCCGCTGTTTATTGTTCCAAATTATCACACTTTAAGAAACCATAAAAGTGTTTTGATAGCGAGTGCATGTAAGTGATACCAATTAAACGATTAGGTGTGAAAAGCTACCTGACCAGTGTTATCATGTGCGTGTAGCGAAGACAATGCCATGTGCGGGCAGTCTGATCAGCGAAAGTGTCTAAGTTTTCCGAGAAATGAAACCTTATGAACAATAAACTCAGATCAGACTGTGCAGAACTTCCAGCTGATCTGAGTCTTTTCTGTGTGCGCATACGCATTCAGTGCATTTTTCTCGGTAAGCATTTCTGATGCCACTACCATATGACATACTAGCTCTCATTAGCTACCGTGTTTGTCAGACCCAGAAAGGGCCTTATATTTTACAACACGTAAAACTGCATCCAGCACCCAGGAAAAAAACTTTTCTTTTAACGAAAGATCAGCTTGTACATCGAGTTCTTCGTTTGCTGCTCTCTGAATATACCAGAAGCCATACTATAAAAGGTTTGTAGAAAGAGCAAAGACAGATAATACTGCGCAGGCTGATCTGTGTCTTCACCTGTCGCACAGTTTAACTGTTATGTTTTCCAAAGGTTTTATGCGAAGACCGTGTGTGCAAACTATCGATGACGTGTTGTTGAAAAACGTGGGAAAATTTCAGATTGCAACAAATGCACGTTCAGAAATGACGGCGGGAAATTAAGCGTGAAACGACAAAAACTATACATGTGTGACCAGCGAAGACTACGATCATCCTGCGCATCTGTGAAGGCTTAGCTTTCTGTTCATGGAGAAAGTGAAAATTATTGATTGACGGCATTATTTATGTTTGTTGAAGCGTATAGACGTGTCTGATTATCGCTACAGGTGGTAAAACATGTTTTGGATAATTTTTATCATCACAAAAGTAATCTGATTATTGAGAGGGGTCATACCGACATTATACCGCAAGAAATATTGTGCGGCATTGTCTTTTTTAATGCGTCCGATACATAGGTTTTATGCATCTTGCGCTTCCGAAAACAAATTGCACTCAAAATTTGTGGGTTCCAACCGCTTCCAAATTTTGCTTCTCTTACTGGTCCATGCAAAAAACCTGTTAATCACAGGAGACAACAGACGTTTTACCCTCTGGTAGTAGCTTTTTATTAATTTTTTTTTTCTTTCCGGTGGTGGTTCTATTGGCTGGCTTGCATACATGTGCTAAGTACTGGAGATTTTGGATTTTAATTATGGGTTACTTCAAAGCATCGGCTTCTTCAGAAGTAGCCACGTGTCACATCCCTGACCAATTTGAACTGCAATTGGCTAATTATTATTGATTAGTACAGGCCACTTACCGTTAACCGACAGCTCGCGGCAATTGATAAAAAAACAGCTTTTACATACCGATGTTTACGATATGCATTTTTATTCTAGGTTCACAGTTATATGTATTAGAGACAAACACGGATGCTTTAGATGTTGTTTTTGGCAGACGCACATTATTTTCATTCGTAAATACGACCAACTTGTCTTTTAATGATAGCGCTTTTTAATGAATATGTACTTAAAATATGTACATGAAAAAATGAAAGATCGTTTTTGCACATAAAATGTTTGGAATATTAATGAAAGAAAAAATAATTAGGGTCGGCGGGAAAAAGCTAGGCACGGTCGGGTAACCGGAACCACACATATATTTTTTTTTGGCCTAATTGTAAAGGCGGGTTCCTCGCCACACAATAGAAAATGAACGGTACATGTTTACAACCAAGTGGTAAGTGGAATATATAATCTATCTCTCTCTCTCTCCCTCTCTATCTCTCTCTCTCTGACTATTACAACAAATTCAAACGTGTGGACATATTTTAAAGGACTGTATATAGAAACAGATTATGTTTCATCTAGTCAGCTATTCATCACGTGAACATGTCTGTGAAATGAATAATCCCCCACACCCCAACATAATATAGAGTAAACTGGGGTTTACAGGGGTATTCATTGTTCATCTCACCCCCACCTCCCAAGATACAGGCCGTAGGTACTCGCCAGAACCATTTCAATGAGGTGGTTCTAACGAGCAGCCACAACCCGTATTAGCAGTATAAATAAGAAGAAAATATCACGGGTTTTCATCAGGACAGTGGCCATTTTGGAGATGTGATATGAGATATATCAGAGAGAGCAAATCTAAATATAAACTGCTCAGTATAATTACTTGTATATATATTCAGACCCACAGGACCGGAACACATTTGATAAAACACTGAACTAAGATTAATTAATTAAAGCTTTTTATATCAGAAATTATTTCAACAGCACCATACACAATAAAACAATGCAAATAAGTCAAAAATAATATTTCTAATAAAAGAAAAATAAAAAATTAAAGTGTGTTCCGGTAATTACCAGTGTGTTCCGGTGTTTTGGTGTGTTCCGGTATTTCTACGGTTAGTGCATTTGCCACTGATGCTACAAGTCCCCAGTTTGATCCCCAGCAGCGGCGATAAAATTTCGGCGTCCGAACACGCTCCATTGGCATCATTTGCAGGGATGAATGTCAAAGAGTGCACTGTCCTTCGGATCGGGACGTTAACTGGAGGCCCCCTGTGCAGGTTAAAGAACCCTACTGTAATTACATGATTACTGTGTAGGCTTTCAATGTAATGTACACCTGCAGTAATGGTCAAATGTTACCGACACAGTATCAGAGAAAAGAAAGAAATAAAACAAAAGCTGCAAATCACCACGAAATTTAATGACAATGAAATTCTAACCCTCATAATCATCTTCATAGCTCCGATCCTTATGTTTCTTAAGCTTATGCTTTTTTCCCATGACCTCTGCTTTCGAACGGCTAAAGCGCTCTCAAATTGTCTTCCCAGATAATGAAATATTGTGGTCAGTTTTTCTTTGAGCTTCTAAGTTTTTGTCTTTTTCGCGTTAGATCAATATAATCCTTTAAACGCTTGCAATTTCTATTGATTGCGTTATCAATCTTAATTAAGCGCCGAAACAACAAAGAGCATTAACGACCTTGACATTTTAGGAACTGGTTTCTAGCTGCTAGCCGGTGTGCGCCCGAGAAACACTAAACGGGAAACCAATTTTCATTCGCAAATAAAAATAGAATGGAAAATTCCCACGTCTTGACAGCTGTTGACTGAAGACGATTGCCGGTGTCGGAAAGGATTACAACATAAATTAGCATAACTTTGAAATTTCCAGGTATTTTCGGTTGTGCCATAACTTACATTATTAGCACCATTGATTTGGATATAAAGGTAGAAAACTTATTGTCACTTTATCAATTTGTCATTCACTGAAAGATCACTTGTGTTTGCACTCATGTTGGTTCCACCATATTTGCATTATTTGCTGGCTCCCAGCTTGCACATTGTCAATATTGGAAAAACAGGTAAAACCAGGGTCTGGTTACCTGTTTTTCCAACTCTGACGGCCCCCGCCCATAGGGGCTTGAAGAAATATATGGGCTGCATGATGCTTCCACGCAGAGCTGAATCCGGCCCGCACACTAGTACTGGTAAACAGCTTAGAGGATCTAAGCCTGTCCAGGAACCACGGTGCAAGGCGGACGGTCCATGCTAATAAACCCTATTGGTTTCATTGGGCGGCAGGGCTTGAGATGTCATTTCATCTCAATGTCGGGTAAAAGTCCCACAAAATTGGAAGCAACGTCTCCAAAATGACCTTTACAGTGTTGACGGGGACGTTAAACCTCAAATCTGCTGGTTCCTAGTCTGAAGGTTATCAGAGTTGGAAAATTGTTTGTTTTGTTTGTTTGATTTGAGGTTTAACGTCCCCGTCAACACTGTAAAAGGTCATTTTGGAGGCGTTGCTTCCAATTTTGTGCGACTTTTACCCGACATTGAGATGAAAATAATGACATCTCAAGCCCTGTCGCCCAATGAAACCAATAGGTTTATTAGCATGGACGGTCCGCCTCGCAACACGGTTCCTGGACAGGCTTATTTGTTTGTTTGATTTGAGGTTTAACGTCCCCGTCAACACTGTATAGGTCATATTGGACATGTTGCTTCCAATTTTGTGGGACTATTACCCGACATTGAGATGAAATGACATCTCAAGCCCAACCGTACAATTAAACCAATAGAGTTTATATGTATGGACGGTCTAACTCGCATTACTTTTCCTGGGCATGCTTAGAACCTCTAAGCAGTTTACCAGTACTCGTGTGCAGTTGGTTTCAGCTTTGCATGGAAGCATTATTCAGCCCAATCCATACCTTTGATATCTCCCAGATTATATGGGGGGCTGCCGCATTTGAAGCATACCTACCGCTCTCCCATCCGGGAGACGGAATCTCCCGCATTTGCAATTTTCCTGACCCCGATTTTTTCCAGAGCTACCATTTGCAGTAAGCGGTAACAGACTTAAAATTTTGACTGCTGAAGGCAGTTAACAAATAAGCAGGAGAATATATCGGATACTTAAGTTAATGGTAAACATAAACTTCAAAAAGCCGATAATCCTTTGTTCTGTCTCGGCTGACTACATAAGATTACATAACCTGACGTAATTTATTTACCTCTTACGAGAGAGGTGCATTTGCACTTGACCTGCTACAGATACTCAGTAGTTTTGCATGGTGACAAGCCCCCGCCCATAGGGGCTTGAAGAAATATATGGGCTGCATGATGCTTCCACGCAGAGCTGAATCCGGCCCGCACACTCGTACTGGTAAACTGCTTAGAGGATCTAAGCGTGTCCAGGAACTGCGGTGCGAGGCGGACCGTCCATGCTAATAAACACTATTGGTTTCATTGGGCGACAGGGCTTGAGATGTCATTTCATCTCAATGTCGGGTAAAAGTCCCACAAAATTGGAAGCAACGTCTCCAAAATGACCTTTACAGTGTTGACGGGGACGTTAAACCTCAAATCAAACAAACAAATTTGCATGGTGACAGTAACAGTTCTATTTTACTTATATTTAGCTTTAATAGATTTAAATTGAAGTTGTGTCTTTATTTCCCATTTTATTTTCACTGTTTGTTCATTTTATATCGCTCTCCCATATGTCTTTTATTTTCATATTTTATGTAAAGTTAGCAATTTTGGTTTTCAAAGTGGAAATAGTTATTATTTACCAATCAATATTGAGTAATTATTAAAAGTAGTTAAGGTCGTAGTACCAAAGCGTTAATCCAAAATCATTAATCCATAGACAAAAGGACAAATATCAATGTTCGGATCAACAGACATGGACTCCAGAAGAGTGTAATCAGGCGTCCGTGGATATTTAGCATTACTTGGTAAGCAAGCTTTGCCCACCATGCCCATCGACCCGAACGAAGAAAAGGTGTAAATGCCGGGAAGGGTATGTCCGAGATTTTGGAAGTCTTCCTATGGCTTTTCATTGGCAAACATATTAGAAATAATTCTGGAAATGGCCACATTGATGATTGTACGGATCCACAAGATCATGGTGCCTCCCATAAAACTTCTTTAGTGTTGATACCAGTTTGTTTTTTTGATACCCCTGGCATAACAACCTGGTAGTGAGCACCTTCCCACATTCCATAAAGTCCTGATACTTTGAACAGGCTCTAGCATAACAAATTAACTGTGAAACGTAAACTCCATATGCTGGTGCAGACGGGATATTACTGCTCAGGAAGGGAAAGTTAACAATGGGAAAATTGAAGTCATCTCGTTTATCATACAGCCTAGTAGTAAGCTTCCCGTTGTCAATATAGAGATAACAATCCAAGTATGAGGAGGAGGTTGCAGTCTCTGTTGTTTCCTTAATTTCAAGTTCACGTGGATAGATGAATTCCTAGTACTCTGCAAATTTAGCATTTTTCAGAGACAATAAATCATCTGTATATCTGTAGGTGAAATTGAATTGTTGTGCAAGGCGTTTCTTGCCTGCTTGAGGAGACCTTGCACAAACTCCCGGCTCATACGAGTACAAGAACAAGTCGGCAAGCAACGGTGCACAATTAGTACCCATTGGTATGCCAATTGTTTGCTGAAATAATAGGCCACTGAACTCCACGAAAATATTGTCAATTAGATATTCCAGCATCCTTTTGACATCTGCATCAGTGTACTTTTGTGGTGCATCAGAGTGATCTCGAACGAAGTATGTGTCTTTGTAGCCAAGGACAACATACTGGTAGCGACGGTTACCATTCTTGTGGAAAAAACATTGATTTGTGATTTCCTTGAGTTTAGATTTCAATTTATCATGAGGAATAGTTGTGTAGAGCGTTGAGAAATCAAAAGATTTTATGCTGTTTACTGAGAGAAAAGACTGTGACTGAAGATGTTCTAGAAGCTCATCTGATTCACACCACTCATGGCATATGCAGTGTCACAATATTTCTGAAGGCCATCTTTAACTGCAGTAAGGATTCGTGTTAGGATCTGTGAAAGAGGCTTGGTTGAGCACTTAGCTGAACCCGCGATATATCTCTGCTTGTACGGATTCTTGTGAAGCTTAGGAAGCCAGTACAACTTTGGAAGTTCCATATCTTCCTCTGGGAGGGAAATTCCAAACGAAAGCATCACCGATTGGTGGTTTCGCAGAATTTCATCTTTGGACAAAGAAGAAAGATTGTATGTTGTGTTGCCTCTCATAGTGCTCAAACCAAGCTCTTCTTTTAGGCAGTTTATATAGTGTGTTTTGCAAACAAACACAATATTGTTAGATGCCTTGTCAGCTGGAACAACGACAAACTTTTGATGGATTTCAGCTAACTCAGCAGCAACATCTGGATTATCAAACACCGAATAATGCCGGCGAGACATGGTTCTGCTGAGTACTGTTATACGTCAGTTTACCAAGGCCATTACTGATTTTACCCATTCGGAGTGGGTGTCAACCTCCGCATCCTCTTTCCTAGACCAGCGCTGTGCATACTCTTCAACAGAATCCAAAATTAATTTGGAATTCTGTTTCCAAGTAAAAGACTTTGGTTCCCTGTATTTGGGGGCTTTTGAAAGAATGTCTCGAAGTTTGTCATTTCTAACAATATTGAGGTCTCCTGTAATGATGTGACCTGCTGGATTGTAACAAATGTCATGAAATCAACAGCAGACATTCTTATAGTGAAATTGCTCCCCTTGAGTAAACTTTTTACAAGTACTGTATTTAAAAAGATATGTGACACGGAACTACATGTTAGTGAAATCTATAATTTATAGTGTGCAATTTATTAGCTCACCTGACCGAAGGTCTAAGCTTTTGTGACTGTGAGATGTCCGGCGTCATCGTGGGTTGTGCGCCGTCCGTGCGTAAACTTTTCTTGTGAACACACCAGAGGCCACAGTTTTGGGCCAATCATCATAAAACTTGGTCAGAATGATCATCATGACAATATCTTGGTCAAGTTGGAATATGGGTCATGTGGGGTCAAAAAGTAGGTCAGTACGTCAAATCATAGAAAAACCTTGTGAACATACTAGAGGCCACAGTTTTAGTCTGATCATCATTAAACTTGCTCAGAATTATCATCTTGACAATATCTCGGTCAAGTTCGAATATGGGTCATGTCGGGTCAAAAAGTAGGTCAGTAGGTCAAATCATAGAAAAACCTTGTGAACACACTAGAGGCCACAGTTTTGGACCAATCATCATCAATTTATCTCGGAATGATCATCTTGACAATATCTCGGTCATGCTTGAATATGGGTCATGTTGGGTCAAAAAGTAGGTCAGTAGGTCAAATCATAGAAAAACCTTGTGAACACACACTAGAGGCCACAGTTTTAGTCCGATCAGCATCAAACTTGCTAAGAATGACCATCTTGACAATATCTAAGTCAATTTTGAATATGGGTCCTGCTGTGTCAAAAAGTAGGTCATAGGTCAAATCATTGAAAAACCTTGTGAACACACTAGAGGCCACAGTTTTGGTCCAATCATCATTAATTTGAATGATCATCTTGACAAAATCTCATTCAAGTTTGAATATGGATCATGTTGGGTCAAAAAGTAGGTCAAATTGTAGAAAAACCTTGTCAACACACTACAGGCCACAGTTTTAATCTGATTTTCATCAACCTTGCTAAGAAAGATCATCTTGACAATATCTAAGTCAAGTTTGGCAAAAAGTAGGTCAGTAGGTCAAATCATTAAAAAACCTTGTGAACACACTATAGGCTACATTTTTGGTCCGATCATCATCAAACTTGCTCAGAATGATCTTCTTGACAATATCTCAGTTAAGTTCGAATATTGGTCATGTCGGGTCAAAAAGTAGGTCAATTCATAGAAAAACGTTCTGGACACACTAGAGGCCACAGTTTTAGTCGGATCATCATCAAACTTTCTCAGAATGATCATCTTTACAATATCTTGATCAAGTTTAAAAATCAAAAAGTAGATCAGTAGATTATTTTGTCATAATTGTTGATCTGTTTAAGATAGGGCCTTTCAAGGTCAAGGTCACTGTGGCTATTTTTAGAAAAACTTTGTCATTGCTCTAGCGCCTACATTTCTTGTCCGATTTCAATATAACTTCACACAAATGTTCCTTATGACAATATCTTGAGCGAGTTTGACTTTCAAGGTCAAGGTCACTGTGCCTATTTTTAGAAAAACTTTGTCATCACTCTAGCCCCTACATTTCTTGTCCGATTTCAATATAACTCCACACAAATGTTCCTTATTACAATATCTTGAGCGAGTTCGACTTTCAAGGTCACTGTGCCTATTTTTAGAAAAACTTTGTCATCGCTCTAGCACCTACATTTCTTGATTGATTTCAATATAACTTCACACAAATGTTCCTTATGACAATATCTCGAGTGAGTTGACTTTCAAAGTCATGACCTCATGGTCAAGGTCACTGTGGCTATTTTTATTAAAAAAACTTTGTCATCGCTCTAGTGACTACATTTATTTATGGTTTTTATTATCCCCACACTTTTAAAGAAAGCGTTGGGGGATATTGTGAATGCCTCCGTCCATCTATCCCTCCGTCCGTCACGCTATCTCCTCCTTAACCACTGGCTGGAATGCAACCATATTTGCTACACGACTTCCTTACATGGGAGAGGGATGTTATAGTTGGTCACGCCCAAAGGGGCCATCTCAAGGGATCAAAAGGTCACGTCTGCTATGTGGTGAAAGCGTGGGGATTTGCGATGGCTTGCCATCGACTGCTCACTCTAGTTCTATTTTTGACGGAAAATTCTGTTAGCAAATAGTGCAGGCCCTGATCCGACGCCACGTTCTGCGGCGAGAACGCGGCATCTAATCTGGGCCTGCACTGTTTGCCAAGGTACCCCTTTAGGGGTTTCCCACATACAATGGGTTAAAGAGTAGGTCCCTTTTTCAGTGGGACTTCAGTAACAGAAAAAATACAAAAAGAAACAAAAAATGCAGTATACTACCACCTGCCATCTCTAGATTTGTTTTAATGATTGCAAAATTGGTTGCTTTTATAAATGTGTGATGATGCAGTTTATAAACTTGAATGGCAAGCATTAAAACAAGTCAAATGTTGCTAATTTACCCAAAGCACATATTACCGTAGCAGTTCTAATTACCGGTAGAGGACTTGCTGAAGAGCAATTAGAGGAGTATGGAGAGCTAGTTTTTTAGCTCGGCTGTTTTCGAAGAAAACGACAAGGTATTGTCATACATGTAGCTCTGGCGTCGTCTGCGTCGTCATGCAAAAACTTGGACATTTGGTTATATCTCTGTCATTACTGAAAATATTCTTTCCGTTAAGAGTAGGCCCCCTTTTCAGTGGGACAGGTAGTATAGCAAAGCCAACAGGAAGTCCTGAAAGTTGTCTCCCTTTGAAAAATGGCGGAAAAAATGTATCAGGTGTTCCCATTCCCCTTACCGCTACCTCTAATTATGAATATTGCAGACATATTTTCATATATGTTTTAGTCTGATATCTTTCAGAAAAAACTGGGCTTGACATTTTATATGAATTATCTCTTATGAAATGTCAAGTCAGACTTTCGCTGAGAAATTAGGGAAAAAATAGATGCCGTTTCCACCAGGCTTTTGAGGATCAATATTGTGTTATTTGCTGGCCACCATGGCTTTAAAGAAGGCTTGCTTGATGCTGGGATAGTTTCTCTTACTTGTGGCTTTTTGTTAGTAATAACTGGAGTAGTGTCAAAAGCATCAAATTTCATACAAAATTTTCCATAAATTTCCAAAGTCAAGTTTCCATTGAAGTTTTGTCTTTATCAGATGAGTCATGTTTATCATGTCACAAGAAAACATGTCAACAAACTTTGTGACACAAACTGGTCTGCTCCACTACACAAACTACCGTTAAATCCTAAAAAAATTGGGACGCCTTGAGGACTTGCTGTAATTCTCCTAAAACTTTAACAAATTTGTTTCATGGTCCTGCAAGGAGTCCATATCGTACAAGCAGAATGGCAAACAGTGTAGACCTTGATCAGACTGGTCTGCTCCTATACTATCCATGCAGACTGTGTATATGGGCAGGCTGATAGCAAATGACAGAAACGGGTTTCTTCATAGTGTGGGTCATACAATAAGTACTTGTAAACAATGATTACCTAAACTGAGTGAGTGAGTGTTTGAGTTTTAGGTCCCACCAACTGCTAAGGTCATACGGAGACGGGACCTTGATTTAAAGACTCATCCAAAAGTCTGGAGAAGCACGGGATCGATCCTGCCATCCCTGGTTTACAAGGTGAGTAGCGTAACCACTGCACCTCGGAGGCTTCTAATTACCTAAACTTGTTTAAGTTAGACTTCTTTGGAAAATGACTGATTTTTTTAGCAAACAGTGGAGGTCCTGATCAGACGCTGCCTTCTACGGCCTCGATCTGGGCCTGCACTGTTTGACAGGGTACCCGTTTTGGGGTTTTTGGTACAAAATGGGTTAATCTGTCCCCCAGTACGATGTAGCCTCTCTGTCCAAATTTTATGGTAATTTTGGTAGCATATCAGACTATCAACTGTTGATCACAATCAGTGTTATCTTTTACACATTTCATATGGGAGAGGCTGGCAACAGTGTAGACCCTGATCAGATGCCGCAAGATGCGGCATCTGATCAGGGCCTGCACTGTTTGCTGAAAGTTAACTCATTTTCTAAATAAATTTTCTACTCTCAATATCAAACTGGATTGTCCAACTGCTGCTATACGTAAGGTGGAAGATTCTATCTGGTACAAAATGGGTTACAGTTTGTACACCCATATGTAATAAAGCAGTCTTACAACTGGGGTAAAATGTGTTACCATAATGATCCTAAGTATTGGGACAGACAAGCCTAAGCAAACAATGCAGTCTGATCAGGGTCCTGGCCCCCGCCCATCGGGGCCTAAAGAAATGGATACTAAGGCTGCATGATGCTTTCACGCAGAGCGGATTCTGACCCGTCACACGAGTACTGGTAAATCGCTTAGAGGATCTAAGCCTGCCCGGGCGAAGCGGTGCGAGTCGGACTGTCCATGCTTATAAACCCGATTGGTTTCACTGGGGGACAGGGCCTGAGATGTCATTTCATCTCAATGTCGGGTAAAAGTCCCACAAAATTGGAAGCGGTGTCTCCAAAATGACCTATACAGTGTTGACGGGGATGTTAAACCTCAAACCAAACAAAAAACAAAACTGATCAGGTTCTACACTGTTTGCCATTCCGTCTGCTTGTTTTGGACTCCTTGCCAGATCATGAAACAAATTTGTTAAAATTTTAGGAGAATTACAGCAAGTCCTCAAGGTGTCCGGATTTTTAGGATTTTTACAATAATACATTGACAGGTAAGTGCAATGATTTGTGACAACTGCCATGACTGCGCGTATCTTTTACTGTGGTGATGACAGATTGTTTCAGGTGAGAACTTCTTCTTTTTTTTGGATGCGCAGGTTTTCTGATCTGCATCTGTGTTGAACACACAGTCATGCTTAAAGGAAAATGTTTTCTTGACTTAGTTTTTTTTGTTTTATTTGATGTTTAACGTATGACGCCATCCACACTGTATAAGTCATTTTGGAGACGTTGCTTCCAATTTTGTGGGACTTTTACCTGACATTGAGATGAAATGACATCTCAAGCCCTGTTGCCCAATAAAACCAATAGGTTTTATAAACATGGACTGTCTGACTCGCACTGCTTTGCCTGGGCAGGCTTAGATCCTGTAAGCGGTTTACCAGTACTCGTGTGCGGTCGGATTAAGCTCGGGGTGGAAGCATCATGCAGCCCATTTATTTCTTCAAGCCCCGGTGGGCTGGGGCCGAGAATATAAATGTACATTACTTTTTTACATTTTTTTCGGAGAGACATATTGTTTTTTCGGAGAGACATATTGTTTTTCCCCCGGGCGTCTGTCTGTCCATCTGTCACACATTCGTGTGTGCTCTATAACTTGAAAACCGTTTGAGCTATCTTCACGAAACTTCATATAAATATTAATCAGCATTAGACGACGTGCAGTGCGCAAGAACTATAACTCTCGCATTTATTCTTTTTGAATTATCTCCCTTGGAAGTTTGTCGGTGTGTATATATGTATGGGCAAATCTTGTCCGGTCAATAACTTTCTTATTTTCAGATGGATTTTAAAATTACTTGGCAGAAATATTCCCAACCATGAGACGATGTGTGGTGCGCATGAGGGAGGTCGGTACCTCAAAGGTCAAGGTCATACTTAGAGGTCAAAGGTCAAAAGGGGCTTTTTTTCGTGTTTGGTCAATAACTTTCTTATTTTGAGATGGATTTTAAAATCACTTGGCAGAAATATTAACAACTATGAGACAATGTGTGGTGCGCATGAGGCAGGTTGGTACCTCAAAGGTCAAGGTCATACTTAGAGGTCAAAGGTCAAAAAAGGGGCCTTTTTTCGTGTTTGGTCAATAACTTTCTTATTTTGATATGGATTTTGAAATCACTTGGCAGAAATGTTAACCAATATAAGACGATGTGTTGCGTGCATGACCCAGGTTGGTACCTCAAAGGTCAAGGTCATACTTAGAGGTCAAAGATAAAAAAGGGGCCTTTTTTTCAGGTTTTGTCAATAACTTGCTTATTTTTTGATAGAATTTAAAGTTGCTTGGCAAAAATGTTAACTATCATGAGACGATGTGTTGCATGCATGATTCAGTTTGGTACCTCAAATGTCAAGGTCATACATAGAGGTCAAAGGTCGAAAAAGGGGCCTTTTATTCGTGTTTGGTCAATAACTTTCTTATTTTTAGATGGATTTTTGAATTACTTGGCAGAAATATTAACAACCATGAGACGATGTGTGGTGCGCATGAGGCAGGTCGGTACCTCAAAGGTCAAGGTCATACTTAGAGGTCAAAGGTCAAAAAAGGGGCCTTTTTTCGTGTTTGGTCAATAACTTTCTTATTTTGATATGGATTTTGAAATCACTTGGCAGAAATGTTAACCAATATAAGACAATGTGTTGCGTGCATGACAGGTTGGTACCTCAAAGGTCAAGGTCATACTTAGAGGTCAAAGATAAAAAAGGGGCCTTTTTTTCGAGTTTTGTCAATAACTTGCTTATTTTTTGATAGAATTTGAAGTTACTTGGCAAAAATGTTAACTATCATGAGACGATGTATTGCATGCATGATTCAGTTTGGTACCTCAAATGTCAAGGTCATACATAGAGGTCAAAGGTCAAAAAGGGGCCTTTTATTCGTGTTTGGTCAATAACTTTCTTATTTTTAGATGGATTTTGAAATTGCTTGGCAGAAATGTTAACCACCATGAGATGATTTGTTGCATGCATGACCCAGTTTGGTACCTGAAAGGTCAAGGTCATACATAGAGGTTAAAGGTAAAAAAGGGGCCTTTTTTGTGTTCTGTCATTAACTTTCTTATTTTTAGATGGATTTTGAAATTACTTGGCAGAAATGTTAACCACCATGAGACAATGTGCTGCATACATGACCCAAGTTGGTACCTCAAATGTCAAGGTTGTACTAAGAGGTCAAAGGACAAAAAGGGGCCTTTTTTAGTGTTCAGTCAATAACTTCCTTATTCCTGGATAGATTGTAAGATTACTTGGCAGAAATGTTAACCATCATGAGACACACTAGACCCAGGTTGGTACCTTCAAGATCAAGGTCGTACTAAGAGGTCAGAGGTAAAAAAAAAATTTTGTGGGGGGGGGGGGGGGGGGGGTCCAGTCAATAACTTTTTTTATTTCTTGATGGACTTTATAAAGTAACCATGCAGAAATGTTCACCGTCATTAGACCATGAGTCATGTGCAAGACCAAGGTCCATACCTCCAATGTCAAGGTCATACTTAGAGGTCAAAGGTAAAAAAAGGGCCAGGCAGTAACTTCCTTATTCTTTGATGGATTATGAAATTACTTGGCAGAAATGTTAACCATCATGAGACGATATGTTGTACCTCAAAGGTCAAGGCCATACTTAGAGGTCAAAGGTAAAAAAGTTTTTTTTGTGTACGGCCAATAACTTTTTTTTTCTCTACGAACATTTTTAAAGTTACTTTGCAGAAATGTTCATCTTCATTAGATGATGTGTTGTACACAAGACCCAGCTCAATACCTCCAATGTCAAGGTCATACTTAGAGGTCAAAAACGGGGGAGACATCTGTGTTTTTGTAGAAAAACAAATTCTAGTTTAGATGTTACATGTATTATTTTTTTTATTTCAGGCGTCACACAGTTTAAACCACGTCTGTGAAGAATTCACTAAACACTAATGCTTTATGGGGAGGCAATTCCTGCAAAAGTATTTTTGTCTCCCATATCAATAGGAGTCAACTCCTAAAGGAAAGAATTTGCTCCTCAGATGATTCACATGTACCCTCAAGCCTTATTTTCCCTGAAAAAGATGACAAAATATTTGAAAATGAAGTTTGCAAGTGTTGTGAGTGGCAATTTGAGATCAGACGTTGTAGGAATTATGATTTTGTGCATATACAGTCGAGCTTCAATGGCTCGAACATATTTGGGACCATGAAAATCTGTTCGAGACAGGGGTATTTCGAGCCACTGAGGATTACTCCCATGAGGCATAACAAGGTTAATTTTGGGACATCTTTCGATGTTCTATAATAAAATGTATGCTGTGTGTACTCATTAGAACCACATCATCTAGGCGATTCTAATGAGTACACACAGCATACATTGGCAAGATACAAATCTAAAATCTCAATAATCCCGCCCTATTTATTATGTGGAGGATTTTCCTAGGGACTCAAGAACAGGTTCGACTCAGCCATGCAGGGGTGTAAAATTCCACTCGCCCGCTCGCATTTGCGAGTAAGTTTTAAGGCAGGGCGAGTAAGGTTTTCAAAACTGACCTTACTTTTTCTTCATTTTTAGCACCTAAGTGAAAAATTTAGACGATAAGGGCGAGTAAGTTTGAGGGAAATTTTACACCTCTGCCATGGTATACAAGCCATCGGTATTCTAGCCATCGAAGTTCTACTGTTTTATCTAATGATAGAAATTATATATTTCAGGCTCAGGTTAATTAAAATGCACTGAATGAGTTCTACAATGGCCGCCAGTCAAGGAATATGCCGTCTGCTAGTTCGAGGTGCTGCCACCTACAGGATTGTCTCCAGACAATCAAAAGGCCTGCTTTCCAAGGTCAGACTGAGGAAGCTGTCATGTTCAGGTGAATTAAGCTTATGTTCTCCTTACTATAAACCCTTGACTTGCTGAATATTTTAATCTGCCACACCCACTACCAATTATCAACCAATCAGATTACTTTATGTAAATTATTATCACAAATTCACAATCTGAATGACAAACAATGTAGATCCTGATCAGATGGCTTCTTCAGAAGCCATCTGATCTGGATCTACGTTGTTTGAAAGATAAGGCATATCCGGGCTCAGCAGGACAAGGGTTAAGCTAATAAGACAAAATGCATCTGTTTGTTTGTATTGAGGTTTAACATCCCCATCAAGACTATTTAGGTCATTTTGGAGACGTCGCTACCAATTTTGTGGGACTTTTACCTGACATTGAGATGAAATGACATCTCAAGCCCTGCCACCCAATAAAACTAATAGGGTTTATAAGCATGGAGGGTCTGACTCGCACCGCTTTGCCTGGGCAGGCTTAGATCCTCTAAGCAGTTTACCAGTATTCGTGTGTGGGCCGGTTTCAGCACTGGATGGAAGTATCATGCAGCCCATCTATTTCTTCAAGCCCCTATGGGCGGGGGCCAATTCGGGTGAAGCTTGTGTTCTCCTTACCCTTAACTCTTACCCTGCTGAATATTGCAATGCATTACACTCATCCCCGATTTTCAGCCATTTGTGTTGCATGATTTCAATTTTAATCATGGTTATACCCCTGGCATAAGAAGTATGCTATGGGGGTATATAGTTTTCGTCCTGCCGTTCGTCCATCCGTATTTCCGTCTTATATAGTTTTAGTCCTGCTGTTCATCCGTTCGTCTGTCCATCCGTGTTTCCGTTGTATTTAGTTTTCGTCCTACCGTTCGTCCGTTCATTACGATAACATGGCCGTGCGACAGAGTGCATTTTTTCACATCTTCAAAATGGCTATTTTTCTGATGAAAATCCATGATATTTTACTTATTTTTACTCAAAACATAGGTTGTGGGTGCTCGTACCCACAGCTTTTGTAATAGAGCAGAAATGAGAAAAATAATGTATACCCCACTAAACCCCATTTTTCTCTATATAAAGTGGGGTGTAAGTGGGTGTTCATTTCACAGACTTGTTAGAATGATGTCCTGATCAGCTGGCTTCTGTCTGAGAAGCCAGCTGATCTGGATCTATACCATTTTCAAAAAAGGATATTTCTGGGTTCAGCATGGTAAGGGTAGAAAACAAGACAAAATGCATCTGTTTGTTTGTATTGAGGTTTAACTTCCCCATCTAGACTTTTTAGGTTATTTTGGAGACATTGCTTCCAGTTTTGTGGGACTTTCACCTGACTTTGAGATGAAATGACATCACAAGCATGCAGCCCGCCAATGAAACCAATAGGACTTATATGCACTGGACGGTCTGAATCGCACCATTTTGCCTGGGCAGGCTTCATTAGGTCTCTCACCGGTGTGGGTTCGAGCCTGGCTCGGGTCATATGTGAGACGCCAAGTTCTGCAACAGATGGTCAGGTGGTTTTTCTCCAGGTTCTCCAACTTTTGGCCACTTCTCATTACCGATCGGCTCGATATGAGTGGAGCCGTAAAACCAAAATATATGTGTACAAGTTTCAGTGTTCATGTGTACAAGTTTTACTGTACATGTGTAGAAGTTACACTGCATATGTATACAAGTTACACTGTATATGTGTAGTATGATTTTATGTGCAGTACACTGCACGTGTGTATAAATTTCACTGTACATGTGTACAAGTTTGACTACATGTACATTACACTGTACTTGTGAATAAGTTTGACTGTACATGTGTACAAGTTTCACTGTACATGTGTGCAGGTTTTACTGTACATGTGTTCGAGTTGCACTGTGCACATGTACAAGTTTCACTACATGTACAGTACACTGTAGTTGTATACAAGTTTCACTACATGTCAGTATACTTTAGTTGTATACAAGTTTCACTACATGTGCAGTACACTGTAGTTGTATACAAGTTTCACTACATGTGTACAGTACACTGTAGTTGTACATGTGTACTGTTTTTGTTTCTCAACTGATGAGCCAGGGCATGACAAAACCTACAATTAGACCTGTGCAACTAGCAAAGACTGTGACTCTTAATTATGTTCTAGAAAGGGTTATCCTTTGGAAGCAAGGAATACACCACAGAACTGTAAAACCCTAACCCTTATCCTGCTGAATATTTTAATTAGCCACACCCATTTTTGACTATCAGCCAATCAGATTACAAGATATAATGTTTTTCTTTCAAATTCTCAAACTGAATGACAAACAGTGTAGATCCTGATCAGATGGCTTCTGAAGAAGCCATCTGATCTGGATCTACACTGTTTGCAATGGCATGGGTTGTCATGAACAGAAAGATAAGGGTTAACATCAATACTGTAAAAATCCTTAAAATTCGGACACCTTGAGGACTTGCTATAAATCTCCTAAAATTTTAACAAATTTGTTTCACTATCCAGAAAGGAGTCCAAAAAGTGTTGACACTGTAGCCCCTTTAGGAGCAGTCTGATTTTGGTTTGCACTTTTTGCTTTGGCCTGTCTGTCCCAATACTTAGGATTGTTACGGTACATTGTGGTAGAAGCTTTTGGATAGTTCAGTGAAGACCCTGATCAGACTGCATGGTTTTCAAAGTCTGATCAGAGTCTTCACTGGTCACATGACTTATTGTAAGTTTTGTTATGCCCTGGTGCAAATTGAAGTACTGAAACATTTTTGCCTTGTAACATTAACCCATAAAATGCAAATCACGACAATTGTCGTCTCCTTTGTTGTCTGCCAAGTGCTTTAAAATTAGTTTTTGTTTGAAAACATATTATTAAAAGGTTGGCAAGAAGATTCAGCAGAAGACATTTTCAGATGGTTAACCCTTAAGCTGCCGAGAAAAACATCTGAAAATGTCCGTCGTCTGCTTATGTGGTCTGCCGGATCTTCAAGCAAATGTTTTTAAAAAAATTTTTGCATACAGGCAAATAGTGTTGGCCCAGACCAGACTGCTACTACAGGAGCAGTCTAATCTAGGTCCACACTGTTTGCAAAAAGGACTTTTAAAGTAACCGGCAGACAACAAAGCAGACGACAAAAAAAATGTTGTGATTGGGATTTTTTGAGTTGAACTAAAGAGTTTTGGGCATTGTTCCAGTTGTAAGAAGAAACTATAGTACAGAAGAGAAACAAAATAAAGATGAGACATACAGTTCTACCCAGGCCACGGTGAATAGCTTCCGAACTAGCCAAACATGGAAGAATAAGAAGGCGTCACTCGTCATCTTTGATAAAGACGGAACTCTGATATGTTTCCATTCCATGTGGCTACCCTGGCTTAAAAAAATTAATCAAAAGTAAGTTACCTGTGCTGTGGTACAACCCTTTTGGTACCAGAAACCCCAAAACGGGCATTTGGCAAACAGTGCAGGCCTAGATCAGACACCGCAGAATAATTTAACCCATTCAGTACCAGAAACCCCTAAAGGGGTACCTTGGCAAACTGTGCATGCCCAGATCAGATGCTGCAGAACGCGGCATCTGATCAGGGCCTACACTATTTGCAAAAAGTTCAGCCAATTTGCAAATAGATTTTTGAAGAAAACACAACCTGACACCCCCCCTAAATTTTGAAATGGACTCCTGCTATATATAAGGAGGAAGATTCCATTTGGTACAAAAAAGGGTTAATCAGAGAACTGGCTTTAGGCTGGGAGAATGGTTCTGAAAGTTGCCTTAGATAGTTTAGTTTAACCATTAAATTCATGTACTTAAAGGAAACAGTGTAGACCCTGATCAGATGCTGCTTTCTGTTGCATCTGATCTGGGTCTGCACTGTTTGCCAAACCCAACACAAGGGTACAGTCTAGATTGGGTACAGTCTAGATTATTCTACAAGTAACTGTGGCCCCCACCCATCGGGGCTTGAAGAAATAGATGGGCTGCATGATGCTTCCACGCAGAGCTGAAACTGACCCACACATGAATACTGGTAAAAGGCTTAGAGGGTCTAAGCCAGCCCAGACAAAGTGGTGCGAGTCGGACCGTCCATGCTTATAATCCCTATTTGTTTCATTGGGTGACAGGGCTTGAGATGTCATTTCTTCTCAATGTGAGATAAAAAGTCCCACAAAATTGGAAGCAA
Source organism: Lucinisca nassula (assembly GCA_963580285.1). Lineage (NCBI taxonomy): Eukaryota > Metazoa > Mollusca > Bivalvia > Lucinida > Lucinidae > Lucinisca > Lucinisca nassula. The sequence continues at coordinate 3,779,317 of OY757017.1, read as the reverse complement.
CATCTCCAAAATGACCTATACTGTGTTGACGGGGACGTTAAATATCAAATCAAACAAACAAATCTACAAGTAACCATCTTTACACAATGCTCTGCCATGGCGAGCGGACGAGTAGAATTTTCCAGCCCTGACAGTTAAACCCCTGTCACACCAGGGCTGCGTTCTCACGGCGTCCAAGAAAAATGCAGAACGCCGAAGTGCGCGCAGTACGATCGCAAACATCGCCGTAGCAACGCAGTGGCATCGTCAGTAGACGCGTTGGGATCGCATAGAACACCAGGCGCATTTTGAGCATGCTCAAAACAAACGCCGTCGCTCGGCGTTCTGATCAGAGCGCAGTGGGGTCGCCGTAAGGTTGCCATAGCAGCGCAGTAAGGTCTCCTACAACGCTACAGGAGCTCGGCAGGGGCGCACAGAGGTCTCCTACAACGCCGTATAAGCTCCGCTTGTATAATTGATTAACTGATTGATTTATTTGATATTTAACGTCCCAGTCAACACTGTATAGGTCATTTTGGAGACGTTGCTTCCAATTCTGTGGGACTTTTACCCGACTTTGAGATGAAATGACATCTCAAGCCCTGTCGCCCAATGAAACCAATAAAGTTTACACGTATAAGCATGTTTACACCAATAGAGTTTACATGTATCTCGCACCGCTTTGCCTGGGCAGGCTTAGACCCTCTAAGCGGTTTACCAGTACTCGTGTGAGGTCGGTTTCAGCTCTGCTAGGAAGCATTATGCGGCCCATCTATTTCTTGCAGTTCCGATGGGAGGGGGCCGCCCGCTTGTATAAACAGTTGGTAGAGTAGAGTTTGATTGTGTACTATCCCGAAAAACCTACTTCTGAGGTGACTCATTCCGGGTAAGGTAATGGCGGTGGACTTGCTCTTGCTTGCGGTGATTGCGGTGGACTTGCTTCCGACGGCACAGGAGTACTGGTAAACCGCTTAGGGGATCTAAGCTTGCCCAGGCAAAGGGGCGCGATTGGGACCATCCGTGCTTATTAACCCTATTAGTTTCATTGGGTGACAGAGATTTAAATGTCATTTCATCTCAATGTCGGGTAAAAGTCCCACAAAATTAGCAGCAACGTCTCCAAAATGACCTATAATGTGTTGATGGGACGTTAAACCTCAAATCAAACAAAACTGTTCGACTGATGAAGATGTCTGTTTACACTTTGAGAACGTCTTCAACATGTGAGCGCCGTAAAAGCGCAGTGCACGCATTGAGAGCGCCGTAAAAGCGCAGTGCACGCATTGTGAGCGCCGTAAAAGCGCAGAGGAAGCGCCGTGAGAGCGCATACAATCGCCATCAAGAACGCCGCAGGATCACGATAGATCGCCATGTAAGCTCCGTAGCAACGTCTTGGTCGCTGTAGGGACGCCATGACAGGTCCATGTTCACAAAAATATCCCATATTTCTTGCGATCTCGCGGCGTTCTGAAAAATTAAACAACGCCGTCCCATCGCAGTGAAAACGCGGCATAGTGTGACAGGGGCTTAAGTTACCTGGATTTCGTATAAATCGGTGAAAGGCATGTGGACATTGGCAAAGTTGAGCTTCTGCGCTTAGTAACTTTGGGCCCATTGAACCATCTTTACACAACCCTCTACCCTCACAACAATAACAATAGACCTGGCTATAGATAAATCTTACAGGGGTGGAAATTCCTAAAAATTTCACTTGTCCTGTCTGAACGAGTGCATCTAGATGTTGTAAAATTTCATAGGGACTGAACAAAACTTTCACTCGTCCTCCAAAAGATTTACTTGTCGTGGCGGGTGGATGAGTAAAATTTTCCAGCCCTGACAGTTACCTGGATTTGGTACAAATCAGTGAAAGGCATGAGGACATCAGCAGGGTTGAGCTTCTGCGCTTAGTAACTTTGGGTCCAAAAACCATTTGAAGTAGCTTGTGAGAAAAGGTATCTTGTCATAAAGATGACCATATGACTTTATTCTTCGGCCCCCGCCCATCGGGGCTTGAAGAAATATATGGGCTCATGATGCTTCCACGCAGAGCTGAAACCGACCTGCACTCGACTACTGGTAAACCGCTTAGAGAATCTAAGCCTGCCCAGGCAAAGTGGTGTGAGTCGGCCCGTCCATGCTTATAAACCCTATAACATTGGTTTCATTGGGCGACAGGGCTTGAGATGTCATTTCATCTCAATGTCTGGTAAAAGTCCCACAAAATTGGAAGCAACGTCTCCAAAATGACCTATACAGTGTTGACAGAGACCTTAAACCTCAAATCAAACAAACAAACAAAACAAAACCCTTAAGACGCCGAGAAAAACTATATCTGAAAATGTGGTCTGCATATGTCGTCAGCTGATTTTTTTTTTGCAAATTTTTTTTAAAAATACTTTTGTATACAGGCAAACAGTGTTGGCCCATAACAGACTGCTCCACACTATTGCAGAAAATTACCTTTAACATAACCAGCAGATGGCAAAGCAGACAACAATTGTCTTGATTGGCATTTTATGGTTTAAAGATAACCTAACATAACCAAATGTGACCGACCCAGTATATGAAGATAGTTGGATTGATAGATAACTTGACACCCCTGAACTTTGAAATGGAGTCATGTTATATATAAGGTGGAAGATTCCATTCAATACGAAATGGGTTAAACCTGAATGAGGGCACCCTGTGTCATATGATGTATGGTACTTAGTATCAAGATAATCTTACAAAATAAAATCACATACTACAGTCCAACCAGTATTAAGCAGGCATCTAAGGGATAACCAAAATTTGCTTGCTTAAGACAGGTGCTTGCTTAAGACAGGTGCTTGCTTAAGACAGGTGATACTGAAGGCATTTGCCTTCTTTTGGGAACCAAATGCTTGCTTGCTAAAGACAGGTTGCATGCTTAATGGAGGTGGCCACTAAGACAGGTTTGACTATACAATAAAACCCTAGGATACATATAAAACCGATTTTGTTTTTAATTAGGGCCCCGCACTGAAAGTGTGGGTGCCCTATAGTTATCACTTTGTCCGTCCGTTTGTCTGTCTGTCTGTCCGTCTGTCCGTCCACAAATTTTCCTACTCCTCTGATAGCGCTGCCGGGGCCCTAGTCAGTTTCACTGACAGCTCTAGTTTTATCTTATTTTCATGAAATCTCGCCCAAAATGTAGGGTTTTAGCTTTGTAGTTGTAATAAGGCAGCGTGTAGCTTAATAAGGACAGAGGGTCGGCAGGAGAGGGCAAGAGAGACAGTCCACTGCTGTAGGAAGGGATATTGGCAAAGAGTGCAGACCCAGGTCAGATACCACAGAATGTGGCATCCAATCAGGGTCTTCATTGTAGAATATTCAGCTGTTTGCTAAATAACTGTGACATGCCTCACTTAGACCACTGCTGTAGGAAGGGATATTGGCCAAGAGTTCAGACCAAGATGAGATGCCACAGAATGTGGCATCCGATCAGGGTCTTCATTGTAGAATATTTAGCTGTTTGCTAAATAACTGTGACATGCCTCACCTAGATTTTAACCCTTCAGATGCAGAGAAAAACTACATCTGACAATGTCGTCTGCTGAATTTTTTTTTGCAAAAGGTTTAAAAAATATTGTTGCATATAGGCAAACAGTTTGGACCCAAATCAGACTGCTCCTAGAGGAGCAGTCTGATTTGAGTCCACACTGTTTGCAAAAATAACTTTTAAAGTAACCAGCAGATGACAAAGCAAACAGCAATTGTCGTTACTGGTGTTTTATGGGTTAAAATATACTCATACTGTATATTATTGTGAGGGAGCTTAAAATTGTGGTTGGGGTGTACCAGCCCTGCTTGTATAAAAATCTGCCCAGATGCTCCTTTAAGAGCATTTGGTATAAGTACAGCTGGCCCAGTTGTTCAAAGCATTGTTAGGTCAACAAACCCGTGATTGGTAAAAATGTTAACTCTTTGAGTGCCGTTTACGACAGCCGTTAACTTTGCAAACAATGTAGATCCAGATCATCTGATCAGGATATACACTCTTTGACTCTCAGTTTGTGATTTTGCAGAAACAAATTGCATCAAGTAATCTGATTGGTTCAAAGTCAGAAATGGGTGTGGCTAAATTAATTATTCAGTGGGTTAATTGTGTAGGAAGTACAATAACTAATGCATAGATATTTTACTGGAACAAGGTGAGTAGCTTTTGCAAATGCTCACATGTTTTTCAGCAAAAAATATTAGCATATTTGTCATATTAAATGATCATAATTTTAAAGATATGTTTACTAACAACATTGTTAGTTTTAACCGAATTTGTACCGGAAACCCCAAAAGGGGTGCCTTGGCAAACAGTGCAGGCCCAGATGAGACGCCGCAGAACGTGGCGTCTCATCAGGGCCTACACTATTTGCAGGAAGTTCAGTCATTTTCCAAAATTAATTTTGAAGATACCACAACCTGTCACACCTAAATTTAGAAATGGACTCCTGCTATATATAAAGAGGAAGATTCCATATGGTACAAAAGGGGCCTTTGTCCAACAAGTAGTTGCTGAAGGTAAGGGCCCTCTAATTGAAACAGTAATTGGGAAACCAGATCTGTAATTATCCTTGGGGCACACAGTACTTACCCTAAATATTCGGACATCTCAGTTTTTATCATGCTTGTACTAAACTTTGAACAGGTACAATTTATCCAGCCCACGCCCAACAGGGCTTGAAGGAATAGATGGGCTGCATGATGCTTCCACGCAGAGCTGAAACAGACTGCACACGAGAACTTGTAAACCGCTTAGAGGATCTAAGCCTGCCCAGGCAAAGCGGTGCGAGTCAGACCGTCCATGCTTATGAACTCTATTGGCTAGAGATGTCATTTCATCTCAATTTCGGATAAAAGTCCCACAAAATTGGAAGCGATGTCTCCAAAATGACCTGAAACGACAGGGCGGTTCTAACGAGTACCCACAATCTATATTTTCAGCAGAAATAAGAAAAAATATATCAATTTTTTATCTGAAAATCTTTGTTTTTTTCGGCGGTTAAGTTTACACTATTTGTATGGGCATGTTTTTGTAATGCTAAGAAAAAAGGCTTTGAAAATGTCATCTGCCAGCTGTGATTAGCCTTTTTAGGGTTAATTTATGTTTTGGTTTGTCAGAGTATATTATTTTTTTTATAACTTTATACTTTCAGATTAAGTACTGCAACTGGCCTAAGCCAAGGTCAATGATCTCCTTGGTTACTGTACAATTAGTCAGAAATTCAAGGCGGACTTCTAGCAGAATCCACAAAACCCATTATCCAGAATGAGAATGCTAGATTACTGGAAAATGAAGGCTATAGTTTTGATGAAGCTTATAAGATTATAGTTGAAATTTGGGTGGAGGGGGATACAAGCAGTGCTGAGAGTCATTACGAAAACAAGTCTATACAAATACATTGTAACCTTTATCGCCAAAAAAATGAGAATTTTAACATGAAAACTTGTGATATTTTTCTTATTTCTGCTCAAAATATAGATTGTGGGTACTCGTTAGAACCGCCTCATCGAGGCAGTTCTAACAAGCACCCACAATCTATATTTTTGAGCAGAAATATGAAAAATAAGGTTTACCCCTGTAAACCCCAGTTTTACTATATAAAAGTGGAGTTCAAGGGGTCAGAATTATATAGGTGTTTTTTCGTGATGGATGCTTTTATAATTTTATACTTTCAGGTTATGTACTGCAAATGGTCTTGACCTTGAAGCCAAGGTCAATGATCTCCTTGGCTACTGTACAATTAGTCAGAAATTCAATCCTGGACTTCTAGCAGAATCCACAAAACCCATTATCCAGAATGAGATTGCTAAATTACTGGAAAATGAAGGCTATAGTTTTGATGAAGCTTTTAAGATTATAGTTGAAATCTTGGAGGAGGGGGACACAAGCAGTGTTTAGAGTCATTACGAAAACAAGTCTATACAAATACATTGTAACCTTTATCGCCAAAAAAAATGACAATTTTAAGATGAAAAATTGTGATATTTTTCTTATTTCTGCTCAAAATATAGATTGTGGGTACTCTGTAGAACTGCCTCATCGGTTCTAACAAGTACCCACAATCTATATTTTTGAGCAGAAATAGGAAAAATAAGGTTTACCCCTGTAAACCCCAGTTTTACTATATAAAAGTGGGGTTCAAAGGGGTCAGAATTATATAGGTGTTTTACATGATGGATGCTTTTATAATTTTATACTTTCAGATTATGTACTGCAACTGGTCTTGACCTTGAAGCCAAGGTCAATGATCTCCTTGGTTACTGTACAATTAGTCAGAAATTCAATCCTGGACTTTTAGCAGAATCCACAAAACCCATTATCCAGAATGAGATTGCTAAATTACTGGAAAATGAAGGCTATAGTTTTGATGAAGCTTATAAGATTATAGTTGATATCTGGGAAGAGGGGGATACAAGCAGTGCCGAGAGTTTAAAAGCCATTACCGACATAAGGACTCTGTTTAAAATTCTGAAAGCTCATAATGTAAAGATTGCCATATCGACATCTGATTCAAGGGAGGGAACTCTCTTGACATTGAAAGAGCTGAGATTAGAAAAGTATGTTGACCATGTTGTTTGTGGAGATGACCCAGACATTGTTCCGAAACCAAGTCCGTATTCTGCGTTGACTATATGTAGAAAACTTGGTGTAGATCCATCTGACACAGTAATGGTTGGCGATACAGCAGCTGATGTGGGTATGGGTAAAGCGGCAAATCTGGGTTGGAATGTCGGTGTGTTAAGTGGAGTGGGTAACAGTACTGATTTATTGCCGGAAGCGGAGTTCGTTATTCATAGTGTCAAAGACATTCTGCCGTTGATTTTACCGGGAACCGAGTGGCGCCAGTATTACAGATACACGTCTTCCGAGAGAATATTAAGTGAACCTCACGATCTAGAAGCGGAAACTACTGGTACCCAGATAGTGAGAGAACAAGTTGCCAGTGAGATTCTGGGAGATAATATTGAACTTGTAATCTTTGACCTTCATGGTACTCTGCTGTGTACTCATACAAGATACCTGGAATGGTTGGACAAACTTTGTGAAAGGTTTGTACATGTACATTGCTCCATATATGGAGAAGTTACGGGGAATGGGATATTTCGCCATTTTATAAAGGGAGACAACTTTAGGGACTTCCTGTTCACTTTTATACAGGCTCAGTCTCACTGGAAAAGGGGTCAACTCTTAAAGGAAAGAATTTGCTCCTCAGGAGCAAATTCTTTCCTTTATGAATTGACCCCAACGCCCATGGGAGACAAAAACACTTGCAGGAGTTGCCTCCCCTGAAGGTGTACCCATTCCCCTTAAGGCACATCTTTTCTTACTTCTGCACAAAAACATATGTTTTTGGTACTTTTTGAAAACATAAGGGAAATTATCGTTCCACCTCTATTGTTATAGCCTGCTTTGAAATACTGGATTTGCCATATCATTCCATGATTCTGTAATCCCATCATTCCATGACTGCAAAACTGAAATGCATTTTGCTTAAAAACTTACGTTTGTGGTCCAAATTCAATGAATTTTTTACTACATTTGGTCTCTAAGGTAAGGAAGGTGTTGTAGCAGAAGAGTGACCAAGAGCCCATAACTGTTGGAGTTATGTACCTTGGTAGGTTTTCAAATATTGCCATTCTTGAAAATTTTCGTAACAGATTTCTCAGGAACTATGAAAGCAAGAAAGCTGAAAGTTTGCATAAACATGAACAATGACTGGATGTATCTATATAGGGAAAAGGGGTCAGGGTTCCATAACTACTTGATTTATGTCCCTTAATAGGTGTTCAAATTAATGCATTTTGCTTGGTAACTTCTATGTTTGTGGTCCTACAACATTGAAACTTATACTACCCTTGGTCTCTAAGGTAAGGGAGGTATAGTAGCAGAATAGTGACCAAAGGCCCATAATTCTTGGAATTTTGTCCCTTGGTAGGTTTTCAAATTTTGCCATTCTTGAAATTTTTTGTTTTGTTTTGTTTGTTTGATTTGAGGTTTTACGTCCCTGTCAACACTGTATAGGTCATTTTGGAGACGTCGCTTCCAATGTTGTGGGTCTTTTACATGACAGGGAGATGAAACTACATCTCAAGCCCTGTCGCCCAATGAAGCCAATAGGGTTTATAAGCATGGACGGTCCTACTGGCACCGCTTTGCCTGGGCAAGCTTAGGTCCTCTAATTATCTCTGCATTGAAGCATGGTGTAGCCCAAATCTTTCTTTAAGTCCTTATGGGCAGGGGCGATTGAAAATTTTTGTAACAGATTTCTTAGGGACTATGAAGCTAGAAAGCTGAAACTTTGTATAAACATGGACAATGATTGGATGTATTGTGTATACTGCAATAGGGTTCAAGCATCCAAAACTCTTTGAGATATGTCCCTTGATAGTTTTTTTATGCCCCCGCCTGCCTTGGCAGGAGTGGGGCATATAGCGTTTCGCCATGATGATACGTCCGTACGTGCATACGTGCGTTCGTGCGTATGTCACGTTTGTAACCACCTCGGGCTGAAATGTCGAGCTGAAACCTCGGACTCGCATTAGAGCTCATAATTTTTTTACCTGTTGTGCTACAAAGTTGAAATTTGGTATGACATCTACTCAGACTAAGACCTATCAGTTAATGTTCAAGTTGACCCAAAGTCGTGCCCCTGGGTGGGCCTAGGGGTCAGATTGCGTAACAGGTCAAAATTGTCATATAGGAATTTGCATGCAAAACTGTCAAAATGTCTAATTATCTTGAAAATTTATCAGATTCGAACACCTAAACCATATATATTATTGTTCCTTATGATATGACACATTCCATGACACAGACTTTGGGTCCCTACAGTCACCCCTGGGCCATGCCCCGCCCTCTTTGCTTCATTAAAGTCTTTATATCTTAGAAACTATCCATATCCCCACCCCTTAACCATATATATTATTGTTCCTTATGATAAGATGCATTGACTGATACAGACATTGGGTCCATCCCAAACACCATTTGGGATCTCGAAAATCTGTTTAAGACAGGGATACTTCGAGCCACTGAGGTTACTGTCAGGAGGCATAACGAGATACTTTTAGACATCTTTTCGATGTTCTATAATGAAAATGTATGCTGTGTGTACTCATTAGAATCGCCTCATCGAGGCAATTCTAATGAGTACACACAGCATACATTTGCAAGATAAAAGACTTAAATCTCCCACTACATGTATTTCTTATGTAGAGGATTTTGCTAGGGGCTCAAGAATGGGTTCGACACATCCATGGTAAACGAGCCATTGGTGTTCGAGCCATCGAAGTTCTACTGTACATGTATTCAATTTCTCAGGAAATAAGAAAGCTGGAGAGCTGAAACTTCATATAAACATGGACAATGACTGGATGTATTATGTAAATGGGAAAAGGGGTCAAGGGTCAATAACTCTTAGAGTTATGGCCCCTGATATGTTTTCAAAGTCTGCCATTCTTGAACATTTTCATATCAGATTTCTCAGGGACTATGAGAAAGGTAGGGATTTTCCTGTTCAGCAGGATAAGGGTTCTTCAGAAGCCATCTGATCTGGATCTACATTGTTTGCAAAGGTAAGGTTTGTCTTGTTCAGCAGGATAAGGGTTTTTCAGAAGCCATCTGATCTGGATCTACACTGTTTGCAAAGGTAGGGGTTGTCATGTTCAGCAGAATTAAGAGTTCTTCAGAAGCCATCTGATCTGGATCTACACTGTTTGCAAAGTTAGGGTTGTTGTGTTCAGCAGAATTAAGAGTTCTACAGAAGCCATCTGATCTGGATCTACACTGTTTGAAAAGTTAGGGTTGTTGTGTTCAGCAGGATAAGACTTCTACAGAGGCCATCTGATCTGGATCTACACTGTTTGAAAAGTTAGGGTTGTCATGTTCAGCAGGATAGGAGTTCTTCAGAAGCCATCTGATCTGGATCTACACTGTTTGCAAAGTTAGGGGTTGTCATGTTCAGCAGGATAGGAGTTCTTCAGAAGCCATCTGATCTGGATCTACACTGTTTGCAAAGGTAGGGGTTGTCATGTTCAGCAGGATAGGAGTTCTTCAGAAGCCATCTGATCTGGATCTACACTGTTTGCAAAGTTTTTTTTTTATAATTTATTCTGAAGACATACTTAGACATACACAGCAAATTACGTGTATAACACATTAATGAATATTTCCCAAGTATCAAGTACATATATACATACATAGACCTGTACACATATACATGAATACACATACATATACTACACATATACACGTGCCTATCAGTGTGTGCATATATACACCCACAAATATAAGTGCAATATGACATAGGCACGTCACATACACACACATACATATATTGATGCGCATATGATCCTATATATACTCATATACACGTATACATGGACTTGTGTTGCAGTAATTAAGCTCAATTATTCACAATGGCTTTTAAGACGACATTTTTACTATTATAGTTAAAGGTTCTTAATTACGGTCAGACTACTTTTTGTCAGGCTTAGTATAAGTCAGTTCGAATCTTCAAATATTGTTATCCATTTGCCCCAATATTTTTGAAATTTTGTATAGCGATAGTTTTTAATAGCGATCATTTTTTCTGACGCCAAAGCATTTTTAATTTCAAATTTCCATATGTTAAAATTTAAGGGTTTATTATTGATTCTACACTTATAAATAAAGTATTTTGTCAAAATAATGATATAGTTGAGTGGCTTAATGCGATCTTGGTTGTAGGAAATACCAAAAAAGACACAAAACATAGCTATACTAATAGACCCATTAATCTTTTCATTAATCCATTTTTCAATTTGATCCCAAAAATCAGAAACTATTCTACAATTCCAAAATAAATGAACTAAAGTCTCGGGCTGTACGTGGCAAAAACTGCAGAGATTATCATTTTTTATATTAATCTTATGGCGAAAGTCGTTGGTTGCTAAAATCCTGTGGAGAATCCTATATTGAAACCAATGCAATTTTGTGTTAGTACAAGATTTTGCAGGTATGTTATATATAGTTTTCCAATCTAGTTCTCTGTTAAAAATTTCATTCCATTTCCGTTGACTTTTTAACGTAATTACTTTTTCATTAATAAGATTATAAATATGTTTGCTTCCTTTTTTGTGTTTCATTATTTCTTTTATACTTAATGGAAGATAGCAATTACTCAATGGTATTGGCGTTAATCTGATATTAACATTTCTGACATAATTTCGCACAGATGAAATTATGCCAAAATAATCAAGATAGTTAGTATTTATATCAAATTTCTGTACAAACTGATCATAATTTAAGAAAGATCCATCTTCGCTTATAAGATCTCTTATAAAGCATATATTTTTTTTCAAACCATCTTTGATAAAAAATCGATTTATTATTTATTTGAATATTGATGATATTTTAAAGGCCGTACAACAATTTTATGCAGATCTATACAAACATGGGGATATAAATGATTTAAACATCAACGAAATTTTAAACATAGATTACCCCGTTTTATTAGAAGAGGAGAAAAATGAATTAGAAGGTGAAATAAGGGAACAGGAGGTCGCTTTTGTACTGAGTAAAATGAAAAACAATAAAAGCCCGGGCTCTGACGGTTTTTCAGCAGAATTTTTTAAATTTTTCTATTCAGATTTAAAATATTTCATTGTTAAGGCAATAAATGAGGGCTATAGATTAGGGATGTTATCAGTTACCCAGCGACAGGGTTTAATCACTTGTCTCCCAAAGGGAGAAAAAGCAAGGCATTTCATTAAAAACTGGAGACCAATTACCTTGTTAAATGTTATATATAAAATAGCATCGGGATGTATCGCTGAAAGAATTAAATCAAAACTTTCAAAACTTATTTCTCATGATCAAACCGGTTTCATATCCGGAAGATATATAGGTGAAAATACTAGATTTATTTATGATATTTTAAAATATGTCGATGACGAAGATATACCAGGTTTGCTTTTAATCGTGGATTTTGAAAAAGCATTTGATTCAATTTCATGGGACTTTATTCAAAAAGTTTTACTTTTTTTTAATTTTGGCAATTCAATAAAGAAATGGATTAATACATTTTATAATGGAATAACATCTTCGGTTATACAAAACGGATTTCTGTCAGAATTTTTCTCAATACAAAGAGGCTGTCACCAAGGCGACCCCCTGTCTCCCTATATTTTTCTTCTATGTGCAGAGATCTTGTCCCTTATGTTAAAAAATAACACTAATCTTAAAGGAATCAACATTGGTGGAGTAGAGTATACACTATCGCAGTATGCAGATGACACCACAATACTCTTAGATGGATCTGAGCAGTCACTAACAGAGGCGCTTGATACTCTTAATATGTTTGCTCATATGTCAGGCTTAAAAATGAATTCTTCTAAAACCAAAGCGGTTTGGATTGGGAGCAGAAAATTCTTCGGAGAAACCTTTAACCATAGGTTCAAATTAGATTGGACAGAGCGAAATTTTACAATATTAGGAATTAATTTTTCTTGTAACCTAGATGATATATTAGAGTTGAACTATAAAGATAAGATAACGCAGATTGAGAAAGAGCTTTAAAAACAATGGTCTAAAAGGATTTTAACGCCATTTGGCCGGATAACAATTCTCAAAACCTTGATAATATCTAAGTTAAATCACTTATTCATAGCATTACCAAACCTATCAATGGATACTATTAATAGCCTCCATAAGAAATTTTTTAATTTTATCTGGCAATCCGGAGTAGATAGAGTGAAAAGAGATGTACTCGTGCAAGACTATGAATACGGTGGCTTAAAGATGATTAATTTAGTTAATTACATGTATATAGTAGCTCTTAAATCCACATGGATACGGAGATTAATTGTAAAAGACACTAAATATAAGACACTTTTCGAATCTAAATATGCTCCTTTAGACCAGTTAATGAAACGAGGAACAGAATTTATAAAACAAATAAGATCTAATAATACAAATCTATTTTGGAATGATGTCTTAGAGGCCTGGGCCGAAGTAAATAAACATACCGAAATTTCCGTTGTTGAAGATATATTATCAGTAAATCTATGGGACAATAACACTGCAAAGTTAGGGTTGTTGTGTTCAGCAGGATAGGAGTTCTTCAGAAGCCATCTGATCTGGATCTACACTGTTTGCAAAGTTAGGGTTGTTGTGTTCAGCAGGATAAGGGTTCTTCAGAAGCCATCTGATCTGGATCTACACTGTTTGCAAAGGTAGGGGTTGTCATGTTCAGCAGAATTAAGAGTTCTTCAGAAGCCATCTGATCTGGATCTACACTGTTTGCAAAGTTAGGGTTGTTGTGTTCAGCAGGATAAGACTTCTTCAGAAGCCATCTGATCTGGATTTACACTGTTTGCAAAGGTAGGGGTTGTCCTGAACAGTGTAGATCCAGATCAGACGGCTTCTGAAGAACCCGTATCCGGCTGTTCACGACAACTGTTACCTTTGCAAACATTGTAGATCCAGCAGATACCTGAAGGTGTACTCATATCCCTTAATTGGAGAACAAACCAAAATTCATGAAAATTCTACAACAAAAAAGAAATTTTAGTCTTCTTTATACATGTTATATTGGTATATTTGGAAGGCCAGATGGCAGTCCAGATGAATGGATGATAGTTTTATGAATTTTGTTAGAAATGATCTCAAAATTTCTAGTTTAGTCAAATGTTTACCAATATCCTGCTGAATATGCAGTTTAGCCACACCCATTTCTGACTTTGAACCAATCAGATTACTCCATGTTATTTATTCCTACAAATTCATAATCTGAATGTCAAACAGTGTAGATCCTGATCAGTCAATCCTCTTTATACCGACATTCGTTTTAACGACAAAACTTGTTATAACGACAATATCAATGGAATGAATTCTTAGCTCAAGGCTTAGCCTCGATTCCAACTAATGTGGGCTTCCCTCAGGTTAAAAATACCCAAATCGAATCCATAGTCATGAAAGATTCTTGTAATTTAATACTCAAAAAACAAATGTTTTAGATATTTGTTAGAATCGCCTCACCGAGTCGATTCTAACAAATGTCTATAACATTTGTTTCTTGGAGTCATGCTGTGGAAAAGACCTTTTATAATCCATCATACTCCCTAACTGGGATTCTTTATACATGTAATGGCAAATTCATTATAACGGCACAATAATATGGAACAAATACCATCATTATAACATGGGTCATCTATATTTCAGAATGGACCAAACTACTGGTATCCCGCTGACAAAAACAATTTACAGGAAACTTGGTGTGAGTCAGGATACAAGGAAACTGAAACACGGCATCTTATCTGAAGGAACTGCATCTCAAGTGAAGTCAGCGTTAGTTGAAATTCTCCTTAAAGAAAGACTAACATATGAGGAATCATTGTTGATAGTGAACCAGACGTGGAAAGAATGTGCCCATCTACTGACAGCCAACACCAAAACAGTAGATAAAAATTCGAAAATGTTATTTAAAACTTTGAAACAGCATGGGCTGAAGATTGCTATTTGCACCGGGGACGAGAGGGAATCAGTTTTGTCAGATTTAGATACACTAGGTCTGTTGAAATACATTGATATGATGATATGTGGTGATGACCCTCATTCTGAACCAAAGCCATCGGCTCATAATGCCATGCTAATTTGTAATGAGTTCAGAGTGACACCAGATAAAACTGTCATCATTGGAGATTCTTTGGATGATATGAAGATGGCAGTAGAGGCTAAAGTTAAAAGGAAAATTGGTGTGCTCACTGGTGTTGGTGATGAAGAAATGCTGACGAAACATGCTGATGTTGTTGTTGAAAAAGTAGGAGACATAGCTTATCATCTGTTTGAACCTTTAGACCCAGGCACACCACAGAAAGCATCGGCTAGGTCATATTCAACTTCAGCATCAAACTACTTCTCCCTACCAAAACGTTCTTTTAGCACTTCAGCATCAAACTACTTCTCCCTACCAAAATGTTCGTTTAGCACTTCAGCAGCACATTGTGCACAAAAAGGGAACCAGTCAAAAGCATATGACTATGTAATTGTTGGAGCAGGGTCTGCTGGCTGTGTTTTGGCCAATCGTTTGACGGCACAAAGAGATAATAAAGTGTTACTGTTAGAGGCAGGCTCAAAAGATAATACTTGGAAGATAAAAATGCCAGCTGCCCTTATGTATAACCTGTGTGATGATAAGTATAATTGGTTTTACCATACAGAACCAGAAAAGGGCATGAATAACCGAGTCATGTACTGGCCCCGGGGACGTGTCTGGGGTGGTTCCTCGTCCTTAAACGCCATGGTGTACATTAGAGGGCATGCATTTGATTATGATCGCTGGGAAAAGGAGGGTGCAACAGGCTGGTCCTATTCCGATTGCTTGCCATATTTCAGGAAGTCACAAACACATGAACTTGGTGGGGATGAATACAGAGGTGGTGATGGTCCTCTTCATGTATCCCGGGGCAAAACAAATAGTCCTCTGCATCAAGCATTCCTGGATGCTGGACAGCAGGCAGGCTATCCCTTCACCCCAGATATGAATGGTTACCAACAGGAAGGAGTGGGGCCAATGGATATGACTATTCATAAAGGAGAGAGGTGGAATACTGCCTCTGCTTATCTTCGACCAGCATTAGATAGACCAAATTTAGAGACAAAAATCAAAGTACTAACAACAAAGATACTGTTTGATAAGAATTGTGCAGTGGGTGTTGAATTTCAGGAAAATGGACAAAGTCAAAAAGTCTATGCAAACAAAGAGGTTATTCTGAGTGGGGGTGCAATCAACTCTCCTCAGTTACTGATGTTATCTGGAGTAGGAAATGCTAACGACCTGAAAAAACTAGACATTCCAGTAGTACATAACTTGCCTGGGATAGGAGAAAATCTGCAAGACCACTTAGAGCTGTATGTTCAACAGAAATGTAAGCAACCTATTACTTTGTACAGTGCTCAGTGGAAGTTTCCACACAATATGATCCGGATTGGGCTGCAGTGGTTCCTGACTAAAACGGGCGACGCAGCTACTGCACATCTGGAAACTGGCGGATTTATACGCAGTCAAGCGGGAGTAGAACATCCTGACATTCAGATCCATTTCTTGCCGTCTGTGGTTAAAGACCATGGGAGACAAGTGGGTGAGTGTCATGCCTATCAGATGCATATCGGACCAATGAGACCGACCAGCATAGGCTATTTGAAACTGAAATCCAGGGATCCTAAAGAACACCCAAAGATTGTAGCCAACTACATGACAACAGAGGGAGATCTACGGGAGATGCGCGATGCTGTTAGGCTAGCCCGGGAGATCTTTGCACAGAAGGCTTTTGATCCCTTCAGAGCTGGAGAGCTCGAACCTGGACTTGATGTACAGTCGGATTCTCAGATAAATGAGTTCATTCGTAATATGGGAGACAGTGCCTACCACCCCTCATGTACCTGTAAGATGGGACAGCCCAGCGATCCATTGGCTGTGGTTGACCCTGAGACAAAGGTCATTGGACTAGATGGTCTGAGAGTTGTTGATGCTTCTATCATGCCCAGTATAGTGAGTGGTAACCTCAATGGCCCGGTGGTGATGATGGCAGAGAAAGCTGCGGATATTATCCTCGGTGTAACACCACTACAAAAATCTAAAGCACCAGTCTATAGACCTGTAACCTTAGAAACGCAGCGTTAGCCCCTCAAGCTCTTAAGCATGCATAGCAGACGGCAGTTTCAAATTACTTTTTTTCTTGTTTTTCAGCAAAAATAAGGCTTGACATTACATGTGAATCGTCTGCCTAGCAGACGATTCACATGTAATGTCAAGCGTTATATTCCACATAACGTGTGAATCTTCTGCCAAGCAAATGATTTACATGCAGTCTTAAGCCTTATTTTTGCTGAAAATAAAAAGAAAACAAAAATTAGATTGCTGTCTACTTGAGAGTTTTCTGCAGTGCTTAAAGCGTTCACATTTTTTTAGAAGTGAACATGTATCTCTGACTGAAAGTTTAATCTGTCATTTTCAAAGGGAGATAACTTCTGTGAACATGAAGATGGTTCTTTTGGATTGGTTTTATTCAGAAAAGGGGGACAACTATTCAAAGGGAGTAATGGGACAAGAGCAAATATTTCTAAACCGGAGTTATTTTTCTTTAATGCTTACCTGGGTTAAATTGTTCTAAGCATCATTAGGTAACTAGACGGGCCTCCGTGGCCTAACGGGTTAGTGTGCTGACTTGTAATCATTAGGTCTCTTACCACTGTGGTTCACTCCTGGCTCAGGCTACACGTGAGCCACCAAGTTCTGCAACGGAAGGTCAGGTGGTTTTTCTTCGGGTACTCCAGCTTTGGCCCACCCCTGATTAACGATTGATTGGCCCAAAATGAGTGAAATAATATTGAAAGGGCCATAAAACCAAAACCAAAGAAAAAATAAAAATATAAAAAAAAAAATCATTAGGTAAATAAACTTGATGGTGAAGGAAACTTTATATGTAACAAGAACTGGTTTTTTTTTGCTGCAAAAAGCCTGAGAACATTTTTTTCAGCAAAAAATAATATTTTCTTTTAATTACTGGATTATTTTAATTTTAACGTTTAAAATATTAATTAATGACTTTGTTAGTGTTGTACAACTGAGCCCTGTTTTTTTTTATAACAGGGAACCATGTTGTGTTAAATTTATGTATCGGGGATACATCAGGGTACATTCGTTTCTTTCAAATATAGTTGACTCTTGTTATCTCTTAATTCTGATTTCTCAAACTATGGCTTAAATCAACATAAATTTTGGGTTCTGTTGTTTTAGTTTTGCTGTCTAATTTAATAGATTTCAACTCCCTTCATCTGAAACTACTGTAACCTGGGACCAAATTTTCCAGTTCCTTGGATTACAAGATAACGAGAGTCAGCTGTACATATTAACCCTTGTCCTGCTGAATATTTTAATCTGCCACACTCACAACTGATTATCAACCAATCAGATTACTTGATGCAAATTATTGTAACAAATTCACAATCTGAATGGCAAACAATGTAGATCCTGATCAGATGGCTTCTTCAGAAGCCATCTGATCTGGATCTACATTGTTTGAAAGATAAGACATATCCGGGCTCAGCAGGACAAGGGTTAAGTTATGAAAATTGCTTTCTATGAGAAGCGGCATATTAAGTTATGAAAAATTATTCTCTTTGAGAAGCGATATCTAAAGGAAATTCTCTGTGAGAAAAGATACTTGAGATGTGGATGTATTTGCAGTCAAACTTCGATGACTCAAACACCTTTGGGACCATGAAAATTTGTTTGAGATATGGGTAGTTTGACCCACTGAGGGTTAATTTGTTTGTTTGATTTGAGGTTTTACATCCCCGTCAACACTGTATAGGTCATTTTGGAGACATTGCTATCAATTTTATGGGACTTTTACCCGACACTGAGATGAAATTACATCTCAAGCCCTGCTGCCCAAAGAAACCAATAGGGTTTATATGCATGGACAGTCCAACTCCCACCACTTTGCCTGGGCAGGCTTAGATCCTCTAAGTGGTTTACCAGTACTCATGTGCAGTCTGTTTCAGCTCTGCATGGAAGCATCATGCAGCCCATCTATTTCTTCAAGCCCCAATGGGTGGGGGGCCGCCACTGAGGGTTAATCACTGAGGGTTAATCATTTTTTTGCCATACAGAATGAATGTAAGTTAACAAACATAACCTAAGTATTGGGACAGAATAGCCTAAGCAAATGTTGCAGACCCAGATCAGACTGCTCCTTGAGGAACGGTCTGATCAGGAGCTACTGTTTACCACTCCATTCTGCACCTTTTCGACTTTTTGCTGGATCGGGGCTTGAAGAAATATATAGGCTGCATGATGCTTCCACGCAGAGCTGAAACCGACCCGCACACGAGTACTGGTAAACCACTTGGAGGATCTAAGCCTGCCCAGACAAAGGGGTGCAAGTCGGCCCGTCCATGCATATAAACCCTTTTGGTTTCATTGGGTGGCAGGGCTTGAGATGTCATTTCATCTCAGTGTCGGGGTAAAAGTCCCACAAAATTGGAAGCAAAGTCTCCAAAATGACTTTTACAGTGTTGACGGGGACGTTGCAGGCGTGTGTAACTAGACTGCATATTTAATCCACTGGTGGATTATCCAATTTAATACATAGCTATATATACATAACTAGATTGCATATTTAATCCACTTGTGGCTTATCCAATTTAATAAATAGCAGTATTACAGCCGGCCTCGGTAGTTCAGTCAGATGTGCATCTGTCTGGTGATCAGGAGGACACGGGTTTGATACCTGCCAGGGTCGGTAACACTCTTTTGTGAAGGTTGATCATGAAATCTTTTCTACGGTCATCCTCTCCCTTCTGTTGATTCAAGAAGGGCAGTTGTCAGTTTCTGGCGAAAGAATGTGCACTGTAATGGTTAACCGCTTACGTATAAGCCTGCTCAGGAACGTGTGGATAGGTAAACTGACCGGCTCAAAAATGGACCTAAAAGAATGTTGACTGGCCAGTTAAACTCCAAACAAAAAAAGCAGTATTACACTCTCAAACATGACTTCATATGATAAAATCCATTAGTGCATAGTCCGGGGCTACCGTATGTTCTTTATGGTTGACCAAACAGGTTCAAAGCTGGCATTCAGACTGTAAAGTTAAAAAAACACCTGGGGCCAGTTGTTCAAAGCCTCGTTAGCTTAATGAGCTTGTTGGTGGTGATATTGTTAACTGTTCTAGCAAGTTCAATATCTAAAATTTGGGTATTTTTGCTGAAAAAAATGTGAGCAGCTTTTGCGTTATGAGCCGGTCAGTTTACCTATCAACACGTTCCTGAGCAGGCTTATACGTAAGCAGTTAACCATTACAGTGCACATTCTTTCGCCAGAAATTGACAACTGCCCTTCTTGAATTAACAGAAGGGAGAGAATGACCGTAGAAAAGATTTCATGATCAACCTTCACAAAAGAGTGTTGCCAACCCTGGCAGGTATCGAACCCGTGTCCTCCTGATCACCAGACAGATGCGCATCAGACTGAACTACCGAGGCCAGCTGTAATACTCCTCACATTTTTGCAGTGAAAATATTAGCATATTTGCCATAATAAATGATCACAGATTTAACGATACGTTAACTAACAACATCGTTAGTTTTGAACAACTGGCCCCTGATAAACACTGGACAACAGTTTGTCCCTTTTTATATCAGAAAAGTGGAATAGATGACGCTAAGTGTTATTTTTAGCACGTTCAACTGCTGTAGACTGCAAAATCGCACGCTCTTAGTTGATGTCAGATATATGTGAAAAGGAGATTGTGTGATATTTATGACAAATACGGTAAACCAAACCACGTGATATTTATGACAAATAAGGTAAACCAAAGGCGTGATATTTATGACAAATACGGTAAACCAAACTGCGTGATATTTATGACAAATACGGTAAACCAAACCGCATGATATTTATGACAAATACGGTAAACCAAACCGCATGATATTTATGACAAATACGGTAAACCAAACCGCGTGATATTTATGACAAATACGGTAAACCAAACCGCATGATATTTATGACAAATACCGCGTGATATTTATGACAAATACGGTAAACCAAACCGCGTGATATTTATGACAAATACGGTAAACCAAACTGCATGATATTTATGACAAATACGGTAAACCAAAGGCGTGATATTTATGACAAATACGGTAAACCAAACTGCATGATATTTATGACAAATACGGTAAACCAAACCGCGTGATATTTATGACAAATACGGTAAACCAAACTGCGTGATATTTATGACAAATACGGTAAACCAAACCACGTGATATTTATGACAAATACGGTAAACCAAACCATACCAAAGAGCAAGATACCAAAGAATTATAAGTATACCGTAAAGTTCGTATATTAAGACCACCTTTGGGACTGTTCAAAAGTGGTCGTTAAATTAAGACCACCTTTGGGACTGTTCAAAAGTGGTCTTAAAGACCACTTTTGAACAGTCCCAAAGGTGGTCTCTCAATAGGAGACACTGGGTGTAGAAAACACAAAGAAAGAATAACGGAAACCGTCTCAATTATTTTTATGCCCCCGCATCATATGATGCCGGGGGCATATAGTTTTTCGGTTTTCCGTACGTGCGTACATGTGTACGTCCGTCTGTATGTGTGTGTGTACGTATGTACGTACGTACGTACGTACGTGATCCTGTAACCTCAGGTTAAAGTTTTTGTAACAGGTAGAGCCTGAACTTTTAGAACTCATATCTTCCTAACCATTTGATGGAACTGGTTCATATTTGGTATGATGATAGATATAGGTCCAAAGTTTTACTAAGCAATACCCCCACCCATGCCTGTGACCTCAAGGTCAAGGTCACAGACTTAGAAATTTTCAATGTTAAAGACTCAGGTTAAGGTTTTTGTAACAGGTAGACTTGAACATTTTAGAACTCATATTTTCCAAACTATTTGATGGAATTGGTTCATATTTGGTATGATTATAGATATAGGTCCAAAGTTTTATTCAGCGATACCCCCACATATGCCCATGGCCTCAAGGTCAAGGTCATGGACTTAGAAATTTTCCATGTTAAAGACTCCAGTTAAGGTATTTGTACCTGGTAGAACCTGAACTTTTATGATAGCTTTGGTTCATATGATGATAGATATAGGTACAATGTTTTAATCAGCAATACCCCCACCCATGCCTATGACCTCAAGGTCAAGGTCACAGACTCTGACAATTTTAATGTGAAAGATTTTAAAGAGCTCAAATTTTCCAAACTATATTATGGATTTGGCTTATGTATGCTATGATGATAGATACAGGTCCAAATGTTTATTTGGCAATACCCCCACTCATGCCTATGGCTTCAAGGTCAAGGTCACAGAGTTAGAAATTTTTAATTAGATATTTTAAGAGTTGATATTTTCCAAATCATGCGATGGATTGAGTTGATATTTGGTATGATGTTAGATACCTGTCCATTTTATTCAGCGACACCCCCACCCATGCCCATGAGCTCAATGTCAAGGTCACAGACTTAAAAATTTTTAATTATCCCCTCGCACAACATAGCTCTAGCGTCTATATTTCTTCACTGATTTCAATATATCTTCACACAAATGTTCCTCATGACAATATCTCTAGCGAGTTCCACTTTCAAGGTCATGACCTCAAGGTCAAGGTCACTGTGGCTATTTTTAGAAAAACTTTGTCATTGCTCTAGCGCTTACATTCTTCACCGATTTCAATATAACTTCACACAAATGTTCCTTATGACAATATCTCTAGCGAGTTCCACTTTCAAGGTCAAGGTCACTGTAGCTATTTTTAGAAAAACTTTGTCATCACTCTAGCGCTTACATTTCTTCACCGATTTCAATATAACTTCACACAAATGTTCCTTATGAGAATATCTCGAGCCATTTCTACTTTCAAGGTCAAGGTCACTGTGGCTATTTTTAGAAAAACTTTTTCATCGCTCTAGCCCTGCATTTCTTCACTGGTTTCAAAATAAGTTCACACAAATGTTCCTTATGACAATACCTCGAACGATTTTGACTTTCAAGGTCAACTCTAGCGACTACATTTCTTCACTGATTTCAATATAACTTCACACAAATGTTCCTTATGACAATACCTCGAGCAAGTTCGACTTTCAAGGTCAAGGTCACTGTGGCTATTTTTAGATAAACTTTGTCATTGCTCTAGCGCTTACATTTTTTCACCAATTTCAATATAACTTCTCACAAATGTTCCTGATAACAAGGTCACACACTTAGAAAACTTTGTTGCAACATGGATTTTCGGGGTGAGGCGGGGCCCTTGGCGGGGGCATCTGTGTCATCTGGACACATTTCCAGTTAAAAGCAGATTTAGTCTTAATTTTAGGTGGTCTTAGTAGCGGAATTTTAAAGTATATGTCTTTTCAGTAGCAGTTGGGTGTTTTTGTATTGCATTTTTACTTTGTGATTTTGTTATGTATGCTTTGAAGTTTTAATTGCCCAGTCAACTGTATTAACTCTTATCCTGCTGTTCACGACAACCCCTATCTTTGCAAACAGTGTAGATCCAGATCAGATGGCTTCTGAAGAAGCCACCTGATCAGGATCTTCACTGTTTGCCATTCTATTTATGAATGTGTAGGAAAAAATTGCATCAAGTAATCTGATTGGTTCAAAGTCAGAAATGGGTGTGGCTAAACCGAATATTCAGCAGGATAAGGGTTAAGAACATGTAAGGCTAGTCAGTTATTATAACAATACTTCACCTTGGCATGGTAAATTAGTTTAGTGCACAGCTTAAATCAAAGTGGTTTACTGGTTTGTTTGTTTGATTTGAGGTCTAGTATCCCCATCAACACTGTATAGGTCTTGATAGGTCATTTTGGAGACATTGCTTACAATTTTGTGGAACTTTTACCCGACATTGACACGGAATGACATCTCAAGCCCTGCCACCCAATGAAAGCAATAGGGTTTGACTCATCAATCATCGTCAACCAATAGGGTAAATCTCGTCAATCATCGTCACTAATGTACATTTCATTTAAGCATGGACGGTCTGACTCACACTGCTTTGCCTGGGCAGGCTTAGATCCTCATAGTGGTTTACCAGTACTCGTGTGAGGTTGGTTTCAACTCTTCGTGGAAGCATCATGCAGCCCATCTATTTCTTCAAGCCCCGATGGGCGGGGGCCAAGTTTACCAGTTAAGTGCATAGATTTAGTCCTTAGTGTTAGTGCAAAGGTTTAGTTGTAAATGCTTAACCAGTTTTGTGCACAGGCTAAGTCCTATGTGGTTAATCTGTTTAGTGCACTGGCTGTTAACCAGTTTAGTGCACAGGCTTAGTTCTTAGTGCTTATATAATCAATGTTAATAGTGCTAAGGCTTAGTTTTAAGAGTTTAACTAGTTTAGTGCACAAGTTTAGTTCCAGTAGCTTAGGCAGGTTAGTGCACAGGCACAGTCAAAAGAGCTTAATCAGTTTAGTGCGAATGCTTCATTGTAAGTGCTTAACCAGTTTAGTGCAAATGCTCTCGTAAGTGCTTAACAAGTTTACTGCACAGGTATAGTCCAAAGCTGCTTAACCAGTTTAGTGCAAAGTCTAAGTTATAAGTGCATAACCAATTTAGTGCACAGCTACAGTTCAAAATGCTTAACCAGTTTAGTGCGCAGGCTTAGTTCTAAGTGCTTAACCAGTTTAGTGCAGAGGCTTAGTTCTAAGTGCTTAACCAGTTTAGTGCAAAGGCTTAGGTCTAAGTGCTCAGCCAGTTTAGTGCACAGGCTTAGTTCTAAGTGCTTAACCAGTTTAGTTTACAGGCTTAGTTCTAAGTGCTTAACCAGTTTAGTGCACAGGCTTAGGTCTAAATGCTTAACCAGTTTAGTGCACAGGCTTAGTTCTAAGTGCTTAACCAGTTTAGTGCTCAGGCTTAGTTCTAAGTGCTTAACCAGTTAAGTGCACAGGCTTAGTTGTAAGGGCTTAACCAGTTTAGTGCACAGGCCTAGTTCTAAGTGCTTAACCAGTTTAGTGCAAAGGCTTAGGTCTAAGTGCTTAACCAGTTTAGTGCACAGGCTTAGTTGTAAGTACTTAACCAGTTTAGTGCAGTGACTTAGGTCTTTAGAAGTGCTTAGCGAGTTTAGTGCACAGGCTTAGTTCTAAGTGCTTAACCAGTATAGTGCGCAGGCCTAGTTCGAAGTGCTTAGCCAGTTTAGTGCAGAGGCTTAGGTCTAAGTGCTTAGCCAGTTTAGTGCACAGGCTTAGTTGTAAGTGCTTAACCAGTATAGTGCGCAGGCCTAGTTCTAAGTACTTAACCAGTTTAGTGCAGAGGCACAGTCCTTAGTGCCTAATCTGTCAAAAAGTGCAGTCTTAGTCACATTAAATGTCTTCTGCCGTTCTTAAATGGTGAAATCGGAAAACCGTTTGACTTAGAAGAGTGTTATCCAGAACTGCATCGGGGGAAGAACCGGCCAGTTATTATGGCCAGATGAATGTCAGACGAGCTTTTACCCAACTTAAGCTTAGAAAGCTCAGTAATTCTTCATAGCCATGAACTTTATGTATTTGTTTTTACTTCTACAATTTTAAACCATCTTATTATATTGATTGTTATGTGCTATTTCAACTGTGCTATCTATATAATCTTGGGAAACAAACGACTGTGCTAGCTACACCACAATCTCTTTATAGCACTATCAATGGGGTCCAAAGCAGAAAACGTGTTAGTTAAATATCCATGTTATATCCCAACAAAAATGTGTAGATTATATAGAAAAATGACCATTTATGGTCATTTTTCTACATAATCTACACATTTTTGGCATCCATCGTGAAATCATGTTATATCAAACCATATTATAATGCAACATGTTATAATGAGGTCATGGTGTATCATTTCAATAACAGACCTGTGCGATATAGTGTATTTTTTCATAACTCCATCAGATGAAAATCTGTGATATTGGGGCAGTTTTAATGAGTTCTCACAATCTATATCTTGGAGCAGAAGTAAGAAAAATAATGTATTCCCCAATAAACCCCAGTTTTCTCTATATAGAGTTTTTATTAGAGTGGGGTTTTGGTAGGTGTTCATTTCATGGACTTGTTCACGTGATGTAATCCTGAGAGACAAATCCAGGTCAGATGTTATGATAAATTGGAAATACATCATGTGGACAAGTCCGTGAAATGAAGACCCCCCCCCCTATACCCCACTTTATATAGAGAAAACTGGCGTTTACAGGGGTATACACTACTTTTCTTAATTTTTGGTCCAAGACATAGGTTGTGGGTCACTGAGGCGGTTCTAACTAGCACCCACAACCTATGTTTGCAGTATGTATTTATAAGAAAAATATCAAGGATTTTCATCAGAAAAATGGCCATTTTGGAGATGTGAAAAAATGCACTAAGTCGCACGAGTGTGTTATCGTAATGTTTTTCTC
Organism: Lucinisca nassula; assembly: GCA_963580285.1. NCBI lineage: Eukaryota > Metazoa > Mollusca > Bivalvia > Lucinida > Lucinidae > Lucinisca > Lucinisca nassula. Next base: position 3,753,388 of record OY757017.1, on the reverse strand, counting down.
GTTTCCCCGTAAAGCTGAATGGACAGACTCCCTAATCTCTTGTAAGTGTTAGCTTTAAATGTTAGACAGAGGGGTCCCAGATGGCTTAATTTTCCTTAATTTAAGGGAAGAAACTATCTGATTTTTCAAAATCAAATCAAAATTTCCCTGTTTTTGTCATCCATTATAAGGTTTTGTAATTTGACCATACCATCACGTAGACATGCCTATATAATTTTAACCCCCTTGAACCCCACTTTTATATATTAAAATTGGGGTTTAAGGGGGTAAACCTTATTTTTCTTATTTCTGCTCTGAACTATAGATTGTGTGTACTTGTTATTTGTTTGTTTGTTTGATTTGAGGTTTAAACGTGCATCAACATTTCAAAGGTCATTTTGGAGACTTTGCTTCCAATTTTTTGGGACTTTTACCTGACATTGAGATGAAATGACATCTCAAGCCCTGTCGCCCAATGAAACCAATAGGGTTTATTATCATGGACGGTCCGCCTCGCACCGGGGTTCCTGGACAGGCTTAGATCCTCTAAGCGGTTTACCAGTACTAGTGTGTGGGCTGGATTCAGCTCTGGGTGGAAGCATCATACAGCCCATATATTTCTTCAAGCCCCTATGGATGGGGGCCGATGTGTGTACTCGTTAAAACTGCCTCACAATCTTTATTTTGGGCAGAAATAAGAAAAAATATCACAATTTTACATCTTAAAACTTTTCTTTTTTCGGCGGTAAAGTTTGCAATGTACATGTATTTGTATAGGCCTGTTTTCGTAATGGACATTATGTTTCCAACAGTATACCGAAGTTTTGATGTAAAACAGACAATGTGCTACATTCACAAGTGGAGATAGAAATATCCTGTTATTTTTGTGTCTATGTGTATAATCTTGACCCTTGTCCTGTGAATATTTTAATCTGCCACACCCACTACCAATTACCAACCAATGAGATCACTTGATTCAAATTATTGCAACAAATACACAATCTGAATGACAAACAATGTAGATCCTGATCAGATGGCTTCTTCAGAAGCCATCTGATCTGGATCTACATTGTTTAAAAGATAAGGAATATCCGGGCTCAGCATGGCAAGGGTTAAGATGCTAGGAAAAACTGCATTTGAAAATGACATCTGTTTATCTTATCTGCTGCAACTTCTTGCAAACTTTAACCAATAACATGCCAATCACGACAATTGTCGTCTGCTTTGCCATCTGCCTGTTACCTTAAAATAATTTTTTTGCAAACTGTGTGGACCCAGATCAGACTGCTCCTGTAGGAGCAGTCTGATTTGGGCCCAACATGTTTGCCAGTATGCAAAAATATTTTTAAAAAAAATTTCAAAAGAAATCAGCAGACGACATAAGCAGACGACATAAGCAGACGACATTTTCAGATGTAGTTTTCTTGGTGTCTTAAGGGTTAAGATGCTAAGAAAAACTGTAACTGTAAATGACATCTGTTTATCTTGTCTGCTGCATCTTCTTGCTAACTTTGAGAAGCATTTTTGCATACAGGAAAACAGTGCGGATATTGATCAGACTGATCTGGGTCCACATTGCTCGCAACAACAACTTTTGAAGTAAATAGCAGACACCAAGTTAGATGACAGTTGTGACTGATGTCTTAAGGGGAATGGGTACACCTTCAGGGTAGACAACTCCTACAAAAGTATTTTTGTCTCCCATGTCAAAAGGGGTCAACTCTTAAAGGAAAGAATTTGCTCCTGTGGAGCAAATTCTTTCCTTTAAGAGTTGACCGTCTTTTCTGTGGGACAGAGCTAATAGGAAATTGAACAGGAAGTTTCAAAAGTTGTCTCCCTTTGAAAAATGGCGGAAAAATCTGCCAGGTGTTCCCATTCCCCTTAAGGTTTAAGTTTTAACATAGTATTCAGAAATGTCTTCATTACCGTCAAGCAACTGGGCCAGAATGACAACTTTATCTCAGCGCCAGTTATGCAGTTTAGGACTTCTGCAGATAATTGACCCAGCAGGCACACGTGGCTAGGGCAACTTCAAATCCACGTCAGATGTGACGTTGCATAAACATCATGACATTGTACGTTATGTGCCTGCTGGGGAAATTCTGCCAGATTTGTAAAAGTTGACTGTTTTTGTCATTAGTTTTCACTTTGTCTTTTCAGTTTGACTAATGGCGCTTTTGAAATGGTCATAAATCCTAAATAAATAAATCCATTGTTTTTGAGTGATGAATTTTATGTTTCTGTTATTTTTGTTAGCTCACCTGACCGAAGGTCATGGTGAGCTTTTGTGACCGTGATATGTTTGGCATTGTCGTTCTTCGTGCGTAAACGTTTCTTGTTAACACTCTAGAGGCTACAGTTTTGATCCAGTCATCATCAAACTTGGTCAGAATGATCATCATGATACTATCTCAGTCAAGTTTGAATATGGGTCATGTAGGGTCAAAAAGTAGGTCAGTAGGTCAAATCATAGAAAAACCTTGTTAACACTCGTGAGGCCTCTGTATTACCTCCCTTATTCCCCTATGTTAAACAGAGCGTCATGATGATCCTGGATCACTCACCTTATCCTTATTGCACAACTGAAAGGGTAGGGGGGTTGATCCCTTAAGCATCATGGATCACGTCCTAGTGCACCAGAAGATAATCATGATGACAAGGGCTTGTGCGGGGGGGGGGGGGGGGGGGGGTGCATGCATTCCTGAATGTGTGCTATATACATGCATGTGTGAGTGTGTATGTGCACACAGCATACCTGTGTGCATGTATGCATAGGTGCATACATGCATGCGAGTATGTGTTTATGTATGTGTGCATGCAAGTGTGTGTGTGCATGCATGTATGAGTGCATGCAGGCATTTGTGTGTGCATGCATGTCTTAGAAGTTAGTGCATGCATGCATACATGCATACGTGTGTGTTTGCATACCTGATTGTGTTCGTGCATGCAATGTGTGTGTGTGTGCATGCATGCATGCATGTGTGAATGCATGTTTGTGCACATGCATGTATACATGAGTGTGTGCATGTATGCATGCAGCATTGGTGTGTGTGCATGCATGCATGCATGAGTGTGTGAATGCATGTATGCACATGCATGCCTGAGTGTATGCATATATGGATGTGTGTGTGTGCATGCATGCATGAGTGTGTACATGCTTGGTTATGTGCATGCATGCCTGTGAGAAATTGTATGTGCATTTAAGCATGCATGTGTGCATTTGTTGGTGCATGCATGTGTGTGTTATTGCATGTGTGGATGCATGTGTGTGCATGCATGTGTATGCATGAATGTTTGTGCTTGCAAGCATGCATGCTTGATGCACATGTGCATGCATGAGTCTGTGTTTGCATGTGTGAGCGCCTTAGTGCATGCGCCTTAGTGCATGCACATATGCACATGTGTATGCATGCATGTATGAGTGTGTGTTTACATGCATGGCTACATGCATGTGTGACACACTAGTACTGGTAAACCGCTTAGAGGATCTAAGCCTGTCCAGGAACCGCGGTGCAAGGTGGACCATCCATGCTAATAAACCCTATTGGTTTCATTGCGTGACAGGGCTTGAGATGTCATTTCATCTCAGTGTCGGGTAAAAGTCCCACAAAGTTGGACGCAACGTCTCCAAAATGACCTTTACAGTGTTGACGGGGATGTTAAACCTCAAATCAAACAAACAAACAAAAACATGCATGTGTGAGAGTGTGAGAGGTTCATGCATGTGCATGCATGTGTGTGAGTACATTTGTGCATGCATGCTTGTGTGTGTAAAATTCATGTATGTGTGTGTCCATACATAGATGTATGTGTGAGCACACATGTTTGTGTGTATGTATGCATGCATGCATGTGTGTGTTGTGCAGGCATGCATGCATGTGTGGGTGCATGTAAGAATGTGTAATTGCATGTGTGCATGCATGTTTGAGTGCTTGCATGCATGCATGTGTGTGTGTGTGTGTGTGCATGAGTGCATGCCTGCATGTGTGCGTGCATGCATGCATGAGTGTGTGAGCTAAAATAGGAGTAATTAATGATCAGTATTTGCAACCTCTGTAGTCTAATGGATAAAGCTTAGGACTCGTGATTCAAAGGATTCTGAGTTCAAATCCCAGTTGAGGAACATTTTTAGCTCACATGACAGTGGGTCATGGTGAGCTTTTGTGACTGTGAGATGTCCAGCATCGTCGTCCGTCGTGCATCGTCCGCTGTCCGTGGTGCATAAATTTTTCTTGTTAACACTCCAGAGGCCACAGTTTTGGTCCAATCATGATCAAACTTGGTCAGAATGATTATCATGAAAATATCTCGGTCAAGTTCGAATAGAGGTCATGTCAGATCGAAAAATAGGTTAAAAGGTCAAATCATAGAAAAAACCTTGTTAACAGTCCAGAGGCTTCAGTTTTGGTCCAATCATCATCAGACTTGCTCAGAATGATCATCTCAGCAATATCTAGGACAAGTTCGAATACGGGTCATGTTGGATGAAAAAGTAGGTCAGTAGGTCAAATCGTAGCCACAGTTTTGGTCCTATCATCCTCAAACTTGGTCAGAATGATCATCCTGACAATATCTCAGTCATATTCGAATATGGGTCATGTCTCGTCAAAAAGTAGGTCAGTAGGTCCAATGATAGAAAAATATTGTTAAAACTCTAGAGGCCAGAGTTTTGGTCCAATCATCCTCAAACTTGCTCAGAATGATCATCCTGATAATATCTCGGACAATTCCGAATATGCGTCATGTGGGGTCAAAAAGTAGGTCAGTAGGTCAAATCGTAGAAAACCTTGTTAACACCCTAGAAGCCACAGTTTTGGTCCAATCATCCTCAGACTTGCTCAGAATGAGCATCCTGACAAAGTGGCTCAGTAGGTCAAATTATAGAAAAAAAAATTAACACTGTAGAAGCCACAGTTTTGGTCCAATTATCATAAATCTTGCTCAGAATGATCATCTTGGTAATATCTGGGTCAAGATCGAATGTGGTTCATGTTGAATCAAAAAGTAGGCCAGTAGGTCATTTTGTCATAGCTTTTGAACCGTTTGAGAGAGAGCCTTCATATTTAGCATGTGACCTTAACCTTGGCCTGTGACCTTCTTTATCATGACTTTTGAATGATTTCAGATGGAGCCTTCATATTTGGCATGTATGTTTCTTGTGACGAGGTCTTCCCACCCATACAAAATTTTTGACTGACCTATAATATCTGGGTCAAGATTGAATATGGGCGAGTAGGTCATTTTGTCATAACTTTTGAACCCTGTGAGACCGAGCCTTCATATTCGGCATATATGTTCCTTGTGACAAGGGATTCCCATCCAAACAAAACATTTGACCTGTGACCTTGACCTTTGACCTACTTAGTAATCTTTTAACCATTTGAGATAGAACCTTCATATTTGGCATGTAGGTTCCATGATACAAGGGCTTCCCACTCAAACAAAATATTGACCTGTGACCTACTTTATCATAACTTTTGAACCATTTGTCATAAAAATAGAAGTAGAGGCAATGATCAGGAATCGATATAATTAACCCACAGCTCCTATCACAGACACCAAAGGGAAAGAAATACAAACATGAAGCAACAGACCCCAACGGAAACACCAACAGCGGAAAGCCAAAAGGACAGTTACTTTCCCACAAAATGACCGAAAGGCTACAAACGTGAAGCAACAGATCCCAACGGAAATGCCAACAGCGGAAAGCCAAAAGCCTTCATAGTTGGCATGTAAGTTCCTTGTAACGAGGGCTTCTCACTCATAAAAAATGACCTGTGTCCTTGTCCTTTGGCCTTTTTTGCCATAACGTTTTTAGCTCACTGGAACAAAGTTCTTGTAAGCTATTCTACTACCCCCGGCGTTGGCGTTCACAAATGTTAAAGTTTTTGCATAAAAGTTTTTTAGTTGCTCATAACTTCTTTATGTGAAATGGATTAAGTTCATATTTGGTATTGTGATAGATAGTGGGCTAAAGTTTTTATCTTGAGTATCAGCACCCATGACCGTGACCTTAAGGTCAAGGTCACAGACTTAGTAACTGTCCTTATGGCCTTCCTTTGTTTAGGTTTCCATTATGGTCTGGTCGCTTAATGTTTGTGTTTCTTTCCCTTTGGTGTCTTTGATGGGTGGAGTAAGTTAATTGTATCGATTCCTGATCTTTGTTTTACTTCTACTTTACTTAGAATTTTTTGTGTTAAAGTTTTTAGGAGCTCATTACTACTTTATCTTTGGATGGATTTAGAATATACTCAATATGGTTATAGATACTTGTCTCAAATTTTTAGCAGCAGCATCAGTGCTTATGACCATAACCTTGGGGTCAAGGTCACTGACTTAGAATTCTTATGTAAAGTTTTTTATGTTAAAGTTTTTAGGAGCTCATTACTTATTTACCTTTTGATAGATTTAGTTCATACTTGGGCTGGTGATTGGTACTAGTCAAAAGTTATCAGCAGCATCATCATACATGACCGTGACCGTAGGGTCAAGGTCACAGACTAAGGACTTTTATGTTTTTGTACTGAAGATTTAAGAACATTACTTAGTTGCCTTAAGACGAATTTACTTGAGACTTGGAATGGTGATACTGTTTTTAAATTTCTCGAGTGAGTTCGACTTTTAAGGTCATGACCTCAAGGTCAAGGTCACTGTGGCTATCTTAAGAAAAACTTTGTCATCTCTTTAGCACCTACATTTATTGACAGATTTTAATATAACTTGACACGAATGTTGCTTATGATAATATCTCCAGCAAGTTTGACTTTCAAGGTCATGACCTCAAGGTCAAGGTCACTATGGCTATTTTTAGAAAAACTTTGTCATCACTCCAGGGCCTACATTTTTGACAGATATTTATATAAATTCACTTAAATAATGCATATGATAATATCTCAAGCGAGTTCAACTTTCAAGGTCCTGACCTTAAGGTCAAGGTCACTGTGGCTATTTTTAGAAAAACTTTGTCATCACTATAGCTCCTATATTTATTGATAGATCTTAATATAACTTCACACAAATGTTGGGTATGATAGTATCTTGAGCAGGTTTGTCTTTCAGGGTCCTGAGGTAGAGGTCACTGTCACTGGCTATTTTCAGAATAACTTTATCATTTTCATGGGCTACATTTGTTGATGAATTTTGCCGTAACTTTACACAAATGTTGTTTATGATTATATCTCGAGCGAGTTCGACTTTCAAGGTCATGACCTCAAGGTTAATGACAGTATGGCTGTTTTTAGAAAAACTTTGTCATTACTCTATAACTTCATACAAATTTTGGGTATGATAATATCTCAAGGAAGTTTGACTTTCATGGTCCTGAGGTCAATGTGAAAGTCACTCTGGCTGTTTTTAGAAAAAAACATTGTCTTTGGTCTAGCGGCTACATTTATTGATAGATTTTAATATAACTATATCGATACGAGGACTGTTCAAATATGAATGCAAGTAGAACGTTTTCTCATGCACTAATGCGAAAATCACCTGGAAATAAATATCACAGCGTAGAAAAACATTTTACCTATACATTGATACCAAACCTGTTAAAATCTGTCCACTTTAGCCATGTATATCGTTCGATAAACACTTTCTACTCTTGTATACTAATACAAAACATGGTTGGAGGAAGGTCAGAGTACGCCGTTGAAATACGGTCTTATATTAAGAATCGTTGTATTCTTGGTATACGGTGCAAAGACATTTTTGATGAAATATGTTCGGTTTATCGGCATAATGAAATGTCTTTTCCGACAGTTTTTCTTTGATGTAAGAAATTCAGCTGTGGGCTAGGCTCAACAGAAGATGCACCACATGATCGTCGGCCGAAAAGAGCAACATCTGCCAAGATGGTTGCTAGAGTGAAAGAAATAGTTGCTACCGATGCACGATACACCACTAGGCAAATAGCTAGTATGGTTGGCATCTCATTAGGAGCAGCTCATACAATTCTGAAACGCGTTTTGAAAATGAGAAAGATCTGTGCTAGATGGATTCCCCATATGTTGACAGATGAGCAGAAAATGACACGCGTTCAGTGCGCCAAGAAGTTGCTTAAAAAGTTTCCAAATTACAATGCACGGTCTTTCGCTAATGTCGTCACAGGTGACGAGACATGGGTTCACTTTTTTGAGCCAAAACGAAATATTCAGAACAAAATATGGGCAACAAAGTATTGCAAAAGACCATGCATTGCAAAGCGGACCATGAGCGTCAAGAAGGTAATGTATGCCATATTCTTTTCAAATCAGGGCCCTGCTATTCAGGTTGCTGTGCCTAAAGGCAAATCTGTAAATGCGAAGTTTTACAAGAATAAAGTTCTTCGAAAATTGAAGAAATATTTCAAAGAACGAAGACCCGCAACTGGTTTGGCCAATGTCAGATTGCTACATGACAATGCGTCATCGCACAAGGCGTTCATTGTGCAAGACTATCTAAAGCAGGAAATGGTTGTCGAACTCCCTCACCCCCCGTATTCCCCTGACCTTGCCCCGTGTGACTTTTGTTTTGTTCCCGCGGCTGAAAAATACCTTTCGTTTCTGGTCGAAAATTTGTACAGCGCAAACACCTCGGTTCTGCATTATTCCTGTGCCTTCATAGTATACCTCGAAAAGACTACCAAAATGCATTCAATGATTGGATCAGAAGACTGAAAGTTTGTATATCTGTTAAAGAGGAATACTTTGAGGGGACAAAATAAATTTTTCATTGAAATCTATCACGGAATCATTTTTATGTGCTTAGTTGCATTCATATTTGAACAGTCCTCGTATAGCACTGGATTCTTTCTTTGTGACTTTGTTTCTGTTATGGGTCTGAAAATTTGCCTTTGCGCAACTGAGTCAAAGCGCGACTTTCGGTGAGCTATCCTGTCCGGCAACATATCTTATTAACCATTTGAGATAGAGCCTTCATATTAGGCAGGTAGGTTCCTTGTTACAAAGGCTTCCCACTCATACAAAAATATTTTGACCTGTTGCCTTGACCTGTGACCTACTTTATCATAACTTTTGAACCATTTGAGATAGAGCCTTCATATTTGGCATGAATGATACTTCTGACAAGGAGCCGGCTCAGTTGGATGCGCATCTGACTGGTGATCGGGAGGACGCGGGTTCGATACCTGCCTGGGTCGGCAACATTCTGCCATGGAGATTGGTCATGAAATCTTTTCTACGGTCATTCTCTCCCTTCCGCGGATTCAAGAAGGGCAGTTGTGAATTTCTGACGGAAGAATGTGCACTGTACCGGTTAACCGCTTAAGTATAAGCATGCCCAGGAAAAGTGTATTTAGGTAAATTGACCGGCTCAAAAATGACCTAAAATAAGGTTGACTGGGCCGTTAAACTTCGATACAAACAAACAAATCCTTCTAACAAGGCTCTCCCAACCATACAACAATTTTGACCTGTTACCTTGACATTGACCTACTTTGTCGTAATTTTTGAATTATTTGAGATAGAGCCTTCATATTTGGTATGTAGGTTCCTTGTGACAAGATCTTCCCACTCATAAACAATTTTGTCCTCTGACCTTTTCCTACTTTATTGTAACTTTTGAACCATTTGAGGTTGAGCCTTCATATTTGGCATGTATGTTTCTTGTGACCCCCTACCACCCAGTCCCCAGAACTAAAAAATAAAATGACTTCTCCTACATATACGAAATAATTTCACAGAAATGTTTCTTTGATCACTGTCAACCAAATCTACTCAAACCATCCACTCCACCCCACTTTACCTACTGTTTCATTTCTACATTAAGGATCAGGTGAGCGATCCAGTGCCATTTTGGCCCACTTGTTTTTTTTCTTTCTATTTTGTTTTTCCTTTTTAAAACGCATTAACAATTCATACCCCCCCCCCCCCCCACAAAACAGTTGTTAGGGGTGGGGTTATTGCATTTTTTCGGTACATACATACATATAGTAATCACAGATAAGATTGAGTAGGTGGAGCTATCGTTTACACCTGCCGTTGGAATGTGGTCACCCGTTGTGTGAAATCAACTGCAACACAAACAAAGCTGTGGCGATTACAGCCATTTGGCTTGCAGAAAGCATGCAAAAGGCACTCTACTGAAAATTCTGGTGGACTCAACGAATTCGGCATATATTGTGTGAGTGAGTGTTTGAGTTTTACCTGCCACCAACAGCTAAGGTCATACAGAGATGGGACCTCGGTTTATAGACTCATCCGAAAGTCTGGAGAAGCCCGGGATCGATCCTGCGACCCCTGGTTTACAAGGCGAGTAGCGTAACCACTACACCACGGAGGCTTCTGACATATATTGATAACACCTGAATCGCTCTGCCTAGTCGATCTAATCTGCGATTTCTATACATACATACATACATACATACATACATACATACATACATTTGTTTGTATTGGAGTTTAACGGCCCAGTCAACACTATTTAGGTCATTTTTGAGCCGGTCAGTTTACCTATCAACACTTTCCTGGGCAGGCTTATACGTAAACGGTTAACCAGTACAGTGCACATTCTTTCGCCAGAAACTGACAACTGCCCTTCTTGAATCAGCGGAAGGGAAAGAATGACCGTAGAAAAGATTTCATGATCAATCTCCACGAAAGAATGTTGCCGACCCCGGCGGGAGTCGAACCCGCGACCTCCTGATCACCAGTCAGACGCGCATCCGACTGAGCCACCGAGGCCGGCATACATACATACATACATACATACATACATACATACATACATACATACATACATATGCCGGCCTCAGTAGCTCAGTCGGATGTGCATCTGACTGGTAATCAGAAGGACGCGGGTTCGATACCTGCCGGGGTCAGCAACATTCTTTCGTGGATATTGATCATGAAATCTTTCCTATGGTCATTCTGTCCCTTCTGTTGATTCAAGAAGGGCAGTTGTCAGTTTCTGGCGAAAGAATGTGCACTGTATTGGTTAACCGCTTACGTATCAGCTTGCCCAGGAAAGGTGTGGTTGGGTAAACTGACTGGCGCAAAAATGACCTAAAATTGTGTTGACTGGGTCGTTAAACTGAAATACAAACAAACATACCTACATATATACATACTTACACACACAATCATACATGCACACACACATATATACATGCATACACTCAGGCATGCATGTGCACATACATGCATTCACATATTTATGCATCCATGTTGCATACATGTGCATCACACATGCATGCATGCATGCATGCACACACACAATCATGCATGCACACATGAACTCATGCATGCATACATGCATTTAGACATACATGTACACACACATGCATGCATGCATGTGCATCACTCGTGCAGACATGCAAGAACGCACACACACACATGTATGCATACTTGCATGCGCACATGCACTGGCACGTGCAAACACATCATGCATGTACATGTGCTTCAAACATGCATGCATGCAAGCACTCACACATGCATGCATACACACGCATGCATGCATGCAATTACACATACATGCATGCATCCAAAAATGCACACAGGCATACATTCATGCATGCAAACATGCATGCATGTACACATACAATTTCTCACAGGCATGCATGCACACACCCATGCATGCACACATCCATCCATACATGCACACACTCATGCATGCATGCACACATACATGCATTCGCACACTTATGCATGCATGCACACACACATACTGCATGCATACATGCACACACTCATGCTTACATGCAATGCATGTACACATACATGTATTCACACACTCATGCATGCATGCACACATACACATGTTGCATCCACACACACATGTTGCATGCACGAACACACACTTGCATGCATGCACACAATCACGCATGCATGCACTGCACTGCACACACACGTGCATGCATGCACACAATTACGCATGCATGCACACACACTCGCATGCACACATACTCACCTGCATGCATGCATGCACACACACATACGCTCATGCATGCATGCACAGTCATGCATGCATTCATGCAAGGATGCACATGTGCATACATGCACTCTCATTCATGCAAGCATGCATGTTTGAACACATGCATGCACACACTCATGCAAGGATGCACACACATATGCTGTGTGCATACAAACAATCAGGCATGCGTGCATGCATGCATGCACACACACAGTGTAAAAATAGTGTTGATCTGGCTGTTAAACTCCAATACAAACAAACATGCCTTCATATATGCATACTTACATACACTATTGCATGTACACACACATCTATACATGCACGCACTCAGGCATGCATGCGCACATACATGCATTCACACACTTATGCATCCATGCACAACTACATGCTGCATGCATAAATGCACACACTCATGCATGCACCCAAACACTCATACATGCATGCACGCATACACGCATACACATGTGCATCATACATGAATGCATGCACACACACAAGCATACATGTACACATGAACTCATGCATGCATGCACACACTTACACATGAATGCATGCATGGATGCACACACACTCACACATGCATGCATATATGCATGTACACACACACTCATACAGGCATGCATGCATATGCATATCACTCATGCATGCATGCATGCACACACACGCGCACACATGTATGCACACATGCACTGACACATGAAAACACATTATGCATGCACATCTGCATCACACATGCATGCATGTATACACACATGCATGCATGCATATACACATACATGCGTGCATCCACAAATGCACACATGCATGCTTGAATGCACACACATGCATGCATGCACACATAATTTCTCACAGTCATGCATGCACATACCAATGCATGCACACACATGCACGCATGCATGCACACATCCATCCCTCCATGCAAACACTCAGGCATGCATATGCACATACGTGCATAAACACACTTATGCATGCATGCATGCACAGACATGCTGCATGCATACATGCACACACTCATGCATATATGCAATGTATGTGCACATACATGCATTTACACACTCATGCATACACACACACATATTGCACGCACGAATACACTCAGACATGCATGCACACATGTATGCATGCATGCACTGCACACGTGCATGCATGCACTTCACTCATTCATGCATGCACACACACACTCGCATGCACACATACTCACCTGCATGCATGCATACACAAACACATAAGCCCATGCATGCATGTACACTCATGCAAGCATGGAAGGATGCACATGTGCATACATGCACACTTTCATGCATGTATGTATGCATACGTGCTGGCACACACTCATGCAAGCGTGCATGCACACACATATGCTGTGTGCATACACACACTCAGGCATGCATGCACAAATGCATTCACGCATGCATGTACACACACGCACGCATGCATGCGTGCACACGCACGCACACATACACATGTATGCATGCACACACATGTATGCATGCACATACATGCGCGCACACATGCATACATACACACACGCACTCATGCATGCATGCACTCACACATGACTTGTTCAACTTAGGCCCCTATGGATGAGCTATGTTGCCTTCTGGCAACTCTTCATGAAGAGTTTCACTCTACTTATCCTGTCAATCAGCAGGGTTAAAGAAGACTTAACCGGTTCGCAGCTCATTGTTGTGTTGCAATAAATATATGGCACAAGTACATATTGCTATTTTAAGAATAAAATCCAATGCCCCCCGCCCTGCATAACCCCTTGTCACCATGATCCATTGATAGACTGAGCCCGTTCACACACAACCTCTTGTCACAATCCCCCCCCCCCCCCCCCCCTCAGCAAACCCCTTGTCACAGCCTCACCCCCACGCACAACCCCTTGTCACCATGATTCATTGATAAATAGACAGCCTGTTCACGCACAACCTATTGTCCCCCCCCCACAACCCCTTGTTATCATGAGTCGTTGATAGTTAGACTCATCCTGTTCACACATTTGTCAACCCCCCCCCCCCCCCCCACACACCCACACAACTCCTTGTCTCCATGAGTCATTGATAGTTAAACTGAGCCTGTTCATCTTCTAGTGCACTAGGACCTGACCCACGATGTCAAAGGGATCAACCCCCTACCATTTCAGTTGTGCAATAAGGATCAGGTGAGTGATCCAGGGCCATCATGACCCTCTTGTTTATTCAAACAGTATTGAGTTCAGTTTTTCGGGGGAGCTTATAGTATAGACAGTGGTCCGTCATCCGTGTCCGCGTCCACGTCCGCGTTGGTGTCAACATTTTAAAGCGACTTCTTCTCAGAAACTGCTGGGCCAATTGAAACCAAATTACATGTGGGTTCTCAATGGGTTGGGGGAAAGAAAGTTTGTTCATGGGAACTTGGTCACATGACCAAGATGGCCACCATGCCCATATATGGTAAAATCCTTTAAAAATCTTCTCAGGAACCAAATGGCCGATGACCTTGAAACTTGGTATGCAGCATCTGGGACTCGGGCCTTACCAATTTTGTTCAAATAATGACCTTCGGTTGACCTTGACCTATTTTACGTCAAGGTCAAATTTGGTCACTCAGACATTTGAATGGAAAAACGGCAAAATGGTGGATTTTTCTGATTGCATGGTAACATGTGTTATCAGAAATGATATTTGCAATCAGCTGAATGGAAGTTTATTAATTCCAAAGGTCAAGGTCATTACTGACCTTTGTCATTGAAGGCTCAGATTCAGTATTTTTTTTTCTTCTTCTCAACGTAAACTGCAGTGTCGATTGACACCAAATTACATGTGGATCCTCCATGGGAAGGGGTGGCCCCTACCCATTGGGTCTTGAAGAAATAAATGGGCTGCATGATGCTTTCACGCAGAGCTGAAACCGCACACGAGTACTGGTAAACCGCTTAGTGGGTCATAGCCTGCCCAGGTAAAGCGGTGCGAGTCGGACCGCCCTTGCTTAGAAACCCTATTGGTTTCATTGAGCGACAGGGCATGAGTTGTTATTTCATCTCAATGTGGGGCAAAAGTCCCACATAAATGGAAGCAACGTCTCCAAAAATGACCTATACAGTGTTGATAGGGACGTTAAACCTCAAATCAAACAAAACTATGTGAAGGGGGGAACGAAAGTTTTTTCATAAGGACTGGGCCACATAACAAGTATGGCAGCCATGCCCATATATGGTAAAAATCTTGAAAAAATCTTCTCAGGAACCAAATGGCTGATGACCTTGAAACCTGGTATGCAGCATCGGGGATTTGGGCTCTACCAAGTTTGTTCTTTCTACTCTCAGAATACGAACTTATTATCTCCTAAACCTAAGACGTCTTTACGTCACCTCAAACTAGGTATTCTAGAATTTCATAAGTTTGTTTTGGCTCCAGCAGATAAGGCCGCTAACAATGTGGTCGTTTGATGGCTTCACTATGTTAACACTCTTCAGCAAGAACTTGGTGGTATTATTTTAGAAGCCCCCGTGGTGCAGTGGTTAAACTATTCGCCTTGTAAACCAGGGATCGCAGGATCGATCTCGGACTTCTCCAGACTTTCGGATGAGTCTTTAAACCGAGGTTCCGTCTCCATATGACCTTAGCTGTTGGTGGGACGTAAAACTCAAACACTCACTCACTCACTCACTTGGTGGTATTAAGGCCTATAAACTGCAGCCTTGAACTGTAGAGAGGGCTGTAGTTGATGACCACATTTGTCATTCAGCCACCAATTTTGCTGTGTTACAGAAGGCCAAGACAAGCTTCCTACCTAAACTTCATAAAAGACCATAGTATTATAAAGCACGGTTTATTGCAAATTCAAGCTCCTGCACCACCACTGAATTTTCCAAATTATTAACTTTATGTTTTACTGCCATCAAAAAGCATGCAATTAAATATTACGACAAAGTCTTTGAAAGATCAGGGAGAAATCTGTTTTGGTCTATAAAAAATTCTAATGAAGTTCAATATAAATTGAAATCCAGACGTTTTCGTGCTTCAAGTCTGTCTACTTATGATTTATCCACCCTTTACACTACACTTCCTCATAATCTTATAAAGAAAAACTTAATGATTTAATTGAATTTATGTCTCTGTGATGATGCATTGATTGAGTTAGGAAATCATTATGCAAACCGAATATTTAATGTTTATTGTTGGGAACAACACCCTAACCCAGGGCGAAGATTCGGCCGGTAAAAGATCTTTAAGCCCCACAGTGGCATATATGCTGCTGACCGTTCTAAGGCGGTAGTTTTGGTGTTGGTCTTTTGCTGTTATTTTGTTGTATGTCTGCGAATTTGTTGTGAGTTGTTGTGTAGTGTTTTCAATGGTCTGATCACCCCGTGTTGGGGAAGAGAGGGCTGATTGTTCCATTTCATACACACACGTCATTTTTGGACGGGTTTTTAAAAAAAATCCGTCCTTTAAAATAGCGATGTCCGGGCGGGCGGGCGTCCTGCGGGCGGGCGGGCGGGAGTCGTCCCAGGTTTACCTTTTGATTAACCTTTTTTTCAAAGTGATATTTTTCTTCTATTCTGTAGCAGATTGTTTTAATATCAGGACTGATGCATAAGTGGAGGTACCGCTTTCATGTATTATCCATAAATGGCGCAAAAGACTAAAATTTTGGCGGAAATTGTCATTTTTCAAACTTGTATTTTTCAGGTTTACCTTTTGGTTAACCTTTTTTCAAATGCCAGTGTAGTGGATAGAGTGCTGGACTACGAATCCTATTGTTGACTATGAATCTGAGGGGCGTGAGTTCAAACCCCGGTGGAGACATTTTTTTTTTTTTGTTCTTTTTTTTCTTTCTTTTTTCATTCCTTTTTTTCTTTATTTTTCTATTCTTCTCCATAAACACATATGAACAATTATTATCTTCCTCCCCTGATAGTTGCTAGTAATAATACATACATGCATGCACAGGCATGGAATTTTCTTTTTTTTTTATTTCTCCTTATTTTTTTTAGCTCACCCCCCCCCCCCCCCCCCCCCCCCCCCCACCATCGCCTCCACAATAACCCGTCTATAATGCCATTAGGCATTTTTCTTGTTCTTGTTTTGTGTATGTTTCCTCTTCCCCTTGGTGTTGAGGGGGTGGGCTGCATCTTGTGATTGTGGAGATCCCTGGGTCTTTCTTTTAAACTTTCTTAGATGCTATTACACTTCCAACGTAAAGGCTTTAAGCCCCCAGTAGAATTCGTTTCCGCTGACCGTTCCAAGGCGGTTCTTCTGTCGCAGTTTTTTTTTTTTGTTATGATTTGTCTTTGGGTGTTTGTGTCGCTTATATTATTTTATTTTGGATAGCCTATTGGCCATTTTGTGGGAAAGTAACTGTCCTTTTGGCTTTCCACATTTGATGTTTCCATTAGGGTCTGTTGTTTCATGTTTGTGTTTCTTTCCCTTTAGTGTCTCTGATGGGAGCTGTGTGTTAATTGTATCGATTCCTGGTTATTGCCTCCACTTCTATTTTACTTGAAATATTTAATTTTATTTTAGTTAATGTCGGTGGGTACTTGATAATCTGTCTCTGGTCGGGCCCATCGGAGTCTAACTGTTGGTTTTCTTTTGCTCCAGCATTTCAGTTATTTCATGCTGTCGAGTACTCATCGTTGTTTCATCTCTGTAGTTGTTTGATTCTTATGTTCTCAGAGATGTAACACTGATGAGTCAGAAAGCCTTCATACAGACTGAACCAATCATTTGTCTTAACCACGACAGAACCAAGAGTGAGGATTATGGTCATGGGAAATTGATTTAAGGCCCCCAGTGAAATACTGTTTGCTGACCATTTCAAAATAGAAGTGAAGGCAATGATCAGAAATCGATACAATTAACCCACAGCGCCCATCAGAGACACCAAAGGGAAAGAAACACAAGCATGAAACAACTAGACCCTAATGGAAACATCAATAGCGGAAGCCAAAAGGGCAGTTACTTTCCCACAAAATGGCCTATTGGCTATCCGGAACAAAATAATATAAGCGAAATACACGCTCAAAAGCCAAGCCATAACAAAAATAAGCCACGACAGAAGAACCAAAACGGTTCTTCTGTCGTTGTTTATTGCTTGTTATAGTTTGTCTTTACATGTATGTATTGCTTATAAGGCGGTTCTTCTGTCTTTGTTTATTGCTTGTTGTAGTTTGTCTTTTCATGTATGTATTGCTTATAAGGCGGTTCTTCTGTCTTTGTTTATTGCTTGTTATAGTTTGTCTTTTCATGTATGTATTGCTTATAAGGCGGTTCTTCTGTCTTTGTTTATTGCTTGTTATAGTTTGTCTTTTCATGTATGTATTGCTTATAAGGCGGTTCTTCTGTTTATTGCTTGTTATAGTTTGTCTTTTCATGTATGTATTACTTATAAGGCAGTTCTGTCGTTGTTTATTGCTTGTTATAGTTTGTCTTTTCATGTATGTATTGCTTATAAGGCAGTTCTGTCTTTGTTTATTGCTTGTTATAGTTTGTCTTTTCATGTATGTATTGCTTATAAGGCGGTTCTCCTGTCTTTGTTTATTGCTTGTTATAGTTTGTCTTTTCATGTATGTATTGCTTATAAGGCGGTCCTGTCGTTGTTTATTGCTTGTAATAGTTTGTCTTTTCATGTATGTATTGCTTATAAGGCAGTTCTGTCTTTGTTTATTGCTTGTTATAGTTTGTCTTTTCATGTATGTATTGCTTATAAGGCGGTTCTTCTGTTTATTGCTTGTTATAGTTTGTCTTTTCATGTATGTATTGCTTATATGGCGGTTCTTCTGTCTTTGTTTATTGCTTGTTATAGTTTGTCTTTTCATGTATGTATTGCTTATATGGCGGTTCATCTGTCTTTGTTTATTGCTTGTTATATTTTGTCTTTTCATGTATGTATTGCTTATATGGCGGTTCTGTCTTTGTTTATTGCTTGTTATAGTTTGTCTTTTCATGTATGTATTGCTTATAAGGCGGTTCTTCTGTTTATTGCTTGTTATAGTTTGTCTTTTCATGTATGTATTGCTTATACGGCGGTTCTTCTGTCTTTGTTTATTGCTTGTTATAGTTTGTCTTTTCATGTATGTATTGCTTATATGGCGGTTCTGTCTTTGTTTATTGCTTGTTATAGTTTGTCTTTTCATGTATGTATTGCTTATATGGCGGTTCTGTCTTTGTTTATTGCTTGTTATAGTTTGTCTTTACATATATGTATTGCTTATATCTTTTTATTTTGGATAACCATTTGGCCATTTTGTGGGAAAGTAACTGTCATTTCAGCTATCTACTTTTGATGATTTCATTAGGGTATAGTCACTTCATGTTCGTGTTTCTTTCCCTTTGGTTTCACTAATTGGAGGTGTAAGTTTTTTTTTTTTTTTTTGGTTTGGGTTTTACGGCCCTTTCAAAATTATTTCACTCATATCGAGCCGATCGTTAATCATAGGTGGGCGAAAACCGGAGTACCCGGAGAAAAACCACCTGACCTTCCATTGCAGAACTTGGCGTCTCACACGTGACCCGAGCGAGGCTCGAACCCACGGCGGTGAGAGACCTAATGACTAAGAGTCAGCGCTCTTATCCATTAGGCCACGGAGGCCCGTGGAGGTGTGAGGTAATTGTATCGATTCCTGATCATTTCTTTCACTTTTATATAAGTGTATGAAGTTGGCTTGGGCTTTAATGACATTTATCATGAGGGTAATATTTCTAAGATGACCGATTCTGATATTTTCTCGCTTCTGGACTGTCGAAAGTGTAAAAGTAGATCGCATGGCACCAGGAAAAATGGTAACTATAAATGTAAATTACGTGCTTTTAAAAAGAAACAATACCAGGCTGAAGTGAATGTCCATAATATTATTGAATCATGGACGTCACTCAATGCTTGCATTCATAAGTTCATTACCCATTTGTGTATTACCTATTCTGGATACCAAGGCGAATAAATTCTACGATAGTTCTAACCAAATATACGATGCTGCTCTTTTAACTAGAGGTTATACTCAGCATGCTCTTCGTCCTTTCATCGACCGGCCAAGATAGCTCAGTTGGTAGAGTGTCCGCTCCGGGGAACGCGAGGTCACAGGTTCGATCCCGGGCCGCGACATACCAAAGTCGTTAAGAATGGTACTAGTTGCTCCTCGCTTGGCACTCAGATTTACGGGGTAGAGCTAGGACTGGTCGACCCAGTGTCAGGATAATGTGACTGGGTGTGGTGTCATGTAATGTGTCTGGGACATGAGACTTCAGTGAGGCAGCACTATAAAATGAGCATTGAGCTCCCTGTCGCAACCAGACACCGTCGTGATATGACTGAAATATTGTTGAAAGCGACGTTAAACCCAAATTCACACACACACATCCTTTCATCGATTCTGAAATTAATCACAAACGTCCTTGCATCCAAATATTCCTCATTAATAAGGGTTTGGATTTTATAGATTTACCTAGTATATTCCGGGACAGTTCGGTTATTTCATCCATTCCTGCTTATTTTCAAAATACTGAAACACCCTTAATTTGCTATAAATACAATAAATCTGTTTTTAATTTCAATAAACTTGTTTCTGATCTTGATATTGACACTGATACTCCTGATGCCTGTGATTGTAAAACTTCCGTGTATTGCTATTCTGCTGCTGGTTATTTTAATACTGGCAATTTCAAAATTATTCCTGATTCTAGGATGCGAAGTATAATTTCTAAAGGTACCGAAATATCGATTTCCTTCGAAAATTGATTTCAATAAGTGCAGAGATGAAATCGCTGCTGCCTTGAATGAATTTGGTAACCGATGGTGTAAACGAGAGTGTGTTGAGCAAAAAGCCTTTAAAGAATGGAAACTTAACATTCTGAAAATGGAGATTTTCTTATTTTGAAAAGTTATGATGCGTGTACTCAAAGAGGCGATTCTAATAAGGACACACAACATATTTTTGTTTTGAAAACAATGGAAAAAAGGCATCCCAAAGTTGTTCCAGATTCGAATATATTTAGGATAATGGAGAAAGATTTTTCTTATTTTCAAAAGTTAGGCTATGTGTACTCATAAGAATTGCCTCACTGAGGCGATTCTAATGAGAACACACAACATCACTTTATTTTGAAAAAGATCGAAGAAATATATTCATGGTCATCAACATTATTTGTTTGTTTGTTTTTATTGGAGTTTAACGCCCAGTCAACACAATAATATAGGCCATTTTTGAGCTGGTCAGTTTACCTATCAACACTTTCTGTGCAGGCTTATACGTAAGGGGTTTACCAGTACAGTACACATTCTTTCGCTAGAAACTGACAACTGCCCTTCCTGAATCAGCGGAAAGGAGAGAATGACCATAAAAAAGATTTCATGATCTGTCTCGACGAAAGAATGTTGCCGACCCCAGCAGGTGTCGAACTTGCGTCCTCCTGATCACCAGTCAGACACCCATTCGACTGAGCTACCGAGGCCGGCGACATTATCGACATTATACTCCTGATGAGTACACACAACATCACTTTATTTTGAAAAAGATCGTAGAAATACAGTCGAACTTCGATAAATCGAAAACCTTCTGGACCATGAAAGTTTGTTCGAAATAGGGGCAGTTCGAGTTATTAAGGGTCACAGATACTGCTAGCTGAGACATAATAATGGGGTTGACCAAAGTATATATTTTCGGGGTTGACCAAGGGATATTCATAATGGGGTTGACCGAAGGATATATTCATTATATAAATAAATGTATGATGTGTGTACTCATTAGAATCGCCTCAATGAGGCGATTCTAATGAGTACACACAACATACATTTTAAAATTAAAATGAAACAAACCTCTATATATTGACCTAAACAATGGAGCTATAGGATCAATTCTCTAGGGAGCCAAGAATGAGTTCGAATTATCCATGGTAAACGAATTATCCGTATTCGAGTTATCGAAGTTTTACTGTATATCCATTATTATCGACATTATGCTCCTGATCTGACACTCTGATTGGCCCTCAGTGGGTCGAACCGACCCTATCTCGAATACATTTTCATGGCCACAAAGATATTGGAGCGATAGAAGTACGACAAAATTACAATGACATTCGATAACTCGAACACTGAAAACTCGTTTCCCTTGGCTAATTCGAACTCGTTCTGGAGTCTATAGCATTACGAAAACACGAAGTGAATAAGAGCATTAGAATGGGGATAACTGTAATGAAAATTGTCATTTGGGGAGGTAAATCGTCGGTTTTACGGTCGCAAATTACGTTTTACGGCTCCGCTGACGCGTCGGTTTTACGGTCGCAAATGACGTTTTACGACTCCATTAACGCGTCGCCTTAAAACGAAATTTCCGACTGTAAAACCTCCGATTTACCTCCCCAAATGACTATTTTGAATATACAGTAATATTCCTATATTAAGACCATCTTTGGGACTGTTCAAAAGTGGTCTTAAAGACCACTTTTGAACAATCCCAAAAGTGGACCCTTACCAGAGGACATTGTGTGCAGGAAATTCGAAGAAAGAATAACTGCAACCTTCTAAATAAACTTTTTTAAAGCAGAATTAGTCTTTCAGGTGGTCTTATTAGCGGAATTTTACTGTAGTTATCCCCTAAATCACACACACCCAAAAAAAGATTTTTATCTAGGTTTATCATTACGATAACACATCCGTCCGACATAGTACATTCTTTTCATACCATGAGGTGCCGTTTTTCTATTTAATCGCATTTCAAGATATATAAATAAAATTATTCACATGTATATCTATAATAAAATATAGGATATCAATAAATATTATTAGGTATCTATAAATAATATTATATATTTATTATTTATTTTATGATATCCATAATATGTTAAGGGATATCTATAATTTCCATTATAGACATCAGATTCTATTATCCGATATATAGATATCAAATATTATTTATATATAGATATCAATAATTACATTTAATGATTTCAATAATATATTTTCTGATATACATTTTTGAAAATTGTGATATCTATAATTCAGTCTTTTAAATGATATCTATAATTTAATTTTTTATTTCCTGCAAAGGAATAATGGATATCATAAAACAAATTTATAGATATTAAGAAATATATATTACATATCATTGATTACATTTTATGTCATAAAAAAATATTGATAATTATAGATAACATTAATGTTAATTATAGATATCTATAATTTGATTTATGGATATCTATAATTTGATATATGGATATCTGTAATAAAATTATAGATATCTCGAAATTGTATTAAACAGTAAAACGCCACCCCGTGCATATCTACAAAACGGTCAGTTTTGTTGATGAATAAATGTGGTAGTATACAGTGAAATCTCGCTATCAAAACCACCTAAAATTAAGTGAAATTCCGCTTTAAAAAGCTTATGTATTTAGTCGTCTTGGTGGCTTCTGTATGCATTATCCTCCAGACTGAGATCACCTTTGTGACTGTTCAAAAGTGGTCTTAAAGACCACTTTTGAACAGTCCGAAAGGTGGTCTTAATATAGGAATTTTACTGTATTTGTTTATACTCAAAACATAGGGTGTGTGTGCTTACCGCCTCATTGAGGCGATTCTATCTATCTATCTATGCCAATACTTCTAAACCTCCGAGGAGGACTTTCAGAAGGGGTTCCAGTATAACAAGTACTGAAGGGGGTTAATTGAAATAAAAGATAAGTATAACAGGTGAAATGAGTTTGTACAGTGCTAGGAGAGTGTTAGTATAGTTAAAAGTAAAAGGCCAGTGACTAGGGGGACACATGCACCACCCGGCACACAGCATCACTAAACTGTGCCAGGGTGGGGAGCATAACT
The DNA here is from genome assembly GCA_963580285.1 of Lucinisca nassula. Taxonomy (NCBI): domain Eukaryota; kingdom Metazoa; phylum Mollusca; class Bivalvia; order Lucinida; family Lucinidae; genus Lucinisca; species Lucinisca nassula. The sequence goes on along the minus strand of OY757017.1, from coordinate 3,729,709 downwards.
ATTTGGCGGGGTAGAGCATTCCAATGAAAAATGGTTCTGGGAAAGAATGAAAAAGTGTAGTAGTTTGTAGGGGTAGTGATGAGTCTGTATGCCTAAGGGTGGTTTTGTCTAGAGTCCCTCCTGATATGTGGTATGAGGTATTCTGTTGCAGGAATGGCAACAAGGTCATATGTGACCTTGTACAGCATAGTGAGTCGGTTGTCTATGCGTCTCTGATCTAATGGACGCCACTGAAGGTTGTTGAGCATATCGGTAACACTAGATGTGTACCTGTAATCACGAGAGACCCATCTGGCAGCTGTGCGCTGCACAGATTCTAATTTGTAAATGTCAAATGTCATTCTAATGCACTTGCGTATGTTACGCGACGTCTAATTGGATAACGTCAAAAATTTGCGACAGTATATTCTGCGATATACTGTCGGAAACCCGACGTCATCACGTAACGTCGCTTTTCATTGGCTGGCATTTGGTTTTACGCAGATCACCGCGCTTGCCGCCTTGTGCAAAATAGTACAATTTTTAACTTCACAATCAAATAAGTGCATTAGAATGGGGATAACTGTCTTGAAAATTGTCATTTGGGGAGGTAAATCGTCGGTTTTACGGTCGCAAATTACGTTTTACGGCTCCGCTAACGCGTCGCCGTAAAACGAAATTTCCGACCGTAAAACCTCCGATTTACCTCCCCAAATGACAATTTTCAGTACAGTTATCCCCTAAGTGGCTGTGTGTGTTGACCAAACAGTGGAGGCATAATCCAACAGTGGTCTAAGGTGTGTCTTGTAAGCTGTTGACTTTAGTGTCTGATTATGTAATGTTGCGTTTTAGAAACCCCAGTGTTTGCTTGCCTTTCTTTGAAATGTTATCTATGTGGGTACCCCAGCTGAGGTCATCCACAATGGTGACCCCGAGGTACTTGGCAGCAGAAACACTTTCCAACTCAATGTCATGCAGGAAATACTTGGATTGGATAGGTTGTTTTAACCGGGTAATTTGTAGGACCTGACATTTAGTGGGATTGAAGCTCATGTCTAATGAGTCTTGGAGCAGAAATAAGAAAAAAAAATGTATACCCCTGTAAACCCTAGTTTTCTCTACATTAAAGCGGTTTAAGGGGGGTTCGTTTCGCGGACTTGTTTTCATGATGTCTGAAAATGAATGTTGTGTGTGCTCACCAGAATCGCGTCATTTAGGCGATTCTAATGAGTACATACACCATTCCTTTCTTTCACAGAAAATCAGAACTGTATTCTGAGATTGTCCCCAATATGCTTTATGGCCCGGCTGTTTTAATAACTCTCATTACTTCGAAGTACGAAGTATTTTTCATGGTTCCAAATGTAACAACAATTAACGAACATTGTTTCCATGCCACAAATGGCTAAAATTAAAATGTCATTGTGTCTCTTCACCGTAAACTACAGCTGCGTGACGCTAGAAGTGTCATTGCCTTTTGTTTCATTGTTTTTATCCTTTTCAGAAGTTCTTAGACTAATCTCTACTTGCATATATTCCCACATCCCAACGACGAGAAAGGCGAGGGCGATATAGATCTTCACATTAGTGCACAGGTGGTCCTGGCAGGCAAAAGCGATAATGAAGCCGAGAGACTCCCAGAGCCGATAATTGGCGAAGGCTGCTTCGGTATTGGAGGTGAACAAAAATCCATACAATGCTGCAAAGATAAGCAGAGCATCATGTGAACAAAACCGTGAAATGAACACCCCCTTAACTCCGCTTTATATAGAGAAAACTGGGGTACTCGCATCGTAAGTCATAATCGGCACAAATATTAAAGCTCCTGGAACAAATTCTGCGGAAGTTTTGCAACTTATGTATTTCAATATGAAAGTGGTTTGAATTACGTGTTATTTGGCATGTTCGCTTAGTTCCGCATCGTCCGGGCAGCTGTAAATGCCTTCATTCGGCACTAGAAAATAGGTCAAAACAGAAATATCTGACTACCTTCCTCAGGAAGAAATTAAATTGAAAATCGACCGCTTGCCTTTTCATGTCCACACTCATCTTTTCTGATGCAAAAAGGAAAGTTGTTGAGAATAGCATTGCCCGATTTCTCAAAATATGTTTACAAAAAATGACTAAAAATCATAAATCGGGAACACTCACCGGTTTGTTGACATATTTGTGGTCTCGGAATGTGTGTGTGTGTGTGTGTGTGTGTGTGTGTGTGTGTGTGTGCGTGCGTGCGTGCGTTCGTGCGTGTGTGTGTGTGAATTCGGTTTTAACGTCGCTTTCAACAATTTTCCAGTCATATCACGACGGTGTCTGGTTGCGACAGGGAGCTCAATGCTCACTTTTATAGTGCTGCCTCACTGAAGTATCATGTCCCAGACACATTACATGATACCACACCCAGTCACATTATCCTGACACTGGGTCGACCAGTCCTAGATCTACCCCGTAAATCTGAGTGCCAAGCGAGGAGCAGCTAGTACCATTTTCAACGACTTTGGTATGTCGCGGCCCGGGATCGAAACCGTGACCTCCCGTTCCCCGGAGCGGACACTCTACCAACAGCTATCGGGGCCGGTTTGTGGTCTCGGAAGGCATAATCGGATGTTGCCGTAAGGATTTTGAATGCATAACCGGCGGTTACCCCTTATGAGTCTACCAGCCGTGATATCCGTGCATATCTCTATTAATCTGAGGATTCGTTCCATTGAAAGTGTTGTTATAACAAGTTTTGTCGTTATATCGAATGTCGGTATAAAGGAGGTTGACTGAATTTGACATTCTTGCTTTCTTCGAATTCTGCCTACGCCCTCGCGGGCATTTTCGGCAGGTGAGTGTGTGAATTGTGGAATAAATGACATCAAGCAATCTGATTGGTCGAAAGTCAGAAATGGCTTATTTAATTGACAAAATGTAACATCGTAGTGGGGGCCTCCGTGGCCTAGTGGATAAGAGCGCTGACTCTTAATCATTAGGTCTCTCAACGTTGTGGGTTCGAGCCTCGCTCGTTGTCACATGTGAGACGCCAAATTCTGTAACGGAAGGTCAGGTGGTTTTTCTCCGGGTACTCCGGTTTTCGCCCACATCTGATAAACGATCGGCTTGATATGAGTGAAATTATCTTGAAAGGGCCTTAAAACCAAACCAAAAAAAAAAAAAAAAAAAAAAAACCATCTTAGGGCGTTACAGAGATATCTAAGCAAACAGAATAGATCGAGATGAAATGGCTCATAATGAGCTTCGGTCTTTTTTTGCACCGAAAAATGTTAAACTTGGCGGGCCATGATATTTACAACCTACCGTTAATCTGTGTTTGTATAACAGCGTCTCCGAGCCCCCACAAGCCAGCAAAAATATAGAACATATACTCCATATCCGGGTCAGGACGCCACAACAAGAACGCAATCATACAGCCGCCGTGTACCACAAACGCTAAATAGAAATGAGACACATCACGTGAATAAGCTCGTGAAATGAACCCCCCCCCCCCCCCACCCACACACATACACACTAAACCCGTTTTTATATATAGAGAAAACGGGTTAACGGGGTATACATTATTTCCTTATTTCTGCTGCAAAACATAGGTTGTGGGTACTCGTTAGAACCGCCTCAACGAGGCGGTTCTAACGAGCAACACAACCTATGTTTGCAGTATGAATAACAAAAATATCACGGATTTTCACCAGATAAGAAGCCATTTTGGAGACGTGAAAAATGTACTTTGTCACACGGGGAGTTTACATTTAAGAACACAAATACTCCGCGCATAACAGCCAAAAGAATGCAATATTCAGGAAGGATGTAAACAGTGTGATCAAAGATGAAAAATCATCTGGGTCAGACATCGCAGAATAAGAAAGATGATTTTTTTTTCATCTTATCCGCAGTACACACAAATCGTTTTGGAGGATGAACAAAAAAAAAAAAAAAAAAAAAACACACACAAAAAAAAAAACAATTCGATGGAAAAATCCACATATGCAAACATCAGGTTAACATGTCCGTGAAATGAAGACCCCACCCACTAAACCTCACTTTATATAGAGAAAAGTGGGGCTTTAGGGGGGAATTCATTATTTTCTTTATTTCTGCTCCGATACATAGGTTGTGTGTACTCGTTAGAACCGCCTCATAGAGGCGGTTCTAAGGAGCACCCTTAACCTATGTTTGGAGTAAAAATAAGAAAAATATTACACATTTCCAGCAGAAAAATGTTCGTTTTTGAGATATGAAAAGATGTACTATGGCTCACGAATGTGTTTTTTTTTAGTGTATTCTGCGATTTAACCCTTTTTGTACCAAATGGAACCTTCCTCCTTATATATGGGAGGGGTCCATTTCAAAATTTAGGGCGGTCATGGTGTGTTTTCTTATAATATTATTTGGAAAATAGCCGAACTTTTAGCAAACAGTGTAGGCCCTGATCAGACGCCGCATTCTGCGGCGTCTGATCTGGGCCTTCACTGTTTGCCAAGGTACCACTTTAGGGGTTTCTGGTACTGAATGGGTTAAATAGGAACGGTTTTTTTTATCGCAAAGCCCATCAGTACCCATAGAATGATATTACTGCCACAGTCAAATGGAGACCAATTCTTCATTGGGTTTGTGTATGTTCATTTTATTCCGCAAAGTTTTTTGTTTTTGCTGCAATTGATGTTTTACGTCCCTTTAAACACTATTTAGGTCATCTCGGGGATGTTGCTTCATATTTTGTTGGGATTTTAACCGGCACTGAGATGGACTCCCATACCTTTGACTGGACAGGCTTAGATCCTCTAAGCGGTTTACCAGTACACGTGTCAGTTTCAGCCGGGTGTGCACCGGCCCCGATAGCTCGGTTGGTAGAGTGTCCGGTCCGGGGAACGGGAGGTCACGGTTCGATCCCGGGCCGCGACATACCAAAGTCGTTAAGAATGGTACTAGCTGCTCCTCGCTTGGCACTCAGATTTACGGGGTAGAGCTAGGACTGTTCGACCCAGTGTCAGGATAATGTGACTGGGTGTTGTATCAAGTAATGTGTCTGGGACATGATACTTCAGTGAGGCAGCACTATAAAAGCGAGCATTGAGCTCCGGGCCTGTCGCAACCAGACACCGTCGTGATATGACTGGAAAATTGTTGAAAGCGACGTTAAACCCGAATTCACACACACACACACACACACACACACACACACACACACAGCAGAGTGTGCGTGGAAGCATCATGCAGCCCATCTACTTCTCCAAGACACTTTTGGCGGGGCACAATGTCAGATAAAGTTGGCCATTGAAAAAAAAAAAACTATTATGATATTTTATTTAAAAAAAGTCTTGGAGACATGAAGGAATGCAGTTTGTCAGAAGACAGTGTTATCATAATGACATAAATCGAGAATACCAGGTTCGTGTCTTTTGATATCAAGTTTATCAGGCAGGGCTTCGAGAACGCTTGTAGAATCGCGAGGCTTGCCGAGCGATTCTACATGCGTTCTCGAAGTCGAGCCTGATAAACTTGATGTCAAATGACACGAATCTGGTATTCTGTTTATCAGTTATCCCCTTGTACACTCTTGAATTAGCAATTTATGATCCATATTGATGGTCCTCAGTGCGTCCCAGCATTCTGGCAGTCGATATATTTAGTATCAGCTGACCATATTTTGCCTATGATAATTTTTTTTTTCACGTAACTTTACTATTTTTCCAAGTACATGTAACAATAACATTTTTGTCATTTTTTCAGTAGTTCGGTTCATTCATAAAAGTGCAATGTCACGTTGACATGATAAAGCTCACTTGACCTGAGATAGCATATCTTTAGCAGGTCAATGCGTTACAATTCAATATGTATAGGGGGTAACTGATAAAGATCTGTTTACCCACATTAGCTTATTACAGAGGTACGGGGTTCCGTTTTACTATTTAACCCATATTCATAGATATCCATAATTCGAATTATAGATATCAATAAATCAAAATATGGATATCTATTATTCCGCTGATTAATGGATATCCATAATTCGATTTATGGATATCCATAAATCGAATAATGGATATCCATAATTCGATTTATGGATATCATTAATTCAGATTGAATTATGGATATCCATAATTCGAATTATGGATATCATTAATTCGAATTATGGATATCCATAAATAAATATGGGTATCCATAAACAATTATGGAAAACCATAATTCGAATTGTTGATATCACTTATTCATTTATAGATATCCATAAATAATTATGGATATCTATAATATCTATAAATAGGGAATAAATATTAAAACGGCGCCCCATACAGAGGACTCATTATAACGACAGTATTGTTCCCTATTATTGTGCCGTTATAAAGAATTTGCCGGTATAGAGAATCCCAGTTAGGAGTATGATAGGTAATAAAAAGCCTTATTCCCATCTTTACTCCAAAAACAAATGCTATATACATTTATCAGAATCGCCTCGGTGAGGCGATTCTAGCAAATATCTATAATATTAGTTTCTTGAGTATTAGATTACAAGAATCTTTAAGTCTATGGACTCGATTTGTGCATTTCCAACCCGAGGGAAACTCACGCCGCTCGACACCTAGGCTAAGCCTTTCGCAAAGTAGTAATTCAATTGAAATTGCCGTTATAACGAGTTTTGCCGTTATAACGAATGTCGGTATAAAGAGGGCTGATTGGCATTGATAGGGGCATTGACAATCAGCGAAGACCAAGATCAGCCTAAAAAAATCTGGGTATGAATCATTTGCTTGAACTATTTCCCTTAGAAATCAAAGGGCGGAAGCCCTCTTAGTCGGTGAAATTTACAGAGGCAGTTGTAACAATATCTCTTTTTGAAACGTCTGCGGTCTAAACCAGGGGTCGTGGGTTCAATCCCGGGTTTCTCCAGGCTTTAAACTGAGTCTTAAAACCGAGGTCCCGTCACCGTATAACCTTAGCTGTTGATGGGACCTAAAATTCAAACATTAAATTATGTCAGCTTAAAGGTCGCTCCAGTTATAAAATTTATAAATAAATTTTCAATGTATTCATGCGCGCAAAAAGTCTGAGAAATAATCACCCAACATTTCATAGTTATGGAAAATCGGTCTGCTAGTTGTAAACGACTGAAGTAAAATTATTGTCTTGAGAAGTAAATGCCTAAAATTATATAAGATGACTACTTCTACACATCTTATTTGGCAACCTTGGCCGGTGTCAAGGTATCATCTGTTGATGACCCTTGAATAAAGTAATAATTAGCCGGAAGAAGTGTGTGCGCAATACGGAAGAAAAATACGACAGCTGATATTCACCTTATTTACATTATCTGCTGGTTCCTAGTATGAAGGTTATCAGTGTTGGAAAAACAGGTAACCAGACCCCCTGACCGGGGGTCTGGTTACCTGTTTTTCCAATATTGACAATGTGCAAGCTGGGAGCCAGCAAATAATGCAAATATGGTGAATAGATTTGAATGGAATGGCATCGTACGACAACTTAAGTCCGCGAGATCAAGAAAGTGATGTCACCGACTAAAAATACCGAGGTATTGCAAGTCAATTAGACAGTCTGAAAGGCACTTACCAAGTATAAAGAAAGGGATGTGTCCGACAAACTGTACCAGTCGCCCAAAACTCAGGGAACAAATGGCGTCCGTGATACCATAACAAATCATTACATAGCCTATGTTTTCTATACCAAGGGCACAGCCAACAAACGACTGAAATAATATTGAATCAAAGGCACTTAGAGTACTGTTAGGTCGATTTTCTTTGGCAGGTCGTTTGTTTGTTTGTATTGGAGTTTAACGGCCCGGTCAATACTATTTTAGGTCATTTTTGAGCCGGTCAGTTTACCTATCTACACTTTTCCTGGGCATGCTTATACAAAAGCGGTTAACCAGTACAGTGCACATTCTTTCGCCAGAACTGACAACTGCCCTTCTTGAATCAGCGGAAGGGAGAGAACGACCGTAGAAAAGATTTCACGATCAATGTCCACGAAAGAATGTTGCCGAACCCCGCAGGTATCGAACCCGCGTCCTCCTGATCACCAAATAATGATTTCATTCCAGATTCTATTGATTACCCTCTTACGCATAGATAAAATTGTGCGGTTATTTTCTATAAATATCCGTTACCTGGCATTGATAGTCACGTGGACTACAGATTTGAAAAGCTTACTGCACTTTGTAGCTTTGGGTCGAGTGAAGGGATATTGCTCTTAGATTTGTTTGATATGAAGTTTAACGTCCCCGTCAACACTGTATAGGTCATTTTGGAGACGTTGCTTCCAATTTTGTGGGACTTTTACCCGACATTGAGATGAAATGAGATTTCAAGCCCTGTCGCCCAATGAAACCAATAGGGTTTATAAGCATGGACGGTCCGTCTCGCACCGCTTTGCCTGGGTAGGCTTAGATCCTCTAGCTGGTTTACCAGTACTCGTGCGCGGGTGTCGTTTTCAGCTCTGCGTGGAAGCATCATGCAGCCCATCTATTTCTTCAAGCCCCGATGGGCGGGACCGAGTACTGTTAGGTAGATTTTCTTTGGTAGGCTGGGAAAACAGTCCTGGGCATAGACTTAACTGGTTTCGTTTGACATTTAAATTCCATTTTTAAGCGTAAAGTGTAGCTCCTGCTTAGACGCCGCATTTTGCGGCGTCTGATCTGGGACTGCACTGTTTGCCAAGCCCAAATCATGATTTCATTCCAGATTCTACTGACTACTCTCTTACGCATAAATAAGAATTGTGCGTTTATTTTCTATAAATATCCGTTACCTGGCATTGATAGTCACGTGGACTACAGAATTGAAAAGCTTACTGCACTTTATAGCTATGGGTCGATTGAAAGGATATTGCTCTAAGATAAAATGATAAGCATCTTAGCCATAACAAGCAAACCTATGTCTTCGAGAATATGTTGCCTTAGAACAAAAAAAAAATAATAATAATAGACTCGCTCCCCCGCCCATCGGGGCTTGGAGAAATAGAATGCGCTGCATGGTGCTTCCACGGAGGGCTTTAACTGAACCTGAAACCGCTTAGGTCTAAGCATGCTTAGGTAAAGTGATGCGAGTCGGGCCGCTCCTTAATGATTTGTTTGAGCGGTAAGGCTTGAGATGTCATTTCATCTCAACGTCGGGTAAAAGTCCCACAAAATCGGATGCAACGTGTCCTAAATGACCAAAATAGTGTTGGTGGGGATACAAAATTCAACACAATCAAACAAAGCATGCAGGTTTAGTCACAAACTTCCCTATTTGCATTGGAAACAAAAATGAAAACGATCATCTATCACAGCAAACATTCGCCAAGCGAATTTGTGTCTTCGAGCATTCCGTCATGACAACATTTAACTGCGCATGCCCAGCCATTCGGAGGGGCCAGGGATATGGCTTTCTGTCTGAAGGTTCCTCTTGATTCACTGCTTGTATGAGCGAGCAGCGAAGGTTCAGGCGAGACTGTGCGGATGCGCAGGCTCGCCTGAACCTTCGCTGCTCGCATAGGCGATAAGTACCAAAATCGCTTGACGGGGCCCATGTTAAGAAAGTCCGTGTCATGAATACCTGTCTTAACCCTTATCCTGCTGAATATTCAATTTAGCCACACCCTTTCTGAATCTCAACCAATCAAATTACTTGGTGTAATTTGTTCCTACAAATTCATAAACTGAATGCCAAGCAGTGTAGATCCTGATCAGATGGCTTCTTCAGAAGCAATCTGAGAAGCCATCTGATCTGGATCTGCACTGTTTGCAAAGCCGGATAAGGGTTGTCGTGAACAGCAGGATAAGGGTTAACCCCAACTGATATAATAAAAATGGACTACATATTATTTTCTTTATTTGTGATGAAAAACATAGATTGTGGCTGCTCGTTAGTTTTGAACACCTCACTAGTTCCCGTTCTGCACCGTGGTGTTTGCCACTACTACAGGACAATGCTTCCTATAAGTAGTCGGGCCACTTTGGAGTCAAGACAATAGATTACGTAATAAACAAAGGACGAGAACAATAGATTACGTAATAAACAAAGGAGGTGTGAAACGTAAGCGAAACGATTAGATGACGAAACTACCCTAAATATCGGACGAGTGTTCGAATGACGTAACTCGCGGTAATTACGCCGTAAGTATCCTAAATTTTGAGGCGAAAGATGTTCCCGCGGATTGGCGCAGTTCGCCGTCCCCGATTTGGTCGGGGTGATCGGGGTCTACCCCGTTCGCTCGAGCGATCCTATCCCAATATTTAGGGAGATACTACCCTGTATAGTATTGATGAAATTAAGTCTCTCACCCGCAAACCAATTATCGCCTCGAAAACCGGGAAACAATGGAAGGTGTTGGAAGAGCTCGACTCGATGCGAGAAACTAGTAATGGACCGCGTCCCGGAAAAAAAAGTTTGGTTTGTTCGATTTGAGGTTTCACGTCCCCGTCAACGCCGTATAGGTCATTTTGGGGACGTTGCTTCCAGTCGCGCGAGACCTTTACCGGACATATCTACAACATTTGTATCTCGGAGAATCTTTCTCGGCTACGGAATTTATACGGATATCAGGGGGGCGTAGCCAGTATGCATTATGAGAGTGGAGCGTAAAATGAGAAGCAAATGATGATAGGATTTTTGATCAGCTGTAATTACCCTAAAAATTGGGGCACCTGAAGGGAGGTCACCGTAAATATCCTAAAGTTTGATCTCAAGCGATGCAGCAAACGTGTTCTGGTGGAATAGTGGAATGACAAACAGTGCAGACCCTGGTCAGGGTGATCGGGATCTACACCGTTTTTTTCTGTCCCAATATTTAGGGTAATACTACCCGGTGCAGTCCTGCGATATTGACAAATCGATTGTCTCCGACACTCAGTGCGAAACGCTTATCGCCTTTAAACTAGAAAACAATGAAACTCGCTGGAAGATAGCGTTTAGAAGGCTGATGTTGTCGTTTAAATTTCTAAACACGCTCGCTTCTGAATGGGCTGCAGCTGAGAAAAAAGTTTTTATCAAACATGTTTGTTCGATTTGAGGTTTAACGTCCCCGTCAACATAATTTAGGTCATTTTGGAGACGTTGCTTCCGAGCCGACATTGCGCTGAAATGACATCTCAATCCCTGCCGCCTAATAAAAACGATAGAGTTTATACGCGTGGCCGGGTCGACTCGCGGCTCTAAGCCCCCGATGGGGCGGGGGGCGGATCAATCATTTTGCCCCGTTTTCGACATAGAAATATTTTTACCCAAACGAAATAGATTTAATACGTCCGCAAAGTCTGCGCGGCGTGACGGGACTTTTTAGGCCTTATACCGTTACGAAATTCCGCCCACGCGAATATATGAAAGAAAACTCATCGATGATGGGGCGGTTCTAACGAGTACCCACAATCTATTATTTGCGCAGAAAAAAGGAAAATTTCACAATTATGAAACTTCACATACATATTAACTTAACCTCGGTCAAAACTTCAAAAGTATTTGCCCTGCTCTCACACACATACATACCATCACAATACCTACATTCTGACGACAAAGGGTCGTAATTACTTATTTTCACTGAATTATCGCCCCTGTTTCAAAATAAATATCTCCTGTTGTTTCATAACCATGGGTAATAAGGCTTTCATCACACGCGTAATCCTTATGACAGTCTGCATTGAAAATCGCTTACTATTTACAGGCCCTTGCAGGGAAGGGATCTTACATTTCTCCTTATTTTTGCAGTCTTTGTTGAAAATCGCTAACTAGGAAATTCTTAGACTTTTGGTTTAAGAGTTACAACAGGCGGCTACTATATTTAGTTTTTTTACATCTGACACTTAGTTCATTGATTAACCCATTGTATGCGGGAAACCCCGAAAGGAGTACCTTGGCAAACAGTGCTGGCCCCAGATCAGACGTCGCAGAACGCGGGGGTCTGATCAGGGCCTACACTATACACATCCGCATACACTCACACCTACAAACGCGCACAAACTGCTTCAAACCCTAATATAATTTGAAAAGTTTATATAGGGCTTGCGACGGAGAGGAGTGCATCGCTTACGTCCTTGGTCTCTGAGCATTCAATAAGTCAGGGTATAGTGGGATACAGTGAGGATACAGCGGGGGGTACAGTCAGGATACAATGGGGATACAGTCAGGATACAGTAAGGATACAATGGGGGTATAGTCAGGATACAGTCAGGATACAATGGAGGGTCTAGGCCAAACATCCCGCTTATTAAGCTGACCATGACACCGCGCCAGCGTTTGACAGTAGTTATATCCTAAATGTTGGACTGGAAGAGTGCTGCTGCCGTGCACTGGCAAACGCCGCGCGTACAACGGTAAAACGACGTCGTTTCGTTTAACACGCGCAACAATTCGCGTGAACGACTGACCGACTGCCCCTGACCAAACGGAGCTAACCCCGATCGAGCGCGTATATCGCTCCGCCTCCGCTATGCCCTCAGTCGTTGGTCGGTTATAAAAATGACATCTCAAGCCCTGTCGCCGATGAAGTCAATAGGGTTTATTAGCGCGAACTGACAGACTCGCACCGCTTTGCTCGGACAGGCTTAGATCCTCTAAGCGGTTTTACCAGTACTAGTGTGCGGACCGGATTCAACTCTGCGTGGAAGCATCACAACGGCCCCCGCCCATAGGGGCTCGAAGAAATATATGGGCCGCGTGATGCTTCCACGCAGAGTTGAATCCGGTCCGCACACTAGTACTGGTAAAACCGCTTAGAGGATCTAAGCCTGTCCGAGCAAAGCGGTGCGAGTCTGTCAGTTCGCGCTAATAAACCCTATTGACTTCATCGGCGACAGGGCTTGAGATGTCATTTTTATAACCGACCAACGACTGAGGGCATAGCGGAGGCGGAGCGATATACGCGCTCGATCGGGGTTAGCTCCGTTTGGTCAGGGGCAGTCGGTCAGTCGTTCACGCGAATTGTTGCGCGTGTTAAACGAAACGACGTCGTTTTACCGTTGTACGCGCGGCGTTTGCCAGTGCACGGCAGCAGCACTCTTCCAGTCCAACATTTAGGATATAACTACTGTCAAACGCTGGCGCGGTGTCATGGTCAGCTTAATAAGCGGGATGTTTGGCCTAGACCCTCCATTGTATCCTGACTGTATCCTGACTATACCCCCATTGTATCCTTACTGTATCCTGACTGTATCCCCATTGTATCCTGACTGTACCCCCCGCTGTATCCTCACTGTATCCCACTATACCCTGACTTATTGAATGCTCAGAGACCAAGGACGTAAGCGATGCACTCCTCTCCGTCGCAAGCCCTATATAAACTTTTCAAATTATATTAGGGTTTGAAGCAGTTTGTGCGCGTTTGTAGGTGTGAGTGTATGCGGATGTGTATAGTGTAGGCCCTGATCAGACCCCCGCGTTCTGCGACGTCTGATCTGGGGCCAGCACTGTTTGCCAAGGTACTCCTTTCGGGGTTTCCCGCATACAATGGGTTAATCAATGAACTAAGTGTCAGATGTAAAAAAACTAAATATAGTAGCCGCCTGTTGTAACTCTTAAACCAAAAGTCTAAGAATTTCCTAGTTAGCGATTTTCAACAAAGACTGCAAAAATAAGGAGAAATGTAAGATCCCTTCCCTGCAAGGGCCTGTAAATAGTAAGCGATTTTCAATGCAGACTGTCATAAGGATTACGCGTGTGATGAAAGCCTTATTACCCATGGTTATGAAACAACAGGAGATATTTATTTTGAAACAGGGGCGATAATTCAGTGAAAATAAGTAATTACGACCCTTTGTCGTCAGAATGTAGGTATTGTGATGGTATGTATGTGTGTGAGAGCAGGGCAAATACTTTTGAAGTTTTGACCGAGGTTAAGTTAATATGTATGTGAAGTTTCATAATTGTGAAATTTTCCTTTTTTCTGCGCAAATAATAGATTGTGGGTACTCGTTAGAACCGCCCCATCATCGATGAGTTTTCTTTCATATATTCGCGTGGGCGGAATTTCGTAACGGTATAAGGCCTAAAAAGTCCCGTCACGCCGCGCAGACTTTGCGGACGTATTAAATCTATTTCGTTTGGGTAAAAATATTTCTATGTCGAAAACGGGGCAAAATGATTGATCCGCCCCCCGCCCCATCGGGGGCTTAGAGCCGCGAGTCGACCCGGCCACGCGTATAAACTCTATCGTTTTTATTAGGCGGCAGGGATTGAGATGTCATTTCAGCGCAATGTCGGCTCGGAAGCAACGTCTCCAAAATGACCTAAATTATGTTGACGGGGACGTTAAACCTCAAATCGAACAAACATGTTTGATAAAAACTTTTTTCTCAGCTGCAGCCCATTCAGAAGCGAGCGTGTTTAGAAATTTAAACGACAACATCAGCCTTCTAAACGCTATCTTCCAGCGAGTTTCATTGTTTTCTAGTTTAAAGGCGATAAGCGTTTCGCACTGAGTGTCGGAGACAATCGATTTGTCAATATCGCAGGACTGCACCGGGTAGTATTACCCTAAATATTGGGACAGAAAAAAACGGTGTAGATCCCGATCACCCTGACCAGGGTCTGCACTGTTTGTCATTCCACTATTCCACCAGAACACGTTTGCTGCATCGCTTGAGATCAAACTTTAGGATATTTACGGTGACCTCCCTTCAGGTGCCCCAATTTTTAGGGTAATTACAGCTGATCAAAAATCCTATCATCATTTGCTTCTCATTTTACGCTCCACTCTCATAATGCATACTGGCTACGCCCCCCTGATATCCGTATAAATTCCGTAGCCGAGAAAGATTCTCCGAGATACAAATGTTGTAGATATGTCCGGTAAAGGTCTCGCGCGACTGGAAGCAACGTCCCCAAAATGACCTATACGGCGTTGACGGGGACGTGAAACCTCAAATCGAACAAACCAAACTTTTTTTTCCGGGACGCGGTCCATTACTAGTTTCTCGCATCGAGTCGAGCTCTTCCAACACCTTCCATTGTTTCCCGGTTTTCGAGGCGATAATTGGTTTGCGGGTGAGAGACTTAATTTCATCAATACTATACAGGGTAGTATCTCCCTAAATATTGGGATAGGATCGCTCGAGCGAACGGGGTAGACCCCGATCACCCCGACCAAATCGGGGACGGCGAACTGCGCCAATCCGCGGGAACATCTTTCGCCTCAAAATTTAGGATACTTACGGCGTAATTACCGCGAGTTACGTCATTCGAACACTCGTCCGATATTTAGGGTAGTTTCGTCATCTAATCGTTTCGCTTACGTTTCACACCTCCTTTGTTTATTACGTAATCTATTGTTCTCGTCCTTTGTTTATTACGTAATCTATTGTCTTGACTCCAAAGTGGCCCGACTACTCCTATACTATTCTCATTTACGAAAATACGCCTTTTCAAATATATTGAACGTTTTGCCACCAAAAAATAAAAAATTTCAGCTAAATTTTTTCTAATATTTTTCATATTTCCGCTCGATGAGGCGGTTTTAACGAGTACCCACAACCTATGTTTTTCAGCAGAAATGTGTACACCTGTAAGCCCCAGTTTTACTGGGCCTAAAATAGCTGTGTTTGGGCTAACCAGACCGACCCTGATTTTTGTGCCGACTCTGCAATTTTTATTGCCATCCAGAAAAAATAAATAGACCGACCTTAATATTTTCCAGCACTTTTGATGAAAATTTATAAAACTGTCAAAATAGCTAAACTAATTCTTGAAACCCTGAGATGCTTTTAACATCGTTATTTGAATGTATTTTAAGTAATATATATAGTTAAAATTTAGCCGTTTTAATGTGTGTCGGTGCGTGCGTGCGTGCGTGTGTGTGTGTGTGTGTGTGTGGTTTGTGTGGAATAAAATTTTGACAAAAATAAAAAGTTTTTGCGTCCTACCGACCCATACCCGTTTCGGTATGTCAGTGGAAACACAGCTATTCTTAGGTCCTATATGGAAGTGGGGTTTAAGGGAACCAAAATTATACAGGCGTGTTTTCGTGATGTATATATAAAATTCCACGACTCTCACTATTCTGTGTATCTTAGCACACTTGTTTGTGTCTATCCTGGGGCGAATTGTTCAAACTAACGCCTTCGTTTGAGCCCCGTCAAGCGAATTTGTGTCTTCGAGCATTCCGTCATGACAAATTTTAATTGCGCATGCCCTGCCATTCAGAGGGGCCAGGGATATGGCTTTCAGTCTGAAGGTTCCTCTTGATTCACTGCTTGTATGAGCGAGCAGCGAAGGTTCTGGCGAGACTGCGCGGATGCATAGGCGATAAGTACCAAAATCGCTTGACGGGGCCTATTTCATATGGCATATATAGAGGATCTTACATGAGTGTTCATCTATTATTAAATTTATTAAACGAGTGGAGGAAAATGGATAAAATGCGAGGCTTCGCCGTGCATTTTATCTAAAATGCTAGGCTTCGCCGAGCATTTTATCTCTTTTCCTCAACGAATTTAATAAATTCAATAATACATGAGGACGAATGCAAGATTCTATTTATCATATGACATTTGAAACGAGTTTTATTCACGATTGTTTTATAAAAAAAGTCATTATTCCGCCATTAGTAAACGCGGCGTCGTTAAGGACGTCGTACATGTAACGTTACGGGACTTGTCTAACCAATTTGCATATTTAAATCACTAGTCGATTATCGAATTTATAACATGGCGTTCTTAGACGCGACGTCATATGATAAATGCTAATATTTTCAATGAGAAAACTGTAAGCAACTTTTTAAAAATACACTAAACAAGGTATTGTAAATGCAAGCAGTTTGTGATTCTATGAAAGTAAGAAAAATACCACAGAATTGAAAAGTTTGGAGTGTAAAAGTTTTTCGAGATCATACTTTCTAGTTTCGGCCAATTGGGCCTGATCAATGACCCTCAAATACGTATAATCAAAATTGCATATTGGAATCAATGATTCCAAAGGATACCAAAGGACAAGAAAATATAAACTACGCTAAGATGAATACATTATATCAAATACTTTGCTTTGATTGGTGGATAGTCAGTAATAGGTAAGACTAAATTGATTTATTCAGCAGGATAAGGGTTAATGTAAGTCATGGGTAAACTAACCTTTGTATAATCGCCGGTCATAAAAGCCTGTTCTATGCCGCTGTACATTGTGAGAGTAACCAGCAATTTCTGATAGTGAGACTTGGCGAGCTGTTTCAGGGTTTCCAGAATGAGGCGAAATGAAAACTTTCTGTCTTCTTTATCGTCTTCTTTATCCAGAACAATTGGGTCGAGCCCAAAACAGATCAGCAAAAAAGCAAGAACGGCAAACCCGATGTATATACCGCAAACTGTGTAGACCTATATCAGAAATATAGAGTTAGATGTTACAACCCAGCAGGCACTTGTCGAATTTGTGACGTCACATAAACGTCGGTGCAACGTCATGGCGTTTATGCAACGTCACATCAACGTCGGTAACGTCGTGACATTGCACCGACGTTGATTTGACGCTGCCTTAGCGACGTGTGCCTGCTGGGAAATATTTGCCCCCTTTTTAAGAACGTATTGTTCGCTCAGGTATCATGGCTCACTTGGATTTTTCAGACAGAAAACACGATTAAGGAAAATTCACAGCTGTGAAACGCAGCTGATCACAGTTATTAAAGATTTTAGTTTAATATCTTGGAAAAAGGAGGACAGGTGGACACATTGATTCTGAATTTCGAAAAGGCTTTTGTCACTCCCCACCACACCCCACATGAATTATTTAAAAGCGAATGATTTTCAAGTCTATGGCTCTGGCTAGGAGACCATTACGAAAACATGCCTATACAAATACATTGCATTTTAACTGCCGAAAAAAAAACTAACTAATATTTTAAGATGAAAAATTGTGATATTTTTCTTATTTCTGCTCAAAATATAGATTGTGGGTACTCGTTAGAACCGCCTCATCGGTTTACCCCGGTTTTACTGTATAAAAGTGGCGTTCAAGGAGGTTAAAATTATATAGACGTGTTTTCGCAATGCACTGAACTGGATAGATTCCTTTATCTGCTACAGAAAACGAGTTGTTCAGGGC
Source organism: Lucinisca nassula (assembly GCA_963580285.1). NCBI lineage: Eukaryota > Metazoa > Mollusca > Bivalvia > Lucinida > Lucinidae > Lucinisca > Lucinisca nassula. Next base: position 3,711,728 of record OY757017.1, on the reverse strand, counting down.
AGGCTCCAATTTTGTTTGGCGTCCCACAAGGGACCTTTTTTGGTCAATTGTTGCTCCCTTTGTACATTTATGGTATTTCCACTGACATTGACTCCGAAATAAAATTATTCGCAGATCACTGTGATTAGAGAGGGTGATCACTCACTGACATCTACCTGCTTAGCAGGAAGCCTACGGATCGAACCTACCCGTACGCGACAGAGTGCTATGCCTTCCAACATCGGGAGAATGGCATTCTGTACGTGTCGAGGTCATCGTTCGCGGGGGACGACGAGTTCGTCCCCGGAGCTTGGCTATTTTACAAGCAGCACTTCTGCATGGCTAAGCCAGTAGGAAATGTTGAGGGCTTTAATGAGAGATATAGATAGATAAAGTTGTTGGGCAAGAAAATGGTAGATTTTATGCAGATAACTACGGTGTAGGAAGAGAACAAACAAAATCGAGGTTTTTTACCTTTTAACGAGAACGGTCTTCGAAAAATTGGATTCCATTAAATACCTTGGAATGACAATTAGCAATATGTTTACATACAAAGGCCAATAGAACACTTGGCATCTTGAGAAAAAAAAACTTTATCCGTGCCCTGGTGATGTAAAAGAGGCAGCATATAAAGGACTTGTTCGCCCAATCTTGGAATATGGCAGTTGTGTCTGAGACCCGTCAGGATGTGGTCCTTCAGGAAAGAATTGAAAAAAGTTCTGAATATGTATGCTATTTAAATCGATTTAAGTCCCCCAGTGAAATACGTTTACTGATCGTTCCAAGGCGGTTCTTCTGTTTAGGTTTTTTTATTCTTCGTCATTGCATGCGTGAATTGCTTATATCCTTTTTATTTTGGATAGCCATTTTTGCCATTTTGTAGAAAAGCATAACGAAAACACGCCTATACAAATACACTGTAAATTTTACCGCCGAAAAAAAACGAAAATTTTAAGATGAAAAATTGTGATATTTTCTTATTTCTGCTCAAAATAAAGATTGTGTGTACACGTTAGAACCGCCTCATCGAGGCGGTTCTAAAGAGTACCCACAATCTATATTTTTGAGCAGAAATAAGAAAAATAAGGTTTACCCCTGTAAACCCCAGTTTTACTATATAAATGTGGGGTTCAAGGGAATCAAAATTATATAGGCGTCTTTTCGTGATGAACTTTCCTTTTGGCTTTCCACAAGTGATGTTTCCATTAGGGTCTAGTAGTTTCATGTTCGTGTTTCATTCCCTTTGGTGTCTCTGATGGGATGTATGGGTAATTGCATCGACTCCTGATCATTGCCTTCAGTTCTTTTCTGCGTGATTTTTCACAAGCAATTATTGCTTTGAAACTTGAAATATGACTGAAATATTCTCCAGAAAAGGAGATACAAGATGCCTGTACTCTTGTAAAAAGGTCAAAGGTGATGTCAGCATTCAAACAGATGACCTTGCTTTTTGTTCCTCAAGTAATTTGGAACTCCACAAAGCATCACTCTTTTGGATGCAAGAATTGATGTTTACTAAGGATCCTTCTTCCCTTAGACCATAAGAGATTGAAATGTCCATCCAAATTTGGTAATTTTATCCGCTGAAGGCACAAAAGACAAAGTAACTGACAAGTATTAGGCGGGAATAAGGGACATACTTTTCCGATTCACATGCAGGTACTGGTGTTTTGACGTGTCTGATTCTGATCCTCCCGATACAAGTCCCCACCATTTTCGAAACACACGTGCAGTCGGTTGCAGCTCTGCGTGGAAGAACCATACAGCCCAATCTACTTCTTCAAGCCCTGATGAGAGTGTGTTTGTGTGTGTGTGTGTGTGGGGGGGGGGGGGGGGCTACATACATGTTGTTCGGGAGAATGTCGTAATGTCCGGAAACATTCTCACTTCACGTGGCTAATGTGCCACAAATCACACCACTATGTCGCTTGGGCAACGTCAAATCAACGTCGGTGCAACGTCACGACGTTGCACCGACGTAGATGTAACGTTACATAAACGTCATTACGTTGCACCGACGTTGGTGTGACGTCACAATTACGTCATGTGCCTGCTGGGTTGGGGTGATTGTCATACCTTTTCAATGGCTGGTTTCTCTAGATTTGTGTTGTTAGCAGCACTTGATGGACAGAAATTGGCACCACATGACAGAAGCTCATCCTCCGTTATCGTTTTGTTTTCTTTGACGCCAAACACTTGCGATGATATTAGGTTTCCCCATATTTGGCCTGTCAAAAGTTAAATTCGTGAAAACATAACGAAAACACACTCAAATGGTGTCATTTCGAAAACGCGCCTATTCAAAAGTATTGAAAATTATACTACCAAAAAAAAAAAAAAAAATGAAAACTTTCCGATGAAAAAACATCAGACATTTTTCATATTTCTGCCCTGAACGTAGATTGTGTGTACTCGTTAAAAGCGTCTCGGCGTGGCGATTCTAACGAATACCAACAATTTTTAGAGCAGAAATAAATAAAGATGTATACCCCTGTAAACCACAATTTTTCTACATGAAAGTGGGGTTTGTGGGAGGGGGGGGGGGGGGCTAAAAATATATAGGCGTGTTTTGGCGAGGTATGGCGTCTTGTCTGTCTGTAGAACTAGCTTTTTCCGATGAAAATTCTTGATAGTTTACTCATTTCCTCCCCTAGACATAAAATGAGCCCCGCCAAGTGAATTTGTGTCTTCGAGCATTCTGTCATGACAAATTTTAACTGCGCCTGCCAAGCCATTCAGAGGGGCCAGGGACATGGCTTTCTGTCTGAAGATTCCTCTTGATCCACTGCTTGTATGAGCGAGCAGCGAAGGTTCTGGCTAGACTGCGCGGATGCGCAGGCTCGCCTGAACCTTCGCTGCTCGCATAGGCGATAAGTACCACAATCGCTTGACGGGGCCCAATTGGGAGTGCTCGTTAGGACCGCCTCATTGAGTATCCACAATAAATGTAGTCACTCGGCCCCGTGTTCGGGTCGGCAAATGTTATTGCATGAAAAACCAAGGGTGGCCCCATTGCTATACATGTATTTGGATAACGCCCGGGCTGCAATGAAGCGCCCCTCTGTAGGGACTTTAACCGAGGCATCATCACGAAAACACGCCTAAACAAATGCACTGTTAACTTTACTTCCGAAAATATGAAAATTTTCAGATTACAAATTGTGACATTTTTCTTATTTCTGCTCAAAATATAGATCGTGGGTATTCGTTAGAGCCGCCCCATTGAGGCGGTTTTAACGCGTACCCTCAGTTGATATTTTAGAGCAGGAATAAGTAAAATAAGGTTTACCCCTGTAAACCCCATTTTTACGGCGTAGCCGTTATAGTTTTGCTTTTGTCCTACATTTTTCGTTATTCCATTGGTCAACAAAACCACATGTCCAAGGTGATGACCATTTCATTGGTCAATGATTTGCATAAATAAATCTGCTCAAAAGTACGACAGTTTACTGAAGTTTTAACCCAGGAAATGTTTCGTTTTTTATGTGAGACATGAATGAAAAATATATATACAGTTTCGGCTTGCTCACCGTCTTGTCCTTTGATGACCATACGTCATATGTATAATTGTGTTTCTAGTGAATTCTGTAACTGCTGCGGTGAATAGCTATTTTGACCTAATTTTCACGTGGTTGGTCTATATAGCGAAAGGAACTCCTTACGATAAGGCGCATTTATTGGGGGAACCGTTTCAGGTCCAGGTCACATGACCAAAATGGCCGCCATACCCATATATGGTAACACTCATCAAGCTAAAAGCATCCGGCGGGTCGTGCACTTCAGCTGAAGCACTGGTTTCTAAACGACCTTCCAATTAAATCTACGCCGCATATCTTTTTTAAAGATATTTCTTGTTACTATATAAAAGTATACAGGTTCAAGGGGGTCATAATTATATACGCGTGTTTCCGCGATGCATAACTCCGTCAAAAGTTAACGGATGTTGTCCATTGATAATAATAATAATAATAATAATAATAATAATAATGATAATAATAATAATAAAAACAGATTCCTGAGTCTTGACATATGCAAAATGTGAATAAAATCCGTGGACAAATACTCGATTTTATCGACTGGAATCGAGGGACAAATGGACACCGTAAAAAAATAATATAATACAAGAGCATTTAGAAAAAATATTTGAATATTATTAAAAATAAACATCGTTTAAAACAAAATTATTACCGAAGAAGCGGTAAAAGAATTCGACTATTTATCATCACGTTAACAAGTCCATGTAATTAACACCCATGTAAACCCAACTTTATTTTGAAGATACAGGTATACACATTGTTCTTGTTATTTCTGGTCCAAAACATAGATTTGTGTACGCGTTAGAACCGCCTCATCGAGGCGGTTCTAACGAGTACACGCATTCTATGTCTTGAGCAGAAATAAGAAATATATGATAATTTGTCATCACAAAAATAAATAAAAAAAAAACAGTATTTGAGATCGGATATGAAAGAATGCACTATAACACACTTGTGTATTATTCTGATTAAAAGTAAGAAGTCGCGTCTGGGAAAGTAATAACGCCATGTAATAAATCCAAATATGCAAATTACCTGGATACGCCCCATAACGTTACACGTGCTGCGTACTTAACGACGTGGTGTTAATATTGACACTTTTTTGTTAAAAATCGTGAACAAAAATGGGATTTCAAATTTTATATGATAAATAGAATCTTGCATTCGTGGTCATGTATTATTAAATTTATTAAACTCGTAGATGAATAGGGATAAGATGCTCGGGGAAGCCTTGCACTTTATCTGTATCAACTGGTTTAATAAATTCAATAATACATGACTATTTATGTAAGTTCCTCCATGAACTCGGAGAGGCTCGCCCAAGTGCCACCCTATACTACGAATGCACTTACTTGACTGGAAAATCATAAAGAAAACGCCAAAGAATCTGTTGATGATATCATCCTCCACATCTCCTGATTGTTTGGAGTACCATACCCCTGTCTGTGTTAGATAGGTACACTTGGCGGACCACAGTGGCGCCGCCCCGAGCCCAAGAATCACCGCGCTCGGTATAATCGTTGCCCACACAGCGTAGAAGTTGGCCCCCATGTACAGAATGTAACAAAGCATGGAAAATGCAACCGTCCACTTGCAGCCCAAGCGTCCTATGATAAACGGGGGCAGGAACATACATGAGACTACCAGAGCGCCATAGATTGTTGCCAGTCCACCCGTCCCCAGTCCATCCTCTTTATTTAAGCTGCTCTGTAGATTGGAGAGAGACTGGAAGGAGGTGAAAAGACAGAGAAACCCAAGGCTGACCACAACCAAATTCTTGATGATTCGGGCTTTAGACATTTTGGGCGGTTTTCCTCCTGTCAGTACTGGGTCTATGGAAGTGGCGGATTTGCCTATGTCGCTTGAAGGATACAAATCCGTGTAGCCTGGCAGATTTCCGTTTTTCTCATCCATGTTTGTATCTCTGGAAAAAACAAACAAGATAATCCAGTAGACAAGTCCAATACGATAACAAAATAGGCGTCTTTTGTATTTATAGAACAAGCATTGTTTTTATTTCAGGTGATTTTTTTCAATATTTTCTTTATTTTAGCTCCTAAAGTAGATTTGGGATACTCGTTGGAACCGTCTCGATTGCGCGGTTCTTGTGGCAGAGTTTGATATGCTTACTTTTTAAGCCCGGTTTGTACACTGTTCACAATCATATTTTGTTCCCCGATTGCAATACTTAGAAATCAAACAAATAAAAATGTACATACCAGAATAACAACACTGTTTCAATATTTAATCCTTTCACCTTTTTTTCATTTCACATCAAACTACATGTAAAACCTTTATTCTTTTTCCTTCTCCTTGGTTTTAAGTGTGTGTGTGTGTGTGTGAATTCGGGTTTAACGTCGCTTTCAACAACTTTTCAGTCATATCACGACGGTGTCTGGTTGCGACAGGGAGCTCAGTGCTCACGTTTATAGTGCTGCCTCACTGAAGTATCATGTCCCAGACACATTACATGATACCACACCCAGTCTAATTATCCTGACACTGGATCGACCAGTCCTACCTCTACCCCGTAAATCTGAGTGCCAAGCGAGGAGCAGCTAGTACCATTTTTAACGACTTTGGTATGTCGCGGCCCGGGATCGAACCCGTGACCTCCCGTTCCCCGGAGCGGACACTCTACCAACTGAGCTATTGGGGCCGGTTTGGTTTTAAGTAATTTCTGTTTTTATATACTAGTGAAGCATGCAATGCATGAAAACAAAAAGAGGATTAAGGATCCGACGGAGGTGTCCGACGGATTCCTGATAACCAAGGAAAAGTATCGTGAATCGCGACAGTTCTAACGAGTAATCACAATCTATGTTTTGGAGCAAACTTAAAAAAAATGTATGCATTACTAAACCCAACGTTTCGTTATATAAAATGGGGTTCACAGGGGTATTTGTTACATGGACTTTATGACGTGTTAAATATATTTGTCTTGAACACCCAGGTAGACCCAACTTAACGGCATTTATTAGTGATTATTAGGGACTATCATTTCATTACATAATATTATGTAGCCTTCATTCCTGACTGAAGAGAAGTTCCCTGTCTCCAACAGTAAGGGGTCTCCTTGGGGAAAATCAATAGTATACTTACTGTTGACAAGAGTGTACATTATTGATTTTCCCCTCAAGTGCATTAGTCAGGGGATTCAACAAGAGCTATTAAACACACTATTAAGAGCCGCCGTTGATCTGCTATAGACAGTATGTCACAAGGCGCAATAAAGCAATTTAGAACACACGGTGTGTGCAACTGTTACAAAAATAAATGCCTTTAAATTAGAAAGAGTGAGGTTACCAACACTAAACGTTATTTTTCTTTTTGGTCTTAGACCTGTTTGTTTGACTTCAGGTGTAACGTCTCCGTCAACGCTATTTAGGTCGTTGCTTCCAATTTTGTGGGACAATTACCCGACATTGAGAAGAAATGACATCTCAGTCCTGCCACCCAATGAAACCAATAGGGCTTACATGCATGGACGGTCCGACTCGCACCACCCGGCATGGGCAGGCTTTGACATACTTCGAGGTTTACCAGTACTCATGTGCGATCGGGTTAAGCTCTGCGTGGAAGCATCATGCAGCGCAATGTATTTCTCCAAGCCCCGATAGGCAGGGGCCGTAAACAGATTGTATCATGAACACATGAAGGACGATTATCGTCAATCATCGCCAATAATCGTACATTTCCGGAATTTAATTGAATTATTATTGATAACTGGAAACTAAAGATTGTCTGCGAGTATAGGCTTGAAAATTCATTAAGACGGTTTCGTTCAAGGGGAATAGGATGGCCTTCAGGGAGGAGCAATTCTTTCCTTTAAGAGTAGACCCCTTTGTTCAGCGGGACAGGGCTTATAGGAAAGCAAACCGAGGGTCCCGAAAATTGTCTCATTTCGACAAAATGGGGGAACAAATAGCCAGATGTTCCCATTCCCCTTAACCCATAAGTTCCTCTGCTGTGAGCAAACAGTGTAAACCCTGATTAGACGCCACGCACTGCAATGTTTGCCAACACTACACATGACTCCTGTCCAGATTCTATAGCTATCCCTCTTACACAACACTTACCTCACAACGATAGGAATAAATGGACTATTTGCTATAAATAACCGTTACCTGGACATCAGCAAAGAAAAACTTATACACTTTATAACATCGGGTCGATCGATAAGCAATCGACCTAAAAACGACAAAACAATATGTTTCACTAAATAAAACTTACATCAGTAGCAAAGTTTAGCGTTTAGAAAAGCAAAACCAACCAATCACAAAACGATGCACTTATCCTGGTAAGATGGCTGGCATTGTGTCACATTTATCTTTATTTTACAACATAATACATTTCAATACTAAAGACAAATAATGTGGGGGATATTTTACCTGAAGTTTAAGTCTATGTAACAAGAGGACCACGAGTCCTGATCGCTCCCCTGAGCCCTGTGTATTATTGGGTCCCATTTTCCCCATCTAAGTGACTATTATCTTTGGCACTGATAAATACAGTATTTAGGGCAGATAATGCAATAACCAAAATTGGCAGAGTGACTGTTCTTGGCTTCCTTTCGTGTTATATATATATGTAAAAAAATCAAGATATTCCATATGGCAAAGGAGAAAAAAAAAGCAAAAAAAAAAAGGAAAAAAAAAAAAAAAAAAAAAAAAAAGCAAAAAAAAAAAAAAAAAAAAAAATTTTTCAAATCCATTCAGGGTGATTGCTCAAAATCAAGGATTGTCAGAGTTGTGGTCCTTGGCTATAATATGCTTCCTTTAGTGATCTATATACACCTCGACCTCCTTATAACACGGTTCATTACAACACGGTTTGGATATAATACGGTTTCAAGATGGATCCCAAAAATGTGTAGATTATATAGAAAAATGACCATAAATGGTCATTTTTCTATATAACCTACACATTTTTGTTTGGATATAACACGGTTGTTTAAGTAATATGGTTTCTGCTTTGGATCCCATTAATAGTGTTATAAAGAGGTTGAGGTGTATCGGTGAAGTCCATATATCCAGATATTCCATTAGGTAAAGGAAAACAATATAATGGGAGCTGTGAAAGGCCAAAACTCTGTCAACGTATTTTGCCAAGTTACAATCCGAAACAGTCTTCTGTTAGTGGTCTGTTTATCATCTGAAGTTTCACCCAAATAGTCAATAAAGTAAATGAATAAAAATCCAAACACCATTTAACGGAAATTGTTAATGGTCTTAACTATGTCGAAATGTTAAAATTTGAAGACACTACATGAAAAAATATCAAGTTATCGATTGGAAACGCCCTTCGAACTTAAAAGGTCTGTAACTCTGACAAATGTTAACAGATTTTGACCACTAACAATCCCATACCACTCATTCCCAATATGAACATGTATGCAAAATTTACACAAAACAAACTTACTCAAGTTATCGATCGGCAATGGTGCGGACGTACGGACGTACGGACGGACGGACGGATGGATAGATACTTGAAGGTATAGTACAATATCCCATCACTATCTTGTGGTGAGGTATTGAAATGCATTGTTCCATCCATCCATCCATCCATCCATCCATCCATCCATCCATCCATCCATCCATCCATCCATTCATCCATCCATCCATCCATCCATCCATCCATCCATCCATCCCATGAAGAAGCCAAATGTCCCAAATTTGGCATTGTCGTAAAATAGGTCAAGGTTAACGTAGGATTATATTTTTTTTTTTTGCAATAATGGCAGTATTCAGTCACCCAATGGAACATACCAAGTCTCAAGATAATCGGCCCTGTGGTTCTGATGAAGTTTTTTTGTTTATTTAAGATTTTTACTGTATTTGGGCATAGCGGCTCTCTTTCCATGTGACCTGGAACATACAAATTTTGTCCCCTCACTGTCCGTAGGCTGCATATAAAATTTTAATAAAACTGGCCCAGCGGTTTAGAGAAAATATATTCTAAACTGCCAATGGACCTGCAATTCAAGTGACCTTGGGCCAAAGTGACCTTGACCTTTAGCATTCATGTACATTCATTTTGTACCTATTCTCATATCAAAAAGCACAATAATAAAAAAAATGAATTGCTTTACCTGATTCCCATTTAAAAGCCTATGGTACTAAATTTGACCTTGGCATAAAATAGGCCGAGGTCAATCTAAGGTCATCAGATTTGCAAACTTGCTAGTACTCAGTCACCCAATGCTACATACCAAGTTTCAAGACAATCGGTCCAGTGGTTCTGGAGAAGATTTTTTTAAGGTTTTCACCATATTCTGGCAAGGCGGTAATCTCAGTCATGTGACCTGGAACATTTGAATAAATTTTAGTTGCCTTAGGGTCCTAAGGCTGAACGTAAAAAAATAATGGGCCATTGGTTTTAGTCATAGACATTCATTTTTATCTATTCTCATATCACAGACAACAATATTTTTTTCGAAAAATAAATGCATTAATTTACTTTTTCCCATTGAAAAGCCCATGGAGCCAAATTTGACCTTGGCGTAAAATATGCCAAGGTCAACCTAGCGTCATCAGTTTTGCGACTTGGTAGTACTCAGTCATCCGATGCTACATACCAAGATTCAAGACAATCGGCTCAGTGGTTCTTGAGAAGAATTTTTATGGTTTTTACCATATTTGGGCATGGCGGCCACCTTGATCATGAGACCTAGATTATCCGAATATATTTTTGTTCCCTGAGTGCCCTAAGGCTGCATATAAAATTTAAATGAAGTTGGTGGAGTGGTGTAAGAGAAAATGTATTCTAATATGTCAACGGACCTGCAATACAAGTGACCTTGGGCCAAGGTCACCGAATGACCCTGACCCTAAGCATTCATAGAAATTCATTTCTTTACCTATTCTCATATCACAGACCATAATATTTTCGACAAATGCATTGATTTACCTATTTCCCGGTAAAAAGCTTAAGGAGACAAATTTGATCTTGGCGTCAAATAGGTCAAGGTCAACCTAGGGTCATTACTTTGCAATCTTCGTAGTACTCAGTCACCCAATGCTACATACAAAGTTTCAAGACAATCGGTCTAGTGGTTCTGGAGAAGAAGATTCTTTAAGGTTTTTACCATATTTGGACATGGCGGCCAATTTGGTCATGTGACCTGGACCATATTTGCAAACTTTTGTTCCTCCATTGCCTTGGGGTTGTATATGAAATTAAGTTGTAAGTGGTCATGTGGTTTCAGAGAAGCAGTGTTTTGAAAATGGTGGGCGACTGACGATGGAGGCCTACCATCCTATAGGCTCCGGCGGAGCCTTCGGCTCAGGGAAGCTAAAAATGACAGAGTCTTGAATTGTTGATATTTTTACGCAAAGGTTATGTCAAAGCCGCGTAAAAGAAGTGCGGGTATTAAAATGTGTATCCTTTTTGTTTTTTGTTTTTCTTCTTTTCTATTTTGGTTTTACGGCGCTTACAAGATTATTTCATTTATCTCGAGCCAATCGTTAACCAGAACGGAAATCGGAGTTCGCGGATAAAGCCACATTACTTGCAGAACTTGACGTCTCATATGTGGCTCGACTAAGGCTCAAACAACTGCGAGGGTAGGGGGATGGGGGGTGGGGGGGCATGAAAAGCATCTTTTAAAGAAAAATCACATGTCTACATTGCAGAATGAAATCAAACATAGAATTCACATTTTAGAAATTTACAAGTCATTTACACATAATCGTTTTTTTTTTTTTTTTTTTTTTTTTGTTATTGTTTTGGTCGAGCGTTGTCGATTGGTTATCAGTCGACACAAAGTTACTTACCGCTGAAGCTTACGCCTGTTATTGTTAACGTGACTGTCGCTATCATGTGCATAGTCCAGATAATGGTTATTTATACCAGCGCTATTCTCCCTGTGATTTTTTGTGTAAAAATGAATGGTTAACTGTAAAATCTGGACCAGACTCAGCTACTTGGACATAGGCTAACAGTGGAGCATTTGTAAACGGTGTAGACCCAGATCAGACGTCATACACAACGCAGAGTCTAATCAGGATCTACACTGTTTTCTTACAGATTTCTTAAAGAACAGATATTCAAGGATTAAACAAAACAATCTAAGTCCCTGTTCAGGACCGTGTTTCCAACCTGCACTCGGCATGACAAAAACCCGCCTATTTAAGTTTGACCCCCTTGAACCCCACTTTTATATAGTAAAACCATAGTGCAGTTTATATTTTACTTTTGGTCCTTTCAGATCAGCGTGAATATTCTGAGAAATCAGAAATAAATTATTGGTTTAGACTCATATTCTAGACAGTTTTTTAATTATTTGGACCCCAATTTGATTTATATCAGTCTTTGAATCGACTGCCTATTCGAAATTCGCAAAATTGCAGTATGTTTCCTCTGGCTTTCTTTCCGCATCATTACAGGGTCACTGATGAGGCTTTATTAGCCGAAACTATGTAGTATGACCCATCTTCTTTCTTATGAATGTTTTCATTGCTCTGAAAGGAACTCATTTTTGATTTTTATTTATAGGGGTAAACCTTATTTTCTAATTTCTGCTCTGAAATATAGATTGTGGGTACTCGTTAGAACCGCCTCGATGAGGCGGTTCTTACAAGTACCAATAATCTATATTTTGAGCAGAAATAAGAAAAATATCACATTTTTTCATTTTAACATTTTCGATTTTTCGGCGGTAAAGTTAACAATGTATTTTTATTGGCGTGTTTTCGAAAAAAAGAACAATGGACCCTTCAGTGATTTGAGTGCTTTGATTTTTTTCAAGTCGGCGTTATTGGGTTGATTGGTTGATAATCGACCCAATGTTATAAAGGACAGAAACTGAATTCGAGCTGTTGTCCACGTCACTATCGAAATCAACTTATTTATAGAAAATAGCAGAGTCAGTTCAGCGCGTTGCGTATAAGGGCTATCTGTAAAATCTGGGCTGGAATCATGGTTTGGGCTTGGCAAACAGTGTAGACCCTGATCAGACGCCGCAGAATGCGGCGTCTGGTCAGGGTCTGCACTGTTTGCTTACAGTGCAGGAATTTAAGGGTGAGCCACCAAAAACAAAAACGCAGCGTCTGATCAGGGTCTACATGGTTTGCTTACAGCACAGGATATAAGGGTTAAATGTTTAAATGTAAGTCCTCGTTCCAAATCTACTCTCGGAGACAATCGACCCACCAGTACTCTCAGTGCTTTGATTTTTATTTTGCCTTTAGAATGATAGGTTATTGACACAAACAAAACTTACCACTTACTGAGTGAGTTTTGTCCAGTCTGATTCAAGAAGGGCAGATGTCTTTTGTTCGTTTTGGAGTTTTACTGCCCAGTCAACACTATTTAGGTCATTTTTGAGCTGGTCAGTTTACTTATACACACTTTACCTGGGCAGGCGTATACCAGAACAGTGCACATTCTTTCGCAAGGAAACTGACAACTGCCCTTCTTGAATCAGCGGAAGGGAGATAATAACCCTAGAAAAGATTTCATGATTACTCTCCACGAAAGATTGTTGCCGACCCCGGCAGGTATCGAACCCGCGTCCTCCTGATGACCAGTCAGACGAGCATCCGACTGAGCTACGGAGGCCGGCTTAAGTGCAGATGTATTGTTTGTTTGATTTGAGGTTTTACGTTCCCATCAACACTGTTTAGGTCATTTTGGAGACGTTGCTTCCAACTTTGTGAGACTATTACCTGCTATTGAGATGAATGACATCTTAAGCCCATCGCCCAATGAAATCAATAGGATTTATAAGCATGAACCGTCCGACTCACACCGCTTTGCCTCTAAGCGGTTTACCAGTACTCGTGTGCGGTCGGTTTTAGCTCTGTGTGGAAGCATCATGCAACCCATTTACTTCTTCAAGCCCCGATGGGCGGGGGCCGTTAAGTGCAGTTGTCAGTTTCTGGCGAAAGAATGTGCACTGTACTGGTTAACCGCTTACGTACAAGCCTGCCAATGAAAAGTGCGGATAGGTAAACTGACCGGCTCAAAAATGATCTAAAATAGTGTTGACTGGGCCGTTTAACTCAAACAAAGTTTATTCAGCTACTGTATAATTTGGTGTATAATAAACATAATAAATCTTGGTGTAATAAATATTTCATATCAGGAAGTGTAAGTTTGTTGTCAGTGTTATCTTTGGTAAATACAGTTTGTTTGCTTAAACTCTCAAAGTTCGTCGGGCCCTTTTTGATACACGCCAGACAAATTTATATATGCAAAAAGCGAAGGAAAAACACACAAGATATACTACATTATGTAGGTTTGATAAATTGTATACTGGCCAAAACTACCAAAGATTCACCCATAAGTATTAAAAAATCATTTTGCCGTTACGATTACGTATGCAAAAACTGCGCCCCTATTTTAAGAACTAGCCTTATTTCTGATGAAAATGTTTCAACACATGAACAAGTTCGTGAAATTGACACCCCCCCCCCCCCCCCCTAAATCACACCTAAATCACCCCCCCCCCCCCTAGATACAGAGAAAACTCGGGTTAACGGGGGTATACATTGTTTTTTCTTATTTCTGCTCCAAGACATAGATTTTGGGTACTCGTTAGAACCGCCTCTAACGAGAACCCAACCTATATATACTCCGTCAAAAAAGTAACTATACCAACTTCCGGGTAAATTCTAGTAGTTATCCGATAGCCATTCAGCTACGATTTGCGTTTGCCAATACAATTCTGCACAAGAGTTGTCTTGAATGGTTTTGCAAAGAATTCGGAATTGCGCGTGCGCAGATTATCATTTTTTGTCTGAGATGAAAGACCATGTCCATTGGACATCGAAACATACAATATCTCATGACTGTGCACTACAACCAAGGCTTAAATTTGTGAACTTCTCAGATCATCTCCCTTTCAATAAAAATATAGCAATTTTACAACGTGTGGTTTTTTCTATGTCATTCAGTTTTTACAATTTCTTAAAAAAAACAACAAAAAACAACAACAACAACAAAAAAAAAAAACAAAAAAAAAACGCTTTGTAGCCACCATTGCTGTTAACCATGATAGAAAATAATGTAGAAAATTCATAATTACGATAACTCACCCGTGGGACATAGTGCATTTTTCACATCTCCAAAATGGCTACTTTTCTGATGAAATTTCTTGATATTTTTCCTATAAATGCTCAAAACATAAGTTGAGTGTGCTCGTTAGAACCGCCTCAGTGAGGCGATTCTAACGAGTACCCACAACCTATGTCTTGGAGCAGAAATAAGAAAAAATAATGTATACCCCCGTAAACCCCATTTATCTCTATATAAAGTGGGGTTTAGGGGGTCTTCATTTCACGGACTTGTTCACGTGATGTGTAGCATGTAGCGCTTTCAATTGCGATTTTCAATGGAGTTTCAATTGAAAGCAACGTTTTGCACACACCACCCAAGAATAGGAGGCCTACACGTGATCGTCTTTTTCTCATAGCTAATGGAACTAAAGTTCCAAATCTTTTGTGAATAGGCACACAGGGTATCTAATTAAAGGATACATGCATCAAATTTTAGAAATCTTGTGCTAAATGTTATTTTTATGATGTTAAATCTTTGCTTGACGACGGCCTTAGCAACTTTCCTACTGTTGTGATGATTTATTCTACGAAATTGTCACAGTGACCCCTTGGGTGTTTAAAACAATATTCTAACACAGCGCGCCTATATAGGCAATGGAAAATATCTGTGTTTTATTCTTCAACAAATCACAGCTCGGAAGAGCGTGACGAGTGACGTCATTAAAACTGCCAATTCATGACGTCACTAGTCGATTTACTTGACGTTAGACGGTTTAACGTCATATTCTCGCATCGAAAACGTTAGAAAAGGATATAAATGCATGCGTTTCAGTCGATAATTTTAGCGGGATTTCTTCTAACAATGGCGAAAAGTTGTGAGATTTTGAAGGAAACAACATAATTATTGCCGAATTTCAGCCTGTTAGAATCGAAATAGATCAGCTCTAAATTGTGATTTGTTGAGTAATAAATCACAGTTTGTCGGTCAGTTGTATGTAGGCAAATCACACGCGCTACGCGCTCGTGATTTGATCTACTTTACAACTGACCTCCAAACTGTGATTTATTACTCAACAAATTACAGTTATAGCTGATCCTTTTCTTAAGCACAGGCTGGCGAGTTTACATAAACAGAAACAGTTTAACCAAAACAAAACAAATTTTGTGTATTTTTCATTTGTAGTAACTATCGTAACCGAAGCAATTTTATGTATATATAGGAACTTTTTTGACTGAGTATATGTGCAGTATAAATAGGTTCAAGACAAAGGTTGTGGATACTCGTTAGAACTGCTTCAATGAGGCGGTTCTAACGAACGCCCATAACCTATGTTTGCAGTATAAATAAGCAAAATATCACGGATTTTCATCAGAAAAGGAGCCATTTTGGAGATGTGAAAAATGCCCTATGTCGCACGGCTGTGTTATAGTAATGGACACTTTTCTTATTTCTAAATAATCAAAGATTGTGGTACTCGTCACTGAGGCGATTCTAACGAGTATCTATACTTTATGATTTTAGTAAAAAAAGAAAAATAATGAATACCCCCGTATACCTCATTTTTTGTATTTGGGGTTCACAGGGGGGTTTAATACACGAACTCGAATGGTTTTTGACAAGAATTGTTTTGAAAACAAGAAATCGGTGAGCTCATGAGAAAAAAAACATTTATGGCATAAGCACCTAACAAAGGCTCAGACTTTTGAGCTTTACGATAGCACACCCGTGCGACACAGAGCATTTTTTCACATCTCCAAAATGACTACTGGGTCTAACTGAAGGTTTTCTTTTGCTCCAGCATTGTAGTGGTTTCTTGCTGACGAGTCCTCGCCGTTGATACATCTCTAGTCGTTTGATTATTTTTGGATTTTGGAAATGTTGCACTGATGAGCTAGGAGGCCTTCATGTGGACTGAACAAATTACAAATTATTTGTCTAAATCGCGACGGAAGTTAGGGCGACGATTGCGGCCGCTTAAAATCGATTTACACTCCCCCCACCATCCCCCACCCCCAAAGTGAAATGCTTTTCACTCACCGTTCCAAGGCGGTTCTTCTTTCTTCTCTCACAGTTTATTTTTGTCATGGTTTGTCTTTGAGTGTGAGTTTTGTTTTGGATAGCCAACTGACCATTTTGTGGGAAAGTCAATGTCCTTTTGGCTTTCCGCTATTTATGTTTCCATTAGTGTCTAGCTCGGGGGAAAAGGTAACGCTGGGGCGTCCAACTAATATTGGCTTACAGTTGGACAAGGCCTGCTGTCCTTGCAGCAGGTAAGGGTAGAGGGGACTGTTGTTATTTCTTATGTTTCTACACTTCCATTAATTTTCTTCTTTCTCCTCTGTCCCTCAATTTCAGCTTCTCTACTATCTCTTCTATCTCTTTTCTCCCTTTCTCAGGGAGACAACACAAAATGACCCACAAAGGTTGACTTGTCGTTAAACCCAAAACAATCAATCAATCAAATTAGGGTCTAGTTATTTTTTGTTTGTGTTTCTTTTCCTTTGGTGTCTCTGATAGGAGCTGTGGGTTAATTGTATCAATTCCTGATTATTGCCTTCACTTCTATTTTCTGATGAAAATCCGTGATAGTTTTCTTATACTACAAACACAGGTTGTGGATGCTCGTTAGAACTACATCATTAAGGTGGTTCTAACGAGTATCCAGAACCTTTGCCTAGGGGCAGAAACAAGAAAACTAATGTTTACCCCCGTAAACCCCAGTTTTCTCAATATACGAGGACTGTTCAAATATGAATGCAACTAAGCACATATAAATGATTCCGTTAAAGATTTCGATGAAAAATTTATTTTGTCCCCTCAAAGTATTCCCCTTTAACAGATATCCAATCATTGAATGCATTTTAGTAGTCTTTTCGAGGTATACTATGAAGACACTGGAATATTGCAGAACCGAAGTGTTTGCGCTGTATAAATTTTCGACCAGAAAGGTATTTTTTCAGCCGCGGGAACAAAAAAAAGTCACACGGGGCAAGGTCAGGGGAATACGGGGGGTGAGGGAGTTCAACAACCTTTTCCTGCTTCAGATAGTCTTGCACAATGAACGCCTTGTGGGATGACGCATTGTCATGTAGCAATCTGACATTGGCCAAACCAGTTGCGGGTCTTCGTTCTTAGAAATATTTCTTCAATTTTCGAAGAACTTTATTCTTGTAAGACTTCGCATTTACAGATTTGCCTTTAGGCACAGCAACCTGAATAGCAGGGCCCTGATTTGAAAAGAATATGGCATACATTACCTTCTTGATGCTCATGGTCCGCTTTGCAGTGCATGGTCTTTTGCAATACTTTGTTGCCCATATTTTGTTCTGAATCTTTCGTGTTGGCTCAAAAAAGTGAACCCATGTCTCGTCACCTGTGACGACATTAGCGAAAGACCGTGCATTGTAATTTGGAAACTTTTTAAGCAGCTTCTTGGCGCACTGAACGCGTGTCTTTTTCTGCTCATCTGTCAACAGTTGTGGAATCCATCTAGCACAGATCTTTCTCATTTTCAAATCCCGTTTCAGAATTGTATGAGCTGCTCCTAATGAGATGCCAACCATACTAGCTATTTGCCTAGTGGTGTATCGTGCATCGGTAGCAACTATTTCTTTCACTCTAGCAACCATCTTGGCAGATGTTGCTCTTTTCGGCCGACGATCATGTGGTGCATCTTCTGTTGAGCCTAGGCCACAGCTGAATTTCTTACACCAACGAAAAACTGTCGGAAAAGACATTTCATTATACCCATAAACCGAACATATTTCATCAAAAATGTCTTTGCACCGTATACCAAGAATACAACGATTCTTAATATAGGACCGTATTTCAACGGCGTACTCCGACCTTCTTCCAACCATGTTTTGTATTAGTATAGAAGAGTAGACAGTGTTTATCGAACGTTATACATGGCTAAAGTCAACGGATTGGTATCAATGTATAGGTAAAATGTTTTTCTACGCCGTGATATTTATTTCCAGGTGATTTTCGCATTAGTGCATGAGAAAACGTTCTACTTGCATTCATATTTGAACAGTCCTCGTAAAGTTGGGTTTAGGGGGTTTTCACTTCACGGACATGTTCATATGATGGATAGCTTCATGCGAACAATCATGCGTCTAGCCATACTATATGTACAGTGTAACCTCCATTAAACAACCATCCTGGGAAAACTCCAAAACTGGCTGTTTAAGGGAGGTGGCTGTTCAACAGAGGGAAATGTCTGAGATGATGTATGGCTTTTTATCGACAGGCAAAAAATAGTGATTATTGAAGACAGCTCAATATGGATGTACTAAAAGAAAAATAAAGGATGGTGAGGTGTCATCTGCCACCTCTCCACCATTTATGTTTCTTTTCACATGCTAATATTGTATTTATGCATATATCACAATGGTAGTTTTGAGAAAAATAAATATTGAAATAAATAAATAAACCAGAAGAGAAATTCCTATTTTTACATCCGATTTTTTGCTATTGAGTTAACTCTGGCTGTTTAACAGAGGGAATTTAGATTTGGTTAAGTTGTTGCTGGCTGGAGGAGAGAGGTGGCTGCTGAGCAGAGGTTAAATATATATAAAATGCTAAAGGAGGAATTATTGTGGCTGCTGAAGAGAGGTGGCTGGTAAACAGAGGTGACCATTAGTGGAGGTTTTACTGTAGTTTGCTGCGCATGAGAATCTCCAGAACATTATTTTGAAAACGCCATTACGAAAGCATGCCTTTTCAAATATGTTTAAAAAATTGCCACCAAAAACGTGAAAATTTTCCGGCAAAAATTCCGATATTTTTCATATTTCTGCTCATGCAGAGATTGTTGGTACTCGTTAGAATCGCCTTGGCGAGACGGTTCTAACAAGAACCCACGATCTGCCTTTGAGAAGAAATGAGAAAAATAGTGTTTACCCCTGTCAACACCAGTTTCTGCAACATACAAATGGGGTTTGAGGGGTCAAACTTATATAGGCGTGTTTTCATGATGATAAGGGTCCTTTACAAATTTTGACATAAACGCATATGAAACGTTTTGCGTCCGTGTGGCCGGTATGCTGGTTAGTTTTTCCATGGCTTCAAAACAAACATTTTTTTTTCTGATCAAACTTCAGAAGTCGGATGTACGGTTTGAAGTTTTAGCCAGTATACTGTCAACAGTTTGACAAATACTTCAAAATCAATTTAAAAGTGCAATAATTTACTGCATGTGCAATCAGTACTGTTATTTACACCCTAAAAAGGGTTACTCATCACGAAAACAAGCCTATATAATTTTGAACCCATTGAACCCCACTTTTATAAAGTAAAACTGGGGTTTGCAGGGGTAAACCTTATTTTTCTTATCTCTGCTCTAAAGATAGATTGTGGGTACTCGTTAGAACCGCCTCGATGAGGCGGTTCTAACGAATAGAGGCGGTTCTAACGAGTACCACAATCTATATTTTGAGCAGAAATGAGAAAAATATTACAATTTTTCATCTTAAAATTTTCCTTTTTCCGGCGATAAAGTTTACAATGTATTTGTATAGGCGTGTTTTCGTAATGTGGAAGAAAGGGAAAGCAAGAAAGAAAAAAAATGTTTTTCTTGCTATGTCACTGACCTGTTATAACTTACCCTTTGTCCGCCCCCGCCCATTGGGGCTTGAAGAATTATATGTGCTGCATGATGCTTCCTCGCAGAGCAGAAACCGACCGCTCGCGAGTACTGGTAAACCGCTTAGAGGACTTAAGCCTGTCCAGGCAGTGCGGTGCGAGTCGGCCCGTCCATGCTTATAAACCCTATTGGTTTCATTTGGCGACAGGGTTTTGGAAGTCATTTCATCTCAGTTCCGGGTAAAAGTCCCACGAAATTGGAAGCAGCGTCTCCAAAATGACCTATACAGCTAGCTCCCGCCCATAGGGGCTTGAAGAAATAGAAGGGCTGCATGATGCTTCGACGCAGAACTGAAACCGACCCGCACACGAGTACTATAAAAACGCTTGGAGGATCTAAGCCTGCCCAGGCAATGCGGTGCGAGTCGGGACCGTCCTGCTTATAAACCCTATTGGTTTCATTTGGTGACAGGGCTAGAGATGTCATTTCATCTCAATGTCGGGTGAAAATCCCACAAAATTGGAAGCAACGTTTTCAAAATGACATTTACAGTATTGACGGGAACGTTAAACCTCAAATCAATCAAACAAACAAACTGTCTGGCCCCGACCATCGGGGCCTGAAGAAATAGATGAGCTGCATGATGCTTCCTCGTAGAGCTGAAACCGACCGCACACGAGTCCTAGTAAACCGCTTAGAGGATTTAAGCCTGCTCAGGCAAAGCGGTGCGAGTCGGCCCGTCCATGCTTATAAACCCTATTGGTTTCACTGGGCGACAGGGCTAGAGATGTAATTTAATCTCAATGTCAGGTAAAAGTCACACAAGATTGGAAGTAACGTCTCCAAAATGACCTATACAGTGTTGACGGGGACGTTAAACCTCGAATCAAACTAAACAAAACCCTTACCTTTTGTCTGGCCCGTGATGAATAATCCGTAAACTAGCGAAGACTTGACAGTATATACTGGGCTTATAACGGATATATTTGTAGATATAGTTCTATGAAATGAAAACTTGGCGTAACCACAAACATTCCAGTCCTTCAGCTTGTTGTCGCGTATCAGTCTGTGAAGACGAAATTACGGGTACCTACTTATGTATTTATATCAGTTTCTTTTATTGCGTCACAGACCGTCGTTGAGGGCTTGCACTTTCAAGTTCGAGCTAGCGCACAATAAAACCGCGAAGGTTTCCGATTGTTCTTCTTTGTATAGTCCAGTGCGATCAGCGAAGACTCAGATCAGACTGCGCATCCGCGCAGTCTGATCTGAGTCTTCGCTGGTCGCATATGTCGTCTCGTAGGATGTTTCATGCGCTGGCTCAATTTTGTAAAGCAAAATTATGTTTCTGGGCATGTGGTTTAGCGACGACTCAGATCAGACTACTTGCCAACTCTGAATGTGTGCATGAAGTTGACTCAGGTCAAAGGCCATCCGCACAGCGCACATCGTAGACTCTGGTTAGGCTGTGCTGATCAGCCTTTGCTGAGTTTTTTTTTATAAAGGAACGTTTTGATGGGCACAGCCAATGTTTGTCAATAGAAGATTGATAACTTCTTCAGTTCCGGATTGGATTGATTTGAAGTTTAACGTCCCCGTCAACACTGTTTAGGTCATTTTGGAGACGTTGCTTCCAATTTTGTGGGACTTCTACCCGACACTGAGATGAAATGACATCTCGAGCCCTGTCGCCCAATGAAACCAAGATGGTTTATAAGCATGGACGGACCTACTCGCATCTAAGCGGTTAACTAGTACTCGTGAGTGGTCGCTTTCAGCTCTGCGTGGAAGCATCATGCAGCCCGTCTATTTTTTCAACCCCCAATGGACGGGGGCAAAAACTTTACAATCGTAAATCCCCGTTCGCTCTTCTGTGAACTGATCCCTCCGATGATGAGCAAATTCGTTCCTCTTAGAGTTGACCCTTATTTATAAGGGAGGCAAACTATTTTTGAAAGAGTTGTCCCTCGAAAACTGCTCGGATTAACCTCAAATATAAATGAGGGGCACAGCAAAGTAGTTCAAGATGACTTGAGCAGCCGGGGACAAACCTGCTATTAGAACTTATCATAGCAGAACTTTATGGGGTGCCGTTTTACTATTTAATCCATATTTATAAATATCCTTAATTCGATTTATGAATATCAATAAATCAAAATATGGATATCCTTTATTCCGCTGATTTATGGATATCCATAATTCGAATTATGGATTATGAATTATGGATATCTATAAATCGGGCTGAATTATGGATATCCATAAATCGAACAATGGATATCCATAATGCGGCGCAAAAGCCTTTGATTTCAGTCATTATTTATTGTATTTATTTGCCAAGACGAATTATGGATATCCATAAATAATTATGGCTATCTATAAATAGGGAATTAATAGTAAAAGGGCGCCCCATAGAACTTGTTTTTCACAGCGATAAGATTTGTTTTATTTGATTTTAAGTTTAACGTCCCCGTCAAAACTGTAAAGGTCATTTTGGAGACGTTGCGTTACGAAACTTTTCTCCATTGTAAAATTTTCGGAAAATATGTCAGCTATATCTGTTATTTTACAGGGAAAGTCGACTATACCGTGGTTTTAATCTCACCTCCTGCCGAAAGCACCAAAGCCAAGATAAGACCAGATGTGTCAGTTACCGTGGAAACAACGCACAGGTCGACGTCAACGACGTTAAAACAAGAGAAGGATTCGGCCAGGTCGCCATTTGCACAAACAGGAATATCTAATACCGTAAAAATCCTAAAAATTCGGACACCTGGAGGACTTGCTGTAATTCTCCGCAAATTTAAACTAATTTGTGTCTCGATCCAGCAATGAGTCAAACAGTGCAGACGGAATGGCAAATAGTGTAGACCCTGATCAGACTGCTCCTTCAGGAGCAGTCTGATCTTGGTCTGCACTGTTTGTATAGACCTGTCTGTCCAAGTATTTACAATCAGTATGGTATATCACCTAAGGCTATGAGCTCTTGATTTGATTTATTTTATAACCCCCACCCCCACCCCGCCGCATACGAAGTATTGGGGTATACTGTTTTCACGCTGTTTGTCCGTCCGTCGTCCGACAATCAGACATTTCCGCTCAACTCAATATCTTGAAAATGAGTTGATGGATTTTGATCAAATTTTGCGTTTGAATTGATAATGACAACCACTTCTTTGCGATTGTTACACAGATTTTTGCGTCAGTTTTCAACTGAGTTGTGGCCCTTGCCTGATGCCAAGTTGTGGCCCTTGCCTGATGCCAGAAAGTCTTTTTCGCTAAATATCTTAAGAAACATATTATTAATTTTGTTCATATTCAGTGTGTGAATTTATGTTGACAAGATCTTGCTTGAGATTGTTATGCGACATTTTGCGTATTTTTTCAGCACAGTTATGGCCCTTGAATGACGCCAAAACGTTTCCGCTTAATATTTTGAGAAAAAATTGATGGATTTGGATCAAATTTGGTATGTGAATTTATGTTGACAGGATATAGCTTGGGATTGTTACATGTCATTTCGTGTCAATTTATAGCAGAGTTATGGCCCTTGAATAATGTCAATAACCAGTGCTTCAGCTGAAGTGCACGACCCGCCGGATGCTTTTAGCTTTATGAGTGTTACCGTATATGGGTATGGCGGCCATTTTGGTCATGTGACCTGGACCTAAAACGGTTCCCCCAATAAATGCGCCTTATCGTAAGGAGCAAAAACATATCTTATACTTTAGTACTGTATTCTGAATCGTTTGCAGGATAAAATGCATTCTCACTTTTCCAATACAAAAGCATATGTGTAAAAGTTTGACCTAGGCACAAAGAAGGTCAAGGTCAACCCTGGGTCACCATTTTAGCAATTTATGATGGGCCTACGTCCCAGATGCTATTTATCAAGTTTCGTGGAAATCTGCCCAGTGGTTCTGGAGAAGACTATTTTTGAAGGGTTTTTACCATATATGGCTTGGCGGCCATTTTGGTCATGTGACCTGGACTCCATGAGCAAATTTAGGTTTCCTCCATCCCTTAGAGGCTCCATATGAAATTTGACTTCAATCGGCCCAACGGTTTCCGAGGAGAAGCAGTTCGAAAATGTTCACATTTTTCGCCTCGGCGAGGCTATACTAAATGGAATGTAATATTTCCAAGTTCATTGGTTAGATCTCATTGATATCTATCAGTATGCCAAAAATGTTTAAATATTCAAAGCAGTTAAGTCACTATCACCAATTTTCACAAACGGGTTACGGACGGACAGACAGACATACCATATATGGCTTGGCGGCCATTTTGGTCATGTGACCTAAACCCCATGAGCAAATTTTGGTTTCCCCCATCCCATAGAGGCTCCATATGAAATTTGACTTCAATCGGCCTAACGGTTTCCGAGGAGAAGCAGTTCGAAAATTTTCACATTTTTCGCCTCGGCGAGGCTATACTAAATGGAATGTAATATTTCGCAAGTCCATTGGTTAGATCTCATTGATATCTATCAGTATGCCAAAAATTGTTTAAATATTCCAAGCGGTTAAGTCACTATCACTAATTTTCACAAACGGGTTACGGACGGACAGACTGACAGACTGACCGACTGACAGAATGACACGGTGATTTTAGGGCACTCTTAGAAAATCAACCGACTTCAGTCGGTCGCTTTTTCTGCGGGTCGTGCAATTTGTTTCTGCTCAATATCTTGAGAAAGAAATGATGGATTTTGATCAATTGATAGTGACAACCTCTAGTTTTGGATTGTTACACAGCTGTTTGTGTCAATTTTCAGGAGAGGTATGGCCCTTGCCTGACACCAGAAAGTCGTTTCCGCTCAATATCTTTTGAAACAATTAATTTTGACCGTATTAAGTATGTGAATTTATGTTGACAAGTTCTAGTTTGGGATTGTTATGCGACATTTTGCATCTATTGTCAGCAGAGTAATGACCCTTGAATGATGTCAGAAATTCGTTTCCGATCAATAACTTGAGAAAGAGTTGGTGGATTTTGATCAAATTTGGTATGTGAATTTATTTTGACAAGATTTAACTTCGGAGTGTTACACTGTATTTTGTGTCAGTTTTCAGCAGAATCATTACCCTTGAATGATGTTGAAAATGTGTTTCCGCTCAATATCTTGCGAAAGAAACGATGGATGTTGATCAAATTTGGTATCTGAAATTATGCTTGGAAGATATAGCTTGAGACTGTTATATAGCTTTTTGCCCCAATTTTCAGCAGAATTATAGCCCTTGAAATTCGTTTTCGCCCAATATGTTGAGGAAGAAATGATGGATTTTGATCAAATTTGAAATATGAATTCTTTTTGGCAACATATAGCTTGTGACTGTTCCACTACCTTATGCATCAATTTTCAGTAGAGTTTTAGCCCGTGATTGACCTCAAAAAATCATAATTGCTCAATATCTTGAGAAAGAAGTGATATTCTGTATTGCACTGTTGTGGGGGAATGGTATTTAGTAAGCCCTGCTTACTGAGAACTTTTTTTTTTCAACAAATCACTTGCTAGAGCTGATCTATTTCCTAAACAACACACTATCCAGCATGTATGCTCTTTTGTTCAGGCCAAACACGAAGGTAAGATTGCACGCATGCGCAGCTCACTATTATGTTTGCTTTCACTAACAGGTAATAAAAGGTCATTCTGCGTAAACATTGGTCTGCGGCCGCCTTTTTTATCTGTCATGAAGAAAATATTTGTTTTGAATTTCTTTAATCTATGTTAATGGCATTAATTTCTCTACTACCTAGATAGCCTAACATTTAATCTTTTAGAGTTTTGAGGCGCGCCATGACAGAAACGTCTGTGATTTTCCCGGCTGAAACAGAACCAGACCAACATTCGCATCTGGGCGACCTGATCAGTAAATTGCAGAGACGAATGTCCTGAGGTGTATAAAGCTTTCTTTCCCATTAGGAACATGTCCGTTTCAGCACCGGCTTGTGGTAACCATCATAGGACAACGTGTAAAAAGATAGATTTTTCATTGGTGAAGCTCATTGATATAAGTGTCCAATCATTTTGAAGTTGACTACCAGGAAGTCTTGCGGTGGCGGAGCAAGGATAATGTAATCAGCGTACTTGATAATATACAGTGAAATTCCACTATTAAGACCACCTAAAATTAAGACTAATTCTGCTTTAAAAAGTTTATTAGTAGGTTACAGTTATTCTGACTTTGTGTTTTCAGCGTAAAGTGTCCTCTGGTCACAGACCACATTTGGGACTGTTCAAAAGTGGTCTGAAAGAAAAGTGGTCTGAAAGACCACTTTTGAACAGTCCCAAAGGTGGTTTTAATATAGGAATTTCACTGTACTTGATAATATAGTTGATCAATCAGTGAACTATAAAAGATAAAAGTGAACGCAATGATCAGACTTCACACCTCCCATCAGAGACACCAAAGGGAACGAAACACGAACATGAAACAACTAGACCCTAATGAAGGCATCACTAGAGGATAGCCGAAAGGGCAATTACTTTCCCACAAAATGAGCAAATGGCTATCCAAAAATGAAAAGATATAAGCAATGCATACATGTAAAGACAAACTATAACAAGCAATAAACAAAGACAAAACCGCCTTATAAGCAATACATACATGAAAAGACAAACTATAACAAGCAATAAACAAAGACAGAACCGCCTTATAAGCAATATATACATGAAAAGACAAACTATTACAGGCAATAAACAACGACAGGAGAATCGCATTGGAACGGTCAGCAAAAAGTATGTGTGTGTGTGTGTGTGTGTGGAGGGGGGGGGGTATGGTGGTGGTGGTGGTGGTGGGGGGGCTTAAATCGAGTTTGCATGGCCATTAATCCTCTCCCTTTGTTCTGTCGTGGATTAGACAAATAATTGGTTCAGTCTGCATTAAGGCTTTCTAACTCATCAGTGCTACATCTCCGAGAACATAAAAATCAATCAAACAACCACAGAGATGAAACTACAATGTGGACTCGACAGCATGAAATAACTGAAATGCTGGAGCAAGGAAATCCAACAGTTAGACTCTGGTGGGCCCGGCCAGAGACAGAGTATCAAGTACCAATCGACATTGCCTAAAATAAAATTAAACATTTCAAGTAAGCCTTTACACTGGGACCGTCATAGAATCTGAGGCCCGAACCAATGGCGTGAAATTACATTACATGTAAAGCGGGAAGCAAAATTATCAACCGTGACCGGGTTAACTACCATACATGCAGTCTGTCGAATAACATTTATATTATACCCAATCCTTGTATATCGAAGAATGATTTTATGAACTTTGGTACTGAAATCCTTGTCAATATGTATTTTTGTGAATTTATATACTAAGTCACCATAGAATTCGGGATCTGATTGGCCTTGTTGCAGAAGAGATTTGAGTTCAACATTGAATTTAGAAACTAAATCGGAATGACGTCTATAAAACTTAGAAAAAAAGCTTTCTATAGTTTATGATACCGATGACCCTGATTAAGAAGTTTAGCAGTTAACAATTTATTACGAGTGTTGAAATCAGATACATGACTAGACACTCTGGCAAACCGAATTAATTGCGAAATATAAACACCGTAGGATGTCGCACGAGGAACATCACCATCCGAGAGAGGAAAATTTACAGTATCAGAATCAAAATAATCGGGTTAATCATATATTTTGCAGGAAACAAGCCCATCTACAATAGATAAATGTAAATCCAAAAACGGGGCTTCGGTATCAGAAGAATTTGCTTATTTAACTAAAGTTCTGGAGGGTAAATTCGACTTATCTAACCATCGAAGCAGGTATTGTCAATATTTAATAAATCATCCTAATATCTAGACGTCGAGCTAGAAGCTTCGATGGTTTCAGATTGGTTATCAATGGAGAAGGGACAAGAACAAATCAGCAATAATGTATGCGCAATTCGTACCCATCGGAATTCCCACAATTTGTCTAAATAACTCAGTACCAAATCTTATATAAATATTGTCAAGTAGAAAGGTGAGAGCTTCACACACTTTCTGACATGACCATAGTTTGTAATTTTTATGCTCTTTAGAAGCCAAAAAGCATTTCTTACATTATATGCAAGATAGAGGGTATCTTCTCCATGGAATGTGTATTTAATTAAATCATTAAGTTATTCTTTTATAAGACTATGAGGAAGTGTAGTGTAAAGCGTGGAAAAAAACTTTAGTAGACAGACAAAAATATGTTCTAGAAAGGGTTATCCTCTGCAAGCAAGGAATACACTACAGAACTTGAAAATATGGAGTGTACATGTTTTCTGGGCCAGACTAGCTAGTTTCGGCCAATTAGGTCTCATCAGTGACTCGAAATATTTTAAAATTCCACAGTGGAATCAATGATCCCAAAGCACGAAAGCATCTGGATTTTTATTTATTCAAAACCGCATTCGAATTTTTATAGACAAAAACACAGATTTCATCCTGATCTTCCAAAAACTTCGTCGCAGTATTTAATAACGTATTTTTGATAGCGGTAAGACATGAAATTAATAATTTAGAAAGTTCTGTAGTGGTGCAAGAGCTTGAATTTGCAGTAAACCGTGCTTTGTATGGTCTTTTATGAAGTTTGGATAACCAATATAGTGTAGGATAATAGAAGTGAAGGCAATGATCAGGAATCGATACAATCATCAGTGACACCAAAGGGAAAGAAACACAAACATGAAAGACATATTTGCTAGATTGCAAGACCCGCAGAAAAAGCGACCGACTGAAGACGGTTGATTTTCTAAGAGTGTCCTAAAATCACCGTGTCATTCTGTCAATCTGTCAGTCTGTCAGTCTGTCTGTCCGTCCGTAACCCGTTTGTGAAAATTGGCGATAGTGACTTAACCGCTTGGAATATTTAAACAATTTTTGGCATACTGATAGATATTAATGAGATCTAACCGATGAACTTGCGAAATATTACATTCCATTGAGTATAGCCTCGCCGAGGCGAAAACTGTGAAAATTTTCGAACTGCTTCTTTTCGGAAACCTTTGGGCCGATTGAAGTCAAATTTCATATGGAGCCTCTATGGGATCATGGAAACCAAAATTTGCTCATGGGGTCCAGGTCACATGACGAAAATGGCCCCCAAGCCATATATGGTCTGTCTGTCTGTCCGTCCGTAACCCGTTTGTGAAAATTGGTGATAGTGACTTAACCGCTTGGAATATCTAAACAATTTTTGGCATACTGATAGATATCAATGAGATCTAACCAATGAACTTGCGAAATATTACATTCCATTTAGTAAAGCCTCGCCGAGGCGAAAAATGTGAAAATTTTCGAACTGTTTCTCCTCGGAAACCGTTGGGCCGATTGAAGTCAAAGTTCATATAGAGCCTCTATGGGATCATGGAAACCAAAATTTGCTCATGGGGTCCAGGTCACATGACCAAAATGGCCGCCAAGCCATATATGGTAAAAACCCTTCAAAATAGTCTGCTCCAGAACCACTGGGCAGATTTCCACGAAACTTGATAAATAGCATCTGGGACGTAGGCCCATCATAAATTGCTAAAATTGTGACCCTGGGTTGACTTGACCTTCTTTGTGCCTAGGTGAAACTTTGACACATATGCTTTTGTATTGGAAATATGGTTTATTATTTTGGTGCTACTGCTGTCAAGACAAACAACAACAAGCATGAAATTAAGAATATTTTGGTACAGAAGAATCTTTCATTCGTCTGCATTGTCTCTCATTTTCGTTTCACATGGGGAGTTGCAAATGAGACAAATTGAATTTGGACTGCAACTTGAATTAGAGAAGTTAAGATTAAAAATGGAAGAAAGAGAAAAGGAAAAAGAAAGTGAAATGCAGAGACAAATTCAGATGGAAAAATGTATTCGAAAAAAATGGAACAGGAAGAAAAGCAAAGAGAAATGGAGGAAAAAGAAAGGGAAAGGCAACTTCCATCGCGAAAACACGTCTATACAAATAAATTGTAAATTTTACCGCCGAAAAAACGAAAAATTGAAGATGAAAAATTGTGATACTTTTCTCATTTCTGCTCAAAATATAGATTGTAGGTACACGTTAGAACCGCCTCCTCGACGCGGTTCTAACGAGTACCCACAATCTATATTTTAGAGCAGAAATAAAAAAAAATAAGGTTTACCCCTGCATACCTCAGTTTTACTCTATAAAAGTGGGGTTTAAGGGGATCAAAATTTTAAAGGCTTGTTTTCGTGATGAATTGAGAATGATGGAAATAGAACTCCAGAGTCAAGATATGAAAAAAACTTCACCTTTTTATTGGCTCTGGTACCCACTTTGATGCTACAAAGCACATCAGATTAGTTCCTCCATTTCAGGGAAAAAGAGGAAGATAAGTATTTTTTTGCATTTTTGAAAAAGTTGCTGAAAATTTAAACTGGCCGAAAGAGCATTGGACCTTGCTTTTGCAGAGTGTTGTAGTTGGGAAAACTCGACATATTTATTCCCAACTGACAGTACAGCTAAGCTCAGACTATGATTTAGTTAAAGAACTTATACTTAAGGCATTGGAGTGGGTCCTTGAGGCTTACAGGCAGAAATTTAGGAATTGTAAACAAGAAATTTTCCAGGCTCGTGTAGAATTTGCTCGAACCAAAGAGCAGTTATTTGATAGATGGTATTCTTCTAAACAAGTAGGCTCTGTTTATGAAAAGATGAGACAGCTTGTCCTTTTTGAAGAATTCAAACGGTGGATAAATTCAGACATTAAGTCTTTTTCTTGATGAGAAACAGGTTACAACTTTGGAAGAAGCTTCTCATTTGGCAGAAGATTATGCTGTTTCTCATGAAGTTTCAATTGTGAACAGGTTTTGTTTGATTTTGATATTCACGGAGATGTTGCAGTGGTGAGTTAGGAGGCCTTCATGCGGACTGAATAAATTATTTGTCTAAATCGCGACGGAAATAAGGGCGAGGATTGTGGCCAAGTAAAATCGATTTAAGCCAAACAGTGCGGTTCTTCCGTCGCGTTTTTTTTGTCATGATTTGTCTTTGAGAGTGTGTATCGCTTATATTATTTTGAATTGGATAGCCAATTGGCCATTTTGTGGGAAAGTAACTGTCCTTTTGGCTTTCCGCTATTGATGTTTCCATTAGGGTCTATTGTTTTATGTTTTTGTTTCTTTCCCTTTTGTGTCTGTGATGGGAGGTGTGGGTTAATTGTATCGATTCCTGATTATTACCTTCACTTCTAATTTATCCTAGAAACCCTTACAACCCACACACAGGTCCAAGATTCTACCCTAATAATATAAGAATCTTATATGGGTGTGAGGGGTGGATTGAAAAATCCGTCCCGAGGGACACTGTCCGGCATCACGAGGCTTGCCGAGTGATGCCGGACAGTGATCCCGAGGGACGGATTTTTCTATCCACCCCTCACATCCATATTGGATTCTTTTTCTTGCATACCTTCCATTTCTATTGCGAATTTTCAATGGTGCTGTCAATTCGGTTACCGATGTCCGCCATTTTGTGATGACACAACAGGAATGTTTAGTGACGTCACGCATGACGACGCCGCAAATGAGGTTGTAATCAACCAGTGCATTTATCAAACACGCGATTATATTCGATTTGGGGTCGGAACACCAGGGTCAGAACATAAATTTCTATCCCAGGGTAAAATAACGGATTTCCTTGTCTGGTGTGCAAGAATCCATCTTCCAAACCTTCTGGTGAAAACAAAGACCAGAATCCCACTAGTTTCTAGTTATTGCAAAATATGGGTCGTTTGATCTCTGAATGTTAAAAATGTAAGAGAAGGAGACAAAGACAAGAGGAGCTTAAGCCTCTGATCGGGTCCACCAGAGTCTAACTGAGGGCTTTCTTTTGCTCCAGCTTTTCAGTTATTACATGCTGTCCTCAGCGTTGTATGATCTCTGTAGTAGTGTGATTTTTATATTCTCGGAGATGTAGCACTGATGAGTTAGGAAAATAGAAGTGAAGGCAATGGTCAGGTTTCGAAACAATTAACACATAGCTCCCATCAGAGACATCAAAGGGAAAGAAACACAAACATGAACTAACTAGACCCTAATGGAAACATCCAGAGCTGAAGTTACTTTCCCACAAAATGGCCAATTGGCTATTCACAACAAAAAATTCAAGCGATGCACACACTCAAGACAAACCATAACAAAAATAAACCACGATGGAAGACCCGCCTTGGAACGGTCAGTAAAACGAATTCCACTCGGGGATCTTAAATCAATTTTACGCGGCCGTAATCCTTGCACTTCCGTCGCGATTAAGACGAATAATTTGTTCAGTACGCATGAAGGCCTCCTAAGTCATCGGTGCCACATCTCCGAGAACACAAAAATCAAACAGCCACAGCGATGAAACAACGGTGAGGCCTTGGCAGCAAGCCTTCATGCGGACTGAACAAAATATTTGTCTTAAGGGCGAGGATTACGGCCACGTAAAATCGATTTAAGCCCCCCAACCCACCCAATCCCAATGAAATACTCATCACGTGAACAAGTCCGTGAAATGAACAACCCCTTACACCCAACTTTATTTAGAGAAAACTGGGGTTTACGTGGGTAAACATTTTTTTCTTATTTTTACTCCAAGACATAGGTTGTGGGTACTCGTTAGAACCGCCTCAATGAGGCGGTTCTAACGAGCACCCACAACCTATGTTTTCAGTATTAGCAAGAAAAATATCATGGAATTTCATCCGAAAAGTAGCCATTTTGGAGAGGTGAAAAAACACTATGTCGCACGGGTGTGTTAGCGTAATGTTTTCATTGACCGTTCCAAGGCGATTCTTCTGGTGCTGTTTATTTTTGCTATAGTTCGTCTTTGAATGTGTGTATCGCTTATATCGTTTTATTTTGGAAAGCCAATCGGCCATTTTGTGGGAAAGTAGATATCCTTTTGGCTTTCCGCTATTGATGTTTCCTATATGGTCTACTTATTTCATGTTTGTGTTTCTTTCCCTTTGGTGTCTCTGATGGGAGGTGTTGGTGTATCGATTCCTGATCATTGCCTTCACTTATGTTTTGACATCATTAAGGCCAAAACCACAGTCTTTTTTAAGGGAAGAAACTCTTTCTGATACCAAATTATCTGAGACGGATTCAGTTATGGAGATTTATGAACCATTTTTATCAGATGTTTTGTGTCACTAAATAGTGAGTTATGCCCATCCCACCCCTATTAAAATCTTAGCAGACAGCAGATGTCTCAGTCTTTTATTTTAGCAGGTACTCCATTTCCGAGAAGACTTCTTTTGGCCAAAGTGTCCTTATTGAGGGCGTGGAATGTGGATTTGCTAATGTTCCGCTTCATAATGTTAATTTGTCATCAGACTTGATATCTGGTTCTGTTGGTATTAGACCTTCCTTACCTTTTAAAGGTGTTCATTTATTGCTAGGCAATGGCTTAGCTGGAGATAATGTTGTGGCAAATCAACTTTTGACTTCTTATCCTTGCATTAATCAACCCCCGCCTGATCCAATTGAGCAAGAAATTCCTGATCTTTATTCGTTCTGTGCAGTCACAAGGGCAATGCCACGTAAGGCCAAACAAACTATTGGGAAACAGAATTGTTATTGAACTGATAAGTTTTTGGGTCAGTCTTTTATGTTTCTTTTGTGTTTCTTTCCCTTTGGTGTCTCCGGTGGGAGGTGTGGGTTAGTTGTATCGATTCCTGATCATTGCCTTCACTTCTGTTTCATATGTTTTTGTGTCACTAAATAGTGACAGTTATGCCCATCCCACCTCTATTAAAATGTGGCGGTTTATTTATGTTGTTGTTTGTTACTTACTGTATGTATCACTTGTGTCTTTTTATATTGGATGGCCATTGGGCCATTTTGTGGGAAAGTAACCGTTCTTATGGCCTTCCTTTGTTTAGGTTTCCAGTATGGTCTGGTCGCTTCATGTTTGTGTTTCTTTCCCTTTGGTGTCTTTGATGGGTGGAGTAAGTTAATTGTATCGATTCCTGATCTTTGTTTTACTTCTACTTTTTAATGACGAGATAACAAGGTCTCTATCTTCAAGCCTGCCCGACACCCAGACAGACTTTCATGCGAATCACTCATCTCTTGATCTAGGTCATGACAAAATGTTCGGGTCACAACTATTTATTGAACAGCATGAGGATCCTGAAATCTCGTCTATGTATTTCGCGATGTATTCTTCCAAAGGATAACCCTTTTATTGAAGATATTTAGTTAGGTCCCAGTCCGTCATTATGTCAACAATGACATTATGATGAGAAAATGGCGTCCATCAGACGTTTCATTAGAAGACGAGTGGACTGTCAATCACCAGATAGTGGTTCCGCGGGTTTATCGCCCCGAAATATTGATATTGACACACGAAACTCCCATGTCAGGCCATTTAAGTGTAAATAAGTCCTATCACAAGATTCTTAATCATTTTATATGCCTGGCTTAAAATCTGATACATTCTCAGCATTGTGGGTCCTGACATACATGCCAAATGATAGGAAAATCCAGTCAGACATATCTAAGGCTCATTTGCAGCCCATACCTGCTTTTGATGAACCTTTAGTAGAATAATTATAGACTGTGTAGGTCCGTTTTCTAGAACTCAGTCTGGTTGTGAATATCTTTTGACTATTGTGTGTGCTTCCACACGTTTTGCTGAAGCCATTCTACTTGGAAATAAATATCAAAACTAAGACAATTGCCAAAGCCTTCGTGAAATTTTCACATTTGTTTGTTTGATTTTAGGTTTAACGTCCCCGCCAACACTGTATAGGTCATTTTGGAGACGTTGCTTCCAATTTTGTGGAACTTAAACCCGACATTTGAGATGAAATGACATCTCAATCCCTGCCGCCCAATGAAACCAATAGGGTTTATAGGCATGGATGGTCCGACGCGCACCGCTTTGCTGGGCAGGCTTAGATCCTCTAAGCGGTTTGCCAGTACTCGTGTGCGGGTAGGTTTCGGCTCTGCGTGGAAGCATCATGTAGCCCATCTATTTCATCATGCCCCGATGGGCGGGGGCCCTTCACATTTGTTTGGCTTTCCGAATCTATTCCGTCAGACCAAAGCTCAGATTTTATATCTTGAATTTTCAACAAGTAATGCATGCACTGGACATTGTACAGTATAAATAAGTTCTGAATAGTTGGATCCTTTGCAAGCGAAGAATGCGCCAAATAAATGAAACTAGCAGACGTCGTTTTATTGAGTCTGTTCATGACGAGTACTGAAATGTGCAACAACGGCCACGCCCTCTAGCAACGGCTTAAGCGGAACTCTATTTTCAAAATGATTCTAAATGAACTCAATGGTCCCAAAGGACCAGAAAATATAATCTGCACTATGATGGTGTACGGGGTGCCTTTTTACGGCCGCCACACGGCACAACACCAGCTGCAACGAAGTTAAATACGTTCTGAAGAGTTGGATCCTTTGGAAGCGAAGAATACACCAAATAAACGAAAATAGCAGACTCACTTTTACTGAGTCATCGGCGTATCATCCTAAAAGTCAATGTGCCCTTGAGAGATTCCATAAAACATTGAAAAACATGATAAGATTTTATTGCCTTAATACAGAGAAGGATTGGGATGAAGGCATTCATTTATGTTAGAGAATCTGTGCAAGAATCTCTTGGCTTCCGTCCATTTGAGTACTGTTCACGGTCCTTTGACACTTCTGAAAGAGAAATTTCTCTCTAATGATGACACTTCCATAAATTTACTTCAGTATATGTCTGACTTCCAAAACTAGACTTTCAAAGCATGTGAGGCTGCTTGGACCAATCTTTAGTCAGCCCAAAGAAAATGAAACAGATGTATGACATAGGGACAAACGAAAGGAATTTTAAACCAGGGGAAAAGGTATTTGCTCTTTTGCCTATTCCTGGAAAATCTTTACAATTCAGGTATTATGGGTCATACACTGTAGACCAAAAGATCAGTGATGTAAATTAAATAAGTAACACTCCTATGAGGTGCAAGCTAAAACAGCTGTGTCTTATTAACATGCTTAAGGAATACATAGAAAGGGACAATGTATCTATCACATCAGTCAATCTTGTTAGCGCTGTTCCACTTGAATCATGTGACAGTGACTCTGAGGATATTAATTCATTGAAATCTGATCCCACATCATCGAAACTACAGAATTCTGACATTCTGAGGAATCTTGACAAGAAATTGTTACACCTAGAGCCACATCATTACGATAACACATCCGTGCGACATAGTGCATTTTTCACACCTCCAAAAATGGCTACCTTTCTGATGAAAATCCGTGGTATTTGTCTTATCTGTACAGAAAACATAGGTTGTGGGTGCTCGTTAGAACCGCCTCCAAGAGGTGGTTCCAACGAGTACCCACAACCTTTGTCTTGGAGCAGAAATAGAAATAAGAAAATAATATTTACCCCCGTAAACCCCAGCTTTCTCTATATAAATGGGGGTTTAGGGGGTGTTCATTCCACGGACTTGTTCACGTGATGAGATCAACAAAACGAACTGAAACAGTTGATTTTGGAATTTGAGCATTTATTTCCGGACATTCCAACACTGACGGACATAGAGGATCTTACATGAGTGCTCATGTATTATAGATTTTATTAAACGAGTTGCGGAAAAGGGATAAAATGCGAGGCTCTGCCGAGCATTTTATTCCTTTTCCTCGACGAGTTTAATAAATTGTTGACAGAGGATCTTACATGAGTGCTCATGTATTATTGATTTACTTAAACGAGTTGCGGAAAAGGGATAAAATGCGAGGCTCTGCCGAGCATTTTATCCCTTTTCTTCAACGAGTTTAATAAATTCAATAATACATGGGCACGAACGCAAGAATCTATTTATCATATGAAATGTAAAACGGATTTTATTCACGATTGTTCGACAAAAATGTCAATATTCCACCATTATTAAACGCGACGTCGTAAAGGACGCCGTACATGTAACGTTACGGGGCGTATCTAACTACTTTTGCATATTTAATCCACTAGTGGATTATCGAATTTATTACATGCGTTATTACACTCTCAGACGCGACGTCATATGATAAAAATATTTCACGATTTGGACATTGATAGTTCTAAACCTGTAAAACATCACCCATATAGATTGAATTCTACAAAACACAAGTATCTTGGAGAAGCGATTCAGTATTTGTTTGACAATGATTGGAATGGAGTTCTCCTAGTATTCTTTTACCAGAATTTGAAAGGACACATATATGAACAGGATGTATAAGGATTAAATTTGTGAACAGAATTCAAAAAGAATTAGTTAACACTGATTGTTGAAGAGCAAAAATGAGTCTTCAACATTTTAAAGTTTAATTGTCGTATTCACAATCCACTAACTTCCATTTATAAAATGAAAAACAAAAATCAGCGATTGCTCAAGTGGAGTCTTTTGTTACAGGAGTATAATTTAGACAATACGACATGTCAGAGGGAGAGAAAACATAATCTCTGATGCCTTTTCAAATGCTTGAGCTCGGTCAGGAATTCTGTTCTCCTTCATACTGAAATGATTGTTATATATAATACATGTAACTGTTATATGCTATGTTCAAAGTTATTTTCGTGGCAAAAGAAAGCTTTATTTCATAATAGAAGTGGAGGCAATGATCAGGAAGTGATACAATTAACCCACAGCTCCCATCAGAAACACCAAAGGGAAAGAAACACAAACATGAAACAACAAACAGACACTAATGGAAACATCAATAGTGGAAAGCCAAAAGGACAGTCACTTTCCCACAAAATGGCCAATAGGCTATCCAAAATAAAATAATACAAGAGACACAAACACCCAAAGACAAACCATAACAAAGATAAACCCCAACAGAAGAACCGCCTTGGAATGGTCAGCGGAAACGAATTCCACTGGGGGGGGGGGCTTAAATCTATTTTATATGGCCACGATCCTCACCCTTACTTCCACCGCGATTAAGACAAATAATTTGTCCAGTCCGCATGAAGGCCTCCTAACTAATCAGTGCAACATCTCCCTGAACACAAAAATCAAACAACCACACAGATGAAACAACGGTGAGGACTCGACAGCAAGGAAACCGTCACAGGCGGAAAGCAAAAGGGACAGTTACTTTCCCACAAAATGACCATACATGAAAAGACGAACTATAACAATAATAAACCACGACAGAGGAACCTCCTTGGAACGGTCAGTTTAAAGTTTTCCACTGAGGACTTAAATTCTCGGCCACAATCCTCGACCTTGATTCTGTCGTGGATTAGACAAATAATTTGTTCAGGTCCGCATGAAGGATTTCAAACTCAGCAATGCAACATCTCCGAGAACATAAAAATCAAACCCCTACAGAGATGAAACAACTATCAGGAATCGACAGCATGAAATAACTGAAATGCTGGAGCAAAAGAAAACCAACAGTTGTACTCTGGTGACCCGACAAGAGACAGAGGATCATATTCCTTTAATATTTTAACCCTTATTCTCTGATCAGATCTGATCTGGATCTACAGTGTTTGAAAAGATAGAGGTTGCCGTGAACAGCAAGATAAGAGTTAAAATAGATTTCGCAGTTTTGTTTTTAATCTGATTTGGTCTTATTATATTAAGTATTTAAATCAGTGACCAGCCTTGTGGTCTTTTGTGTGAACTACATATGGAAGAGTTAAGGGTGGAGTTATTCTTGGCGACTGTTACGACTTGAAACATACAATTTACTTCAAGGCTCCCAGTGATATCTGTCTTATAGTGCAG
Source organism: Lucinisca nassula (assembly GCA_963580285.1). Lineage (NCBI taxonomy): Eukaryota > Metazoa > Mollusca > Bivalvia > Lucinida > Lucinidae > Lucinisca > Lucinisca nassula. The sequence continues at coordinate 3,672,922 of OY757017.1, read as the reverse complement.
ATTTCAGTAATAGTCATAGAATAAATCATGTATTTAAACACCAGTACATGTAATGTAGAGTTCGTATTTCGTCGACAGCCGTATCATTCAGACTACAATACCATCGACGGTCGTATCGCTAATAATCGACATCCGTATACCAACACTTTTCAAAGGTCCATAAAATCTCCCAGAGTGCATATATTTTGTCAAATACACTTTGTTGTAGAAGCATAAATGGTAAATAAAATAACTTAGGCGTTATCCCAGCCAGCAAAGAATGCCGGGCCAACGTCGGGCCGACAGAGATACGACATATCAATGTCGTATCTCTGTCGGCCCGACATTGGCCCGCTGTTGTGTGCTAGCTAGAATATTGCTTTCGTACCTTTCATAATGCATTTGACTAATGATAGTCTATGAAAATTGATTTTTTCGAAGGAACCGGTATTTTATAGTATTTTTCAGGGCCAGAACTCTCTATAAGTGAACAGTCAAATAACACGTTGTCTCTTTAGCATTTGTAAATATAAAAGCCCATATTTAATTACGTTTTCGCCTCTCCAAGGTCGTCAAGATCATGTTGCTCCGATTTCGACATCCGTACTGTTCGGTCGAAACCCTATTTCTCGGTCGACAGCAGCTTTAGGCAGTACCGGCTCGCTCGACAGCACAGGTAACGAGGTTACGCCTATTAGTGTTTGAAACAATATTGAATGGTGTCTGGAGTTACAGTTTCGTTTGTCGTGGATAAACTTTTTATGGGCGTTAAAAGCAGGACACCTGTATCTCACTGGTCCTTTAGCAAGTAAAGCTCGTATTTTCCATTTTGTCCAACACTGTAATAATCTCCGTAGCCACTGTCCCACACAACCATAACTTTCCCTGACTTTTCATCCCGGAACCACCGTTTAACAGTTCCTGGAGAAGGCGGGTTGCCGTCCTGAAAAGACAATCAAACAACTGATACCTATATAATTCTGAACCCTTGAATCCCAATTTCATATTGTAAAACTGATGTTTACAGGAGTAAACCTTATTTTCTTATTTCTGTTTTAAAATATAGATTGTGGGTACTCGTTAGAACCGCCTCGATGAGGCGGTTCTAACGAGTACCCTTGATCTATATTTTAAGCAGAACTAAGAAAAGTATCACAATTTTCCATCTTAGAATTTTTCGGCGGTATCTGTACAGGCGTGTTTTCGTTATGTATGAAAAAGTCCATCACATTTGATTCAAAGTGTGTAAAACTCATATTTCGATTGACACACAGCTCCTCCTAGGCTTCTTGCAACGATGTATGGATGATGACTGGTGGAACGTATCCGGAATTTTATGTGACCCCACTTAGGTAATAGCTCTATGGATGTATCCGGAATTTCATGTGACCCCACTTAGGTAATAGCTCTATGGATGAGGATTAGAGGAACGTACCCGGAATTTTATGTGACCCCACTTATGTCTTAGCTCTGTGGATGAGGACTGTCGGGAGGAACGTACTCGGAATACCCCTCCACCCCACCTCATGGGTTGGGGTCTGATCCCACTCATGTGATCAAAAATCCATTTTGAACAAACAGAGCCATGTTGTACATGTATATCCATCACGTGAACAAGTCCGTGAAATGAACACCCCCTTAAACCCCATTTTAAATAGAGAAAACTGGGGTTTACAGGGGTATACACTAGTTTTAATATTACTGCTCTAAGACATAGGTTGTTGGTACTCGATAGAACCGCATCAGTGAGGCGGTTCTAACGAGCACCAATAACCTATGTTTGTAGTATAAATAAGAAAAATATCACAGATTTTCATCAGAAAAGTAGCAATTTTAGAGATGTGAAAAAATGCTCTATTGCGCACGGGCGTGTTATGGTAATGAAATCAGAGGCAATGAAGAGAAGTGTACAGTGGCACAAAGATTTTGCTTCGGGGACATTTCTAGGGGTCAGCAGACTAAAAAGTCCTTTTATTGTGACATGATTTCTCTATTTTCGATTATTTCGAGCCTTTCGTTAGTAAGTGATCGGCGAATACCGGAGTACTCTGAGATAAAAACGCCCTGCCTTTCGTTGCGGAACAGGGCGTCTCGCAGAACCAAGCAAGGCTCGAACCTAGGGCGATGAGAGACCTAAGGATTAAGCACTCTTACCCTCTGGACCACTGAGGCCAGTTTCATTTCAGCTGTGATCGAATTCAATAATTAAGAACATTACATGAGTCAGCGCATGACAAAACCTACAATAAGACATGTGCGCCCAACGAAGACTCAGATCAGCCTGCGCATCCGCGCAGTCTGATCAGAGTCTTCGTTGTGCGCTCTAAGGATAGCTAAGGGGCCATTGCTTCTTCATGCAGAAAGAGAAGTCTCTGGTTAGACTTTATGGATGCGCAGGCTGATCTGAGTCCTTGGTGGGCGCACATGTCTTATTGTAGGTTTTGTCGTGCGCTGACACACATAATTTCTGCGAAATACAAAGCGTCAGATATCTTAATATTTACAATGTTACCCAAATCAGTGTGAAACTTACATTCGGAAGAGAAATAGGTAATCTAATGCATTTTTACCAATGTAAAATAGAAGTAGAGGCAATGATCAGGAATCTATACAATTAACCCACAGCTCCCATCAGAGACACATAGGGAAAGAAACACATACACGAAACAACCTGACCCCAATGGAAACATCACTGTCTAGGAAAGACAAAAGTCAGCCACCCACCCAAAAAACGGCCAACCGGCCATCCAAAACAAAACAATACAAGCGATACACACACTCAAAGATAAGCCATGAAACAAAAATAACAAAAATAAACCACAACAGAAGAACCGCCTTGGAACGGTCGGTGAAACGAATTCCATCGAGGGGGGGGGGGGGGACTCATTTTTCTGTTGTTTTTGATTTTACAGCCCTTTCAAGATTATTTCACTTATTTCGAGCCGATTGTTATTCAGAGGTCGGCAAAATCCGGAGTACCGGGAGAAACCCCGCCTGACCTTCCGTTGCTGAGCTTGGCGTCTCATATGTGACGCGAGCAAGGCTCGAAACTACAGCGATGAGAGGGACCGCTCTCTTACCCACTAGGTCACCTTTAGGTCCGTTTTATTTGGGTATATTAGAGAGGACCCGCGTTATAACGACAGTATTTGTTCCCTATTATTGTGGTGCTATAATAAACCAGTGCTTCAGCTGAAGTGCACGACCCGCCGGATGTTTTTAGCTTTATGAGTGTTACCATATATGGGTATGGGGGCCATTTTGGTCATGTGACCTGGACCTCAAACGGTTCCCCCAATAGATGCGCCTTATCGTAAGGAGCAAAAATATATCTTATACTTTAGTACTGTATTTTGAATCGTTTGCAGGATAAAATGCATTCTCGCTTTTCCAATACAAAAGCATATGTGTCAAAGTTTGACCTAGGCACAAAGAAGGTCAAGGTCAACCCAGGGTCACCATTTTAGCAATTTATGATGGGCCTACGTCCCAGATGCTTTTTATCAAGTTTCCTGGAAATCTGCCCAGTGGTTCTGGAGAAGACTATTTTTGAAGGGTTTTTACCATATATGGCTTGGCGGCCAGTTTGGTCATGTGACCTGGACCCATGAGCAAATTTTGGTTTCCCCCATCCCATAGAGGGTCCATATGAAATTTGACTTCAATCGGCCCTACGGTTTCCGAGGAGAAGCAGGTCGAAAATATTCACATTTTTCGCCTCGGCGAGGCTATACTAAATGTAATGTAATATTTATTGGTTAGATCTCGTTGATATCTATCAGTATGCCAAAAATTGTTTAAATATTCCAAGCGATTAAATACAAAAGCATATGTGTCAAAGTTTGACCTAGGCACAAAGAAGGTTAAGGTCAACCCAGGGTCACCATTTTAGCAATTTATGATAGGCCTACGTCCCAGATGCTATTTATCAAGTTTCCTGAAAATCTGCCCAGTGGTTCTTGAGAAGACTATTTTTGAAGGGTTTTTACCAAATATGGCTTGGCAGCCATTTTGGTCATGTGACCTTGACCCTATGAGCAAATTTTGGTTTTTCTTATCCCATAGAGGGTCCATATGAAATTTGACTTCAATCGGCCCAACGGTTTCCGAGGAGAAGCAGTTCGAAAATGTTCACATTTTTCGCCTCGGCGAGGCTATACTAAATGGAATGTAATATTTCGCAAACACATTGGTTAGATCTCATTGATATCTATCAGTATGCCAAAAATTGTTTATATATTCCAAGTGGTTAAGTCACTATCACCAATTTTCACAAACGGGTTACGGACGGACAGACAGACTGACAGAATGACAGAATGACACGGTGATTTTAGGGCACTCTTAGAAAATCAACCGACTTCAGTCGGTCGCTTTTTCTGCGGGTCGTGCAATTTGCCGTTATAAAGAATCCCGGTTAGGATTATAAAATGTCTTTTCTACATCATTACTCCAAGAAACATATATTATAGACATTTGTTAGAATCGCCTCGGTGAGGCGATTCTAACAAATGTCTATAACATTTGCTTCTTGGAGTATTAAACAACAAGAATCTTTTATGACTATGGATTCGATTTGGGCATTCCCAACCCGAGGGAAGGCCAAGCCACTTGGAATTGAGGCTAAACCTTGAGCTAAGAATTCATTCCTTTAAAATTGTCGTTATATCGAGTTTTGTCGTTATAACGAATGTCGTTATAACGCGGGTCCTCTGTAGTTGCGATTGTTTCCAGTAGGTTACATAATTTCTGCCAAAAAATAATAATTTCTGCCAATTAGAAAATGCCATAGATTTATCATTTAAAACGATACAAAAAATTCAGTGTGCAGCTTATATTTCTTCACGAAAACACACCTATATAATTTTGATTCTCTTAAACCCCACTTTATATAGTAAATAAGAAGTGGAGGCAATGATCAGGAATCCATACAATTAACCTACAGCTCCCATCAGAGACACCAAAGGGAAAGAAACACAAACATGAAACAACAGACCCTAATGGAAACATCAATAGCGACAGTTACTTTCCTGCAAAATGGCCAATTGGCCATCCAAAGCGATACAAACACTCAAAGACAAACCATAACAAAAATAAACCGCGACAGGGGGGGGGGGGGGGGGGGGGGGGGGCGGAATAGACAAGAGTGGTGTATTTTACGACTGTTAAGATAATAGAACTTAATGCTGACTCAAATCAAAACAGAAGATATAGTGTCATACCTGATTTCCATATCGCCAATCTTGACCTCTAACAACACGTGACCCGATCTTAATGGCGTCTTCCAGGTCTGCCCCAAATATAGGTTCGATCTCGAATCTGTTCATGTCTGAAAGCAACATTTAAGCCAGCGGTCAGTATTTACCTCCCGGCCTGTGGTCAAGAATGTTTGTTTGTTTGATTTGAAGTTCCACGTCCCCGTCAACACTGTAAAGGTCATTTTGAAGACGTTGCTTCCAATTTTGTGGGACTTTTACCCGACATTGAGATGAAATGACATCGCAAGCCCTGCCGCCCAAACAAACCAGAAGAGTTTATATGTAAAGTCGATCCGACTCGCACCACTTTGCTTGGGTAGGCTTAGTCCTTCTAAGTGGTTTGCCAGTACGCATGTGCGGTCGGTTTCATCTCTGAGCGGAAGCACCATGCAGCCCGTTGCATATACGTAGTACTTCCCGTTACCAATGAAACCAATCTGGTTTATAAGCATGGGCGGACCGACTCTCACCGCATTGCCTGGGCAGACTTAGATCCTCCAAGCGGTTTACCAGTACTTGAGTGCGGGTCGGCTTCAGCTCTGCGTGGACGCGTCATGCAGCCCATCTATTTCTTCAAACCCCGATGGGCGGGGGCTTATGGTCAAGAGTGATCTTCCAATATACATGAGATGTGTTTAGATTTATTTGTTATAAAGAGAAACAAAAAAAGATCCGTGTTGAATGTGCGAATAGCGACATCACACGACACGTCGCTATTCGCACAATCAATACGGACCTCACGTGTCGTCGCCGTTCGCACATGCAACACGAATCTCACGTGTCGTCGCTGTCTGTACATTCAACGTGTATCTCTTGAGACGTCGCTGTTTGCATATTCAACACGGATCTCATAAAACGTCACTGTTTGCATATTTAGCACGGATCTCACGATACGTCGCTGTTTGCATATTCAACACGGATCTCGTGAGAGATAACTGTTTACATAAATAACACGGATCTCCCGAGGCTCGTTTCATAAATTTCATATGAAATGACCATTCGGGTAAGATCCTCTATGTGAGCCCCGCCAAGCGACTTTGTGTCTTCGAGCATTCCCTCATGACAAATTTTAACTGCGCATGCCCAGCCATTCAGAGGGGCCAGGGATATGGCTTTCTATCTGTAGGTTCCTCTTGATTCACTGCTTGTATGAGAGAGCAGCGAAGGTTCTGGCGAGACTGCGCGGATGCGCAGGCTCACCTGAACCTTCGCTGCTCGCATAGGCGATAAGTACCAAAATCGATTGACGGGGCCCATGTAATAAATTCAATAATCCACTAGTGGATTCAATATGCACATTAGTTAGATAAGCCCCGTATCGTTACATGTATGGCGTCCTTAACAACGTGGCGTCCTTAACAACGTCGCGTTAACCAATGGCGAAATTTGAACATTTTTCTAAAACAAGCGTGAATAAAATTCGTTTTAAATGTCATATGATAAACAGAATCTTGCTTTCGTGCTCATGTATTATTGAATTTATTAAACTCGTTGAGGACAACGGATAAAATGCTCTGGAAAGCCTCGCATTTTATCCCTTTTCTTCAACTCTTTGAATAAATAAAATGATACATGTACACTCATATAAGATCCTCTCTAAGTAATCGACCTAAAACATTATACTTACTACCTTCTGTAGCTAGAAGATAAAGATCATATTTCCCTTTACGAAAATTGTAGTTTGCCTTTCTTCCTCGGTCCCATTTCACGTACACTTGTATACTTGGACGATCTGTTCCGACCCACCCTACCACAGTTCCCGGCCCTGGGGGTATTCCATCCTGGAAGAAGAAAATATGTACAGTAAAACCTCCACTTCTCTTCAGCAGCCACAATAATTACTCCCATAGCATTTTACTATATATATAACCTCCGCTCAGCAGCCACCTCTCTCTTCCAGCCAGCAGTCACTTTACCAAATCTAAATTTTCTCTCATGATTAAACAGCCAGGGTTAACTCAGTAGCAAAAAATCGGATGTAAACACAGGAATTTCTCTTCTTCTGGTGTATTTATTTATTTCAAAATTTATTTTTCTCAAAACTACCATTGTGATATGTGCATAAGTGCAATATAAGCAAATGAAAAGAATCATAAATGATGGAGAGATGTCAGATGACACCGCTCCATTATTTACTTTTTCTTTTTATTTTATTTATACAATATTTTAAGAGGGTGGCACAACTAGAACTGTCAGAGGATCTGACTATAGCCCCGCTATAGCCCTGTCAGAGGAGAAAGACTCATGAATTAAAGGTAAAGACTTGTGAGAGGGTTAAATCCCTAACAAGGTACCTACGCCTTATAGACTTTTCGCGTTATTAGATCTGAAAAACAGTCTAAGTTAAAAAATAGGTTTTGGATAATGAAAAAAGCACATGCACATCTTCAGACCTATATGAAAACACCTGTTAAATTTCAAAAGGATTGACTAGAACTGTAAGAGGAGTTGCGATCACAAGGTAGCAACTCCCTATACATTTTAACATTAGTAGATCTCAAAAATTGTCTAAGTTAAAAAAGGTGAAATAAGTGAAAAAAAATATTAAAGGATAATGAAAAAAGAATATGCACATCTTCAGACCTATATGAAAACACCTTTAAAGTTTCAAAAGGATTGACCTAGAACTGTAAGAGGAGTTGTGGTCACAAGGTAGCTACTCCCTATACATTTTAACATTAGTAGATCTCAAAAATTGTCTAAGTTAAAAAAGGTGAAATAAGTAAAAAAAAATATTTAAGGATAATGAAAAAAGAATATGCACATCTTCAGACCTATATGAAAACATCTGTAAAGTTTCAAAAGGATTGACCTAGAACTGTAAGAGGAGTTGTGGTCACAAGGTAGCTACTCCCTATACATTTTAACATTAGTAGATCTCAAAAATTGTCTAAGTTAAAAAAGGTGAAATAAGTGAAAAAAAATTATTCAAGGATAATGAAAAAAGAATATGCATATCTTCAGACCTATATGAAAACACCTGTAAAGTTTCAAAAGGATTGACCTAGAACTGTAAGAGGAGTTGCGGTAACAAGGTAGCTACTCCCTATTCATTTTAACATTAGTAGATCTCAAAAATAGTCTAAGTTAAAAAAAGGTGAAATAAGTGAAAAAAATTATTTAAGGATAATGAAAAAAGAATATGCACATCTTCAGACCAATATGAAAACACCTGTAAAGTTTCAAAAGGATTGACCTAGAACTGTAAGAGGAGTTGCGGTAACAAGGTACCCACTATCAAATATTACAGACAGACAGACGGAATTCCGGACAAATTACAGACAGACAGACAGACGGAATTCCGGACAAGCCAAATCCAATATAGCCCCCCACTTTTTCAAAGCGGGGCTATAATTAACTGCAAAGCTAGTCTACCTTGTGGCCCTCTGTAAAATACACAGATAACATATAAAACATATGGCAAACATTACAAAATGCATTATATACTTAGATACAGTAAAACAAAGACAATGTGGTCCAATAAGACGTATCTTGTTAAAACAAATACTAAAATTCGTTAACGTTTCAAAAGAATAGATCGTGTGTTAAAACAGTCAACAGCACATATGTGGTATATGAGTTGTGTTTGCTGTTGAGACCACTGTTTATTAAAGCATTAATTTATTAGAGGGCACATAAAACATCACAAACTATCGGGTTTATCTAAAATAGATTAAGATGCGTGGACAGTGAATGGTCTGTGACTTAAATGGAATGCATATGTACAATGATGAACATAAAATAATAAAGCCTAACACCAGGGTTTGACCTGTCATTTAAAAGCACCTAATGACTCAGAGTTTCTGACTTCGAGAGGCAAAGAATTCCACAGTCGTGGGGCCGAGCATGAAAATGCCCCACTATATAGTGCCGTGCGGGACCTTGGAACATACAGTGTACCGTTGGACTCTGATCTTAAATTTAATGGATGTTTGTGTGACATCGGTGTGAGCAACTTGTTTATATAATCTGGAGTCATATCATTTAAGGCTTTGTAGTTAAGAACAGCCGTATTATATTTGATTCTACTCGTCATGGGAGTCCAACCAAGCTCCTGGAACATAAGGGCAGATGGAGTATCAAAGTCAGCACTAAGTATAATCCGTGCAGCTCGTTTTTGTAGTTTTATCAACCTTTCAATATAAGCAGTTGATGTGATCCCCATGTAACTGAGCCATAGTCAAGAAGCGGTAGAATATAACCTTGATAAAATAGCTTTCGGACGTGTGTGGGGACATAGTCCGATAGCTGTCGCAACAGAGAAATTTTAGAAGAGACAGCAGCGCAAAGATGGCCAATATTGGTATTCCAGTTTAAGTTTTCGTCAATATAAAGGCCCAAAAGCTTTTGATTTGACACTTGCTGTATATTGATGCTGTCAGATTTTATGTCTAAAAGATGGGATCCATCTAAGCGATGCCTAGTTCCTATAGTCATGCATGACGTTTTCTGATCATGTACATGCATTTTGTTACATCTACTCATATTTAGAATCGTTAAAATCGGATTGTAGGTTGTTTTCGACGGTTTGTTTATTTTTACTATGAGTGTGAAAGGTGGCATCGTCGGCATATAAGTCCGCATAGCAATATCTAAGAAACAAATGTAGGTCGTTGATAAATAGCAAAAGTACATCCATGTTGAGCTGTCTTCAATAATCACTTTTTTGTCTGTTGATAACAAGCCATACATCATCTCAGACATGTCCCTCTGTTGAACAGCCACCTCCCTTAAACAACAAGTTTTTGGAGTTTTCCCAGGATGGCTGTTTAATGGAGGTTACACTGTATCACACTTATGTGGTCATAGAGTCTGAATGTTCAGTTACCCCTGTAAAAGCTATTTTTCTCTCCGATTATTTATAACATTCGCCGTGACAACTAAAATGTGTCTTTGGACAATAAAAAGCTGAAAACAAAGAACACACAAAAGAACGAAAATCGGAGACTCGGTTTTGTTGAGTCTCTTCATACACAGCAATATAGTTTACATCCTAGCACCGGCTTAAGCGATATTCGATTTTCTATGTAAAAAGAATGGGCTCAATGGTCACAAAGGAAACAAAAATATAATCTGCACTATGATGAATCACGGGGAGGCTTTTATGGCTGCCGCACGGCACTTAACACACCAGCTGCAGTGAGGTAAAATAAAAGGCTAAAAGGTTGCCTTTGGAAACAAAGAAACTAAAGCCCTATAAACAATCAGCCAGACGGCACCCGCCCATCGGGGCTTCAAGAAATAGATTGGCTGCATGATGCTTCCACGCGGCACACGAGTACTGGTTAACCGCTCAGAGGATCAGAGCCTGCCAAGGCAAAGCGGTGCGAGTCGGCCCGTCCATGCTAATAAACCCTTTTGGTTTCATTGGACGGCAGTGCTTGAGATGTTATTTCATCTCAAGGTTGGGTAAAAGTCCCACAAAATTGGAAGCAACATCACAAAAATGACCTTTACAGTGTTGACGGGGACGTTAAACCTCAAATCAAACAAAAACAATCAGACAGCGCATTAGCGCCTTCTGATCAAAGATTTTGCTCTGCGATAAAGTACAGATGCTTGGGATGAGGTCTGATGAGTTTCCTCGCCCTATAGAACAGACCTAATATTGATAAAATTTGTTTTAAGACTTAAAAAACAATGTTTTTGTAAAAAAGCTCCATGGGTTATATTTTCTAGTCGGAATGCACATCACGGAAACACGTCTATATAATTCTGACCCCCTTCAACCCCAGTTTTATACAGGAAAACTGGGGTTTGCAGGGTTAAACCTTATTTTTCTTATTTCTCCTCTAAAATATATATTGTGGGTACTCGTTAGAACCGCCTCAGGCGGTTCTAACGAGTACCCACAATCTATATTTTGAGCAGAAATAAGAAAAATATTCCAATTTTTCATCTTAAAATTTCCGTTTTTTCGGCAATAACGTTTAAAATGCATTTGTATAGGCGTGTTTTCGTAATGTAATTTAGAAAATATTTGAGGGCCACTGATGAGGCCTAATTGGCCGAAACAATCTAGTCTGGCCCAGAAACTTCTTACACACTCTGTTTTCAGTTCTGTGTTGTACTCCTTGCTTCCAAAGGATTGCCCTTTTATTCAGAACATTTAACTTCACCACAGCTGGTGTTAAGGGAATGTGTGGCGGCCGTAAAAAGTCTCCCTGCCCTTCATCATAGTGTGGGATATATTTTCTAGTCCTTTGGGATCATTGATTTCACTGCATAATTTAGAAAATATTTGGGGGTCGCCGATGAGGCCTAAATGGCCGAAACTAGCTAGTCTGGCCCAGAAACATCTTGCGCACTCTATTTTCAGTTCTGTTTTTGTATGTTTAAAACAGAAATACGAAAACAAATCTATACCCCTTGTAAGCATCTTTTGTAACACCTATACAAAGAAAGAAAGAAAGAAAGAAAGAAAGCCATCATGTAAACATGCCTATTTAATTCTGACCCCTTAAAGCCCCACTTTTATATAGTAAATCTTGGCTAGGTTTATAGTGGTATACATTTATTTTCATAATTCTGCTCAAATACATAGACTGTGGGTACTCGTTACATCCGCTTTAATGATGCCGTTTGGCGGCGGTTCTAACTAGCATCAACAATCTATGTTTGGAGAAGAAATCTGGAAAATGGCAAACAATTTCATGTTCATGATGAAAATCCAAGTTCTGCAGATTAGAAGGATGCAATAGTTGTACACAGGTGTGTTAGTTTTACTCTTGCTATGCCAATCACAACAAATGTCATCTGCTTTTTTGTCTTTTGTTAGTTTAAAAGTTATTCATCACAAGACATTGGTTGTGGGTACTCGTTAGAACCGCCTCGTGGAGGCGGTTCTAACGAGTTCCCTCAACCTATGTTTCAGCCCCCGCCCATCGGGACTTTAAGAAATAGATGGGCGGCATGATGCTTCCACGTAGAGCTGAATCAGGCCCGCACACGAGTACTGGTAAACCGCTTAGAGGATCTAAGTCTGCCCAGGCAAAGCTGTGCGAGTCGGCACGTCCATGCTAATAAACCCTATTAGTTTCATTTGGCGCAGGGCTTGAGATGTCATTTCATCTCAGTGTCGGGTAAAAGTCCCACAGAATTGGAAGCAAAGTCTCCAAAATGACCTTCACAGTGTTGACGGGGACGTTAAACCTCATATCAAACAAACAAATCAACCTATATTTGGAATATAAATAAGAGAATAAGAAAAATATCACAAATTTTCATCAGAAATGGCCAAAGAGTGGACTTTGTCACACGGGTATGTTTTCGTAATGGTTGCAAAAACATGTTTGAAAAGTCTGCAAGAAGAAGCACTACGCGACATAAACAGATGGCATTTTCAGATGCAGGTTGTCTTGGCATCTTAGGGGTTAATGGGGAGGTTCTGACGCCGAGGCGGTTCGGTGGTTCTAACGAGTACCCACAATCTATGATTTGTGAAGTAATGTAAAAAATTATCAGAATTTTTTATCTGAAAATTTCTTCCTTTTTTTTTGGTGGTAAAATTTTCAATACATTTGAATAGGCGTGTTTTCGTAATATCTTGCCACATTTCTCTAAGAGGAAGCGGAAGACTTCATGTGCGCATCACGTAAACAAGTCCGTGAAACGAACACCCCATAAACCCCATTTTATATAGAGAAAACTGGGGTTTACTGGGGTATACATTATTTTTCTTATTTCAGCTCCATAAAATAGGTTGTGGGTACTCGTAAGAACCGCCTCAATGAGGCGGTTCTAACGAGCACCCAAAACCTTTGTTTACAGTATAAATAAGAAAAATAACAAGGATTTTATAAGAAAAGTAGCCATTTCGGAGATGTGAAAAATGCACTATGTCGCACGGGTGTGTTACCATAATGCGGCATTAAAATCATCTCTTAAGAAGGTCTTTGTCCTGAAAATGAATCATTTTACAGAACAACAACAACCCCGCCCATCATGGTTTGAAGAAATAAATGGGCTGCATGATGCTTCCATGCACGCAGAGCTGAATTTGACCGCACACGAGCAGGTAAACAGCTTAGAGGATCTAAACCTGCCCAGGAAAAGCGGTGCGAGTCGGACCGTCCATGCTTAAAACATATTGGTTTCATTGGACGACAGAAGCCCCTGTGGCGTAGTGGTTATGCTACTCGCCTTGTAAACCAGGGATCGCAGGATCGATCCCGGGCTTCTCCAGACTTTCGGGTGCGTCATTAAACCGAGGTCCCGTCTCCGTATGACCTTAGCTGTTGATGGGACGTAAAACTAAAACTCACTCACTCACTTCATTGGGCGACAGGGCTTGAGATGTCATTTCATCTCAGTGTCGGGTAAAAGTCCCTCAAAATTGGCAGCAAGGTCTCCAAAATGACTTATATAGTATTGATGGGGACGTTAAACATCAAACAAACAAACAAACAGAACAACAAACCTAAAGTTACAAAAGCTGTCTCTTTTTGGAAGCAGGTGTGATTTGAAAATTTTCAAAATGGCTGTCATGGTGGCCATCTTGACTTTTATATTTTATTTTCTTTAGTTTAACAGCCCAGTCAACACTATTTAAGTCATATCGAGCAGGGCAGTTTCTTTAACTACAATTTTCTTTGATGGGCCAATGCATAAGGGGTTAACCAGTACATTGAGACTGAGTTAACAACTGCCCTTCTTTAATCGGATGAATGGAGGAAATGATGTCGTGGCAGCCATCATGGATATATGAACCCATTAATTTTAGCAATTCTAAACATCACATTAACACGCCTATATAAATTTGCCCCCCTTGAACGTCACTTTTATATAAAAAAAACTGGGGTTTACAAGGGTAAATATTATTTTTCTTATTTCTGCTCTAAAATATAGAGTGTGGGTACTCGTCAGAACCGCCTCATCGAGGCGGTTCTAACGAGTACCGACAATTTATATTTTGAGCAGAAATAAGAAAAATATCACAATTTTTCATCTTAAATTTTTTTTTTCCGGTGATAAAGATTACAATGTATTTGTATAGGCGTGTTTTCGAAATGATCCCCATGACGCCTAAAATCCTCCCGCCAAGTTTCGGCTCAAGCTGAATTTATGTTCGCGAGCTGTAGTGGTTTCAAAAAAGTCGCTGTGGCGGCTATCGTTTATAACAGAATTGACCAATTTTAGCAATTCTGCATCTCCTTGCCGCCCATTGGGTTCTATCAAGTTTAAGTATAATCTGACTTACGGTTCTGGAGCAGATGTCAAAAATGTGAAACATTGATGGCGGAAGATGGGCGACGGACGACAGACAGTGGCATCGGCCGAAATCAAGCTTCGGCTCCAGGTGAGTTATAAAACATTACGATAGCACATAGGTGCGACATAGTGCATTTTGCACATCTCAAAAATGGCTACTTTTCTGATGAAAATCCTTGATATTTTTCCTATAAACCGTCAAAACATAGGTTGAGGGTGCTCGTTAGAGTACCCACAACCTCTGTTTTGAAGCAGAAATAAGAAAAATAATGTTTAACACGTAAACCCCAGTTTTCTCTATATAAAGCGGGGTGTAGGGGGTGTTCATTTCACGGACTTGTTCACGTGATGTTTGGAGCTGTCGGAAACCGACAAAGGACCACCCACAGGGTGAAAGTCGGCATTCTGATGGTCAGAGGAAACTGGAAAAAACATACACCTTTGTACTTTTCCAAGACATCGATGACAGAAAGGTTTCTGTGAAAATAAAGAATCCAATGTAAAATAGAGTGGTGTCAACCAGGTCAAATTTGATACACTGAGACCGTTTTGTCAGCCATCTCGGAAATAGTGTGTGTGTGTGTGTGTGTGTGTGTGTGTGTGTGTGTGTGTGTGTGTGTGTGTGTGTGTGTGTGAATTCGGGTTTAATGTTGCTTTCAACAATTTTTCAGTCATATCACGACGGTGTCTGGTTGCGACAGGGAGCTCAATGCTGCCTCACTGAAGTACCATGTCCCAGACACATTACATGATACCACACCCAGTCACATTATCCTGACACTGGGTCGACCAGTCCTAGCTCTACCCCGTAAATCTGAGTGCCAAGCGAGGAGCCGCTTGTACCATTTTTAACGACTTTGGTATGTCGCGGCTCCGGATCGAACCCATGACCTCCCGTTCCCCGGAGCGGACACTCTATCAACTGAGCTATCGGGGCCGGTCTCTCGGAAATAGGAAATCAAAGGCAAACACATCTTCAAATTCATCCGGGACCAAATATCAGAAAGACATGTATCAACATTGGGCAGAAGCCGACGAAAGTTATTGGAATTATTGTGTCCACAAAGTCCAGTCGGGTACTGGGACGGCCATTTCGTCGGCCATCTTTGATATCGGAACGGAATAATTCTAGCAATTTTGAACCTCCATGCCGCCACGATGCCCATACAACTGTAGTGACGCATGGCGCTTTGAAGAATTTTCAAAATAGCCGCTGTTGTGGCAATATCAGGTATCTGAATAGAAGAGCGATTATAACAAGTCTAAATCTCCACGTTGCCTCAATGCCTTTCACTTAGTTTCGGTTCAATCAGACTTACAATTCGGGCGCAGATGTCGTTTTAGGATTTTCAAGATTTTTACCCTGCCCTACATCATAGGGCAACTCAATTTTCTTGTCCTTTGGGATCATTGATTCCATGGTTGAATTTTGAAAATATTTGAGGGTAATTGGCCGAAACTAGCTAGTCTGGCCCAGAAAACATGTACGCTCCATATTTTCCAGTTATGTGGTGTATTCCTTGCTTCAAAGGAGAACCCTTTCTAGAACATACATGTATTTACAATTCTGGCGCAGATGTCGTTTTAACATTTTCAAGGCAGCCGCTCTGGCGGCCCGTTTGGAGATCAGAAACACGTCCAAATCTCCATGTCGCCCTAATGCCGCAAACCAAGTCTCGGCTCATTCAGAGTTACCATTCGGAAGCAGGTGTTTGAAGGTTTTTAAGATGGCTCCCGTGTCTCCGTATGAAACTATTAGACTCAATGCTGCTTTAGTGCCTCCAATCAAGTTTCAGCTCAATCCGAATTTAAGGTCTGGGGGTAGATGTCGCATATAGAAAAATCTGCTTCAGTTAACAAAAGTAATGTCCCCTGTTTCCCTAGGTAAATAAATCAAGCACAGTAAAATACCTTTATTTCCCTTGCCACTTACTAATTTTATTTCCCGGGCTTCTCCAGACTTTCGGATGAGTCTTTAAACCGAGGTCCCGTCTCCGCATGACCTTAGCTGTTGGCGGGACGTAAAACTGAAACACTCACTCACTCACTAATTTTATTGAGTTGACTTTGCGAATTTACTTCGGTACACAAAGCACCGTTGTTTCATCTCTGTGGTTGTTTGATTTTTTGTGTTCACGGAGATGTTGCATTGAAGGAGGCCTTCATGCGGACTGAACAAATTATTTGTCTAAATCGCGACGGACGTAAGGGCGAGGATTGTGGCCACGTAAAATCGATTTTACCCCCCCCCGTGGAATTCGTTTCCGCTGACCGTTCCAAGGCGGTTCTTATGCCCCCCCCCCCCCCCCCCGTGGAATTCGTTTCCGCTGACCGTTCCAAGGCGGTTCTTATGATGTCGCGGTTTATTTTTGTTATTGGTTTGTCTTTGGGTGTTTATGTCGCTTATATTATTTTATTTTGGATAGCCTATTGTCCATTTTGTGGGAAAGTAACTGACCTTTTGACTTTCCGCTGTTGGTATTTGCATGGTATGAGGATCTACAAAATTATTATTATTTGTTCTTCATGTTTGTGTTTCTTTCCCTTTGGTGTCTCTGATGGGAGCTGTGAGTTAATTGTATCGATTCCTGATCATTGCCTATACTTCTTATTTGGAAACGCAGACTGGGCCATATAGGGAAGCAATTTCCACATTTCTCATTTTTTCTGAAAATTATATCAGTGTTAAGACTAGAATGTAGTCAACATAAAAAATACTTATAATAAAAATGATACGCATTAATGACATGAAATGCAATTCTATGCATTTCGCATCAATTTCTCTGATAATTAGATAGCAGTATACCAGTTAAAATCTGAAACACCAGGGAACCAACAAACATTATTCAATTTTTTACGAAAAAGATATCATCTTGAAGGGCAAAGACTGAATTTTAATGTAAACACTTATAATTTTGTGCCACTTTCCAGGAAAAAGAAAAATTAGCGGTTGCATACATTTTAGTGCATTTCGTCAGTTGGTTTTGTCCATGTAGGTGTCAAACAAATAGGTGCCAAATAAATCGATAACTCTTATTACTAACAGGGGGTTTTGAGGATAATTTTCACACATGGTTAAAAAAATTCAAGATGACCGCCATCATTGGTATCAAATTGGAAATGTTCTACATGTTGCCCCTATGTCTTCCACCAGGTTTTTGTTCAAACCAACACCATTTAGGAGTAGACGTGGTATTAGGATCTTCAAAATTATTAGAACAGCAATGAACTGAACACTAGTGTGGTCGCAAATGTTGATGGCATGACAAACGGACTAACGCTCGAATAGACAAATAGTCCGACTGGCGGACGAACGGACGGAAAATTGGACTCCTATATCGCGGCATGTGTTGAAGCAGGCGCGATAATAATTTGGAAGTGTCTATTCAGGATGGAATGGGTTAACCCATTTTGTACCAAATGGACTCTTCCTCCTTAGATATAGCAGGTGTCCATTTTAAAAATTAGGAGCGTCAGGTTGTGTTTTCTTCAAAATTGATTTGGAAAATGACTGAATGTAGGCTCTTATCAGACGCCGCGTTTTGCGGCTTCTGATCTGGGCCTGCACTGTTTACCAATTACCCGTTTTGTTGTTTCCAGTACAAAATGGGTAAAGGGTTGTGGGTGGCAAAGTTTTTTTTCTTTAAAAGAAAGAGGTTCCTTCGATGACAGATTATGATTTTTACTCTTGAAAACCACGGAACCTGCAATGACTTACCTGATCACCCCATACCCAATCTCTTCCTCTCACCACACGTGACCCGATCTTAATGGCTTCCGCGAGTTCTTCTCCATACAGTGGTAGAATAGCCGGACCGCCTGGTTCTAGGGTCACTGGGGCTAAGCTGGGAATCGGTTTCACAGTTGGTGCCCTGGTGGTCTGGACGGTATTTGATTGATCTGAAAAAATAAACGAGGGTATGAAAAAATGGCGTCATTTCAAATCAGCGTTTTCGTTTCAACGGCTTCGCTGGTTCAAGAGCGCTGCGTCATCCGAAACTTTGACATCGGAGTTCTTTTTTTTCCACAAAACTGATGAAATTTAAGGGGAATGGGAACACCTTCAGGGGAGGCAACTCCTGCAAAAGTATTTTTGCCTCCCATGTCAACAGGGGTCTACTTTTAAAGGAAAGAATTTGCTCCTCGGGAGCAAATTCTTTCCTTTAAGAGTAGACCCTTTTTCAGTGGGACAGGGCTTATAGAAAAGCGAACAGGAAGCCCCGAAAGTTGTCTCCCTTTGAAAAATGGCGGAAAAATCTACCAGGTGTTCCCATTCCCCTTAAGTATTACAAATGGCGCACTTTCCTTGCGTCATAATGTAACAGTGCTATCGCAGGAAAGCATAGCTCGCCTGTTTCGCATATTGTCTACCTATGTTTTCATATTAAAATATGAAAGGTTTTTAAAAAGCTCTTGTATGAAATATTTTTATATGCTTTTATTCCAAATGCATAAAAAACAAAACACAAAAAAAAAACAACTTCTGATCAGTGGTCGTTCAGATATGAGCATTTTAAAGAACCTTGTTGTACGGGCCTCCGTGGCCTAGTGGTTAAGAACGCTGACTCTTAATCATTAGGTCTCTCACCGCTGTGGTTCGAGCCTAGCTTGGGTCTTCTTTGAGACGCCAAGTTCTGCAACGGAAGGTCAGGTGTTTTTTTCTCCGGGTACTCCGGTTTTCGCCCACCTCCGATTAACGATCGGCTCGATATGAGTGAAATAATCTTGAAGGGGCCCTAAAGCCAAAAAAAAAAAAAAAAAAAAGAACGTTGTTGTACAACTTCAGTCTGAGTGGGACCTAATTCTTGACCCATAAGTCCCACCCAACGGCCTGACACAGGGGAGTGGTGTTTTGGAATAAAGTTTGCACTATTGTACGGTAATATTCCGAACAGAAAAGAATTATGGCCAGTGGATGCTGAGTTATGAACTTTAAAAAATAACTGTGGTGAAAATTTTAAAAAATCTTCCCCGCTTAGCCCCACCCCAGTGCATGACCCTGAGCACTGATGCTATCGAATAATACTTTACCCTATTTTATGAACATACGGCATCCGCCCATAGCGGCTTGAAGAAATATATGGGTTGCATGATGCTTCCACGCAGAGCTAAATCCGACCCGCACACGAGTACTGGTAAACCGCTTAGAGGATCCAAGCCTGCCAAGGCAAAGCGGTGCGAGTCGACCGTCCATGCTTATAAACCCTATTGGTTTCATTGGGCGACAGGGCTTGAGATGTCATTTCATCTCAATGTCGGGTAAAAGTCCCACAAAATTGGAAGCAACGTCTCCAAAATGACCTATACAGTGTTGACGGGGACGTTAAACCTCAAATCAAACAAACAAACAAACAAATAAACACACACTTTTATGATCATATGCTAAACATATTAGGGTTGTGGAAAGTGGTTGCTGTGATACGAACTTTTAAACATAAAATGTTTAAGTTAGTGTGACCTAATATTTTAAGCCTAAGCCCTATCCATTGACCCGCCGAGCAGGCACATAACGTAATTGTGACGTCACATCGACGTCGGTGCAACGTCATGACGTTTATGGAATGTCACATCTACGTCGATGCAACGTCATGACGTTGCACCGACGTTGATTTGACGTTGCCCTAGCGACGTGTGCCTGCTTGGCCGGGGATTGTTGTTACAGAATAGAAGCTTACACTTTTAAATGGTTATTGCTAAATACCAAATATGAAATGGTAGTAGCCAGTGGTTGCTTTAAAATTTGTTGTAAAACCACTAAGTGCAAGTAACCCAGTTTTGGACTATTTAAATTTTCTTTTGTTTTAATAGGCGTGTTTTCGTAATGTTTTTGGGGTCGGTTGATAAACAACTGACCCAGCAATATACTTACTGGCTAACAGATAAAGATCATATTTTCCATCACTAATCCGGTAGTTGGCGTGTGTTCCCCGGTCCCATTGCACGAATACTTGTTTGCGTTCAGTTCCCCATTCTACCACAGTTCCCGGCCCTGGGGGAGTTCCATCCTAAAAGGTGAAAATAATATCTAATTTGGCAGTTTGTCCAACATTTTTATTTTCCTTATTTCTGCTCCAAAAACAGACTGTTAGTGCATGTACAGTCAACCCTCTTTATACCGACATTCGTTATAACGGCAAAACTCGTTATAACGGCAATTTCACTTGGATGACAACTTTGTTAAAGTTTTAGCCTAGGTTCCGTGCGATATGGGCTTCCCTAGGGTTGGAAATGACAAATCAAATAGAGTCCATAGTCATAAAAGATTCTTGTAACCTAATACACCAAGAAACAAATGTTTGTTAGAATCGCCTCGTTCTCGTTCGAGGCGATTATAACAAATGTCTATAACGTTTGTTTCTTCCTATCTGGGATTCTTTATAATGGTAAATTCTTTATAACGACACAATAATAGGGAACAAATACTGTCGTAACATTACGCAAACTCGCCTATACAAATACATTACCACCTTTATCGCCGTAAAAATGAAAATTTTAAGTTGAAAATTTTGATATTTTTCTTATTTCTGCTCAAAATATAGATTTCGGGCACTCGTTAGAACCGCCTCATCGAGGCGGTTCTAACGAGTACCCACAATCTATATTTTACAGCAGAAATAAGAAAAAAGGAATACCTCCGGAAACCCCAGTTTTACTATATAAAAGTGGGGTACAAGGGGGTCAAAATTATATAGGCGTGTTTTCGTGATGAAAACGAGGGCCCTCTGCAATTGAAACTTTCCGACACAAGCTATGTTTGAAGTCAATCTAGGGAAAATAATGTCAACCCTTATGGACACTTGTTTCTACATAAAGTAGGTTTTACAAGTGTATTTTGGACGTACAAGTGTAACTTTGACTTGAAAAGAAAGAAATAAAGAAAAAAGAAAGAACGAAAAAAAGAAAGAAAGGAAGAAAATCAACAGAAAACGCGCCCATACAAATGCATTGTAAACTTTACCGCCGAAAAATCGAAATTTTAAGATGAAAAAAATTGAATTATGTTTCTTATTTCTGCTCAAAATTAAAGATTGTGGATACTTGTTAGAACCGCCTCATCGAGAAATAAGAACAATAAGGTTTACCCCTGTAAACCCAAGTTTTACTATATAAAACTAGGGTTCGGCGGGGTCAGAAATATACGAGGACTGTTCAAATATGAATGCAAGTAGAACGTTTTCTCATGCACTAATGCGAAAATCACCTGGAAATAAATATCACAGCGTAGAAAAACATTTTACCTATACATTGATACCAAACCTGTTAAAATCCGTCCACTTTAGCCATGTATATCGTTCGATAAACACTGCCTACTCTTGTATACTAATACAAACATGGTTGGAAGAAGGTCAGAGTACGCCGTTGAAATACGGTCCTATATTAAGAATCGTTGTATTCTTGGTATACGGTGCGAAGACATTTTTGATGAAATATGTTCGGTTTATGGGGATGTCTTTTCCGACAGTTTTTCGTTGGTGTAAGAAATTCAGCTGTGGGTTAGGCTCAACAGAAGATGCACCACATGATCGTCGGCCGAAAAGAGCAACACCTGCCAAGATGGTTGCTAGAGTGAAAGAAATAGTTGCTACCGATGCACGATACACCACTAGGCAAATAGCTAGTATGGCTGGCATCTCATTAGGAGCAGCTCATACAATTCTGAAACGGGATTTGAAAATGAGAAAGATCTGTGCTAGATTGATTCCCCATCTGTTGACAGATGAGCAGAAAAAGACACGCGTTCAGTGCGCCAAGAAGTTGCTTAAAAAGTTTCCAAATTACAATGCACGGTCTTTCGCTAATGTCGTCACAGGTGACGAGACATGGGTTCACTTTTTGAGCCAAAACGAAAGATTCAGAACAAAATATGGGCAACAAAGTATTGCAAAAGACCATGCATTGCAAAGCGGACCATGAGCGTCAAGAAGGTAATGTATGCAATATTTTTTTCAAATCAGGGCACTGTTATTCAGGTTGCTGTGCCTAAAGGCAAATCTGTAAATGCGAAGTTTTACAAGAATAAAGTTCTTCGAAAATTGAAGAAATATTTCAAAGAACGAAGACCCGCAACTGGTTTGGCCAATGTCAGATTGCTACATGACAATGCGTCATCGAACAAGTGTTCACTGTGCAAGACCATCTGAAGCAGGAAAAGGTTGTTGAACTCCCTCACCCCCTGTTCCCCTGACCTTGCCCCGTGTGACTTTTTTTTTTGTTCCCGCGGCTGAAAAAATACCTTTCTGGTCGAATATTTGTACAGCGCCAACACCTCGGTTCTGCAATATTCCAGTGCCTTCATAGTATACCTCGAAAAGACTACCAAAATGCATTCAATGATTGGATCAGAAGACTGAAAGTTTGTATATTTGTTAAAGGGGAATACTTTGAGGAGACAAAATAAATTTTTCATCGAAATCTATCACGGAATCATTTTTATGTGCTTAGTTGCATTCATATTTGAACAGTCCTCGTATAGGCGTGTTTTCGTGATGGGGACGTACAAGTGTATCTATTACTTTGACTTGTACAGAAAGAAGGAAAGAAAGAAAGAAAGAAAGAATGAAAGAACAACGAAAGAAAGAAACATTACGAAAACGCGCCTATACAAATAAATTTTATCGCCGAAAAAACGAACATTTTAAGCTGAAAAATTGTGATTTTTTTTCTCATTTCTGCTCAAAATATAGATTGTAGGTCCATGTTAGGACCGCATCATCGAGGCGGTTCTAACGGGTACCCACAATATATATTTTAGAGAAGAAATAAGAAAAATAAGGTTTACCCCTATAAACCCCAGTTTTACTATATAAATCTAGGGTTCGACGCGGTCAGAATTATATAGGCGTGTTATCGTGATGGGGGCGTACAAGTGTATCTATTACTTTGACTTGTAAAGAAAGAAAGAAAGAAAGAAAATGATAGAAAGAAAGATTACGAAAACGCGCTTATACAAATGCATTGCAAATTTAACCGCCGAAAAAAAAAAACAACGAAGATTTTTAGCTGAGAAATTGTGATTTTTTTTTCTTATTTCTGCTCAAAATATAGTTTGTGGGGACATGCTAGAACCGCATCATCGAGGCGGTTCTAACAAGTACCCACAATACAAATAAAACAAGAAATATCTTTAAAAAAGATATGCGGCGTAGATTTAATTGGAAGGTTGTTTAGAAACCAGTGCTTCAGCTGAAGTGCACGACCCGCCGGATGTTTTTAGCTTTATGAGTGTTACCATATATGGGTATGGCGGCCATTTTGGTCATGTGACCTGGACCTAAAACGGTTCCCCCAATAAATGCGCCTTATCGTCAGGAGCAAAAATATATCTAATACTTTAGTACTGTATTCTGAACCGTTTGCAGGATAAAATGAATTCTCACTTTTCCAATACAAAAGCATATGTGTCAAAGTTTGACCTAGGCACAAAGAAGGTCAAAGTCAACCCAGGGTCACCATTTTAGCAATTTATGATGGGCCTACGTCCCAGATGTTATTTATCAAGTTTCGTGGAAATCTGCCAAGTGGTTCTGGAGAAGACTATTTTGAAGGGTTTTTACCATATATGGCTTGGCGGCCATTTTGGTCATGTGACCTGGACCCCATGAGCAAATTTTGGTTTCCTCCATCCCATAGAGGCTCCATATGAAATTTGACCTTAATCGGCCCAACGGTTTCCGAGGAGAAGCAGTTCGAAAATTTTCACATTTTTCGCCTCGGCGAGGCTATACTAAATGGAATGTAATATTTCGCAAGTTCATTGGTTAGACCTCATTGATACTATCAGTATGCCAAAAATTGTTTAAATATTCCAAGCGGTTAAGTCACTATCACCAATTTTCACAAACGGGTTACGGACGGACAGACAGACAGACCATATATGGCTTGGCGGCCATTTGGATCATCCGACCTGGACCCCATGAGCAAATTTTGGTTTCCCCCATCCCTTAGAGGCTCCATATGAAATTTGACTTCAATCGGCCCAACGGTTTCCGAGGAGAAGCAGTTCGAAAAATTTCACATTTTTTGCCTCGGCGAGGCTATACTAAATGGAATGTAATATTTCGTAAGTTCATTGGTTAGATCTCATTGATATCTATCAGTATGCCAAAAAATGTTTAAATATTCCAAGCGGTTACATGTAAGTCACTATCACCAATTTTCACAAACGGGTTACGGACGGACAGACAGACTGACAGAATGACACGGTGATTTTAGGGCACTCTTAGAAAATCAACCGACTTCAGTCGGTCGCTTTTTCTACGGGTCGTGCAATATGAGCTACAATAGTGACAGCAACAATTGTCTAGCTATGAACTGGTTTACTGTATTCAAACAATTCAGATGTCACGCGAGGAAAAATAACTTTGCAGAGGGCGGTGTCCCGCCTGTTTGAGCTCAGGTCAATGTAAAAGGTCAAGGTTAAAAACATGACCTCATTTCAAGAGCATATGATCTCAAGTATATGCACAACAAATAAGAAAACGTTATCATTTACTCTTTTTGAACACAAATTCTAGGGTTAACATTTAGGGTTGTCGCTATGGTGAACGTAAACGCATAGGCGGACGAACAAACGGACGAGCAGACAAACGGACGGAAACTTGATCTTATGTGCACCTAATTAAAACTCAAATTACACTTATTCCTTTTCAGAATTTATATAATATTAATGATATTCGAAAATGTCCATTTTGTGTTAAAATGGAGGACATAAAGTATGCTGAAGACAAATGATACACTGCAACTTTTATTTAGCATATATTGTAAATTAAATATCTGTCAATTTGTAATGCGATTATTACATGTTTTTGTCATGCTATATCTCTTTATTGGTTTCATTGGGCAACAGGGCTTGGGGTGTCATTTCATCTCAATGTCGGGTAAAAGTCCCACAAACTTGGAAGCAACGTCTCCAAAATGACCTACACAGTGTTGATGGGGACGTTAAACCTCAAAACAAACAAACAATTCCTTTCGCAGAAAATTCTTCCTTTCGCTATATAGACCAACCACGTGAAATTAGGTCAAAATAGCTATTCACCGCAGAAGTTACCGAATTCACTAGAAACACAATTATACATATGACGTATGGTCATCAAAGAACAAGACGGTGAGCAAGCCGAAACTGTATATATTTTTCATTCATGTCTCACATATAAAACGAAACATTTCCTAGGTTAAAACTTCAGTAAACTGTCGTATTTTTGAGTAGATTTATTTATGCAAATCATTGACCAATGAAATGGTCATCTCCTTGGACATGTGGTTTTATTGACCAATGAATAATGAAAAATGTAGGACAAAAGCAAAACTATAACGGCTACGCCGTAAAAAAATAAGGTTTACCCCTGTAAATTCTAGGTTTACCAACGTTTTTAAATGGATTTCTATGCTATATAAACGAGTATATAGTGGGAAAGAGTCTGCTCAGGATGAAATGGATTAAGGGTTGAAGGAAACAATGTTTCCTTTGTTGTTATTTTTTTTCTTTCGAAGAGATTCCCGCTTCACTGCTTAAAGATACCTCTTGAGAACCCCGGAACCCTCAAGGACCCACCTGATTGCCATAGCGCCAGTCTCTACCTCTCACCACACGTGACCCGATCTTAATTGCTTGCACGAGTTCTTCTTCATACAGTGGTAGAATAGCCGGACCGCCTGGTTCTAGGGTCACTGGGACTAAGCTGGCTCTCTGTTTCACAGTTGTTAACGTAGACGCACTGTTCACAGTTAACGTAGGCGCCCTAGAGGTCCAAAAGGTATCTGAAACAAGTACTAGATTATAAAAGAACGGTGTAATTCTCTAACCCTTTTTGTACCAAATGGAATCTTCCTCCTTATATTATAGCAGGAGGCCATTTCAAAATTAGGGGTGTCAGGTTGCGTTTTCTTCAAAATTGATTTGGAAAATGGCTGTAGTTTAAGCAAATAGTGTATGCCCTGATCAGACGCCGCGTTCTGCGGCGTCTGATCTGGGCCTGCACTGTTTGCCAGGGTACCCGTTTTGGGGTTTCTGGTACAAAATGGGCTAACTCACTTCAATAAAGCATAGAAAATGCTTTGCGAAGTTTTTTTATATCGATAACCTGATTAAGAAGTTCAGCAGTGTTTAGCATTTAAGCCAGCGCATGACAAAACCTACAATTAGGCATGTGCGCCCAACGAAAACTCAGATCAGCCTGCGCATTCGCGCAGTCTGATCAGAGTCTTCGTTGTGCGCTCTAAGGCTAGCTAAGGACCCAATGCTCCTTCGTGCAGCAAAAGAAGTCTCTGGTAAGACTATATGGATGCCCAAGCTGATCTGAGTCTTCGATGGGCGCACATGTCTTATGGTAGGTTTTGTCGTGCGCTGGATCATTTGATAGATCGTTATGTGTTGAATAAAAATCAAAAATGAGTTCCTTTAAGAGCAATGGAAACATTAATAAGAAAGAAGATGGGTCATACTACGTAGTTTCGACTAATAAAGCCTCATCAGTGACCCTGTAATGATCCGGCAAAGAAAGCCAGAGGAAACCTTCTGCAATTTTGCGAATTTCGAATAGGCAGTCGATTCAAAGACTGATATAAATCAAAATGGGGTCCAAATAATTAAAAACATGTCTAGAATATGAGTCCAAACCAATAATTATTTCCGATTTCTCAGAATATTCACGCTGATCTCAAAGGACCAAAAGTAAAAGTCAGTTTTGTTTGTTTGATTTGAGGTTTAACGTCCCCGTCAACACTGTAAAGGTCATTTTGGAGACGCTGGTTTCAATTTTGTGGGACTTTTACCCGATATTGAGATGAAATGATATCTAAAGCCCTGTCGCCCAATGAAACCAATAGGGTTTATGAGCATGGACGGTCCACCTCGCACCGCGTTTCCTGGACAGGCTAAGATATTGAAGTCAGTTAGATGACTAGAAACTGTGGCAAAAATACAGAAACAGATGTCCAGAAAAAGCCACAAACAAAGATTATAGCCTACTAATGACACGAAGAGGAAGAGTAAATAACATTGAGGAAAACAAAACAACAACAACAACAACAGCTCTCACTGTAGGTGACCAAGCCCCCCCCCCCCCCCCTCGGGTTCCAATTTCTGAGTTTTTGCAAAATTTCAAGGGGAGATAATTAAGCCAAAAATGACAACAGAGTTATCAGAATGTAGCCCTTGCGATGGTGAATAAGTGTGTGAAGTTTCATGGGGCTAGGTCAAATGCTTTTGAAGTTATGATCAAGGTTAAAGTTTTTGTGACGGACAGACAGACAAACAAACAGACAGCAGGCGGACAGACAGACAAACAAACAAACAGACATACAGGGCAAATACTATATGTCCCGCGAATCAAACATCACGTGAACAAGTCCGTGAATTAAAGACCCCCCCTAAACCCCACTTTAAATAGAGAAACCTGGGGTTTACGGGGGTAAACATTATTTTCCTTATTTCTGCTCAAAGACATAGGTTGTGGGTACTCGTTAGAACCGCCTCAATGAGACGGTTCTAACGAGCACCCACAATCTATGTTGAAAGCAGAAATAATAAAGATGTTATCATTTTCGCCTAATATTTATCATCTTCTGACACCATGGTGGACGCCATTATTTCTTACGGACATGTTTTCCTAATGGATTCTCGGGGACATAAAAAAGAATCACAAACTGCACGGCAACCAGCTCCCTCTCTCCCACAAGAGGTGACGAAGGTGCAACAGGCACAATTATTGAATATAAATAAAATAAATAAATAAGGATTGTGTGTGTGAATTCGGGTTTAACGTCGCTTTCAACAATTTTTCTGTCATATCACGACGGTGTCTGGTTGCGACAGGGAGCTCAATGCTCACTTTTATAGTGCTGCCTCACTGAAGTATCATGTCCCCGACACATTACATGATACCACACCCAGTCACATTATCCTGACACTGGATCGACCAGTCCTAGCTCTACCCCGTAAATCTGAGTGCCAAGCCAGGAGCAGCTAGTACCATTTTAACGACTTTGGTATGTCGCGGCCCGGGATCGAACCCGTGACCTCCCGTTCCCCGGAGCGGACACTCTACCAACTGAGCTATCGGGGCCGGTAAATAAATAAGGAAATAATAATAATAATAATAATAGTAATAATAATAATAATAATAAACACAACCAAAAGCACATACAGCATGAAGAGCCCTGTCGTAAAATCCGACAAAGCTACATTTAAAATAATTAACATCAGAACAATCGCCTTAGGAAAGTTACCAGCAAGAACCATTGGGGAGTTTCAATCGATTCTATGGATAACTAAGTGCCTATTGCTCCTTCATGTAGCAACAGAAGTCTCTGGTTAGACTATATGGATGCGCAGTCTGATCAGAGTCTTCATTGTGTACTCTAAGGATAACTTAGGGCCCAATGCTCCTTCATGCAGCAAGAGAAGTCTCTGGTTAGACTATATGGATACGCAGGCTGATCTGAGTCTTCGGTGGGCGCACATGTCTTATTGTAGGTTTGTCATGCGCTAGCTCATGACGTTGTTTAAGAAATAGATCAGTTCTAACTGTGATTTGTTGAGTAATAAATCACAGTTTGGAGGTCAGTTGTAAAGTAGACAAATCACGAGCGCGTAGCGCGCGTGATTTGTCTACTTACAACTGACCGACAAACTGTGATTTATTACTCAACAAATCACAGACTAGAGCTGATCTGTTTCGATTCTAACACACTGAAAATCGGCAATGATGTTGTTGTTTCCTTCAAAATCTCACAACTTTTCGCCATTGTTAGAAGAAATCCCGCTAAAATTAACGACTGAGACACACGCATTTATATCCTTTTCTAGATGCGAGAAAATGACGTTATACCGTCTAACGTCAAGGAAATAGACTAGTGACGTCATTTATTGACAGTTTTTAATGACGTCATTTTTCACGCTCTTCCGAGCTGTGATTTGTTGCAGAATAAAACACAGTTATTTTCCATTGCCTATATAGGCGCGCTGTGTTAGAATTTATGTTTAATGGTGGAACGTCAATGTCCTGTCATCAGCCTGTGCACCGCTTTAATACTGGTCGTACTAGTCTCTCTGCATGCCTTGCCTCCCGCTAAAATGTCTTCTCCACCTAATGACCCCCTGGGCTTTAATAACTAGATTGGGCTGCATGATGCTTCCACGCAGAGCTGAAACCGACCGCACATATGAGTACTGGTAAACCACTTAGAAGATCTAAGCCTGCCGAGGCAAAGTGGTACGAGCCGGCCCGTCCATGAATATAAACTTTATTGGTTTGATTGGACGGCAGGGATTGAGGTGTCATTTCTACTCAATATCGGGTAAAAGTCCCACAAAATTGGAAGCAACGTTTCCAAAATGATCTAAATAGTGCTGACGGGGACGTTAGACCTAATATCAAACAAAAACAAACTTTTCCACCTAAGGGCGCGCAAGCAGGGAATATCCTACATCGAGGCGGTTCCAAATAGTACACATAATCTTTTGTCTTGGTGTAGAAATAAGATGATGCTCGTCAAAATTGTCTCATTGGGGCGGTTCTAATGAGTACCCACATCCAATGTCATTGAGCAAAATATCACGAAAACACGCCTATATAATTCTGACACCCCTTGAACCCCACTTTTATATAGTAAAACTTGGGTTTCCGGGGATATACCTTATTTTTTTTATTTCTGCTCAAAAATATAGATTGTGGGTACTCGTTAGAACCGCCTCGATGAGGCGGTTCTAACGATTGCCCACAATCTATACTTTGAGCAGAAATAAGAAAAAATATCAAAATTTTTCATCATAAAATTTTCATTTTTTCGGCGATAAAGGTGATAATGTATTTGTATAGGCGTGTTTGCGTAATGAAAAAAATAAAATAAATAAAAAAAAAATGAATACCCCCATAAACCTAAATTTTCTCTATATGAAGTGGGGTTAACAGTGGTGTTCATTACATAGACTTGTTATCATTTTCTATTTCACCGTGGAGTATGATTTTAGCTGAATTCATTATTTCTCTTCTTGCTTATCATTCTTTTTAAAATATTAACCCTTATCTTGCTGAATATTCATTTAAGCCATACCCATTTTTGTCTATATCAACCAATCAAATAACTTGATGGTTTACCAGTACTCATATGTGCTACAAATTTATAAACTGAATGCCAAACAGTGTAGATCTTGATCAGATGGCTTCAGAAGCCATCTGATCTGGATCTACACTGTTTGCAAAGATAGGGGTTGTCGTGAACAGCAAGATAAAGGGATAAAATGGTTGCGTGTATATAATTAGCTTTCAAATAGTTTAAGCAATACCTCATACCATCACGAAAACACGACTATATAAATTTGATCCCCTTAAACCCTACTTTTATACAGTAAAACTGGGCTTTACAGGGGTACACAATATTTTTCATATTTCTGCTCAAAAATATAGAGTGTGGATACTCGTTAGAACCGCCTCTGCGAGGAGGTTCTAACGAATTCCCACAAGCTATACTATGTGCAGAAATATGAAAAATATCATTTTTTTATCTGAAAAATTTCAGTTCTTCGTGGTAAAATTTTTTATGTATTTGAATAGGTGTGTTTTCGTAATGGATTGAAACAGTCTGTTAGCGCTGGTTGGGAACGTCACATGCAACTACCGCACACTTATTGGGACCGTTAAGTACAACTATGAAGTTCTGCAACGGAAGGTCACGCAAATTGTCACCGGGTACTCCTGTTTTCATCCACATCTGATTAAAGATCGGCTCGATATGAGTGAATAATCTTGAAAGGGCCGTAAAACAAAAAATGCAATTTGGTTGGGTCTGTCATTTACAACTACCGCAAACTGATCGGAACGCAGATTCAAATTACACTTTGGGCCGACTGACAACAGTCAACCAAAAAAGACAACCGATTAAAACTTACTTGATTAAGAAGCCTCTGTGGTGTAGTGGTTATGCAACTCACCTGATAAACCAGGGATTGTAGGATCGATCCCGGGCTTCTCCAGACTTTCGGATGAGTCTTTAAACCGAGGTCCCGTCTCCGTATGACCTTAGCTGTTGATGGGACGTAAAACTGAAGCACTCACTCAAAACTTACTTGAACAGCATGCGTTGAGTTCGTTTAGCGCTTTCTCATTTTCCCCCAATTTACTCTGTAGCTGCCCAATGTTTGATTTTACAACATCCATCGTTCCAGTCGCTTTGTCTAGCCTGTCTTCAACACCCGCTACATGTGTTCTGATATCATCGATATTATTTTGTAGCTCGGAAACATCAAACATGATACCAACTAAAGACGCATTGGTGTCAGCCTTAATTTCTTCAAGTTCTTTCTTAACCATATTACAAACTGGAAAAAAGGGTAAAAACGAACATTTTCAGATGGAAAACTCTGCTATTTTTCTTGTTTCTGCTCCATATACGTATATTGTGAAAACCAGTTTTACCACATAAAAGTTGGGTTCAATGGGGTCAGCATTATTATTAGGCATGCTTTCGTGATTGAAGTGAAGGCAATGATCAGGAATCGATAAAAGTACTTCTAAGGCTGGCACAATTAATCGGATAATCGATTTATTGATCGATGAAACCCCCCCCCCCCCAAAAAAAAAATAAAAATAAAATAAAAAATAAATTAATGCCATTACTGATTTGCTTGTAATCGATTATCGATTATTTGATATCCAAAGTCGTGCCTAAAATAGCTGGATGAGTGGCTAACAGTGCAGACCCAGATGAGACGCCGCGTTCTGCGGCGCCACATCTGGGTCTACATTGTTTGCTCAGGTTCAAATGCATATGGGAACGTACAGCATATGGTAAGAATCATGGTCAGACAGAAAGCCAGACAGGTAAAATTATGACCATCGATCACAATGGTATGACTGATAATCGATTATCATTTCAGCTCCGATTAGCCAGCCCTAATAACCATACACCTCCCATCCAAGACATCAAAGGGAAAGAATCAAGAACATAAATAACTTCACTATAATGAAAACGTCACAGGCAGAAAGCCAAAAGGAGAGTTACTTTCCCATAAAATGGCCAAACGGCTATCCAAGATAATATGTTAGCAATACATACATGAAAGGACGACCTATAACAATAGAACTATAACAATAGTAAATCACAACAGAAGAAATGCCTTGAAACGGTCTGTAAACAAGTTTTTACGGGGGCTGGGGCGGGGCTTAAACCGATTTTACGTGGTCACAATCCCCGCCCTTGGTTCTGCCGTGGTGTAAACAAATAAATTGAGTCCCGCCAAGCGAATTTGTGTCTTCGAGCATTCCGTCATTACAAATTTTAACTGCGCATGCCCAGCCATTCAGAGGGGCCAGGGATATGGCTTTCTGTCTGAAGGTTCCTCTTGATTCATTGCTTGTATGAGCGAGCAGCGAAGGTTCTGGCGAGACTGCGCGGATGCGCAGGTTCGCCTGAACCTTTGCTGCTCGCATAGGCGATAAATACCAAAATCGCTTGACGGGGCCCATTTGATTGTTCAGTTTATTAAATTTTCGCAGTGGAATAAACGATCGCAAAGGACTAGAAACTATAACCCGCACTATGATGAAGTTCGGGAAGACTTTTACGGCCATCACACATTCCCTTATTACCAGCTACGGTGAAGTTATATATGATCTATTGAAAAGGCATGTGTTTGTGTCGCTTATATTATTTTATTTTGGATGGCCTATTGGCCATTTTGTGGGAAAGTAACTGTCCTTTTGGCTTTCCGCTATTGATGTTTCAATAAGGGTCTGCGTTTCTTTCCCTTTGGTGTCTCTGATGGGAGCTGTGGGTTGATTGTATCGATTCCTGATCATTGCCTCCACTTCAATTCTTGCACACCAGACAAAAACAGAAATTTATGTTGTGACCCTAGTGTTCAGACCAAAAATCGAATATTAGCGCGTGTTTGATAAATGCACTGGTTAATTACGACCGCGTTTGCGCCGTCGTTAAGGTTGACGTCACAGCACGTTACGCGACGTCAGTAAACATGCCTTCAGTATCAACACAATATGGCGGACGTTGGTAACCGAAGTGACTACAACATTAAAAATCCGCGCTAAGAAATGGAAGGTATGCAAGTAAAAAAATCCTATATGGGTGTGAGGGGTGGATGGAAAAATCCGTCCATCGGGATCACTGTCCGGCATCACTCGGCAAGCCTCGTGATGCCGGACAGTGACCCTTGGGACGGATTTTTCCATCCACCCCTCACACCCATATAAGATTCTTATAATCCTTTGGAAGCAAAAACAACAGCACCGAACTTAAAACTTTGGAGTGCACAAGACTGGGCCAGACTACTAGTTTCTGTCAATTAGGCTTCATCAGTGACCCTCAAACTTTATCAGAATTCCTACCTGAACCAATTCCTTCAAGGTTGTTCAATGTTTCATTCAGTTTTCTTTCCAATTCATCATTACGATATCTCTCAAAATCCAGTTCTGTACTCAAGTCTAGAATATTATACTTAAGTTCTTCAGTTTCTCTCTGAAATCCACTTTTAATCAAATTAATTTTTGAATTAAGTTTCCTTAGTGTTGGATTCATTGCAAAAGTATAATTTACAACGTCTGATAGAAGAACGAACAGGCAGAATCGCACACATGCCAATCGTTTTGAATCCATTTTCGTGACAAGAGACGGTATCAAAAACGCATATCCAAGTTGCATAATGCTTTGTTTATGCCTCGGAAAATGTGTATTCCGACTTCTTTTATAATAAATAAGTGAGCCACGCCACGGCGAAAAGAGCCTTCCAGGCAGCCGACACCAGCCATTCCCAGCGCCTACACAACGTGTATTCAAACTTCGATCTATGAACATAGCTATTTGAGTATTCTTGAATGGGTCGGAAGCCGTGTTCAAACAGAAACCCCATATTCAAATCATAAAATTCACACGCCTATACAAATACAGTGTAAACTTTACCGCCTAAATACGAACGTTTCAGGATGAAAATTTGTGACATTTTTCTTATTTCTGCTCAAAATATAAATTGTGGGTACAATATCTGCTCAAAATATAGATTGTGGGTACTCATAAGAACCGCCTCATCGAGGCGGTTCTAACGAGTACCCACAATCTATATTTTGGAGCAGAAATAAGAAAAATAAGGTTTACCCCTGTTTTACTATATAAAAGTGGGGTTTAAGCGGGTCAAAATTATACAGGCGTGTTTTCGTGATGTAAAAATGGGATAGCAGTTTAGAATTTTATGACGTCAGGACGTCATGGCAGAACTGACGTCTTTGATGACAGTGTTATAATCTAGCCGCCGTGTTGGCTTTACGGTCGTATATGAAGAGTTTATATACAGGGAGTTTTGGGGGCGTTTTCGTTGGAACTGTAAGTTATGCAAGGACAACATTGCATTGCAACAACATTTGCCGGGCCCCTCGAAAGATATTTGAAAACTCGACCTTGTCGGTTTCGTGTTCAAACAACTTCCGCGAGACCCGGCAGATGTTAATTCATGAACAAGAGGACCATAATGGTCCAATATCGCTCACCTGAGTTAAGAGATTTACATGTGTGTCCCGGGGCGCGGCAATATTTTGCCCTAGTTCTATCTTCGTAGAGGTCCACTAAATGAAGCTTAATACCAAATACCAACGGTCTGGGCCTTCTGGTTTCAGACAAGAAGATTTTTAAAAGTTTATTCTATATAAGTCTATGTAAAACCAGTGGGCCTGGAGCGGGGACATTTTGGACCCCGGGCTATAATTTGAACAATCTTGGTAATTGTCCACTAGATGAAGCTGCATACCAAATATCAAAGATCATGGTCTTCTGGTTTCAGACAAGAAGATTGTTAAAGTTATATTCTTTCTTATAAGTCTATGTAAAACAAATGAGCCCCGTGGGGTGGCGTTTTGGCCCCAGGGCTATAATTTGAACAATCTTGGTAGATGTCCACTACATGAAGTTACATACCAGACAAGAAGATTTTTAAAGGATTTTCACTTAAACGAGGGGGAGTTAAATAAGTTCGTAGAACTCAGGGTTTAACTCTCAAATTGAATGATGGATTCAACATTATTTTTCAATATAATCCCATTTACTTCATTGAATTTGGCACCCCCTTCTCTTTTAAGCAGTTAATGTCTTTGAAATAAAAGTCATCTGTTTGTTCCTCAAATCAAGCTTCTGTAGCAGCCTTGAGCTCATCATCGTCCCGAAATATCGTGCCACGCAAGTGGGACTTCAAACTTCGAAACAGATAATATTCACTTGGAGCCAGGTCTGGACAGTATGGCGGGTGATTTAATTGCTCGAACTTGCTCTCACGAATAGCCGCTTGTGCAACTCTGGACTTGTACATAGGGGCATTATCATGCAAAAGAATGACAGCAGCAGCTAGCCTTTCCCTTCGTTTTTCTTGAATAGCAAGCCTTAATTGTGTAATGACATTAGCATAGTATTCTCCTGTAATTGAAGTACCAGCAGGCCTGTAATCTATTAATATAATCCCTTTGGAGTCCCAAATCACCTTGGACATTACCTTGCCGGCTGATTATTGGATACGAAATTTCTTAGGTGGGGTGAGCCAAGGCGCTTCCAGTGCATGAACTCTTTTTAAGTCTCTGGGTCCCAGTGGTGAAGCCAAGTTTCATCTCCTGTTACAAGACGAGTGTGAAAGTCTTCTGGACTGGCATTGTACACTTCCAGAAGTTCTTGACTTTACTCCACCCTTTGCTGGCGATCTTGCATGTTCAGGTGTCTGGGTACCCACCTGGCAGATACTTTTGATATGCCTAAATGTTCATGGATTATAGTGCAGACACTTTCATTAGAAATACCATATTCTGAAGCAACTTCGGCAATTTTGATTCGGCGATTGTTTAGCACAAGTCTCTGAACACGGTCGACAATATCCTGGCTGGCGACCGACCTTCTGCTGACCACTTTGCCACTGTGGAATACTTTGGGCTACTATCACCATACACATCAGCCATGTGCCGATGGATTTCTTTGGCCTTTGCACCTTCCTTAGTGAGGAGCTTTATGGCTGCTCTGAGCTCAATTTTCTGACTGTCCATTTTTGCCTATGGGTATAGGTTTTCAAACAAACAGTAAAATAAAAATGTGCATATTGAGTGATTCAACTGACAAAGGTTTACACTGCACAAAAAAAAAAAAAAAAATCTTGAATTGTATAGAAAAATATCGAGTTCTACGACCTAATTGAAATCCCCTCGCAAGTCTATGTATAAATTTTATTTTATTTTATTTTTAGCTCTGGCGGCCATCTTGTTCATTCGAGTGGAACAGTTTGAGCAATTTTGGTAAGAGTCACCCAAGGAACAGTCCTGTAAAACTATTTTAAAATCCATCCACTGGTTAAGGAGGAGAAGTCGTTTGAATGCTTTCCTATTTTTAGCTCTGGCGGCCATCTTGGTCGATCCGAGCGGAACGGTTTTAGGAATTTTGGTAGAGGGCCACCCAAGGAACATTATTTTGAAACTGGCTCAGTGGTTTAGGAGGAGATGTCATTTAAATAAAATGTTGACGACACACGACGCACGACACACGGCGGACGCCGGACACAGGCTGATCACAATAGCTCACCTTGAGCACCTTGTGCTCAGGTGAGCTGAAAACCATAGGTGATCCCCATAATCAACGCCAATATAACATCAAGACTTTGCGTCGACGTTGCTTAGCGGTCATGTACCCGCTGGATCGTTAGCTGACGTTTTCATAGACTGGGCCATCAAAGCTTTTCAAAGACAGCCAAGGCTAAACGTCAACTAACAACGCAGCGGGCACACACAAAATGTATACAACGTCGTATCAACGTCGATACAACGTCATGACGTTGCATCGACGTTGATGCGACGTTGCGTAGACGCCATGTGGTCGCTGGGTTGCTACTTAACATTTCTATAGACAATGTCCATCGTAGCGTGACACATACATTGCAGACCCTGATCAGTATCCGCGAATGCACAGGCGGAACTCAACCTATGATAACTGCCTGTGTTATGCAACCAATTTTCCCATGGCGCAACTCGTTATGTGCATTTTGAAAGTACTCTTGTTTATTATATAATTAAGAGCAGGATTTCCTTCATTTGCAAACAAAGCCCTTGTCCTGATTCCTGTTATTTGTTTGTTTGTTTGTTTATTTGTTTGTATTGAGGTTTTACGTGTCCGTCGTCACTATTTAGGTCATTTTGGAAACGTTGCTTCCGCTTTTGTGAGACTTTTACACGACATCGAGATGAAATAACATTTCAAGCCCTACCTCCTAAAGAAACCGCTAAGGTTTTAGGAACGGTCCGACTCGCGCCACTTTTCCTGGGCAGATTTGACCTTCCAAGCGGTTTACCAGTACGCAAGTTCGGTCCGTTTCAGCTCTGCGCAGAAGCACCTTACAGCCAAATATGTTTCTCCAAGCCCCGTTGGGTGGGGCTTCCGATTCCTATAAAAAATAATACATACTCCCATAAGTCCGAGAGTAGCTAACACAGTCAGACATAGAATATAAGAATCTTATATGGGTGTGAGGGATGGATGGAAAAATCCGTCCCGAGGGTCACCGTCCGGCATCACGAGGCTTGCCGAATGATGCCGGACAGTGATCCCGAGGGACGGATTTTTCTATCCGCCCCTCACACCCATATAGGATTCTTTTTGTTGCATACCTTCCATTTCTTTGCGCGGATTATTAATGCTGCAGTCACTTCGAGTACCGACGTCCGCCACATTGTGATGACACTGCAGGAATGTTTAGTGACGTCACGTAACGTGCTGTGACGTCAACCTTAACGACGACACATACGAGGTCGTAATCAACCAGTGCATTCATCAAACACGCGATTTTATTCGATTTTTGGTCGGAACACCAGGGTCAGCCAGGGTAAAATCATGGATTTCCTTGTCTAGTGTGCAAGAATGTGTAGGTAACGTCGACTCAACGTCAATACAACACAACGTTACATCGTACTTCACGCAACGTTTCAATCAAACGATTCTTCTCTTTCGTCTCCTAAATATTGTATGAAAATATGTTCGTTGAAAATTCACAGGCGTAACGCACTTTATTAACCCTTCTCTTGCTGAATATTCAGTTTAGCCAAACCCATTTCTGACTTTGAACCAATCAGATTACTTGTTGTAATGTATTCCTACAAATTCATAAATTGAATGTCAAACGGGGTAGATCCTGATCAGATGGCTTCTTCAGAGGCCATCTGATCTGGATCTACACTGTTTACAAAGAAAAGGGCAGTCGTGAGCAGGATAAGAGTTAAGCTTTTGCGTAACGCACAATATCTATTGCAAAGAGAATTTTTTAAAGAAAAAAAAACAACAACAACTTTTTTTATCATTTGACGTCGCGTGTGAGAATGCAATAACGCCATGTAATAAATTCGACAATCCACTGGTGGATTAAATATGCAAATAAGTTAGATACGCCCCGTAACGTAAAATGTACGCCGTCCTTAACGACCTCGCGTTTACTAATGTCGGAATAATGACATTTTTGTGACAAAAAAAAAAAATCGTGGTTAAAATGCGTTTTAAATTACATAAGATAAATAGAATATTGCATTCGTGCTTAGTATTATTAAATTTATTAAACCCGTTGAGGAAAGGGAATAAAATGCTCGGCGAAGCCTCGCATTTTAATTCTGTTCCTCAATCTTTTAATACATGCACTAATGCATGTGTACATGAACACTCTTGAAAGATCCTCTATTTCCATCACATATTAAAGGGGCTGCTCTTGACGGAAAGACTTTAGTCATCTTGGGTCCAAATTTTGTCCTTGAAGATTGCTAGTCCATCTAGTCTAATTGTAAATCATAGCACTGACAAAACTGGTGGGTCGATTATCCCTGAGTGTAGGCCGGAAAACAGATGTTCTGAACGAGGCCTGTTTCGTTTGACCAATAAATTCCTGTACTGTAAACAAACAGTGTAGATCCTGATCAGACGCCGCGTTCTGTGGCGTCTGATCTGGGTCTAGACTGTTTGTCAGACCCACACACACTTCCAGTCCAGAACAACTCTCTTGAGCAATCCTCTGCCCTCACTTCAACAAGAATATCGAAGCCATCACGAGAACACGCCTATATTATTTTGACCCCCTTGAACCCCACTTTTATAAAGTAAAACTGGGGTTCACAAGGGTAAACCATATTTTTCGTATTTCTGCTCTAAAATAAAGATTGTGGGTACTCGTTTGAACCGCCTCGATGAGGCGGTTCTAACGAGCACCCACAAACGATATTTTGAGCAGAAATAAGAAAAATATGGTTTACCCTTGTGAACTTAACTTAAAATGTTCTTCTTTTTTGGGCGGTAAAGTTTGCAATGTATTTGTATAGGCGTGTTTTCGTAATGTATTTTCTATAGTTAACTATTATTCAGAATTTCAAAAACAAACTGTGATATTCACGTTTGAGCATTTAAGAACTCATTATGCTCTGTAACTTTGGGTCGATTGACAAACAATAACAAGCAATCTATCCAAAATGATTTTTTAAACTAAGTTTTTCTTGAGTAAAATTTTTATTTCGGCTACGTTATTAGCGCTTGCTGTAAGTTTCAGAATGTGAAAGCTTGAGTTTGTTTTTAAAATTGATAAAAAACCTATGGTTTGGCGAGGTGATGTGGCTGTGTTGCAGGAGTCCCAACAGTTTTACGGTTGGGCCAGGTCTGTTGTCCTTGCAGAAGGAGTCTCTAACGCTGTTACAGTTGTGCAAAGCCTATTGTCCTTGCATAAGGGGACTCCAACATTTTTTATAGCTGAACAAAGTATGTTATCCTTGCGAAAGGACACTTTAACAGTTTTCCCTATGGTGTCTCTGATGAGAGGTGGGGTTAATTGTATTGATTCCTGATCATAGCCTTCACTTCTATTTTACAGTTGGGCAAATCTGTTCTAGAAAGGGTTATCCTTTGTAAGCAAGCAAGAAATACACCACAGAACTGGAAAATATGGAGTGTACATGTTTTCTGGGCCAGACTAGCTAGTTTCGGCCATAAAGGCCTCATCAGTGACCCTTAAATATTTGCAAAATTCCACAATGGAATCAATGATCCCAAAGGACAAGAAAATATAAACTGCACTATGATGTAGGGCAGGGAGACTTTTTACGGCCGCCACACAAAGCCTAGTTTCTTTTCAGAAAGAGTATCAAAAAGTTTTATATTTGTATAAGGTCTATTGTTTCAGCAGAAGAAATCTCTCACAGTTTTATACAAATTGGCAGCACTTGTTGTTCTTCCAGAAAAAAAGCCTCCAACAATTACACAGTTGGACAAAGCCTTTCTGTCCTCGGAGACGGGTTTCCAACATTTCACAACTGGGCAATGCCTGTTGTCCTTACAGAAAGACACTCCAACAATTTTACAATTTGAGCTAGCGCAAGACATGTGCGCCCAAGAAGACTCAGATCAGCCTGCGCATTCGCGCAGTCTGATCAGAGTCTTCGTTGTGCGCTCCAAGGTACCTAAGGGCCCAATGCTCCTTCATGCAGCAAGAGAAGTCTCTGGTTAGACTATATGGTTGCGCAGACTGATCTGAGTCGTCGATGGGCGAACATGTCTTATTGTAGGTTTTGTCGTGCGCTGGCTCATTTTATTTGGCATACGTTCCTTGCAGAAGAAGTCTTCAGCAGTTTCTTGTTTGGGCGAAGATTTGCTGTCCTTGCAGAGTGATTCTCGAACAGTTTTTCTTTTCAAAGTACAGTTAGGTTAAGCAAATGTGTCTTTGAAGAAGGATTCTCGAAAGGTTTTAAGGTTGGGCGAAGACCTTTTGTCCTTGCAGAAGAACTCTCGAACAGTTTTACAGTTGGGTTAAGCAAATGTTTATTTGAAGAAGGATTCTCCAAAGGTTATGAGGCTGGGCGAAGGCCTTTTGTCCTTGCAGAAGAACTCTCGAACAGTTTTACAGTTGGGTTAAGCAAATGTTTATTTGAAGAAGGATTCTCCAAAGGTTATGAGGCTGGGCGAAGGCCTTTTGTCCTTGTAGAAGGAGTCTCTAACACTGTTATAGATTGGCAAAGCCTGTTGTCCTTGTAGAAGGAGTCTCTAACACTGTTATAGATTGGCAAAGCCTGTTGTCCTTGCAGAAGGAGTATCTACCAGGGTCATAGATTGGCAAACTGTTGTCCTAGATGAGCAAAGCTTCTGGTTCTTGCAGAAGGAGTCTCTTACAGTGTTACAGACGGGGAAAGCCTGTTGGCCTTGCAGAAGGAGTCGCTAACATTGTTATAGATCGGCAAAACCTGTTGTCCTTGCTGAAGGAGACTCTAACAGTGTTATAGATGGGCAACGCCTGTTGTCCTTGCAGAAGGAGTGTCTAACATTGTTATAGATGGGCAAAGCCTGTTGTCCTTGCAGAAGGAGTCTCTAACATTGTTATAGATGGGCAAAGCCTGTTGTCCTTGTAGAAGGGGTCTTTAATAGTGTTATAGATGGGCAAAGCCTGTTGTCCTTGCAGAAGGAGCCTCTAACAGTGTTATAGATGGGCAAAGTAGAAGTAAAACAAAGATCAGGAATCGATACAATTAACTTACTCCACCCATCAAAGACACCAAAGGGAAAGAAATACAAACATTAAGCGACCAGACCATAATGGAAACCTAAACAAAGGAAGGCCATAAGGACAGTTACTTTCCCACAAAATGGCCATATGGCCATCCAAAATTAAAAGACACAAGTAATACACACAGTAAGTAACAAACAACAACATAAATAAATCGCCACAGAAGAACCGCCTTGGAACGGTCAGTGGAAAGATTTCCACTGAGGGGCTTAAATCGATTTTACGCGGCCACAATCCTCGCCCTTACTTCCGTCGCGATTTAGACAAATAAATTGTTCAGTCTGTTTTCCTTGCAGAAGGAGTCTCTAACAGTGTAACAGATGGGCAAAGCCTGTTTTCCATGCAAAAGGAGTCTCTAACAGTGTTATAGACGGGCAACGCCTGTTGTCCTTGCAGAAGGAGTCTCTAACAGTGTTATACGTGGGTAAAGTAGAAGTAAAACAAAGATCAGGAATTGATACAATTAACTAACTCCACCCATAAAAGACACCAAAGGGAAAGAAATACAAACATTAAGCGACCAGACCATAATGGAAACCCAAACAAAGGAAGGCCATAAGGACAGTTACTTTCCCACAAAATGGCCATATGGCCATCCAAAACCAAAAGACACAAGTGATACACACAGTAAGTAACAAACAACAACATAAATAAATCGCCACAGAAGAGCCGCCTTGGAACGGTCAGTGGAAGATTTCCACTGGGGGGCTTAAATCGATTAAAGCCTGTTTTCCATGCATATTGAGTTTCTAACAGTGCTATAAGTGGGCAAAGCCTTTTGACCTTGGATAAAGAGTCTCTTACAGTGTTTTTGATAAGCAAAGTCTGTTGGCCGTGCAGTAGGAGCCATGAGGCTAGGCGAAGGCCTTACGTCCTTGTAGAAGGAGTATCTAACAATGCTATAAATGGACAAAGCCTGTTGTCCTTGCAGAAGGAGTATCTAACAGGGTCATAGATTGGCAAACTGTTGTCCTAGATGGGCAAAGCTTCTGGTTCTTGCAGAAGGAGTCTCTTACAGTGTTACAGATGGGAAAAGCCTGTTGGCCTTGCAGAAGGAGTCTCTAACATTGTTATAGATCGGCAAAACCTGTTGTTCCTGCTGAAGGAGACTCTAACAGTGTTATAGATGGGCAACGCCTGTTGTCCTTGCAGAAGGAGTGTCTAACATTGTTATAGATGGGCAAAGCCTGTTGTCCTTGCAGAAGGAGTGTCTAACATTGTTATAGATGGGCAAAGGCTGTTGTCCTTGCAGAAGGAGTCTCTAACATTGTTACAGATGGGAAAAGCCTGTTGTCCTTGCAGAAGGAGTCTCTAACATTGTTATAGATGGGCAAAGCCTGTTGTCCTTGCAGAAGGAGTCTCTAACATTGTTACAGATGGGAAAAGCCTGTTGGCCTTGCAGAAGGAGTCTCTAACATTGTTATAGATCGGCAAAACCTGTTGTTCCTGCTGAAGGAGACTCTAACAGTGTTATAGATGGGCAACGCCTGTTGTCCTTGCAGAAGGAGTCTCTAACATTGTTATACATTGACAAAGCCTGTTGTCCATACAGTAGGAGTCTATAACAGTGTTAAAGATGGGCAAAGCATGTTGTCCTTGCAGATTGAGTCTCTAACACTGCTATAAGTGGGCAAAGCCTTTTGGCCTTGCAGAAGGAGTCTCTAACAGTGTTATAGATAAGCAAAGCCTGTTGGCCGTACAGTAGGAGTCTCTAACAGTGTAATAGATGGGCAAAGCCTGTTGTCCATGCTGTAGGAGTCTCTAACCGTGTAATAGATGGGCAAAGTAGAAGTGGAGGCAATGATCAGGAATCGATACAATTAACCCACAGCTTCAATCAGAGACACCAAAGGGAAAGAAACACAAACATGAAACAACAGGCCCTAATGGAAACATCAACAGCGGAAAGCCAAAAGGACAGTTACTTTCCCACAAAATGGCCAATAAGCATTCCAAAATTAAATAATATAAGCGACACAAACACCCAAAGACAAACCATAACAAAAATAAACCGCGACAGAAGAACCGCCTTGGAACGGTCAGCGGAAACGAATTCCACTGGGGGCTTAAGTCGATTTTACGTGGCCACAATCCTCGCCCTTACTTCCGTCGCGATTTAGACAAATAATTTGTTCAGTCAGCATGAAGGCCTCCTAACTCATCAGTGCAACATCTCCGTGAACACAAAAAAAAATCAAACAATCACAGAGATGAAACAACGGTGAGGACTCGACAGCAAGAAACCACTGAAATACCGGAGCAAAAGAAAAACAGCAGTTAGACTCTGATGGGCCCAACCAGAGACAGAGTATCAGGCACAAACCAACGTTATTGAATTAGATCGCTCTAATTCTCAGTAAGCCTTAACGTTGGAACCGTAATAGAATCTGAGGCCTGACCCACCGACGTGCAATTAAACAGGGAAGCCTGTTGTCCTTGCAGATTGAGTCTCTAACAGTGCTATAGATGGGCAAAGCCTTTTGGCCTTGCAGAAGGAGACTCTAACAGTGTTATAGATAAGCAAAGCCTGTTTGCCGTGCAGAAGGAGTCTCTAACCGTGTTATACATGGACAAAGCCTGTTCACCTTTCCAAAGGAGTCTCTAACAGTGTTATAGATTGGCAAAGCCTGTTCACCTTTCCAAAGGAGTCTCTAACAGTGTTATAGATGGGCAAAGCCTTTTGGCCGTGCAGAAGGAGTCTCTAACAGCGCTATAGATGGGCAAAGCCTGTTGTCCTTGCAGAAGGAGTCTCTAATAGTGTTATAGATGGGCAAAGCCTGTTAAAGCCTGTTGTCCTTGCAGAAGGAGTCTCTAATAGTGTTATAGATAGGTCAAGTAGAAGTAAAACAAAGATCAGGAATCGATACAATTAACTTATTCCACCCATCAAAGACACAAAAGGGAAAGAAACACAAACATGTAGCGACCAGGCCATAATGGAAACCTAAACAA
Source organism: Lucinisca nassula (assembly GCA_963580285.1). NCBI lineage: Eukaryota > Metazoa > Mollusca > Bivalvia > Lucinida > Lucinidae > Lucinisca > Lucinisca nassula. The sequence goes on along the minus strand of OY757017.1, from coordinate 3,627,976 downwards.
AGGAAGCCTGTATAGATTGGCAAAGCCTATTGTCCTTGCAGAAGGATTCTCTAACAGTCTTATAGATGGGCAAAGCCTGTTGGCCTCGCAGAAAGAGTCTTTAACAGTGTTACAGATGGACAAAGACTCTTGTCCTTCTAGAAGGAGTCTCTAATAGTGTATAGTTTGGCAAAATAGAAGTGATGGCAATGATCAGGAATGGATACAATTAACCCACAACTCACATCAGAGGCACCAAAGGGAAAGAAACACAAACAGTAAACAACTAGACCCTAATGGCAACACCAATAGTGGAAAGCGAAAAAGACAGTTCTCACAATATGGCCATTTGGCTATCTAAAAGTAAAAAAAAAGCGATACACATACTCAAAGACAAACAATAACAAAAAACGGTCAGTTAAACGAAATCCACTTGTGTGTGTGTGTGTGTGGATGTGGGGGGGGGGGGGGGGGGTGCAAAATAGCAGCGAAGGCAATGATCAAGAATCGATACAATTAACTGACGGCTCTCATCAGAGACACCAAGGGAAAGAAACACAAACATGAAATAACTAGACCCTAATGGAAACATCACTAGCGGAAAGCCAAAAGGAGAGATACTTTCCCACAAAATGGTCAATTGGCTATCCAAAGCAAAGCAAAATAATATTAGAGATACACATACTCAAAGACAAGCCATAACAAAAATAAACCACGACAGAAGAACCGCCTGGGAACGGTCAGTGAAACGAATTCCACTGGTGGGGGGGGGGGGGGCTTAAATCGTTTTTACGTGGCCACGATCCTCGCCCTTATTTCCGTCGCGATTTAGACAAATTATTTGTTCAGTCCGCATGAAAACTTCCTAACTCATCAGTGCAACATCTCTGCGAACATAAAAATCAAACAACCACAGAGATGAAACAACGGTGGGGACTCGACAGCAAGAAACCACTGGAATGCTGGAGCAAAAGAAGACCAACAATTAAAAAACGATGGTCCCGACAGGAGACAGAGCATCAGGCACAAACCAACATTACCTAAAATTAGACACTCTCTAATTCTCAGTAAGCCTTTACGCTGGAACCGTCATAGAATCTGAGACCTGACCCACCGGCGTGCGATTAAAGAGGGAAGCAAAGTTGTCAACCGTGATTAGGTTAACTACCATGTATGCAGTCTGTCGTATAACATTTATGTTGTACCCTATCTTTTTATATCGAAGAATGATTTTAAGAAATTGGGAGCTGCAGTCATTGCATTTATATATTTTTTTGAATTTATATACTAAGTCACCATAAAATTTGGGTTCCGATAGACCTTGTTTCAGAAGAGATTTAAGTCCAACATTGAATTTTGAAATTAAATCGGAATGACGTCTATAAAATTTTGAAAAGGCTTTGCGTAGTTTATGATACCGATAACCCTGATTAAGAAGTTTAGCAGTTAACAATTTATTACGAGTGTTGCAGTCAGTTACATGACTAGACACTCTGGCAAATCGAATTAATTGCAAAATATAACCGCCATAGGATGGCGCACGAGGAACATCCCCATCCAAGAAAGGAAAATTTACAATCTCAAAATCAAAATCGTCGCGTTTATCATAAATCTTGCAATAAACAAACCCATCCACAATTGATAGGTGTTTTGACTGATCAAACCATCGAAATAGGTATTGTCAATATTTAATAAATCACCCAAATATCTAGAAGTCGATCTAAAGGCTTCAATGATTTCAGATTGGTTTTCAACGGAAAGGGACATCTTGAAGTCTATTTCATAACAAAACAAGAACAAAACAGCCACAAGGGTGCGCAATTTGTACCCATCGTAATACCCAAAAATTATCTAAAAATTTTACTCTTCAGAAGTGAAAAAAAGCATTTCTTACATTACATACAAGATAGAGGGAGTCTTGCCAATGAAATGTCAATTCAATTAAATCATTAAGTTTTCTTTTATAAGATTATGAGGAAGTGTAGTGTAAAGGGAAAAATCATAAGTAGACAGACTTGAAGCACGAAAATGTCTGGATTTCAATTTATTTAAAACCTCATTAGAATTTTTTATAGACCAAAACAGATTTCTCCCTGGTCCTTCAACGACTTTGTCGCATGTTTTTTAGATGGCAGTAAAACATGAAGTTAATAATTTGGAGAGTTTAGTGGTGGTACAAGAGCTTGAAGTTGCATTAAACCGTGCTTTGTGTGGTCTTTTATGACGTTTAGGTAACCAATATAACATAGGAAGCTTGTCTTGGCCTTCTGTAACACATTCAGCAAACGTGGTGGCTGAATGACAAATGTGGTCATCGATTAAAGCCCTCTCTACAGCCAAAGGCTGCAGTTCATAGGCATGTGGCCATTGTAGAAGGAGTTTCCAACAGTTTTATAGTTTGACAAGGCCGGTTTCCTTGTAGAAACGAGTCTCCATCAATTTTATTTTTAGCCGCCCCCGCCCATTGGGCTGGAAGAAATAGATTGGCTGCATGATGCTTTCACGCAGAGCTGAAACAGTCCGCACATGAGTACTGATCGATTGTGCGACCCCTGGTTTACAAGGCGGGTAGCATAACCGCTACACCACGGAGGCTTCTAACGGGGACGTTAAACCTCAAATCAAACAAATCAAACAAAATCCATCAATTTTACATTTTGGCAAGTCCTGCTGTTTTTTTTTCAGAGGGAGTCTCCAACAATTTTACACTTAAGCTAGGCCTGTTGTCTTATCAGAAGGGGTCTCAAGCAATTATTCAGTTGGGCTAAGGCCTGTTGTTCTTGCACAAGGAGTCTCTCTTTTATCGCCTTTAATATCTCTTTGGATACTGTGGGGCGCCGTTTTACTATTTAATCCGTATTTATGGATATCCATAATTCGATTTATGGATATCCATAATTCGATTTATGGATATCCATAATTCGATTTATGGATATCCATAATTCAGCCGAATAACGGATATCCATAATTCGATTTATGGATATCAATAAATCGAATAATGGATATCCATTATTCCATTTATGGATATCGAATTATGAATATCCATAAATAATTATGGGTATCCATAAATAATATTCGATATCCGTAATTTGAATTATGGGTATCCATAAATAATTATGGATATCTATAAATAAGGAATAAATAGTAAAACGGCGCCCCATAGGATTCGACATAAAAAGGCCCATAAGGGTTAACGTTTGATTAAACTCCGATACCTAGATATTTACGAGTTTATATAATTTCAAAAACATAGCACAATAGGTCTTATGGCCGTTGAGCAAATAAATAAATTGAAAACAAATTCACACTTGATGAATGGATGGAAAGATATTTTTTACATAACATTAAAGTTTTAAGCACATGAAATAACGCCACACGTCATGCGGAACATGACAGAAAAATATGCTGCTTAAAGACAAAAACATTAGATATTTCTGCCCACGGAGGACCACTTGAAAATGCACATTACAAAAACACGCCTATTCATATACATTGTACATTTTATTGGCGAAAAGAAAAACGAAAATTTTCAGATGAAAAATTGTGACAAGATTGTAGAGGCCTATATGCATTGGACTATAAGAATCTTATATTGGTGTGAGGGGTAGATTGAAAAATCCGTCCCGAGGGACACTGCCCGGCATCACGAGGCTTACCGAGTGATGCCGAACAGTGATCCCGAGGGACGGATTTTTCTATCCACCCCTCACACCCATATTGGATTCTTTTTCTTGCATACCTTCCATGCGAATTTTTAATGCTGCTGTCACTTCGGTTACCGATGTCCGCCATTTTGTGATGACACAACAGGAATGTTTAGTGACGTCACGCATAACGCCGCCCCACATGAGGTTGTAATCAACCACTGCATTTAGCAAACACGCGATTATATTCGATTTAGGGTCGGAACATCAGGGTCAGAACATAAATTTCTAACCCAGAGTAAAATCACGGATTTCCTTGTCTGGTGTGCAAGAAGGTCTGACCCACACCACTTTGCCTGGGCTGATTTTTCAAAGGATTACCCCTTTTTCAGAACATTTGACTTCACCACAGCTGGTGTTAAGGGAATGTGTGGCGGCCGTAAAAAGTCTCCCTGCCCTTCAGAAATAAGAAAGATAAGGTTTACCCCTGAAAACCCCTGTAAATAAGAAAAATAAGGTTTACCCCTGTAAACCCCACTTTTTCTATATAACGGGGTGGGGGGGGGGGTGTTTAGGGGGTCAAAATTATATATTGCAAATTCAGAACATTTGATTTCACCAGAGCTGGTATTAAGGGAATGTGTGGCGGCCGTTAAAAGTCTCCCTGTCCTTCAGAAATTAGAAAAATAAGGTTTACCCCTGTAAATAAGAAAAATAAGATTTCCCCCTGTAAACCCAGTTTTTCTATATAACGGGAGTGTGTGTGTGTGTGGGGGGGGGGGGGGGGGGGGGGGAGGGGTCAAAATTACATGTATATAGGCGTGTTTTCTTGATGCATTATATACATGTAAAGACAGGCAAGGTAAAAATAGAGAATACCAGGTGAGTGTCTTTTGATATCAGAATATAAGAATCTTAAATGGGTGTGAGGGGTGGATGGAAAATTCTGTCCGGCATCACGAGGCTTGCCGAGTGATGTCGGACAGTGATCCCGAGGGACGGATTTTTCTATCCACCCCTCACACCCATATACGATTCTTTTTCTTGCATACCTTCCAGTTCTTAGCACGGATTTTAATGCTGCAGTCACTTCGGTTCCCGACGTCCGCCATATTGTGCTGACACTACAGGAATGTTTAGTGACGCGGAACGTGCTATGACGTCAACCTTAACGACGGCGCATATGAGGTCGTATTCAACCAGTGCATTTATCAAACATGCGAGAATATTCGATTTTGGGTAAGAACACCAGGGTTAGAACAGAATTTCTTTCCCAAGCTAAAACTATGGATTTCCTTGTCTGGTGTGCAAGAAAAGTCTTGTAAACTCCACAGTTTTCAGTTCTGTGTCGTCGTTCTTGCTTCCAAAGTATTACCCCTTTTTCCGAACATTTAATTAGTCCTTCTAAGCGGTTTACCAGTACTCGTGTGGTCAGTTTCAGGTCTGCTTGGAAGCATCGTGCATCCCAATCTATATCTTCAACTCCCTATAGGCGGGAGCAATGTCCTGAGATAGCATATTTTATCAGGTCAACGTGCTTCAATGCAATTAATACAGGGGGTAATTGATAAATGCATATTACTATTACTACAGAATCAAAGCACTGGGAGCACTGATGGGCAGGCTGGGAAATGGTAACGAAACGAAACTTAGATTGTTTTGTTTAATCCTTGAATTCATTTACTGTAATCAAACAGTGTAGACCCTGATCAGACGCCGCGTTTTGCGGCGTCTCATCTTGATCAACACTGTTTGCCAATGACACGAGCCCTGCCCTCCGCCCGCTGGGACTTGGATATATAGATCGGGCTGCATGATGCTTCCACGCAGAGCTGAAACCGACCGCACATGAGTACTGGTAAACTGCTTAGAAGGCCTAAGCCTGCCCAGGCAGAGTGGTACGAGTCGAACCGTTCACGCATATAAACCATATTGGTTTCATTTGGCTCAAGGGCTTGAGGTGTCATTTCATCTCAATGTTGGGTAAAAGTCCCACAAAATTGGAAGCAACGTCTCCAAAATGACCCATACTGTGTTGACGCGGACGTTAAACGTCAAATTAAACAAAATCAAACTACATTGCTAATGACGAAAAATGTCCATGTTCAGAAATATTTTTCTTATCATACGGAATAAGTGAAAATGACAGTTATATTATTCTTTTTAATAATAATAATAATAATAATAATAATAATAATATTAATAATAATATAATAATAATGATAATGATAATAATAATAATGATAATGTCGGATTATAACTCACGCATTACAAGCCTATAAAAATACATTGTAAACTTTACCGCCGAAAAAACGAAAATTATAAGATGGAAAATTGTGAATTTTTTCTTATTTCTGCTCAAAATAGAGATTGTGGGTACTCGTAAGAACCGCCTCAATATTGCGGTTCTAACGAGTACCCACTGTGACAATCTATACTTTAGAGCAGAAATAAGAAAAATAAGGTATACCCCTGTAAACCCCAGTTTTACTATATAAAAGTGGGGTGAAAATTATATAGGTGTGTTTTCGTGATGGATACAATTTTGGTATCCTTGTGCTATATTGCATGTTACATCACGTATTGGGTACTTTATGTTTATGAATTGTTTTCGTAAACGACACGAAAAAGGTGATGTCGAGTTGTGTCGTCGGAAATGTAAATGGTGCCTGATGCTCTGTCTCTGGTTGGGCCCATCGGAGTCTAACTGTTGGTTTTCTTTTGCTCCAGCATTCCAGTGGTTTCTTGCTGTCGAGTCCTCACCGTTGTCTCACCTCTGTGGTTCTTTGATTTTTTATGTTCACGGAGATGTTGCACTGATGAGTTAGGAGGCCTTCATGCGGACTGAACAAATTATTTGTCTAAATCGCGACGGAAGTAAGGGCGAGGATTGTGCCACGTACACTCGATTTAAGCCCCCCCCCCCCCCCCCCCCCCCCCCCAGTGGAAACTGTGGCGGTTTATTTATGTTGTTGTTTGTTACTTACTGTGTGTATCACTTGTGTCTTTTTGTTTGGCCATTTTGTGGGAAAGTAACTGTCCTTATGGCCTTCCTTTGTTTAGGTTTCCATTATGGTCTGGTCGCTTAATATTTGTGTTTCTTTCCCTTTGGTGTCTTTGATGGGTGGAGTAAGTTAATTGTATCGATTCCTGATCTTTGTTTTACTTCTACCTAACATTTATTCACCAGTTCGGGGTTAATTTAAACAGACAATACGCGGACAATAGCAGGCCAGTAGCTTCTCTGTTGTTAGTATCTTTGGGTCGATTAATAACAACATTCCGTTTAGGAAGGTGAATTTGGTGTGATTTTCGTTTTTCGTTTTTCGATATTCATTTTCAGGTGAAGTTGGTGTGATTTTCGTTTTTCGTTTTTCGATATTCATTTTCAGGTGAAGTTGGTTTGATTTTCGTTTTTCGTTTTTCGATATTCATTTTCAGGTGAAGTTGGTTTGATTTTCGTTTTTCGTTTTTCGATATTCGAATTGAGGCCGAATATCGTATTTTGACATTCAAAATCCTAGTTTGAGATTCGATTTGGCGATGAATATCGTATTTTGACATTCAAAATCCTAGTTTGACATTCGATTTGGCGAAGAAAATCGAATTTTGACATTCAAAATCCTAGTTTGACATTCGATTTGGCGCTGAATATCGTATTTTGACATTCAAAATCCTAGTTTGACATTCGATTTGGCGATGAATATCGTATTTTGACAATCAAAATCCTAGTTTGACATTCGATTTGGCGAAGAAAATCGTAGTTTGACATTAAAAATCCTAGTTTGACATTCGATTTGGCGAAGACAATCGTAGTTTGACATTCAAAATCCTAGTTTGACATTCGATTTGGCGCTGAATATCGTAGTTTGACATTCAAAATCCTAGTTTGACATTCGATTTGGCGAAGAAAATCGTATTTTGACATTCAAAATCCTAGTTTGACATTCGATTTGGCGAAGAAAATCGTAGTTTGACATTCAAAATCCTAGTTTGACATTCGATTTGGCGAAGAAAATCGTATTTTGACATTCAAAATCCTAGTTTGACATTCGATTTGGCGAAGAAAATCGTAGTTTGACATTCAAAATCCTAGTTTGACATTCGATTTGGCGAAGAAAATCGTAGTTTGACATTCAAAATCCTAGTTTGACATTCGATTTGGCGAAGAAAATCGTAGTTTGACATTCAAAATCCTAGTTTGACATTCGATTTGGCGAAGAAAATCGTAGTTTGACATTCAAAATCCTAGTTTGACATTCGATTTGTCGAAGAAAATCGTAGTTTGACATTCAAAATCCTAGTTTGACATTCGATTTGGCGCTGAATATCGTAGTTTGACATTCAAAATCCTAGTTTGACATTCGATTTGGCGAAGAAAATCGTAGTTTGACATTCAAAATCCTAGTTTGACATTCGATTTGGCGAAGAAAATCGTATTTTGACATTCAAAATCCTAGTTTAACATTCGATTTGGCGAAGAAAATCGTAGTTTGACATTCAAAATCCTAGTTTGACATTCGATTTGGCGAAGAAAATCGTAGTTTGACATTCAAAATCCTAGTTTGACATTCGATTTGGCGAAGAAAATCGTAGTTTGACATTCAAAATCCTAGTTTGACATTCGATTTGGCGAAGAAAATCGTATTTTGACATTCAAAATCCTAGTTTGACATTCAATTTGGCGAAGAAAATCGTATTTTGACATTCAAAATCCTAGTTTGACATTCGATTTGGCGAAGAAAATCGTATTTTGACATTCAAAATCCTAGTTTGACATTCGATTTGGCGAAGAAAATCGTAGTTTGACATTCAAAATCCTAGTTTGACATTCGATTTGGCGAAGAAAATCGTAGTTTGACATTCAAAATCCTAGTTTGACATTCGATTTGGCGAAGAAAATCGTATTTTGACATTCAAAATCCTAGTTTGACATTCGATTTGGCGAAGAATATCGTATTTTGACATTCAAAATCCTAGTTTGACATTCGATTTGGCGAAGAAAATCGTATTTTGACATTCAAAATCCTAGTTTGACATTCGATTTGGCGAAGAAAATCGTAGTTTGACATTCAAAATCCTAGTTTGACATTCGATTTGGCGAAGAAAATCGTAGTTTGACATTCAAAATCCTAGTTTGACATTCGATTTGGCGAAGAAAATCGTAGTTTGACATTCAAAATCCTAGTTTGACATTCGATTTGGCGAAGAAAATCGTAGTTTGACATTCAAAATCCTAGTTTGACATTCGATTTGGCGAAGAAAATCGTATTTTGACATTCAAAATCCTAGTTTGACATTCGATTTGGCGAAGAAAATCGTAGTTTGACATTCAAAATCCTAGTTTGACATTCGATTTGGCGCTGAAAATCGTAGTTTGACATTCAAAATCCTAGTTTGACATTCGATTTGGCGCTGAATATCGTAGTTTGACATTCAAAATCCTAGTTTGACATTCGATTTGGCGCTGAATATCGTAGTTTGACATTCAAAATCCTAGTTTGACATTCGATTTGGCGAAGAAAATCGTAGTTTGACATTCAAAATCCTAGTTTGACATTCGATTTGGCGAAGAAAATCGTAGTTTGACATTCAAAATCCTAGTTTGACATTCGATTTGGCGAAGAAAATCGTAGTTTGACATTCAAAATCCTAGTTTGACATTCGATTTGGCGAAGAATATCGTAGTTTGACATTCAAAATCCTAGTTTGACATTCGATTTGGCGAAGAATATCGTAGTTTGACATTCAAAATCCTAGTTTGACATTCGATTTGGCGAAGAAAATCGTAGTTTGACATTCAAAATCCTAGTTTGACATTCGATTTGGCGAAGAAAATCGTAGTTTGACATTCAAAATCCTAGTTTGACATTCGATTTGGCGAAGAAAATCGTAGTTTGACATTCAAAATCCTAGTTTGACATTCGATTTGGCGAAGAAAATCGTAGTTTGACATTCAAAATCCTAGTTTGACATTCGATTTGGCGCTGAATATCGTAGTTTGACATTCAAAATCCTAGTTTGACAATCGATTTGGCGAAGAAAATCGTAGTTTGACATTCAAAATCCTAGTTTGACATTCGATTTGGCGAAGAAAATCGTAGTTTGACATTCAAAATCCTAGTTTGACATTCGATTTGGCGACGAAAATCGTAGTTTGACATTCAAAATCCTAGTTTGACATTCGATTTGGCGAAGAAAATCGTAGTTTGACATTCAAAATCCTAGTTTGACATTCGATTTGGCGAAGAAAATCGTAGTTTGACATTCAAAATCCTAGTTTGACATTCGATTTGGCGAAGAATATCGTATTTTGACATTCAAAATCCTAGTTTGACATTCGATTTGGCGAAGAAAATCGTATTTTGACATTCAAAATCCTAGTTTGACATTCGATTTGGCGAAGAAAATCGTAGTTTGACATTCAAAATCCTAGTTTGACATTCGATTTGGCGCTGAATATCGTATTTTGACATTCAAAATCCTAGTTTGACATTCGATTTGGCGAAGAAAATCGTAGTTTGACATTCAAAATCCTAGTTTGACATTCGATTTGGCGCTGAATATCGTATTTTGACATTCAAAATCCTAGTTTGACATTCGATTTGGCGAAGAAAATCGTATTTTGACATTCAAAATCTTAGTTTGACATTCGATTTGGCGAAGAAAATCGTAGTTTGACATTCAAAATCGTAGTTTGACATTCGATTTGGCGAAGAAAATCGTAGTTTGACATTCAAAATCCTAGTTTGACATTCGATTTGGCGAAGAAAATCGTATTTTGACATTCAAAATCCTAGTTTGACATTCGAGTTGGCGAAGAAAATCGTAGTTTAACATTCAAAATCCTAGTTTGACATTCGATTTGGCGAAGAAAAACGTAGTTTGACATTCAAAATCCTAGTTTGACATTCGATTTGGCGAAGAAAATCGTAGTTTGACATTCAAAATCCTAGTTTGACATTCGATTTGGCGAAGAAAATCGTAGTTTGACATTCAAAATCCTAGTTTGACATTCGATTTGGCGAAGAAAATCGTATTTTGACATTCAAAATCCTAGTTTGACATTCGATTTGGCGAAGAAAATCGTATTTTGACATTCAAAATCCTAGTTTGACATTCGATTTGGCGAAGAAAATCGTATTTTGACATTCAAAATCCTAGTTTGACATTCGATTTGGCGAAGAAAATCGTAGTTTGACATTCAAAATCCTAGTTTGACATTCAATTTGGCGAAGAAAATCGTAGTTTGACATTCAAAATCCTAGTTTGACATTCGATTTGGCGAAGAAAATCGTATTTTGACATTCAAAATCCTAGTTTGACATTCGATTTGGCGAAGAAAATCGTATTTTGACATTCAAAATCCTAGTTTGACATTCGATTTGGCGAAGAAAATCGTATTTTGACATTCAAAATCCTAGTTTGACATTCGATTTGGCGAAGAAAATCGTAGTTTGACATTCAAAATCCTAGTTTGACATTCGATTTGGCGCTGAATATCGTATTTTGACATTCAAAATCCTAGTTTGACTTTCGATTTTGCGAAGAAAATCGTATTTTGACATTCAAAATCCTATTTTGACATTCGATTTTGGGCTGAATATCGTATTTTTTAGAACCGCCTTATCGCGGCTTTTGTAATAGTACCCACGCAATTTATTTTAAGTAGAAATGAGAAAAATAAGCTTAACCCCCTTTAAATATGTTCTTTAAAAGGGTTATCCTTCAGAAAAGAGAAACATAACGCGCCTATTCAAAAAATGCGCAGGCTGATTTGAGTCTTCACTGGTCGCTCAAGCCTTACGCCTTACTGTAGATTTTGTCGTGTGCTGGGTCAGGTATTAAAAAATCTAAGCACTAAAAATGAAAAGTTTTGGTAAAAAAAAAAAAATGTTCTGATAATTTCCATACTTATTCCTGATAAAAGACTGAGTGTAGGGCGATTCTAATGAATACCCACAAGCCCAAATCAGATTAAATACATTACGAAAACACGCCTATACAAATGTATTGAGAATCGTACCACCAAAATACATGTAATGATTTTTTTCTTTTAAAAAATCTAATACCTTTCTTATTGCTGCTCAAAAGGCTCGATAGAACCGCTGAGGCGGTTCTGTCGAGTACCCACAATCTATTGTTTTTTAGCAGAAATAAAAAAAAACAATGAATACCCCTTTAACCTACTATATAAAATTGGGATTTAAGGGGGTCGAAATTATATAGACGTGTTTTCGTTGTAAAAGTGCAATGACTACCCACAAGCCCACCACATTGAGTGAGGGTAATCGTTAGCAGCACCTCTAGAGGGCTGATCTGACGAATACCCACAATCTATCTTTTAGATCAGGAATATGAAAAATAATGTATACCCCTGTTGGCCTCAATTTTACTGTTTTCGTAATATTTAAATTACTCTTGAAAGGGGTTTAGAACGCTAATATGAAAATGTAGCAGAATTATCCATGTATCTACAGATAAAATTTGTCAGTATGACTGAATATGTGTGTTTTCGTAGTGAAAAACCCTTCACGACGTGAGTATTTGACCATATTTTAGAAGCCCCGGTGGTGCAGTGGTTATGCTACTCGCCTTGTAAACCAGGGATCGCAGGATCGATCCCTGGCTTCTCCAGACTTTCGGATGAGTCTTTACACCGAGGCCCCGTCTCCGTATGATCTTAGCTGTTAGTGGGACGGAAAACTAAAACTCGATCAACCAATTGACCACATTTGAGCCGATCCAGGGAAAGGCTTTTATTACCATGTTCATTTTTGCGAAAACGCAAATAAGTCTGCGCATACGTGCAGTCTAATCACATTTTTCGACAAACCACTATATGGTAGACTTTCACCATGAATGTTGTATTCAATCTGAATTCAGAATCTTTGCGTATTATACAGTCTTGTTTTAAACAAGCACGCGTCCATGTTTGTTTGATTGATTGAGGTTAAATGTCCCCGTCAACACAAGTTAGGTCATTTTGGAGACGTTGCTTCCAATTTTGTGGGACTTTTACCCAACATTGAGATGAAATGACATCTCAATCCCTGCCGCCCAATTAAACCAACAAGGTTTATATGCATGGACGGGTCAACTCGCAGCAGTTTTCCTGGGCAGGCTTAGTCCTCCTAATCAGATTACCAGTACTCATGTGCGGTCGGTATCAACTCTGCGTGAAAGCAGCGTGCAACCCATCAATTTCTCCAAGCCCCGATGGGCGGGGTCGGGGCGGGCACGTTTGATCATAAGCCTTAAGCATCGGATCAGTGTGCTCGTTCGCTATTGAGATATCTACATCAGCGCAATTTGATCAGAATGTTCGCTGCGCTCTATTTTAGATGCCTGCCTCTGCACAGTTTGATCAGACTGTTCGCTGTGCACTATTTAGATGTCTACATCCGCGCAGTCTGATCAGACCGTTCGATGTTCGCCATTTATATGCCTGCTGCCGCACATTCTGTTCAGATTGTTCGCTAATAGTTTTTTCGCGCAGTTTGATCAGAGTACGCGCTGTGCAATATTTAGATACCTGCATCCGCACAGTTTAATCGGAGCATTCGCAGTGCGTGATTTAGATATTTACTTCCGAACAGTTTGCTTTTTTCGGTCCTTTCACACTCTCTCTTTATTTGAGGTAATCACGTCATTATATTCACTGGTAATGTCTTAACGTGCAGTAGATATTGCAAACATTACTATCATGATGAGATCAATCGGATGCGTTCGTGAATTACTCGAGAAGTACCGAAGATAAATTGCCGCGGTAAAAACCCATACCCAATAGAGTGGTGCTTTTGTTGCAGTTGCATTATACAGATAGAGTTGTCTATTTGAAATGCTAATTGCACTGTAAGTAGGATTGAGTTATTTTATTTTAAAAATGCCCATTCAACGTTATTTCGGTCATACCATACCATACATTCAAGAAATATGATTATCGATTTTGATTTTTCGTAATCGATTATTTTCGTAGTAGAATTTACCAGCCAAAGATGTTTATTAAATAGCTGGATGAGTGGCAAACAGTGCAGACCCGGATGAGACGCCGCGTTCTGCGGCGTCTCATCTGGGTCTACACTTTTTGCTCCGGCCTGTCTGGGCAAAACCCTAGAGTGAAGTTCAAGATATGGTAAGAGTCATGTTGAAGACAGAAAGCCACACAGGTAAAAATCTGGGTCTACACTTTTTGCTCCGGCCTGTCTGGGCAAAATCCTAGAGTGAAGTTCAAGATATGGTAAGAGTCATGTTGAAGACAGAAAGCCACACAGGTAAAAATCTGGGTCTACACTGTTTGCTCCGGCCTGTCTGGGCAAAACCCTAGAGTGAAGTTCAAGATATGGTAAGAGTCATGTTGAAGACAGAAAGCCACACAGGTAAAATTATGACAAAATCTTCAGTGATTACTAATCGATTATTGATCGGAATGGCAAGACTGATAATCGATTTTCATTTCAGCACCCATTAGCCAGCTCTAACCCTACCACCCAAAAGAAAGTGAGCGTCCGGCTCACACAACTTTTCCTGGGCTATGCTTATACCTCGCTCCAATACTCAAATGTGCTGTCGATATTCAGCTTGTCCGGAAGCACCATGCAGCCCAAACAATTTCTCCGAGCCCTGATGGGCGGTTGAAAAGGGGATTTAGATGACAAATCTTCATCTTCCTAATTAGTACTGAACATATAAATTGAGGAATCTGCGTTTGCTTGTGTTAGAGATTTACTGCACAGTTAACACTATTGTGGCCATATCGAGCCATTCAGCCTCTCATCAATGAACATGTCTGTATATGATACAACGCATAATGAAGTAATGTAGTAATTTCTACATTTTGATTTTTTTTTTATTTCATTATGCGTTGACATAGTCGATGCGAAATGAAGTAAAAAAAAAATTCATTTTGCGTTAATATGCTTCATATCGACGCAAAATGAAGTAATGCTATAGAACAGAGCTTTCTTCGAAAGGGAACCAAATGCTTAGGAAGTAATACATTAAAATTCCTACACGTATATAAAGACCACATTTGGGACTATTCAAAAGTAGTCTTTAAGACCACTTTTGAAAGTCCCCAAGATGGTCGTCCACAAGAGTATACTTAATGTCGAAAGCACAAAGAAAATGTAACTTTAATCTTCATGATATGCTTAAAAACAAATTTTTATTAATTTTAGAATTGTAGGTAGTCTAATAGCGGAATTTCACTGTATTTGATTATGTCAGAAGAATTAAAACTGAACGTCTTTAAGGTATTGTTGTCTCATGCTTGATGTTTTTTCCCTCGTTTGTGTATTAAGGCTTCTCCAATGATCGTGTACACAAACATTTGTGCGGGGAGCGGGGTCATATTGGCTTGGACCTGTCCATAGCACAGCTGTCTGTCCATCTATGCGAGTGCGAGTGTGTTTCAGTTTCCTTCCTACCAACAGCTATGGTCATACGGAGTAGGGAACTTGGTTTATAGAACTATCCATACGGAGACGGGGTCTCGGCTTAAAGTCTCAGGAAGCGAGAGATCGATCCTGCTACCCAGGTTTATCAAGCCTTGTGGTGCCTCTTTAATGGAGAGTACACGAAAGCAAACTACATGTGCATTTTTCTTATTAGAACATACCTCATTCAGAATGCACGCCTATAGAAATACATTGTCAATTTTTGGCCAAAAGATGGAAATTTCAAGATGATATTTTCTTTCCTTTTTCTACTCAAAATATAGATTGCGGGGACTCGATAGTTCTATCGTGTACCCACTATCTATGTTTTGAGCCATATAAGAAAAATAATATTTTCCTTATCAAACCCCAGTTTTACAATATAAAAGTGGGATTGATTAGGGTCAATTTATAAAGGCGTGTTTTCGAGATGCCATACTGAAAATGCAAAGTATGCCATCTATCATCGCAAAATGAACTAATTCTTTCATTAAGATCAAACCTCTAAGTATTGACACATGATGAACTAAAACCAAATTTTATTTCATTTCGCAGCGACAAAGCCAACGCATTATAATGAAGTAAAAAAATAAATCAGAAGGAAGAAATTACTTCATTACTTCATTACGCGCTGTATCGAGGCTCTCTAGCTCAACAGTGTGCCATACTAAAAAAATATGTAGTATAATGGTTATGTATAAAGTCATACTATCATATATCAGAGTTGAGGGCGAAACAACAATCCGTCATCAGATCAGAAGAAACCACTACAATAGTTAGATCACGGAGGCTCGAACCAAGGAAATATCAAGCTCCACAACTTCCTGAATTCAAAAGATTTTGGATTGGACCATCATCAAAGAGTTCGAAAACAGGCTCGCCGCTGTGCAACCAAAGAGCGATGTAAAAAAGGATCGACAACCAAGCACGCGGCTGGTCGTATAATACATGTATCC
Source organism: Lucinisca nassula (assembly GCA_963580285.1). Lineage (NCBI taxonomy): Eukaryota > Metazoa > Mollusca > Bivalvia > Lucinida > Lucinidae > Lucinisca > Lucinisca nassula. The sequence goes on along the minus strand of OY757017.1, from coordinate 3,611,959 downwards.
AAGCTATGCCCACTATTCTTGTATAAGCCTAATGATTTCTCTGGGCGGCAAGGCCATCTTAATATTGGGTTACAGTCGCATAAAACACGGACCTAAATTGTATTGGCGGGGATGTTAAACCTCGATTCACAGAAATAAAAATTATTTCCACCGCAGTAGGCCTACGTCATAACGACCACATGTTTTCGACCTTCATCGTTCCTTTTCTGTTGATTATGCACCGTCATTCGACTTATAAAAGTCTCCACATGCATGTTTTTGGCCTAAATATTTGGGTTACTTTTGTTTCCGTGAGGGTTGAAAAGGCGTGCCATCTTTCAAAGCAAAATACATGTGTTTTTTTTTTTCATTTTGAACAGACCTCATACTGCCCGTCCATCGGGGCTTCGAGAAATGGATTTGGCTGCACGATGCTTCCACGCAGAGCTGATACCGACCTCACATTAGTTCTGGTAATCCGCTTAGAAGGTCTAAGCCTGCCGAGGAATGCTGCTGCGAGTCCATGCTTATAAACCCTCTTGGTTTCATTGGGCTGCAGGGATTGAGATGTCATTTCATCTCAGTGACGGGTAAAAGTCCCACAAAATTGAACGCAACGTCACCAAAATGACCTAAATAGTGTTGACGGGGACGTTAAACCTCAAATCAAACAAACAAACTGTCGACGCAAAATGAAGTAAAGTTTATTATGCCAGCTATCAACGCAAAATGAAATAATTCTTTCATTTTGCACAAATCTCTTAGTATCGACGCATAATGAAGTAAAAACTACATTTTATTTCATTTTGCATCGACTATGCCAACGCATAATGTAGTAAAAATTGGAAAATGAAGAAATTACTACATTACTTCATTATGCGTTGTATCATGTATAATTTTAACCCCCTCAAACCCCACTTTTACATAGTAAAACTGGGGTTTACACGGGTAAACATTATTTTTCTCGTATTTTCTATCGAGTCCCCACAATCTATGGTTTGAGCAGAAATAAGAAAACTATCACAATTTTTTTTATCTTAATTTTCATTTTTTGACATTGTATACGTATAGGCGTGTTTTAGTAATGAGGAAGAGGACGTCTGTAGGATATAAGAATCTTATATGGGTGTGAGGAATGGATGGAAAAATCCGTCCCGAGGGTCACTCTGCAAGCCTCGTGATGCCGGACAGTGATCCCGAGGGACGGATTTTTCTATCCACCCCTCACAATCATATAGGATTCTTTTTCTTGCATACCTGCATTTCTGATCGCTGATTTCCAATACTACAGTCACTTTGGATGCGGGCGTCCGCCATATTTTAATGACGTTGTCGCGATGTTTAGTGACGTCACGTACGTGCAGTGACGCCAACCTTAACTACGGCGCATGCGAGGTCGTATTCAACCAATGCATAATTCGTGAGAATATTCGGCCCCTGGGTCAGAACACAAGGCAAAGAACAGAAGTGCTATCCCAGGGTTAAAACACGGATTTCCTTGTCTGGTGTGCAAGAAAAGATTTTATTACATCACGAAAACAGGCCTATATAATTATCACCCCCTTAAACCCCACTTTTGTATAGTAAAATTGGAGTTTTCAGGGGTAAACATTATTGTTTTTTCCTATTTCTGCTCAAAAATCTAGATTGTGAGTACTCGATAGAACCGCGTCGTCGCGGAAGTTCTATCGCGTTCCCGCAATCTATGTTTTAAGCCGAAATAGAAAATTATCAAAAACATTTATCTGGTAAAATTTCCTCTTTTGGCGGTAAAATCTTATAGATTTGAATAGGCGTGTATTCGTAATGATTACCAATCTAAACACAAGATTGTTGCCGACAACAGCAGGTATCTATAGCCCGTGACCTTCTGCTCATCATTTCGGCGGACATCTGACTGACCTACCGAGGCCGGTTATTGTGGGTACTCATCACGAAATCACGCCCACACTAAATTTCGCTTTTATTTAGTAAAACTGGTGTTTACAGGGGTAGACATTATCTCTCTTATTTCATGCTCAAAACATAGATTGCGAGGAATCAATAGAACCACCTCAGCGAGGCGGTTCTATCGAGTACCCACAATCTATGTTTGGAGCAGAAATAAGAAAAAAATATTGCAACTTTTCAGCAGTAAATTTTCATTGTTTGGAGGTTAAATATTCAATATGTTTAGATAGGCGTGATTTCGTTATGTACTCGATAAATTTGTTTGTTTGTTTTGGAGTATAACGGCATAGTCAACACCATTTTTGGCCATTTTTGAACCGGTCAGTTAACTTATCCAACCTTTTTCTAATACGTTAGCTATTTACATGTACAGTGCATACCCTTTCGCCACAAACAGTGAGTGAGTTTGGGTTTAACGTCCCACTAACAGCCACGGTCATACGGAGACGGGACCTCGGTTTAAAGACTCATCCGAAATTCTGAAGAAGCCCGGGATCGACCCTGTGATCCCTGGTTTACAAGGCGAGTAGCATAACCACTGCACCACAGGGGCTTCTTTTAAATCATCGGAAGGTTGAATGATAATAACAATAATAATGGTCTTTATTTTCATAGGCTAACGCAGAAATACGAGCTTTTTTTTTTTTTTTCGTTTGGGTTTTACGGCCCTTTCAAGATTATTTCACTCATATCGAGCCGATCGTTAATCATAGGTGGGCGAAAACCGGAGTACCTGGAGAAAAACCACCTGACCTGACTAGGATTTTGAATGTCAAACTACGATTTTCTTCGCCAAATCGAATGTCAAACTAGGAATGTCAAAATACGATTTTCTTCGCCAAATCGAATGTCAAACTAGGATTTTGAATGTCAAAATACGATATTCAGCGCCAAATCGAATGTCAAACTAGGATTTTGAATGTCAAACTACGATTTTCTTCGCCAAATCGAATGTCAAACTAGGATTTTCTTCGCCAAATCGAATGTCAAACTAGGATTTTGAATGTCAAACTACGATTTTCTTCGCCAAATCGAATGTCAAACTAGGATTTTGAATGTCAAAATACGATATTCAGCGCCAAATCGAATGTCAAACTAGGATTTTGAATGTCAAACTACGATTTTCTTCGCCAAATCGAATGTCAAACTAGGATTTCGAATGTCAAACTACGATTTTCTTCGCCAAATCGAATGTCAAACTAGGATTTTGAATGTCAAACTACGTTTTTCTTCGCCAAATCGAATGTCAAACTAGGATTTTGAATGTCAAACTACGATTTTCTTCGCCAACTCGAATGTCAAACTAGGATTTTGAATGTCAAACTACGATTTTCTTCGCCAAATCGAATGTCAAACTAGGATTTTGAATGTCAAACTACGATTTTCTTCGCCAAATCGAATGTCAAACTAGGATTTTGAATGTCAAACTACGATTTTCTTCGCCAAATCGAATGTCAAACTAGGATTTTGAATGTCAAACTACGATTTTCTTCGCCAAATCGAATGTCAAACTAGGATTTTGAATGTCAAACTACGATTTTCTTCGCCAAATCGAATGTCAAACTAGGATTTTGAATGTCAAACTACGATTTTCTTCGCCAAATCGAATGTCAAACTAGGATTTTGAATGTCAAAATACGATTTTCTTCGCCAAATCGAATGTCAAACTAGGATTTTGAATGTCAAACTACGATTTTCTTCGCCAAATCGAATGTCAAACTAGGATTTTGAATGTCAAACTACGATTTTCTTCGCCAAATCGAATGTCAAACTAGGATTTTGAATGTCAAACTACGATTTTCTTCGCCAAATCGAATGTCAAACTAGGATTTTGAATGTCAAAATACGATTTTCTTCGCCAAATCGAATGTCAAACTAGGATTTTGAATGTCAAAATACGATATTCAGCGCCAAATCGAATGTCAAACTAGGATTTTGAATGTCAAACTACGATTTTCTTCGCCAAATCGAATGTCAAACTAGGATTTTGAATGTCAAACTACGTTTTTCTTCGCCAAATCGAATGTCAAACTAGGATTTTGAATGTCAAAATACGATTTTCTTCGCAAAATCGAATGTCAAACTAGGATTTTGAATGTCAAACTACGATTTTCTTCGCCAAATCGAATGTCAAACTAGGATTTTGAATGTCAAACTACGATTTTCTTCGCCAAATCGAATGTCAAACTAGGATTTTGAATGTCAAAATACGATATTCAGCGCCAAATCGAATGTCAAACTAGGATTTTGAATGTCAAAATACGATATTCAGCGCCAAATCGAATGTCAAACTAGGATTTTGAATGTCAAACTACGATTTTCTTCGCCAAATCGAATGTCAAACTAGGATTTTGAATGTCAAAATACGATTTTCTTCGCCAAATTGAATGTCAAACTAGGATTTTGAATGTCAAACTACGATTTTCTTCGCCAAATCGAATGTCAAACTAGGATTTTGAATGTCAAACTACGATTTTCTTCGCCAAATCGAATGTCAAACTAGGATTTTGAATGTCAAACTACGATTTTCTTCGCCAAATCGAATGTCAAACTAGGATTTTGAATGTCAAACTACGATATTCAGCGCCAAATCGAATGTCAAACTAGGATTTTGAATGTCAAACTACGATTTTCTTCGCCAAATCGAATGTCAAACTAGGATTTTGAATGTCAAACTACGATTTTCTTCGCCAAATCGAATCTCAAACTAGGATTTTGAATGTCAAACTACGATTTTCTTCTCCAAATCGAATGTCAAACTAGGATTTTGAATGTCAAACTACGATTTTCTTCGCCAAATCGAATGTCAAACTAGGATTTTGAATGTCAAAATACGATTTTCTTCGCCAAATCGAATGTCAAACTAGGATTTTGAATGTCAAACTACGATTTTCTTCGCCAAATCGAATGTCAAACTAGGATTTTGAATGTCAAACTACGATTTTCTTCGCCAAATCGAATGTCAAACTAGGATTTTGAATGTCAAAATACGATTTTCTTCGCCAAATCGAATGTCAAACTAGGATTTTGAATGTCGAACTACGATTTTCTTCGCCAAATCGAATGTCAAACTAGGATTTTGAATGTCAAAATACGATTTTCTTCGCCAAATCGAATGTCAAACTAGGATTTTGAATGTCAAAATACGATTTTCTTCGCCAAATCGAATGTCAAACTAGGATTTTGAATGTCAAACTACGATTTTCTTCGTATCATCGAATGTCAAACTAGGATTTTGAATGTCAAACTACGATTTTCTTCGCCAAATCGAATGTCAAACTAGGATTTTGAATGTCAAAATACGATATTCAGCGCCAAATCGAATGTCAAACTAGGATTTTGAATGTCAAACTACGATTTTCTTCGCCAAATCGAATGTCAAACTAGGATTTTGAATGTCAAACTACGATTTTCTTCGCCAAATCGAATGTCAAACTAGGATTTTGAATGTCAAACTACGATTTTCTTCGCCAAATCGAATGTCAAACTAGGATTTTGAATGTCAAACTACGATTTTCTTCGCCAAATCGAATGTCAAACTAGGATTTTGAATGTCAAACTACGATTTTCTTCGCCAAATCGAATGTCAAACTAGGATTTTAAATGTCAAACTACGATTTTCTTCGCCAAATCGAATGTCAAACTAGGATTTTGAATGTCAAAATACGATTTTCTTCGCAAAATCGAAAGTCAAACTAGGATTTTGAATGTCAAAATACGATTTTCTTCGCCAAATCGAATGTCAAACTAGGATTTTGAATGTCAAACTACGATTTTCTTCGCCAAATCGAATGTCAAACTAGGATTTTGAATGTCAAAATACGATTTTCTTCGCCAAATCGAATGTCAAACTAGGATTTTGAATGTCAAAATACGATTTTCTTCGCCAAATCGAATGTCAAACTAGGATTTTGAATGTCAAACTACGATATTCAGCGCCAAATCGAATGTCAAACTAGGATTTTGAATGTCAAACTACGATTTTCTTCGCCAAATCGAATGTCAAACTAGGATTTTGAATGTCAAACTACGATTTTCTTCGCCAAATCGAATGTCAAACTAGGATTTTGAATGTCAAACTACGATTTTCTTCGCCAAATCGAATGTCAAACTAGGATTTTGAATGTCAAACTACGATTTTCTTCGCCAAATCGAATGTCAAACTAGGATTTTGAATGTCAAACTACGATTTTTTTCGCCAAATCGAATGTCAAACTAGGATTTTGAATGTCAAACTACGATTTTCTTCGCCAAATCGAATGTCAAACTAGGATTTTGAATGTCAAACTACGATATTCAGCGCCAAATCGAATGTCAAACTAGGATTTTGAATGTCAAACTACGATTTTCTTCGCCAAATCGAATGTCAAACTAGGATTTTGAATGTCAAACTACGATTTTCTCGCCAAATCGAATGTCAAACTAGGATTTTGAATGTCAAACTACGATTTTCTTCGCCAAATCGAATGTCAAACTAGGATTTTGAATGTCAAAATACGATATTCAGCGCCAAATCGAATGTCAAACTAGGATTTTGAATGTCAAAATACGATTTTCTTCGCAAAATCGAATGTCAAACTAGGATTTTGAATGTCAAACTACGATTTTCTTCGCCAAATCGAATGTCAAACTAGGATTTTGAATGTCAAACTACGATTTTCTTCGCCAAATCGAATGTCAAACTAGGATTTTGAATGTCAAAATACGATTTTCTTCGCCAAATCGAAAGTCAAACTAGGATTTTGAATGTCAAAATAGGATTTTCTTCGCCAAATCGAATGTCAAACTAGGATTTTGAATGTCAAACTACGATTTTCTTCGCCAAATCGAATGTCAAACTAGGATTTTGAATGTCAAACTACGATTTTCTTCGCCAAATCGAATGTCAAACTAGGATTTTGAATGTCAAACTACGATTTTCTTCGCCAAATCGAATGTCAAACTAGGATTTTGAATGTCAAAATACGATTTTCTTCGCCAAATCGAATGTCAAACTAGGATTTTGAATGTCAAAATTCGATATTCAGCGCCAAATCGAATGTCAAACTAGGATTTTGAATGTCAAACTACGATTTTCTTCGCCAAATCGAATGTCAAACTAGGATTTTGAATGTCAAAATACGATATTCAGCGCCAAATCGAATGTCAAACTAGGATTTTGAATGTCAAAATTCGATTTTCTTCGCCAAATCGAATGTCAAACTAGGATTTTGAATGTCAAAATACGATATTCATCGCCAAATCGAATGTCAAACTAGGATTTTGAATGTCAAAATACGATATTCGGCCTCAATTCGAATATCGAAAAACGAAAAACGAAAATCAAACCAACTTCACCTGAAAATGAATATCGAAAAACGAAAAACGAAAATCAAACTAACTTCACCTGAAAATGAATATCGAAAAACGAAAAACGAAAATCACACCAACTTCACCTGAAAATGAATATCGAAAAACGAAAAACGAAAATCACACCAAATTCACCTTCTTATTCCGTTTACTATAAATACAGTCGAAAATCGATGGCTCGAAGGCTTGAGCCAATATGGGACCATGCAAAATTGTACAAGACGGTGGTTTGTTTGTATTGGAGTTTAACGGCCCGGTCAACACTATTTTATGTCATTTTGAGCCGGTCAGTTTACATATCCACACTTTTCTTGGGCCGGCTTATCCGCAAGCGGTTTACCAGTACAGTGCACATTCTTTTGCCAAAAAACTGACAACTGTCCTTCTTGAATCAGCGGAAGGGAGAGAATGACCGTATAAAAGCTTTCAGGTCGATCTACACGAAAAAATGTTGCCGACCATGGAAGGTATCGAACCCGCGTCCTCCTGATCATCAGTCAGACGCGCATCCGACTGAGCTACCGAGGCCGGTAGTTTGAGACATCGAGGGTTTCTATTAGTCCCATACCATACCAGGAGGCATAATGGAGAAGATTGTGGGATATCTTTTCAGTATTCTATATTATAAATGTATGTTATGTGTACTCATTAGAATCGCCTCATTGAGGCGATTCTAATGAGTACACACAGCATACATTTGCAAGAGAAAAGAAGAAAATCACCCTACATTATGCCTATACCGTATCTGAAGGAATTCCATGTGGACTTAAGAACGGGTTCGACTCATCCATGGTAAACGAGCCATCGGGGTTCGAGTCATTGAAGTTCTACTGTGTAAATCACACAAGCCAGGAAAGTCAGACGTAGATCAGATACTGATCAGAACACGGGCATTTAAAGCTTGGTTTATTAAACATGCTGAATCTGTCCAAAAATACAAACACAAAAAAAGTAAAGAAAAAAGACTGAAGCAATTCCAAGCATCACGATAACGCACCCGTGCGACATAGTGGATATTATTACATCGCCAAATTGGCTACTTTTCTGAAAATCCGTGATATTTTTCTTAGTTTTACTGCAAACATAGGTTGTGGTTGCTCGTTAGAACCGCCTCAATGAGGCGGTTCTAACGAGTACCCACAACCTATGTATTGGATCAGAAATAAAGATAACATTGTATACCCCGTAAACCCCAGTTTTCTCTATATGAAGTGGGGTTTAGAGGGGTGTACCTTTCACGGACTTATTCACGTGATGGAAACGGCTAACTGAAACATCATGAGTTACCAATAATAATAGTTCCTTTGTCATTTCTGGCAATGTCTTAATCACATGCGAGAAATGCAACTGTGTGAGTGATAAGACCAATTGTACAGCCCCAGCTCATAGGGGCTTGAAGAAATATATGGGCTGCATGATGCTTCCACGCAGAGCTGAATACGGCCCGCACACTAGTACTGGTAAACCGCTTAGAGGATCTAAGCCTGTCCAGGAACCGCGGTGCGAGGCGGACCGTCCAGGCTAAAAAACCCTATTGGTTTCATTGGGCGACAGGGCTTGAGATGTCATTTCATCTCAATGACGGGTAAAAGTCCCACAAAATTGGAAGCAACGTCTCCAAAATGACCTTTACAGTGTTGACGGGGACGTTAAACCTCAAATCAAACAAAAAACTAGATTTAAACTGTTTGTTGCAGATCGAACGATGGGGTTCAGAGGAAGACAGCTCTGTTGGTGATGCCTCAGCTCTTGCTTTGCGTTGTGCACGTTTCTGCTCGACTTGGCTTATTCTTTTGCCTCATATTCATTGGCACCTCTTCTGATGAGGCCACGCCACTTTGCTGCCACGGGTCATGTGCAATTTGTTCCCATGACTCTGTTGGTATGCGAAAGGCATATATCCTTGTTTCTCTTCTTCTGGCCACCACGAGCACGTTTGCCCATCTTTAGTTCTCCCCTCCTCCATAGAGTATTTTCTTTGGCAAACGTTCCTCGGGTATCCTGGTAACGTGGCCTGTCCATCTTAACTGTGCTAGTTTCAGAAGAGTATGTACACCCTGCATCCCTAACCTTTTCAGGACTATCTTGTCTGGAATTCTTTTTTTTCATATTTATACTTCAAACGTAGTGTGTGAGTGGTCGTTAGGACCGCCTCATTGAGTACCCACAAACTAAATGTATGTCTTGGAGCAGAAATAAGAAAAATAATGCATACCCCCTTAAACCCCAGTTTGCTCTATATAAAGTAGGGTTTAGAGGGGTGTTAATGACACGGACTTGTTGAGTTTATTTTGAATCATTTTGGAAATAGAGTTCTGCTCAAGCCGGTGCTAGAGGGCACGGCCGGTGTTGCGCATTTCAGTACTGGTCATGAACAGACTCAATAAAATCGAGTCTGCTTTTTTCGTTTGTTTGGTGTATTCTTTTCGTCCACAGGATTTACATGTTACTATTCAGAACTGTGTTACTGAGTGTGGTCGGGAAAAATGATCTGAACGAGGACTTAAACTATTTCGTCCAAACTTGTATCCTCTACTGAACGCAAACAGTGTAGAACCTGATCAGATACCGCTTTCTGCTCAATAAATAATTCCCGCCCCCGCCCATGGGGGCTTGAAGAAATAGGCTTCCACGCAGAGCTGAAACCAACCGCATTTGAGTACTGGTAAACCACTTAGAGGTTCTCAGCATGCCCAGGAAAAGTGGTGCGAGTTGGACCGTCCATGCATATAAACCCTAATGGTTTCATTCCTCAATCCTCAATCCACGGCCTCAACGGCACAGTTTGTCGCCTATGTAGATTGCCTCCTATGTAGATTCTTCACTCATTGTAACTGTCCTCGGTTGTACTTTAAATAAGAAAGATGGTGGACTGAGGATTAAGGTGATGGCGGAGGGCCAGCGGTATACTCGAACTTGAAGCGGCCCGTAGCCTCGATGTATGTGGCTGGCTCCTGTCGTATGACCTCTCTCCAGTTTGGTAGTTCTGGGTGTTGGTCGTCACTCAGTAGTAAGTATAGGTCTGGTCCATGTATTCCTAGTTGGGATGACAGGTTCCTCCATAAGGTCTCACGCTGTTGCTGATATATAGGACAGTGGGTGAGGTAGTGTTCAGTGGTCTCTATAGCTCATTGGGCGGCAGGGCTTGAGATGTCATTTCATCTCAATGTCGGGTAAAAGTCCCACACAATCGGAAGCAACGTCTCAAAAATGACCTATACAGTGTTGACGGGGACGTTAAACCTCAATTCAAACAAAACAATAAATAATTCAATGTTATTGCTACCCGTATACCTGTAAAAGTATTACGTTTATTCGCTTTTTTTAATATCAATTTACCTGCGGCTGTTTATTGATCTGTAAAAGCTGACATATAATATCGCACTTGCGCAGTCTAACACTATCAATAGACAACCTTAAGGGGAATGGGAACACCTGACAGATTTTTCCGCCGTTTTCCAAAGGGAGACACACCCCGCCGTTTTCCAAAGGGAGACTTCCTGTTCGCTTTTCTATAAGCTCTGTCCCACTGAAAAAGGGATCTACTCTTAAAGGAAAGAATTTGCTCCTCAGGAGCAAATTCTTTCCTTTATGAGTTGACCCCTATTGATATGTGAGACAAAAATGCTTTTGCAGGAGTAGCCTCCCATGAAGGTGTTCCCATTCCCCTTAAACAACAGTTCAAGTCGGCTATTATTTCGTCAGACATACACATCAGACATACATCCATACGTGTACATACAGGAAGATAAACGGTATAAGGTAAGAAATTGTAAATACATGTAACGTTATTCATGTCTAAATAAAGATTAAATGTTAAACGTCATATCATTCGCTAGTTTTAGGAGTAACATATTGATTCTTAAGGATAAGCAGGTAACAAGGAAATTTTGTTTCTTCTTTCTGCATAAATAATATATTTTGTGGTTTTGTTTGTTTGAATTGGAGTTTAACGACCCAGTCAACACGTTTTAGGTCATTTTGAGCCGCCACACATTTCCAGGGCAAGCCTATACGTAAACGATTAACCAGTACAGTGCATATTCTCTCTTTCTTTCTACTGATACTACGACGATGACATTTGACCATTACCACAGGTGTATATTACATACACTGCAGATTTTGCGAGATGAACGCCTACAATTACGGTAGGCATCTTTAATCTGCGCAGGGGATGGTTCTTCCTGCACAGGGGGCCTCCAGTCAACGTCCCGATCCGACCGAAGGAAGGCACACTCTATGACAATCATCCCTGCAAATGATGTCAACGGAGCGTGTTTGGACACCGATATTTTATAGTCGCTGCCGTAAATGCCGCAGCCCGGGATCGAACCCGGGACCTCTAGCATCAGAGGCAAGTACTCTAACCAATGAGCTATCACGCTCTTACTATCTTTCGCCAGAAACTGACAACCGCCCTTCTTGAAACAGCGGAAGGGAGAGAATGACCGTAGAAAAGATTTCATGATCAATCTCCACGAAAGAATGTTGCCGATCCCGACAGGTATCGAACCCGCGTCCTCCTGATCACCAGTCAGACGCGCATCCGACTGAGCTACCGAGGCCGGCATACATATTATGGTACTTGGTAGAATCGCTTCGACGAAGTGATTCTAACACTATCGCAACATACTGAGAGTTTGTAGGGGTACATTTTCTTTTCTAACACATACACGCAAGACAAGTCTGTCGGGATCTAATTTAGATATGCCATTTGCTTTTGTTCTGAATCCCTTCCCAGCAGGCACACGTTGCTAGGGCAACGCCAAATGAACGTCGTCATGACGTTGCACCGACGTAAATGTGACGTTACATAAACGTCATGACGTTGATGTGACGTCACTATTAAGTCATGTGTCTGCTTTGTGTGATATGGAAAAACTGGCAAAGTCTGTCTGTTATTCATAGAGGTGTGTAACCTCAGTTAGGTGGTTCGCTTAATTAATAATTTAGAATTTAGCATAAAAATGTACTTGATTGCCCGTGGGCTTAGAGCAATGGCAGTGGGGAATCTTATGTACCCAGTAAGTCCGGTCAATTGACAGACAATCGACCAAATTCTAAAAAGTGTATATGCATTTCGAGGAGGGGGTGGGGGTGGGGGCTAGTTGGGTAGAGCGAAGGCGACGTATATCTTCCGTTACTGGGGCGTCCAACTGATATTGACTTACAGTTGGACGAGACCTGCTGTCCTTGCAGCAGGTAAGGGTAGAGGGGGAATGTTGTCTACACTTCCATTCGATTTCTTCTTTTTTCCTTTGCCCACCACTTATATCTCCTCTACTATCTCTTTTATATCTTTTCTGCCTTTCTCTGGGAGATGACACAACATGACCAACAAGGATTGACGTGTCGTAAAACCCATATCAATCAATACTCATTTCGAGAAACTCTTCTTTGTTTACAGGCCCCCCTCCATCGGGGCAAGGAGCAGTAGATTGGGCTGCATGGTGCTTCCACACAGAGCTGAAACCGACCGCACATGATTACTGGTTAACCGCATAGAATGTCTAATTCTGCCGAGGCATAGTGATGCGAGTCTATGCATATAAACCCTTTTGGTTTCATTGAGGGGTTGGGGGGTTGTATGTAGGGACGATCCGACTCGCACCACTTTGTCTGGGCAGGCTAAGATCTTCAAAGCAGTTCGCCTGTGCATGTTCATGTGCGTTCTGTACCACTCTGCGTGGAAGCACCATGCGGCGTAATCTACTTCTCCAAGCCCCAGGGCCAGCACACATGTAAAAAACCCTACAACATGATCTAAGCGATAAGCAAACACGTGTTGCTCTGTGAATAGTCGTGGCGCAGACTGGTCAGAGTCTTTGCTGGCCACATGTCCTTTATTGGAGGTTTAGTTGTGTGCCGGCTTATACCAATTAGTAAAACTAGGACCATCGCATGCAGCTATCTAAAGAAAAAGGCGTATCGCTGTCGATTCGACGTTGACCCGACATTCTTGGCTGGCTGGTGTACCACTTTTTCTTCATTATACCCGCTTTTCGTCGGTCCGTGTGTGTGTGTCTTTGTGTCCGTCACATTTCTTATAAATGGATCTCCTCTGCAACCAGTAAAGTCACTTTTGGAACTTTGCATGTGAATAGTACATGGGATGTAGATGACACTGGGCTACTTTCGGTGTGACCTTGGCCTCAACATGACCCAAAGGTCAAAGGTAAAAAAGTATGACTTTGCCATATCTTTAGTGTTATTCATAGAAAAAGCGGGCATTTGCGATGGTATACCATCGACTGCAGATACCATTCAGAATTTGATCTGTGATCTGTCTCTGGTGGGGCCTATCGGAGTCTAACTGTTGGTCTTCTTTCGCTCCAGCATTGCTGTGGTTTCTTGCTGTCGAGTCCTCCCCGTTGTTTTATCTCTGTGGTTGTTTGATTTTTGTGTTCACGGAGATGTTGCACTGAAGAGTTAGGAGGCCTTCTTGCGGATGATTATTTGTCTAGATCGCGACGGAAATAAGGGCAAGGATTGTGGCAACGTAAAATCGATTTAAGCCCCCACCCCCCACAGTAGAATTCGTTTCACTGACCGTACCAATGCGGTTCTTCTGTTGCGGTTTATTTTTGTTATGCTTTGTCTTTGAGTGTGTGTTTCGCTTATATTATTTTGTTTTGGATAGCCAATTGGCTATTTTGTGGGAAAGTGACTATCCTCTTGGCTTTTGGCTATTGATGTTTCCATTAGGGTCTAGTTGTTTCATGTCTGTGCTTCTTTCCCTTTGGTGTCTCTGATGGGAGCTGTTGGTTAATTGTATCGATTCCTGATCATTGCCTTCACTTCTATTTTTATATCCAGCGGACACTCAACGTCGAATAAGTTTTAAAAACGATGACGACAGATGAAACATATAGCTGTTGCCTCTGTGAGGCAAGTCTACAGAAAGCAAAGAAAGAATTGAACGAGGATCCTAAAGAAAGGCTAGGACAGGTGCAAACACTTAGGAAGTGGATCAACGAACAACCATGGATAAGCGCCCCTACAGGTACATGTAGCGGTTTGTCGATTAATCGATTTATCCGACGATAACATTAAAGCAAGCGATACATAGTCAATTCTGCCTTTCCGTGATCGAGCAAACTTTTTATCTCTGTATTTATAACAACATCACGAAAACACGTCTATATAATTTTGACCCCCTTGAACCCCACTTTCATATAGTAAAACTGGGGTTTACAGGGGTAAAACCTATTTTTCTTATTTATGCTCTAAAATATCGATGAGGCGGTTCTAACGAGTATCCACAATCTATATTTTGAGCAGAAATAAGAAAAATATCACAATTTTTCATCTTAAAGTTTTAGCTATTTCGGCGGTAAAGTTTACAATGTGTTTGTATAGGCGTGTTTTCGTAATGTTCGTGTTCAAGACAACCTGTAATTATACCACTGCAAAGTTCATAGATTATATAGGAAAATTACGGTTTATAGTCATTCGTGAATTTTTACATAATATATAAACTTTTTTAAACAAACTCCAGGTTCAGTTATGTCTTAAAGGTATTTGTTCTTGATTATTGGGGACTATCATTTCATTACATAATATTATGTAGCCCTCAGAGCTGACTGAAGAGAAGTCCTCTGTCTTCAACAAGTAAGGGGTCTCCTTGGGGGAAATCAATAATTTACTGACTGTTGACTGGTGTACATTATTGATTTTCAGTCAGGGGATACAAGAAGAGCTACTAACCACCCTATTAGGGGCCGCCTTTGATCTGCTATAGTCAGTATATCACAGGCGGTTAATAAAACAACAATGACCACACGGTGTGTCCTACTGTTACAAGAATAAATGACATTTAAAATCAGAGCAGCATTGTCAGTACCGTACAGATCCTAAGTATGGGACCGACTGGTCTAAGCAAACAGTGTGGGCCCAGATCAGCCTGAAGGAGCAATCTGATCAGGATTTACACTGTGTTTGCCATTCCGTCTGAACTTTTTGGACTCCTTGCTGAATCATGAAACATGTTTGTTAAAATTTTAGGAGAATTACAAGAGTTCTCAAGGCGTCCGAATTTTTAGGATTTTTAAAGTATTTCTAGCAGTTTCTTGCAATTTCATATACAGTGGAACTTCAATGGCTCGAACACC
Organism: Lucinisca nassula; assembly: GCA_963580285.1. NCBI lineage: Eukaryota > Metazoa > Mollusca > Bivalvia > Lucinida > Lucinidae > Lucinisca > Lucinisca nassula. The sequence continues at coordinate 3,596,570 of OY757017.1, read as the reverse complement.
TTTGGGACCTCGAAAATCTGTTCGAGACTGGGGTCCGCCCCCGCCCATAGGGGCTTGAAGAAATATATAGGCTGCACGATGCTTCCACGCAGAGCTGAATCCGGCCCGCACACTAGTACTGGTAAACCGCTTAGAGGATCTAAGCCTGTCCAGGAACTGCGGTGCGAGGCGGACCATCAATGCTTATAAACCCTATTGGTTTCATTGGGCGACAGGGCTTGAGATGTTATTTCATCTCAATGTCGGGTAAAAGTTCCACAAAATTGGAAGCAACGTCTCCAAAATGACCTTTACAGTGTTGACGGGGACGTTAAACCTCAAATCAAACAAACAAATCGAGACTGGGGTAGTTCGAGCCACTGAGGTTACTATCAGGAGGCATAACGAGATACTTTTAGACATATTTTAGGTGTTCTATAATGAAAATGTAGGCTGTGTGTACTCATTAGAATCGCCTCATCGAGGCGATTCTAATGAGTACACACAGCATACATTTGCAAGATAAAAGACTAAAATCTTCTGAATTATCCCCCATTATTTCTTATGTAGAGGATTTTCCTAGAGACTCAAGAATGTGGTCGATTCATCCATGGTAAACGAGCCATCGGTGTTCGAGCCATCGAAGTTCTACTGTATATTAATGTTTAGGCGATTATCGGTTGCATAAGCTGATAATCGATCACAAAATTTAGACGAGTCCAACTATAAGGAATGGTTCAGTTATATGTACTTAGGCTTGTCCTAAATGAGCTTAACAAGACTTTGTTTTGTAAAGAGCTTAAATTGATTTTTGTTTGTTTGTTTAAGTTGAGGTTTTACGTCCCCGTCAAGACTGTTTAGGTCGTCTTTGGGACGTTGCTTCCAAATTTGTCGGACTTCTACGCGACATAAAGATGAGATGACATTTCAAAACCTGCCGCCCAAACAAATCGCAAGGACTCAAACCACTTTGCCTGGGCAGGCTAAGACCTTCTAAGCGGTTTACCTGTACTCATGTTCCGTCGGTTTCAACTCTGGTTGGGAGCACCATGCACCCCAATATATTTCTCCAAGCCCCGATGGCCGGGGCTACTGACTGTTCCAAGGCGGCTCTTCTGTGGCGATTTGTTTATGTTGTTGTTTTTTACTTACTGTGTGCATCACTTGTGTCTTTTAATTTTGGATGGCCATATGGCCATTTTGTGGGAAAGTAACTGTCCTTATGGCCTTCCTTTGTTTAGGTTTCCATTATGGTCTGGTCGCTTAATGTTTGTATTTCTTTCCCTTTGGTGTCTTTTATGGGTGGAGTTAGTTAATTGTATCAATTCCTGATCTTTGTTTTACTTCTACTAAATTGATTGATTTTGTTTAACAGGGCTTGACAACACGTCAACGTTTGTATGTCATTTTTGTGTTGTCTCCCAGAGAAAGGGAGAAAAGAGATAGAAGAGACAGTTAAAGGAGATGAAACCCAGCAGGCACATATCGCTAGGGCAACGTCAAATCAACGTCGATGCAACGTCAAATAAACGTCGGTGACGTTGCATAAATGTCATGGCGTCGCACCGACGTTGATGTGACGCAATAACTACGTCATGTGTCTGCTTGGAAGTTAAGGAATTGGAAGAAAGAGGAATATGAAGGGAAGTGTAGAAACTTAGGAAGTAACAACATTCCTCCCCCACATTTACCTGCTACAAGGACAACTGTAAGCCAGTATCAGTTGAACATCCCAGTGACCCAAGATACAAGACACCTTCGCCTAGCCCAACCAAACCCTTAAGGGGAATGGGAACACCTGTCTGATATTTCCGCCATTTATCAAAGGGAGACAACTTTCGGGACTTTCCGTTCGCTTTTCTATAAGCCCTGTCCCCCCCCCCCCCCCCCACAATGTGTTCCCATTCCCCTTAAAGAGCTTAGAAAAAAAACAGAAAGCAGAGCTGAAACCGACCGCACACGAGTACTGGTAGACCGCTTAGAAGATCTAAGCCTGCCCAGGCAAAGCGGTGCGAGTCGGCCCGTCCATGCTAATAAACCCTATTGGTTTCATTGGGCGGCAGGACATGAGAAGTCATTTCGTCTCAATGTCGGGTAAAAGTCCCACAAAATTGGAATCAACGTCTCCAAAATGACCTTTACAGTGTTGACTTGGACGTTTAACCTCAAATAATAAAAAAAAAATTCTCCTCCACCATTACCTGCTACAAGGAGAACTGTAAGCCAGTATCAGTTGAACACCCCAGTGACGCAAGATACAAGACACCTTCGCCTCATCAAACCCAACCCTTAAAGGCATTTGGAACACCTGTCAGATTTTTCTGCCATTTTTCAAAGGGAGACAACTTTTGTGACTTCCTGGTCGCTTTTCGATAAGCCCTGTCCCACTGAAAAAAGGGGTGTACTCTTAAAGGAAAGAATTTGCTCCTAAGGAGCAAATTCTTTCCTTTAAGAGTTTACCCCTATTGACATGGGGGACAACTATTTTTGCAGGAGTTACCTCCCCTCAAAGTGTACCCATTCCCCTTAACGAGCTTAGAAAGCCAACTTTTACTCATGAGAAACATGTTTTTACTTTTTAGAGCAACTCCTTTTTCAGACCGTCGAAGTGCAAACGTTGTCTTTCTTGCAAAAAATATAAATAAGTAAATAAATAAAATAAATAATTTTATTAATAAATAAATAAAATGATTAAAAAAAAATAAAAATAAAATAAGAAATGATACATGTAAATGGTGGAAACATATGTCCATTTCTTTTGCCGAGAAATCTGCGTCTGATTTTTTTTTTTACCCAAACACTCCTATTCAAATATTCCCACCCCGCAAAAAATATAATAATAATAAATAAAGAAATAAAATAAAAATATCCGATATTTCTCATATTTCTGCTCTAAACATAGATTGTGGGTACTCGTTAGAACCGCCTCAGCGAGCCGTTTCTAAGGAGTACCCACAGTCTATGTTTTTAACAGAAATAATGTATACCATGTAAGCCCCAGTTTTACTATATGAAAGCTGAGTGTGAGGTGGACGTGGTCGAAATTATATAAATAGAGGATCTTACACGAGTGGTCATTTCATATTAAATTTATGAAACGAGCCTCCGGCGAGTTTAATAAATTTCATATGAAATGACCACGATGTAAGATTCTGTTTATCATATGGCCACTTTAAATTGGATTTTATCGCCTTTAAATTTGACTTTTTTTTCCACAAAAATACATGGTTGACATGGACGTCGTCATGACGTTACTTAATCCCGCCGAAGTGATATTACACGTGTGGCCATACGATTTTTATTACACGACGTTATCCACTGCTTATCGACGACGTCATATGATAAGCGTGTTTTCGTGATGTTGCTCATTTATCTATTTATTTTTATATTTCATTTTTTTATTATTATATATTTTTTTTTGCTTTTATTTTTTATTTGTTTGTCGCCAGCTGCATCTTCTTTCAAACATTTCACACTTTCTTGCACATTGACAAACAGTATGGACTCTGGTACGAAAATAATATACCCGATTTATCATATGACGTATCGTCTGAAAATGTAATAACGTCATGTACTAAATTCGATAATCAACTAGTGGATTAAATATGCTAGTTAGGTGCGCTCCGTAACGTTACATGTACAACGTCCTTAACGACGTCGCGTTTGCTAATGGCGGAATACTGGCATTATAATAAAACGATCATAGATAAAATGAGTTTTAAATGGCATATGATAAATAGAATCTTGCATTCGTGTTCATGTATTATTACATTTATTAAACTCGTTGAGGAAAAGGGATAAAATGCTCGGCAAAGCCTCGCATTATATCCCCTTTCCTCAACTTGTTAAATAAATTCAATAATACATGATTGTTTGTTTGTATTGGAGTTTAACGGCCCAGTCAACACTATTTAGGTCATTTTTGAGCCGGTCAGTTTACCTATCCACACTTTCCTGGGCAGGCTTATACGTAAGCGGTTAACCAGTACAGTGCACATTCTTTCGCCAGAAACTGACAACTGCCCTTCTTGAATCAGCGGAAGGGAGAGAATGACCGTAGAAAAGATTTCATGATCAATCTCCACGAAAGAATGTTGCCGACCCCGGCGGGAGACGAACCCGCGTCCTCCTGATCATCAGTCAGACGCGCATCCGACTGAGCCAACGAGGCCGGCCAATAATACATGAAAACTCATGTAAGATTCTCTATTTCTCTTCGGAAAGCGGGTATCAACACCTGAACAAGTCCATGAAATGAAGACCCCCTATTCCAACTTTGTATAGAGAAAACTGGGGTTTAGGGGGTATACATTATTTTTCTTATTTCTGCTCAAAGACATAGGTTTTGGGTACTCGTTAGGACCGCCTCATTGAGTACCCACAACCTATGAGGCGGTTCTAACGAGCACCCACAACCTATGTTTGTAGTATTTATAAGAAAACTATCACGGATTTTCATCAGAAAAATGGCCATTTTGGAGCTGTGTAAAAATACACCAATTCGCACGGGTGTGTTATCGTAAGAGGTTCAACAGCCAGCAAAGAATGTCGAGCTCATAGAGGAGCAGTCTGATCAGAGTCTACACTGTTTGCAACAGTTATTTTTGAAGTTAGCGGCAGAAAACAAAATAGAAGGCAATACAAAGTTTTTGACCGTAGGATTTGTGTAAAACGAGAAGGAAACTATAGGCGCCATGATTCGATTTCTAGTAGGCGTTTTTCCTATGCCGGAGTCAAAAAAAAAAGAAAAAAAAAAGCGTACATGCCGCCAAAAAGAGTAGCATTTCTTTCCAAATTCAGTATACATGCATTTTTTTATTGTTTGTGTCCTATACATTTTAGTTACGTCACGGTAAACAGGAAAGGTAGTCAAAGATCAGGTTCAAGAGGAGTGTACTTCAAGTGCAGATCCGCTGAACGCTGCACAAACACCAAATACTATAATGATCCAAAGTATTTGGACAGACATGTCTAAACAAATAGTGCAGACCCAGATCAGACTGCTCCTGAAGGAGCAGTCTGATCAGGGTCTACACTGTTTGCCATTCTGTCTGCATCTTTTGGACTCCTTGCTGGAACGTGAAACAAGGTTGTTAAATTATAGGAGAATTTTAGCAAGTCCCCAAAGTGTTCGAATTTTTGGAATTTTTACTGTAAGCTGATTCAAGCGAAAATGCATCTTTGGATAAGAACCGTTCCGAAAACGCGCCTATTCAAATGTATTCACAATTTTACCACAAGAAAAGAAAAAAAAGAGAAGAAGAAAATTCTGATATTTCCCTTCTTCTGGTCTGAACATAGATTTATCTTCTTACGATTGCCTACAATCTATTCGCCCCCCGCCCATCGGGGCTCGAAGAAATAGATGGGCTGCATGATGCTTTCCCGCAGAGCTGAAACCGACCGCATAAACCGTTTAGATGATCTAAGTCTGCCCAGGCAAAGCGGTGCGAGTAGGACCGTCCATGCTTATAAACCCTATTGGTTTCATTGGGCGACGGGGCTTGAGATGTCATTTCATCGCAATGCCGGGTAAAAGTCCCACAAAATTGGAAGCAACGTCTCCAAAATGACCTATACAGTGTTGACGGAGACGTTAAACCTCAAATCAAACGAACAAAACCTACAATCTATGTTTTTGAGCAGTACTAAGAAAAATAATATATACCCCTGTAAACCCCAGTTTGACTGTATAAAAATGGGGTTTAAGGGGGTCAAAATTGTATACATGAAGGTGTGTTTAGTTTTATTTGATTTGAGGTTTAACGTCCCCGTCAACACTATTTAGGTAATTTTGAAGACGTTGCTTCTAATTTTGTGGGACTTTTACCCGACAACGATATGAAATAGCATCTCGATCCCTGCCGCCCAATGATATCGATAGGGTTTATATGCACCACTTTGCCTGGGCAGGCTTAGACCTTCCAAGCGGTTTACCAGTACTCATGTGCGGCCGGTTTCAGATCTGCGTGGAAGCACAATGCAGCCCAATCTATTTCTACAAGCCCCGATGGGCGGGGCCTAAAATATGTGTGTTTTCGTGATGGGTACTATATTTACTCACAGCCACTACTTCTTTCTCAATTTTTATTTTCGTAGACACCCTGTACCTCCTAGCAGTGCTTCGGACTAAGAAATTCAGTCAGTTAAACTCACGTGACTTCCTGGAGACCTACTGGAAGGTTCGGTCCAAGTACCCGGACTGGTATAAAGGGCTTCAGCCTTGTACAGAAGACCATTTTAACTTGCTCCGAAAATCGTAAGTACCTACATATGAGTGCACTTTATCACTTAAAGCGTCAGTCACGTAAAAGGCAGACGACATTTTTTTCTCTTATCAGTTCAAATAAGGCTTGACATTTCATGTGAATCGTTTGCGAGGCAATTTCAAGCCTAATTAAAAAAACAACAAAAAACAACAACAACAACAAAAAAAAAAAAAAAAAAAAAACACGAAGCAACACTATTTGAGCCCCGCCAAGCGAATTTGTGTCTTCGAGCATTCCGTCATGACAAATTTTAACTGCGCATGCCCAGCCATTCAGAGGGGCCAGGGATATGGCTTTCTGTCTGAAGGTTCCTCTTGCTACACTGCTTGTATGAGCGAGCAGCGAAGGTTCTGGCGAGACTGCGCGGATGCGCAGGCTCGCCTGAACCTTCGCTGCTCGCATTGGCGATAAGTACCAAAATCGCTTGACGGGGCCCATTTGCGCGCGATGTCGTCTGTTCATACGTCATATCGTTTGGCGCTTAATGGGCAACGGACAAATCACGAGAACAGGGAACCATGCTATACAAACATTATAAGTCTTAAAATATTTCATGTGTAAGTCTTAGCTGTGTAGGATACCCGGTCCCGTTGGTTCAGTGTGATACCCTGCGTCCAACATATGATCGATAGGTCTTGGGCTCGATGATCACCGTCGACTCAGACAACCCCCTTTCGTTGAGATTGATCATGCAATTATATTCAACGGTCATTCGCACCATCCCTCTGATCCAGGAAGGGCAGTTGTTTGATATGAATTCTACTGGATAACCACTTGTGAATAAGCATGTCCAGGACAAGTGTGGTTAGGAAAACTGACCGGGTCAACATGATATTATTAGTGTTAACTGGGTCGTTAAACTCCAAAGAAAAACATATATTGACAATATGCGCAACCTCATTTTTTTGTCTTCAGCTGTGAGCCCGTTTCGAAATTTAGGATACTTTGTTTGATTTGAGGTTTAACGTCCCCATCAACACTGTAAAGGTCATTGAGGAGACGTTGCTTCCAATTTTGTGGGACTTTTACCCGACATTTAGATGAAATGACATCTAAAGCCCTGCCGCCCAATGAAACCAATAGGGTTTATATGCATGGACGGTCCTACTTGCAGCGCTTTGCCTGGGCAGGCTTAGATCCTCTAAGCGGATTACCAGTACTCGTGTGCGGGTCGGTTTCAGCTCTGCGTGGAAGCATCATGCAGCCCATCTATTTCTTCAAGCGCCGATGGGCGGGGGCCAACTAGGTCGTTAAACTCCAAAGAAAAACATATATTGACAATATGCGCAACCTCATTTTTTTTGTCTTCAGCTCTGATCCCGTTTCGAAATTTAGGATACTTTGTGCGTTTGTTTGAGGTTTAACGTCCTCATCAACACTGTAAAGGTCATTTTGGAGACGTTGCTTCCAATTTTATTGGACTTTTACCCGACATTGAGATGAAATGACTTCTCAAGCCCTGCCGCCCAATGAAAAAGACTGCTCCTCTAAGCGGATTACCAGTACTCCTGTGCGGATTCGGTTTCAGCTCTGCGTGGAAGCATCATGCAACCCATCTATTTCTTCAAGCCCCGATGGGCGGGGGCAATAAATTTAGAATACTACGGACATGGATGGCTGAACGCTTTGCAAATACTGAAATCTCCAATCAGACGCCCAAAAAGAGGGGGAGCAAATTATTTCCTTTAAGGGGAATGGGAACACCTGGAGAATTTTCCGCCATTTTTCAAAGGGAGACAACGTTTGGGACTTCCTGTTCGCCTTTCTAGAAGCCCTGTCACATTGAAAAAGTGGTCTACTCTTAAAGGAAAGAATTTGCTCCTTAGGAGCAAATTCTTTCCTGTAAGAGTTGACCCCTATTGACCTGGGAGACAACAATACTTTTGCAGGAGTTGCCTCCCCTGATTTGTTCCTATTCCTCTTATTAGTAAGTCCCTACTTTGGCGACATACATGTTTTGCCCAGATTAACCCTAAAAGGGCTCATAATAATTACAAAACTAGCTTTATTTGGACAAAAGTGGATTTTGCAATGGTGTTTTTTAATTGCCTCATCTTTGGAAAAAATAAATAAATAAATAAATGAATAAATAAAAAAATAAATAAAAAACAACTATATTTATTTAGATTCGTTTTCTTATGAGCACCGGCTTCCTATGCTTTTGGGTAAAGTTCAGAACAAGATCGCAAATTTGGATCGAAAAAAAAATATCATTCATTACGAAAACACGCCTATATAATTTTGACCCCCTTGTACCCCACCTGTATCCGTTGAAACTGGAGTTTACAGGGGTGAACGTTATTTTTCTTATTTCTGCTTTGAAATATAGAATGTGGGTACTCGTTGGAACCGCCTATTGTGTTCCCACAATCTATATTCTTACGACCTGTAAGCCGTAACAAAGGAAAGATGCATAGCCTGAAAAAAATCCCCGCCTATGGTGGGATTCGAACCCGGGCCGCCCGGGTGATAGTCCACTGCTCTTACCCCTGAGCCAAAGAGTCGACTCGCTGACGCAGTTGTCAGAGAGTGGTTATAAACCTAGAAGCTATGCATATGATCTACCAAGGTAGATAATGGAAGGGAGGTAACAATATTTTGAACAGAACTAAGAAAAATATCACAATTTTTCATCTGAAAATTTTCGATATTTTCGGCGGTAGAATTTACAATGTATTGGTATAAACGTTTTTTTTTTCGTAATGTTTGGTATCATAAAAGAATTCACTATGTGTTATCCTTATGTCTGTAAGCCTATATCACCGGCAAAAAACTCTGACTTCTGAACCCAGCAGACACACGTCGCTAGGGCAACGTCAAATCTTTGTCGGTACAACGTCATGACGTCGCCCCGGCGTAGATTTAACGTCATGACGTCGCACGGACGTAGATTTAACGTCATGACGTCGCACATACGTAAATTTGACGTCATGACGTCACATCGACGCAGATTTAACGCCGTGACGTCGCACCGACGTAGATTTAACTCATGACATCGCATCGACGTAGATTTAACGTCATGACGTCACACCGACGCAGATTTAACGTCATGACGTACCGGCGTAAATTTAACGTCATGACGTTGCACCGACGTAGATTAACGTCATGACGTCGCACCGATGTTAATGTTACGTCACGATTTCGTCATGTGCCTGCTGGGAATTTTTTTTTACTTTCTTGCTTTGAAATGTTTGTTCCAGGTGTTGCTATCTAGTACTTCCGAAGAAAGATAAAGAAGGTAGAACAATCATACTAGGAAGAATGTGTAAGTACATCTATGATGATTCAAAGAGAAATAGACCTAAAATGTCCGAGATGGCGTGTGGCAGTTCAGATAGATAGATAAAAATCTGCAGAATTAGGCTATAATTCTGGGGACATTGTGTAAGTGTTATATTCATAAGAAAGATGGGGAAGATAGACTATTTGTTTGATTTGAGGTTTAACATCCCCGTCAACACTGTAAAGGTCATTTTGGAGATGTTGCTCCCAATTTTATGGGACTTTTACCCAACATTGGGATGAAATGACATCTCAAGTCCTGCCGCCCAATGAAACCAATAGGGTTTATAAGCATGGACGGGCCGACGCGCACCGCTTTACCTGGGCAGGCTTAGATCCTCTAAGCGGGTTACCAGTACTCGTGTGCGGGTCGGTTTCAGCTCTGCGTAGAAGCATCATGCAGCCCATCTATTTCTTCAAGCCCCGATGCGCAGGTGCCGGGGAAAGATAGACTAATCATACTTGGAAGGTTGATATGGAAGACGGAACAAATTTACTGGCATGACATTGTTAGAAAAGGTAAATAAGGCATGTTCTTGCAGACAATATAAGGAAATCCATAGATTTAGCTGAAATTCTGTTCTAATTCCCGTGTTTTTATCCAGAATCGAATATTCCCGCGTGATAAATGCACTGGTTGAATACGACCTCATATGCGCCGTCGTTAAGATTGACGTCACAGCACGTTAAGTGACGTCACTAAACACTCCTGTAGTGTCATCACAATATGGCGGACGTCGGTAACCGAAGGGACCGCAGCATAAAAAATCCACGCTTAGAAATGGAAGGTATGCAAGAAAATGAATCCTATATGGGTGTGAGAGTCGGATAGAAAAATCCGTCCCTCGGGATCACTGTGCGGCATCACTCTGCAAGCCTCGTGATGCCGGACAGTGACCCTCGGGACGGATTTTACCATCTACCCCTCACACCCATGTAAGCTTCTTTTAATAACCTTACTAAGGGGTATTTATAAGTATGACATCCCAACAGCAGGACAATCTTACTGGTACGGAACCCTGGAAGAGACATTCAATTTTAATTTTAACATGCCTACGGAACGATAGAATGCGTAACCATTGGTTAAGAACGTGAAGCAATTAGAGCGACATCCGGTTAGGAATTAGATCGCTAAAAAAGGTAAAGAAACTGTGCAGTTTCTGTGTTTCATAAGTTATATAATTTTTACGAGGAAGTTATGTAAAAAACGGGGAATTACATTCAGGAGCCCCATTGATATCGGCATCTTTGGAGTAAATACCAAATCCCGTACTTCACACATTTTGGCTAAATTTAGTTTCTCCTGCTGAAGGTGAACTCAAGCCTTAGAAAACGAGTGGTTTTTCGAGGTGTTTGTTGCCTTTTATTTATTACTGCGCTTTGCTACAAGTTCAGCGTATTAACATGCACACACAATAAACATATATGGTTATATGTGTTGTGGATATTTTGCTTGTCAATGCAGCACTAGCGAGAAATCACCACGGAAAAGGTCGAAAAAGGTTGGTTACGCATTAGATCTATAGAAATGATAACAAAACTTGCAACTATAAAGCGGATCTGTTTTCATCTCCACGGCCCCAGAATCACCCGCACCTTGTTCTACGGAACCATTTTTAGCCAACCTGATAAGCAGTGCGCTATTGATTCGATAATGACATAGTATTTTATGGAAACATTTTCAGTCTCCAGAATCATAGTACCGAATGATTTTCACGGACTTTTACGCTGTGTTTGTTTTATCAATGGTCCGGTAATTGACTGAAATGAAATAAAACAGGTTTTGGAGTTTTAATTTCTGCGAAGAACTCCTCATCTGCCAAAATTTGCTGGTTAAGCATTAGATCGTCTGGTTGAGCATTCGATAACCAGAGGAGAAAATCAAACCAGTTGCTGCCTAAGTAAATGCCAGCAGCTTACTACAATAAAAGGTGGTCTACATATGATTTCTAAATTGTGTTAAAATCACCAGAGAAAGAAAGCCGTGATGAAAAATACTTTTCTGGACAAGAACATTAAATGTCTGGGTATCATGCTTATCTGACCGAATGACGCGCCGATTCATAAATAAGAGGTCATTACTTGCTTTTGTAGAAAACAAAATGGCCAGCTTACGCTTTGTAATGGCGATTAAATCTATATCCGGATGGGACGGCCATTAATGAACCGTCTCATCCGAGAATGAACGTTGTTCGCCATCCTGTAAATGAATTTGACTAAATCTCCTATTAACAAAAATTGCCCAAAATAAAAAAATGGAGAGAACCCGTTTAAGAAACTCAGGCGTGAAAGGCTAAGGGTAAGATCGTTAACACTGCAGATACGAAAGCCTATTTGGCTTATGTAGGAGAAAATAAAATACCCGTAGTAACGCGACACAAAAGACGTAATAACGCAAAAAGGCGTAGAAACGCAAAACAAAAGACGCAGTAACGCCAATCAGAAGGCGAAGCTACGCAAAAAAGGCGTAGTAACGCAAAAACAAGGCGTAGTAACGCGAAAAAGTGCATACTAATGCAAAAGAAAGACGTAGTAACGCAAAAGAAAGGCGCAGTGATGCGAATCAAAGGCGTTTTTACGCGAATCAAAAGGCGTAGTAATGCGAAAAAAGGCATAGTAACGCAAAAGAAAGGCGTATTTGTTTTAGCTCGCCTCTGCAAAGCAAATAGGTAGCCGGAATATCCTACTCCTGGGACTGCGAATGCCCCCAAAATATATGTCTGTATCATGATCGATAACCCAGATCGGAGATCCCGTGAGTTCTATGCTAACTGTCAAAACGATAAGATAAAGATATTGTCTAAAACCAACTTCTTTTCAATACAAACAGCGCAAGAATGACACACCATGTATTCTTAATCATGTTAATCAAGACGAACTAGAATCCATTTGTAAAATTTATAAATTTTAAGTATACAGGAGGACAGGTGCGTTCATTAAATAAATTGAGAGAAGTAAGTAAGTAAGTCAGTCAGTCAGACAGTCAGTAAGTAAGTAAGTAAGTAAGGACTTTATTTAGTGAGGGTAGCAACATTTAGCACATACAAAAATACATGTAATAGCTAATCTTCCACGAGGCACTCAGCTAATCTTCCATGATCTAATCTTCCTTCTTAATAAAACATACACGCTATAATATTTTGTTTCATCGGCAGTGTCATTTTTAGATATGAGGAATAAATATAGATATAATAAATTGATAGAACATACAAGTTATAATATTTTCTTCCATCTGCAGTATCATGTTTAGATATGAGGAACTTTTGAAATCGTTTTGAATATGGAGCAATATTTTCTCACGGATGTATCTAGGCAGTGATTAGGCAGTTTACATTAAGCCAAAAGTCCAGTTTTTTGTTCACTATCGACCGACTGTTGATAATATTGTATTTAGTACTAAAAAGGTTGTAGACATTTGTTTTCTCCACATCATTTTGTTTCTTTGAATAATCATTACGAAAACACGCCTATACAAATACAATGTAACCTTTATCGCCAAAAAAAAAAAAAAAAAAATTTTAAGATGAAAAATTGTGATATTTTTCTCATTTCTGCACAAAATATAATGTGATTTAAAAACAACAACAAAGGACTGGTGGGTCTATTGCCTCCGAGTGTAGGTAGGAGAAATAGTCTTAAACTGTTTCATTAATCTCTTAAATTCCAGTGTCCAATCAAATAGTGTAGATCGTCACCAGACGCCGGATTCTGCAGCGTCTGATCAGGGTCTACACTCTTTGCCAAGCCCATACTATGTTTCCAAGATAACCCTCTTTAGTTTTTCACAATACTCTGACCTCACTGCGACTATTTTCATTCTAATAGTTTTCCCGACAAGTCAGTGATATTCACGTGCACTTAAGCATAGAACAGCTTTTCTTCTGAGCACCTTTGGGTCGATTGACAAACAATTCCCAGTGGAATTCTTTTCACTGACTGTTACAAGGCGGTTCTTCTTTGGCGGTTTATTTATGTTATTGTTTGTCACTGATTGTATGTATCGCATTTTGGATAGCCAGCTGGTATTGATTCCTGATCATTGCTTTACTTCTACTTTTTATAAGCACCAAGTTTATAATCATGAGTGTCTTATGCTCAACCTGGCTCTCTAATGCTTGACCATAGAAACACGATATAGATTTAATCGCCATTAAAAAGCGTAAGCTGGCCATTTTGTTTTCTACAAAAGCCAGTAATGACCTCTTATTTATGAATCTGTGCGTCATTCGGTCAGATAAGCATGATATCCAGACATTTAATGGTCTTGTCCAGAAAAGTATTTTTCATCACGGCTTTCTTTCTCTGGTGATTTTAACATAATTTAGAAATCATATGTAGACCACCTTTTATTGTAGTAAGCTGCTGGCATTTACTTAGGCAGCAACTGGTGAGATTTTCTCCTCTCTGGCTATCGAATGCTTAACCAGACGATCTAATGCTTAACCAGCAAATTTTGGCAGATGAGGAGTTCTTCGCAGAAATTAAAACTCCAAAACCTGTTTAATTTCATTTCAGGCAATTACCGGACCATTGATAAAACAAACACAGCGTAAAAGTCCGTGAAAATCATTCGGTACTATGATTCTGGAGACTGAAATGTTTCCATAAAATACTATGTCATTATCGAATCAATAGCGCACTGCTTATCAGGTTGGCTAAAAATGGTTCCGTAGAACAAGGTGCGGGTGATTCTGGGGCCGTGGAGATGAAAACAGATCCGCTTTATAGTTGCAAGTTTTGTTATCATTTCTATAGATCTAATGCGTAACCAACCTTTTTCGACCTTTTCCGTGTTGATTTCTCGCTAGTGCTGCATTGACAAGCAAAATATCCACAACACATATAACCATATATGTTTATTGTGTGTGCATGTTAATACGCTGAACTTGTAGCAAAGCGCAGTAATAAATAAAAGGCAACAAGCACCTCGAAAAACCACTCGTTTTCTAAGGCTTGAGTTCACCTTCAGCAGGAGAAACTAAATTTAGCCAAAATGTGTGAAGTACGGGATTTGGTATTTACTCCAAAGATGCCGATATCAATGGGCTCCTGAATGTAATTCCCCGTTTTTTAAATAACTTCCTCGTAAAAATTGTATAACTTATGAAACACAGAAACTGCACAGTTTCTCTACCTTTTTTAGCGATCTAATTCCTAACCGGATGTCGCTCTAATTGCTTCACGTTCTTAACCAATGGTTACGCATTCTATCGTTCCGTAGGCGTGTTTAAGTTATTAAGTTGTGCGAACAAGATATTATCTCTTGTGCGGACGACATGATTTATCTTGTGCGGACAACATATTATCTGTGTGCACAAGATATTATCTTGTGCGCACAAGTTAATATCTTGTTCACACAACTTAATATATTGTGCACACGGGATATTATCTTGTTCGCACTGCATATTATCTTGTTTGCACAACATAGATCTTGGGAAGTTGTGCAAACAAGATAATATCTTGTGCACACAAGACATTATGTTGTTCACACAAGATATTAAGTTGTGCGAACAAGATAATATCTTGTGCGCATAACACGATAATATCTTGTGCGCACAAGTTATTAGTGTGCACAAGATCTGGGCCCCCGCCCATAGGGACTTGAAGAAATATATGGGCTGCATGATGCTTCCGCGCAGAGCTGAATCCGGCCCGCACACTAGTACTGGTAAACCGCTTAGAGGATCTAAGCCTGTCCAGGAACCGCGGTGCGAGGCGGACCGTCCATGCTAATAAACCCTATTGGTTTCATTGGGCGACAGGGCTTGAGAAGTCATTTCATCTCAATGTTGGGTAAAAGTCCCACAAAATTGGAAGCAACGTCTCCAAAATGACCTTTACAGTGTTAACGGGGACGTTAAACATCAAATCAAACAAACAAACTGCACAAGATCTGTGTTGTGCAAACAAGATAATATGTTGTGCGAACAAGATAATAACTTTAGCACACATGATAATATCCTGTGTGCACAAGATACTATCTTGTGCGCTTAAGATATTATGTTGTGCGAAAGCGTCTTATCATAAGGAATAAGAGTATACGTGTATATGGTTTATGGGTGGGGACCTAAAAAGTTTCTCAGATATTAGGCTTTTTCGAAAGTCGAGGGGGCGGGCCATATACCGGTGTGGGGATCTGAATAGTTCCTGAAATACAATGTATGTGTCCTTTATTAAAGTGGAGGGGTGGGGGCATGGCCCCAGTGCAACCCAGAGGTCCTCTTTGTTGGCATATCTAAATGCGTCTTCATGCGGACTGTACAAAGTATTTGTCTAAATCGCGACGGAAGTAAGGGCGAGGATTGTGGCCACGTAAAATCGATTTAAGCCCCCCAGAGGAATTCGTTTCCGCTGACCGTTCCAAGGCGGTTCTTCTGTCGCGGTTTATTTTTGTTATGGTTTGTATTGAGGTGTTTGTGTCGCTTATATTATTTTGTTTGGATAGCCAATTGGCCATTTTGTAGGAAAGTAACTGTCCTTTTGGCTTTCCGCTATTGATGTTTCTGTTAGGGTCTGTTTTTAGCTCACCTGGGCCGATATTAAAATGTGACGATCGTTTTAAAAACACCAACAGTTGAATACTCTGAAACAACGTGAGCCTACTGGTGTACGTCGGAGTAACAGGCTTCTACTTCTCTTCTTCTTCTTCTTCTTCTTCTTCTTCTTCTTCTTCTTCTTCTTCTTCTTCTTCTTCTTCAATACTTAGTGTTATATATATGCTACATAATATGGCAACTGATAAAGATGGTAAATGTACATAGGCAACAGATATGTTTATGCTTACAACATCTTAAAGGAGAGGATAAATATAGGCTGAGCCTACATCCAATACTTTGACATTTGTATGTATATTTGTTGTACAGATGTATGTATTCATGTCATGAAATTTTGAATAAATAAAATAAATAAAGGCTCCTGGGGAGCTTATAGTACAGTTGGTCGTTCGTCCGTCCGTCCGTCGTCCGTCCGTCCACACTTTTGACCAGCTATATCTCTGCAGCCTGCAGGCTGATCTCAATCATTTCTTATCTGTAGCATGCCTCTGGTGGGGCATTGATAGTTTTTATCAAAATCGAATGAAAACTTTGGTTGCTATGGCAACCACAAGGTCCCATAGACTTGCAATGGGAAAATGCTTGCCTTCAGTTTTGATCGGATCTTTCTAAAAAAGTATATATAAGTAGACTGGGGATGAAAGTTCGGATGAGTTCGAAAACTGGCAAGTTCGGCCCATTAATTATAGAGTTACGTCCCTTTGACTGCTGAAAATGCCAAATTTGACCTGGTAATCACCACAGCCCCTTCAGTTTTAATCGGATCTTCCTGAAACTTATATTCAAGTAAGTCGGAGTTAAAAGCTATAGGATGAGTTCGAAAACTAGCGATGTTCGTCAATTACCCAAAGTGTTGTGTCCCCTACTTTGCTGAAAATGCTTATTTTTGGCCTTGTCATCACTGTAGCCGCTTTAGTTTTGATCGGATCTTCTTGAAACTTACAAACAAGTAAGTCGGGGATAAAAGCTCGGACGAGTTCGAAAACTGGCGAGGTCGGCCTATCTGTCACAGAGTTAAGTCTCCTTGATTACTGAAAATGCCTAATTTTGACCTTGTCATCACCATAGCCCTTCAGTTTTCAGAGGAACTTTTTGAAACCTCATGTAAATAAGAAAGGGATAAAACCTCGGCTGAATTAAAAAACACCGTGAGGTTGGTCTTTATTTCAGAGAGTTATGTCCGCCTTGATTACCAAAAATACCTAACTTTGACATTGTCATCGCCGGTCGTAAGTTTGTCATCACTTAAGCGCCTACATTTCTCGACCGATTTCAATATAACTTCACACAAATTTCCATATGACAATATTTCGAGTGAGTTTGACTTTCAAGGAAGTGGCCTCAAGGTCAAGGTCACTGTGGCTATTTTTAGAAAAGCTTTGTCATCGCTCTAGTGCCTACATTTCTTCAACGATTTCAATATAACTTCACACAAACGTTCATTATGACAATATCTCGAGCGAGTTTGACTTTAAAGATCGTGGCCTCAAGGTCAAGGTCACTGTGGCTATTTTTAGAAAAACTTCGTCATCGCTCAAAGACCTACAGTTCTCGACAGATTTCTATATAACTTCACACAAATGCTCCTTATGACAATATCTGGAGCAAGTTTGACGTTCAAGGTGGTTGCCTCAAGGTCAAGATCACTGTGGCTACTTTTAGAAAACTTTGTCATTGCTCTAGCGCCTATATTTCTCGACCAATTTCAGTATAACTTCACACAAATGTTCCTTATGACAATACCTAGAGCATGTTCGACTTTCAAGGTCGTGGCCTCAAGGACAAGGCCACTTTGGCTATTTTTAGAAAAAACTTTGCCATCGCCCTAGCACCTACACTTCTTATAACAAATGTTCCCTATGACAATATCTCTAGCGAATTCGACTTTCAAGGTCTTAGTCTCAAGGTCAAGGTTACTGTGGCTATTTTTAGAAAAAAAAAATTAATTATCGCTCTAGCGCCTACATTTCTTGACCGATTTCCCCAATATATCTTAAACACAAATATTCCATATGACAATATCTGGGCCGGGATTGGTTTCAAGGTCATGGCCTCAAGGTCAAAATCACTGTGGCTATTTTTAGAAAAAACTTTGTCATTGCTCTAGCGCCTACTTTTCTTCACTGATTTCAATAGAACTTTACACAAATGTTCCTTATGAGCAAGTTGGACTTTCAAGATCATGGTCTCAAGGTCATTTATCATATCTTCTAGAAACTTACATGTAAGTAAGTCAGGGATAAAAGCTTGGGTGAGTTCAAAAACTGATGAGGTCAGTCTATTTATCATAGAGTTACGTCCCTTTGATTGCAGAAATTGCCTATTTTTTACGTTGTCATCACCGTAACTCCTTCAGTTTTCATCGTGTCTTCTTGAAAATTACAAACAAGTAAGTCAGGGATAAAAGCTCGGATTAATTCGAAAACTAGCAATGTCGGACTATTACTCACAGATTTATGTCCCCTTCTTTGCTGAAAATGCTTATTTTTGAACTTGTCATCACCATAGCCCCTTCAGTTTTGATCGGATCCTTTTGAAACTTACATATAAGCAAGTCAGGGATTTCAAATGAGTTCGAAACCAACTGAAGTCGGCTCATTTGTCACAGAGTTACACTTTGTGTGGCCAATTCAACTCATTCTTGAGTTCGAAGAGAATTCCCATGTCTCCAAATATCTAGATAGAAGTAAATTAAAACTTAAAAAACGTTTTTCTGATTTTGTTTTGAAAAGGTATGTTGTGTGAACTCATTAGAAACGCCTCAACGAGGCGATTCTAACGAGCACATACAACATTCCTTTATTTTAAAGAAGCTTATAAAGACATTCGGAAGTCCACTACGAAAACATGCCTAATCAAATACATTGTCAATTTTACCGCCGAAAAAAAAAAAAAAAGCAAAAAATATTCAGATGAAAAAATGTGATATTTTTTCTTATTTCTTCTCAAAGTATAGATTGAGGGTACACGTTAGAACCGCCTCATCGAGGCGGTTCTAACGGGTACCCACAATCTATATTTTAGAGCAAAAATAAGAAAAATAATATTTACCCTTGTAAACCCCAGTTTTACTAAATAAAAGTGGGGTTTAAGGCATGTTATCGTGATGCGCCCCAATTATGCCTCATGACCGGGTGCTTTGATGATACCTAAGTATTAGGAACCCCTATCTCGAAACAAATCCATGACTCAAGGTATTCAAGATAATGGAGTAATTGTTTTGTTTGTCTGTTTTGGCGTTTAATGGCCCAGTCAACACTATTTAGGTCATTTTGGAGCCGGTCAGTTTACCTTCCACACCTTTCCTGGGCAGGCTTATACGTAAGCGGTTAACCAATACAGTGCACATTCTTTCGCAAGAAAGTGACAACTGCCCTTCTTGAATGAGCGGAAGGGAGAGAATGACCGTAGAAAAGATTTTGTAATCAATGATGCCGACCCCTGCAGGAATCGAATCCGCGTCCTGATCACCAGTCAGATGCGCATCCGACTGAGCTACCGAGGCCGGCCTCAAGATAATCACGTGAACAAGTCCGTGAAATGAACACCCGTAAATCCCAATTTATATAGAGAAAACTGGGTTTTACGGAGGTATACATTATTCATCTTATTTCGGCTCCAAGACATAGGTTGTGCGTGCTCGTTAGAACTGCCTCAATAAGGCGGTTCTAACGAGCACCCACAATCTATGTTTGCAGTACTTATAACAAAAAATATCACGGATTTTCATCAGAAAAGTAGCCAATTTGGAGATTGGAAAAACTGCCCTATGTCGCACGATTGGGTAGTAGTAATGTAATGGAGTTTTTGTTTGATTTGAGGTTTAACGTCCCCATCAACACTGTTGGTTGGTTGATTTGTAAAGGTCATTTTGGAGACGTTGCTTCCAATACAATGACATCTCAAGCTCTGTCGCCCAATGAAACCAATAGGGTTTATAAGCATGGACGGTCCGACTCGCACCGCAGTTCCTAGACAGGCTTAGATCCTCTAAGCGGTTAACCAGTACCAGTGTGCGGACGGTTTCAGCTCTGCGTGGAAGCATCATGCAGCCCATCTATTTCTTCAAGCCCCAATGTGCGGGGGGGGGGGGGGGCGGCAAAAGAAAAAGATCAGTTGCATTCTTCTTTATTATTTTCAGCCCAGATTGATTCCTCTGGGAAGTCGTACACTGTGGACCAATGGATTCAGTCCCAGATACCTCTGTTTGAATGCCTGTTGATTGACGAGGAATGCCAAGTGAATGGTTTTGTCATGTTGGTGGACTGTGGTGGAATAACCATGCAGTTACAGACCTTCTTTGGCATGGACAGGATGTTGAGAGGACGAGATACTAATGTAAGGCAATATCAAGTTCTCTTATTGTGAGGGAGTGGATGCGAGTGAGGGATCGTGTGAGTGAGTTAGTGAGTGAGCGAGTGATTGTGTGAGTGAGTGAATGATGGTTTTAGAGAGAGAGCGAGAGATACGGTGTGTATGTGAGTGCAATCATGGATAATTAGGTGAGTGAAGTGAGTTAGTGAGTGAGTGAGTCCGTCCGTCGGCCGCTCGACCATTGAGCAAGAGAGGGACGGAGTCGGAGTGAGCGGGTTATCGTTTGGAACCAAGGAATGCATCGTATAAATGATTTTTTTTTTGTTATTCAGTCAATTCAGTGACTATGCAGTTCTTTCAAATCCATTAACTATGTTTTGATATCTATGGGAACTTTCTAGTTGTCTGTATGAGCCCCGTCAAGCGAATTTTTGTCTTCGAGCATTCCGTCATGACAAATTTTAACTGCGCATGCCCAGCCATTCAGAGGGGCCAGGGATATGGCTTTCTGTCTGAAGGTTCCTCTTGATTCACTACTTGAATGAGCGAGCAAAATCGCTTGACGGGACCCATATAATCTTTATGTAACTGCAAATAACATGTTTTGTTTGATTTGAGGTTTAACGTCACCGTCAACACTCTATAGGTCATTTTGGAGACGTTGCTTCCAATTTTGTGGGACTTTTATCCGACATTGAGATGAAATGAGATCTCAAGCCCTGTCGCCCAAATGAAACCAATTGGGTTTATAAGCATGGGCAGTCCGACTCGCACCGCTTTACCTGGGCAGTCTTAGATCCTCTAAGCTGTTTACCAGTACTCGTGTGACGGGTCGGAATCAGCTCTGCGTGGAAGCATCATGCGGCCTGTCTATTTCTTTAGGCCCCGATAGGCTGTAAATAACATGACTATGCAAATATGTTGTGCTGAAGTTTTTATGTGACTGCAGACACCTGAATAGCTCCGCCTAGTCAATCTTAGTCAATCTTATCTGCGACTGCTATACAAGGGGATAAACTGATAAATAGAATACCAGAATCGTGTCATTTGATATCCATTTTATCAATTTTATCAGGCTTGGCTTCAAGAACGCGCGTGGAATATCTCGGCAAGCCTCGCGTTTCTACAAGCCCGGTAAATTTGATATCAAATGACACGAACCTGGGTTACAAGATATATATTGCTGATGTCCAAGTGTCTTCCACTGATTTCTAGAAGCCTCCGTGATGCAGTGGTTACGCTACTCGCCTTGTAAACCAGGGATCGCAGGATCGATCCCGGGCTTCTCCAGACTTTTGGATGAGTCTTTAAACCGAGGCCCCGTCTCCGTATGACCTTCGCTGTTGGTGGGACGTAAAACTAAAACTCACTCACTCACTCACTTCCACAGTTTTGTACAAAATCCAGGTAATAGTTATTTATAGCCATGTGATTCCTAATGGGAATTGATACACCTTCAGGGGAGGCAACTCCTCCTGAGGAGCAAATTCTTTCCTGTAAGAAGTGACCCCTTTTTCAGTGGAACAGGGCTCGTAGGAAAGCGGACAGGAAGTCTTGAAAGTTGTCTCCCTTTGAAAAATGACGGAAAATGTGCCATGTGTTCCCATTCCTCTTTATGTTGTGAGATCAGTATGTTGTGCAAAGAAAACTTGGACTGGACTCATTTATTGGGCTTTGCACACTGTGTAGATCCAGATCAGATGCCACAGAAGATTGCGTCTGATCAGGGTTTACACAGTTTGTTTGAACTACAGGAATTTAAGGGTTGGACAGAACAGTCTTGGTCATTCATTTCTCCTCTAGCTTATACTCACAGACGGTTGTCCCGCCAGTCCCAGCAGGTACGCGTCGCTAGGGCAACGTCAAATCAACGTCGATGCAACGTCATGACGTTGCATCAACGTAGATGTGACGTTGCATAAACGTCATAACGTTGTACAAACGTTGATGTGACGTCACAAATACGTCATGTGCCTGCACGGAAGAGGTCAGGTAATGATAACATTCCCAGCAGGAATGCAAATGACCCATATCATATTTGCTAGCCAGGATTTATAGCTCTCTAACAAGAAAAATACCTTCAGAAGTTTGAGACAATTTCAAAGAAAAAATATATCTAAAATGTTGTCTGTTTATGACAGAAATACTTGTCTGATATGAGCATACACAGAAACAGTGCTGCATATTTAAGAGCTTTGCATAGCTGGATAGAATTGTTCCTGGCAAAAATTTAATTATCCCTGCGCTTTTCGAACATGTAATACCCCATCCGTCGTCCGTCCATAAAATCACATCATTGCTCCTAGACCATTTAAGTTATAATCTTTTAACTTTCACGGGCAAAAGTCCTATGGCTGAGGACCGCAAGATCATAATCAGACTTTTGATTTGTCTCTCCGGGGAGGGGGTCAAAATTCATTTTTTTTTCAAACATAGCTATGTTGCATAACAAATCAAGGGTAATAAAGAGTAGCATGTTTGGGGGTCACTAGATGTCAAAAAGTAGGATTTTGGTGTATTTTGGTGTATTTTTAATTGTCAAACAACTCCTCGTAGGCGTTTTGAGCTGAAATATTGAAACTGTCACAGTTAATAGCCCTGTGGTTGGGCACTGGAGGAACATATTCGAAATTTTGATGTGCCCCCACCCCGACCCTCCGTGTGGCTATGCCAGGGAGTGAGTCCCAGCAGTCAGAAAACTATTTTGTAAAAACATAGTCATGTAGCATATCAAATTGAAGGTAATGTAGGGTAGAGTACAGTGGTGAAAAAGTGTTGCCCAGGGGGCATGTCTGGTGTTCACCAGAGGTCAAAAAGTAGTATGTGGGTCCTTTGTTCGATTGTCGCGCAAATCTTCTTCTTCTTCTCAATAAGTGTAGGGCCCCTATGGAGCAGCGACGCACTGTCACTGTACAAGGGTGTCGTGAGGCGTCGAACGAAGTGCAGATTAAAACCGATAAAAAAGCCATGTCGAGATCTTTACAGTGCTGAGTGGCCAGGCCTGCTTTGAATCAGTCCAAGATCCCGGCTGTGGTGATGGGGGCGGAAACTTGTTCCAGAGGCGTACGGCTACTGAAAAACAGTGTCTGTACATGTCTGTGCGGCAGAATGGCACCAGGTAGCACAGGTTCCTCCGCTGTAGAGAGACGGTGGCAGGATGTAGGTACAGGCTGGCTGGTATGTCAGTCAGGTTGTAAACATAGAGGATCTTACATGAGTGCTCATGTATTTTTTGAATTTATTAAACGAGTTGAGGAAAAGGGATAAAATGCGAGGCTTTGCCGAGCATTTTATCCCTTTTCCTCAACGAGTTTAATAAATTCAATAATACATGAGCACGAATGCAAGATTCTATTTATCATATGACATTTAAAACGCATTTTATTCACGATTGTTTACAAAACATGTCAATATTCATACGTTAATAAACGCGACGTCGTTAAGGACGTCGTATATGTAACGTTACGGGACGTATCTTGCTAATTTGCATATTTAATCCACTAGTGGATTATCGAAAATAATGCATGGCGTTATTACACTCTCAGATGCGACGTCATATGATAAAATCCTGTATACCAGTACTAGTCTTGCATCAGTGCGTCGCTGCTGTAGTTTGGGCCAGCCTAGAGTGGCGATCATCTGGCTTGTCTGCTTGCCGTCCTGTAGTACCCAATCACAAACCTTACTGCTCGTCTCTGGACTGCCTCTAACTGGGATATGTTGGTAGCAGTGAAGGGGTCCCATACTGGAGCGGCATACTCCAAGATGGGACGTAAAACATCTAACATGTGGCCTTCACATCGTTAGGGCAACCGGTGGCGTTTCTTCTCAGAAATGCGAGAGAGTTGTTGGCCTCCTTGGAGACGTGGTCAACCTCTCTGTTCCAGAGAAGCTTCTCATGAAGGGTGACCTCCGAGATACTTCCCGCTTGTTACATTTGAGCCAGCGCACGACAAAACCTACAATAGGACACGTGCGCCCAGCGAAGACTCAGATCAGCCTGCGCATCCATGTAGTCTAACCAAAGTCTTACCTGACTGCATGGAGGAGCATTGGGCCCTTAGCTATCCTTAGAGCGCACACTGAAGACTCTGATCAGACTGTGCTGGCTCATTTGTCAGATGTTGACCATGGAGCACGTAGGTTCGCCTTATTTGGATTTCGCTTCCTGGTAATATGGATGGTCTCGCACTTCGACGGGTTGAATTGCATCTGTCAGTCTTTCTCCCACTGCTCCAGTTTGGTAAGGTCCTCTTGCTGGATGTCTGTGTCTTGGGCTGTGCGGATCTTGCGATACAGCAGGCTGCCATCTGCAAAGAGGCGATTGGTGGAGGCTACTCTTCCTGGCATGTCTTTAATTTAGAGAAGGAAAAGCAGGGGTCCTAGTATAGAACCCTGTGGTACCCCAGACGTGACAGGTGCAGACTGATGTGTGGCTTTCAACCAGCACTTCTTGGCTGCGTCTCTACCCACTCTATTAAGCCGGTGTGGATGCCGTAGTGACCCAGCTTGGTGGGGAGGCGCTTGTTAGGGACCTTGACGAAGGCCTTGCTGAAGTCGAGGAGTACTGCATCCAGACTGGAGGCGATGTCTTGAATAGTAAGGATGAGCTGGCCTCCGCATGACCTGTTTTAATGGAAACCGTGTTGATTGTCAGAAAGTATATAGAGAAAACCAGGTGAGTGTCCTTTGATACTTTTATCAGGCAAGGTTTCGAGGACGCTTGGTGAATCGCGAGGCTTGCCGAGCGATTCTACATTCGTTCTCGAAGCCGAGCCTGATGAACTTGATATCAAATGACACAAACCCGGTATTCTATTTATCGGTAAATCCCCTTGTAGACTCCTCCAGTTTTGCTATTTTTTCCAGTAGTCCAGTTTATAGTACTGTTTGCCAGTACCCACTTTAAGCGTTTCTGGTACAAAATAACCGTATATCCCAAACTGTGTTTCAGTAATTTAGTGTTCTAAAAATCATGATTTATGTGTATACCTTCTTTTATGTGTACCTTCTCTGTTCAAATCATTGACAGGCACGCCTTGCTAATTTTAGTTTCTGTAAATTCCAACTTTTAGAAAGCGATGTTGGGTCGAATCAAACAGATCAACTACTTTGATGTTGGACCGGTGTTTGAGGCCATGTTTTCCATATCAAGACCATTTCTCCCAGAGAAGATTAAAAAGAGGGTGAGTAAAATGTAAAAGGAGGGTAGGTAAAATGTTAAAGAGGGCAGGTAAAATGTAAAAAGGGTAGGTTGAATGTAGAAAATAAGGTAGGTCGATTGTAAAAAGAGGTTAGGTAAAATTTAAGTAGGGGACAGTCAAAATATAAAAGAATCGAAGTAAAATGTAAAAAGAGGGTTAGTAAAATGTAACAATAAGATGGGTAAACTGTAAAAAGAGGGTGGGTAAAATTAAAAGGAGGTTGGATAAAATTTAAAACAGGATATGTAAAATGTAAAAAAAGAGGGTAGGTAATATGTAAAAAGGGTAGGTGAAATGTAAAAAAGGATAGGTAAAATGTAAAAAGTGGGTAGGTAAAATGTAAAAAGGGTGAATAAGCTTAACATAAAGATAACACACCTATGTGTAATAATGCTTCATCACATGACGTCGTTGATATGCAGTGGATAACGTCGTGTAATAAAAGTCGCATAGCCACACGGGTAATAACACTTTGGCAGGATTAAGTAACGCCATGAAGACGTCCATGTCAACCATGCATTTTTTTTCGGAAAATTTGCCAAATTTGACGGCGATGAAATCCAATTTAAAGTGGTCATATGAGAAACAGAATCTTACACTCGTGGTAATTTCATATGGAATTTATGAAACTTGCCAAAGGCTCGTTTTATAAATTTCATATGAAATGACCACTCGAGTAAGATCCTCTATCTATCATATAATACTGATATCTAATGGATAAAGTTGCACTTAATTAGCATCACGAGAATAAGTCCGTAGAACGAAGACCCTATAAACCCCAATTTATATAGAGAAAAGTGGGGTTTACAGGGGATATACATTATCTGCCTTATTTTTGCTCAAAAACATAGATCGTGGGTACTCGTTAGAACCGCCTCAATGAGGCGGTTCTAACGAGCACCAACAATCTATGTTGAACACAGAAATAAGAAAGAAGCTATCAATTTTACCCCAAATTTGCCACTTCTGACACCATGTTGGACGCCATTATTTCACACGGACATTTTTTTCCTAATGAGTTGCCATAAAAATTATAATTATCATATAACACATACCAGTCGTGAAATGCCATGGCACAATTACCTGCACGTGATAGCCCTATGTTTTCTATTGAAATTCTTATGAAATTCTTCGTGAATAAGATCTGATTAAAAGTGTTGTATGATAAACAACATCTGACACTTGTGTCATGTCATGCCATATGAAACATTACGAAAACACGCCTATACAAATACATTGTAAACTTTACCGCCGGAAAAACGAAAATTTTAAGATGAAAAAAAAAGTGATATTTTTCTTATTTCTACTCAAAATATGGATTGTGGGTACTCATTAAACCGCGAACCGCCTCGAGGCGGTTCTAACGAGGACCCACAACCTATATTTTAGAGCAGAAATAAGAAAAATAAGGGTTTCCCCTGGGAACCCCAGTTTTACTCTATAAAGGTGGGGGTCAATGGGGTCAAAATTATGTGCATGTTTTCGTGATGAAAGATTGTGAATGTTTGTTAGGAGCATTCAATCTGACACACAACTTATTGGCAACATCGTATGAAAGTCTTTGCAACATCATGACATATTGCTGGTGGGTTCAATCCTTCCGAGCAGGCAAACGTCGCTAGGGCAACGTCAAAACGACGTCGGTGCAACGTCGTGTGCCTGCAGGGTTGGTAGTAATATTCATCATTGTGACACCAGATCTGTGCATGTTGATCTGAGTCTTTCTTGAAAATCCACGTCATACTGTACGCGCAGTGCCGTCAAACTTAATGACGGCATACATGAAAGCCTGTTCAACCTTCAAACTGAAAATTCACTACTTTTATCCCAGCCCTGGGTAGGATAACCTGGGAAGGATAAGGATATCTTTCCCAGGGTTAAGTCTAGAATTTCCTTATCTGGTGTGCAAGAATTGCTTGTTTGATTTGAGGTTGTAAAGGTTATTTTGGATACTTTGCTTCCAATTTTGTGGGACTTTTACCCGACACTGAGATGAAATGACATCTCAAGCCCTGTCGCCCAATGAAACCAATAGGGTTTATAAGTATGGACAGGCCGACTCGCACCTCTTTGTCTGGGCGGACTTTGATCCTCTTAAGCGGTATACCAGTACTCGTGTGCGGGTCGGTTTCAGCTCTGCTTGGAAGCATCATGCAGCCCATATATTTCTTCATGCCCCGATGGGCGGGGGCCGAATATTTCAGCTTTATTTTTATTTTATTTTTTTTTATTTTATTATTCAATTTTCAGATTGTGATGCATGGCAACAACTTAGTGTCGGTGTACAAAAATATTGACATGTCCCTACTGCCTGACGAATACTTACCGGACGATTATACAGGCCCAAGAATAGGCTCATGCCAGGAGATTTTAGGTAAGTGTAGCTTTTACCCTAAAAATTGGGACACTGTATATTGTCTTAATTTATTGTATCATAAATTATTTAAGGGGAATGGGAACACCATCAGGGTTGGCAACTCCTGCGTCCCTCATGTCAATAGGGGTCTACTCTTAAAGGAAAGAATTTGCTCCTGGGGAGCAAATTCTTTCCTTTTAGAGTAGACCCCTTTTTCAGTAGGGCAGGATTTTTTGGAAAAGCGAACAGGAACTTCTGAAAGTTGTCGCCCTTAGACAAATGGCAGAAAAAATCTGCCAGGTGTTCCCATTCCCCTTAAAGTATGTTTTGTTTGTTTGTTTGATTTGAGGTTTAACGTCCCCGTCAACACTGTAAAGGTCATTTTGGAGACGTTGCTTCCAATTTTGTGGGACTTTTACCCGACATTAAGATGAAATGACATCTCAAGCCCTGTCGCCCAATAAAACCAATAGGGTTTATTAGCATGGACGGTCCGCCTCGCACCGCGGTTCCTGGACAGGCTTAGATCCTCTAAACTGTTTACCAGTACTAATGTGTGGGCCGGATTCAGCTCTGCGAGGAAGCATCATGCAGCTCATATATTTCTTCAAGCCCCTATGGGCGGGGGCCTCCTTAAAGTATGTCTTTTAGCTACAAAGACCCCCACTTCCACTTCTGGAGCAGTCTCATCTGGGTTTACAATGTACTGTTTGCTTAGACTGACAGTAAATTCCTCTATTAAGAACATTTGGGACTGTTTAAAAGTGGTCTTTTAGATAACTATTGCACAGTCCCAAAGGTGGTCTCTGACCACAGGGCACTGTATGATGCAGAAAACACAATGAAAGAATAACTGAATAGAAGTGGAGGCAATGGTCAGACATCAATACAATGAACCCACAGCTTCCATCAGAGAAACCAAAGGGAAAGAAGCAAACACGAAACAACAGACCCCACAGATTTACGAAGTAGAGCTAGGACTGGTCGATCCAGTGTCAGGATAATGTGACTGGGTGTGGTATCATGTAATGCGTCTGGGACATGATACTTCAGTGAGGCAGCACTATAAACGTGAGCATTGAGCTCCCTGTCGCAACCAGACACCGTCGTGATATGACTGAAAAATTGTTGAAAGCGACGTTAAACCCGAATTCACACACACACACACACAACAGACCCCAACAGAAACATCAATTGCGGAAAGCCAAAAAGACAGTCACTTTCCCACAAAATGGCCAATTGGCAATCCAAAACAATATAAGCTGCACGTAACCTACTAATTAAGGTTTTAAAAGTAGAATTGATCTAATTTTTTCGGTGGTCTTAATAGCAAAATTTCACTGTATTTATGACGTTTTTGTGTCAGATTATTTAGAGTGAATAAGATACAGTGAAATTCTACTATTAAGACCACCTAATTCTGCTTTAAAAAGCTTATTTAGTTAAGGTTGAAGTTATTCTTTCTTTGTGTTTTCTGCATTTAGTGTTCTCTGGTCATGAACCATCTTTCGGACCACTTTTGAACAACCCCAAAGGTGGTCTAAGGGGAATGGGAACACCTTCAGGGGAGGCAACTCCTGCAAAAGTATTTTTGTCTCCCATGTCAACAGGGGTCAACTCTTAAAGGAAAGAATTTGCTCCTCGGGAGCAAATTCTTTCCTTTAAGAGTTGACCCCTTTTTCAGTGCGACAGGGCTTGTAGAAAAGCGAACAGGAAGTCCCGAAAGTTGTCTCCCTTTGAAAAATGGTGGAAAATGTGCCAGGTGTTCCCATTCCCCTTAATATAGGGATTTTACTGTTTATGTGAAACGGTATCTATCATAAACAAAATCAGCTAAGTTCTTGATGAGAGTTTCTGTTCTTGGAATCAATTTTGTTTGTTTGAATCGAGGTTTTATGTCCCCGTCAACACTATTTAGGGTTTTTTTTTTGGAGACGATGCTTCCGATTTTGTGGGATTTCTACCCGACATTGAAATGAATCAGAATCAGAATGAAATGACATCTCAAGCCCTACCGCCCAAACAAACCAATAGGGGTTTATATGAAAGGACAGTCTGACACGCAACTCTTTGGCTGGGCAGGCTTAGGCCTTCTAAACTGTTTAACAGTACTCCTTTGCGGCCGGTTTCAGCTCTGCTTGGAAGCACCATGCAGCCAAATCTATTTCTCCAAACCACGATGGGCGGGGGCGCATTTGGCATCAATGTTGAGACTTATAAATGTAGTACTTATTAGTCACCTACAAAAATATTCTTGGCAACAATCTTTCGTGGCGATTGATTATGAAATCTTTTCCATTATGATAACACGTCCGTGTGATATAGTACATTTTTCAAACCTCAAAAAAGGCATTTTTTCGGCGGATGAAAATTTGTGATATTTTTCTTATTTATACCCCAAACATAGGTTTTGGGTGCTCGTTAGAACCGCCTCGGTTCTAACGGGTACCCACAACCTATGTCTTGGAGGACAAATAACGAAAATAATGTTTACCCCCCCCCCCCCCCCCCCCCGTAAACCCCCATTTTCACTATATAAAGTGTGGTTTAGGGGGGTCTTTATTTCACGGACATGTTCACGTGACTTACGGCCATTTCCTCCCTTCTGCTGATTCATGAGGGGCAGTTGTCAGTTTCTGGCGAAAGAATATGCACTGTACTGGTTAACCTCTTACGCCTGCCCAGGAAAAAGTGTGGATAGGTAAACTGACCAACTCAAAAATGTCCTAAAATAGTGTTGACTGGGCCGTTAAACTCCAAAACAAACAAACAAAAACAAACTTACAAAAATATTTGCAGTTTATTGTGTTTATTCTGTTTTCAGAAGATTACATAAAGACCAGATTAATGGACCCCAAAGTGAAAGCATTTCTCCACGACTTGTATAACGGACCCTATGGTGTCGATCTCAGCAAGAAAGCGAAAGATGATGAACCACAAGCCTCGTTTAGAAAACTAAATGTATCGTAATGGAACTTCAATCTAGTCAAACTTTTGTCCAGAGTAAA
The DNA here is from genome assembly GCA_963580285.1 of Lucinisca nassula. Taxonomy (NCBI): domain Eukaryota; kingdom Metazoa; phylum Mollusca; class Bivalvia; order Lucinida; family Lucinidae; genus Lucinisca; species Lucinisca nassula. The sequence continues at coordinate 3,565,604 of OY757017.1, read as the reverse complement.
ACTCTGATTCTCAGTTCATTACGATAACATATCCATGCGATATAGGACATTTTTCAAACCTCTGAAAGGGCAATTTTTTAACATGAAAATTTGTGATATTTTTCTTATTTTTACTCCAAACATAGGTTTTGTGTGCTCGGTAGAACCGCCTCATTGAGGCGGTTCTAACGAGTACCCATAACCTATGTCTTGGAGCAGAAATAAGGAAAATAATGTTTAGCCCCGTAAACCCCAGTTTTTTCTATATAAAGTGGGGTTTAGGGGGGTCTTCATTTCACGGACCTGTTCACGTGATGTAATATCTTTGCGCATGGCTGTTTGAAGCCATTGTCAAATGGACCGAACAGTAAAACAAAAACGGTAAAAACCATGTTCAAATCATGAAATTTGCATGCTGTTTGAACATGGATTTTGAGCTTTTGATAGCACAAGACGGGCCTTGCTTTGTTACCTTACATTGAGCGACATTACTTTATCGCCCTGAACGTAGCGTTTTAGGGTTCTATGATGACGTCAGATGGTTAATTTAAATTAAGAACTTGAAGTCTGATCTCTTTTATTTAAATATTTTAACAACGTCATTGTAAAGAGCATTCTGAACTGGCCACCATGTTGGTTCGCCGGTTTGAAGCGTTTATATGGAGTTTATATGGAGATTTTGGGCGTTTTCGTCAAAGTTTGCTGTCGGAATCGTAAGTTTTGCAAGAACAACAGTCATCCATGGTTATTGCATTGCATTAACATTTGCCGGATCCCTAGCAGCCTCATGTTCAAACAGCTTCCTCGGGACCCGGCGAATGTTTATGCATGAAAAACAATGGTTGGTCCCTGTATTCTCAGTAAAATTTCAATGCCTCAACCAATGATGGCTTGTTTACCATGGCTAAGTCGAACTACTTGAGTCACTAGGGAATTCTTCCCATTAAACGCATCCGTGCAACAATGGCTTTCTCATATATTTCCAAAGCAGTTAATTGTTATGAAAAATTCGTGATCACCACGAAAACACGTCTATACGATTTTGACCCCCTCGAACCCCACTTTTATATAGTAAAACTGGGATTTGCAGGGGTATACATTATTTTTCTTATTTCTGCTCAAAAACATAGATTATGGGTACTCGTTAGAACCGCCTCGTCGAGGCGGTTCTAACGAGTATCCACATGTACAATCTATGTTTTGAGCAGAAATAAGAAGAATATCGAAATTTTTCATCTGAAAATTTTCAATTTTCGTTGGTAAAATTTACAATGTTTTTGTATAGGCGTATTTTCGTAATGTTTTTCTTATTAATGCTTCATACATAGGTAATGGGTGCACGTTAGAACCGCCTCATCGAGGCGATTCTAACGAGAACCCACAACCTATGTCTTGGAGCAGAAATAAGAAAAATCATCTAAACCCCTGTAAACCCAGTTTTTCCTATATAAGGTGGGTTCTAGAGCGGTTTTGGAGGGGTAGTCATTACACGGACTTCTTAACATGATGTTATTGAGTCCCTACAGAATTTTTCCAATCATGAAAACACATCCGTGTGATATAGTTTGGTGTTCATGACACGGTCTTGTTAGCGTTATATTCTTAAGTCCCTACAGAATTCTCCCAATTATGATAACACATCCATGTGACATAGTGAGGTGTTCATTACACGGACTTGTTAACTTGATGTTATTGAGTCCCTACAGGATTATGCCAATTATGATACACATCCGGGTGACAGAAGGGTGTTCCTTACATGGACTGGTAAACATGATGTTATTGAGTCCCTACAGGATTATGCCAATTATAATAACACGTCCAGGTGACATAGTGGGGTGTTCATTACACGGACTTGTTAACTTGATGTTATTGAGTCACTACAGGATTATGCCAATTATGATAACACATCCATGTGACATAGTGAGGTGTTCATTACACGGACTTGTTAACTTGATGTTATTGGTCCCTACAGGATTATGCCAATTATGATACACATCCAGGTGACATAGTGGGGTGTTCATTACAAGGACTTGTTAACTTGATGTTATTGAGTCCCTACAGGATTATGCCAATTATAATAACACGTCCATGTGACAAAGTGGGGTGTTCATTACAAGGACTTGTTAACTTGATGTTATTGAGTCCCTACAGGATTATGCCAATTATAATAACACGTCCATGTGACATAGTGGGGTGTTCATTACACGGACTGGTAAACATGATGTTATTGAGTCCCTACAGGATTATGCCAATTATAATAACACGTCCAGGTGACAAAGTGGGGTGTTCATTACAAGGACTTGTTAACTTGATGTTATTGAGTCCCTACCGGATTATGCCAATTATAATAACACGTCCAGGTGACATAGTGGGGTGTTCATTACAAGGACTTGTTAACTTGATGTTATTGAGTCCCTACCGGATTATGCCAATTATAATAACACGTCCATGTGACAAAGTGGGGTGTTCATTACAAGGACTTGTTAACTTGATGTTATTGAGTCCCTACAGGATTATGCCAATTATAATAACACGTCCAGGTGACATAGTGGGGTGTTCATTACACGGACTTGTTAACTTGATGTTATTGAGTCCCTACCGGATTATGCCAATTATAATAACACGTCAATGTGACATAGTGGGGTGTTCATTACAAGGACTTATTAACTTGATGTTATTGAGTCCCTACCGGATTATGCCAATTATAATGACACGTCCAGGTGACATAGTGGGGTGTTCATTACACGGGCTTGTTAACTTGATGTTATTCAGTCCCTACCGGATTATGCCAATTATAATAACACGTTCATGTGACATAGTGGGGTGTTCATTACCCGGACTTGTTAACTTGATGTTATTGAGTCCCTTCAGAATTATGCCAATTATAATAACACGTCCATGTGACAAAGTGGGGTGTTCATTACACGGACTTGTTAACTTGATGTTATTGAGTCCCTACCGGATGATGCCAATTATGATAAAACGTCCAGGTGACATAGTGGGGTGTTCATTACACGGACTGGTAAACATGATGTTATTGAGTCCCTACAGGATTATGCCAATTATAATAACACGTCCAGGTGACATAGTGGGGTGTTCATTACACGGACTTGTTAACTTGATGTTATTGAGTCCCTACAGGATTATGCCAATTATAATAACACGTCCAGGTGACATAGTTGGGTGTTCATTACAAGGACTTGTTAACTTGATGTTATTGAGTCCCTACCGGATTATGCCAATTATAATAACACGTCCATGTGACATAGTGGGGTGTTCATTACAAGGACTTGTTAACTTGATGTTATTGAGTCCCTACCGGATTATGCCAATTATAATAACACGTCCAGGTGACATAGTGGGGTGTTCATTACAAGGACTTGTTAACTTGATGTTATTGAGTCCCTACCGGATTATGCCAATTATAATAACACGTCCAGGTGACATAGTGGGGTGTTCATTACAAGGACTTGTTAACTTGATGTTATTGAGTCCCTACAGGATTATGCCAATTATAATAACACGTCCAGGTGACATAGTGGGGTGTTCATTACACGGACTTGTTAACTTGATGTTATTGAGTCCCTACAGGATTATGCCAATTATAATAACACGTCCAGGTGACATAGTTGGGTGTTCATTACAAGGACTTGTTAACTTGATGTTATTGAGTCCCTACCGGATTATGCCAATTTTAATAACACGTCCAGGTGACATAGTGGGGTGTTAATTACAAGGACTTGTTAACTTGATGTTATTGAGTCCCTACCAGATTATGCTTATTATAATAACACGTCCATGTGACATAGAGGGGTGTTCAATACAAGGACTTGTTAACTTGATGTTATTGAGTCCTTACCGGATTATGCCAATTATAATAACACATCAAGGTGACATTGTGGGGTGTTCATTACAAGGACTTGTTAACTTGATGTTATTGAGTCCCTACAGGATTATGCCAATTATAATAACACGTCCATGTGACATAGTGGGGTGTTCATTACAGAGACTGGTAAACATGATGTTAGTGAGTCCCTACAGGATTATGCCAATTATAATAACACGTCCATGTGACATAGTGGGGTGTTCATTACACGGACTGGTAAACATGATGTTATTGAGTCCCTACAGGATTATGCCACTTATAATAACACGTCCATGTGACATAGTGGGGTGTTCATTACAAGGACTTGTTAACTTGATGTTATTGAGTCCCTACAGGATTATGCCAATTATAATAACACGTCCAGGTGACATAGTGGGGTGTTCATTACAAGGACTTGTTAACTTGATGTTATTGAGTCCCTACAGAATTCGTTCCATTGTAATATCACATCCGTGTGACATTATTAAATGCATTCTTCCATATCTCCCCCAGCATGCACATGACGTGCACATGACATATTTGTGACGTCACATTAACATTGGTACAAGGTCAAGACATTTATGCAACGTCACATCTACGTTGGTGCAACGTCATGACGTTGCACCGACGTTGATTTGACGTTTCCCTAGCGAAGTGTGCCTGCAGGACCAAAACAGTAAATTTTCTGATGACAATTTGTGATATTTTTCATTTTTTTCTCCTCAAAACAAAGGTTATGGGAGCTCGCAAGAAACATCTCATTGAGGTAGTTCTAACTAGTACCCAAAATCTATATTTTGGAGCAGAAATTAGAAAAATAATAATTATACCTGTAAGCCCCAGTGTTCTCTGTATAAAGTGGGGTTGAAAGGGGTATTCTTTACACAGACTTTGGATATAGGCCAGTCAAAATAAACTCAGTCAAAAAAGTTCCTATACCTAAAATTGCTTCTGTTACTATAGCTACTACAGATAAAAACTACACAAAGTTTGTTATGTTTTGATAAGAAGACTCCTTTTATCGTGCAAAAGCACCATTCGTTTTTGTTTTCGTAAACACATCATCGTAGACTATTGCTTTAAACACCCAAGGGGTCACTGTGTCATTTTCGCAGAGAAAAATCATTAAAACATGCAATGATTTAACTTCACAAAATTTCCCTGTACCCCACATTTCTAAAATTTGATACATGTGACATTTCTTTAGATACCATTTGCGTCTATTCACAAAAGATTTGGAACTTTAGTTGCATCAGCTACGAGAAACAGGCTATCACATATTGACCTCCAATTCTTAGAAGTTGTGTGCAAATGCTGCTTTCAATGGGAACTCCATAGAAAATTGCAATCGAAAGTGCTACATGCTACATGAATTTTCTGTATTTTTTACCATCATGATGAAAAGCAATGGTGGACACAAAGCGTTTTTTGAAAAAATGGCAAAAATTTATAGACAGAAATAAAAATTACAGCAGTTCGAAAATTGCTATATTTTTAATTGCAAGGGAGATAATTTGAGAATTTCACAAATTAAAACCTCGCTTATAATGCGAGATCATGAGATATTGTAAAAGTAAAGTGTTAACCGATGTTCAGAGAATATTGTCTTTCATCTTACACAAAAAAGAACTTTCTGCGCATGCGCAATGTCCATTTTCTACCAAAATCTTTCTAGGCACATATTGGAAGACAACTCTGGAGCAGAAAGGTATGGACAAATGCAAGTTTGAGCATTCTCCAGCTAAACGTCCGATTTAAATGTCTACAGCCAAATTTAGCTCAATAGCTACCAGATATCTAGTGAGTTTCACCCGAAAGTTGTTATAGTTACTTTTTTGACTGAGTATAGCATTGAACCTCAAACAAATTCCTTCAGAAGGGTTTTCACTATTTTCAGAATCAGTGAGGTGTCCTGACTTACAGAAAAAAATCCCCAAAAATATTCCCTGGCGAAATTGATTTTTTAGGGGAAAATGTTCGAAAGGGGGTCTTTCAAGGTATAGGAAATTTGCATTGGTTTCTGCCCACGCTTGGATTTTGATGAAATTATGCACAATAATTGCGATGGGTATATCCATTATAATTACGATGAATTCACTTTTAAATTTCATTTCCGTAGTAAATTTATTACATATTTTATGAAGTCTCTATCACAACAGAGAGTACTCTGATATAAACTTGTCTACAGTATTCAGAGTTTCATATATCTAATGCTGCTATGTTTTATGAATTAAAGCCATAATTTGTGAGTTAGTTGATACTATGAATGACCTCATATGTCTAGTAATAGTGGCTGGGCATTCAGTTTTCTTTGATGGTGTCCCCATATTTCAGCTGTTTTTTTTTTGTATTCATTAAAATTTTATATGCATATTTACCATGTTCCAATTTTTGTCAAGACACCATTTTAGCATAAAAACTACCCACATATCTACGAAACATGTTGATGAATTTTGATGGAAATTGAGAACCGGTAACATTATGTTTTAACAGACTGAATACTGATAGTCCCGATTCAGCAAAATGTGAAATTATATGATTATCATGTTTTGGTCATGCTGTTTAATAATACTCTACTATTGCTTTCAATTTGGATAGTATAGCATGGTTTGTGTAAGTAGTTCATAGCATAATAATAGGTATTATTTCAAAACAGCCATTTCAGTAAATTTGCCCCCTATGGAACAAATTATTTTGTCTACAGAACTATACCGCAATGGTTTTGATGACAAACGCCATCAAACGCATCCATGTAATCATGGGCACAGTTTTCTTGTCTAATTTGGTAATGGTGCTAAGGTGATGTTTAGATTTAACATTCAAATCAACAACATACCAGTCACTTTAGATGTTGCTTCAGATTTTGTGAGATTTGTTATCCGACTCGAGATAAATGACTCTCAAGTCAAACTGTTTGTTTATTTAACCCTAAATGTCCATTTAAAAAGAAAGGTTTACTCTAGGGAAAATCAATAACACTGGAGATTACTTTTCCTGGACATTAAGTTTTCAGAATTTGTATCTGCATAGGCACTAGCCAAACTTTTTTTTTTTTTTTTTTTTTTTTTTTTTTTGTATAGCCCATATGAACAAAATCAAACGGCTTCCTAATTTGAATTTACTTTTAGAATTCACATGGTCGTACATTTGTCAGTGTTCCAAAACTTATGTGATCATGATTGTGTTGTCTATATATTTGTATAGGTCTTTCACTTCATTTACCTATCTCAGCAGTTGTTGCAGTAATTACAAAGCACATTATGTAAGATATCAATAAGCATTTAAACTGTTGATAATAATTATTCAATCTGTGAGTAGTTATAGGATTTTAAATTATTTTCAGTAAATACATTGTGATGCATTTTTCTGTCCAAACACTGCAATGCTCTTTCTGAGCTGAGAGAAACATTGCACAGAAATGTACTGGTAATTATTAATGAACAAAAAACAAGCATGAACAGTGCTTAAAAAAACAGTGAACTTGCATTCAGCAGAAACATTTAAGAAGTTTTACAACCAGAACAAAATACTTAACGCTCACTTCCAATACATTAACCACTATATTGACAAAGTAAATAGAAAAAATAAGACACTAAAGAAACGTCAACAATTACAATACAAATGCAGAAAAGAGACATATGTATGCATGTGTACTATAAGGAAGGAAACTGTTTCTCTCCCTGTCTAATAGCAAAATTTCTCTACTTCATGGGACAGCTTTGTTTACACCAAATATTCTGCGCCTCATCCACCAATGATATCTTTTGCAACAGAAACTCAATATCAGTAACATTTGTAAATACTAACAAATAATTACTGTAACTTTTTTGTTAGGATAATAATCCAGCGTTCATAAAGACAGAGTATATCTAAGGCTTAATCTGGCCATGGATTTATCAACATAACTATTTTTACTAGTAACAACAAACCAAGGACCATTGCGTCCTTGCATACCAGCTTGGTATGGAAATGAAAATAATGGATCACCTTGCCTTACACCTATTTGAGTAGCATGACTTATGCAAAGCCATTAAATCAAGTTGCGCATGTTCACAATAATTTTGCTGCTAATAAAAAAGCAATATAATTGTTAAGTCTAATTTATTGATTAGAATACCTTTTGATTTAGTGTTTTACTATCTACTATTTTGGATAGATCATAGTGTATAAATGAAAGGAAAATATCAGAAATTCATGATATTTTAATAGTTTCTAAGCTAGATCAGCTCAATATGTATTCATTTTGATTTGTATAATATCATTTTTATACTGTAAGTGTTACGAATTGCCTTTTTATAAGGTTCTTGGATGATTTCAATGATACAGTAAATTTTGCAGAAACGACCTACATCCATTAAAGGTGTAAAACTACAATGTTACCGGTTTTTGATTTTCATGAAATTTGGCATAGCTAAAGAGGATACATATGGCAAGTTTTCCTAGCAAAATGAAATCTTGACAAAGACTAGAACATATTTATCTTAGGGATTGAATTTTGATAATTTTTTAAAATTTTAATTAAAAAATGAGATTTTTGATAATTATTTTATCAGAAAATGTAAACTTTAATTAATTCAAAAAGTTTTTTAGTATCAAAGGAACGCCGATGGAGTTCTGCATTCAATCCAGTTCAGAGATCTTGAAACTAAGTAAAACATAAGATTTAAGACGCACTTATTTAGAGACAGACACCAGCTCATGGAGGGAGTCAGTTAGAGTGGCCTCCTGAGTCCTACTTTGATTTATATAATTTATTAAATACATTTTTATAGGTTGCATATGCTGACTTATTAATATACAAAGTTTAAAGAAAAAACATGCGTGGGCACAAATGAAAGACCCCCTTTAAATAAAAATAGCCAAAAACAGGAATTGAATTATAAAAAAATCATTAAATTATATCAAATTTATTTAAATAACCAAAAATAAGCTAACTGTTGTCAAGTAGTGATAAAAGAAGTTTTAGCTTGATATGTGAACAGAAAGCTGTCTTTTTGGGGGTAAAAACTTGGAAATATTGACAAAAAACGCAGAAAATGTGAATAATTTTTTTTAAGAGTTACTGGTGTGGATTCTTGAAAACGTTTTGGTGTAAAAAGTTATATGTGTGTATAAGTTAACTACAGGAAAAAAAAAATAATTTTTTTTATGTTTAAAAAGTTCAATTTTTCGGGGTATGAAAATGCACATAAAAAACACCCTTAATCTAGTATTTTCCAGTCAAGTAGAAATTACATTATAAAAATAAATTGTATGATGTCGAACTAATTTATATAGCCAGATGTACACTGACTATATCCAGTAGCTCTCCAAAATCCTTCAGCTTCGTGCCTGGACAGCAGTTTGACTTTTTAAAGGCAGAAAATGTAAAATTTTGATAAAAAACATGGAAAATAGGAATATGTTTTGTTCGGTCAATGTCCGTCGTGCGTCGTGCGTCGTGCGTCGTGTGTCGTGCGGCGTCAACAATTTGCTTTAAATGCTAACTCCTCCTAAACCCTTGAGCCAATTTCAATAAAACTTCATAAAAATATTGCTGAGGTGACCCTCTACAAAAATAGGTAAAATTGTTCCGCTCCGCTGAACAAGATGGCCGCCAGAGCTAAAAATAGAAAAATCTTTAAAGGACAACTTCTCCTGTACCTTAAGGCTAATTTCATTCAAACTTTATAGGAACGTTGCTTAGGTGACCCTCTACCAAAATAGCTCAAACGTTTCCGCTCCGGTGAACAAAATGGCCGCCAGAGCTAAAAATAGAAAATTCTTTAAACGACAACTCCTCCTGTACCCTTTGGCCAAATTTATTGAAACTTCATAGGAATGTTGCTAAGGTGACCCTCTACTAAAATAGCTAAAACGGTATTGCTCTGATGAGCAAAATGGCCGTCATAGCTAAAAATAGAAAAACATCGTAAATTTGCTTCAAACACAAACTCCTCCTCAACCCTTGGGCCAATTTGATTCAAACTTCACAAGAATGTTGCCCAAATGACTCCTTACAAAAATAGCTAAAATCGTTGTGCTCTGACAAACAAGATGGCCGCCAGAGCGAAAAAATAGAAAACATCTTTAAACCACAATTCCTCCGGTACTCTTGGGACAATTTTATTCAAACTTCATAGGAATGTTGCTTAGAATACCATCTACCAAAATAGCTGAAAAAATTCTGCTCTGATGAGCAAAATGGCCGCCAGAGCTAAAAATAGAAAAACATCGTAAATTTGCTTCAAACACGAACTCCTCCTTAACCCTTGGGCCAATTTGATTCAAACTTCACAGGAATGTTATGTAGGTGATTTCCTAAAGAAATAGATAAAATCAATCCACTCTGACTAACAAGATGGCCACCAGAGGTAAAAATAGAAAAAATCTTCAAACGACTACTCCTCCTTTACCCTTGGGCCAATTTCATTCAAACTTCATAGGAATGTTGCTTAGATGACCCACTACCAAAATGGCTAAAACGTTTTTGCTCTGATGAGCAAGATGGCCGCCATAGCTAAAAACAGAAAAAAACTTTGTAAATTTATGTCAAAACGCGAACTCCTCCTCAACCCTTTGGCCAATTTGACTCAAACTTCACAGGAATGTTAGCTAGGTGACTCCCTACCAAAATAGCTAAAATCGTTCAATGCGGCGAACACTATAGTTGCCAGAGCTAAAAATAGAAAAAATCTTCAAACGACAACTCCTCCTTACCCCTTGGGTCAATATGATTCAAACTTCACAGGACTATTATGTGGTTGACTCCCTACCAAAATAGCTAAAATTGTTCCGCTCTGACTAACAAGATGGCCAACAGAGCTAAACATAGAAAAATTCTTCAAACGACAATTCCTCCTTACCCCTTGGGCCAATTTGATTCAAACTTCACAGGAATATTATGTTGTTGACCCTATACCATATTAGCTAAAATGATCCCGCTCCAATGAACAAAATGGCCACCAGAGCTAAATATAGAAAAACATTGTAAATTTGCTTCAAACTTCACAGGAATGTTGCCCAGGTGACTCCCTACCAAAATAGTTAAAATCATTTAACTCTGATAAACAAGATGGCCACCAGGGCTAAAAATAGAAAAAATCTTCAAACGACAACTCCTCCTGTACCCTTGGGCCAATTACATTCAAACTTCATAGGAATGTTGCTTTGATGACTCTCTACCAAAATAGCTAAAATGGTCTTGCTCCGATGAACAATATGGCCGCCAGAGTTAAAAATAGAAAAACATTGTAAATTTGCTTCAAATGCGAACTCTTCATAAACCCTTGGGTCAGTTTGATTCAAACTTCAAAGGAATGTTGCCTAGTTGCCATCCTACCAAAATAGCTAAGATCGTTCCACTCTGATCAACAAGATGGCCACCAGAGCTAAAAAATAGAATGTACTAGAGACAGTGACATTCTGGTGAGCGAATCAGGGCCCTCTGGGCCCTCTTGTTAAAGTTAGTGGTGAGGATTCATGAAAATTTTTGGATGTAAAAAGTAAGATATCAGTTAACTACAGAAATAAAATAAATTCTTAGATATTTGAAAAGTCAATTTTCAGGGTAGGAAAATACACATTTTTACACAAAACCCTCAAAATTCATTATATGCCACCAGTAACACTATACTACTTACTATACTACTTAATATAGGGCTCTAACAATATACAAAATAGTACAGTCTTGTGCACTATAACTTGTCTTTCACTGATCATTATGTGTCCTGCAGGGACAAAATATATACATACACATACTGTCAGATCATGAACCATCTTATATTGCGCAAAAATGTTGTTTATATCCAACAAAATACTGTCTTAAACCCAGATACCGCGGCCCCCGCCCATTGGGGCTTGAACAAATAGATGGGCTGCATGATGCTTCCACGCAGAGTTGAAACCGACTGCACATGAACACTGGTAAACCGCTTAGAGGATCTAAGCCTGCCCAGGCAAAGCGATGCTTATAAACCCTATTGGTTTCATTGGGCGACAGGGAATGAGGTGTCATTTCATCTCAATGTCGGGTAAAAGTCCCACAAAATTGGAAGCAATGTCTCCAAAATGACCTATACCGTGTTGACGGGGAGGTTACACCTCAAATCAAACAAACAAAGACCCAGATATTTATTTGACAGATTCATTCTTGTCTAATATGTGTAATTTCTTAGCTATATAGCAGTTATGCTTCAAGCCAACATGCCCATTTGGTGACAAGGAAGAAATGCATAAAACTATGCACCAAGAATCAGAAAAATATGTTCACTTTTCCATGATAGAAGCCATCAGTTTTTTGACAATCACAAAGACGAATAAGAGAAAAGAACTGGAATTATTGAAGAACATGCAAAATGTTAATAGATCAGAAGCAAATATTAACTAAATCCATGTCCAAACTATAGTAGACTTGTGTTTCACCCTGGATTAATTGTTCTTGTAGTGTGAATTCTGGGCAAAACAATAAGTAAATTTAAAAAAAAAATAGTACGTGGGACGTGGCAACCACCCAGCAACTGCAAATATGCTTCCTTTCCTTCTTATCCAGTAACACTTTATTAATAATGTTTTTAGATATATTTTTGCATTCAAAATCAAACCGCAAACTCTGCAAAACTAAAAGCTTGATTTAACAATATCACTGTGTATCTCGCCATAATCTAACATGAATAAGGACAATGGCAGCAACAAATAGCATTTTCTGCTTATTTCTATAAATATGCAACAAAGTTACTCAATTAACATATTTTAACTTAATACTGGAGGAAGGAACAGTCAAACAGTCCTGCATGTATATCCCTCATCAAAGCTAACATATTTGCATACTGAATATTGAAATTTCACATGAACTTTTACAGTTTTTTGTTTAAATTTAATCTCCAAGAGTGCCAATGTGTCCTGTATTGATAACCAATACCGTATTTGACAAGCAGTGGTTAAATTGAGACCATTAAAGGACAACAAGGCACACCAATTAATATCTACACCACTGATTAATTTGAACAACGTTGGTGGAGGGCCACCCAAGGAACATTTGTGTAATCAGCCTGTTACTCTTCTCCAGGTGATACAATTCTATGAAAACTTTTAAAGATCACCCGAGGATTATTCCTGCAGTTTAGTTGAAACCCTTGCAGTAAAGAAATTGTGAATGGACGGATGATGGAAATGGTCCCAATTACATGGCATGAGACACTGTGTTTCTGTGAGTTCACAAATTACCCCATTACGATAACACACCCGTGCGTCAAAGTGCATTTTTTACATCCCCAAAAATGGTCAATTTTCTGAAGAAAATTTGTGATATTTTTCTTATTTATACTCATTACATAGGTTATGGGTACTCGTTAGAACCGCCTCATTGAGGCGGTTCTAACGAGTACCCACAACCTATGTCTAGGAGATGAAATAAGGATAATAATTTATACCCCCGTAAACCCCAGTTTTCTCTATATAAAGTGGGGTGTAAGGGGGTGTTTATTTCACGGACTTGTTCACGTGATGCCAATGATTGGGCCATATTTGATCCTATCCTAGAGCTGTAATTTGAATACCTTGAAAAAGGTTTACTTGATGTAGCTACACATACTTACCAAATATCAAAGGTCCTGGGCCTTCTAATTTCAACGTTGTTTTTAAAGCTTTTCCCTATATGAGTCTATGCAAAATAAGTGACCCCCTGGAGTTGGGCCATTTTTATTCCTGGGCTATAATATAAACAATGTCGGTTGCGCAATACTATTTAAAGGTATACCAACTATCAAAGGCCTTGGCCCTCTGTTTCATCTGGGCCTTCCAGTTTAAAATGTCTGTGTAAAACAAGTGATTCTGAAGGCGGGGCCCTTGTTGATAACAGTGCTATGATTTGAACAATCTTGGTAAAAGTCAACTAGATGAATATACATACAAATATCAAGGACAGATTTTTTTATAGTTTTCCCTATATGAATCAACTTTTGAACAATCTTGACAAAAATTCACTATCTGAAGCTATATAAATTTTACCAAACATCAAAGGTCCGCCCCGTCCGTTTTCAGGCAAGAAGATTTTTAAAGTTTTCCAATATGGATCAATGTAAAAGAAGTGAGCATCAGAGGGTCCATTTTTGACCCCAGGGCTATAATTTCAACAGTCTTGGAAAAAGCTACATACCAAATCTCTAAAACCTTACAGCTTTATACAAGATGATTTTAAAGATTTTACTTATTCTCCTTTTTTCTGCCATGGCAACAAAAGCTGCATGGGATGGAATTCTTCGAACAGCAGACCCCAGTGTGGGCCAATTGGTACCTCAGGGCTATACTCTGGGCAATCTTAAATGGCAAAGATCCACTAGATGAGGATACCTATTAAATATCAAAGACCAAGATCGTCTAGTTTCAGGATGTGAGTTCATGCAAAACATTTGTAACACCAGGGATGGGAACACTTTCGACCCCAAGTCTATGATTTAAACAATGTTGACAAAAGCTGCTTGCCAAACCCAATAAAAGACCTTCTTGTTCTGGTTTTGGATAAGTAATCTTGCTAATCCCCCCGTTTTTGTTGCCATGCCAATCAGAGTTGCTTGGAATGGATTTTTGAATAACTCTGAACAAGATTTAGTGACTTAAGAAATGTCATTTACGAAAATTGAGAACAGAAGGGCAGACGGATGACAGTGACGACCATGGACAGTGACCAGTTACAATAGATTCCCAGAAGCCTTAAGCTTATGAAATACATGTTCATTTTTCATGTTTTTTTTTCTGTAAAAGTATTATCTTTTTACCCTGAAATAAGGATTTGTTTTTCAAAAGCTAAAAATGCTTCTTCGTGCAGTAATCTGATGTAACGCTACATCAAAGTGTTTTCAAAAGCCTTTACCAGATACATGTATTAAAATTTACGTTTTCCATAGTGTTTTTTTTTTTCTTTGGCAAAATGTCCAACAACCTTAGAAAGGAACATTTCTGTGAAGGTATGAAGTTGAAGCATTTAATAGCTGCTTCAAAGTAGTTTGTGCATATCTGGTAATACAAACCAGCTCCACGTCAGACATGTATGTACTATGAAATTTTGTTAAGTAATTCCTACATGTGAAAAAAATGGTATTTTTCGGTAAAATTCAACATTTTCATCGCCTGAAAAATAAAACTTTATAAATATTTCAATATCTTTCTTTGTTTCTGTGGTAAACGTTTATCCGCATCAAAACATTTTCAAGAACCCTCACCACTAACTTATTACAAAAATATTCCCGTTTCCCTCGCTTTTTTGTCAAAATTTTGAATTTCTCCCTTAAAAGGTTAACTTCTGAGCAGGCACAAAACTGAATGTTTTTATAGCTACTTGAGAGTAGTTAGTGCACATCCACAGTATGGGAGCGGAAGTGAACGGCCATTTGCGATTGAACAGCACTTGCGATTTGTACAGTGGACGATCAGTCACTTGCGATATAACATTATCACGTGGTATCTCAAATATGTAAACACAGAAGCCATTGGCGTGAGTTTTTGGTCATTACTTTTATTTGTGTAAGTTGTCAATATATTTGTCACTGTACTGATAATAATTTCGTTGGTATCATTGATCCTATAGGTAGATTTAATGATGGTGATCAGTTGACATGTGTTTCTCTGTTACTGGCATACGTTACTAAAAGTGGTTTAAATGACGGATGAATATTTAGAGGCCACTTCTTTTAGTTTCTCTGACATCTTTAATAAACTATAAAGCCGACTGACGAAAAGGATGCTTACACTGATGTAAAAAAACGGCTGCTAAATCTTAACTTGTATTCCCATCACTTTTGATCATCTGAACGGTCACTTGACATTGGATTGAACGATCCCTTGCGATCTGTAATAATTGGAGTTGAACAGTCACTTGCCAAATTGATCATTGAAATTGAACAGTCACTTGCGATGGTGATTTCACAAATAACATTTTTGTGATTTAGGGTCATTCTAAGAAGTCTGATCAGATCCTGACATAAAATAACCAAACACTTCCTTCTATGACCATTGCAGAAATGTGTTCTGGACATTGCTACTGTTTCATCAGCATGGTGCGGAACTCAGAAGTTTCATCAGCATGGTGCGGAACTCTTTTCACTTCTGCATTTTCAAGTGAAAACACACGCTTTATTTGATTTGAGGTCAACCCCAGTCAACACTATTCAGGTCATCTTGCAGACGTTGCTTCCAATGTTGTGGCTTTTTACCGACACTGAGATGAAATGACTTCTCAGCCCATACAACCCAAACAAACCGATGGGTTTATATGCAGGGACGGACCGACTCGCACATTTTGCCAGGGCAGGCGACGACATTCTGAGCGGTTTACCAGTACTCATGTGCGATCGGTTTCAGCTCTGCCTGGAAGTACAGTGCATTCCAGTCTCCGACGGACATAGGTTAAAGACCCGATTACATCTTTTCTTTGACATATTTTAGTAACATTTAATTACTTTTAACAAAACTCACAAAGCATTAAAAGTTACTTCATTCATTATGTGAATTGCAAAAAAAAAAAAAAAAAAAAAAAATACAGCTTACAAGTATTGTTATCGGACTCGGATTTTTTTTCAGTCAAAATGGTGTGCAAGTTCTTCCTTGGCCCGCGTATTCGCCGGATTTAAACCCAATCGAGCACCTTTGTGACCAGCTCGGACAACGTGTGGCCAGCCGACATCACCCGCCAATCAACCGTCAGCAGCTTGCAATGGCGGAACATGAAGAACGGGACAACATCACACAAGACCAGATATAGCGTTTAATTAGAAGCATGAGGCGTCGATGCCAAGCAAAAATTGACGGTATGGTGGACATACCCGGTATTACGATATGTGGTGTTGATTTTTTGGTGTGTGGACTTATTCGAGTCTCCAATGAAATGCACTCTGTAGTGAGACAATGGATAAGTTAGTGATATTCATTTAACGAGATCAAATGCTGCAAATATTGTGAATCGATTAAAATTTGAATTGAATCCGAGTATATCCCAAAGGGTATTGGATATATGGTGATCACAAGGCGGCCATACTGTTATCTTCGGAGGGAAGATAACTCAAATACAACAATACCAAGAGTTGTGTTTCTTTCTCATGACATGCTTTCTATAACTTGTATTCAATTGTGCCAAGTTCCATTAGTATATCTCAAATATCATTGGAATACGGCCACTATAATGTTATATTGTCAGGAGCGATATCTCCAAAACAAGTGCACCCAGAGTTGTAATTCATGCGCATGACATGCATGCATTACCTCATGCATATTTGTACCAAGTGACATCGTGGCCCCCGCCCATCGGGGCTGAAAAAATTTATGGGCTGCATGATGCTTCCACGCAGAGCTGAATCTGACCCGCACACGATTAATGGTAACCCGCTTAGGGGATCTAAGCCTGCCCATGCAGAGCGGTGCGCATGAATCGGACCGCCCATGCTTATAAACCTATTGGTTTCATTGAGCGACGGGCTTGAGATGTCATTTCAGCTCAATGTCGGGTAAAAGTCCCACAAAATTGGAAGCAACGTCTCCAAAATGACCTATACAGTGATGATTTGGACGTTAAACCTCAAATCAAACAAACAAAAACCAAGTGACATCAATATGTATCCTAGGTATTGGAGATATGGTGATCACAATGTAGAGATTCTACTTTATTGGAAGGGGACATAACCAAAAATCATGGCAACCAGAGTTGTGGTTCTTATGCATGACACGCCGGGTTAGCCTTGTGAACAATTGTGCCAGGTACCATCAATATATCTCAAAGGATATTGGAGTTATGGCCATCACAATGTAGTCACTCTATTGTATTGGAAGGGGAGGTAACTCAAATAGCCATGGCACCCAGAGGTGTTGTTCTTGCGCATGAACAATTATGCCAGTTACCATCAATATGTCTCAAATGGGGAATTAAGGCCATCACAAAGTTGTCATTGTATTTTATTGGAACGGGAACTAACTCAAAAACTATGGCAAATAGAGTTGTGGCACTTGCGCATGGCACACCGTCTCAGCCTTGTGAACAATCAATGAATCTCAAAGGGTTTTGGAGAAATGGCCATCACAAGGTTTCGCCTACGGAAGGACAGACGAACGGACGAACGCCAGGCTGATCGCTATATTCGGTGTGGGTATAATAAAAAGACCGTTTTGGAACAGCCTACCAGTGACGCCAGCAATAGAATGATGAGCCAACGCCGGAGATGCCAAGGTTAGCATGCATTTTGCCGGCACTCTGGCCTTTGTAAAGACCACCTGGTCAGATATTCTATCTGGCACTGGCTTTGGGACACGGTTTGCAGGTCGGAACTGACCACCTTCCATAGCCGCGATGTGCAGCCTGCTATTTTTCTGACCGGTTATCGGAATTTCTGTAACTTACAGACCACTTTCCTTTTATTGTTCCGTGCCTGAGACGAGAGGGGTGCATTGGTCCCAAAGTATCACTCCGTGCAAAAGACATTTAGAAAGTGGAACAACTAATCCTGGACATATTCTAGGGGTAGCCCCTAAGTGCTTATAGCGCCCGGTTACCTTAAAAACCTATCAACGTCAACGTGGGTGACTAATGGCTGTACTTCCGTGTTAAACCCTATGTCTATAATGTCTACTCCCATGGGCGCCTAATGGCGAGTACTTAAGTCCATCAATCTCAGGAACGTGGTCTAGAAGACGTTTTCTCGCGTATACCAGCAATTAAGTAATCTATGCTGTTTGGTCTTAGTGGGCTTGTGGATAAGAGCACTGACTCTTAATTATAAGGTCTATCAAATCTATAGTTCGAAGCTCGGTCGGGTTATATGTGAGATGCCAGTTTTGCAACGGAAGGTCATGTGACTTTTCTTCGGGTACCCTGGTTTCCTTGTCAGGGCCGTTAAAGAGCAACACAAATAAATAAATAAAAATAAAACTGCAGTGTGTGTGTGTGTGAACGTGCGCGTGTGTGCTCTTTTTTTGTTTGTTTGTTTGTGTGTTTGTGTGTTTGTATTGGAGTTTAATGGCCCAGTCAACACTGTTTCGGGTCATTTTTGGCCTGGTATGTTTACCTATCCACACTTTTCCTGGGGAGGCGTATACGTAAGCGGTTAACCAGTACAGTGCATATTCTTTCTCCGGAAACTGACAACTGCCCTTCTCGAGCTCAGCGGAAGGGAGAGAATGTCCGTAGTAAAAACATCATGATCAATCTCCAAGAAAGAATGTTATCGAACCCGCGTCCTCCTGATCACCAGGCAGACGAGCATCTGTATTTTACCTCTTTGCCAGAAAAGAGGAGATATTGTGATACGTCAGTGCAGTATGAGTGAGTAGCATGGAGATTGGGAATATAGGTGCGATTAAGCGAATGACTTCAGCATACTAACAAGTGACCGTTCAATCTAATCGCAAGTGACCTGTACAATCCGAATACTTACAAAAGCAAGTGATTTGAACGGTTTGTTATGCCCCCGCGTATTCGGAGAATACCGGAAGGGCATTAAGATTTACCCCTGTCCGTCCGTTCGTCCGTGCGTTCGTTCGTCCGGTGTCCGGACCATAACTCCTAAACCGTATGGAATATATTCATAAAACTTCACAGTTGCATTCATCACACTGAGACGATGTGTCATGAACAAGGAAGACAACTCTTGCTTTTTTGGTTTTTGAATTATCTGCCCTTGACTTAGTACCATATAGTAAACCTTGTCCGGGCCATAACTCCTAAACCGTATGGAATATATTCATGAAACTTCACAGGTGCATTCATCACACTAAGACTATGTGTCATGAACAAGGAAGACAACTCATGCTTGTTTAGTTTTTGAATTATCTGCCCTTGACTTACATCCATATATAGTCAAATGGTATGTCGTGTCCGGGCCATAACTCCTAAACCGTATGGAATATATTCATGAAACTACACAGGTGCATTCATCACACTTAGACGATGTGTCATGAACAAGGAAGACAACTCTTGCATTTTTGGTTTTTGAATTACCTGCCCTTGACTTAGTACCATATAGTAAACCATGTCCTGGCCATAACTCCTAAACCGTATGGAATATATTCATGAAACTTCACAGGTGCATTCATCACACTGAGACGATGTGCCATGAAAAAGGAAGACAACTCTTGCATTTTTGGTTTTTGAATTATCTGCCCTTGACTTAGTACCAAATAGTAAACCGTGTCCGGGCCATAACTCCCAAACCATATGGAATATATTCATGAAACTTCACATGTTTATTCATCACACTGAGACGATGTGTCATGAACAAGGAAGACAACTCTTGCATTTTTGGTTTTTGGATTATCTGCCCTTTATGCATATATTTCATGATTGATTGGAAGTACATTTGTAATATTTTTATCCCCTCGCACAACATAGTTGTGAGGGGGATATAGCATAACTTCACACAAATGTTCCTTATAAAAAAATCTCGAGCGAGTTCGACTTTCAAGGTCATGACCTCAAGGTCAAGGTCACTGTGGCTATTTTTAGAAAAACTTTGTCATCGCTCTAGCGCCTACATTTCTTCACCAATTTCATTATCACTTCACACAAATGTTCCTTACAAAAAATTCTCGAGCGAGTTATACTTTCAAGGTCATGACCTCAAGGTCAAGGTCACTGTGGCTATTTTTAGAAAAACTTTGTCACCGCTCTAGCGCCGACATATCTTCACCAATTTTATTATAACTTCACACAAATGTTCCTTATAAAAAAAATCTCGAGGTAATTGCTTTATAAGAATTTAAGACACATTGTTACTATAATATGAATTGTAATGTCTGTTCAAAACTTTTCTCAATCTTCGTTTGTATTCCACATGGAACAACGGGCATCCGTGGCCTAGTGGTTAAGAGCGCTGACTCTTGATCATTAGGTCTCTCACCGCTGTGGTTCGAGCCTCGCTCGGGTCACATGTGAGACGCCAAGTTCTGCAACGGAAGGTCAGGTGGTTTTTCTCCGGGTACTCCGGTTTTCGCCCACCTCTGATTAACGATCGGCTCGATATGAGTGCAATAATCTTGAAAGGGCCGTAAAACCAAAACCAAAAAAAAAAAAAAATTTCCACATGGAACCGGATATTAAATATTCCCACTTAGTTTATTTATTTATTTATTTTGTTGTTGTTGTTTAAGACCTTTCAAGATTATTTCACTTATTTTGAGCTGATCATTAATCACAGGTGAGTGAAAACTGGAGTACCTGAAAAAAACAACAACACCTGATTGTCCATTACGGTACATGGTTTCTCACATGTGGCCCGAGCGAGGGACAAAGATCCAATGATCAAGAGACTGCGCTCTAACCCATCAGGCCAAAGAGGCCCGTTATTTTTTTTTATTTTTTATTTTTTTCAAGTAATTATGAGTAAAGTGGAAAAATGTTCAAAAATATTCTGCAGAGGTTTTTTTTTTGTTTTTTTTTTGCAAGAGTATGTAAACTCTGAATTGTAATTTCAGTGTTCAACTTCATGATGTGATGAAAATGATGGTTAAGATTGCATGGAAAAAAGAGAAGTGCATGAACCCGCACCACGAAAACACGCCTTTATAATTTTGACCACCTTGAACCCCGCTTTTATATAGTAAAACTGGGGTTTACAGGGGTAAACCTTATTTTTCTTATTTCTGTTCTAAAATATAGATTGTGGGTACTCGTTAGAACCGCCTCGATGAGGCGGTTCTAACGAGTACCCATAATTTATATTTTAAAGCAGAAATAAGAAAAAATATTACAATTTTTCATCTTAAAATTTTAGTGTTTTCGGCGGTAAAGTTTACAATGTATTTGTATAGGCGTGTTTTCCTAATGTTTGAAGAATTTTGGTTCTTTCCTTTGTATTAATTTTACATCATGAAAATTGAAAATGAAATTCCAATTGCATTTTTTTTACATTTACTTTTAATTTTTAGCTCGCCCAAAACTTTCGAGCTATTGTCATTACTCCGACGTCTGCGTTGTCGCCGTCGTCGTCCCGAAAAAAAAACTTAACCTTGGCTTTAACTTTAAAAGTATTTGACCTAGCCTCATGAAACTTTATACATGTACTCATCATCACAAGAGCTATATTCTGACCAAGGGCCATAACTGTATTAATCATTTTGGCTGAATTATCTCCCATCTTCTAATTTTATTCTGAAACACATTTTCCACTCATTTCAATCATGACTATGTATAACTGAGCACGTATCGGATAACGTCGGCTTTATACATGGGCAACGCTAGATTGTGAAACAGAAATTCAGGAGTTGCCCTAAAGTGTGAGTATGGGTTTTCTGAATTGAATCAAAAGAAACATTTTGGTGCCAAAATTTCTCGAATTTGTTACAATTTTGGTTTAGACTTTTCCTCCAGCTTTCCTGAAGAACCGAACCGTACGCGCACCCAATTCCGCGCATGTGATAGTCGAAATTATCGCAGGGTGATAGTATACAACTATTTCATACCTTTTTGGGCGACAGTCAAAACTATCAGCGATAGTTCATCAGGTGCTCCACAGCACCGAGGGGCTGATAGTTTTGACTGTCGCCCTTGGAGGTATGAAATAGTTGTTTTATTACCCTACTCGTATAAAGAGTTATTTTGATCACAATAAGCAATTACTACTTGTCAAGTTGCTAGGTGATCACATGACCATGAGATAGTTAAAACTATCTGCACCGGGCAATAGTTCAGTGCTCCGTGTGATAGTTCTCTGAAAACCGGTTCAATCCGATTTCATGCGAAAAGGTGTTAGATAGTCGAAAATGCTTAATAACTTCTTATATAGTAGGTTGGGTAATAATAAACATTATTATACCTCACGCGATTTTACCATACAAAACGCTCATAGACCAGAGGGTGATAATTTTTACTATCCCATGCGATATTAAACTATCACATGCGCAAAAATGATGCGCGTACGGTTCAATTTTTCAGGGTGATAATATCACATGCGCAAAAATGATGCGCGTACGGTTCAATTCATCAGGGTGATAATAAGTTCGGTATAATAAAATAAATATCACATTTCTGAGAGGGTGATAGTAAGAATGTTCACCCTTCGGAAATGATTATCGACCTCGGCTTCGCCTCGGTCGATAATCATTTCCTCAGGGTGAACATTCTTACTATCACCCTCTCAGAAATGTGATATTTATATATTAACACCCTCAGGCCTATGGGGGTTTTGTATGGGACATTATAACGCAGCGCGCATATAGGCAATGGAAAATAACTGTGTCTTATTATGCAACAAATCACGACGAGGAAGAGCGTGACGAGTGGGGTCATTTAAAACTGCCAATTCATGACGTCACTAGTCGATTTCCTTGACGTTGGACGGCGTAACTTCATTTTCTCGCATCGAAAACGTTAGAAAAGGATATAAATGTATATGCTTCAGTCGATAATTTTAGGGGGATTAATTCTAACAATGGCGAAAAGTTGTGAGATTTTGAAGGAAACAACTCTTAAAGCATTATTGCCGATTATCAGCCTGTTAGAATCTAAATAGATCAACTCTAGTTTGTGATTTGTTGAGTAACAAATCAAAGTTTGTCGGTCAGTTGTAAGTAGACAATACGCGCACGTGATTTGATCTACTTTACAACTGATCTCCAAACTGTGAGTTATTACTCAACAAATCACAGTTAGAACTGATCTATTTCTTAAATACCACCCCAGGAGATGATTAGTATAAGCGTTTCGCTTGTTTTCAAATCCTGTCATTGTATTTATTCCAGAAAAATAACATTAATTTTTAAGCGCACGTCTCCGGCCAAAACCCTAACTTTTATGTATTGTGAAATGGCGTTTTACTAAATAAGTGTATGAATGCTATGCTTTTTGCACTGTGCATGTGCCATAATTCATACCGCACAGATTCAAACGCCATGATATTTCATGCTATTGTGTGTGTGTGTTCTTGTTCATACTTGTGTGTGTGTGTGTGTGTGTGTGTGTGTGTGTGTGTGTGTGTGTGTGTGTGTGTGTGTGTGTGTGTGTGTGTGTGTGTGTTTCTGTTTTGTACAGTGAGAATGTGTGCGGTGTCTTGAGAGAAGCTGGCTGTGCCATTCCCAATGCATGCCTCTATGGTTATGATCCCCTTGAGCCCCACTTTTATTTAGTGGAACTGGGGTTTGTGGGGGTATACATTACTGTAGTCCTCGTTCTTCTGGAGCATGGATTGTGGGCTCCCGTTTGGGCCGCCTCAATGAGGCGGTTCTTGCGGGTGCCTATGGTCTGTGTTCTAGGCGGGAATGTTAAAGGTATCAGATAGTGAAAACTTCCATAAGCCGGTTTTTCTCGGGGCAGGGCCCACTTTCATATGTCTGTATATCATGGTATACAGGTTTTTTATAAATGCTAATACTTGAAATAACTCAAGTTTTACTGTCTCTCACAATTCTTTTAGAATGGCAGTTGTATATGTACTTGTTAGTTTTAAATATAAGATAAGTTTTAATGTATATACACTGGTGAGACAAAAATAAACGATACTACTACTACTTGTAAATTGTACATGTACTGTTCGAATTGACTTGTCGAAATGAAATGAATAAATATTGTTTAAACCAAATACCACCCCAGCAAGACCTCAACAAACTTATAGAAGCTTTATATTGAGGTCCTAATTGAGTTTGAAATCTGAACTACCGCCGAGGAATTAAAGAGTCCAGCATGCCAATGACAATGCATGCAATCCATCGAATGGTTTCCAGATGGTATCCAACCTTTATATCACGAAATATTGTATTTCTAAATTTCTTTGAAAACTTAGGTTTCCATACAATTTTCTTGATTTGCACCACGCGAACACGTACGTGGAATGAATAACCCCTAAACCCCAGTTTTTGCTGACAATTTTTAATTCTTCATCTTTAATTTCTTTTCAATAATCGAAAGGGTGTACGTTTTGATAAATGTTTTGATTTCAGTTAGTACAGTCTTGATCTTGATATTTCATTGAGGAATTGTCTCAAAATTAAAATTCAGTGTTTGAAATAGATGAGACGGGCCTCCGAGGCCTAGTGGTTAAGAGCGCTGACTCTTGATCATTAGGTCTCTCACCGCTGTGGTTCGAGCCTCGCTCGGGACACATGTGAGACGCCAAGTTCTGCAACGGAAGGTCAGGTGGTTTTTCTCCGGTTACTCCGGTTTTCGCCGATCTCTGATTAACGATCGGCTCGACATGAGAGAAATAATCTTGAAAGGGCCGAAAAACCAAAATCAAAAAAAAAAAAAAAAAAAAAAAAAAAAAAAGATGATGGTATGTCTATGTAAGTTTGAAATAGATCATAGAAGGTACAATCTACGGTTTCCAGCCATCCCTTTCGATTCCAGGGTATATTACTGGACAACAAAGGTTATCCCTTTACAACCCTAATTCCCGGTACATATACTTATGCTAACAGTGTAGATCCTGGTGTGATGGCTCCTAGCCATCTTATCGGTATATATATTGCTTAACATTCAGTAGACTCCTAGTAGAATGAAAGTGCCCCATTTCAGTGATGGAAGTGTGCACTCCAGAAACTCAAGGGTGAGAGGAGTATAAGGGTAAATAAATCAAAGTACTGACAGCCCTGATTTGCCGGTTACTGGGAAAATGGTCATGAACGGGGACTTGGACTGTTTCAGTATATTCTTAAGTTCTTGTACATAATGCAAACAGTGACGGTGCTGTTCAGACGCCGCGTTCTGGCATCTAATCTGGATCTACACTGTTTGCTAATTCCAGTCCAGATTGTACAGATAACTCTCTTACATGTGCGCAACACATGGCTCTCATAGTGGAACAAATGATACGGCTATTTTGGGTCGATTGTTTGTCAATCGACCCAACGTTACAAAGCAGAAAAGCTCTTCAGTGCTAGTCCACGTGACTTTCAACGACATGTCGGAATAACCTTTTCATAGAAAATAGTAGCCGCAGTGAGGTCAGAGTGTTGCGTATGGTTATTTTGGGATCATAGGCTGGGTTGGGCAAACTATGTAGACCCAGACCAGCCGCTTAAGAACGCAGTCTCTGATCAAGATCTACACTATTTGTTAAAAAACAACAACAACGGAATTTTAGGATTAAATGAAAGAGCTTAAATCTCAGTCCAGAACTATTTCCCCAACCTACACTCAAAGACAACCGACCCACCAGTACTCTCCGAGCTTTGATTTCTGTCGAGTGGACCGAAACATCAGGACAATACACGGGTGTGGCATTGTGCACTCTATCATACGCCGTATCTCCATAACCCATATTTTTGCGATGGATATTTGTGACATTCTTCCTCTGTTTGCTCAAAACACAGGCGGTGGGAGCTCTTTAAAACCGCCTTACTAAGGCTGTTCAAACGAGTACCGACAATGTATGTTAACGTCCCCGCCCATCGGGGCTTGAAGAAATAGTTCGGCTACATGATGCTTCAACGCAGAGCTGAAACCGACCACACAAGAGTACTGGTAAACCGCTTAGAGGATCTAAGCCTGCCCAGGCAAAGCGGTGCGAGTCGGACCGTCCATGCATATAAACCCTATTGGTTTCATTGGGCGACAGGGCTTGAGATGTCATTTCTGCTCTGTGTCGGGTAAAAGTCCCATAAAATTGGAAGCCATGTCTTCCAAATAACCCTTACGGTGTTGACGAGGACGTTAAACATCAAATCAAACAAAACAAAACATATAAAAAATGCATCTCCAACTATTTTAATACTGGCAAATAAAGGTAAATCAGGGGAATTAATGAAGCTTCGTTAAAAATGCCTTAAAGTCAATAGAGTTGCGTAGCGTGACAGTCTATAATTTTATGATGGGTAGTCTGATAAGAGGGACCTCATTATTAAATCACGCACATTCAAGCGATTTCACAACCTAAATAACACACACACACACACACACACGCACACGCACACGCACACGCACACGCACACGCACACACACGTACTGACATTTTTCAAATTGCTGCTCCAAAACGTAAATTGTGGGTAGTCGTTAGAATCACCTCGCCGGGTTACCTATCATACCTTTTTCGAGGGGATGGTGGGGGGGGGGGGGGGGGTTCAGAGGTGGAGTGGGTAAGTTAAAAAAAGCATTAAAAGTAGAAGTGACGGCAATGATCAGGAATCGATACCATTTACCATAAGTCATTAACAATTAAGTCATTAGTCATTTGGTCGCCCCCCGCCCATCGGGCCTAGAAGAAATAGATGGGCTGCATAATGCTTCCACTCAGAACTGAAACCGACCCACACACGAGTACTGGTAAACCGCGTAGAGGATCTAAGCAGCGGTGCGAGTAGGACAGTCCATGCTTATAAACCCTATTGGTTTCATTGGGCGGCAGGGCTTGAGATGCCATTTCATCTCAATGTCGGGTAAAAGTACCACAAAAATGGAAGCGACTTCTCCAAAATGACATTTACATTGTTGACGGGGACGTTAAACCTCGGATCAAACAAACAAATTAGTCATTTGGTATCTCGGCTGCTCGTTAGTTTCCGAGATTTATCGTACATTCCCGGATTACTGTTTCAACCAAGTTTGAGAATACGGTTGCTAATTTCAAACTAAAAAAGGACCAAAAAGTTGTGCCTTTAACTAAGTACAATTTACATCAATATAAACG
Source organism: Lucinisca nassula (assembly GCA_963580285.1). Classification (NCBI taxonomy): domain Eukaryota; kingdom Metazoa; phylum Mollusca; class Bivalvia; order Lucinida; family Lucinidae; genus Lucinisca; species Lucinisca nassula. The sequence goes on along the minus strand of OY757017.1, from coordinate 3,538,187 downwards.
CCTGATATCGAGAAAAACGACCCCGACTGAAAATGATTGATCAAATCTGAAAAGCACGTACTAATCTTTATCTATATATTATTTCATCGTCATTGTTTCTTCATTTTGCTATATATTTTAATCAATTTCAATGGTGGTAACAAATAACCCGAAAAAGACCAAATTGTTGTGGCGTTAAAATCACGAAAAAAAATATCAGCTTACTCGGTTCAATGCCGACTGAAAAAAGTTTGTATCTGTAACAATAAGTTTGAAATAGATTATTAAAAAATAATCTCCTATCTAAATCAATGCATTTTTGTGTATCGGTCGTCCAGGTAATAGAGTGACTCAGTTATCGAAAGTTGGCCATGTACGTTCAAACTTGAATAAAACATAATACATACCCATTTATCATATGACGTCGCGTCTGAGAGTGTAATAACGCCATGTATTATTTTCGATTATCCACTAGTGGATTAAATATGCAAATTAGCTAGATACGTTCCGTAACGTTACATGTACGACGTCCTTAACGCCGTCGCGTTTACTAATGGCGGAATATTGACATTTTTGTAAACAATCGTGAATAAAATGCATTTTAAATGTCATATGATAAGGCCAAAAAAAAAAATAGTCGTGTTTCCGGTTCCCCGACCGACCCTGCATTTTTGGCGCCGACTGGGGACTTTTTTTTTCAAGCCAAAAAAAAAAAAAAAAAAAAATGTGAGGTGCGCCCGATTCAGGCAGAAATTCGAAGTCCGATTCGGTCCATTATCGGCCATTCGGTTTCATTACGTTTCCAACCTGGCGGCGCCCGTCGTCTGGTCTTCGGTAAGCGTGATCATCATCATGGGAACGAAACAGACGCTCGCCAGCTCGCCAATGCGAGTATGAAAATCTGATGGCGAGTAGAATTCGCGGCACGCTTGTCTGACCTGGAGAGTGTGAAATTTGAAAGCAGTTTGTCACCTTCGCTAAGTTGATTGCAGCTAATGTTTATTGCATGTTTACTGTTATACAATAAGGGTGTTAAAGGCATTTATTCTGTAACAGTAAAACACACCGTGTGTCTATAATTGTTTTATTGCCCCCTGTGATATACTGACTATAGCAGATCAAAGGCGGCCCTTAATAGGGTGATTAGTAGCTCTTGTTGAATCCCCTGACTGAGACACTTAAGGGGAAAATCAATAATGTACACCAGTCAACAATAAGTATTTTATTGATTTTCCCCAAGGCGGCCCCTTACCTGTTGAAGACAGAGGACTTCTCTCCAGTGAGCACTGAGGGCTACATAATATTATGTAATGAAATGATAGTCCTCAATAATCAAGAATAAATGCCTTTAAGCTGATTTGATTGTTTGGATTATTGCCAAGTGATTAAGGTGACATTAGGATTTACCACTAGTTACCGTGTTAACACTCCTGGATTTTCTCCTTAGTACCGTGTTAACTCGCAGCAAAAAAATCTAGAAGTTTGGAGAAAATATGGTGTCCAAACAACACCCGTGTTAAATCCCAATTCGTGTTTTAACCCAATTAACCTAAAACATGGTACGTTTCCGATTTCCCGACCGACCCATCAAATTTCCGCCGTAATTTATATTTTCGCAAAATCGAAAAGAAAAGAAAAAGCGGCGACCAACCCGGTAAAAAAATCCCGATTTTCATGCGTATTTTTGTGTTGGAAATAAGCAATTGCCTGATTTGCCCGAAACGAGTTAAAATCGCGCCCGGCAATTTCAATTTCGCGGTCGGGTGTCTGCCAGGCAACCCGAAAATTTTGATTGCAATTTGTCCCAAGGTTTTCGGAAGCGCAAGATGCATTTTATAAAACACTGTCTAGGACGCATTAAAAAGGACAATGCTGCACAATATTTCTTGCGAGATGACCCCTCTCTATAATCAGATTACTTTTCTTTGAAGTCTTTTGTGACAATAAAAATTATACGAAACATGTTTGACCACCTGCAGCGATAGTCTAATCAGCCACGTGTCCACGCTTCAACAATCATAAATAATGCAGGCAGTTTTTAATATGTACTGTTGCGTAATCTCGCAAGTATTTTCGCTAAGGATATCCATGAACAGACAGATGCACAGGATGATCGGAGTCTTCGCTGGTCGCACGTTTAGATTTTGTCATGCCGCGCTGAATTTTCTGCCGTCATTTTTGAAGGTGCATTTGTTGCAGTCTGAAATTGTCCCGCGTTTTTCAAAAACAATATAGTTTGCACACACGGTTTTTGCATGCAACTTTTGGAAAACATGACAGTAAAACCTGTGCGATAGGCGAAGACACAGATCAGCGCAATCTTATCAGTCTTTTGCTGTTGGTACGAGCCTTTCGTAGTATGGCCTCTGGGATAATCAGAGAGCAGCAAATGAAGAGCTAGATGAACAGGCTGATCTTTCGTTAAAAAAAGTTGTTTTTGCTGAGTGCTGGCTCATTTACATGTAAAATGTATACGGAACGAGGGTGGGATGCAGTTTAACGTGTGTTGTAATATATGCGGCCCTTTCTGCATCTGACAAAAACACGATAGCTAATGGGTGCTAGGAAGTCCTAATGTGTGTCATTAGAAAGGCTTACCGAGAAGTGCACTGAATGCGTATGCGCACATAGAAAAGACTCAGATCACCTGGAAATTCTGCCGTCTGATCTGAGTTTACTGTTCAAAATGTTTCTTTTCTCGGAAAGCTTAGACACTGGCGCTGATCAGACTGCCAGCATATGCCATAGTCTTCGCTACACGCACATGATAACACTGTCAGGCAACCTTTCATACTCAATTGTTTAATTGGTGTCACTTGCACTTGTTATCTGTTATTTCTTAAAGTGAGATAATTAAGTACAATAATTAGAGGGATTAGCAGTCAACTAGCTAGGCATACTGTAGCTCAATATTTAAATTGCGTATGATAAAATCTTTCCTACTGACCCTAATTTGGTTTGGAAAAAAGCCGTCAAATATCTGATGAAATCCGAAACAGAACATTTTTTAAGACGGAGCTGGATTTTGTTCTGGCGAGTGTAAAATTAGTTTTGGCGAGTATATTTTAATATTCACTCGCCAAGTTCGGCGAGTGTAAAAAAAGTAGCTTCTTTCCCCGCAGACAGAATCAACATTTGCAGCTGAAAACTACCGTAGGAAGCATTAGTAAATAAATTTAAAATGCAGACTTCACATGTGATCGCCAATAAAATGCATGTGGTCCTTTGAAACTGATTAAGGATCAGCAACAAAACAGACAGGTCTGAGTCGGTCATACTTGGTCATTACCTCTCTTGGCTAATGGACAATCCTACCCTGATCCGAAAACTTACAAGTAGGTATCCTTTTTTGTTATCCTGTTATAAATGGAAAAGGGTGGTTTCTATGAACGCAGGCACTTGCTAAATATGAGTCATAGTTACCAACCCCAGCCCTTTTCTAAAGTCTTTATTACCCACGTAGTAACATTTTCAGGGTTACTTCATAGTTAGCCAGTCTGAATCAATGAAAAGTAGAAACCCACCCTGAGTTGATAAAGATAAATGCACTGTATTGCCTCTGGAAAATGACCCTGAATGGTGATTTACTGTTGACATATCCTTTAACCCTTTCTTTTCTTTCTGCATATAATGCAACACCCCCTCACGAGGATTACATGCAGGTATACATTACATACACTCCAGATCTTTTACTTGCACAGGGGACAGGGGATGGTACTTCCTGCACAGTTTGCCTCCAGTTAACGTACCGATCCGAAGGATGGTGCACTTTGTGGCATTCATCCCTGCAATTGATGCCAGTGGAGCATATTCGGACACTGTCATTTTATTACCACTACCGGTTATTGAACCGGGGTGGTGGGGGGGGGGGTGGGGGGGGGCTCTAGCATGATAGCCAAGTGCACTAACCACTGAGCTACCACACTCCACATACCATAAGCAAACATGTTCAGCTGAATTGACCAGAGATTTGTTTTTCATTAGAACCTTGGACTCGTGTCTCTTTTGTCATCAGCTTTCGTGTAACACCCCTGCAGTAGACGTACACTCATAGGTTCAGATGTATACAAGCCTTTGATGTGTGTTATAAGGCATAATTTCAGCTACTTCAGGTGTTGACGATGTTTAGGAGAGAATATATATTCTCTTGTATGTCTATTACATTGTCAATTCTCGGAAAGGAGGCTTTCAAATTATTTAAAAAAAAAAAAAAAGAAAAAAAAAAAAAGTAAAATCGACCTACCGACCCTGATTTTTTCTGGCCAGGAACCTGAAACACAACTATTTTTTTTATTGGCCTTAAAATAGAATCTTGCATTCGTGCTCATGTATTGTTGAATTTATTAAACTCGTTGAGGAAAAGGGATAAAATGCTCGGCAAAGCCTCGCATTTTATCCCTTTTCCTCAACTCGTTTAATAAATTCAATAATACATGAACACTCATGTAAGATCCTCTATGTAGACCCCACTTGTCTCAATATAAAGAAGCATTTACAAAGAGTTTCATTGCATGAACTTGTTAACGTGATGGACTTCGAAGAAAAAGGATTTTGTAATATAGAGGATCTTACACGAGTGGTCATTTCATATGAAATTTATGAAACGAGCCTTGGGTGAGTTTCATCTTTCATTTGAAATGACCACGAGTGTAAGATTCTGTTTATCATATTACAATTTTAAATAGAATTTTGTCGCCGAAGAAGTTCAAAAGAAAACATAGGGCTGTCATGGACGACGTCGTGAGGTCATTACGATAACACACCCTTGCGACATAGTGCACTTTTTTCACACTTTTCTAATGAACGTACTTTTCTTATTTTTATCATATGACGTCTTTGATAAGCAGTGGATAACGTCATGTAATAAAAATCGTATGACCACAGGTGTAATAACACTTTGGCGGGATTAAGTAACGTCATGACGACGTCCATGTCAACTATGCAATTTTTGTGGAAAATTCGTCAAATTTAAAGGCGATACAATCCAATTTAAAGTGGCCTTATGATAAACAGAACCTTACACTCGTGGTCATTTCATATGAAATTTATGAAACTCGCCGAAGGCTCGTTTCATAAATATCATATGAAATAACCACTCGTGTAAGATCCTCTATATCCTGCAAACGTCCTCGTTAGAACCCCCTCATTGAGGCAGTTCTAACGAGTTCGCACAACCTATGTCTTGGAGCAGAAATAAGAAAAATAATATATACCCCCGAAAACCACAGTTTTCTCTATATAAAGTGGGGTTTAGTAGGGTGTTCATTTCAAGGTCTTGTTCACGTGATGTTACGCGCCAGTAACCATGTTTATTACACGTGTGGTCACATGGTTTTTATGACTTTATCTACTAAATAAGCCCCTTGTTATATGATAAACATCATTATCATATGACGTCGCGTCTGAGAGTGTAATAACGCCATGTAATAAATTCAATGAACCACTAGTGTATTAAATATGCAAATTAGCTAGATACGTCCCGTAACGTTACATGTACGACGTACTTAACGACGTCGCGTTTACTAATGGCGGAATACTGACATTTTTGTAATCGGTCGTAAATAAAATGCGTTTTAAATGTCATATGATAAATAGAATCTTGCATTCGTGCTCGTGTAATATTATATTTATTAAACTCGTTGAGGAAAAGGGTTCACGTGATGTTACGCGCCAGCTCGGCACAGCCTCGCATTTTATCCCTTTTCCTAAACTCGTTTAATAAATTCAATAATGTAAGATCCTCTATAACAAGTTGGAGGCAGAAGATTCGCGAGCTAAAGGTATCAATAATTGACGTATCGCTTAAAGTTTAAGTAGGCATAAGTAGCTTTTACAAAAGCAACTCAGATTGGCCAACAAAAATACCACGCCATTAGATTTTTCTCTTATCATATCATATTGTTTTGACCCCTAACTACAGTCGAACTTTGATGGCTCGAACCCCTTTGGGACCATGAAAGGACGATTTGCATTTCAAGCGTTATTGTAAACATCACTTTCCCCACATTACGACAAACTGCATTTTTTCAAATGTCAAAAAACGGACCTATTTTGTTCTTAGTTTTACTCCGCGTTCTAACGAGGCTTTGTCGAGCATTTTATCCCTTTTCCTTTAAGAGTTTAATAAATTCAATAATACACGAGCACGAATGCAAGATTCTATTTATCATATGACATTTAAAGCGCATTTTATTCACGATTGTTTACAAACATGCCAATATTCCGCCGTTAGTAAACGCGACGTCGTTAAGGACGTCGTACATGTAACGTAACGGGGCGTATCTAACTAATTTGCATATTTGATCCACTAGTGGATTATCGAATTTATTACATAGAGTTTATTTGGTTGTTTTGATCGATTACGGTGACATAATTCACAAGTGTTCTAAGGCTTCCGAGTAAAAAACGAGTGCGGGATAGCGAACGAGTTTTTTTTTTTTTTTTTTTTTTACAGGAAAGCCTTAGAAAACGAGTGAATTATTTTTCCGTAATCAATCAAAACAACAAAATAAACTATTTATTACATTACCAATCATGTTTTACTTTTGGATTTTCAAATTCAACCATTCTGATTTTCAACCTAAATAGTTTCAGTCAGGGCATGGGTTTCAGTGGGCGTGGTTTAGTTTGAAAATCAGTCGCCATCTTTTTTTCATTTCAATGCAAAAATTATCATGTGTTTGAAATACAGATACAACAATGTCATGAAAGTAGAACTGTATTATCAAGAAAATCATACTTTTATCTTCGTGTTGCAGGTCTTTCCCCAGAAACGTCAAATGGACGCGAAAATGGAAGTCTAATTTCTTTGATTTTATCATATTTCCCGCCAAACGTCAACTATTTTTATTGTTGTTACAAACGACGTCAGCAGCGTCGCCTAGCAACTATGACGTCAAAACGTTCGAAATGACATAATTCACACTGTGAATTATAGATTTATAATTCACCGAGAAATCTCAGTAAATCACTACTGAAAATGTAATAAATGGCGTTATTACACTTTCGGACGCGTCGTTACATGATAAAAACACTTTCTTGCATAAATACCTATGCGCATGGCTGTTTGAAGCCATTGTCAAATGGACCGAAAGCCGTGCTCAAACAGCAAAAACCATGTTCAAATCATGAAATTGGCGTGCTGTTTGAACATGGCTTTTGAGCTTTTAATATCACAAGACTGGCCTTGCTTTATTTACTTACGTTGAGCGACGAAACGTTATCGCCCTGAACATAGCGTTTTAGGGTTCTATGATGACGTCACTGCATGACAACGTCATTGTAAACAACATTCTGAACTGGCCGCCATTTTGGTTTGCCTGTCGCATAATTTATATGGAGCTTTTGGGCGTTTTTGTCAAAATTTGCTGTCGGAATCGTAAGTTATGCAAGAACAACGATCATCCATGGTTATTTCATTTCATTAACATTTGCCGGATCCCTCGGAAGATATTTGAACATTCGGCCTAGCGGCCTTAAGTTCAAACAGCTTCCTCGGGATCCGGCAAATGTTAATGCATGAAAAACCATGGTTGATCCCTATATTCCAAACGCTAGATAGAACTGCAGCTTTCAGTTCTGTCTACTAGGCATTGTGGGGCAAAGCATTCTTATTAAGAAATGGTTTCTTTCCATTGACGCATGCATTTGCACCTTTGGTAATGGAACACATTTAACAGTTTGTTTCTTCCATACATTAATTAAATTCTAACTTCGGTATGTTGTCCTCGAACTCATTTCAGGCTATTGTATGGGTGTATGTCTGTAATACGTGTATTTCTGAGGGTAGCATTTATATCTATTGCATTAAATTTCTGTCTACCAATCCATGTAGAAAGACTTAGGTCAAACAGAAGGATCATTTTTAAAGTTAAAGAAGTCTTATCAGACTTCTTTAACTTTAAAAATGATCCTTCTCCACCGGTTAGGCCTACATATATATAAAATACAAAATATCTGTTATGTAGAATTATATTTTACACCTAAGCAAAACTCATCAGGATTGAGCCCTTTATAACTATTCATGCTCTGGTACACGGCTTCTTCCATTATCTTTTTTTTTTGAAGGAGTTGGTGGTAGACGCGCTTTTTCTAACTCCTTCCTACTTGTATCCACTCGCATGTCAAACTCTCTTTTACTTGCCATGGCAAGGGTTCTTATTCCTTCTTGAGCATCCTGACAGACTTGGTTTAGAGCCATTTCAGTGTGTGGATAATGTCCCTGTAGTTTACCAAGACCAGTAACTCTCTCCATAATATACTGGTTTGAGACCTGAACATAAAGTCCAGAAATCATATTTACCAAATGAGCTATCTTTGCAGACTCAAACGCCTGTTGATAGATGATGTCTCTTTTCAAGTTTGAAAGTGGATAGTTCTTTAAGGCAAGCTCTTGTATCTTCTGTACCCATGAACCAAAGTCTTCCAACGACGAATTCAAACTGTATTTTATAACATTGGACATCATTTGAAAGAACCTGACCAGCTTTGTCCACTGATTCAGGAGTTCGCTCAGGGCTTTTATTCCTTTGATTAAAGCTTCATTTTTAGCCTTTTTCTTTTGGTTTTCAAACTTACCGTAATCTGACTTTCCTTTTACCAAACATTCAAGTGCCTCTCCAGCTATTTCAAGTTTCTCTCCAAACTTTTCTTCAATTGCAGTCGCAAGCACGAGACACCTATCAGCCGTATCCTGCATAGACATCAATGGCACTGACAGCATAGATTCTTCTTCGTAATCTTCTCCTTGGACGAGAATTTTGACCGCAGTTGTAAGATGTTTTGGAACATGAGATGACCTCAGTCGAATTTGGTCCATATTTTTGTATGCTTCGTTAAATGCGTCACATCCAGCATTAACGATCTGAAATGAGTAAAACGCTTGTCGGCTGATATATGGTTTATCGAAGCCATATCAGCAAGACAGGAGATCATCCTAAATAAGAGCTGCAACTAAGGTAAATGTAAAAACTAGCTCGTCTCGCCAGAATCTACATGTACATTGTTTGCCATCTTGTCAGGGAACTACTCAGAAATCCCTTTCTATAAGAATATATTTTTAAGCGATAAGAGTCCTGTTTTTTTTTTTTTTTTTTTTTTTTGGTTTGGGTTTTACGGCCCTTTCAAGATTATTTCACTCATATCGAGCCGATCGTTAATCAGAGTTGGGCGAAAACCGGAGTACCCAGAGAAAAACCACCTGACCTTCCGTTGCAGAACTTGGCGTCTCACATGTGACCCGAGCGAGAGAAGAGTCGTGTTCAGAAACCCAGGGATGAAAGAGTATAATCTCAAACCAGTTGCATAAGCGCGTAGGAAAATAGTCCCAGAGTATTGTTTTCTTTTCAGAATTAGTCTGTCTGTGCCAATTTATATTCAATCCCTATAAAGTCTCGAAAAATGAAATATTTTGAAAGACGTTCCATGCCTGCAAAATTAATTTTCAAGAGTTCCTTTGGAATATTTTATGCAGCGTACGAACAGCAGAAATGGTGTAACGCGGTCCAGTACCCGAAGTTGAATTGTGTTGACCAAGAAACTTGATTTTTAAAAATCAACTTTCAAAAATGTGTTTCTAAACCACCATGCCTTTCCCATTAATTACATAGAGGATCTTACATAAGTGTTCATGTATTATTGAATTTATTAAACGAGTTGAGGAAAAGGGATAAAATGCGAGGCTTGCCGAGCATTTTATGCCTTTTCCTCAACGAGTTTAATAAATTCAATAATACATGAGCACGAATGCAAGATTCTATTTATCATATGACATTTAAAACGCATTTAATTCACGATTGTTTTCAAAAATATCAATATTCCGCCATTAGTAAACGCGACGTCGTTAAGGACGTAGTACATGTAACGTTACGGGACGTATCTAGCTAATTTGCATATTTAATCCACTAGTGGATTATCGAAAATATTACATGGCGTTATTACATTCTCAGACGCGACGTCATGTGATAAATAATTAATTGGAATGGATATCAGCAACAGAGGTGGCCACAATATTAATTCGTCTTATGTTAATTAGATTATCTAAACATCAAGCAAAAATGCCTGCTCAGCAGTTCTTAAGACATTTTCATTACGATAACACACCCGTGCGATATAGTGCAATTTTTACATCTCCAAAATGGCTACTTCTCTGACGAAAATCTGTGATATTTTTCTTATTTATACTGCAAACATAGGTTATTGGTACTCGTTAGAACCGCCTCATTGAGGCGGTTCTAACGAGTACCCACAACCTATGTCTTGGAGCAGAAATAAGAAAAATATTGTTTACCCCCGTAAACCACAGTTTTCTCTATATAAAGAGGGGTGTAAGGGGGTGTTCATTTCACGGACTTGTTCACGTGATGTTGGCGACGAACCATCACGAAAACACGCCTATTTAATTTTGACCCTCTTGAACCCCACTTTATTTAAAACAGTAATTTTTTGGTTTACAGGGCTAAACCTTTTTTTTTCTTATTTCTGATGAGGCGGTTGTTACGTGTACCCACAATTTATATTTTGAGCAGAATTTCAAGGTGGTTCTAACGAGTACCCACAATCTATATTTTGAGCAGAATAAGAAAAATATCACAAGTTTTCATCTTAAAATTCTCCTTTTTTTTCTGCGGTAAAATTTACATTGTATTTGTATAGGCGTGTTTTCATAATGTTTTAAAAGTCCCAGAATCAGCCTTCGCGGGTCAATTATTATGTCAGAATCCAGTTAACATTTGGTCAGTGTAATATTTCAATAGGTGGCAAAAAATGAAATTTTTCCCATTTTTTTTTTTTTTTTTTTTTTTTTTTTTTGAACATGAGTGAAGAATCGGACACCATCCAAAAGAAGGAAAAGTGGTAAAACTACTCGTAAGCGTTTTATAAAATACCCCATTCAAAAGAATTCTTGTCGATTAACATTAAGAACACACGTCTAAACAATTATATTGTAAGCTGTATCGCCGAAACAATAAACATTTTAAGATGAAAAATTGTGATATTTTTCTTATTTCTGCTCTAAAATATAGATTGTGAGTACTCGTTAGAACCGCCTCATATGAGGCGGTTCTAACGAGTACCCACAATCTATATTTTAGAGCACCAACAATCTATATTTCTAAAATATAGATTGTGGGTACTCGTTAGAACCGCCTCATATGAGGCGGTTCTAACGAGTACCCACAATCGATATTTTAGAGCACCCACAATCTATATTTTAAGAGCAGAATTAAGAAAAATTAGGTTTACCCCTGTAAACCCCAGTTTTAATGTATAAAAGCGGAGTTCAAGGGGGTCAAAATTATATAGGCGTGTTTTCGTGATTTTTTATACGTTAAATTTTTATAAGGAAAAAAAAACTCTTTATTCAAAATTCTGCGGCAACAAGAACAAACTTGACTATGCTTACACCGTCTCCCTTCTTCCTCCTTCACGGCCCCCGCCCACCGGGGCTTGAAGAAATAGATGGGCTGCACTATGCTTCCACGCGGAGCTGAAACTGACCGCACACAAGTACTGGTAAACCGCTTAGAGGATCTAAGCCCGTCCAGGCAAAGCGGTGCGATTCGGCCCGTCCATGCTAATAAAACCCTATTGGTTTCATTGGGCGACAGGGCTTGAGATGTCATTTCATCTCAATGTCGGGTAAAAGTCCCACAAAATTGGAAGCAATGTCTCCAAAATGACCTATACAGTGTTGACGGCGACGTTAAACCTCAAATCAAACAACCTATCTTCCTCCTTCAATTTCCCCCTTTTACTGAGAAAATCTGCGAGTAAAATTTTCATTTCTATGAAGACCCCACAAACCCAGATTTTTAACAGCGTAATATATATCCATCAAATTAAAAAAAACACTATGCAAGAAAAAACCCTGTACATCCGACTTTATATAGAGCAAAGGGACACCGTTTAACTATGAAAACACGCCTATTGAAATATATAATTTCATCCCTATTGAAAAATATAATCACCGAAAATTGAAATTTTTTTTAGATAAAAAATTCTCATTTTCATTACGATAACACGTAAAACATAGTGAATTCTTTAACATCTCCAAGATGACTAATTGTAATATTTTTGTTTATTTTTTTAATCCCATCACAAAAACACGCCTATATAATTTTGACCCCTTCAAACCCCACTTTTATGTTGTAAAACTTGGGTTTAAAGAAGTATACATTATTTGTCTAATTTGTGCTCAAAACATAGATTGTAGGTACTCGTTAGAACCGCCTCAATGAACAATCTATTTTTTGAGCAGAAATATGAAAAATATTCGGATTTTTACCTGGAAAATTTTTACCAATATATTTCAATAGGCGTGTTTTCGTAATGATTTGTATTTTAGTTTAACGGCCCAGTCAACACTGTTTAGGTCATATCGAGTCTGTCAGTTTACATATCACTACTTATACGTAAGCGGTTAACCAGTACAGTGCACATTCTTTCGCGAGGAACTGACAACTGCCCTTCTTGAATACGCGGAAGGGAGAGAATGACCGTAGAAAAGATTTCATGATCAATCTCCACGAAAGAATGTTGCCAACTCCGACAGACAACGAACCCGCGTCCTCCTGATCACCAGTCAGACGCGTGTTTAATCCAAGAATGGGTTGTTGTTTAACATACTTGTTAGAACCGCCTCAACGTAGAATTTGGAGCGAAAATAAGCAAAATAATATATACCCCTCTTAAAATAAAAAAATAAAAAAATAAATAAACGACCTTATTTATAGAGGGTAACACATTTAGTAAACTAGTACTAATCTTCCATGTGGCCCTCTTTTCCTGGGTAGAACCAGTACTAAGCAATGTGGATAAAGTCTCTTGCTCAAGGAAACAACACTTGCCACTTGTGGGGTTCGAACCCGGTACCTGTCGATCCCGAGGCCGATACTTTACCAGTTTTCTCTATATAAAGTGGGGTTTAGAGGGGTGGTCATACAGACTGGTTTACCTGGCTATATTTCTGCACAAAACATAGATTTTTGTACTCATAAGATACGAACAAAATAATCTACATGTATATACACGTAAACCCCAGTTTCACTATATAAAACTGGGGGTCAAAATTATATAGGCGCGTATTCGTGATGACGAGTATTCGGAATAGTCCTAACGAAACTCATAATCTATAAATAGATGTTTTCAGCCAAAACTAAATTGAGGGTAGTTTTTAGAGCGGTGCACATAAACCTTATTCTCAAGAAAGTGAGACTTAAAAAGCTTACCGGTCCATGTATAGAACCACCTTAATCCTTTTTGTACCAAATGTAGTGAGTGATTGAGTGTGAGTTTTACGTCCCACTATCAGCTAAGGTCATACGGAGACGGAAACTCGGTTTAAAGACTCATCCGAAAGTCTGGAGAAGCCCGGGATCGATCCTGCGATCGCTAGTTTACAAGGCGAGTAGCGTGACCACTACACCATGGAGGCTTCTTTGTACCAAATGGAATCTCCCTCCTTATATATATCAGGAGTCCATTTCAAATGTGGGGTTGTCAGGTTGTGTTTTCTTCAAAATCTATTTGGAAAATGACATAACTTTTCGTAAACAGTGTAGGCCCTGATCAGATGCCGCGTTCTGCGGCGTCTGAACTGGGCCTGCACTGTTTACCAGGGTACCCGTTTGGGGGTTTCTGGTACAAAATGGGTTAACGATGCAGAACTGTTCTGACGGGTACCCATAATCACTGCTCAAGCAAAAATAAGGCTATTTCATGGCTGTACAGACAAGTACTCATAATCTATGTTTTTGCTGAATGAGTGCTCGGGTTCACGTATGAAACAGAACTGCCTCAGTGAAAACGAAAACATCTCCTTTTAACCCAACTTTTTATAGTAAAACTGAGGTTTACAGGGGTAAACATTATTTTGCTTATTTCTGCTCCAAGACATTATTTGTGGATACTCGTTTGAAGCGCCACAATCAGGCGGGTTCTAACGAGCACTCAAAACCTATGTTTGGGGTTAAAATAAAAAAATATCACGAATTTTCATCAGAAATACAGTAGAACTTCGATGGCTCGAACACCGATGGCTCGTTTACCATGGATGTGTCGAACCCATTCTTGAGCCCCTAGCGAAATCCTCTACATAAGAAATGATGGGGGATAATTAAGAAAGATTTTAGACTTTTATCATGCAAATGTATGCTGTGTGTACTCATTAGAATCGCCTCGATGAGGCGATTCTAATGAGTACACTCGCCTCGATAATGCGATTCTAATGAGTACACACAGCATACATTTTCATTATAGACGTGACAACGAAAAGATGTCTAAAAGTATCTCGTTATGCCTCCTGACAGTAACCTCAGTGGCTCGAACTACCCCTTTCTCGAACAAATTTTCGTGGTCCCAAAGGTGTTCGAGCCATTGAAGTTTGACTTATTACCGTTTTGGAGAAATGAAAGAGTGTTCTATGTCACACGAATGTTATTGTAATGACAACAAAGTCCCATAATCGACGTTAATGCCAGGCTGAGTACCTATAATCTATATTTCGAGCATAAGAAATGGACTCAATGGACTGGAAGCAGAAGCACCTTAGTGAGGCGGTTCTACAGGTACACAATATCTTTGTTTCGAACAAAAGTAAGAGTTTCGGGGTAGTCCTATATGCTTTCTGCAAAACCAGTGCTCAACAGAAAGACTGTGTCTGCTCGGTAGAGCCGCCTAAGTTAATCGGAATCGAGTCAATGAGGCGTTTATAACCCAATACCCATATTTTTCAGCAAAAAAAGAACTACGATATAAACTTTTGCAAGGCAAGCCACACCTGTTCTCCACACAAATAGAAGCCTCCGTGGTGTAGTGGTTACGCTACTCGCCTTGTAAACCAGGGGTCGCAGGATCGATCCCGGGCTTCTCCAGACTTTCGGATGAGTCTTTAAAACCGAGGTCCCGTCTCCGTATGACCTTAGCTGTTGGTGGGCCGTAAAACTCAAACACTCACTCACTCAATCTCCACACAAACAGCGTGATGCAAATACAGTCGAAGCATCACGTGAACAAGTCCGTGAAATGAACACCCCACTAAACCCCACTTTATATAGAGAAAACTGGGGTTTACGGGGGTATACATAATTTTCATATTTCTGCTCTAAGACTGACGCTGTGGGTACTCGCTAGAACCGCCTCAATGAGGTGGTCCCAACGAGTACCCACAACTATTCTCACGGAATTTCATCAGAAAAGTAGCCATTTTGGAGTTATGAAAAAAATGTACAATGTCGCAAGGATGAATTTTCCTAATAGTTCAATGGTTCGAACACCTTTGGGCCCTCGAAAGTCTGTTCGAGACCGGGTAGTTCTAGCCACTGAGAGTTTCTGCCAGGAAGCATAACGCGATACCTTTGGACATCTTTTCGATGTTCTGCAATGAAACTTTATGCTGTATGTACTCATAAGAATCAATACAAACACAATGTAAACTTTACCGCCGTAACCACCCCCACCCCCCCCCCCCCCCCCTGAAAATTTTAAGATGAACAATTGTGATATTTTTCTTATTTCTGCTCAAAATATAGATTGTGGGTACTCGTTAGAACCGCCTCATTGAGGCGGTTCTAAAGAGTACCCACAATCTTTATTTTAGAGCAGAAATAAGAAAAATAAGGTTTACCCCTGTTAACCCCAGTTTTACTTATAAAAGTGGGGTTCAAGGGGATCAATATTATATAGGCGTTTTTTCTTGATTGTGTGTTTTCAGTTGTTTTGATATATATGAACAAGATGACAATGAGCGTGTAAGGAGGTCAATATTTATCCGATTAGCTTTTACAAAAACTTGAGTCTACGCTCAGCACACACTAATTTGTGTAGAACCTGGACTGGAAAGTAAAATGACAGAACTTATCACGTGCATATTGTAATAATGTGTCAGTTAATATGTACGGTAGGTGTATAACAGTCACAGATTACAAATTAGGACTTCCAAATGTTCTCTCCAATGTGACATAAGAACAAAGTTACGATCTTTCACTATCAACTACAACTACTTGTACTAAATGCCTTCATTTACGGTTTCTTTCATTTCGCATTCTAGGATAACCTTTTCGTCTCGCATTCTAGGTTAACCTTTTCGTTTCGCATTCTTGGTTAACCTCAGCTTGCCGTCTAACAAAAACATGGGAAAAAAAAAGATGTGTATTATGATGGTAAAGTCAAAAGCATGTTAACCACGAATATGTGTTTATTTTACAAGTGTGAGAGCACTCAATAAAGTTAAGGCAGCGTTCCGGTAACGACCGGGTTTTAATAATTGTGACAAATAACCATGCTGACCAGTCAACAGGAAATCATTCAACCAGTCGATGCTTCCGAAGCAAAGTCATCATTAGCGTAGACTACCCATCAATAAAATAAAATCAAGTTGGCTTCTTTAAAAAGAATCCAAAGGAAAGGTCTGGTGCTTTGTAGTCAGCAGAATGCAATAGGAAAACATGTCCGTAAGAAATAATGGCGTCCAACATGGTGTCAGAAGATGATAAATATTAGGCAAAAATGATAACATCTTTATTATTTCTGCTTTCAACATAGATTGTGGGTGCTCGTTAGAACCGCCTCATTGAGGCGGTTCTAACGAGTACCCACAACCTATGTCTTCGAGCAGAAATAAGGAAAATAATGTTTACCCCCGTAAACCCCAGGTTTCTCTTTATAAAGTGGGGTTTATGGGGGTCTTTATTTCACGGACTTGTTCACGTGATGGAACACATTATCACAATAATAATAATAATAATAATAATAATAATAATAATAATAAACTTGCGTAATGTGTGTCTTTTGCAAACATGACCAACCCTTAACAATTCGCTTTAGAACCTTAAAATCAAGAATGATCAAATACTACTGTCATTTGGTGAATCGCTTTTATTTTTCAATAGAAGTCATATTTAAAACTGAAATGAGAAATTCTAAAGTTGTGTAATTCGCATTTCCAGTCTTTAAACTTCGTTTTAGCTGAGACCTCAAAACAAATCAGTTGTAGAAATGGCAACTACACCAATAGCTGCCATACTTCTTGCCAGCGAAAGGATAATAAAACTGGAGAAAATGACCAAGGGGTCATATTTACCATCGGCAGATGCAATTTAGTATTGCAGAACACAATTTTTAAGTTTATGACCTTGATCTCAATCAAGGTTCAAAGTGTGCGATCTTGGCAGCAGACATCAAATCAGTATTACTGTACTTTGTCAGCTGTCAAGTAATACCACATATAAACTTCCAATTACATAAAAGATAGAGATTAAATGTTTCTCAAGCCCGATTGGCAACTGTTTTAAATAAGCTCGCATAGTATCTAAGTGGCCCTACACCCACGCCAAAGACCTATAGAATTCTGGAAAGTTCAACTAAGCTTACACATGAGAACAAGAGCCCTTTGTGTTCTCCGTGGCCATCGAAATTGGGCAAGACGCATGATTCTATTTTTTTATGTTCATATTTCGAAAATATCTCCATGGCCATCTTATAGGGATAGACGCATTACTTCTAGCATGATGAAGCCACCTCAAGTGTTTTTTCTTTCTTTCTACTTATACTGCGATCGGTCACATTTGACCATTACTCGCAGGTGTACATTACATACACTCCAGGTTGCAGGGTTGAAAGCCTACACAGTAATCATGTAATTACGGTAGGGGTCTTTTACCTGCACAGGAGATGACTCTTCCTGCACAGGGGGCCCCGGTTAACGTCCCGATCCGAAGGACGGTACACTTTTTGGCATTCATCCCTGCAAATGATGCCAATGAAGCGTGTTTAGACACCGAAATAATCACCGCCTCCGGGGATCGAACCGGGGACCTATAGCATCAGAGGCAAGTTCACTAACCACTGAGCTATCACCTTTCTACATGTCTGTCAGCAGCAAAAGCTCTGGTGAGACTGTCAATTGTGCAGTCTCGCCTGATCTTTACTGATCGTTAATGTCGTAAGAACCAACACGGGCTGGCTCCTTTATTTATTAGTGGATTGCAATATTTTAAGAAACATCCATTGATTTGTCTGCTTGTCGTATTAAAACGCAAGGCTTCAGTTTTCGACACTGCCATACAGTAGACCAAACGCAACAAACAGACATCATCTGAGCAAATTTAAGAAGGCCTAAGGGAAATGGGAACACCTTCAGGGGAGGAAACTTCTGCAAAAGTTTTTTTGTCTCCCATGTCAATAGGCTTACAGAAAAGCGTACAATAGTCCCGAAAGTTGTCTCCCCGGAAAAACCAGCCAGGTGTTCCCATTCCCCTTAAGTCCCCAGTGTTGAAAATTAAGCACCTTTGTCACCCGCCACGTGGTCCCAAAGATATGGCAGTGTTGTGATCTAGACCACATAAACATTTTTCTCCATCCCATGCAGACTCGGTCAAAACTTTGGCTTCTAGATTACTGAGAAACAAAATTTTGAAATATTGAATTGGAGTGACATTGGGGCAAAACCAGCGAGTGACAATAGGTTTTGATAATTTAAATTACAAAGATTAATACAGCTGCTACAAACACGTTAATGGACCAAATTTGATTTTACCGTAAAAGGTAAAGGTCGCTTTTTCTAGAAAGGGTTATCCTTTGGAAGCAAGGAATACACCACAGAACTGGAAAACATGGAGTGTTTAAGTTTTCTGGGCCAGACTAGACAGCCCCGGCAAATAAGGCCTCATTAGTGACCCTTAAATATTTTCAAATTCCACAATGGAATCCATGATCCCAAGACAAAAAACATAAACTAGACTTGGGTAAGCATGTAAATGACTTTTCGATTTCCGAGCCCCCATTGATGCATACAAGCCCCCCCCCCATCAACCCCCCCCTCCCCTCCAACACACTCACACACACTTACCCCCATATGTACATTGTTTGAAGCGGTTTAAAGGGATTTTACCTTTTACCATATGAGCCGCATCGTGAGAAACGTTGCTTTATGGCATGCGCGAACGAAGATGCTGATACAGCCTGTCTATTGCCTTGGCCTGTTCAGCACTTTGTGTTCGCTGCTTGGATAAAACAATACACACAATGTCTGTATCTTAAGGGGAATGGGAACACATGGCAGTTTTTTCGCCTTTTTTCAAAGGGGGACAACTTTCATGACTTTCTGTTCGCTTATCTATAAGCCCTGTCCAACTGAAAAAGGGGTCTACTCTTAAAGGAAAGAATTTGCTCCTTAGGAGCAATTCTTTCTTTTAAGAGTTGACACCTATTGACATGGGAGACAAAACTACTTTTAAAGGAGTTGCCTCCCCTGAAGTTGTTCCCATTCCCCTTAAATTTAAATACTCGTTCTAGTCTGAGTAGCAAAACTGTATTTATGCTGATGCCGTATTTTATAGTTAATGATTAATTAAAAGTTTTAACGATTCGTTAACTAAAGGTACGGTTGTTTTGAACAAATTGGTGCGGATCGTCTCCCTCCGACTTGTAAAAGACTTTCCAAACGCTGGTTAAAATTGTCCAGCTCTCAGTTCTGGCAGATAGGCATTGTGGATAAAGCATTCTTATTTAGAAATGATTACTTTCCATGTACACTTCAATTTGCACCTTTGGTAAGAGTCGCCATTTCTTGTCTCTTTACAGCAGTCTGTTTCTTTCATATATTAATTTTAAGCTCTTTATGGGCGAAAGACTTCTATATGTTGTTCCCGACTCTTCTGATGCTACTGTATTGATTCAAGTCTGTGTGGTGTCAAGGCTGTCTTTTGTGAGTGAAGTATTTATTTTTACTGCATTTCCTGTCTACAAATCTGCAAACATTTACCTCGTTTAGTTCTGTATGTGTTTTAACCAATACTCTTTAGCAAAATTGATCAGGATCGAGCCCTTTAACCCATTTAGTACCAGAAACCCTAAAACGGGTACCCTGGCAAACAGTACAGCCCAAGATGAGACGCCACAGAACGCGGCGTCTGATCATGGCCTCCACTGATTGCTAAAATTTCAGTCATTTTGAATCATTCCAAATTCAGTCATTCCAAATCAATTTGGAAGAAAACGCAACCTGACACCTCTAAATTTTGAAATGAACTCCAGCTATATATAAGGAGGAAGATTCCATTTGGTACAAAAAGGGTTAAACAATGATCTTTAGCAAAATTCATCAGGATCGAGCCCTTTAATACTTTCCATTTCTGTTTCCTTGACCGTTTTCATTCCCTTGTCCACGACCTCTTGAATTATCTTTTTCTCTGAAGCAGTTGGTGGTGGAAGCGCTTTTTCTAGCTCAGTTTTAATAGCTTTCATTCTTGTATCGATTCGCTTGTCAAACTCCTTTTTGCGTTCCATGACAAGGGCTCTTATTCCTGCTTGAGCATCCCGACAGCCTCGGTTTAAAGCCATTCTTTCTTGTCTGATTTGATGCATTTCAGTGTCTGGATCATATCCCTGCAGTTTCCCTAGTCCAGCCACTTTCTCCATAATATACCGGGTTGAGACCTGAACGTAGGTTCCAGAAATCATATTTACCAGATGAGCTATCTTTGCAGACTCAAACGCCTGTTGATAGATCATGTCTCTTTTCAAGTTCGTAACTGGATAGTTCTTTAAAGCATGCTCTTGTGTCTTCTGTGCATATGAACCAAAGTCTTTCAACGACGAATTCAAACTGCATTTTATAATATTGGACATCATTTGGAAGAACATGACAAGCTTAGTCCATTGTTGTCGGAGTTCGCCCAGGGCTTTTATTCCTTTGATCAGAGTTTCCCGGATCTTGTTGAAATCAATTTTGTCAATGTTTAGCTTTGCTATCTCCGCCATTATTTTCCCCAATCGCTCCGTGCTCTCACTTAGCTTGTCGCAAGATTTGTCGTAGCGTTCTCTTGTGTTATCCAGCTGCGCATGTGATTGTTCAATTTTGAACCTTGCATTCTGTACTGCTTGTTGCGCGGCTCCTTTAGCTGGTTGCGGGTCCGGGGGCAAAACGCTTTGGTTTGGGGCTTTTGTTTCTGTAGGACATACACCTAGGATATTCTTGCCTTCGACCTGAACAACCATAATCTTCTGATGGAAATTTACCAAATTATCTGCCAATTCACCTGTATCTGCTACATTCATGCTCTCGGCTTCCTTAATAATGCGCTCACATATTTGTTGTCCTTCTTTACAAAGGTCAATCAGTCGTTTCTGGACTACATTGTTGCTTCCCCCACCTTGTTCCCTAAGCATATTTATGAACTGCATTTTACAGTAACGCACGGAGTCTAGCTGTGCCCGGACATTTGGTGCCATTCGGTTATCTTCAAGGCATGCCGTTTTTAAAGTGTCAGCAAAGCTTTTCATCATATTAAAATTCCCATATGCTTTGATGGTTTCTTCGTCTATCGTTGAGGTCATTGCATGTGTGTCATTGCCTTTTCGTCTGCTGTGAATGACCTTTTCTGCTAATGACTGTTGCTCACCAGCAGTACCCAAACCTAACGTAGCTATTCGAGAGACACCTGACAGTACAGTATTGAAAGAATTTGCAACACCTTCAACGAAGTTTATACCAATCATTCCCCATGCCCCTGGCAAAGATTCAATGGCCTTATCATACTGGCTTTCTGCCCTTGAAACCGCTTTCTGCAAATCATCGTATGACTTTTTAGCTGTTGCCTTTTGCTCCTCAGCGATTGTCTTATTTTTAGCTGCTACCGCCAAAGCTGCCTCCACATCTTTCAATTCACTTTCATATTTTCCTTTTGCACCAGTGCTCGCTTCTAGTATTTCACCTGTGAGGTTCATGACATATTCAAACTTTTCTTCAACTGCAGTCGCAAGTACGAGGCATCTATCAGCCGTATCCTGGATAGCCATCAACGGCACTGGCAGCAGATCTTCTAGTTCATAATGTTCTCCTTGGAGAAGAATTTTGACCGCGTCTCTAAGATGTTTTGGGACGTCGGCTGACATCAGTCGGATTTGGTCCATATTTTTGTGTGCTTCGTTAAAAGCGACCCATCCAGCATTAACCACCTGAAATGCATTACGAAAACACACCTATACAAATAAATTGCCACCTTTATCGCCGAAAATAATGAAGATTTTAAGATGAAAAATTAAGATATTTTTCTTATTTCTGCTCAAAGTATAGACTGTGGTTACTCGTTAGAACCGCCTCGATGAGGCGGTTCTAACGAGTACCCACAATCTATATTTTTGGAGCTGAAATAAGACAAATAAGTTTTACCCCTGCAAACCCCAGTTTTACTATATAAAAGTGGGGTTCGAGGGGGTCAAAATGATAAAGGTGTGCTTTCGTGATGGATAGGCCGATTGTCTGCTGATATCGAATGTATCGAATGCCATATCAGCTGAAAAGAAGTTATGGCTAATTAAAAATAGCAACTGTGTTAATAAAATAACGTGTAAACACATATGCCTCTACCAAATTTTGTCAATAAACCTTGGGGATAATTAATTTTAATGCAAGTAGACCGTTTTCTCATGCACTAATGCGAAAATCACCTGGAAATAAATATCACAGCGTAGAAAAACATTTTACCTATACATTGATACCAAACCTGTTAAAATCCGTCCACTTTAGCCATGTATAGCGTTCGATAAACAGTGTCTACTTTTGTATACTAATACAAAACATGGTTGGAAGAAGGGCAGAGTACGCCGTTGAAATACGGTCCTATATTAAGAATCGTTTTATTCTTGGTATACGGTGCAAAGACATTTTTGATGAAATATGTTCGGTTTATGGACATAATGAAATGTCTTTTCCGACAGTTTTTCGTTGGTGTAAGAAATTCAGCTGTGGGCTAGACTCAACAGAAAATGCACCACATGATCGTCGGTCAAAAAGAGCAACATCTGCCAAGATAGTTGCTAACGTGAAAGAAATAGTTGCTACCGATGTACGATACACCACTAGGCAAACAGCTAGTATGGTTGGCATCTCATTAGGAGCAGCTCATACAATTCTGAAACGGGATTTGAAAATGAGAAAGATCTGTGCTAGATGGATTCCCCATCTGTTGACAGATGAGCAGAAAAAGACACGCGTTCAGTGCGCCAAGAAGTTGCTTAAAAAGTTTCCAAATTACAATGCACGGTCTTTCGCTAATGTCGTCACAGGTGACGAGACATGGGTTCACTTTTTTGAGCCAAAACGAAAGAGTCAGAACAAAATATGGGCAACAAATTATTGCAAAAGACCATGCATTGCAAAGCGGACCATGAGCGTCAAGAAGGTAATGTATGCCATATTCTTTTCAAATCAGGGCCCTGCTATTCAGGTTGCTGTGCCCAAAGGCAAATCTGTAAATGCGAAGTTTTACAAGAATAAAGTTCTTCGAAAATTGAAGAAATATTTCAAAGAACGAAGATCCGCAACTGGTTTGGCCAATGTCAGATTGCTACATGACAATGCGTCATCGCACAAGGCGTTCATTGTGCAAGACTATCTGAAGCAGGAAAAGGTTGTTGAACTCCCTCACCCCCCGTATTCCCCTGACCTTGCCCCGTGTGACTTTTTATGTTTCCGCGGCTGAAAAAATACTTTTCTGGTCGAAAATTTGTACAGCGCAAACACCTCGGTTCTGCAATATTCCAGTGCCTTCATAGTATACCTCGAAAAGACTACCAAAATGCATTCAATGATTGGATCAGAAGACTGAAAGTTTGTATATCTGTTAAAGGAGAATACTTTGAGGGGACAAAATAAATTTTTCATCGAAATCTATCACGGAATCATTTTTATGTGCTTAGTTGCATTCATATTTGAACAGTCCTCGTAAATGCATATATTTGTCCTCGTCGTTTTCCGAATTTGGCAACATTGTTATACAATACACAGAGGTCGGAAAATGGACCGCTATTCATGTGATGCCGAAAATGCACGAGAAGTTTACTAAAGCCGACCTATTATAGGCGATAACAATTATTAATTTATTCCTTGCATAAAGGTCAGTCTCAGGTTAAATTGTTCGCACAATATCAGTTCCTTAGTGCTGAGGTTGATACTGCGGTGTTGACGTCAGTACTCAGGTACTGATTTAAATAACTGCATTATATCTTTAATGTTTGCAGTATAAAATTCTAATTTTTCTAAAACTAAGACTGACTTGTCAGGTGAGACTTGTATCTTAGCGGATTTGGTTGCCACGTTTTGTTATATTTTAAATTTTGCAAGTCTCGATACTTTGGAAATCTCCTTCCTGATGCCCGGGACTTCCGTGGAGTGTGGGCCATGTTTGCTGATGTTGGCTCGGTTGGGGACGCCTATAAGTCCGCGGGTAGGCGTCTCTTACCTGATGCCTCCACCTGACCTGTCTCAAGAGCTACGTCGGTCGGTGGGTGCTCGGAGGGAGAAGTGCTGTGTTTGCCGGGTCTTGTCCATCATCCGTTTCGGTTTCAGAACTTTTGGGTTGAGACAAACTGATGAAGATTAAACATCAGAAAGGCCTCTGTGTCACTACATTTGGTGTAGTTACGCCTTAATTGCAACCACTGAGTCGGTATCTCAGCTGGTGGATGATTCGTTTGTACCCAAGGGTATCATCAGCTCAGTATCAGTTCCTTAGTGCTGATGTTGATACTGCGGTTTTGACGCCAGTACTCAGGTACTGTTTTAAATAACTATATTATATCTTTAATTTTTGCAGTATAAAATCCTATTTTTTTCTAAAACTAAGACTGACTGAGCAGGTGAGACATGTATCTTAGCGGATTTGGTTGCCACTTTTGGTTATATTTTAAATTTTTCAAGTCTCGCTACTTTGGACATCTCCTTCCTGGTGCCCGGGACTTCCGTGGAGTGTGGGCCATGTCTGCTGATGTTGGCTCGGTCGGGGACACCTATAAGTCCGCGGGTGGGCGTCTGTTGCCTGATGCCTCCAGCTGACCTGTCTCACGAGCTACATCGGTCGGCGTGTGCTCGGAGGGAGATGTGCTGTGTTTGCCTGGTCCTGTCCATCATCCGTTTCGGTTTCAGAACTTTGGGAATGAGACACACTGATGAAGACTAAATATCAGAAAGGCCTCTGTGTCACTAAATTTGGTATAGTTACGCCTTAATTTGCACTGTTGATAAAAGTTGGACGTCTGTTCTTGCACACCAGATAAGGAAATCCATAGTTTTAGCTTGAGATAGAAATTATGTTCTAACCCTGGTGTTCTTACCCCAAATGGAATATCCTCGCGTGTTTGATAAATGCACTGGTTGAATACAACCTCATATTAGCCGTCGTTAAGGTTGACGTTACAGCATGTTACGTGAAGTCACTAAACATTCATGTAGTGTCATCACAATATGGCGGACGTCGGGAAGTGACTGCAGCATTAAAAATCCGCTCTAAGAAATGGAAGGTATGCAAGATAAAGAATCCTATATTGGTGTGAGGGGTGGATAGAAAAATCAGTCCCTCGGGATCACTGTCCGGAATCACTCGGCAAGCCTCGTGATGCCGGACAGTGAACCTCGGGACGGATTTTTCCATCCACCCCTCACAACCATATAAGATTATAAGAATCTTATATGGGTGGACTAAGCCTCCTGAATGGTTTACCATCACGAAAACACGCCTATATAATTTTGACCCCCCTCGAACCCCTCTTTTATATAGTAAAACTGGGGTTTGTAGGGGTAAACCTTATTTTTCTTATTTCTGCTCTAAGATATAGATTGTGGGTACTCGTTAGAACTGCCTCATCGAGGCGATTCTTACGAGTACCCACAATCTATATTTTGAACAGAAATATGAAAAAATATCACAAATTTTCATCTTAAAATTTTCATTTTTTCGGCGATAAAGGTTACAGTGTATTGGTATAGGCGTGTTTTGGTAATGTTTTTGCTCTAATCAGATGGACTTTTTACAATTTCTGAATTTTTCGATAAAAAAAACTAAGTCATATTCTGTGAGAAGTCTCCGTGGTGCAGTGGTTAGGCTACTCGCCTTGTAAACCAGGGGTCGCAGGATCGATCCCGGGCTTCTCCAGACTTTCGGATGAGTCTTTAAACCGAGGTCCCGTCTCCGTATGACCTTAGCTGTTGGTGGGACGTAAAACTCAACACTCACTCACTCAATATAATTTTGATTATACATCGCTGTTGTTGACGCAATACAGTGTAATGCCTGCCTACCTGAGTAAGACTTGCCCGAAACGAATTCGGCCATTGCATCAGTTTAAAGCCATCCTTTGGTGGATTCTTTTCGAGAGTGAAGTCAGCTGTTGTTGAAATGGCCATCAGTTCCCCAAGCAAACATATGCACATTGGAGCAGGTGTCAGGAAGTCTTCCCAGCTGGTATTTGGGCCGACAGTGAGCTCCATTTCTTCCCGTATGCTGTCCCCTTTACCCAAAGCCTTTGACGCCTTGTGTATGTTCGCTATAGTTTCTGAAGTTTCCGAATGTGCCATTTCGCTGAAAGGTGAGATATTGTGGTATAGAATCGGCAAGCATAGTGACGGCATACTCACCTTTTTTCTACCAAATGGAATCTTCATCCTTATATATAGCAGAAGTCCATTTCAAAATTTAGGGGAGTCAAAATTTATTTGGAAAATGGCTGATTTTTCTTTTTGCAAACAGCGTAGGCCCTGATCAGACGCCGCGGTCTGCGGCGTCTGATCTGCGCCTGCACTGTTCCCCGGGTTCCCGTTTTTGGGATTTCCGGTAACAAATGGGTTAACGCTAAAATCATGCATTTTTATTCTATTTGTTTGAGGTAGGGGAGGGCGTCATTTTATTGTTGCCAAAAGTAGGCTATGATACAATAAATGTTGCCCCTACATATTTTAAGTCCAATCATGGCATAAAGATAATTCTAAGTTTTATACCCCTTTCAATGACGTAAGAAAATAGAAGCGAAGGCAATGATCAGGAATCGATACAATTACCCCACACCTCACATCAGAGACACTAAAGGGAAAGAAACACAAACATGAAAAAAAAAACTTAACCCTAATGGAAACATCACAAGCGGAAATCCAAAATGACAGTTCCTTTCCCTCATCTTGAATGGCCAAATAGCTATCCAAAATAACTAGAATCTTGCAGCCGATGGCATGCCATCACATATCCCTATGCTTCCGTTCGATTTGGTATGTTACAAGACCGTGTTCTGAAAACTTTGAATTTTGACCCCCGGGGCCCCTCCTCCTGGACCCGCCCCTTGGGTTGGGATCAAATTTTCGAAAGTGTCATGCACTCCCCAGACCAAAGATCTATCAGTTCCCAAGGTTTCATGTTTCTATCTCTTACAGTCTAGGAGGAGCTATCCGGTAATCGTTATGGAGTGGGTAGGGGAGTTGAACTCTGGTGATCTTCACATTGACCCAAGAGGTCAAATTTTGATTATAATATATACAACTCACCATGTCGTTCGATTTAATATGCTACACAACCATGTTCTAAAAAATGATTATTGATCCCATCGTGGTTCCCTCCCCCTGGCCACGCCACTGGCGGTGGGACCGAAATTCCAAAAGTGTCGTGCACTCCATAGACCAAAGATCAGTCAGTTACCAAGGTTTCAAGTTTGCATCTCTGAAGGTCTAGTAGGAGTTATCTGGTACGTCGGACAGGGAGGAAAGACGGCGAAGACCATTACAATATCCCACTTTTGCTTCGAAAAACGTGGGGATAAAAAGACATAAGCAATACACACATGCAAAGACGAAATACAACAAGAAAATAACCCGCGACAGAAGAACCGTCTTGGAACTGTCAAAAGGACATTTACTTTCGCATGAAGTGACCAAGCGGCTATCCCAAATAAAGAAGATACGAGGGCCTTTCAATATTTAACTGGCCTAACCTAGTTACTGACCCGTGGCAAGTGCACACTTTTCACATATTATCATATGAGCCCCACCAAGCGAATTTGGGTCTTCGAGCATTCCGTAATGACAAACTTTAACTGCGCATGCCCAGCCATTCAGAGGGGCCAGGGATATGGCTTTCTGTCTGAAGGTTCCTCTTGATTCACTGCTTGTATGAGCGAGCAGCGAAGGTTCTGGCGAGACTGCGCGGATGCGCAGGCTCGCTTGAACCTTCGCTGCTCGCATAGGCGATAGGCTTGGCGGGGCCCATATGGCATCGCGTCTGAGAATGTAATAACGCCATGTAATAAATTCGATAATCAACAAGTGGATAAAATATGCAACTTAGTTAGATACGCTTTGTAGCATTACATGTATGACGTCCTTAACGACGTCGAGTTTACTAATAGCGGAATACTGACATTTTTGTCAAACAATCGTGAATAAAATTCGTTTTAAATATTATATGATAAATAGAATATTGCATTCGTGCTCAGGCATTATTGAATTTATTAAACTCACTGCATGAGGAAAAGGCATAAAATGCTCGGCAAAGCCTCGCATTTTATTCCTTTTCCTCAACTCGTTTAATAAATTCACTACATGAGGAAAAGGCATAAAATGCTCGGCAAGGCCTCGCATTTTATCTCTATTCCTCAACTCGTTTAATAAATTCAATAATACATGAGCACTCATGTAAGATTCTCTACCTTTTACACGTTTACACAAAATTGTATCGGTCAGTGTAATAACTGTAGTCCGCGTGAGGTAAGATCAGTGTTACCGAATTTTCTTCACAAATTGAGTACAGACCTGTTTTTGAAAAAGAAGAAGTACCAGGAAATCTATGAGGAATTGTGTGAAGTTTACGGAAAGACTGCTCCTCCATATTCACCAGTTAAAAATAGGTGGCTAGTTTTAAACATGGTCGGGTAACGTTGGAATATGAGCACTGTAGTGGAAGACCTGTGAACCCTACTGATGACGTCACTTCTGAACTAGTGGAGCACTGTAGTGGAAGACCTGTGAACCCTACTGATGACGTCACTCCTGAACTAGTGGAGCACTGTAGTGGAAGACCTGTGAACCCTACTGATGACGTCACTCCTGAACTAGTGGAGCACTGTAGTGGAAGACCTGTGAACCCTACTGATGACGTCACTCCTGAACTAGTGGAGCACTGTAGTGGAAGACCTGTGAACCCTACTGATGACGTCACTCCTGAACTAGTGGAGCACTGTAGTGGAAGACCTGTGAACCCTACTGATGACGTCACTCCTGAACTAGTGGAGCACTGTAGTGGAAGACCTGTAAACCCTCCTGATGACGTCACTTCTGAACTAGTGGAGCACTGTAGTGGAAGACCTGTGAACCCTACTGATGACGTCACTCCTGAACTAGTGGAGCACTGTAGTGGAAGACCTGTAAACCCTCCTGATGACGTCACTTCTGAACTAGTGGAGCACTGTAGTGGAAGACCTGTGAACCCTACTGATGACGTCACTCCTGAACTAGTGAAGCAAGACAGGCGAATAGAAGTAGAAGCTGGGAGATTTGTGAGGGTAGCGTTTTTACCATTTGAGCCTGCGCACGACAATTTTGTTTGTTTGTATTGGAGTTTTACGGCCCAGTCAACACTATTTAGGTCATTTTTGAGCCGGCCAGTTTACCTATCAACACTTTCCTGGGCAGGCTTATACGTAAGCGGTTAACCAGTACAGTGCACATTCTTTCGCAAGAAACTGACAACTGCCCTTCTTGAATCAGCGGAAGGGAGAGAATGACCGTAGAAAAGATTTCATGATCAATCTCCACGAAAGAATGTTGCCGACCCCGGCGGGAGTCGAACCCGCGTCCTCCTGATCACCAGTCATACGCGCATCCGACTGAGCCACCGGGGCCGGCTCTGCGCACGACAAAACCTACAATAAGACATGTGCGCCCAGCGAAGACTCAGATCAGTCTGCGCATCCATATAGTAGTCTAACCAGAGACTTCTCTTGCTGCATGGACGAGCACCGGGCCCTTCGCTATCCTTAGAGCGCATAACGAAGACTCTGATCAGACTGCGCGGATGCGCAGGCTGATCTGAGACTTCGTTGGGCGCACATGTCTTATTGTCGGTTTTGTCATGCGCTGTCTCATTTTGCATTAATAGCTGGGGCGCGTTGGGTGCCAAAATACCTTAGTAAAGAACAACAAGCTGTCGGAGTGTCCATGTCTGAGATTCATTTGGAAGATGCGATTCTGATCCGGAATACATTCGTGAAAGAATTGTAAGCGGGGACAAAACTTGGATCCATCACCACGATCCTCAGAGTAAATATCAGAGTAGACAATTGACTGGTCACGGTTCACCGCGTCCAAGGGAATTCAAGAGTCAGCCTTCAATTGGCAAGGTCATGGCAACTGTGTTTTGGAATAGAAAGTGGGGTCTGTTAGTGGACTATTTACCACAAGGCCAGACTATTAATGGAGGACTTTTATGCTAATATTTAGACACAGCTATAGCACAGAAAAAGCGTGAAAAATTACAAAAAGTGTACTGTTGCTAATGTTGGCTGGTGACTGATGCTCTATCTCTGGTCGGGCCCATCGGAGTCTAACTGTTGGTTTTCTTTTGCTCCAGCATTTCAGTGGTTACTAGATGTCGAGTCCTCGCCGTTGTTGCATCTCTGTGGTTGTTTGATTATTTGTGTTCACCGAGATGTTGCACTGATGAGTTAGGAGGCCTTCATGCGGACTGAAAAATTATTTGTCGAACTCGCGACGGAAGTAATGGCGAGGATTGTGGCCACGTAAAATCGATTTAAGCCCCCCAATTCGTTTCCGCTGACCGTTCCAAGGCGGTTCTTCTGTCGCGGTTTATTTTTGTTATGGTTTGTCTTTTGGTGTTTGTGTCGCTTATATTATTTTATTCTGGATAGCCTATTGGCCATTTTGTGGGAAAGTAACTGTCCTTTTGGCTTTCCGCTATTGATGTTTCCATTAGGTCTGTTGTTTCATGTTTGTGTTTCTTTCCATTTGGTGTCTCTGATGGGAGCTGTGGGTTAATTGTATTGATTCCTGATCATTGCCTCCACTTCTATTTTTCGTTCGTTTATTTTTTTTATATATATTTTTTTGTTTCCAAAGGCAACCTTTTAGTTTTTTATTTTACCTCACTGCAGCTGGTGTTTAGTGCCGTGTTGCGGCCTTAAAAAATCTCCCAGTGCTTCATCATAGTGCAGATTATATTTTCATTTCCTTTGGGATCATTGAGCCAATTTTGGTTGCTTTGAAAATCGAATATCGCTTAAGCCGTTGCTAGGACGCGTATGCAGCCTTGCAAACTATATTGCTGTTTGTGAAGAGACTCGATAATACCGAGACTCCGATTTTCATTCTTTTGTGTGTTCTTTGTTTCCAAAAGCAACAGTTTAGCTTTTTGTTTATCCCTAACTTATATGTAAGTTTCAGGAAGATCCATTCAAAACTTAGGGACTTATCATTAAGAAAACACGCCTATACAAATACATTGTAACCTTTATTGTCGAAAAAAAAAATGAAAAATTTAAGATGAAAAATTTTCATATTTTTCTTATTTCTGCTCAAAATATAGATTGTGAGTACTCGTTAGAGCCGCCTCATCGATGCGGCTCTAACGAGTACCCACAATCTATATTTTAGAGCAGAAATAAGAAAAATCAGATTTTTACCCCTGCAAACCCCAGGTTTTTTACATAAAAGTGGGGTTCAAGGGGGTCAAACTTTATAGGCGTGATTTCGTGATGTGACGATGACAATGTCAAAAATGGGCATTTTCAGCAATCAAGGGGAAAACTCTGTGATAGACAGGCCCATATTGCAAGATTTCAAACTCACCAAAGCTGTTAACCCCAACCTTTTAAATGTTACTTTCAGAAAGACCCCATTAAAGATGATGACCGGGTCCAAAATGGGCATTTTTAGCAAAGAATGTGGCATAACTCTATGATAGATAGGCCAACCTGACCAGTTTTCAAAATCATCCGAGCTTTTATCCCCGACTTACTTATAGGTAAGTTTCAAGAAGATCCTATAAACAAGAGGCCCTTGGGCTACTATGCTCACCAGAGTTCAGGCGGGCACTTCCCACTGGCAGCCATGTATGGTTTCAATTTATCGATTATAAAGTCTCCCTAACGAACCCCCATTTCATGTGGACTCTGTATCTGAAATATTAGGCCTTTTCTGAAGTGGAGGGGTGGGACAAGGATCCAACAGAGCGCAGGTTGGTATCACTGAATGCGTCTTATCATAAGGAACAAGAATGTATATGGTTTAGGGGTGGGGATGTGTACAGTTCCAGAGATAAAAGGCCTTTTAAGCTGTTGAGGGTTTGGAGCATGGCCCTGGCAGACACCAGGGAATCCAAGATTGTTGTCCTTGAATGTGTCTTACTATTAGGATCAAGCAAATATATTGTTTAGGAGTGGGGATCTGAACTGTTTCTGAGATATTCGGCCTTCTTACGAAGTGAAAGAGGAGAGGAATGGCCCCAGTGGACCGCCAAGTTGGTGCGACTGAAAGTGTCTAATCACAAGGAACAAGGATATATATGATTATGAGGTGGGGATCGTAATGGTGTCTCAGATATATGGCCTTTTATGAAGTGGAGGGGTGGGTCATGGCATCGACACATTGCCCTAGCACAAATACACCCAAGGTTGATGTGACTGAATGAGTCTTATCAAAAGGAACACAAATATACATGCCTTAGGGGTGGGGATCTGAACAGTTTCTGAGATAAATGGCATTTAATGAAGTTGGCCCATGGCCCCAGCGCACCCTGGGAGACCCCTAGGTTGGTATCACTAAATGTGTCTTATCAAAAGGAACAAGAGTATATATAGTTTAGGGATGGGGATCTAAATGGTGTCTGAGATATTGAGCCTTTTACAAAATGGAGAGGGTGGCGCATGGCCCGGGTACATCCCAGGGGACACCCAAGTTGGTATCTTTTTTTTTTTGGTTTTGGTTTTACGGCCCTTTCAAGATTATTTCACTCATATCGAGCCGATCGTTAATCAGAGGTGGGCGAAAACCGGAGTACCCGGAGAAAAACCACCTGACCTTCCGTTGCAGAACTTGGCGTCTCACATGTGACCCGAGCAAGGCTCGAACCACAGCGGTGAGAGACCTAATGATCAAGAGTCAGCGCTCTTAACCACTAGGCCACGGAGGCCCGTCCCAAGTTGGTGTCACTGAATAAGTCTTATCATAAGAAACAAGAATATATATGGTTTGTGGTGGGGATCTGAATGATTTCTGACATATATCGCCTCTTATGAAGTGGAGGGGTGGTCCGGGCACATCCCAGGGGACACCAGGTTGGTGTCACTGAATGCGTCTTATCATAAGAAACAAAAATATATATGGTTTTGGGGTGGGGATCTGAATGGTTTCTGAGATATATCGCCTTTTATGAAGTGGAGGGGTGGGGCATGGCCCCGGCGCACGCTGGGAGACCCCTAGGTTCGGTATCACTGAATGCCGCTTATCATAAGAAACAAGAATATATATGGTTATTGGGGGGTTGGGATCCAAACGGTTTCTGAGATATTTGGCCTTTTATGAAGTGGAGGGGGTGGGGCATGGCCTTGGCACATCCAAGGGGACCCCAGGTTGGTGTCACTGAATTATCTTATCATAAGAAACAATAATATATATGGCTTTGGGGTGGGGATCTGAAAGGTTTTTGAGATATATCGCCTTTTATGAAGTGGAGGGGTGGGGGTGGCCCCGGCGCACCCCGGTTGACCCCTAGGTTGAAATCACTGAATGCATCAGATTGACGCCAGACGACGACATAGACGACGCAGACACAGACGCAGATGACAACGGACAACTGCCTATCCTATAAGCTCCCCCGGAGCCTTCGGCTCTGGTGAGCTAAAATAGAGGGGTTACGGTGATGACCATGTCAAAAACAGGCTTTTTTTTGCCATAAAGGGTTACTAAACTCTATGGAGAATAGGTGAACCTCATCGGTTTTCAAACTCATCCAAGCTTAAATCCCTTACTTACTGACATGTAAGTTTCAAGAATATCCGATAACAAGAATATCGGTGAAACCTATGGATGCTCCCCGAACGTGCAATAGTCGGAACAGGAAACATTATCCCAGTTAAAGAGCAGTATACTGTGTATACTCACTGTACTTCAAAATGGAGTATAACAAAACCTGTCAGTGGACAGATTAGCTTGCCTGATGGCACTGTCATACAAACATCAGCAACACAAAAGTCCGAATAAATGAAAGGAAGAACTATTTAATACAAATTATTGAAAACTTACTCTCATACACAGAGGCAATCCTCATAGGACTGTCGCCAGGTATGGTTCGGTATTGGGTGCCTTTACTTGCATATAAAATATCAGACGGGTTCGAAAATTATATTAAAATCCATCAGCAAATGTAGATGCTAGAGCGATGACAAAGTTTTTTCTAAAAATAGCCGCAGTGACCCTGACCTTGACCCCAGGACCCTGAAAGTCAAACTTGCTTGAGATATTATCATACCCAACATTTGTGTGAAGTTATATTAATATCCATCAGCAGATGACGACGCTAGAGCTATGACAAAGTTTTTTTCTAAAAATAGCCGAAGTGACCTTATCCTTGAGCCCAGGACCCTGAAAGTCAAACTTGCTCGAGATATTATCATACCCAACATTTGTGTGAAATTATATTAAAATCCATCAATAAATGTAGGCACTAGAGCGATGACAAAGCTTTTTTTTTCTAAAAATAACCACAGTGACCTTGACCTTGACCCCAGGATCCTGAAAGTTGAACTTGCTCGAGATATTATTATACCCAACATTTGTGTGAAGTTATATTTAAATCCATTAGCAAATGACGACGCTAGAGCTATGACAAAGTTTTTTTCTAAAAATAGCCGAAGTGACCTTATCCTTGAGCCCAGGACCCTGAAAGTCAAACTTGCTCGAGATATTATCATACCCAACATTTGTGTGAAATTATATTAAAATCCATCAATAAATGTAGGCACTAGAGCGATGACAAAGCTTTTTTTTTTCTAAAAATAACCACAGTGACCTTGACCTTGACCCCAGGATCCTGAAAGTTGAACTTGCTCGAGATATTATTATACCCAACATTTGTGTGAAGTTATATTTAAATCCATTAGCAAATGACGACGCTAGAGCGATGACAAAGTTTTTTTTCTAAAAATAGCCACAGTGACCTTGACCTTGAGCCCAGGACACTGAAAGTTGAACTTGCTCGAGATATTATCATACTCAACATTTGTGTGAAATTATATTAAAATCCATCAATAAATGTAGGCACTAGAGCAAAAACAAAGTTTTTCTAAAAATATCCGCAGTGACCTTGACCTTGACCCCAGGACCCTGAAAGTCAAACTTGCTTGAGATATTATCACACCAAACATTTGGGTGTAGTTTAATATTAAAATCCATCAGCAAATGACGATGCTAGAGCTGTGACAAAGTTTCTTCTAAAAATAGCCGCAGTGACCTTGACCTTGAGCCCAGGACCCTGAAAGTCGAACATGCTCAAGATATTATCATACCCAACATTTGTGTGAAGTTATATTAAAATCCATCCATAAATGTAGGCACCAGAGTGTGACAAAGTTTTTTTTCTAAAAATAGCCACAGTGACCTACCACTGCAGCTTTAAACAAAGAACCATAACTCTGTGACGAATCATCTAACCAGATAGCACGGATAATATGCGCATCCTCTATTGCTGCTTAAGGTTCCATTGAAGTTTCGTTGAATTTCTGCAAGTAGTTGCTGAGAATTCGCGTGGACACGAACAGTACCCTATATATTCATGCAGAATTCATCAAAGAGCCATAACTGTTGGAAAAATCATCGAACCAAAATACGCAGGTGATATGCGCATCCACCTTCGATACTTAATAGTCCCATGAAGTTTCATTGAAATCCGCCCAGTAGTTTCTGAGAATTCGCGTTGACAAGAGCGGGACGGACGCACGGACGAAGCGGCGACTATATGCTCCCCCGAAATTCTTCGGGGAGCATAAAAACTGAAGGGGCTACAGTGATGACAAGGTCAAAAATAGGCATTTTCAGCAGTCAAAAAACTGAAGGGGCTACAGTGATGACAAAGTCGAAAATAGGCATTTTCAGCAGTCAAAGGGGTGTAACTCTATGACAAATAGGTTGACCTCACCAGTTTTCAAACGATCCTAGCTTTTATCCCTGACTTACTCATATAGTTTCATGAAGATCTGATATAAACGGAAGGGGCTACAGTGATGACAATGTCAAAAATATATAGGCATTTTCTGCTGTTTTGACAATAACACAAAACGTCCACGATTTCAACAACATTTCACTTTTTCTGAATCCGGTATGGAGATAACTGCGGCTCATCTCTTCCTTCCTATATTTAGCCACCTAGCTCAGTGGCATTTGCTCAGATGCATAAGGTCCCAGGTTCGATCCCCAGCAGCGGTGGCAAAATTTCGGTGTCCGAACACGCTCCATTGGCATCATTTGCAGGTATGAATGTCATAAAGTGCATCGTCCTTCGGATCTGGACGTTAACTGGAGGTCCCCTGTGCAGGGAGAACCATCCCCTGTGCAGGTTAACAAACCCCACCGTAATTACATGATTACTGTGTACTCTTTCATCGTTCAAAACTGGAGTATACGCAGTATACACCGCCTGTGTCCCCTCTTGGGGTTTTTGTTGTTGATTTGAGATTTAACACTGTATAGGTCATTTTGGAGACGTTGCTTTCAATTTTATGGGACTTTTGCCCGACATTGAGATGAAATGATATCTAAAGCCCTGCCATCCGATGAAACCAATAGGGTTTATAAGCATGAACGGTCCGACTCGCACAACTTTGCCTGGGCAGGCTTAGATCCTCTAAACGGTTTACCGGTATTCATGTGCGATCCGTTTCAGCTCTGCGAGGAAGCATCATGCAGACCATCTATTTCTTCAAGCCCCGATTGGCGGGGGCCCCTCTTGGGTTTTAATTGAAAATGGAAGAAAAATAGCGATAATGCTCATTTGTCACTACAATTAAACAGCACCGGTCTGTCGTTCCGGTCGTTAGTTCATCGATTCAGCAGAAAAACCAAGCTTCGCGGCGATTGCTTTCTTGATCTATTACAGAAAGCGAAGTGAAAGTAGCAAAATTTGGAGCTGCAAATACATCATTTTGGATTCAAATTGGTCAAGAGAGGTTCATTTTAATGAAAGACATGAGTTGAAAGCGAAAAAAGTTTCCTCCGTAACACTAGTTCTCTTGTGATTGATGAAAACCTGAACATTTTTGGCACACGGTTATGGCGAATTTTGAGTTGCTGAGTTAGTCCATGCGAGAAAAACATGTTTCCTGCAAGTAACAGACAGAGGCGGATTATTGTTGCAAAGTGGACATTTAA
This sequence comes from Lucinisca nassula, assembly GCA_963580285.1. Taxonomy (NCBI): domain Eukaryota; kingdom Metazoa; phylum Mollusca; class Bivalvia; order Lucinida; family Lucinidae; genus Lucinisca; species Lucinisca nassula. The sequence goes on along the minus strand of OY757017.1, from coordinate 3,501,013 downwards.
CTTGTATAATTCATAATAAGCAGGGGAAAAACTGCATTTGCGAAAACGATACGCTGGGTATTAATGAGTTAATCCCAAAAAAATTGAGCCGAAGTTTTCCCCCTTGTCTCTAATATAGTACCAAAAATTTTTTTTTTTCATTTATTTTTTTCTTCTTTTTTTCATGATTCAAGTCCCTATGTTCAAATCATGAAATTCGCGTGCTGTTTGAACATGGATTTTGAGCTTTTGATATCACAAGACGGGCCTTGCTTTGTTTACGTTACTTTGAGCGACGTAATATCATCGCCCTGAACGTAGCGTTTTTAGGTTCTATGATGACGTCAGATGGTTACTGCGTACAAGGTCATTGTAAACAATGTTCTGAACAGGTCGCCATGTTGGTTTGCCGGTCGCATTTGAAGAATCTATATGGAGTTTATATGGACCTTATGGGCGTTTTTGTAAAAATTTGCGGTCGGAATCGCAAGTTATGCAAGAACAACGATCATCCATGGTTATTTCATTGCATTAACATTTGCCGGATCCCCGGAAGATATATGAACATTCGGCATAGCGGCCTCATGTTCAAACAGCTTCTTCGGGACCCGGCAAATGTTAATGCATGAAATACCATGGTTGATCCCTATAGTCCAGTGTTAGCAATCTGGTCCTGCTGAACGTTAGAAATAACGACCTGGGCTGGCTGTAAGTTATTATCGACCTGGGATGGCGGTGGCTGAGAGAACAGCAAACCTCTCTAGCTATCATTTTATTGATCATGATGTCCACAAGCTTATCTAGTGGCACATTGAGATTCTGGCTGTCCTTGGTACGCTTCGACACTGACCTGCCTTCATCATTTTCAGCCCTTACGACTGTGGCCTGTTCCTGACGGGTTTTTTTGCTTCGCCTTGTCGAAAGTTGCTCCGCCAATGAAGTGTCAGTAGGTTTACGTTTTGAAGGCCGCTTTGGTGGCATTCTGAAGCTGAGCCAAAAATATGAGTTATTCTGATGTCAAAGCAAAACAAATACAGTCGACTCTCGCTAACTCAAACTCCAATCCTACAAGCTCCCCCGGAGCCTTGGGCTCTGGTTAGCTAAAGACCAGACACTAAACTAAGTTTGACAAAAGCAGTAGTTTGTGACTCGTAGAGTCAGCTGGATATGTAATGATTGAGACATTACGAGAACACGCCTATATAATTTTGACCCCCTCATACCCCACTTTTATATATTAAAACTGGGGTGTAAGGTGGTATACATTATTTTTCTTATTTCTGTTCAAAAACATAGATTGTGGGTACTCGATAGAACCGCCTCGTCGAGGCGGTTCTATCGAGTCCCCGCAAGACGAGGCGGTTCTATCGAGTCCCCGCAATCTATGTTTTGAGCAGAAATAAGAAAAAATATCACAATTTTTCATCTTAAAATTTCTAATTTTTGGTCAAAAAATCGGCAATATATTTGCATAGGCATTTTTTCGTAATGATACGTGTCTGTTATAAACACACGATACTTATCAAGCTCAAATTCATCGGCCTTTTCCGATAAAGGTACGATCAAGATAAAGGGGTTTGAAATACATGTAGATTGGTTCCCTTGTCGTAAATGTCTCCGCTAGGTGGCTACAACATATCCGAAGGGGAGGTAATAACGAAGGGGAACCAATCTAAAATACGTGTTCTATATACATATTTACAGAAAACGGCAATATTCGGAAACGATTCCGTATAGCTACAGAAATCTTCGCAAACCCACACACTTTGGTCGTGTAAATATTGGCTTTTAAATAGAGAATACCAGGTTTGTATCATTTGATATCAAGTTTATCAGGCAAGGCTTCAAGAACGCTTGTAGAATCGCGAGGCTTGCCGAGCGATTCTGCATGCGTTCTCGAAGCCGAGCCTGATAAACTTGATATCAAATGACACGAATCTGGTATTCTATTTAACAGTTTATCCCCTTGTACACTCTTAAATTAGCAATTAACGATCAGAAATTGGTGGTCCTCAGTGCGCCCCATCATTCTTGCGGTCGATATATTTAGTATCAGCTGACCACAATTTTCCTATGATATTTTTTTCAAGCATTTCTTACACTTTTCCCAGTAACAATAACATATTTTGTCATTTTTCTAGTAGTCTGGTTCATTCATAAAAGGGCAATGTCACGTTGACGTGATAAAGCTCACTTGTCCTGAGATAGCATATCTTTATCAGGTCAATGCGTTACACATGACCCAGACACACACAAAATTACCAAAAATCTGAAATGACGCTACTTTCTTCTCCAAATTGACCCCACAAACTGGCTCCCTACTACGAAAGAGCAAGATTGCTGGGGTATAGTTTACATGGAGATGTTTCCATGATGCCAAGAGCTTCAAATTTTAATTTGATAAAACCCGGCTGTTGGAGGTGTCAGAGTCTGAGCCAACGCGTGTCAACTGCAAATAATAATAATAATAATAATAATAATAATAATAATAATAATAATAAATGAATAAACATCACAAAACTATACATAAATTCACACTTGTAGACCTATATCTATACCTCACAATTATGTGAGCCTCATAACTGAAAGCACTGGAGAGAGCCAGTGAAAACATAGGTCTGCACTAAATTTTAAAACTTAAATCAAACAAACAAAGGTAAAATATGACATATGCAAGCGCACCAGAGCAACCGTTTAGACACAATACGTGACTTAAACGCTGTTTCCTAATGCGGGTCGATATGTACAGCCGACAATTCAAGAAACATAACCCAATTATTATCGCCCGGAACACATCTCAAAATCAAACGAAAACTCGTGTGCGCCTACGCTAAGATAAATAAAATAAAATAAAATAAGAAATAGTGTTTGTAAAACACAATGCCCCAAACCATATGCTTGCTCCTAAATGCCCAATTTTCCAAGGGCCATAACCAGAGAAAATTTTTCAAGAGTTTTTTCAAATGTTTCTCAGGTCATAAACTAGTCATTCCCTATCAGCCTATCAAGTTTCTGGGCAACAATTGAAACATTTGTTTGGGAAATAATGTGCTACAAGACAGAAACACAAGTAAGTGGCCAGAAATGGCAAAGGGCCATAACTCCAACAAACTGTTATCAAGTATTCTCATCCAAGGACCTTATCAGTATTCCTATTATCAAGGCTCTAGCTCAAATACTTTTTGAGATATCTTGCAAATGAGATTTCCATGTTATCTTATTAAAAGGTAAAAAGGGGAAATAATTAGAAAAAAAAATACAGGCCAACTATTTTTCAATGAGAAAACCATATATAAAATTTCAAAATGCTAGGATACATATTTCTTAAGTTATGCTATGTACATGAAAACAGAAATGCAAAGAGCCAAAACTCAAAATTTCATAAAATTGGTTGAATATTCAATCAGGTGATCTCCTCCTGAGTCCCAATCAGTAGGCTCTAGCTAAACTCCTTTTTGAGAAATCTTGCTAATGAGGTTCCTATGTTATTTAAATAAAGGGGAAATAAGTCAAAACTGGGAGATAATTCAGATAAGAAAAATAATACAGGTCAAGTATGTTTTCATGAGAAATCCATATACACGGTTCTAAAGTTATGCTGTGCATCACAAAGCATATAGAGGAACAATGTACAAATACCCAAAGTGACAAAGGGCCATAACTCATCAAGTATTTTTCGGAATTTAAGCAAAAGTTAATCAGGTCTTGTACCCATCACCACCAATCTATTCACCAACTTTCAAGGCTCTAGCTCTTATAGTTTTTTTAGATATTTTGCTGACAAGACTTTATCCAAATAATTTCAAAGAGCAATAACTCTTGAAAGGGGCACAATGTGGATGAGAAAAAAAATACACGTCCCCTTATTTTCCATGAGGAATCCATACATATAATTTCAAAACCCTAGCATACACGGTTATAAAGTTATGCTATGCATCACAAAGCATAGAGAGGCACAATGTACAAATACCCAAAGTGACAAAGGGCCATAACTCATGGAGTGTTTTTCGGAATCAAGTCAAAAGTTAATCAGGCCATCTTCCCATTACCACCAATCGATCCATCAACTTTCAAGGCTGTAGCTCTTAATAATCTTTGAGATATTTTGCTGTCAAGATTTTATAAAAAAAAAAAAAAATCAAAGGGCAACATCTCTTGAAAGGGGCATAATCCGGACGAGAAAAAAATACTTATCTCCTAATTTTCCATGAGGAATCCATATATGAAATTTCAAAACCCTAGCATACACGGTTATAAAGTTATGCAATGCATCACAAAGCATATAGAGGGACAATGTAAAAATACCCAGAGTGACAGAGGGCCATAACTCATTAAGTATTTTTAGGAATTTAGTCAAACTTTAATCAGGTCATGTACTCATCACCACCAATCTATTCACCAACTTTCAAGGCTCTAGCTCTTATTGTTTATGAGATATTTTGCTGACAAGATTTTATCCAAAAAAAAAATTCAAAGGGCAATAACTCTTGAAAGGGGCATAATCCGGATGAGAAAAAAATACGCCTCTCCTAATTTTCCATGAGGAATCCATATATGAAATTTCAAAACCTTAGCATACACGGTTATAAAGTAATGCAATGCATCACAAAGCATATAGAGGTACAATGTAAAAATACCCAAAGTGACAAAGGGCCATAACTCATTAAGTATTTTTCGGAATTTAGTCAAAAGTTAATCAGGTCATGTACTCATCACCACCAATCTATTCACAAACTTTCAAGGCTATAGCTCTTTTAGTTTTTGAGATACTTTGCTGACAAAATTTTATCCAAAAAATTTCAAAGGGCAATAGCTCTTGAAAGGGGCATAATCTGGACGAGAAAAAAATAGTCGTCTCCTAATTTTCCATGAGGAATCCATACATGAAAATTCAAAACCCTAGCATACACGGTTCTTAAGTTATGCTATGGACGAACGGACGAACATACGAACGGACGAACGAAGCAGAAGCAATATGCCCCTCCAACTTCTTCGAAGTTGGGGGCATAATAAGCGTACATGTGTGAACAAACAACTATCATTAAATGTTTATGTAGTTAGTCAACAATGATAGATTTCTTAACCAGCACTGAATGGGCGAGCCACTTGTGTGTACTGATTTGTACGACCCCTTCAAGATTACTACGCTTATCTCGAGGCGATCGCTAATAAGATCTAAAAAAAAGAACACGCTGCAGAACCGAAACATGTAAAGTGAACAAGCTCCTCTTTCTAGACCAAACCTGCTAGTTTCGGCCAATCGGGCTTTACTACTAACCCGTGTCAAAAACACCTGACGCTCCACTGCAGAGCTTTCCGAATCACATATGGCCCGAGCAAGACTCAAACCCTTTTGAACTCGTTACCACCTAGATATGCGAATGATTGAATCATTAATTGATCGGAGATATTTCCTATTACCCTCATCATTCAAATGGACATCCGGATTGTTGACCTCAAATCAAACTAACAAATATCGCAGCTAGGGCTGGCTAATCGGAGCTGAAAAGATAATCGATTATCAGTCCCGTCATTGCGATCGATAATCGATTAGTAATCGCTAAGGTTTTTGTCATAATTTTACCTGTCTGGCTTTCTTCTGGATATGACTGTTACCATATGTTGCACTTTACCATATGTATATTTGAACAGACAGGCCTGACCAAACAGTGAAGACCCAGATGAGACGCCGCAGAATGCGGCGTCTCATCAGGGTCTGCACTGTTTGCCACTCATCCAGCTATTTTAGGCATAAATTTGGGAAGTAAATTGTGCCTATCAAGTAATCGATTAAAAACAAATCAGAAATGATAATCATTTTTGTTGAACTTATCGATCGATTAATCGATTATACGATTAATCGTGTCACCCTTAATCGCAGCTTATTGTCATGCACGAAAATGCAGGTTTGCAGCTAAACGGACAGATTTGTTTGTTTGTTTGATTTGAGGTTTAACGTCCCCGTCAACACTGTAAACGCCATTTTGGAGACGTTGCTTCCAATTTTGTGGGACTTTTACCCGACATTGAGATGAAATGACTTCTCAAGCCCTGTCGCCCAATGAAACCAATAAGGTTTATAAGCATGGCCGGGCCGACTCGCACCGCTTTGCCTGGGCATGCTTAGATATTCTCATCGGTTTATCAGTACTCGTGTGCGAGTCGGTTTCAGCTCTGCGTGGAAGCATCAAGCAGCCCATATATTTCTTCAAGCCCCGATGGGCGGGGCCGTAATAGGACCCTTTCATGATATATTGTTGATTTATAATTGCGCTTAGTTAGAAAGAAGGTAATGTTCTCTCAAGAAAGATGACACCCTAGCGGGCACACGACGTGTATGTAACGTCGTTTCAATGTCGATGCAACGCTGCTGCGACGTTGCTTAGACGTCGTGGGAAGCAAAAATTTAACGATCTCGGCAAACTTCATGGACAAAAATCAGTGATTTGACAGCTGGTTCTGTATTCCTGTAGAGATATCGCTTGTTTGTGGTTCCAAAGCGAGTCAAATATGAAAAGAAATATTTATCATATGACGTCGCATCTAAGAATGTAATAACGCCATGCAATAAATTCGATAATCCACTAGCATATTAGTTAGATACGCCCCGTAACGTTACATATACGACGTCCTTATCGACGTCGCATTTGCTAATGGCGGAATATTAACATTTTTGTTAAACAATCGTGAATAAAATGCATTTTAAATGTCATATGATAAATAGGATCTAGAATCTTGCATTCGTGCTCATGTATTATTGAATTTATTAAACGAGTTGAGGAAAAGGGACAAAATGCTCGGCAAAGCCTCGCATTTTATCCCTTTTCCTCAACTCGTTTAATAAATTCAATAATACATAAACGAGTTGAGGAAAAGGGACAAAATGCTCGGCAAAGCCTCGCATTTTATCCCTTTTCCTCAACTCGTTTAATAAATTCAATAATACATGAATACTCATGTGACAGATTTTCCAATACTTGAAAGAGGATTTATACTAAGCGAACAGTGACAGAAGCTTCAGATTTGACAGACTGTTCGTTGGTCCACCATTGGTATGCAAGTCACGTTAATTGTTCCCGATCATCCACCTCCATTTCATCTCCTCTCCTAGGGTTAATGTGAAAAGAAAGAAATAAAGAAGGATTTGTTTGTTTGATTTGAGGTTTAACGTCCCCGTCAACACTGTAAAGGTCATTTTGGAGACGTTGCTTCCAATTTTGTGGGACTTTTACCCGACATTGAGATGAAATGACATCTCAAGCCCTGTCGCCCAATGAAACCAATAGGGTTTATTAGCATGGACGGTCCGACTCGCACCGCGATTCCTGGACAGGCTTAGATCCTCTAAGCTTTTTACCAGTACTAGTGTGCGGGCCGGATTCAGCTCTGCGTGGAAGCATCATGCAGCCCATATATTTCTTCAAGCCCCTATGGGCGGGGGCCGAAATAAAGAAGGAAGGAAAGCGAGCATGTAAGCGGACAATTGGATATCTGTCTTATAATCAATCAATCAATAAATCAATCAGTCAGTCAATCAATCAAACAGCTTTAGTTCATATCATCTCAATGTCGGGTAAAAGTCCCACAAAACTGGAAGCAACGTCTCCAAAATAACCTATACAGGGTTGACGGGGGGTGTTAAAAAACAAACGTCAATCAATCATAAAAAAGATAGATGTTACAATTTCATACTTATTAACCTGAATAACAGGATACAAGTCATTAAGGTCACAGTTTGGTAACAATACAAGAATGTTGGTCAAAATAATATCAACAAATAATTTTAAATCGCTTACCTGCAAATACTAACAGTCTTTATAATTCAGTTTATGAAAAACCGAGTCTCACTTCTATACTTGCTCCGCATTTATTGATTGTCTTCCACGAAAATGAAGCAGACGCTGACCCTGAATATTTATAGCGGAAGATTGTCTTCCACGAAAATGATGCAGACGCTACTTCCACGAGTTGAAAGATTTCAAGGACAGTACAATATATTCAACAAGTAAAAGCTTTAAAAAAGAAAACAATTATTTTCTGTTTGAAAATAAAGCAAATTTAACCTGGTATAAAACATACTTTCGCCCCCGCACATAACAGATTGGGCTTCCGCGCAGAGCTGATACCGAACGAATTGCAGTACTGGTAAACAGCTTAGATCAAAGATGGTGTTTCTAATACCCTAGTGGTTTCTTTGGACGACAGGGCTTGGGATGTCATGTCATCTGATTGTCCGGCAAAAGGCACACAGAATAAGAAGCAGCGTCACCAAAATGACCCCCAATAGTGTTGATTGGGACGTTTAACCTCAACATAGACATACAGTAAGACATTCTTATCAGCTGCAATTTTTGTATCCAATGAAGATAGAACAGACGACGGTGACATTTCGAAAACACGCCTATACAAATACATTGTAAACTTTACCGCTGAAAAAAAAAAAAAAAAAAAAAACACACGAAAATTTTAAGATGAAGAATTGCGATATTTTTTGTTATTTCTGCTCAAAATATTGATTATGGGTACTCGTTAGAACCGCCTCATTGAGGCGGTTCTAACGAGTATACACAATCTATATTTTTGAGCAGAAATAAACAAAAGAAGGCTTACCCCTTTAAACCCCAGTTTTACTATATAAAAGTGGGGTTCAAGGGGGTCAAAATTATATAGCCGTGTTTTTGTGATGAGATAAATTTCGCAGGAAAAACCAAAGACTGCTATATGCAATTGAAGCAAAGAACTCATATAGACATGGAAACAACATACCAGCATTTTGAACGCAGTAAAGCTAGCCCAGCCAGCACAAATTGTTTGTTTGTTCGTATTGGAGTTAAACGACCCAGTGATTACTATTTAGGTCATTTTTCCGAGCCCGTCAGTTTACCTATTCACACTTTTCCTGGGCAGGCTGATACGTAAGCGGTTAACCAGTACAGTGCACATTCTTTCGCCAGAAACCGACAACTGCCCTTCTTGAATCAGCGGAAGCGAGAGAATGGCCGTAGAAAAGATTTCATAAAGAATGTTGCCGACCCCGGCAGGTATCTAACCCGCGTCCTCCTGCTCACCAGTTAGGCGCGCATCCGAATGAGCTACCGGGACCGGCTCCCAACCAACACAAAACAGCGGACCACACGTCGTATAGCGTTGGCCTTTGATAGCTGCGAGTTTTATCCAGAAAGGTCTCAGTTCTGGGCCTTTGTCCATATTCCCCTGAACACAACCATTGCAAACATTGTAGTTACAGATGGCTTCAATGCCCCCCCCCCCCCCCCCCCCCCCCCCCTGTGCGGGTTTGAGTCTTCAAAATTTTTTTTACAACACTGTACGTTATAACAGTTCACCATGAAAACATGATGCCTGTATAATTCTGACCCCCTCGAACCACTTAAATACATTAAAACCGGGGTTTACTGGGGGAAACATTATTTTCTTAATTCTATTCTAAAACATAGATTGTTGATACTCGTTAGAACCGCCTCATAGAGGCGATGGTTACGAGAACCCACAACCTATGTTTTGTGGAGAAATAAAAAAAAAATCTATTTTTTTTTTCTGAAAATGAATTGCAATTTACATTATATTTTGAATAGGCGTGTTTTGGTGGTCCGGATGGAAATACTTAACCCATAAATGCCTATAGCGTTTCTTTTTGGAACAATATTAATCAGTGAAGATCCGGATCATACGCCACAAAATGCGGCATCAGATCTGGGTCTACGCTGTCTGCTTAAAAACACACTTTTTCAAAACGTACAACAAACAAAACAAGCTTGACACATCTATAATCTTCAAACTTATTAGGTGAAAGATTCCGTTGTCAGATGTGGGATTTTAACCCTTCTCTTGCTGAATATTCAGTTTAGCCACACCCATTTCTGACTTTGAACCAATCAGATTACTTGATGTAATTTATTCTTACCAAGCCATAAACTTAATGTCAAACAATGTAGATCCTGATCAGAAGCCATCTGATCTGGATCTACACTGTTTCAAAAGAAATGGGTTGTCGTGAACAGCATGATAAGGGTTAAATATGTTCTATAAAAGGGTTATCCTTTGGAAGCAAGGAATACACCACAGAAGCGAAAATTATGGAGTGTACATGTTTTCTGGGCCAGACTAGCTAGTTTCGGCCAATTAGGCCTCATCAGTGACCCTCAGATATTTTCAAAATTCCACAATGGAATCAATGATCCCAAAGGACAAGAAAATATAATCTACACTATGATGTAGGGCAGGGAGACGTTTTACCGCCGCCACACATTCCCACACACCAGCTGTAGTGAAGTTAAATATGTTCTATAAAAGGGTTATCCTTTGGAAGCAAGGAATACACCACAGAAGCGAAAGTTATGGAGTGTACATGTTTTCTGGGCCAGACTAGCTAGTTTCGGCCAATTAGGCCTCACCAGTGACCCTCAGATATTTTCAAAATTCCACAATGGAATCAATGATCCCAAAGGACAAGAAAATATAATCTACACTATGATGTAGGGCAGGGAGACGTTTTACCGCCGCCACACTATCCCACACACCAGCTGTAGTGAAGTTAAATATGTTCTATAAAAGGGTTATCCTTTGGAAGCAAGGAATACACCACAGAAGCGAAAGTTATGGAGTGTACATGTTTTCTGGGCCAGACTAGCTAGTTTCGGCCAATTAGGCCTCACCAGTGACCCTCAGATATTTTCAAAATTCCACAATGGAATCAATGATCCCAAAGGACAAGAAAATATAATCTACACTATGATGTAGGGCAGGGAGACGTTTTACCGCCGCCACACATTCCCACACACCAGCTGTAGTGAAGTTAAATATGTTCTATAAAAGGGTTATCCTTTGGAAGCAAGGAATACACCACAGAAGCGAAAGTTATGGAGTGTACATGTTTTCTGGGCCAGACTAGCTAGTTTCGGCCAATTAGGCCTCACCAGTGACCCTCAGATATTTTCAAAATTCCACAATGGAATCAATGATCCCAAAGGACAAGAAAATATAATCTACACTATGATGTAGGGCAAGGAGACGTTTTACCGCCGCCACACATTCCCACACACCAGCTGTAGTGAAGTTAAATATGTTCTATAAAAGGGTTATCCTTTGGAAGTCTGTTTTGCTATCATAAATTTTCAGATGATTTATAAATTTATTAAAGTACCGCTGCAAGCATACAACGAAAACACGCATATTCAAACATATTGAAAATTTTACCGCTAAAAATAAAAATGTTTAGATGCTAAAATTCTACAATTTTGTATATTTCTGCTCAAAACATAGAAAGTGGGAGCTCGTTAGAACCGCCACAGCGAGGCGGTTCTAACGAGTACTCACAATCTATATCTATATCAGAAATATATATCTATAGCAGAAGTATACCCACGCGGGTTCGACTCCCGCCGGGGCCGGCAACATTCTTTCGCGGAGATTGATCATGAAATCTTTTCTACGGTCATTCTCTCCGTTCCGCTGATTCAAGAAGGGCAGTTGTCAGTTTCTGGCGAAAGAATGTGCACTGTACTGGTTAACCGCTTACGTATAAGCCTGCCCAGGAAAGTGTTGATAGGTAAACTGACCGGCTCAAAAATGACCTAAATAGTGTTGACTGGGCCGTAAAACTCCAATACAAACAAACAAACAAACAGAAGTATACCCCTGTAAACTCCAGTTTTACTGTATAGAAGTGGGGTTTAAGGGAGGTCAAAATTATATAGGCGTGTTTTTGTGATAATGTGATTGTACATATTCACATCCCAGCAGGCACATGACGTAATTGTGACGTCACATCAACGTCGGTGCGACGTCATGACTTTTATGCAACGTCACATCAACGTCGGTGCAACGTCGTGACGTTGCACCGACGTTGATTTGACGTTGCCCTAGCGACGTGTGCCTGCTGGGATCGCACATCGAAAAAGTGCAACACAAAAAGTCTGTCACCAAATTTGTTTAGGCGCCATGTTTCTATAAATGGGCCGTCGTGGCCCAGTGTGTAAGAGCTGTCTTTTAATCGTTGGTGGGTTCGTGACCCGCTCGGTTTAATTAATCCAGAAATGGAAGCCGACCAGGTGTTTTTTCTCCGGGTAAACTCCGGTTTTCGCCTACCTACCTCTTTATAACTATCGACTCGGCTTGAAATAAGCGAAATAATTTGGAAAGGGCCGTAAAACCGGAAAGAGGTTAGATGGGTTGTCTTCGGGTACCCCGGTTTTCGCCCATCTCTTCTTAACGATCGGCTCGAAAAAAAAGAGAAATTATCTTGAGAGGGCTGTTAAACAAAAAAAGAGATAGAAAAATAGAAGTTTCTGTCAGTCCGTGAAATGAACACCCCTCTAAACCCCACTTTATACAGAGAAAACTGGGGTTTACGGGGGCATACATTATTTTTCTTATTTCTGCTCCAAGACATAAGTTGTGAATACTATTTAGAACCGCCTCAATGAGGCGGTTCTAACTAGCACCCACAACCTATGTTTGCAGTATCAATAAGATTTTGTTTGTTTGATTTGAGGTTTAACGTCCCCGTCAACACTGTAAAGGTCATTTTGGAGACGTTGCTTCCAATTCCAATTGTGGGACTTTTACCCGACATTGAGATGAAATGACATCTCAAGCCCTGCCGCCCAATGAAACCAATAGGGTTTATCAGCATGGACGGGCCGACATGCACCGCTTTGCCTGGGCACACTTAGATCCTCTAAGCGGTTTAACAGTACTGGTGTGCGGATCGGTTTCAGCTCTGCGTGGAAGCATCATGCAGCCCATCTGTTTCTCCAAGCCCCGATGGGCGGGGGTTGGTATCAATAAGAAAAATATCACGGAATAGTGAAAAAAATGCACTTTGTTAATTTAATGTCATGACGAGGAATTACTTTCTGCACGTGTCTGCGGTATCAATTCTTCGAAATGTATAACTTGAATAACCATAAAAGGTATCATGAACTCTCTCAGTCTAGAAAGGTATTCATAGAAATTTATATAGGTTGAGACTTTGCCCAGCGGGCACATGACGTAATTGTGACGTCACATCGACGTCGGTGCAACGTCATGACGTTTATGCAACGTCACATCAACGTCGGTGCAACGTCGTGACGTTGCACCGACGTTGATTTGACGTTGCCCTAGCGACGTGTGCCTGCTGGGTGATTACAGCGCACGAGGTTATTACATGATGTACTTCGACCACTTGTACGTGTATTTTTTTGAAAAGTAGAACGGTCACTTCTGGTGAGTGAGTGAGCGTTTGAATTTTACGTCCCACCAACAGCTAAGGTCATACGGAGACGGGACCTCTGTTTAAAGACTCATCCGAAAGTCTGGAGAAGCCCGGGATCGATCCTGCGACCCATGGTTTACAAAGCGGGTAGCGTAACCACTACACCACGGGGGCTTCTAGTTCACTTCTGGTGATGGCTTTTGGGGCGCTAGCAAAATTTCACTTATTCTGGTTTTCATAAAAGCTGGTACTTTAGACAAACATTGTAAACCCAGATCAGACGCTATGCCCGTGCTGTTCACCATTTGCTAATGTCCTTTTTTCGGGGTATGCTGGGTAGATATATGTGTCGTATACGTAAGTACTTGTGAATCCTAAATAGATAAAATCATGACACATCAAGGTCATATTTGTGTAGGCGGTTGTACCTAATGGTGAAATCCAGTTGATTTTTTTTTTGCATATGAACAGCTCAGATATTAACCCACTTGTCTTAAGGGGAATGGGAACACATTCAGAGGTCCGTAAACAATTTCTTGTCCGCACGATAGCATCTTCATTTATGATTTGATTTCTACCAGACTTGCACACAACTTGTACCACCATGAGATCTGGGTTCTTTTCTTGGACCAGCCATATCCCATCACGTGTTACGGAGTTACGGCCCCTGAAAGGGCAAACATTGCCTATTTTGGTCTTGTCTGCATGATAGCTGTTTCATTTATGATTTGATTTTAACTAAACTTGCACACAATTTGTACCACCACAAAATATCTCGGTCAAGATCGAATATGGGTCATGTTGGGTCAAAAAGTGTGTCAGTGGTTCAAATCAGATAAAAAAAACTTGTGAAGATACTAGAGGCCACAGTTTTGGTCCGATCATCATCAAACTTGCCAAGAATGATAATCTTGACAATATCTCAGCCAAGTTCGAATATGCGTGTTAACGGGTCAAAACGTAGGTCAGTAGGTCAAATCATAGAAAAACCCTCTGAACACACTAGAAGCCACAGTTTTGGTCCGATCATCATCAAACTTGCTCAAAATGATCATTTGACAATATTTTAGTTAATTTCGAATATGGGTCATATCTGGTCAGTAAGAAGGTCAGTAGGTCAGATTGTTGAAAAACCTTGTGGACACATTAGAGGCCCCAGTTTTGGTCGAATCATCATCAAACTTGCTCAGAATGATCATCTTGACAATATCTGGGTCAAGTTCGAATATGGGTCATGTCAGGTCAAAAAGTAGGTCAGCAGGTCAAATCATAGAAAAACGTTTTGAACACTCTAAGCGGCCACAGTTTTAGTCAAATCATCATAAAACTTGCTCAGAATGATCATCTGGACAATATCTCAGTTAAGTTCGAATATGAGTCATGTCAATTAAAAAAGTAGATCAGTAGGTTATTTTGTCATAACTTTTAAACCGTTCGAGATAGAGCCTTCGTATTTGGCATGTAGGTTCCTTGTGACAAGGGCTTCTCACTCATATAAAGATTTGACCTGTGACCTACTTTATCATAACTTTTGAACCATATGAGATAGAGCCTTCATATTTGGCATTTATGTTCCTTGTGACGGTTTTCTCAACCATTCCAAACTTTTGACCCATGACCTTGACCTTTGACCTACTTTGTCATAACTTTTGAAGCATTTAAGCTACAGCCTTCATATTTGTCATATAGGTTCCTTCATAGTGTTTGAGTTTAAGTCTCACCAACATCTAAGGTCATACAGTGGCGGGACCTCTGTTTAAAGACTAATCTGAAAGTCTGAAGAAGCCTGGGATCGATCCTGCTACCCCTGGTTTACAAGGCAAGTAGCATGACCACTTCACCATGAAGGCTTCTAAACTTCATCGGAATGTTGTATAGATGTCCCTCTAGGAAAATAGCGTAATGATTAACAAATGGTTACAAGAGCAAAAATAGAAAAACAGTGTAAATTTGCTTCAAATGCGAACTCCTTCTAAACCTTTGGGCCAATTGGATTTAAAACTTCACAGGAATGCTGCCTAGGTGACTCCCTACCAAAATAGTTAAAACTCATTCCATTCCAATGAACAAGATGGCTGCCAGAGCTAAAAATCTTCAAATGACAATTCCTCCTGTACCCTTGGACCCATTTCATTCAAACTTCGAAGTAATGTTGCTTAGATGACCCTCTACCAAAAACACAATCCCGCTCCGATGAACAAAATGGCCACCGGAACTAAAATAGAAAAATATTGTAAATTTGATTCAAACATGAACCCCTCCTAAACCCTAAGGTCAATTTGATTCAAACTTTACAGGAATGTTGCCTAGGTTAATCCCTACCAAATAAGCTAAAATCACTCTGATGATGAACAAGATGGCCACCATAGCTAAAAATAGAATGTACTCGAGACAGTGACACACAGGTGAGCGAACCAGGGCCCTCTGGGCCCTCTTGTTTGTCTCTTCTTAATCTGATATTTTTTTGTTTGATTTGAGGTTTACGTCCCCGTCAACACATTATAGGTCATTTTGGAAACGTTGCTTCAAATTTTGTGGGACTTGTACCCGACATTGAGAGGAAATGACAGCTCAAGCCCTGCCGCCCAATGAAACCAATAGGGTTTATAAGCATGGACGGCCCGACTCGCACCGCTTTGCCTGGGCAAGCTTAGATTCTCTAAGCGGTTTATCAGTACTCATGTGCGGGTCGGTTTCAGCTCTGGGTGGATGCATCATGCAGCCCATCTATTTCTTCAAGACCCGATGGGCGGGGGCCAGCATGTAACAGTGATCTTTCTCACCCTACAAAGTGCACTCCATTCAAACGTCTTCGTGTTGTGTTATCCCATTTGGCACCAGAAACCCCAAAACGGGTACCATGGCAAACAGTGGAGGCACAGAACAGACGCCACAGAATGCGGCGTCAAGTCAGGGGTGAGTGAGTGATTGAGTTTTACGTCCCACCAACAGCTAAGGTCATACGGAGACGGGCCTCGGTTTAAAGACTCATCCGAAAGTCTGGAGAAGCCCGGGATCGATTCTGCGAGCCCCGGTTTACAAGGCGAGTAGCGTAACCACTACACCACGGAAGCTTCTGATCAGGGGACTGTTTGCTTAAAGTTAGCCATTTTTCCAAATAAAATTTTGACGAAAACACAACCTGACACCCCTAAATTTTAAAATGGACTCCAACTGTATATAAGGGGGAAGATTCCAATGGGTACAAAAAGGGTTAAGACCTTTGTCCGTTTCTAGCAGTACACAATACTTGGAGGTTATTGTTTCACTTTTCTTTTTTTCTTTTTTTTTTTTTTGCCATAAACTGGCATTTTTCACTATTCTCGCTACTGACCGTCCTAAGGCGGCGGTTCTAATGTTATTTATTGGGTCGATCGGTTTACGATCGATCCAAATTTACTAAATGGCCAAACCGAATTCATGCAGTTGTCCACGTGACCATCACTGATTCGGGAAAACCGATATTAGGTTTTATTAATAGAACTTGAAACGTTGCGCTATTTTTATCGATGCAACAAGAGATATCTATAGAGTCTTGACAGGAATCGTGTGCTGGATAATACCCAGATCAGCGGAATGTGGCGTCTGATCAGCAGGTTGCACAGGAACTTCTCTGTTTGCTTAAATAGTGGCATTTGAGGGTTAAACGAAATAATATAAGAATGCCAGGTTGCTCATGTAATGAAAGAAAAACAATATCTTAATCCAGGCCCCGATGTCACGTGACGTCTTTCGGAACATTCTATTTATCAAACTGTCACACATATGTATGCCAAGTCGAGTAAAAATAGACTTTTCGCACTCCTGCTAAGAACTTAATTTTAGGACCCTGAAATGTTTACGTGCAAAAATGAGTAGCCCAGACTTTATAGTGGTACCGTTATTAGACATACAGAGTATACCAAGATCGGATATAGAGTACATTGCTTCTGATCAGGTCGGCATTGTTCGCCGTATGTATGCAACAACAGTTTTGAACATGATTCAGGGTCGTACCCAGACTCTGAAAAGGGGCGGGTTGAGGATACGAATTTCAGGTATTTTGCAGAGGGTGAAAAACTGTATGAATCTGAGATAACTTCCAAAAGATGGGAGGGGGGCTTCGTTTGCACCCTCCCCACATTGTTGAACAAAATCCAAGTACTACCCTAAGACGTCAGAGCGCAGCGAAAGAAGAAAATTCTAGACTGTGCTCGTTTGTTTGATGTAGGTTTAACGTCCCCGTCAACACTGTATAGGTCATTTGGAGACGTTACTTCCAATGTTACGGGACTTTCAGCTCTGCGTCGAAGCATCATGCAGCCCATATATTTATTCAAGCCCCGAAGGGCGGGGGCGGGTGGACTGTGTTCGTACACTTGGGCATTGGCAAACAGAATCTACATAATCAGACGCCACATAACGCGATGTCTGATCAGCTCTACTGTTCTTGCTTAAACGTGCTTAAATTTACACTCAGAGACGATCGACCCACCAGTACTCTCAGTGCTTTGATTTTAACTGTAGCTTTGTCGCATTTTCCGACGGTGCTCTACGTCTTGTGTATGGGGCACCGTTCTACTATTTAATCCGTATTTATAGATATCCATAATTATTTATGGATATCTATAAATCGAATTCGAATTATGGATATCCATTATTATTAATGGATATCCATAATAATTTATGGATATCCAAAAATTAATGATATCCATAAATCGAATAATGGATATCCATTGTTCGATTAATTGATATCCATAAATCGAATTATGGATATCCATTATTCGGCTGATTTATGGATATCCATATATCAAATTATGAATATCCATAAATCGAATTATGGATATCCATAAATCGAATTATGGATATCCATAAATCGATTTATGGATATCATTAATTCAGATCGAATTATGGGTATCCATAAATCGAATTATGGATTATCCATAAATCAGCCGCCTGAATAATGGATATCCGTAAATCGAATTATGGATATCCATAATTCAACTCTGCAAATGAACCTAATAAATAATGACTGCTCCCTTTGCAAAAAAAAAATCAAAGTACTGACAGTACTAATAGAAGGTGATGGTAGAAAACTGTTAGTTTTTACACTGGACCATTTCATTTCATTTTCTTTTGTTTTAATTTTTAAAAGAGTCAATGGTTACTACATGACTGTAGAAACGCGAGGAGCAGACAAATTAAATGTCAAAAACAAAATTGAGGATCGAACAGAATTGTGAAGCCATATCACACCATCACGAAAACACGCCTTTATAATTTCGACCCCCCTCGAACCCCACTTTAATATAGTAAAACTGGGGTTTGCAGGGGTAAACGTTATTTTTCTTATTTCTGCTCTAAAATATACATCATAACTACTCGTTAGAACCGCCTCGATGAGGCGGTTCTAACGAGTACCCACAATCTATATTTTGAGCAGAAATAAGAAATGAAATGTCAAAATCAATCTACCTATTTAGTAGTACATCACGTGAACAAGTCCGTGAAATGAAGACCCCTCTAAACCCCACTTCATATAGAGAACACTGGGGTTACGGAGTGGGGGGGGGTATACATTAGTTTTCATATTTCTGCTCAAAGACATAGGTTGATGGTACTCGTTAGAACCGCCTCATTAAGGCGGTTCTAACGAGGACCCACAACCTATGTTTTGATCATTGTAAAGAAAAATATCACGGATTTGCATCAGAAAATGCACTATTTCGCATGGGTGTGTTATCGTAATGAGAAGTCAGTTTAAAGTTTGTTTATTGTTTCGTTTGGTGGCTTTTATGTTCAGTGGAGCGAAACTGTCTTGAGCAACTTTGTCAGAGGGTCACCCATGGAACATTCCTTCCATTTTTTTTTCTTTCTGCATGAGGATGATGTCTTTTCAAAATTCTCTTCTAAAGAGCTGACTTATATGTTACTGTCTGGACATTTTCCGGACATTGACGGTCATGTCCTAGTGCATGGAGATGAATTTGCTCAGAATCACGCGAACAGGTCCGAAAATGACCGCTCCCCCCTAAACCCCTTTATATGGAGAAAACTGGGGTCTACGAGGGTATACATTGTTTTTCTTATTTCTGCTTCAAGACATAGGTTGTGGGTACTCGTTAGAACCGCCTTACTGAGGCGGTTCTAACGAGCAGCCTCAACCTATGTTTTGAACATTTATATAAAAAATATCAAGGCTTTTCATCAGGAAACTAGCCGTTTTGGAAATTTGAATCTATATCACAAGGGTGAGTTATCGTAATGGTCCAACGTACAATGCCTCGCTGTGACAATTGGCGGGGTTGGGGGGGGGGGGGGGGGGGGGGGGGGGGCGTGGGGCCAAGAATTGTCATAAAATGTTAGACAAATGAGTCATTGGTTCCCTTTGACAACACACAGCTAACTTGTATGTCACTATCTGGACATATTGTGGACATTGAGAGTCAGGTCCTAGTGCAACAGAGGGAAATGAAGAGGCTCAGTTTTACTAATACTGTCACATGGTGACAAAGGGGGGTGGGGGGGGGGGTTATGTGTCAGTGGTTCCCTTTGACAATACAGAGCTGACTTGTATATCACTGTCTAGACACCTTGTGGACATTGAGGGTCAGGTCTTAGTGCAGCAGAAGGAGATGAACCGGCTCAGCCTTAACCCTATATAAAACCAGTGGGCTCCGGGCAGGTCCAGTTTTGACCCGATGGGGTTATAATTTGGACAATCTTGGAAGAGGGCAACTCAAAGAAGTTTTATTCCAAATATCAAAGACTTGGACCTTCTGGTTTCAGACGTGAAGGTATTTAAAGGTTTTCAGTACGTAAGTCTATGTGAAACCGGTGGGCCCTGAGGCGGGGGGGGCCATTTTGACTCCAGGGCTTTGATTTGAATAATCTTGGTAGCGGTCACCCGCATGAAACTTAGAGCAAAAGGTCAAAGACCTGGGCCTTGGGTTTTTAGAAGAACATTTTAAATAGTTTTCCACATATGGCTATGTAAAACCGGTGGGGCCTGAGGCCGGGCAACCTTTAACCCCAGGGCTATAATTTACACAGCATAGTAGAGGACAACCAGATGAAGCATCATACCAAATATCAAAGACCTGGGCCTTCTGGTTTCAGACAATAAGCTTTTTAAAGGTTTTCCGTATATAAGTCAAAATAAAACCAGTGGACCCAAGGGCAGGGCCATTTTTGACCCAAGGGCTATAATTTGAACAATCTTGGTAGAGTTCTGCTAGCTGAATCTTCACACCAAATATGAAAGACCTGGGCCTTGCGTTTTCAGAGAAGTTTTTAAGATTTTCCCTATATATCCCAATGTAAGACCAAAGGGCACCCGGGGGGGGGGGGGAGGGGGGGGGGGGGCGCAATTTTGGCACAAGGACTAAAATTTGAAAATCTTGATATAGGTCCACAAGACAAAGCTACATACCAAATATCAAATATCTGAGATCTGAGGCTTATGGTTTCAGACAAGAAGATTTTTGAAGATTTTTTCGCGAGACGTCTATGTAAAACCAGTGGGCAACAGGGCGGGGGCATTTTTGGTCACAGAGCTATAATTCTAACAATCTTGATAGAGGTCCACTAGACGAAGCTGCATATCAAATATCAAATACCTCAGCCTCCTGGTTTCTGACAAGAAGATTTTCAAAGGGTTTCCCTATATAAGTCAATGTAAAACCAAAGGGCCCCGGGGCGGGGGCATTTTTGGCCCTAGGGCTATAATTGAAGTCGGAAAGTCCATTGGTCTCATAGTGTGGCAAGGCTTTAAATGCCATTTCATCACAATGTTAGGTAAGAGTCCAACGAAATTCGAATCACGTCTATACAGTTTTGTTTATTTGTTTCATTTGATGTTTAACGCCCCGTCAACACTTTATACGTCATTTTGGAGACGTCGCTTCCAAAATTGTCGGACTTTTACCCGACATTGAGATAAAATGGCAACTCAGCCTCTGCCGCACAATGCAACCAATAGAGTTTATATGCATGGATGGTCCAACTCGCACTACTTTTCCTGGGCAGGCTTAGAATCGGAACCTTTAAGCTGTCTACCTGTACTCATGTTCGGTCGAGTTCAGCTCTGCGTGGAAGCATTATGCAGCCCATTCTGTTTCCTCAAGCCCCGGTGGGCGGGGCCGTTATACAGTCTTGACGGGAACGTTAAACGTCAAATCAAACAAATCAAATACACTTCAGTAAAAAAAAGGGAAATATTCAGATACAGAAGAAGAGGAAACAAATTCTGATATTTTCTGACCTCGGCTCAAAAAAAAAAAAAAAAAAAAAAAAACAAGCACCCACCGCCCGGAGTAAATATGTAAAACCCCGTACTATAAACGTTAAGATTAAGGAGTTTAAGTTACAAAGTCATATTTTCCTGATGGTTCACAGAAATATATATCCATGCAACAGTGAATCGGCCCCCTCCTATCGGGGCTTGAAGAAATATATGGGCTGCATGATGCTTCCACGCAGAGCTGAATCCGACCCGCACACGACTACTGGTAAACCGCTTAGAGGATCTAAGCCTACCCAGGCAAAGTGGTGCACACGGGTCGGACCGTCCATACTTATAAACCCTATTGGTTTCATTGGGCGAAAGGGCTGGAGATGTCATTTCTTCTCAATGTCGGGTAAAAGTCCCAGAAAATTGGAAGCAACGTCTCCAAAATGACCTTTACAGTGTTGACGGGGACGTTAAACCTAAAATCAAACAAATGCAACAGTGAAGGTTACTTCGCTCTATCCGCCCCCGCCCATGGGGGCTTGAAGAAACATATGGGCTGCATGATGCTTCCACGTAGAGCTGAAACCGGCCCGCACACTAGTACTGGTAAACCGCTTAGAGGATCTAAGCCTGTCCAGCCAGGAACCGCGGTGCGAGGCGGACCGTCCATGCTAATAAACCCTATTGGTGTCATTGGGCGACAGGGCTGAGATGCCATTTCATCTCAATGTCGGGTAAAAGTCCCACAAAATTAGAAGCAACGTCTCCAAAATGACCTTTACAGTGCTGAGGGGGACGTTTAACCTCAAATCAAACCAACAAACAAAACTTCGCTCTATCTGTAGTATAGCAAGTCGTAGTATTCCATTCATACTGTCAACTCATTCATTGAATTATTAATCCGCGAACTAGATTTTGAGCGAGTTCAGTTGACGTACTAGAGTTAACAAGAGTTTACTTGCTCCAAAACGCGCCGTGTAGAGTTAGCTCGGTATGAGAGTTGGAAGCCTAGCCTAGTAACAACGAATACGGTGGAAGGTGGAAAATTGTAAGTTGAATTCAATCCGAAAATCGATTATATCCAACTTTTTGAAATTTTGGCCACGTGTTTGAAAAATCACGTCCGACTTGAAAAGATTTTTATACTTTCGGTTTACTCGAGGGCAACTGAATCGTTACTGGTGACTCATCAAATGATATTTGATGCTTTCTGTCGCTTCTAATTGGGGGATCGTGACGTAGGGCGGTGGGGTGGGGGGGGGGGGGGATAAAGCCATTGTACAACTTTGTACAAGAGTAAGCCTACTGTCTCCCCTACTTTTCTTGAGTTAACTTTAGTTAGTCAACTGAAAACTATGTCATGACAAAGCTGCGAATCGAGACCAATTTGAACCATAGGGTTAATTTTATGGCATTTTACTCTGAAGTTAGTTGTTTGTGTAATTGGCTTCCTCAGTTTGACAATCTGCATATCATTTTCACTTATCAAATGATACATCCGCGTCTATTGATAAATATATGGAGGCTTATTTTTCTTGGAGCATAGGAGTGATTCGTCATCGAGGGGCTCCAGTGTCGATCGGCATAAGAAGGTGAGACCTGAAAGGTCATCACCTTCTAATAAGTTTACATTCATTTCTTAATTAACCTATGATTATCTCTCTGCCGTCGTGTTTTTTTGTTCTTGCTAGACAGAACTCCCAACTCCTAAAGCAAGCTTGATTGAACTCAAGTTAACTCTGGTAGTGCGGCACAAGCCATAACCCGCGTGTTTTGGTGTAACTATAGTTAACTCTAGAAAGTCAACCGAACTCGCTCTTAATAACTAGGCCAGGTCAGCTGCGAAACGAGACCAATTTCAAATCTATATCAATTTTATGACATTTAACACTGAAGTTCATTGTTTGTGTATTTTGCATCCACAGTTTATTTTTCAATCTGCATATTATTTTCACATATCAAATGATACAGGGGCGTCTCTTCACTGATTTATGGGGACCTATTTTTTTTTTGAAACAGAGGAGTGATGCGGTATCAAGGGAATTCTCTGAGTGTTGCCATAAGAAGGTGAGACCTGAAAGGTCATCACCTTCTAAAAAACAACAAAAAACTCGACTATTCGCGTCAGGTTTACGATTTGGGTGTGTAATAAATGCCGCGATGGAGGTGGAGGTAATGTAGGGTAGGCTTAGTGGTGGCCTATGGTGTAGGAGAGATACGTTTTGTTTGGTTTGAGGTTTATCGTCCCCTTCAATATTATTTAGGTCATTTTGGAGACGTTGCATCCAATTATGTTGGGCATTAACCCTTCATTGAGATGAAATGATATCTCAATCCCGCCGGCCTCGGTAGCTCAGTCGGATGTGCGTCTAATTGGTGATCAGCGGGACGCAGGTTCGATACCTGCCAGTGTCGGTAACATTCTTTCGTGGAGATTGATCATGAAATATTTTCTACGGTCATTCTCTCCATTTCGCTGTTTCAAGAAGGGCAGTTGTCAAGTTCTAGCGAAAGAATGTACACTGTACTGGTTAACTGTTTACGTATAAGCCTGACCCAAAAAAATTGTTGATAGGTAAACTGACCGGCCCCAAAAATGACCTAAATTAGTGTTGACTGGGCCGTTTAACCTAAAACAAAAACAAACAACAAACATCGCAATCCCTGTCGCCCATTGACGCGCACGACTTTGTTTGGACAGGCTAAGGCCTTCTAAACGGTTTACCAGTACTCTCAGCTCATGCAGCCAAATCTATTTCTCCCAGCACCAATGGGCGTGGGCCAGGATGTATATCTGAATCTGCCTGGTACTCCATACATTTCAAGGATATATGTTAATACTATATACAGTGGAATTCTGCAATTAAGACCACCTAAAATTAAGACTAATTCTACTTTAAAAAGCAAATTGAGAAAGAGTTCAGTTATTTTTTCTTCGTGAATTCTGCACACAATGTACTCTGGTCAGGGACCACCTTTGGAACTGTTCAAAAGTGGTCTTAATATAGGAATTTAACTGTATAACGACCATGTGCATTTTTCTCCGGAAAGCATGCACGGATTGACTGTTTGGATCATTATAATCTTACGTCCGACTTTCAGTGTCCTTAGGTGCGCAGTCCTCATAGAGGTGATTCCAGAGGGACAGGATGCGTTGACCGGAATTTCCAGATCTTACGGCTTGTTCCGATATTTAACTGCACACAAGGCGAACGTTCAGCATATGCCGTCCGTTGCTTTGGAAGCCTTACGGGCTGAAAATGCTGCACGGCAGAGAGGTCCCTTTGACTGGCCATCATCTTCCAGCGATGATTAAGACCTTGAAGATTTTTACATTAAACAATCACGTGTCTTAGGGAGAAATCATTAAACCAAAAGCTTTTGTGGTGATTTATGGACATCCATCATTCGAATTATGGATATCCATAAATCGATCTGAATTATGGATATCCATTATTCCTATGATTTATGGATATCCATAATTTGAATTATGGATATCCATAAATCATAGGAATAATGGATATCCATAAATCGAATTATGGATATCCATAAATCGAATTATGGATATCCATTAATCGAATTATGGATATCCATAAATCGATCTGAATTAATGATATCCATAAATCGAATTATGGATATCCATAATTCGATTTATGGATATCTATAAATACGGATTGAATAGTAAAAAGGCGCCCCATACTTGTGTGTGTTTATTATTATCGTTTATTTATTTCTTTATTTATTTTTCATTAATTGTGTTGCACCTTAACCCTTTTTGTACCTTAGGGTTTAGAAGGGGGTCGGGCGGGGGGGGGGGTCGGGGGGCAACTGCCAGATTATTAGTTAGACCGTCGTCTGTCTTCAAACTCTTCACTCTGTCTTTTAATCAGACAATCAGTGCAACACATGTATATCGGGGAGAAATCTATATCCACTGAACGTTGAAAAACAATTGTAACGTTTTATCGACGTTGAATGAACGATAATCATCATCATAAACCAAGTTTTCCATCACGTGAACAAGTCCGTGGAGAGAAAAATGGGGATTTACGGGTATACATTTTTTCTTATTTTTTTTCTCCAGGACATAGGTTGTGGGTACTCGTTAGAACCGCCTAAATGAGGCGGTTCTTACGAGCACCCACAACCTATGTTTGCTTTTGTTGGTTTGATTTGAGGTTTAATGTCCCCGTCAATGGTAAAGGTCATTTTGGAGACGTTGCTTACAATTTTGTGGGACATTTACCCAACATTGAGATGAAAAGACATCTCAAGCCCTGCCGCCGAATAGCACTTTATTAAATTCGTTAAGGAATAGGCATACAATGCTCGGCTAACCCTCGCATTTTATCCCTTTTCCTCAATTTATTACATGACGTTATTACACTCTCAGACGCGACGTCATATGATAAATAGTTTTTCGGTTCTCGTTAGAACCACCTCGGCACATAGATTATTGGTATTCGTTTGTTTGTTTGATTTGAGGTTTAACGTCCCCGTCAACACTGTAAAGGTCATTTTGGAGACGTGACTTCCAATTTTATGGGACTTTTACCCGACATTGAGATGAAATGACATCTCAAGCTCTGTCGCCCAATGAAACCAATAGGGTTTATAAGCACGGACGGCCCGACTCGCACCACTTTGCCTGGGCAGGCCTAGATCCTCGAATCTGTTTACCAGTACTCGTGTGCGGGTCGGTTTCAGCTCTGCGTGGAAGCATCATGCAGCCCATATTTCTTCAAGCCCCGATGGGTTCTAACGAGTGACATGAGTGACCAACAATCCCTGTTGGGTAGAAGTCCGACAAAGTTGGAAGCATCGTCTCCAAAATGGCATAAATAGTGTTTGCGGGGATGCAAAACCACTCACACTCAAAACAGTCAATACCGAAACCTAGTCTACGCCCATTAGCGTAGGCAGTTATAAAGTCTAGTCTATGCACATAAGCGTAGACAGTTATAAATTTGTTTGAGGAGATAAACAATATGTGATTCGCGTCAGACCAAAAGGGAATTTGGATTCTGTACGCCCTGCAAAGACTCAGATCAGACTACTAGTCAGGTTATACACACTCTTTTATCCAAAGGGTTAAAACCGTGTCACGATATACACGGATATAGCAACCGGCAGATCAGGTTCTTCACTGAAAATGATTTTTATTTGCCTCAGCTGTTTCTCTGTCCGATACGTTTCTGAGAACCTGCATGTTTTGTGGAAAGGACACATATATAAATAGGCGCCTATGGATATATACTGATAGTAAAATTCGGTGCATTTCAGCTGCGCACTCCTGTAGCAGAGGTAAGACTTCTTTGCTAGTGTGTGCGTGTGTGTGTGGATGGGTGTCTTTCAAGATTATTTCACTTATTTCGAGTCGATCGTTTATTAGAAGTGGGCGAAAACCGGAGTGCCCGGAGAATCATCAACAGACCTCCTGTTGCAGAAGTTGGCGTCTCACATGAGACCCGAGCCAGGCTCGAACCACAGCGCTGAGAGACCTAATCACTAAGAGTCCACGCATTAATTTTGAAGGTCCGTCTTTGTCTAGTTTACCTTATTATAATCGTACAATTTATGGTAGACAAAGCGTAATGGCGTCTTATCCCATTTAGTACCGGAAACTAATCAGGGCCTTCACTGTTTGCAAAAAGTTCAGCCATTTTCCCAAAACATTTTGAAGAAAACACAACCCGACACCTATATTTTGAAATGGACCCATGCTATATATGAGGAGGAATTAGATTCCATTTGGTACAAAAAGGGTTAAAATCGGGTCACATGCTCGAAGATATCATTGTTATCTCTTATTGTGGCCCATATAATCAGCCACTGCACGGGAAAATCCTTCTTTTTTTTCTTCATTTCGCTGTTTGGATAGTGCAGTGTTTTGTTTGTTTGATTTGAGGTTTAACGTCCCCGTCAACCATATTTAGGTCATTTTGGAGACGTTGCTTCCAATTTCAAGGGACTTTTACCCGACATTGAAATTAAATGACATCTCAATCCCTGCCGCCCAATGAAACCAATAGGGTTATAAGCATGGCCGGACCGACTCGCAGCAGTTTTCCTGGGCAGGCTTAGACGTTCAAAGCGGATTACCAGCACTCATGTGCGGTCGGTATCAGCTCTGCTTGGAAGCATCGTGCAGCCCAATCTATTTCTTCAAGCCCCGATGGGCGGGGGTGGTTGGATAGTGCAGTACATATTGTTTCTTTATCTAACATTTTAACCCAGCAGGCACGCGACGTAATTGTGACGTCACATCAACGTCGGTGCGACGTCATGGCGTTCATGCAACGTCACATCAACGTCGGTGCAACGTCGTGACGTTGCACCGACGTTGATATGACGTTGCCCTTGCGACGTGTGCCTGCTGGGTAAGTGTAGTGTCATAGGCCCCTATCTGGTCGCCATTACGATAACAACCGTATTTATTGATCTGAATTATGGATATCTATAAATCGAATTATGGATATCCATAATTCGAATTATGGCTATCCATAAATCAGAGGAATAATGGCTATCCATAAATCAGAGGAATAATGGATATCCATAAATCGAATTATGGATATCCATAATTCGAATTATGGAATTATGGATATCCATAAATCGATCTGAATTAATGGTATCCATTAATCGAATTATGGATATCCATAAATCGATTCATGAATATCATTAATTCGAATTATGGACATCCATTATTGGGCTGATTTATGGATACCCATAAATCGATTTATAGATACCCATAAATCGATTTATGGATATCCATAATATGATTTATGGATATCTATAAAAACAGATTTAATAGTAAAACGGCGCCCCATATGCGACATGGTGGAGTTTCTCACATCTCCTGGTGAAAATATATTTCCTATAAATACTGCAAACATAGGTTGTGGGTGCTTACTAGACCCGCCTCAGTACCCACAACCTTTGCCTTGGAGCAGAAATAAGAAAAATAATATATTAATATATACCCCCCCCCCCCCCCATTTTCTCTACATTGGCCCCGTTAAGCGATTTGGTACTTATCGCCTATGCGAGCCGCGAAGGCTCAGGCGAGCCTGCGCATCCGCGCTGTCTCGTCAGAACCTTCGCTGCTCGCTCATACAAGCAGTGAATCAAGAGGAACCTTCAGACAGAAAGCCATATCCCTGGCCCCTCTGAATGGCTTGGCATGCGCAGTTAAAATTTGTCATGACGGAATGCTCGAAGACACAAATTCGCTTGGCGGGGCTCGTATAGTTGTGGGGTCTTCATTTCATGGACTTCTCAATTGATGGCAAACACAGGAACCATGCTTTCTCGTGATGCGGCGCATTTGCCTCTATTGTAATCAATGACTTAATGATCCAGCAGATCGCCCCCGCCCATAGGGGCTTGAAGAAATATATGGGCTACATGATGCTTCCACGCATAGCTGAATCCGGCCCGCAGACCAGTACTGGTAAACCGCTTAGAGGATCTAAGCCTGTCCAGGAACCGCGGTGCGAAGCGGACCGTCGATGATAATAAACTCTATTGGTTTCATTGGGCGACAGGGCTTGTGATGTCATTTCATCTCAATGTCGGGTAAAAGTCCCACAAAATTGGAAGCAACGTCTCCAAAATGACCTTTACAGTGTTGACGGGAGCGTTAAACCTGAAATCAAACAAAGACCCAGAAGCAAAGAATGTCGGGCCAACATCGGGCCGGGCAACGTCGGGCCGAAGTTGGGGCCCGGGTAAAAAAAAAATGCTCGCTTTCCAAGGATTGTGGTTTCAGTTATTTTTGAATTATATTTAATATAATTGGCTGATGGTTCCCGACACACACAGACACACACATACACGTACACGCACGCACATGCACACACACGCACACACGCGCGCACACGCACCAGTTTACCTATGTAAAACTTCGATGTTACCTAGCATGTTAATGTCTTTGCTCAGATGAGCGATATAGGACCACAATCGTCCTCTTGTCTTTATTTCAAAATGATATATATACATATATATTTTAATTTCAGAACGCCTGCCTGGAAACGCATCTACTGCTGTTCAAGTCACATCAGTGACAGGAAGCTTTTTGATATTGTCCAAGTGGATATTGTCCAAGTCGTATCGAGATGCCAAAAAGGAAACATATTCGATTGAGTAGGACCACCATCACGCAAACACGCCTATATAATTTTGACCCCGGGGTTAACAGGGGGGGGGGGGTGGGGGGGGGGGCTTCTTCTTATTTTTGCTCAAAAATATAGATCATGAGTACTCGTTAGAACCGCATCGATGAGGCGGTTCTAACGAGTACCCACAATCGATATTTTGAGCAGAAATAAGAAAAATATCACACTTTTTCATCCTAAAATTTTCGTTTTTTTTTTTTCGAAGAGAAAAATTCGTTTGTTTGTATTGGAGTTTAACGGCCCAGTCAACATTATTTAGGTTATTTTTAAGCCGGTTACTTTTCTGAGCAGGCTGATACGTAAGCGGTTAACCAATACAGTGCACATTCTTTCGCCAGAAACTGACACCCTTCCTGAATCAGCGGAAGGGGGAGAATGACCGTGGAAAAGATTTCATTATCAACCTCCACGAAAGAATATTTCCGACCCCGGCAGATATCGAACCCGCGTCCTGCTGATCCTCAGTCATACGCGCATCCGACTGAGCTACCGAGGCCGGAGTGAGTGAGTGAGTTTTAGTTTTACGTCCCACCAACAGCTAAGGTCATACGGAGACGGGACCTCGGTTTAAAGACTCATCCGAAAGTCTGGAGAAGCCCGGGATCGATCCTGCGATCCCTGGTTTACAAGGCGAGTAGCGTAACCACTGCACCACGGAGGCTTCTAAAACTACCGAGGCCGGAAGGGAAAAGTTTAAAATGTAATTGTATTGGCGTGTTTTCGTAATGACAGAGCCCATGGAGCCACCTTCAAAGGTATCGAAACTGGAAATTGATGAACCGTCCGGACTGCGGGTCGGAGCTACCGGGGAAAGGGGAGGAAGATGTGGGACAGGCACAATAGCTCCTTTCGGTAAGAAATCGTATATGAGCCCCGCCAAGCGAATTTGTGTCTTCGAGCATTCCGTCATGACAAACTTTAACTGCGCATGCCCGGCCATTTAGAGGGGCCAGGGATATGGCTTTCTGTCTGAAGGTTCCTCTTGATTCACTGCTTGTATGAGTGGGCAGCGAAGGTTCTGGCGAGACTGCGCGGATGCGAAGGCGCGCCTGAACCTTCGCTGGTCGCATAGGTGATAAGTTCCAAAATCGCTTGACGGGACCCATAAAGCACACTTGAAAAATTTTCTGCATGATTTGGTTGGTTGGTTGATGGTTGATTTGAGGTTTAACGCCCCCGTCAACACTGTATAGGTCATTTTGGAGACGCTGCTTCCACTTTTGTGGGACTTCTACCCGACATTGAGATGAAATGACTTCTCAAGCCCTGTCGCCCAATAAACCAATAGAGTTTATAAGCATGGACGGTCCGACTCACACCGCACTGACAGAGCAGGTTTCCTCTAATCGGTTTACCAGTACTCGTTTGCTGTCAGTTTCAGCTCTGTGTGGAAGCATCACATTGCCCATCTATTTTTTCAAGCCCCGATGGTCGGGGGCCGATAAAATACATGACCCCTAGCGGAGACGTAACATAATTTTTGTCAAAGTAAGGGAAACACAAATTATATTTAAAATAAGGCGACCATTTGTAGCTTTGTTTTGGTCTGATATTTCAAAAGTTTTGGAGACGATATCTCTTATTCATGGCATAGCAATTTGTTCTATGAAATACAGTATCATTACGCTAACACACCCGTGCGAGATAGTGCATATTTTAACATCTCCAAAATGGCCATTTTTTTACGAAAATCCGTGATATTTTTCTTATAAATACTGCAAACATAGGTTGTGGGTGTCCGTTAGAACCGCCTCATTGAGGCGGTTCTAACGAGTACTCACAACCTATGTATTGGAGCAAAACTAAGAAAAATAATGAATAGCCCCGAAAACCCAAGTTTTCTCTATATAAAGTGGGGTTTAGGGGGGTCTTCATTTCACGGACTTGTTCACGTGCAGTACTTTAATTGCATGGACGCTTGCGCTTGAAGATTTTGTTTGATTTGAGGTTTAACGTCCCCGTCAACACTGCAAAGGTCATTAGAACCGCGGATGCGCAGGCTGATCTGAGTCTTCGTTGGGCGCACATGTGTTATTGTAGGTTTTGTCATGCGCTGGCTCAATTATTAGCAAGAACGTTTTTACTCCGGGGAAGCTGTTGTGATTGGTCATTGTTCGTAGTCTTCCGTCCGTATGTCTGTCTGTTCTCGATTTCATCGCCTCCTAAACCACTTAACAGATTCTGACGAAAGTACGGAGTACCCGGAGAAAAACCACCTGACCGTCCGTTGCAGAACTTGGCGTCTCACATGTGACCCGAGCGAGGCTCGAACCACAGCGGTGAGAGACCTATTGATCAAGAGTCAGCGCTCTTAACCACTAGGCCACGGAGGCCCGTCAACTTTTTTACATAGATTTATATAGAGAACATCTTAGAAAATCTCAATGTCTGAAACCAGAAGGCCCAGGCCTTTGATAGTTGGTATGTAGCTTCACCTAAGGGGCCTCTACCTAGTTTATTCAAATTATAGCCCTGTGGACAAAAATGGCCCCGCCCCGGGCACATTTGTTCAACACAGACCTAAACGGGAAAATTTTTAGAAATCTTGTCTGAAACCAGATAACCCAGGTCTTGGATAGTTGGCGTATAGCTTCATCTAGTTAACCTCTACCAAGATTGTTCAAATTACAGCCCTGGGGCAAAAATGGCCCATCCCTAGGGTACACTTGGTTTACAGAGACTTTTTACGGGAAAGGCATTTGGCAAGGCATTTGGAAATCTTCTTGTCTGAAATCAGAAGGCCAAGGTCTTTGATATTTGGCGTGTAGCTTTATAAGTAGTAAACCTCTACCAAGATTGTTCAAATTACAGCCCTGGGGCTGAAATTGGCCCCGCCGAGGGGCCTATAAGTTTTATATAAAGTTACCTAGTGAAGGTCCAGGTGCAGGCCTTTGATATATGGTACACATCTTTGTCTAGAAGGCCTTTGCCAAGATTTATCAAATTATAACCCTGGTCAAGGACAGACTCAATAAAACCGAGTGTCCGCTATTTTTCGTTTATTTGGTGTATTATTTGCTTCCAAAGGATCTAACTTAAGAACATTTTAAATCAAAGCACTGAGAGTGCTGATGGAGCGTAGCGTTGATAATTTGATAGCGTTAGGTAAATTTAGCGTCTGGTATTTTATATCAGGCTCATATAGATGCAATGAACATAGCTGTTTGAAGCTATTCTGGGCCAGAAGTCGTGTTAAAGCAACAAGACCTATATTGAAATTAACTCACGCTAAGGTGTAGACCCCGCAACAATCATCACGAAAACACGCCTGTACTAATACATTGTCAATTTTTCGGCAAAAAAAATGGAAATTTAAGATACAAAATTGTGATATTTTCTTATCTCTGCTCAAAACATTGATTACGGGGACTTGACTGAACCGCCTTCAGACGAGGCAGTTTTATCAAGTACCCACAATCAATGTTTTTGAGCAATATAACAACCATACAGTTCTACAGTTTACTTTAAGATTTCTGCTGAGCTATAGTTCGTGCAATAAATGCGGCTTGCGCAATTGTTTGGCGGCTTTGAAGTTATTTTATGTAATCAGTTTTTTTGAAAAATTACCTTGGGGAGGTTATTTATCTTGCATTAGACATTTTTCTTGGTTACGTCTTGATGATGTTTATCTTCATGTGAAAAAATATCATAATTTTCCCAGCAGTTTATAATTAATGCGTAACTATACCAAATTTAGTGACACAGAGGCCTTTCTGATATTTAATCTTCATCAGTGTGTCTAAACCCCAAAGTTTTGAAACCGAAACGGATGATGGACAAGACCCGGCAAACACAGCACATCCCCCTCCGGCACTCACAGACTGACGTGGCTCATGAGACAGGCCAACTTGAGGCATCAGACAAGAGACGCCTACCAGGGAACTTATAGGCGTCCCCAACCGAGCCAACATCAGCAAACATGGCCCACACTCCATGGAAGTCCCGGGCATCAGGAAGGAGGTGCCCGAAGTAGCGAGACTTGCAAAATTTATAATATTACAAAAAGTGGCAACCAAATCCGCGAAGATACTTGTCCCACCTGACAAGTCAGTCTTAGTTTTAGAAAAAATAGAAATTTATACTGCAAAAATTAAAGATATAATATAGTTATTTTAATCAGTACTTGAGTACTGACGTCAACACCCAATTTTAACCCCAGCACTAAGGAACTGATACTGAGCTGATGATACCCTCGGGGGACGAACGAATCATCCACCAGCAGAGATACCGACCAGGTGGTTGCAATTAATGCGTAACTATACCAAATTTAGTAACGCAGAGGCCTTTGATATTTAATCTATTAAAAGTTATACATCCGTAATCAGTCTTTAATAATTTACTCGGTGAGGCTGTTTATAAAGCTATCTGGCATTAGACAATATTATTAGCTTGATCTTGTCAATTTACATCTGCATGCAAAACATTATAAAAATATACCCGTCGGTTTGAAAGTTATACGACCGTGTCAGTGGGTGAATTTTTTTACCTTGCCGAGGCTAAAATAAAGAAATTGGGCATTCAGGAATCTCGTTGGTTAGATCTGTACATTGTCTATCTGCATGCTAACAGTTGTCAAAATATTCCAAGTAGATTAGAAGTTACACTTCGAAATAATTTTAAAACAGTTTGCCTAGGCGAGGCCGTTTGTAAAGTAATTTGGCATAAGGCAATTTTGCGGGTTATGTATTGCAAATATCAACCTGTATGCCGAAATGATCAAAGCCGGGTTTAGATGTTATACTCCGTATTCATTTTTATATTATTTTGCCTCGGCGAGGCCATACATAAAGTAATCTTGCATAAAACAGCCTCATGGGTTAGGTATTGTCAATATCAATCCGAATGCCAAAAATGATCGGTTTGAACATTATACTCTGTTAACATTTTTCTAAATATATATTGAATCGGCGAGGCCATTCATGAAGTGATCTTGCATACGACAGTTTCTTGGGTTAGTTATTGTCAATATCAATCCATATGAATATTTGAAGAGGTTTAGACATTATACTCCGTTATCATTATATAAAAATAAATTGCCTCGACGAAGCCATTTATGAAATGATCTGGCATTAGGGCAATTTGTTTGGTTAGGTATTGTCAATACAGCACAGTGCACCGGTGGAAACATACAACTGCCCTTCTTGAATCAGCGAAAGGGATAGAATCACCGTGGAACAGATTTCACGATCAATCTCCTGGAAAAAATGTTGCCGAACCCGGCAGGTATCGAACTTGCGTCTGAGCTGATAATTTGCTTTCTTTATGGTCACATGCTTAGGACGCAGACAAGTCGCTTTAAACAAAGTAACATTGTCCCCCCCCCCATTTAACCCATACTCTGAGTATATGTCTAGCAGCCTTTTTAGGGGACAAACATAGCAGACCCAGATCAGACGCTCTCATCTGTCTAAATTGCAAAATTTACTGCTTACAATATAAGCCTTGCTCCTTAAAATTTGACGAGCACCTGTCCAAACTCATTGACTGGATGATTCCAACTGTCTTATTTTGATAAATAAAAGAATTAAATTATCGACCCACACTGCGTACTTTTAACCCATTTTAAACGAATGGAATTCTCAACCTAATATCAGTATGGAATGAGTTCATTTTAAAATCAGGGATGTCAGGTTGTGGCTTCCACGAAATATTTGGCAAAAATGGTTGAACCGTTTGTAAGTATGCAGTGTAGGTCATAATGAGACTCCGCGTTCTGTGGTATCTGATCTGGGTGTGTCCTGTTTGCCAGTTGCCAGGTTTGGGATTTTACGGTACAAAATGGGCTGTATACTGGGTTATATGAACTGAACTATAAAAAGATTAGACTGCTACACAGTTTATCTATTAAAAATATTCATCTTTTCCGTTTGAAATAGGTGGTCTGTGAAGCAGTCTATAAGAAAATACCGCATGGCGTAATAATCTACTATGTTAACACGGGGCTCTATGTTCTCATTGGTGATTATGTCATACGCAGTAACGCCAAAAGTAGTGCCGAAATCACTTCTCATTTCACTGGAGCTACGCTGCAAGAGCTACGCTCCAAAAAAGGGAGGGGGTCGAATTTTAGGTATTTTGCATTGCAAATCTAAAGAAACTGTTGATTTCGGACCCAAAGTTAGGAGTGTAAACTTGATTTCTGGTGAAAAAGGAAACTGCATGAATGTGAGATATTTTTCTAAAAACGTTGGTTCCCCACCTCTACCGCTTTGCGTACCGGTCTGATATTTCATGGATGTGTAAAATAGAAATTGAGGAAGTGATCAGGAATCTATACAGTTGTATCACACATCCCAGCCAAGACACCAAAGGGAAAGATACACAATTATTAATTCTAACACAGCGCGCCTATATAGGCAATGGAAAATAATTGTGTTTTATTCTGCAACAAATCACAGCTCGACAGAGCGTGACTAGTGACGTCATTAAAAAACTGCCAATTTATGACGTCACTAGTCGATTTCCTTGACGTTAGACAGTGTAATTTCATTTTCTCGCATCGAAAACGTAAGAAAAGGATATAAATGCATGCGTTTCAGTCGATAATTCCAGCGAAATTTCTTCTAACAATAGCGAAAGGTTGTGAGATTTTGAAGGAAACAACAACATTATTGCCGATTTTCAGCGTGTAAGATCGAAATAGATCAGCTTTCGTCTGTGATTTGTTTAGTAATAAATCACAGTTTGTCGGTCAGTTGTAAGTAGACAAATCACGCGCGCTACGCGCTCGTGATTTGGTCTACTTTACAACTGATCGACAAACTGCGATTTATTAGTAGCGCGCGTGAACTGTCTACTTACAACTGACCTCCAAGCTGTGATTTTTTACTCAACAAATCACAGTTAGACCTGATCTATTTCTTCAACAACATCACCATAATTTATATGTCACAAACAGAAAGCTAAAAGTACAGTTACTTTCTCGACAAATGGCCAAGCGGCTATGGGATGTAAATATCAATTTTGCAAAGACTAGGGGAGACCGGGGCTTGTTGGTCCGAATATTGCATTTTTTTCAAATGCTGACATAAATATTCATTAGCTTGTAATTCTTTTACATTATGCAACTAGCATAATCCATTCTCCACCTTATTTCATAGTTTCACGTCCGGAAAATGACAGATTCTGACAAATATTGCCGTTTTCCAAGACGAGGTGAAACGGACCAACTTACCCCACTATCGGGGTAAGTTGGTCCGAGTCGCGGGGTAAGTTGGACCGCATGGGATTCAACGAGAAAATCAGGAAGTAATGATGGGTCGATAAATTCCACTTTTTACAAAAGATCTGAGAAAGTACGTGGCTTCAGTAACAATGCAGTAGACTGCCAGGCTATACTCTTAACACAATTCCCCAGATGATCAACTTACCCCGTCGCGAATGGACCAACTTACCCCGACCCTAGCACCTGGTAGATCTCCACAAATGGCAGGAACGTCATTGAATTAAGAAACACCAAATACACTCAATTGAAAACCTTAGAAAATGAGCTTTCGGGAAAAGTATTACATTTGCATGTTATTTATTACACAAAGAAACGCAAACAAATGAGGTACAAAATCAGTTTTTTACAAAATCAGATTTTGTTCTCTTAAATTTTTACGCCTTTTTTGATCGCCATCTAATTTTCTTCAGAAAGTGTGTCATGATCAAGGATTCCATTGAGCCAAATCATTTTGCTATGACCCTTCTAAGTTCAGAGAAATTGCGCTCGGACCAACTTGCCCCACGGACCAACTAGCCCCGGTCTCCCCTACTTACAGGCCTTACTGTATTTCGACGTGTACCAAGTCTTCATGATATATATTGACGCTTGTTGCTATCTATTTTCCCGCAGTCTCTTGGTTGGCCATGTAGCATGCAGCATTGTGTTTGTAGGCATGGTTTTTCCAGTTTTTTTAAACAACTTTAAATAGCTAAAATTTTATCCATCACGAAAACACGCCTATATAATTCTGATCTCCTTTAACCCAACTTTTATGTAGGAAATCTGGGATTTACAGGGGTAAACCTTATTTTTCTTATTTCTGCTCTAAAATATAGATTGTGGGTACTCGTCAGACCCGCCTCGAACTGAAAAATAACTGAAAAAAAATGAATCTATGGCCTTCAAGTTGATATTTGGTGATTAGATTTCTACTGAAGATGATGTTCTGTCTCTGGTTGGGCTCATCGGAGTCTAACTGTTGGTTTTCTTTTGCTCCATCATTTCAGTGGTTTCTTGCTGTCGAGTCCTCACCGTTGTTTCATCTCTGTGGTTGATTGATTATTGTTTTCACGGAGATGTTGCACTGATGAGTTACGAGGCCTTCATGCGGACTGAACAATTTATTTGTCTAAATCGCGACGGAAGTAAGAGCGAGGATTGTGGCCACGTAAAATCGATTTAAATCCCCCCCACCCCCCCACCCCCAACTTCCACAAGCAGTGGTATTCGTTTCACTGACCGTTCCAAGGCGGTTCTTCTGTCGCGGTTTATTTTTGTTATGGCTTGTCTTTGGGTGTGTGTATCGCTTATAGCATTTTGCTCTGAATAGCCAATTGGCCATTTTGTGGGAAAGTAACAGTCCTTTTGGCTTTCCGCTAGTAATGTTTCCATCAGATCTAGTTGTTTCATGTTTGTTTTTCTTTCCCGTGGTGTCTCTGATGGGAACTGTGGGTTAATTGTTTCGACTCCTGATCATTGCCTTTACTTCTATCTTTCATAATGTCCTTTCAATTGATAACCAATCTGAAATTATTGATGCTTTTAGCTAGACGTCTAGATAGTAGGATGATTTATTAACATGACCAAACCTTCTTCGATGGTTCCATTAGTCGGATTTACCCTCCAGAACTTCAGTTAAATAAAGCATATTCTCTGATATCGAAGTCCCGTTTTTAGATTTACATAAATCTTTTGTAAATGGGTTTGTTTAATGCAAAATTTATGAAAAATGTGATGATTTTGATATTGAAATTTTCCTTTCTTGGATTGTGATGTTCCTCGTCCTACGGTTTTTATATTTCGTAATTAATTCGGTTTGCCACAATGTCTAGTCATGTATCGGATTTCAACACTCGTAATAATTGTTAACTACCCCACTTCTTAATCAGGGTTATCGGTATCATAAGCTACCGAAAGCTTTTCAAAGTTTTATAGACATCATTCCAATTTAGTTTCTAAATTCAATGTTTGATTCAAATCTCTTCTGCAACTATGCCAATCGGGTTACTTAGTATATAAATTCAGAAAAAATACATACTGACAATGATTTCAGTACCAAAGTCCGTTACACCATTTTTCGATATAAAATGTTAGTTAACCCAATCAGGGTTGGGTGGGGAGGGGGGTGGGGGCTTAAATAGATTTTACACGTCTGCATAAATCCGTAAATGAATGATGAATCAGAAT
Source organism: Lucinisca nassula (assembly GCA_963580285.1). Taxonomy (NCBI): domain Eukaryota; kingdom Metazoa; phylum Mollusca; class Bivalvia; order Lucinida; family Lucinidae; genus Lucinisca; species Lucinisca nassula. The sequence continues at coordinate 3,462,038 of OY757017.1, read as the reverse complement.
GACAGCTTCCTTAAATTAAATGCCTTCTCTCTGGTTGGGCCCACCGGCGTCTATCTATTGATTTTGTTTTGCTCCAGCATTTCAGTTATTTCATGCTGTCGAGTACCAATCGTTGTTTCATCTCTGCAGTTGTTTGATTAATATGTTCTCGGAGATGTAGCACTGGTGAGCTAGAAAGACTTTCTGACATAACCATACAATATAATTTTTTTGCTCTTTAGAAGTGAAAAAAGCAATTTCACCGTATGTTGCTGTATTTTTTTTTATTTTGGATAACCGGTTGGCCATTTTGTGGGAAAGTGACTGTCGTTTGGCATACACACACACACACACACACACACACACACACACACACACACACACACACACACACACACACACACACACAAAGACATTTTTATTTGTTTAACGTCTTTTTTTCGCGCAGTATACTTTTGTAGTTTGCGTAGGTAAGAACACCAGCGTAAGAACATCATATCTATCCCGGGTGAAAACCACGGATTTCCTGATCTGGTGTGCAAGATCGTTATGTCTCTTTTCCAGTGATACGTCGACCTACTGTTAACCGTGTAACATCGAGCAGATGCTTGAGATTAAGCTGGAATTTTACTGGCAGAAGTCATGGTCAACAGATTCAAGGTTGTTATGTGGAGAAGAAACGCATCGGCACAACCTTCGGTTGGATAAGGGTGTCAGACAGACTCAAAACCAACTCATATGTTATATCGGGTCTTGAAACTGGTAAATGGTATAAATTCAGACTAGTGCTGGTTATAAAAGAAACTGAATTTATTGGACAAGAGACGGACGAAATACACGCAATTGGTGAGTATCATTATTTTTAAAATTGCACGTTAGGTTGAAAGACAGTGCATCGCATTTAATTGTTTGGTTTTATAAGCAACTTGTTCCATTTAATGCGCTTATTCCATTTAATGCTGGAACCCCCCATAATTGCTATTGGCAAACAGTACCTTGGCAAAGCCACCCCCACCCACAAGTTAAATATTTTACGAACGGTTCCAAAGCGTATCTTCTGGTGTGGATTATTATTTATATAGTTTCCTTTGGCATTTATGTACTGCCCTATTTTTTTCCAATTACCTGTCATTTTGGCTTTCCGCTTGTGACGTTGTTGTTATGGTGATGTTCAATGTTTATGTACCTTTCCTTCTGGTGCATTACGAAAACACGCCTATACAAATACATTGTAAACTTAATCGTCAAAAAATGAAAATTTTAAGATGAAAAATTGTGATATTTTTCTTATTTCTGCTCAAAACATAGATTGTGGATACTCATCAGAACCGCCTCATCGAGGCGGTTCTAACGAGTACCCACAATCTATATTTTAGAGGAGAAATAAGAAAAATAAGGTTTACCCCCGTAAACCCCAGTTTTACCATATAAAAGTGGGGTTCAAAGGGGTCAAAATTATATAGGCGGCTTTTCGTGATGGTGAGGAAATTATATCGAAGCCTGATCATTGCCTTCACTTACATGTATATTCACATCACGAAAACACGCCTACATAATTTTGACCCCATTTTGACCTCCGATTTACCTCCCCAAATGACAATTTTCAATACAGTTATCACCATTCTAATGCATTTTGTCGGCTGTTTGGTTTCACATGTACTATTTTGCATAAAGTGGCAAGCCCTCTGAGCTGCGTAAAACCAAATGCCAGCCAATGAAAATAGAAGTAGAGGCAATGATCAGGAATCGATACAATTAACCCACAGCTCCCATCAGAGACACCAAAGGGAAAGAAATACAAACATGAAGCAACAGACCCAAACGGAAACACCAACAGCGGAAAGCCAAAAGGACAGTTACTTTTCGACAAAATGGCCAAAAGGCTATCCAAAATAAAATATAAGCGACACAAACACCCAAAGAAAAAACATAACAAAAATAAACCGCGACAGAAGAACCGCCTTGGAACGGTCAACGGAAACGATCTCAACTGGGGGTGGAGGGGGGGTGCTTAAATCGATTTTACGTGACCAAAATCCTCGCTCTTACTTCCGTCGCGATTTAGACAAATAATTTGTTCAGTCCGCATGAAGGCCTCCTAACTCATCAGTGCAACAACATCCCCATGAACACACACACACACACACACACACACACACACACACACACACACACACACACACACACACACACACACACACAAAAAAAAAAAAAAAAACAGAGATGAACAGCGGTGAAGATTCGACAGAAAGAAACAACTGGAATGCTGGAGCAAAAGAAATCCAACAGTTAGACTCCCATGGGCCCGACCAGAGATAGAGCATCAGGCACCAACTAACATTACATAAAATTAGATTCTCTCTAATTCTCGGTAAGCCTTTACGCTGGAACCGTCATAGAATCTGAGGCCTGACCCACCGGTGTGCAATTAAAGAGGGAAGCAAAGTTGTCAACCGTGATTGGGTTAACTACCATGCATGCTGTCTGTCGTATAACATTTATGTTGTACCCAATCGTTTTATATCGAAGAATGATTTTACGAAATTGGGTGCTGAAGACATTGCGGTCATATATTTTTTACGTGATGACGTCAGAATATACTGTCACACTTTTTGACGCTATCCAGTCAGACGTCACGTTACATACACAAGTGCATTAGAATAAGTTTTCATCAGCTCACCAGAACCGAAGGCTCCGGGGAGCTTTTAGTAAAGGCACTGGTCCTTCTTATATCGCCAGTGTCGTCTGCATCGACGTCAACATTTGAAAAAAATCATCTCCCCAGAAATCATTGGGCCATTTGAAACCAAATTACACGTGGAACCTCCGTTGGGCGGGGATTAAGTGTTTGTACATGGGATCATGATTACATGACCAAGATGACTGCCATGTCCATATACGGTAAAAACATTCAAAACCTTCTTCTCATGAATCAAACAGCCGATGACCTTGAAATTGGTGTGTAGCATCGGAGACTAAGGCCCTAACAAGTTTGTTTAAATTATGTCTTCGTCGACCTTGACCAATTTGGTCACTTATACATTTGTATAGAAAAAAAGGAAAACTGTGGATTTTTCTGGTTCATTTGTAGTCTGTGGCATCAGAATTGATATTTCAAATCAGCTGAATTGAATTTTATCAATTCGAAAGGTCAAGGTCATTTACTTACCTTAGTCCTGGATGCATCAGATTCAGTATTTTAATCTGCTTTTCCACTAAAACTGCTGGGCTGATTGAAATCATATTACAAGTGGAGCTTATTTGGGATGAGGCAATGCTAATTTATTCGTGGTATTGAAAGCACATGATCAAGATGGCCGCCATGACCATGCATGGTAAAAATCCTTAAAAATCTTCTTCTCAGGAACCAAACGGCCGATTACCTTCATGCTTGGAATACAGCATTAGGGACTGGGGCCCTTCCATGTTTGTACAAGTGGTGACCTTTGGTTGACCTTGACATACCTTGCATCAAGTCAAATTTGTTTTTAGACATTTGTATGGAAAAAAGGCAAAACAGTGTATTTTTCTGATTCTTTTATTGTCTGTGCCATCAAAATTGTGTTTGCTATCAGTAGAATGGAAAATACAGTCGAACTTCGATGCCTCGAACCCCTATGGGACCTCGATAATCTGTTCGAGACAGGGGTAGTTCGAGCCACTGTGGTTAGTGTCAGGAGGCATAACGGGATACTTTTGGACATCTTTTCGGTGTTCTATAATGAAAATGTATGCTGTGTGTACTCATTAGAATCGCCTCATCGAGGCGATTCTAATGAGTACACACAGCATACATTTGCAGAATAAAAGACTAAAATCTCCTTAATTATCCCCCACTATTTCTTATGTATAGGATTTCGCTAGGGGCTCAAGAATGGGTTCGACACATCCATGGTAAACGAGCCATCGGTGTTCGAGCTATCGAAGTTCTACTGTAGAAGTTAACAATTGAAGGCAATGATCAGGAATCGATACAATTAACCAACAGCTCCCAACAGTGACACCAAAGGGAAAAATACACGAACATAAAATAACTAGACCCCCGTGGAAACATCAATAGCGGAAAGCCAAAAGGACAGTTACTGTCCCACAAAATGGCAAACTGGCTTTCCAAAACAAAGTAATATAAGCGATACAAACACTCAAAAGACAAACAATAAGAAAAATAAACTGCGACAGAAGAACCGCCTTGGAATGGTTAGTTAAACCAATTCAACTTGGGGGCTTTAATCTATTTTATGCAGCTGCAATCCTCGCCCTTACTTCCATCGCGATTTAGACAATTAATTTGTTCAGTCCGCATGAAGACATCCTAACTCATCAGTGCAACATCTCCGAGAACACAAAAAATCAAACAACCACAGAGATGAAACAACGGTGAGGACTCGACAGCAAGAAACCACTGAAATGCTGGATAGAGGTTTATAGATTCGCAAGGCAAGGTCATTTACTGACATGCTCCTGCATGGCTCCGGTTCAGTATTGTTCGTCTTCTCCACTCAAACAAGGCTGAACTGCTAGACTGATTGAAACCAAATTAGATGAAGAGCCTCTTTGGGATTAAAATTTATTGATGAGATTGGAGTCACATGACCAAGATGGCCACCCAACCCATATATAAGTAAAACTATTTGGAAATCTTCTTTTCAGGTAACAAATGGCCAATGGCCTTGAAACTTGGTATGCATCATTGGAGACTCGAGTTTTACTAAATATGTTCAAATGGTGGCCTTTGGTTGACATTGGCCTATTTCACTTCAAGTTCAACTTTGATTTTATCAGACCTTTGTATGTGAAAAAGTTTTCCAATTTAACGGTAGCCTATAGCATCATAATTGATACAGTAGAAATTTGATGGCTCGAACACCGATGGCTCGTTTCCCATGGCTTGGTCGAACTCGTACTTGAGCCCCTAGGGAAATCCTCAAGATAAGAAATGGTGGGGGATGATAAGGAGATTTTAGTCTTTTATCTTGCAAATGTGTGCTGTGTGTACTCATTAGAATCGCCTCACCGAGGCGATTCTAATGAGTACACACAGCAAACATTTTCATTATCTAACATCGAAAGATGTTCAAAAGTATCTCGTTATGCCTCTTGGCAGTGACCTTCAGTGGCTCGAACTACCGCTGTCTCGAATAGAATTTCATGGTCCCAAAGGGGTTCGAGCCATCGAAGTTCGACTGTACTTGGAGTCGTCTGAATGGAAGTCTATCAATTCTAAAGACCAAGGGCATTTACTGATCTTTGTCCTGGACGACTCAGTTTAAGCATTTCTATCTTCTTCTTCTTATAAACTGATAGGCTGATTGAAATAGAGGATCTTACATGAGTGTTCATGTATTATTGAATTTATTAAACGAGTTGAGGAAAAGGGATAAAATGCGAGGCTTTGCCGAGCATTTTATCCCTTTTCCTCAACGAGTTTAATAAATTCAATAATACATGAGCACGAATGCAAGATTCTATTTATCATATGACATTTAAAACGTATTTTATTCACGATTGTTTACAAAAATATCAATATTCCGCCATTAGTGAACGCGTGGTCGTTAGGACGTCGTACATGTAACGTTAGGGGACGTATCTAGCTTATTTGCATATTTAATCCACTAGTGGATTATGGAAAATATTACATGGCGTTATTACACTCCCAGACGCGACGTCATATGATAAATCAAATTATATATTGAGCCTCTATGGGATGAGGCAATGAAAATTTATTTTTGGGGTTCGAGTAGTATAGCCAAGATGGCTGTCATGCCCATATATGGTGCAACCCTTTGGAAAGCTTCTTCTCAGGAACCGAATGGTCAAATAAAAATCAAAAATGAGTTCCTTTAAGAGCAATGAAAACATTCATAAGTAAGGAGATGGGCCATACTACGTAGTTTCGGCTAATAAAGCCTCATCAGTGACCCTGTAATGATCCGGCAAAAAAAGCCAGAGGAAACATACTGCAATTTTGCCAATTTCGTATAGGCAGTCGATACAGAGACTGATATAAATCAAATTGGGGTCCAAAAAATGAAAAACCTGTCTAGAATATGAGTCTTAACCAAAAATTTATTTCTGATTTCTCAGAATATTCACGCTGATTTCAAAGGACCTAAAGTAAAATATAAACTACACTATGGTTGATGTACGGGGAGACGTTTTACGGCCGCCACACGGCACAACACCAGCTGCACTGAAGGCAAATAAAAATCAAAAATGAGTTCCTTTAAGAGCAATGAAAACATTCATAAGAAAGGAGAATGGTCATAATACGTAGTTTCGGCTAATAAAGCCTCATCAAAACCTTAAAACTTGGTATGTTGCCTCGGGGACTTTGGGCGGGGTGGGGTGTGGAGGGGGCTAACCAATTTTTTTTTTTTTAAATGGGGACCTTGGTTGACCATGACCTATTTTACGTCAGTGTCAGCTTTAATCATATAGACCTTTTGTATGTGAAAGAGACAAAACTGTTGATTCTTTTTATTCTGATGTAGTTTGTGGCATCAATTTGGTATTCCTAGCATATTTGTTCAGATGGTGACCTTTGGGTGACCTTGCTTTATATTATGTCAAGGTCGTTTTGGTCACTTGGGCATTTCTAATGGAGAAAAACGCAACACAGTGGAAATTTCTGGTTGTCTTTTGGTTATGGCATCAGTATTAATATTTGCAGTCAGCTAAGTGGAAGTTGATAATTATGGCAAAGATGGCGACTATGCCCATGTTTCGTAAAAAGGAATCTCTTCATTTTAGGAGCTGAAAGGCTTGATTTTTCCAGCCGCCATGGTTTGTTGAAAAAATGGCTGCCATGGGCTGTTTCAAGTTTTAACACCTGACTTCTGATGAGAGTAGTGGTCCTTTGGCTTCTTGTTTTGGATAGCCATTTGGCCATTTTGTAAGAAAATAACTGCCCTTTTGGCTTCCCGCTTGTGATGGTTTCATTTATTAATCCGGAGGTAATGAAATTTCAAACCTCGCCTCAGTTTCAGTACAGTATCAAACATAGTCACAATAACAAATTGATCCGCATGTCGGCTTTCTAGCTAAACAGCGAGTTATAATAGAACAAATAGTAGAATGGCCATGTATAGGTTAATACTATAATGAATCAGGGTTCAAAACTCAACAACAACCCGACGTCCAAGCAGAAGAAAACCAACAGTTAGATCACGTAGGGTTGAACCCAGAAAATATCATCGAATCCTGATCCTGATGCGTTCCTTTCCTTGATTTTTTTTAAACTAGTTCGAGGAAAGGTCATAAAATATGAGGCTTCGCCGAGCATTTTATCTCCTTCCTCAATGAGTTCAATAAATTTAATAATATATGGGCATGAATGCAAGATTCTATTTATCATACGACATTTAAAACACATAGGGTTCACATTTTTTACAACAAAAAGGTCAATATTCCGCAATTAGTAAACGCGACGTCGTTGAGGACGTCGTAGGTGTAACGTTATTGGCCCACTAAAATGCATATTTAATCCACTAGTGGATTACCGAATTTATAATATGAGCCCCGCCAAGCGAATTTGTGTCTTCGAGCATTCCGTCATGACAAATTTTAAATGCGCATGCCCAGCCATTCAGAGGGGCCAGGGATATGGCTTTTTGTCTGAATGTTCCTCTTGATTCACTGCTTGTATGAGCGAGCAGCAAAGGTTTTGGCGAGACTGCGCGAATGCGCAGGCTCGCCTGAACCTTCGCTGCTCGCATAGGCGATAAGTACCAAAATCGCTTGACGGGGCCCATATGGCGTTGTTACATTCTCAGAGGCGACGTCATAAGATAAATTTTTATAGTACAGTGTCTTCCTTCTTTCGGTAGCTTAATTTAGCGGATATCTTTTAAAAAAAATCTTATAATTACATTTTACTATTTTGTGAAATAGAAGTGAAAGCAAGCATTACGAAAACACGTCTATATAAATACAGTGTAAATTTTAACGGCCGAAAAAAAAAAAAAAATAAGATAAAAAATTGCGATATTCAGGGGGGGGGGGGGCGCTTAAATCGATTTTTACGCGGCCGCATCCCTCGCCCTCACGTCTTTCGTGGTTTTGACAAATAGTTTGTTCAGTCTGCATGGAGGCTTCGCTTTTATTATTTTGTTTTGGATAGCCAATTGGTCATTTTGTGGGAAAGTGACTGTCCTTTTGGCTTTCCGCTATTGGTGTTTCGTTTAGGGTCGAGTTGTTTCAGGTCTGTGCTTTTTTCCCTTTGGTGTCTCTGATGGGAGCTGTGGGTTAATTGTATCGATTAATAATCATTGCTTTCCTTAACTCATCAGTGCTACATTTCCGAGAACATAAAAATCAAGCTGCTACAGAGATGAAAGTACGCTGAGGACTCGATAGCATGAGCTAAAAATCGAAATATGTTTAAAATAATATCTATCCTGCACACAGAGACAAATGATCCACCATTACTGTAAGTGCTTTGCTTTTACAACATTTGGCAATTAGATAGGTGTTTCGCCGCTTAATGATAGATTGGACTGTAAAATCCGTTCCATATATAGAAAAAAGGGCAGTTGCCATAGCCTTGCACTGACCCATCATCAGTTGGATTATCTCCAATGTTATTGTAGGTGAGTGAATGAGGTCTATCATGGACCACTTGTTATTGTTTTGCGGTGTAGATTTACCAGTGTGCCATTATGAGGCAATGTTCATTATGTCTGCAGCCTTCTATTTTGATCATTGTCATCACTTTTATTTTGATCACTGCCATAACTTCTATTTTGATCATTGCCATCACTTCTATTTTGATCATTGCCATCACTTCTATTTTGATCATTGCCATCACTTCTACTTTGATCATTGCCATCACTTCTATTTTGATCACTGCCATCACTTCTATTTTGATCATTGCCAACACTTCTATTTTGATCATTGCCATCACTTCTACTTTGATCATTGCCATCACTTCTATTTTGATCATTGCCATCTCTTCTATTTTGATCATTGCCATCACTTCTATTTTGATCATTGCCATCACTTCTATTTTGATCATTGCCATCACTTCTACTTTGATCATTGCCATCACTTCTATTTTGATCACTGCCATCACTTCTATTTTGATCATTGCCAACACTTCTACTTTGATCATTGCCATCACTTCTATTTTGATCACTGCCATCACTTCTATTTTGATTATTGTCATCACTTCTACTTTGATCATTGCCATCACTTCTATTTTGATCATTGCCATCACTTCTATTTTGATCATTGCCATCACTTCTATTTTGATCATTGCCAACACTTCTACTTTGATCATTGCCATCACTTCTATTTTGATCATTGCCATCACTTCTACTTTGATCATTGTCATCACTTCTATTTTGATCATTGTCATCACTTTTATTTTGATTATTGCCATCACTTCTATTTTGAAAGACCTTCATGATGTTGAAAACATTTCCCGGTTGTAATCATTAATGCATTGCCAGATATATATCGTAACTGTAGCATTCCCACGCCAATCCATGTCCTGTGAATCAGACAGTTTTATCTAAACCCCTAAATGTATTTTTGTCAAGCATATGTTCAACATTCAGAGTATCGAGACTGAGTACTTTACCGAAATTTAAACCGGCACTAGCAGGTCAAGAGCAACACCAGACAGGCAGGTCTCAGATAGCATGGTAATTAGGACTGGTGAAAACATCCGGAATGAGTGTTCGAGTGCGATTAAATAAGCTTGAAGCTTCCATCGCAATCTGACTAAAATAAATTAGTATAAACTTAACTAATCGGAGCTGAAAAGATACTCGATTATCAGTCCTGTGATTGCGATCGATAATCGATTAGTAATCGCTGAGGTTTTTGTCATAATTTTACCTGTATGCTTTCTGTATGAGCAAGACTCTTACCATATGTTGCACATTACCATATGCATATTTGAACAGACAGGCCTGAGCAAACCGTGTAGACCCAGATGAGACGCCGCAGAATGGGCGTCTCATCAGGGTCTGCACTGTTTGCCACTCATCCAGCTATTTTAGGCATAGCTTTGGGTAGTAAAGCGTACCTATCAAGTATTCGATTAAAAGCAAATCAGAAATGATAATCATTTTTTTTTTTAATTTATCGATCGATTAGTCGATTATACGATAAATCGCGTCAGCCTTAATGGTAATGTTTATCTTTTGTCTGTTCCTTATTTCTTTAACTATTTCCATTTAAGAAATAGATCAGCTCTAACTGTGATTTGTTGAGTAATAGATCACAGTTTTGAGGTCAGTTCTAAAGTAGATCAAATCTCGAACGCGTAGCGCGTGTGTTTTGTCAACTTACACCCGACCGACAAATTGTGATTTGTTACTCAACAGATCACAAATTAGAGCTGATCTATTTCGATTCTAACAGGCTGAAAATCGGCAATAATGCTGTTGTTTCCTTCAAAATCTCACAACTTTTCGCCATTGTTAGAAGAAATCCTGCTAAAACTATCCACAAAATTGGAAGCAACGTCTCCAAAATGACCTTTACTGTGTTGACGGGGACGTTAAACCTCAAACAAAACAAAATCCACTGAAACACATGGGTTTATATCCTTTTCTAACGTTTTCGATGCGAGACTAGGACGTTACACTGTCTAACGTCAAGGCAATCGAGTAGTGACGTCATAAATTGGCAGTTTTAATGACGTCACTCGTCACGCTCATCCTTGCCGTGATTTGTTGAAGAATAAAACAAAGTTATTTTCCATTGCCTATATAGGCGCTCTATGTTAGAATTTTTCTTTAAACTCTGTGAACACTTCTGACCTTTAAAGCTAATACAGAATCTTAGTGATATCAAACAAGCAAACACTGCTAAGTTCAAACGCATTTTAAAAAATGTTGAATGTAAACGCCGCGTATTCGGTCTATAATTCCTTAATATCTGGAAGCATACTTTTAGAATTTGTATCGATATGTCTCAGAATTCTTGATATGTCTTTGAAAAATGTTATTTATTCTACTGATCAAGGGATTGTGAATTTCTTGTAAATTTACAGCAAGGCTTTTCACAAGCGTTTATTGCTCTACTTTGCGGATCTCTTGTCATTACGATAAATCGCCCGTACAACATAGTGCATTTTTCACATCTCCAAAATGGCTACTTTTCTAATGAAAATCCTTGATATTTTTTATAAATGCTCATAATACAGGTTGTGTGTGCTCGTTAGAACCGACTCATTGAGTCGGTTCTAACGAATACTCACAACCTATGTCTTGGAGCAGAAATAAGAAAAATAATGAATACCCCCGTAAACCCCAGTTTTCCCTATATAAGTGGGGTTTGGGGAGTCTTCATTTCACGGATTTGGTCATGTGATGCTTGAGCTTACCGATTATCCCGGCGATAACGACAGCACATCAACTTTTATTTTTTTCCAGAGGTTCCTGGTATTCCTGGTGAGCTAGAAGTGTTTGATATGACCTACCACTCATGCAGATTACAGTGGAGTGCGCCAGGTTTTGACGGTGGATCGTCTATCTCTAGATATAAAATATATATAAAGACACTTAGGGGACTCTGGGAAATGTATGGTGAAGTTTCTGGTGACAAACACACAATAAACGTCGACAATCTTCAGGAGGGAACGACGTATATCTACGGAATAGAAGCTGTTAACAAACTTGGAGCTAGCAAAATTAGGCAGTCGGGTGCCCAAAAGGCTGTTGGTAAGTAACTGTACACTCTAATGCACTTGCGTATGTAACGCAACGTCTGATTTGGATAACGTCAAATATTTGCGACAGTATATTCCACGATATACTGTCGGAAATTCGAATTCGTCACTTAGCGTCGCTTTTCTTTGGCTGGCATTTGGGTTTACACAGCTCACAGCGCTTGCCGCCATGTGCTAAATAGTACAATTTTAACAAAAAAAAAAAAAAAAAAAAAAAAACTGAATAAGGGCATTAAAATGGGGATAACTGTAATGAAAATTGTCATTTTTGGAGGTAAATCGTCAGTTTTACGGTTGCAAATTACGTTTTATGGGTCCGTTGATGCGTCGCTGGAAAACGAAATTTCCGACCGTAAAACCTCCGATTTACCTCCCCAAATGACAACTTTGAATACAGTTATCCCCTAACTCTAATGCACTTGCGTATGTAACGCGACATCTAATTGGATAACATCAAAAATTTGCGACAGTATATTCTGCGATATACTGTCGGAAGTCCGACGTCATTCCGTAAACGTCGCATTTCATTGGCTGCCATTTGGTTTTATGCAGCTCACAGCGGGTTGCCGCTATAGGCAAATAGTTCCAAGTTTCAACAAAACAAGTGAATAAGTGCATTAGAATGGGGATAACCGTCATGAACATTGCCATTTGGGGAGGTAAATCGTCAGTTTTACGGTCGCAAATTACGTTTTACGGCTCCGCTAACGCGTCGCCGTAAAACGAAATTTCCGACCATAAAACCTCCGATTTACCTCCTCAAAAAAATGTCAATTTTGAAAACAGTTATCCCCTAAATGAGCCACCGCATGACAAAACCTACAATAGGACATGTGCGCCCAACGAAGACTCAAATCAGCCTGCGCATCCACGCAGTCAGATCAGAGTCTTCGTTGTGCGCTTTAAGGATAGCTAAGGGCCCAATGCTCCTTCATGCAGCAAGAGAAGTCACTGGTTAGACGATGTGGATGTGCAGGCTGATCTGAGTCTTCGATGGGCGGACATGTCTTATTGTAGGTTTTGTCGTGCGCTGGCTCAAATGGTATTACTCATGAAGAGGCCAATAAGTTACTCAGGAACTTGCACTAGCACGGTTCACAAAAATCGAAAGACGAGTAAGATTCATCGGTTTGTTTGTGTGATTTGAGGTTTAACGTCTCCGTCAACACTATATAGGTCACTTGGAGACGTTGCTTCCAATTTTGTGGGACTTTTACCCGACATTGAGATGAAATGACATCTCAAGCCCTGTCGCCCAATGAAACCAATAGGGTTTATAAACATGGGCGGTCCGACTCGACCCGCTTTGCCTGGGCAGACTTAGATCCTCCAAGAGGTTTACCAGTACTCGTGTGCGGTCGGGTTTCAGCTCTGTGTGGAAGCATGCAGCCCATCTATTACTTCAAGCCCCGATGGGCGGGGGCCGTCGGAGGCTTGAATGCAAATACAAGAACAAAACAACACGCATGCCAACACGCAATGCCTACAAACAAATTGAGCCTGCACATGACAAAACCTACAATAAGACCAGTGCAACCAGCAAAGACTCAGATCAACCTGTGCATACAGTCAGTCTGACCGGTGTTGCTCTCTGGCTAACCCGGAGACCTTAGAAGAATAATGCGAACAGCAAATACTCTGATCAGACTGCGCGGATGCGCTGGTTGATCTGAGTCATTGCTGGTCGCATAAGTCAAATTGCAGGTTTTGCCGTGCACCGGCTCAATTAAGAAATGCAGAGGAACGACCGGCCTGAGGGAAAACTATTTTGGGTATGCATTACAAAACCCGCCTTTACAAATACATTGTAATGTTTACCGGCAAAAAAAACACGAAAATTTTAAGAATAAATATTATGACATTTTTAGCTCACCAGAGCCGAAGGCTCCGGGGGAACTTATAGGATAGGCAGTTGTCTGTCGTCGTCTGCGCCAACAGTTTCAAACGACATCTCCTCTGAACCCACTGGGCCGATTTGGCCCAAATTTTATTTGTAGCATCCTTGGGCTGGGGGATTGAAACTGTGTTTTTTTTAAATGAAAATCGGCTCATTAGTTTGGATGCTATGGCAACTTATAGTTTCCATTGACTTATAATGGGGACAATTGAAAAATGGCATTTACTGCAAAGCCTCTGCAGATATTTTGACAAAACTTTCATAGAAATGTTCCTTAGGCGATCTACTATCTGCCATATGCTTTTAGGCTTCTGAAATTTTTTATTGGTTGCCATGGAAACAAAAATGCAAAACAAATAGAAAAATACTTAAAAATCATCTCCTCCCAAACCATATGCTCTAGGAAGCTGAGACTTTATGAAAATATTCACAATATTTGCCTTTACTGGTTTTGTATTTTTTTGAATTTCTGCTCTTTAGTTTGGTTGCTATAGCAACTTAGAGTTTCCATAGACTTATCGGGAAAATTGAAAAATGCCATTAACTGCCAAACCTTTGCAAAAAGTTTGACACAACTTTCATAGAAATGTTCCTTAAGCAATCTACCCCTGCCATATGATTTTAAGCCCATTGCTCATTTTTACTGGTTGTCATTGTAACCAAAATGAACAAAATAGAAAAACAAAATAGTTAAAAAAATCATCTCCTCAGAAACCATCTGGTCTGTAAGGCTGAGACTTTATGAAAATATTCGCCATATTTGCCTCAACAGGTTTTATGTTTTTTATGAAATTCAACTCTTCAGTTTGGTTGCTATGGCAACTGAAAGTTTTTTGCATTTACTGTCAAGCCTTTGCAGATATTATGACAAAATTTTCATAGAAATGTTCCTTAAGTAATCTAGCATCAGCAATATGATTATCGGTCTATTGCTCACTTTTATTGGTTGCCATGGAAACCAAAATGAAACAAAAAATAGAAAAAAAAATACTTAAAATAATCATCTCCTCAGAAACCATATACTCTTTGAGGCTGAGTCTTTTTTGAAATATTCACCATATTTGCCTTTTCAGGTTTGTGTTTTTTTAAATGAAATTCTGCTCTTTAGTTTGGTTGCTATGGCAACTCATAGTTCCCGTAGACTTATAATGGTGAAAACTGAAAAATGGTATTTACTGCCAAGTCATTGCAGATATTTTGACAAAACTTTTATTGAAATGTTCCTTGAATAAAATTCTCTCAGCCACATGCTTCTATGCCGGGGGGTCCCAAGGTTGTGCCGGGGCCATGCCCCACCCCCTCCACTGCATAAAATGCCATATATCTCAGAAACCATTCAGATCCCCTTCCCGCAACCATATATATTGTTGTTCCTTATGATAAGACACATTCAATAACACCAACCTGAGGGTCCCTCGAGATGTACCGGGGCCATGCCCCACCTCCCCCATTTCATAAAACGCCCAGTATCGCAGAAATCTTACAATCCCCACCCCTAAACCATATATATTCTTGTTCTTTATGATGAGATGCATTTAGTGACACCAACCTGGGGGTCCCCAGGGTAGTGCCGGGGCCATGGCCCACCCCCTCCACTTCATAAAAGGCCCAATATCTCAGAAACCTTACAGATGCCCACCCCTAAACCATATATATTCTTGTTCCTTACGATAATACACATACAGTGACTCGAACCTAGGGGTCACCCGAGATGTGCCGGGGCCATGCCCCACCTTCGACTTCACAAAAGGTAAAAAAGCTGAGAAACCATTCAGAACCCGATGCACAGCTAATCCATTTATATATAGAAACCATATGCTCTCTAAGGCTGAGACTTCATGGAAATAGTCACCATATTTGCCTATACAGGTTTTTGTGTTTTTATAAAGTTTGGCTCTTTAGTTTGGTTGCTATGGCAAGTTAAAAGTTTCACTAGACTTATAATTGGGAAAATTAAAAAATGACATTTTTTGCTATTCAAGATATTTTGTCAAGCTTTCATAGTATTGTTCCTTAAACAATGTTCTATCCGCCATATGATTTTAGGCCTATTGGTTGCCAGAGATGGGAAATTGTCTATTAACATTTGTTGTCTTGCAACCACAAATTCAAGCGACAGCCACCAGACTGATTGGGTCCAAATTTTATCTGTTGCATCTTTGGGCTCAGGGCTTCCAAGGTTTATTTAAATACATGGTTCCCAGTGGGCAGTGGCCCCCTGAGCTCTGGTGAGCAAAGTGGCCCATGGACCTCTTGTTCTTATTTCTGCTCAAAATATAGATTGTGGGTACTCCTTGTTAGAGTCTGCAGTTCTAAAGAGTACCAACAATCTATATTTTAGAGTAGAAATTAGAATATCAAGGTTTGCTTTGCCCAGGCAAACCCCAGTTTTACTGTACAAAAGTGGGGTTCAATAGGGTCAGAATTGTATAGGCATGTTTTTGTGATGTGTCTCATATGATCTGTGAAAATATAACCATTTGGAAGCAAGTTTAACACAACAAACTGAAACCGTAGATTGTTCAGGAATTTTTCTGAGTCAGACAAGTTTCGGCAAATTAGGTCTCATCAGTTACCCTTAACGTTTTTAAACTTTCAAAATGGAATCAGTGATCCTAAAGGACTAGAAAATATAACCCACACTGCGAGGAAGAGCAGGGAGATTCCGGAAGTAATGAATTGAGCCCCGCCAAGCGAATTTGTGTCTTCGAGCATTCCGTCAAGACAAATTTTAACTGCGCATGCTCAGCTGTTCAGAGGGGCCAGGGATATGGCTTTCTGTCTGAAGGTTCCCCTTGCTACACTGCTTGTATGAGCGAGCAGCGAAGGTTCTGGCGAGACTGCGCAGACGCGCAGGCTCGCCTGAACCATCGCTGCTCGCATAGGCGATAAGTACCAAAATCACTTGACGGGGCCCAATTATCATTCTATCGCCCCTGTTGAAATGTAGGTTCGAATAATTTAGCAGTAACAAACTTATTCATATGACGTCGCTTTTTGGAATGTAATAACGCCGTGTATTCTATTTGGTAATCCGCTTGTGGATTATATATGCAATAAGTAAAATTGCGCACGTAACGTTACATGTACGACGTCCTTAACGACGTCCCGTTTACTAATGGCGGAATTTTTATATTTGTATGAAAATATCGTGAATAAAATGCGTTTCAACTGTCGTGTGAAAATAGTATCTTGCATTCGTGCTCGTGTACAATAAATTTATTACACGGGCTGAGGGAAAGGCATAAATATTCGGCGTAGACTCCCGTTCTTTGTCTCAAATAAGTTCTGAAGTAAGAACGTCAAAGGCGTTCCCTGCTCTTAAAGGTCACTTCGCCGCTTTTTATGCAGGTATGAGCGTCTTTTTCGCAGTATGAATAAGTTATATGGAAAGGTAATGGTATTTTCTTTGTTAAAATGTTTATTTATATGTCTGAACCACTCTACGACTGTTTCTGTTGTTCACTTATTTACTATATGTGGGCCACTTATTTAATATTTGTGGAAGTAGGTAGCAGGAATAGGCATCTCTAGAATATTCAATAATTTTATTTGGAGCACGTTTTGCAGATGTACAGTTAAGAACACAACTAAGAAAAATATGTGTTCTTAACAACATAAAGATTTACTTAATCATATTTCCAAAACATTTTTTAACTATTTAAAAGCTTATGTTTTTTTCAATTTCTTTTGTGCTACGCCTGGTTCATTTGGGCCCCGTCAAGCGATTTTGGTACTTATCGCCTTTGCGAGCAGCGAAGGTTCAGGCGAGCCTGCGCATCAGCGCAGTCTCGCCAGAACCTTCGCTGCTCGCTCATACAAGCAGTGAATCAAGAGGAACCTTCAGACAGAAAGCCATATCCCTGGCCCCTCTGAATGGCTGGGCATGCGCAGTCAAAATTTGTCATGACGGAATGCTCGAAGATACAAATTCGCTTGGCGGGGCTCATTTAACATCTATATAAAGTTTTTAATGTTTGACTGATGTTTCTCACTTTTACAGGAATAGATATTCGAGATCATACAGAGCTTGCTACTTTGGAATTACATGTTCTGGAAAAGGAAGGAATGACTAACATTGCAGAGACGTTTCAGCTGGGTCTTAGAAATATTGTCGATTTATTGGACTATCTCCAGCCTGCAATGGCATCTCTATCGTACAAAGATGTAGAACGTGTATCTAAAAGTCTGCAATTTTATGCGGATAGGATTTTTTGCCATATGAAGAATACTAGCGAAAAAATAGAATCCATGAACGCTGAGATAAATAAACGCTTGGAAGCCGTCGTTAACGAGGAAGGACAGAAAGAACGCCTTCAGAGAAAAAACGAAAAGAAATCAGAGTCTACTCTGGGTCATCTCAGGTCTTTGAAGAGTGAATTACAGAATCTTCAGGAGGAACATAAAAAGGCAGACAAGGACTATAAAAGAGCTATGCGGGACCTACGAAAGGCAAGAGATGAGCTTGAGAAGAAGAAAGATACGCAGGATACTGTGGATACTGTTGGAAAAGTTGGACTTTTTGTTCCTATAGTGGGCTGGGCGGTTGCAGCCGTGGCTCTTCCTATTGCACACACAGTGCTGGAAGACCAGGTCAAACAGGCTGACCATTTTGTTGACATCCAGTCTCAAAAGCGAGACTATCAACAAAAGCGAGTCGATTCAAAAAGAGATAACATACAGCAAAATGAAAATAAATATGAAAACTTGAAGGATTTAAACAAGAAATTAAACAAAGAAATTAGTGCGCTGAAAACACTACGCAATTCTTTGAAACTGAAAATGGACCAACAAATAGAAGTTAGTGTTAAAATGAAGGAGTGTATAACATTTGTAGGGGGTACAACAGACAGAGTAGAAGTACTTAATGACCAGGTGAAGTTTCTGTATGACCTATCGGCTGTGATCAATCCTCTGCAAGAGCTGGCAACCCACTTGTCTTTGCCTGTAGGGAACAGAATTGGCCTTCTCTCCGATGGTCGCCATATGGAAACAGCAGTAAAACGACTTGAAATGTTTTCAAAGTCGACGGAATATTTGATGGCCTTGAATATACCTGAGCACCAGAAAGGTTTGGAACTTTTTTTGTTAAGTGCTTGAAATACTTGTTTTTGGCCTGTCTAGATATCCGTTCGGCCATTCTCTACATATATGCATACAATATTAAAAGATAAAGCTGATCGAAGTTATGTCCAAGACTAGTGACACCTTTGATCGGGATGCGCCTCATGTTGTAGAGTCAAGGTTGGCAAAATGCCGGCAAATATGAGTATTTTCCATGCCGGTGGCATTAACCGGTAAATACCGGCAAATACTGGGAAATGCTGGGAAATACTGGAAAATTGAACTTACTACCTTGGAAATAAAACAAAACCCTACACGCAACAGTTATATATAGATAATTTCAATAATAGAGGTTTAAGTTGACTTAATATTTAATAATACTGATATAGTTTAACTCTGATATTATTTTTTTCTAATTTGGTATAATGTTGGAATAAAAAAGGCCTATTTAGTATCTGCCACTGTACTCATCTGTTTACTTTTACCTAGACTGATACATCACATAAACACGGCACTATTAATGACATTTGCCCCTGGCTATCTTGTGCTCTTAAATAAACAATGCCTCCAGAGTTGTTGTTTTAGTAATCTTGCAATTCACACTAAACTAAAGTGTTGAACAATAGTAAGATGCTATAAATATCCTAAAATTTGAACACATGGTTTTACCATACAAAGTGTGTTCAAAAGATGCAGATGGATTGGCTAACAGTGCTCAGTCTTATCTTGATCAATACAAATTTAAAACTTAGAACCATTATGGTAAGTGACAATAACCAGGTGCACAGGGATTTTTTTCCTGTATTTTTCTACTATTGATTTAAAAAGATACTTTTTTGTATAAATAATTTCAAAATTTTTAGCCTTAGATTCACATTTTGACTGGTTCAACATACTTACTTTAAATTGAGAAATATTTTATTCTGTAGGCTGATAACCTTACAAAAATATTAAATTTAACATTTTCAACTCATTTAGTTTGATTATACTACTTTTAAGTCAATTTCTTAAGATCTCTGCAGTGTTTTAAGGGGAAAAAATTCAATTTGCCAGTATTTGCCACTATTTGCCACATGATGAGTATTTTCCAGTACGGTAAATACCGGTAAATGCTACTTGTAAATACCGGGGGTGGAATTTTCCGCCCAACCTTGCTGGCATACGATCGAAAATATCCTATAGTACTTTTACATCGGCCGCTTTTGGACAGTCAGTAATAATACCACCGAGCCTTCTGCTCTGGTGTTTACCGTCACAATGTTTTGCCCATCGCGATTGATTAGGGGATAACTAAATGTATATTTGGAGATGTAAATCGGATGTTTTATAGTCGAAAATTACTTTTTGGGGGCGACCGTAAAACCGAAGATTTACCTCCCAAAATGACAATTTTCAGTACAGTTATCCACATTGTAATACACTTGCGAATATTCGGTTGTTCTGTTAGCAATTTCTAAATTTTGCACAAAGCGGCAAGCGCTGTATGTGTGTGTGAATTCGGGTTTAACGTCGCTTTCAACAATTTTTCAGTCATATCACGACGGTGTCTGGTTGGCAAGCGCTGTAAGCAGCGTAAAACCAAATAGCAGCCAATGAATTGCGACGTTATGTGACTATGTGGGGTTTCCGTCAGTATATCGCAGAATATACTATCGCAAAAGCTTTGACGTTATGCAATCAGACGTCGCGTTACATATGCAAGTGCATTAGAATGCGTTTTGCTACACGGCTTATTGTGAACAATTTATTCATAATAGATACGCAGAGATTGCCATAACATTTGTATGCGCCCGAAAATAGCATCTTTTCATATGTAAACAGCAATTGTCAATATCATAGGATTTGTTTCATGTTTCAGATCTTAGACTTGTAGATTTAGACAGTTGTGACACAAACGATGTTGTGGCAATGGAACAAATGGATAAGATATCGAAAAGTATATCTACGAATGCAGTTGAGGATCAAAAACTAATTCTAGCACAATACTCTAACTGTGCAGGGTTTCTGGGGATTGCACCATCGACAATAGCCTTGATGGGTCAACTAATAACCATCTCTTTAAAACAGGACTTTTCCATCAATGATAAGTCCCCACGCTGTGGTTTCAGACATATAAAGTGGCCTGAATCTTTTCGAGCTTCAATGTTACAGGTAGGTGTTTAGATGAAATGTTAAGAAAGACAGTCTAAATAGTCAATGGAACATGTGCAGCCGTCGTCGTCATGGTTTCACGCCGTTACTTTTTTTGTCACATTTTCGGCTCGCACTTAGGCGGTCGATTATGCATACACATCACGAAATCACGCCTATATTATTTTGACCCCCTTGAACCCCACTTTTATATAGTAAAACTGGGGTTTACAGGGGTAAACCTTATTTTTCTAATTTCTGCTCTAAAATATAGATTGTGGGTACTCGTTAGAACCGCCTCATCGAGTGCCCACCATCTATATGTTGAGCAGAAATAAGAAAAAATATCACATTTTTTCATCTTAAAATTTTCATTTTTTTCGGTGATAAAGGTGGCAATGTATTTGTATAGGCGTGTTTGCGTAATGTCTCCCGTTAATTTTTGTCACATTTTCGGCTCGCACTTAGGCGGTCGATTATGCATACAGTAGCACTTTCCTAGAAACGATAAAAAAATCTAAACGTACATAAGTTGAAGTAGATGCTAAAACTATCTTTCTTGCGAATATTCATTTTAGCCACACCCAGCTCTGACTTTGAACCAATCAGATTACTTGATGTAATTTATTACTACAAATTCATAAATTGAATGTCAAACAATGTAGATACTGATCAGATGGCTTCTTCAGAAGCCATCTGATCTGGATCTACACTGTTTGCAAAGATAGGGGTTATCGTAAACAGCAAGATAAGGGTTAGAACGGGAGTCATAGGCGTGAAAAATAAAACGTTAAATATAGTAAACTGAAAATTGTTGGTGGTGTTGTGCAGGAAAAAGAATCTACTATTGGGTTCTGTTGTAGACGGCCGTTTCCAACCCTTGGGATGACCGTGCTGAGCAGAACCTCAGCATAGCTTCGGCGTCGCTCAGCACGGTCATCCCTAGGTTTGAAACGCCCATCCGCAGCAGAACCGCATATAAGATATTAATAATCTCTCAAAAGGTGAACAATTGTCACAGTCATTGTTTGTTTGATTGATTTGAAGTTTAACGTCCCCGTCAACACTGTAAAGGTCATTTTGGAGACGTTGCTTCCAATTATGTGGGACTTTTACCCGACATTGAGATGAAATGACTTCTCAAGCCCTGTCGCCCAATGAAACCAATAGGGTTAATACGCATGGACGGGTCCGACTCGCACCGCTTTGTCTGGGCAGGCTTGGATCCTCTAAGTGGTTTACCAGTACTCGTGGGCGGGTCGGATTCAGCTCTGCGTGGAAGCATCATGCAGCCCATCTATTCCTTCAAGCCCCGATGGGCGGGGGCTGATTATCACAGTCACCGAAAGTTGAGAACCCAGTATCAGTGCATTAAAGATCACAACTGACTTTCTCTGGTCGGGCCCGCTTATATCAAACTGCTGGTTTTGTTTGCCCCGCCCCCGGGGCCCTTTGGTTTTTCTTAGGCTTATATATGAACAATCTTAAAAAATCTTCTTCCCTGAAACCGCAAGGCCCAGGTCTTTGATATTTGGTATGCAGCTTCATCTAGTGGACCTCTACCAAGATTGTTCAAATTATAGCCCTTGGGCCAAAAAACCCCCGCCCCGGGGCCCTTTGGTTTTACATACAGTTATATAAGGAAAATCTTTAAAAATCTTCTTCTCTGAAACCGCTAAAGAATTTCATTATTTGATGTTTTCGAGTCCTTCCTGTTACGTCCCTGAGATGTTGCCCTAATGAGTTAGAAATACTTCATGCGGACTGTACCAATGATTAGTCCCTGAGATGTTGCCCTAATGAGTTAGAAATACTTCATGCCGACTGTACCAATGATTAGTCCCTGAGATGTTGCTCTAATGAGTTAGAAATACTTCATGCGGACTGTACCAATGATTAGTCTAATCCACGACGGGCTCAAGAGCGAGGATTGAGGCATTGTAGCAACGTAAACTACATATGCACCCCATATAAAAATACTGACAGTTCCAAGGTGGTCTTTTGTTGCGGTTAATAATGCCCTCAACTTCGGAAAGGTTGTTGCGGCTTACGAAAACATGCCTATATAATATTGACCCCCTTGAACCCCAATTTTATATAGTAAAACTTGGGTTAACAGGGGTAAACCTTATTTTATTTTATTTCCGCTCTAAAATATAGATTATGGGTACTCGTTAGAACCGCCCCAACGAGGCGGTTCTAACGAGTACCCACAATCTATATTTTGAGCAGAAATTAGGAAAATATCACAATTTTTCATCCTAAAATTTTAGTTTTTTCGGTGAAAAAAATTACAATGTTTTCGTAAAGGCGTGTTTTCGTAATGTTTATTGTTTTTGCTTTGTTCGTCCGTGCGTTTACTTTGCTGTCTGACGTCTTGTTGCAGAGTTATGGCCCTTTGCAGACTTAGGCATTTTTGCACAGAAAACGTTTGTATCTCGAGAACCGCTTGGACTAGGCTCTTTGAAGTTTTGAAGTTTGCAGCTGTTTGGAACTAATGTGAAGATGACCTGATTAAATATAAGTTTAGTTCTATGAAACATTTGACTAAATTATGCCCCTTTGTGAACTTAGGCATTTTGGCATAGGAAAATCTTGTAAGAAATTATCTCAAGAACGCTTGGGCTAGGCCCTTGGAATTTTGCAGACAATTTGGAGCTTATGTGACGATGATAATTAAATGTTGATATAGAGGATCTTACTTGAGTGTTCATGTATTATTGAATTTATTAAACGAGTTGAGGTAAATGGATAAACTGCGAGGCTTTGCGGAGAATGTTATCCCTTTTCCTCAACGAGTTTAATAAATTCAATAATATATGAGGACGAATGCAAGATTTTATTTATCATATGACATTTAAAACGCATTTTATTCACGATTTTGTTACAAAAATGTCAATATTCCGCCGTTAGTAAACGCGACGTCGTTTAGGATGGTGTACATCTAACGTTAGGGGACGTATCTAGCTAATTTGCATATTTAATCTACTAGTGGATTATCGAAAATATTACATTGCGTTATTACACTCTCAGACGCAACGTCGTATGATAAGTAATTTTATAGAACTTTGACGAAATTATGTCTCTTTGTGGACTTAGGAATTTTGACGTAGGAAATGGAAGTGAAGGCAATGGTCAGGAATCGATACAATTAACCCACAGCTCCCATCAGAGACACCACAGGGAAAGAAACACAAACATGAAACAACAAACCCTAATGAAAACATCAATAGCGGGGAGCCAAAAGGACAGTTACTTTCCCACAAAATGGTCAATCAGCTATCAAAACCAAAATAATATAAGCGATACAGACACTCAGAGACAAACCACAACAAAAATAAACTGCGACAGAAGAACTGCACTGGAACGGTCAGTGAAACGAATTCCACTTGGGGACCGATTTTACGTGGCAACAATCCTCGCCTTTTCTTCCGTTGCGACGGCCCCCGCCCATCGGGACTTGAAGAAATATATGGGCTGCATGATGCTTTCACGCAGAGCTGAAACAGACCCTCACACGAGTACTGGTAAACCGCTTAGAGGATCTAAGCCTGCCCGGGCAAAGCGGTGGAAGTCGTCCCCCGTCCATGCTTATAAACCCTATTGGTTTCATTGTGCGGCAGAGCTTGAGATGTTATTTCATCTCAATGTCGGGTAAAAGTCCCGCAAAATTTGAAGCAACGTCTCCAAAATGACCTTTTCAGTGTTGACAGGGACGTTAAACCTAAAAGCAAACAAACCAACAGAAACTTCCGTCGCGATTTAGACAAATTATTTGTTCAGTCCGCATGAAGGCCTCCCAACTCATCAGTGCAACAACTCCGTGAAAGCTAGTATGCAAAAACACTCAAGAGACGCTGTGGCTAGGCTGTGGAACCTTTCTAGGCCACTTGGAAGCAATAAGCAGATGATTTTGGTGAAAGATTGACCAAATTATTCCCTTTGTGGACTCGGACATTTTGGTATAGTAAAAGCTTGTATGTTTTGTTTGTCTGTTTGTATTGGAGTTTAACGGCCCATTAAAACTATTTTAGGTAATTCTTGAGCCGGTCAGTTTACCTATCCACACTTTTCCTGGGCAGGCTTATACGTAAGCTGTTAACCAGTACAGAAAAGCTTGGAAGCAAAATATCTCAAGAATCATACACGCTGGCTAGGCTCTTGAAATTTGGAAGGCTAATCTGATTTAATTGTGGAATATTTTTGTAAAGTAGACCAAATTATCATATGAGCCCTGCCAAGCGAATTTGTGTCTTCGAGCATTCCGTCATGATAAATTTTAACTGCGCATGCCCAGCCATTCAGAGGGGTCAGGGATATGGCTTTCTGTCTGAAGGTTCCTCTTGATTCACTGCTTGTATGAGCGAGCAGTGAAGGTTCTGGCGAGACTGCGCGTTTGCGCAGGCTCGCCTGAACCTTCGCTGCTCCCATAGGCGATAAGTACCAAAATAGCTTGACCGGGCCCATATGACGTCGTTGATAAGTAGTGGATAACCTCGTGTAATAAATTTGTATGGCCACACGTGTAATAACACTTTGGCGCAATTAAGTAACGTCATGACGACGTCCATGTCAACCATGGAATGTTTGTGGAAAATTTGCCAGATCTAAAGGCGATAAAATCCAATTTAAAGTGGCCATATGATAAACAGAATCTTACCCTCGTGGTTATTTCAGATGAAATTTATGAAACTCGCCGAGGGCTCGTTTCATAAATATCATATGAAATGACCACGAGTGTCGGATCCTCTATTTATGTCCCTGCAAGTGTGGACTTAGGCATTTTGTTATGGGAAAAGTTTGTAAGGAAAATATCTATAGCACCGCCTGTGTTAGGCTTTCGAAATTTTGCTGACTGTTTGGAACCAATGTGAAGATGATCTGATTAAATTTAGCATGATTGTATGAATAAATTTACCAAATTATAGCCCATTCGCGGACTTGGGCATTTGACATAGGAAAAACGTGTAAGCAGAATATTTCAAGAGCAATATGGGCTAGGCGCTTTAAATTTTGTAGACTGTTTTGAACCAATGTGATAATGGATTTATTTGAATTTTGACATAATGTTACGAATATTTGACCATATTATGTCCCTTCATGGACTTTGGTATTTTGGCATATGAAAAGCTTAGAAGCAAAATATCTCAAAAATTGCTAGAGCTAGGGTATTTTGCAGGCTGTTTGAAACCTATTTGAAGATGACTTGATTCAATATTTGGTATCATTTTTTAATGAAAATTTGACCAAATTATTTCCCTTTATTGACTTGGGTGTCATTTGCACAGGAAAAAGGCAAACTATCTCAAGAAAAGAAGAGCTAGGCGCTTTAAATCTAATGTGAAAATGACCTGATTAAATTTTAGTATAAATTATTAATATATTGACCAAGTTATGTCGCTCTGTGGATATTGCCTTGAAACTTGACAGACTGATAGGGAATGAACAGTAGATGGCTCGATTAACTTTCTAAGAAAAATCCGAATTTATTTTTTCTTGAATTATAGCCCTTTGAAAAGTTCGACACTTTAATCTATTAAGCAAGATATCTACAGACTTGTTGAAGTTATTTTCTTGAAACTTGACAGACTGATAGGGAATGATGAGTAGATGACCTTATCAACTTTTGAAGAAAAATTGACGTTTTTTTCTTGAGTTATGGCCATTTGGAAATTTGGGCATTTTAACTTTGTAAGCAAAATATCTCTTAACTACCTGAGCTGTTATCTTGAAATTTGAAAGACTGATAGGAGATGATGAGTAGATAACCAGATTAACGTTTGAAAAACTCCAAAATTTTCTTCTTGGTTTATGGCCCTTTTTATAATTCGAAACTCCACCCCACCCCCGACCCCTCTCCGCACAAACTGCGTTTAGTAGGGTACATTGTTTTCACGTTGTCCGTCCGTCCGTCTGTCCGTTACACTTTGGTTTTTCATGAAGAACCGCCTTGGAACGAATTCCACTGAGGGTGGGTGGCTGGGGGGTGGGGCTTAAATCAATATTACGTTGCCACAATCCTCGCCCTTACTTCCGTCGCGATTAAGACAAATAATTTGTTCAGTCCACATGAAGACCTAACTCATCAGTGCAACATCTCCGTGAACACAAACATCAAACAACCACAGAGATGAAACAACGGTAAGAACTCGACAGCAAGAAAGCACTGAAATGCTGGAGCAAAAGAAAACCATCAGTTAAGACTCCGAAGCCTACGAGCAGATACCTTGCTTAACTGGCAGCCTTCTCTTCTATTTTTCATATTTATTCGACATGCACTGTTTGTTAATTATTCAACTGCCAGGCATGAGGACACCCTTTATTCATATACATAAACAACCCTCAGAACAACAATTATTTGGTCTTCATTATCGCCCTGATACTAACCCGGCCACACAGATTTGAAGTCCATCTTATTTTTAAAAGGCATTTAGTGACATGCACCAAGCCAATCAATGAGCTTGAAAAATCACTCTGATTTGAGCACAGATAACTCCAAAACTACTTTCTCGCTCAAACTCCTGCCCAGCCATTAACCCATTTCAGACTGGAAACCCCAAACCGGTTACCTGGCAAACAGTGCAGGCCCAGATCAGACGCCGAAAAATGCGGCGTCTGATCAGGGCCTCCACTGTTTGCTAAAAGTTCAATCATTTTCCAAATAAATTTTGAAAAGCACAACCTGACACCCCTAAGTTTTTAAATGGACGCCTGCTATATAATAAGGAAGACGATCCCATTTGGTTTTGTTTGTTTGATTTGAGGTTTGACGTCCCCTTCAACACTGTAAAGGTCATTTTGGAGACGTTGCTTCCAATTTTGTGGGACTTTTACCCGACATTGAGATGAAATTACATCTCAAGCCCTGTCGCCCAATGAAACCAATAGGGTTTATTAGCAAGGACGATCCGCCTCACACCGCGGTTCCTGGACAGGCTTAGATCCTCTAAACGATTTACAAGTACTCGTGTACGGTCAGTTTCAGCTCTGCGTGGAAGCATCATGCAGCCCATATATTTCTTCAAGCCCCTATGGGCGGGGGCCGAGATTCCATTTGGTACCAAATGGGTTAAATGGACAGCTGTTTCCCAAAAACGTGTGCCAAAAATGGCTAAACCTGTGAGGGAGCATTTTTGTGCCATTTATCCTGAGTTTTGTGTCGTCGAAACGCTGAGGTGCTGTTATCGGGCATCTATTCACTCATCTTTTAACCCTTATCTTGCTGAATAGTCATGTAAGCCACTCCCATTTCTGTCTATCAACCAATCAAATTACTTGATGTACTTTATTGCTACAAATTCATAAACTGAATGCCAAACAGTGTAGATCCTGATCAGATGGCTTCAGAAGCCATCTGATCTGAATCTACACTGTTTGCAAAAGTAGGCGTTGTCGTGAACAGCAAGATAAGGGTTAATATCTTACTCCAAAATATATTCTAACGGTAATTAGCAAACGCCATTATTTGTGACCGTTTTGATTTTTGTAACTTTTAATAACTAATACTAGAATACAGAAGGCTCAGATTCACCGGAAGTTAGTATATTTTTTCCATTTTTCATTTCGCAAAATATTGTCCGAATAGGCGGAG
This sequence comes from Lucinisca nassula, assembly GCA_963580285.1. Taxonomy (NCBI): domain Eukaryota; kingdom Metazoa; phylum Mollusca; class Bivalvia; order Lucinida; family Lucinidae; genus Lucinisca; species Lucinisca nassula. Next base: position 3,433,697 of record OY757017.1, on the reverse strand, counting down.
GCAGATTGCAAATATTATCTTGGCAATGGTCTTATATGTCGTCCTACACTTCACGCTGTTTCACTACATGTACTTTTCCCAATACAATGCTGTGGTATTACCAGGGTTGGGGTGTCATGGGGTAATCACACACACACACACACACACACACACACACACACACACACACACACACACACACACACACACACACACACACACACACACACACACACACACACACACACACACACACACACACACACACACACACAGAGAGAGAGAGAGAGACACACACACACACACACACACACACACACACACACACACACACACACACACACACACACACACACACACACACACACAGAGTCAAGACCTTTTGTGAAATGCTTTCGTAGCATAAGTCATCCTTAAGATAGTATACGCCCGGCGGGCGTAGAAAAATATTGCTCAAAAGCCTGGCTACAACACTTTGGGACAGGGGATTTGATAGAGGAACAAAAACTTGCTACGCATTTTATTGGTCATACAGGATAAAGTTATTACAGTGTAAGAAAATGGTACATTTCGTTATAACAGAACAAAACAATAGCTATTCTGAAATTACATCTGCAAGCACAAAAAATATGGCCGCCACGTTTTTAGCTCACCTGTCACGTAGTGACAAGGTGAGCTTTTGGGATCACTATTTGTCCGTCGTGCGTCCGTGCGTGCGTGCGTGCGTCCGTAAACTTTTTCTTCAAACAACATCTCCTAAACCACTGATCGGATTTTGACCAAACTTCACAGGAATGATCCTTAGGTGGTCCCCTTTCAAAGTTGTTCCAATGGTTCCGGTCTGTTGCACATCTAGGTCACAGGCGCTAAAAATAGATTTTTTTACTGAAAATTTTAAAAATCTTCTTCTCTGAAACCGCAAGGCCCAGGTCTTTGATATTTGGTTTGTTTGTTTGTATTGGAGTTTAACGGCCCAGTCAACACTATTTAGTCATATTGGTATTTGGTATGAAGCCTCATCTAGTGGAACTCTACCAAGATTGTTCAAATTATAGCCCTGGGGCCAAAAATGCCCCCGCCCCGGGGGCCTTTGGTTTTACATAGGCTTATAAAGGGAAAACCTTTAAAAATCTTCTCTGAAACCACAAGGCCCAGGTCTTTGATATTTGGTTTGAAGCTTCATCTAGTGGACCTCTGCCAAGATTGTTCAAATTATAGCCCTGGGGCCAAAAAATGCCCCCACCCCGGGGGCCTTTGGTTTTATATAGGCCTATATAGGGAAAATCTTTAAAATCTTCTTCTCTGAAACCGCAAAGCCCAAGTCTTTGATATTTGGTCTGATGCTTCATCTAGTGGACCTCTATCAAGATTGTTCAAATTATCGCCCTGGGGCCAAAAATGCCCCTGCCCCGAGGGCCTTTGGTTTTACATAGGCTTATATAGGGAAAACCTTTAAAAATCTTCTTCTCTAAACCACAAGGCCCAGGTCTTTGATATTTGGTTTGAAGCTTCATCTAGTGGACCTTTACCAAGATTGTTCAAATTATAGCCCTGGGGCCAAAAATGCCCCCGCCCCGGGGGCCTTTGTTTTTACATAGGCTTATATAGGGAAAATCTTTAAAAATCTTCTTCTCTGAAACCGCAAGGCCCAAGTCTTTGATATTTGGTGTGAAGCTTCATCTAGGGGACCTTTATCAAGATTGTTTAAATTATAGCCCTAGGCCCAAAAATGCCCCCGCCCCAGCGGCCTTTGGTTTTACATAGACTTATACAGGGATAACCGTTAAAAATCTTCTTCTCTGAAACCGCAAGGCCCAGTTCTTTGATATTTGGTGTGAAGCTTCATCTAGTGGACCTCTATCAAGATTGTTCAAATTATAGGCCTAGGGCGAAAAATGCCCCCACCTGCAGGCCCTTTGGTTTTCCATTGGCTTATACAGGGAAAATCTTTAAAAAGCTTCTTCTCCAAAACCAGATGGCCCAGTTCTTTGAAATTTGGTGTGTAGCTTCATCTAGTGAACTTCTACCAAGATTGTTCAAACCATAGCACTTGGGTCAAAAATGCCCCCATCCCGGGGCACTTCGTTTTTAGATTGACTTATATAGGGAAAATAAAAAAAAATCTTCTACTCTGAAACCACAAGGCCCAGGTCTTTGATATTTGGCGTGAAGCTTCATCTAAATTGTTCTAATTATAGCCCTGGGAAATAGAAGTCATGGAAATGAAAACCTTTGAAAATCTTCTTGTCTGAAAGCAGAAGGCCAAGGTCTTTGGTATTTGGTATGAAGCTTCGTGTTGTGGATTTCTACCAAGATGGTTCAAATTACAAAATGGCCCGCCCCGGGGACCCCAAGGTTTATGTAGACTTATAAAAGGAAAAACTTTAAAAATCTTGTCTGAAACCAGAAGCCTCTGTTCTTTGATATTTGGTATGAAGCTTCACCTTTTAGACCACTACCAAGATTAATCATATTATAGCCCGGGGCGTATAATGGCTCTCCCAGGGGCCCACTTGATACCCTATGGATCAGGTGAGCGATCCAGGGCCATCATGGCCCTCTTGTTTTCATTTTCACCCTATTGAAAGAAAATGGCCCTGTCGCCTCTTGCGGCACTGCATGTTGGTCGGGTATGGGACACCCCCTCCGATCCCGATCCGAAATACTCTGATTAAGACCTCGGTATTAAAAAGGTTTTGAACTGTTGTGGATAGGTTGGACTATTCGAATTTTATTTACCCGTATTCATGCGACTCGTACCTTTATCAGCGATTTTCCACTTTTAAGGGGTTCTTCTTCTTTTTCTTCTTCCATTGAAGTTCATTCACCGGAAAACCGGGTATTTGCGAACTTGTGCTGTGCATGTGTTGCCCGAGACGGAAATATGGTGCAGGTTAAAATCAATCTATATACAGGTTAAAAACGGTCAGCTGTTAACATGGTGGGCTTCTTGAGCAGAAGGTTGTAGGCCTCTAAGCTGGTTACTGAGACAACCTGCTGTGGTAGCTGATACCATATCCTCGGGGCACTGGGAAAGCAGGAATACAGGTGTGCGTTGACGGACGACTGTGGTACTAGGAACTTCATGTTGTGTCCTCTTGTAGCATTGGCTGGAGAAAGGATCAGGAATGTAGAAGCTGGAACAGCAACCAGGCCATACACAATTCGGTAGAACATTGTAGCCTTTGTTTGTTGTCTTCGCTCTTGTAGAGTATCCCAACCCAGTTCGTTCAGCATGGCAGTGACGCTGCTTGTCCTATCGTAGGCTCCCTTTACAAAGCGGGCCGCACGTCGTTGGACCATCTCAAGTTTGTTGATGTTGGCATTTGTGTAGGGTTCCCAGACACATGATGCGTACGCCATAACCAGGCGAACCAACGTCTTGCAGCACTGTTCCTTGACCCTTGGTGGACAGTCCCGGATGTTCCGTGTCAGGAAGTAATGAGGTTGTTTGTAGCTTTCTTGACAGTGTTGTCAATATGGTGATTCCAGGATAGATCTGAGCTGATTTTAACGCGCCAAGGTACTTGGCCTGCTTGACAGTTTGCAGATGCTGATCATGGATACTGTAGCTGCAGATGATATATCTATATACAACTGTAAAGACTGCTTCGCTGTTAGTTTATTCGAATGGTTCAGGTGACATGACAAAGATTGCCAGCATGCCAAAATATTGTAAAAAGAAGTGAATGCAATGATCAGGAATCGCCACAATTAACCCACAGCTCCCATGAGTGAAACCAAAGGGAAAGAAACATAAACATGAAACAACAGACCCTAATGGAAACATCAAGCACAAAAATATGCTTGCCAGAAAATGGCCCTGTTGCCTACTGCGGCACTGCACGTTGGTCAGGTATGAAACACTCCCTCCGGTCCCGAGCCGACAACTCTGATCCAGATTTCTTTTTAAGACCCCGGTCCAATCATAGGGAGCGGTATTAAACTTTTTTTGTACTGCAGTGGATAGGCTGGTCTATTTCAAATTTTATTTACCCATATTCAGAAATTTATTGGTGCGACTCGTAAATTTATTAGCGATTTTACACTTTTAAGGGGTTCTTCCTCTTCCATTAAATGTCATCCCTCGGAAAACCGGGTATTTTCGAACTTGTGCTGTGCATGTGTTGCCCGAGATGGATTGGGTGCAACATAAATTTTATACGACAGACTGCATGCATGGTAGTTATCCAAATCACGGTTGTCAACTTACGGCCCTGTTTAATTGCACGCCGGTGGGTCAGGCCTCAGATTCTAAAGGCTTACTGAGAATTAGAGAGAATCTAATTCTATGTATTTTAGTTGGTGCCTGATGCTCTCAGGCTGTCTCTGGTCGGGCCCATCGGAGTCTAACTTTTGGTTTTCTTTTGCTCCAGCATTTCAGTGTTTTTTTGCTGTCGATTCCTCCCCGTTATTTCATCTCTGTGATTGTTTGATTTCTGTGTTCACGGAGATGTTGCACCGCATGAAGGAGGCCTTCATGCGGACTAAACAAATTATTTGTCTAAATCGCGACGGAAGTAAGGGCGAGGATTGTGGCCACGCATTAACGAGTGGAGTTCGTTTCACCGACCGTTCCGAGACGGTTCTTCAGAAGCGGTTTACTTTTGTTATGGTTTGTCTTTGAGTGTTTGTGTCGCTTATATTATTTTGTTTTGGATAGCCAGTTGGCCATTTTGTGGGAGAGTAATTGTCCTTTTGGCTTCACGCTGTTGATGTTTCCATTAGGGTCTGTTGTTTCATGTATGTGTTTCCTTCCCTTTGGTGTCTCTGATTGGAGCTGTGGGTTAAGTGTATCGATTCTTGATCATTGCCTTCACTTCTATTTAAAAAATATGAATCGGCGAGGCTATTTATAAAGCTATCTGGCATTCGAAATCGCATTAGCTAGATCTTGACAATATACATATGCATGCCAAAATTATCAAAATATTCTTGCCGGTTTGAAAGTTATTCGCCCGTGTCAGTTGGTGAAAAGTTGAGTAGGGTGTAATGCCGGCACTCCATCCTGGGCACCTCCACGCAGGGAACGTTTTGCTCCACCGTGGAGACGCTCGAAAATTGCAGTTTCAGTTATACTAGACTGGTTCAATTTGTTTTACATTACCGGGGCGAATCGCAATTGTTACTTTTTATTACTAACAGTTTTGTTTTTAGGCCCTTTCACTATCGTTAATAAGAATTGTTTGAAAAACCTGAGTATTCGCAGAAAAAAAACCTGGCCTTTCATTGCAAAACAGTTTTAAATGTATATCAGGTTCTGTCCATTCGCTCCACGCTGGGAACTTTCCAATAATGCCGGTGCTCCATGCTGGGCACCTCCACGCCCAGAACGGCCACTCCTTTGTGTCCAATAGAACGGTTGATTTATTAATTTCATATTAACCCACCCGTATCGAGACCATTAAACTACAGGACCTTAATAATCCTGAGCTGTTGGGCACGTTAGCAGTCGTACCAGAGTTCTAGCGTTCGCTTAAACTGTGCTAGGCGAGGAGCAACTATAACACTTGTTCCTGTCATTGCTCCACGCTGGGCACGTAGCAGTTGTACTGGGTCGTTTGCTTGAAATATGCTGGATTGTAGCGACTGTTAGACCTATTAGGCTGTCCTTTCTCCACGATGGGCAAGTAAGTAGTCGTACTGAAGCAATCTCTTGAACTCTGCTCAACATAAAATGACTTTAGTAAGACCTATTTCTCCCTATTTCTACCCTTATCAAACTGGAGGGTTTGCTTTAACGGTGCTATTGATGGAGCGACTATAAGACCCTTTTCAGCCCTTGCTCAATGCTGGGTGTGTTAGCAATCGAACTGGAGCGTTTGCGTGAACAGTTCTGGACATGGAGCGAATTTAGACCCGTGAGGGTCTGAGAGCAAAATATGAGCTTTTTTATATTTAAAGCTTTTACTTGTAGCAACGTTACTTATTTGAGTTGTTTCCCTTGTTTTATTGGTGGACTTAACCTGTTATTTTATGGAAATTCGTAAACGATCTGATTTATATTTGATTATCCTGAATTTGTTTGCATCATATATTGGTTTGTATGCCTATTGCTCAATGTTTAGATTGACTTTGGCAGACAAATGTTACTCAAAGTATTGCAAACGGATGCAAGGTTACCACTGCATGCTTATAAGATTCATTTAATATATATAGTTTGCGTCAAGCGGGGTACACAATATATATACCATGCGGCTATTCCTGCCGTTTCTTTACGAGTCGTATTGTTTTTAGTGTGTGATTTGAGGTTTAACGTCCCCGTCAAAAGTGTAAAGGTCGTTTTAGAACCTTGCTTCCAATTTTGTGGGTATTTTTTTACCCGACATTGAGATGGAATGACATCTCAAGTAATGTCGCCCAATGTTTATTAGCATGGACGGTCCGCCTCGCACCGCGGTTCCTGGACAGGCTTAGAATCTCTAAGTGGTTTACACCACGCTGGGCACACAATATATATTTCCAGAGTGCTCGCATGCTCTGTGGTGAGAAAAGAAAAACTATCTGACCATTGCCGGCCTCGCTCCTCGCTGGGCACACTATGTATATTTCCAGAGTGTTCGCATGCTCTGTGCTGGGAACAGAACAACTATAAAAGCATTGCCGGCCTCGCTCCACGCTGGGCACACTATATATCTTTCCAGAGTGCTCGTATGCTCTGTGCTGGAAACAGAACAACTATTAAACCATCGCCGACCCCGCTCCCCGCTGGGCACACTATATATATTTCCAGAGTGCTCACATGCTCTGTGCTGGGAAAACAACAACTATAAAACCATTGCCAGCCTCGCTCCACGCTGGGCACACTATATATATTTCTAGTGTGCTTGCATGCTCTATGCGGGGAACAGAACAACTTAAAGACCATTGCCGGCCTCGCTCCACGCTTGGCACACTGTATATATTTCCAGAGTGCCCGCATCCTCTGTGCTGGGAACAGAACAACTATAAGACCATTGCCGGCCTCGCTCCACGCTGGGCACACTATATATATTTCCAGAGTGTTCGCCTGCTCTGTGCTGGGAACAGAAAAACTATAAAAGCATTGCCGGCCTCGCTCCACGCTGGCACACTATATATCTTTCCAGAGTGCTCGTATGCTCTGTGCTGGAAACAGAACAACTGTTAAACCATCGCCGACCCCGCTCCCCGCTGGGAACACTATATATATTTTTCCAGAGTGCTAACATGCTCTGTGCTGAGAACACAACAACTATAAAACCATTGCCAGCCTCGCTCCACGCTGGGCTCACTATATATATTTCTAGTGTGTTTGCATGCTCTGTGCGGGGAACAGAACAACTGTAAGACCATTGCCGGCCTCGCTCCACGCTGGGCACACTATTTATATTTCCAGAGTGTTCGCATGCTCTGTGCTTGGAACAGAACAACTATAAAAGCATTGCCGGCCTCGCTCCACGCTGGGCACACTACATATATTTCCAGTGCTCGTATGCTCTGTGCTGGAAACAGAACAACTATTAAACCATCGCCGACCCCGCTCCCCGCTGGGCATACTATATATATTTCCAGAGTGCTCACATGCTCTGTGCTGGGAACACAACAACTATAAAACCATTGCCAGCCTCGCTCCGTGCCGGGCACACTATATATATAGTGTGCTTGCATGCTCTGTGCGGGGAACAGAACAACGTAAAGACCATTGCCGGCCTCGCTCCACGCTAGGCACACTATATATATTTCCAGAGTGCTCGCATGCTCTTTGCTGGGAACAGAACAAATATAAGACCATTTTTGGCCTCGCTCCACGCTGGGTACACTATATATATTTCCAGAGTGCTCGCATGCTCTGTACTGGGAACAAAAACAGCTATTAGACAATTGTTGGCCTCGCTCGACACTGGGCACACTATCTATATTTCCAGAGTGCCCGCCTCCTCTGTGCTTGGAATAGAACAACTATAATACCATTTCAGGCCTTGCTCCACGCTGGGCACACTATATATATTTCCAGAGTGCTCGCACGCTCTTTGCTGGGAACAGAACAACTATAAGACCATTGTTGGCCTCGCTCCACGCTGGGCACACTATATATATTTCCAGAGTGCCCGCCTCCTCTGTGCTTGGAACAGAACAACTATAAGACCATTTCCGGCCTTGCTCCACGCTGGGCACACTATATATATTTCCAGAGTGCTCGCATGCTCTTTGCTGGGAACAGAACAACTATAAGACCATTTCCGGCCTTGCTCCACGCTGGGCACACTATATATATTTCCTTAGTGCTCGCATGCTCTTTGCTGGGAACAGAACAACTATAAGACCATTGTTGGCCTCGCTCCACACAGGGCACACTATCTATATTTCCAGAGTGCTCGCATTGTCTGTGCTGGGAACAGAGCAACTATAAGACAATTGCCGGCCCCGCTCCACGCTGGGCACACTACATATATTTCCAGATTGCTGGCATGCTCTGTGCTGGGAACAGAACGACTATAAAACTATTCCCGGCCTCGCTCCACGCCGGGCACACTATATATATTTCCAGAGTGCTCGCATGCTCTGTGCTGGGAACAGAACAACTGTAATACCATTGCCGGCCTCGCTCCACGCTGGGCACACAATATATATTTCCAAAGTGCACGAATGATCCGTGCTTGGAACAGAACAATTATAAGCCATTGCCGGCCTCGCTCCACGCTGGGCACAGTATATATATTTCCAGTGTGTTCGCATGCTCTTTGCTGGGAACAGAACAACTATAAGACCATTGTTGGCCTCGCTCCACGCTGGGCACACTATATATATTTCCAGAGTGGTCGCATGCTCTGTACTGGGAACAAACACAGCTATAAGACAATTGTTGGCCTCCCTCCACACTGGGCACACTATCTATATTTCCAGAGTGCCCGCCTCCTCTGTGCTTGGAACAGAACAACTATAAGACCATTTCCGGCCTTGCTCCACGCTGGGCACACTATATATATTTCCAGAGTGCTCGCATGCTCTTTGCTGGGAACAGAACAACTATAAGACCATTGTTGGCCTCGCTCCACGCTGGGCACACTATATATATTTCCAGAGTGCCCGCCTCCTCTGTGCTTGGAACTGAACAACTTTAAGACCATTTCCGGCCTTGCTCCACGCTGGGCACACTATATATATTTCCAGAGTGCTCGCATGCTCTTTGCTGGGAACAGAACAACTATAAGACCATTTCCGGCCTTGCTCCACGCTGGGCACACTATATATATTTCCAGAGTGCTCGCATGCTCTTTGCTGGGAACAGAACAACTATAAGACCATTGTTGGCCTCGCTCCACACAGGGCACACTATCTATATTTCCAGAGTGCCCGCATTGTCTGTGCTGGTAACAGAGCAACTATAAGACAATTGCCGGCCCCGCTCCACGCTGGGCACACTACATATATTTCCAGATTGCTGGCATGCTCTGTGCTGGGAACAGAACGACTATTAAACTATTCCCGGCCTCGCTCCACGCCGGGCACACTATATATATTTCCAGAGTGCTCGCATGCTCTGTTCTGGGAACAGAACAACTATAATACCATTGCCGGCCTCGCTCCACGCTGGGCACACAATATATATTTCCAAAGTGCACGAATGATCCGTGCTTGGAACAGAACAATTATAAGGCATTGCCGGCCTCGCTCCACGCTGGGCACAGTATATATATTTCCAGAGTGCTCGCATGCTCTTTGCCGGGAACAGAACAACTATAAGACCATTGTTGGCCTCGCTCCACGCTGGGCACACTATATATATTTCCAGAGTGCTCGCATGCTCTGTACTGGGAACAAAAACAGCTATAAGACAATTGTTGGCCTCGCTCCACACTGGGCACACTATCTATATTTCCAGAATGCCCGCCTCCTCTGTGCTTGGAACAGAACAACTATAAGACCATTTCCGGCCTTGCTCCACGCTGGGCACACTATATATATTTCCAGAGTGCTCGCACGCTCTTTGCTGGGAACAGAACAACTATAAGACCATTGTTGGCCTCGCTCCACGCTGGGCACACTAAATATATTTCCAGAGTGACCGCCTCCTCTGTGCTTGGAACAGAACAACTATAAGACCATTTCCGGCCTTGCTCCACGCTGGGCACACTATATATATTTCCAGAGTGCTCGCATGCTCTTTGCTGGGAACAGAACAACTATAAGACCATTTCCGGCCTTGCTCCACGCTGGGCACACTATATATATTTCCAGAGTGCTCGCATGCTCTTTGTTGGGAACAGAACAACTATAAGACCATTGTTGGCCTCGCTCCACACAGGGCACACTATCTATATTTCCAGAGTGCCCGCATTGTCTGTGCTGGGAACAGCGCAACTATAAGACAATTGCCGGCCCCGCTCCACGCTGGGCACACTACATATATTTCCAGATTGCTGGCATGCTCTGTGCTGGGAACAGAACTACTATAAAACTATTCCCGGCCTCGCTCCACGCCGGGCACACTATATATATTTCCAGAGTGCTCGCATGCTCTGTGCTGGGAACAGAACAGCTATAATTCCATTGCCGGCCTCGCTCCACGCTGGGCACACAATATATATTTCCAAAGTGCACGAATGATCCGTGCTTGGAACAGAACAATTATAAGCCATTGCCGGCCTCGCTCCACGCCGGGCACACTATATTTATTTCCAGAGTGCTCGCATGCTCTGTGCTGGGAACAGAACAACTATAATACCATTGCCGGCCTCGCTCCACGCTGGGCACACAATATATATTTCCAAAGTGCACGAATGATCCGTGCTTGGAACAGAACAATTATAAGCCATTGCCGGCCTCGCTCCACGCTGGGCACAGTATATATATTTCCAGAGTGCTCGCATGCTCTTTGCTGGGAACAGAACAACTATAAGACCATTGTTGGCCTCGCTCCACGCTGGGCACACTATATATATTTCCAGAGTGGTCGCATGCTCTGTACTGGGAACAAAAACAGCTATAAGACAATTGTTGGCCTCGCTCCACACTGGGCACACTATCTATATTTCCAGAGTGCCCGCCTCCTCTGTGCTTGGAACAGAACAACTATAAGACCATTTCCGGCCTTGCTCCACGCTGGGCACACTATATATATTTCCAGAGTGCTCGCACGCTCTTTGCTGGGAACAGAACAACTATAAGACCATTGTTGGCCTCGCTCCACGCTGGGCACACTAAATATATTTCCAGAGTGACCGCCTCCTCTGTGCTTGGAACAGAACAACTATAAGACCATTTCCGGCCTTGCTCCACGCTGGGCACACTATATATATTTCCAGAGTGCTCGCATGCTCTTTGCTGGGAACAGAACAACTATAAGACCATTTCCGGCCTTGCTCCACGCTGGGCACACTATATATATTTCCAGAGTGCTCGCATGCTCTTTGTTGGGAACAGAACAACTATAAGACCATTGTTGGCCTCGCTCCACACAGGGCACACTATCTATATTTCCAGAGTGCCCGCATTGTCTGTGCCGGGAACAGAGCAACTATAAGACAATTGCCGGCCCCGCTCCACGCTGGGCACACTACATATATTTCCAGATTGCTGGCATGCTCTGTGCTGGGAACAGAACTACTATAAAACTATTCCCGGCCTCGCTCCACGCCGGGCACACTATATATATTTCCAGAGTGCTCGCATGCTCTGTGCTGGGAACAGAACAGCTATAATTCCATTGCCGGCCTCGCTCCACGCTGGGCACACAATATATATTTCCAAAGTGCACGAATGATCCGTGCTTGGAACAGAACAATTATAAGCCATTGCCGGCCTCGCTCCACGCTTGGCACAGTATATATATTTCCAGAGTGCTCGCATTGTCTGTGCTGGGAACAGAACAACTATAAGACCATTGTTGGCCTCGCTCCACGCTGGGCACACTATATATATTTCCAGAGTGGTCGCATGCTCTGTACTGGGAACAAACACAGCTATAAGACAATTGTTGGCCTCGCTCCACACTGGGCACACTATCTATATTTCCAGAGTGCCCGCCTCCTCTGTGCTTGGAACAGAACAACTATAAGACCATTTCCGGCCTTGCTCCACGCTGGGCACACTATATATATTTCCAGAGTGCTCGCATGCTCTTTGCTGGGAACATAACAACTATAAGACCATTGTTGGCCTCGCTCCACGCTGGGCACACTTTATATATTTCCAGAGTGACCGCCTCCTCTGTGCTTGGAACAGAACAACTATAAGACCATTTCCGGCCTTGCTCCACGCTGGGCACACTATATATATTTCCAGAGTGCTCGATGCTCTTTGCTGGGAACAGAACAACTATAAGACCATTTCCGGCCTTGCTCCACGCTGGGCACACTATATATATTTCCAGAGTGCTCGCATGCTCTTTGCTGGGAACAGAACGACTATAAGACCATTGTTGGCCTTGCTCCACACAGGGCACACTATCTATATTTCCAGAGTGCTCGCATTGTCTGTGCTGGGAACAGAGCAACTATAAGACAATTGCCGGCCCCGCTCAACGCTGGGCTGGGCACACTACATATATTTCCAGATTGCTGGCATGCTCTGTGCTGGGAACAGAACGACTTTAAAACTATTCCCGGCCTCTCTCCACGCCGGTCACACTATATATATTTCCAGAGTGCTCGCATGCTCTGTGCTGGGAACAGAACAACTGTAATACCATTGCCGGCCTCGCTCCACGCTGGGCACACAATATATATTTCCAAAGTGCACGAATGATCCGTGCTTGGAACAGAACAATTATAAGCCATTGCCGGCCTCGCTCCACGCTGGGCACAGTATATATATTTCCAGAGTGCTCGCATGCTCTGTGCTGGGAACAGAACAACTATAATACCACTGCCGGCCTCGCTCCACGCTGGGCACACTATATATATTTCCAAAGTGCACGAATAATCTGTGCTTGGAACAGAACAATTATAAGCCATTGCCGGCCTCGCTCCACGCTGGGCACAATATATATATTTCCAGAGTGCTCGCATGCTCTGTGCTGGGAAGAGAACAAATATAAGATCATTGTTGGCCTCGCTCCACACAGGGCACACTATCTATATTTCCAGAGTGCTCGCATTGTCTGTGCTGGGAACAGAACAACTATAAGACAATTGCCGGCCCCGCTCCACGCTGGGCACACTACATATATTTCCAGATTGCTGACATGCTCTGTGCGGGGAACAGAACGACTATAAAACTATTCCCGGCCTCGCTCAACGCCGGGCACACTATATATATTTCCAGAGTGTTCGCATGCTCTGTGCTGGGAACAGAACAACTATAATACCATTGCCGGCCTCGCTCCACGCTGGGCACACAATATATATTTCCCGCAAAGTGCACGAATGATCCGTGCTTGGAACAGAACAATTATAAGCCATTGCCGGCCTTGCTCCACACTGGGCACAGTATAGATATTTCCAGAGTGCTCGCATGCTCTTTGCTGGGAACAGAACAACTATAAGACCATTGTTGGCCTCGCTCCACGCTGGGCACACTATATATATTTCCAGAGTGCTCGCATGCTCTGTACTGGGAACAAAAACAGCTATAAGACAATTGTTGGCCTCGCTCCACACTGGGCACACTATCTATATTTCCAGAGTGCCCGCCTCCTCTGTGCTTGGAACAGAACAACTATAAGACCATTTCCGGCCTTGCTCCACGCTGGGCACACTATATATATTTCCAGAGTGCTCGCACGCTCTTTGCTGGGAACAGAACAACTATAAGACCATTGTTGGCCTCGCTCCACGCTGGGCACACTAAATATATTTCCAGAGTGACCGCCTCCTCTGTGCTTGGAACAGAACAACTATAAGACCATTTCCGGCCTTGCTCCACGCTGGGCACACTATATATATTTCCAGAGTGCTCGCATGCTCTTTGCTGGGAACAGAACAACTATAAGACCATTTCCGGCCTTGCTCCACGCTGGGCACACTATATATATTTCCAGAGTGCTCGCATGCTCTTTGTTGGGAACAGAACAACTATAAGACCATTGTTGGCCTCGCTCCACACAGGGCACACTATCTATATTTCCAGAGTGCCCGCATTGTCTGTGCTGGGAACAGAGCAACTATTAGACAATTGCCGGCCCCGCTCCACGCTGGGCACACTACATATATTTCCAGATTGCTGGCATGCTCTGTGCTGGGAACAGAACTACTATAAAACTATTCCCGGCCTCACTCCACGCCGGGCACACTATATATATTTCCAGAGTGCTCGCATGCTCTGTGCTGGGAACAGAACAGCTATAATTCCATTGCCGGCCTCGCTCCACGCTGGGCACACAATATATATTTCCAAAGTGCACGAATGATCCGTGCTTGGAACAGAACAATTATAAGCCATTGCCGGCCTCGCTCCACGCTTGGCACAGTATATATATTTCCAGAGTGCTCGCATGCTCTTTGCTGGGAACAGAACAACTATAAGACCATTGTTGGCCTCGCTCCACGCTGGGCACACTATATATATTTCCAGAGTGCTCGCATGCTCTGTACTGGGAACAAACACAGCTATAAGACAATTGTTGGCCTCGCTCCACACTGGGCACACTATCTATATTTCCAGAGTGCCCGCCTCCTCTGTGCTTGGAACAGAACAACTATAAGACCATTTCCGGCCTTGCTCCACGCTGGGCACACTATATATATTTCCAGAGTGCTCGCATGCTCTTTGCTGGGAACAGAACAACTATAAGACCATTGTTGGCCTCGCTCCACGCTGGGCACACTTTATATATTTCCAGAGTGACCGCCTCCTCTGTGCTTGGAACAGAACAACTATAAGACCATTTCCGGCCTTGCTCCACGCTGGGCACACTATATATATTTCCAGAGTGCTCGCATGCTCTTTGCTGGGAACAGAACGACTATAAGACCATTGTTGGCCTTGCTCCACGCTGGGCACACTATCTATATTTCCAGAGTGCTCGCATGCTCTGTACTGGGAACAGAACAACTATAAGACCATTGTTGGCCTCGCTCCACACGGGGCACACTATCTATATTTCCAGAGTGCTCGCATTGTCTGTGCTGGGAACAGAACAACTATAAGACAATTGCCGGCCCCGCTCCACGCTGGGCACACTACATATATTTCCAGATTGCTGACATGCTCTGTGCGGGGAACAGAACGACTATAAAACTATTCCCGGCCTCGCTCAACGCCGGGCACACTATATATATTTCCAGAGTGTTCGCATGCTCTGTGCTGGGAACAGAACAACTATAATACCATTGCCGGCCTCGCTCCACGCTGGGCACACAATATATATTTCCCGCAAAGTGCACGAATGATCCGTGCTTGGAACAGAACAATTATAAGCCATTGCCGGCCTTGCTCCACGCTGGGCACAGTATAGATATTTCCAGAGTGCTCGCATGCTCTTTGCTGGGAACAGAACAACTATAAGACCATTGTTGGCCTCGCTCCACGCTGGGCACACTATATATATTTCCAGAGTGCTCGCATGCTCTGTACTGGGAACAAAAACAGCTATAAGACAATTGTTGGCCTCGCTCCACACTGGGCACACTATCTATATTTCCAGAGTGCCCGCCTCCTCTGTGCTTGGAACAGAACAACTATAAGACCATTTCCGGCCTTGCTCCACGCTGGGCACACTATATATATTTCCAGAGTGCTCGCACGCTCTTTGCTGGGAACAGAACAACTATAAGACCATTGTTGGCCTCGCTCCACGCTGGGCACACTAAATATATTTCCAGAGTGACCGCCTCCTCTGTGCTTGGAACAGAACAACTATAAGACCATTTCCGGCCTTGCTCCACGCTGGGCACACTATATATATTTCCAGAGTGCTCGCATGCTCTTTGCTGGGAACAGAACAACTATAAGACCATTTCCGGCCTTGCTCCACGCTGGGCACACTATATATATTTCCAGAGTGCTCGCATGCTCTTTGTTGGGAACAGAACAACTATAAGACTATTGTTGGCCTCGCTCCACACAGGGCACACTATCTATATTTCCAGAGTGCCCGCATTGTCTGTGCTGGGAACAGAGCAACTATTAGACAATTGCCGGCCCCGCTCCACGCTGGGCACACTACATATATTTCCAGATTGCTGGCATGCTCTGTGCTGGGAACAGAACTACTATAAAACTATTCCCGGCCTCACTCCACGCCGGGCACACTATATATATTTCCAGAGTGCTCGCATGCTCTGTGCTGGGAACAGAACAGCTATAATTCCATTGCCGGCCTCGCTCCACGCTGGGCACACAATATATATTTCCAAAGTGCACGAATGATCCGTGCTTGGAACAGAACAATTATAAGCCATTGCCGGCCTCGCTCCACGCTTGGCACAGTATATATATTTCCAGAGTGCTCGCATGCTCTTTGCTGGGAACAGAACAACTATAAGACCATTGTTGGCCTCGCTCCACGCTGGGCACACTATATATATTTCCAGAGTGCTCGCATGCTCTGTACTGGGAACAAACACAGCTATAAGACAATTGTTGGCCTCGCTCCACACTGGGCACACTATCTATATTTCCAGAGTGCCCACCTCCTCTGTGCTTGGAACAGAACAACTATAAGACCATTTCCGGCCTTGCTCCACGCTGGGCACACTATATATATTTCCAGAGTGCTCGCATGCTCTTTGCTGGGAACAGAACAACTATAAGACCATTGTTGGCCTCGTTCCACGCTGGGCACACTTTATATATTTCCAGAGTGACCGCCTCCTCTGTGCTTGGAACAGAACAACTATAAGACCATTTCCGGCCTTGCTCCACGCTGGGCACACTATATATATTTCCAGAGTGCTCGCATGCTCTTTGCTGGGAACAGAACGACTATAAGACCATTGTTGGCCTTGCTCCACGCTGGGCACACTATCTATATTTCCAGAGTGCTCGCATGCTCTGTACTGGGAACAGAACAACTATAAGACCATTGTTGGCCTCGCTCCACACGGGGCACACTATCTATATTTCCAGAGTGCTCGCATTGTCTGTGCTGGGAACAGAACAACTATAAGACAATTGCCGGCCCCGCTCCACGCTGGGCACACTACATATATTTCCAGATTGCTGACATGCTCTGTGCGGGGAACAGAACGACTATAAAACTATTCCCGGCCTCGCTCAACGCCGGGCACACTATATATATTTCCAGAGTGTTCGCATGCTCTGTGCTGGGAACAGAACAACTATAATACCATTGCCGGCCTCGCTCCACGCTGGGCACACAATATATATTTCCCGCAAAGTGCACGAATGATCCGTGCTTGGAACAGAACAATTATAAGCCATTGCCGGCCTTGCTCCACGCTGGGCACAGTATAGATATTTCCAGAGTGCTCGCATGCTCTTTGCTGGGAACAGAACAACTATAAGACCATTGTTGGCCTCGCTCCACGCTGGGCACACTATATATATTTCCAGAGTGCTCGCATGCTCTGTACTGGGAACAAAAACAGCTATAAGACAATTGTTGGCCTCGCTCCACACTGGGCACACTATCTATATTTCCAGAGTGCCCGCCTCCTCTGTGCTTGGAACAGAACAACTATAAGACCATTTCCGGCCTTGCTCCACGCTGGGCACACTATATATATTTCCAGAGTGCTCGCACGCTCTTTGCTGGGAACAGAACAACTATAAGACCATTGTTGGCCTCGCTCCACGCTGGGCACACTAAATATATTTCCAGAGTGACCGCCTCCTCTGTGCTTGGAACAGAACAACTATAAGACCATTTCCGGCCTTGCTCCACGCTGGGCACACTATATATATTTCCAGAGTGCTCGCATGCTCTTTGCTGGGAACAGAACAACTATAAGACCATTTCCGGCCTTGCTCCACGCTGGGCACACTATATATATTTCCAGAGTGCTCGCATGCTCTTTGTTGGGAACAGAACAACTATAAGACCATTGTTGGCCTCGCTCCACACAGGGCACACTATCTATATTTCCAGAGTGCCCGCATTGTCTGTGCTGGGAACAGAGCAACTATTAGACAATTGCCGGCCCCGCTCCACGCTGGGCACACTACATATATTTCCAGATTGCTGGCATGCTCTGTGCTGGGAACAGAACTACTATAAAACTATTCCCGGCCTCACTCCACGCCGGGCACACTATATATATTTCCAGAGTGCTCGCATGCTCTGTGCTGGGAACAGAACAGCTATAATTCCATTGCCGGCCTCGCTCCACGCTGGGCACACAATATATATTTCCAAAGTGCACGAATGATCCGTGCTTGGAACAGAACAATTATAAGCCATTGCCGGCCTCGCTCCACGCTTGGCACAGTATATATATTTCCAGAGTGCTCGCATGCTCTTTGCTGGGAACAGAACAACTATAAGACCATTGTTGGCCTCGCTCCACGCTGGGCACACTATATATATTTCCAGAGTGCTCGCATGCTCTGTACTGGGAACAAACACAGCTATAAGACAATTGTTGGCCTCGCTCCACACTGGGCACACTATCTATATTTCCAGAGTGCCCGCCTCCTCTGTGCTTGGAACAGAACAACTATAAGACCATTTCCGGCCTTGCTCCACGCTGGGCACACTATATATATTTCCAGAGTGCTCGCATGCTCTTTGCTGGGAACAGAACAACTATAAGACCATTGTTGGCCTCGCTCCACGCTGGGCACACTTTATATATTTCCAGAGTGACCGCCTCCTCTGTGCTTGGAACAGAACAACTATAAGACCATTTCCGGCCTTGCTCCACGCTGGGCACACTATATATATTTCCAGAGTGCTCGCATGCTCTTTGCTGGGAACAGAACGACTATAAGACCATTGTTGGCCTTGCTCCACGCTGGGCACACTATCTATATTTCCAGAGTGCTCACATTGTCTGTGCTGGGAACAGAGCAACTATAAGACAATTGCCGGCACCGCTCCACGCTGGGCACACTACATATATTTCCAGATTGCTGGCATGCTCTGTGCTGGGAACAGAACGACTTTAAAACTATTCCCGGCCTCTCTCCACGCCGGTCACACTATATATATTTCCAGAGTGCTCGCATGCTCTGTGCTGGGAACAGAACAACTGTAATACCATTGCCGGCCTCGCTCCACGCTGGGCACACAATATATATTTCCAGAGTGCCCGCATCCTCTGTGCTGGGAACAGAACCATTGCCGGCCTCGCTCCACGCCGGGTACACTATATATATTTCCAGAGTGCTCGCATGCTCGTATGCTCTGTACTGGGAACAGAACAGCTATAAGACCATTGTTGACCTCCCCCAATGCTGTGCACACCATATATATTTCCAGACTGCTCGCATGATCTGCGCTGGGAACACAACACTATAAGACAATTGTTTGCCTCGCTCCACACTGGGTACACTATCTTTATTTCCAGAGTGCTCGCATTGTCGGCGCTGGGAACAGAACAACTATAAGACCATTGCCGGCCCCGCTCCACGCTGGGCACACTACATATATTTCCAGAGTGCTGGCATGCTCTGTGCTGGGAACAGAACGACTATAAAACTATTCCCGGCCTCACTCCACGCCGGGCACACTATATATATTTCCAGAGTGCTAGCATGCTCTGTGCTGGCCAGGTCGCTTGAATTGTGCCGGAGGTGGAGCGACTGTTATGCCTACTCTTGCCACTGCTCCACGCTGGGCACTTTCACAATCTTAATGGCGTTGTCGCACAGAACGTGCGACAGATCCAGTAGAATATGTACCGCTCCCAGCGTGGAGCATAAGCAGGAAAAGGTATTATACTTGCTCTGTACCTAGCAAAAGAGCTAGCGAACGATCCAGTAGGACAAGTAACGTTCCCAGCGTGGAGCAAGTGCAGAAAAAGAGCTTATAGCCGCTATGTTTCCGGCAAAGAGGAAGCGACTGCTCAGATAGTACTGTCAAAGTGTCCAGTAGAATGCGTGGAGCAAGGGAGGAATCAGTTTTAGAGCTGCTCCGCTCACAACACAGAGAAGCGACTGCTCCCATACAATATGCAACGTCCCCAGCGTGGAGCAAGGACAGGCCGGCGATCCATGCTGGGCACCTCATTTGCTCCACCGTGGACACACTCTTTTCCTGCAGTTGCAGCTATACTTTGAAGCAATAGTTATATTAATCATTGTCAATTTATTAGCTCCCGTTGAGTAGAAGTCAAATTATGACGATTTAATGTAACGATGTAGATGTAGCCTATTATACTTTATAGAAATACGATTGGAGAGCATGCATCTTGTCACTTTCAAGTTATCATTAGCAAAAGTTGATGCTTGAACCTGGCAAGGGAGACTACAATAGAATCGGAACCACAAGAAAAGGTTATTTCATGTTAAACCTGCTAATGTCTGCGTTTGACTTTCAACAATGTGAAAAATAAATTAAAAAAAAAAATATATATATTTTTTTCAAGAGTGTTGTTTTAATCGTGGTAGTTTTGTTTTTCGTATTTTATCGAATACTTATCGGCCATGAGGCACCAGCCTTACTTAAAAATACATAGTGACTAATTTTTTTTTTTTTTTTTTTTTTTTTGGTTTGGGTTTTACGGCCCTTTCAAGATTATTTCACTCATATCGAGCCACATAGTGACTAATATATATATATATTGTTTTGTGAGCATAAAAATGTCATCGTCAATAAATAAGTCTTGATTATACACCAAGCCGTTTTTCAAGTCAAGAAAAATCTATTTTAACTCTGTATAGTTTTTACAAGTTAAAGCTTTTTCTACCGACTAAATAAAATAGGGCCTTACATGTTGGAAACATTTCAGCTTAGAAATACTACTTCAAATTGAACACAAATTAAGATGAAGTGTGGCTGTGCTTGCATGGGAGCGGTCGCTTGGTCTGTGCTGGGCACGGAATAACTATTATACATTCCTGCCCTTGCTCCATGCTGGGAACTTTCAGTATATATTATACTGAAGCATTCGGGAGCACGGAGCACGGAGCAACTTAAGACCTAAACCTGCACTTGCTCCAAGCTGAGCACGTTACGTACTACAGTGAAACGGTCACTTGCTCTGTGCTGGGCACGGATCAACAATAAGAAAGACCTATTTCTTGCCTTGCTCCACGTTGGGGACGTCACGTGTTCTACTGGATGTTTCGCTGGATATAAGATCTATTCTTGTCCCTGCTCCACGCTGAGAACGTTGCATATTGTATTGGAGCAGTCACTTGCTCTGTGCTGTGAGCGGAGAACTTTAAGACATATTCCTGCCCTTACTCCACTCTGCGTTCGTTATTATACTGAATTTGTTTCTTGCTCTGCGCTGAATACGGAACAACCTGCCCTTGCTCCACGCTGGGAACGTTACGCATTCTACTGGAGCGGGAGCTGTGCTAGACACGAAGAAATATAAGACCTATACCCCGAGAATGAGCGCACCGGAAGTATATAGGGCCTATAGCGTACTCCGTTGCTCCTGCCTGCATAGAGCAATACAGCGTCCCGGAAGAAAACATAGCGTGCCCAGCACAGAGCAAGCTAGAGCTCCGGAAGAAAATAAAACGTGCCCAGTGAGGAGCGAGGCCTTTGTCTGTGCGGGGAACAGAACAACTAAAAGACCATTGCCGGCCTCGCTCCACGCTTGGCACACTATATATATTTGCAGAGTGTCCGCATCCTCTGTGCTGGGAACAGAACAACTATAAGACCATTGCCGGCCTCGCTCCATGCAGGGCACACTATATATATTTTGCAGAGTGCTCGCATGCTCTGTGATGGGAACAGAACAACTGTAAGACCATTGTCGGCCTCGCTCCACGCTGGGCACACTATATATATTTCTAGAATGCTTGCATGCTCTGTACTGGGAACAGATCAGCTATAAGACCATTGTTGACCTCCCCCTTTGCTGGGCACACCATATATATTTCCAGACTGCTCGCATGATCTGTGCTGGGAACACAACACTATATGACAATTGTTGGATTCGCTCCACACTGGGCACACTATCTATATTTCCAGGGTGCTCGCGTTGTCTATGCTGGGAACAGAATAACTATAAGACCATTGCCGGCCCCGCTCCACGCTGGGCACACTACATATATTTCCAGAGTGCTGGCATGCTCTGTGCTGGGAACAGAACGACAATAAAACTATTCCCGGCCTCGCTCCACGCAGGGCACACTATATATATTTCCAGAGTGCTCGCATGCTCTGTGCTGGGAACAGAACTTCATAAGACCATTGCCGGCCTCGCTCCACGCTGGGCACACTATATATATTTCCAAAGTGTACGAATGATCCGTGCTTGGAGCAGAACAACTATAAGCCATTGCCGGCCTCGCTCCACGCTGGGCACAGTATATATATTTCCAGAGTGCTCGCATGCTCTGTGCTGGGAAGAGAACAAATATAAGACCATTGTTGGCCTCGCTCCGCGCTGGGCACAATATATATATTTCCGGAGCGCTCGCATGCTCTGTGCTGGGAACAGAACAAATATAAGACCATTGTCGACCTCGCTCCACGCCGGGCACACTATATATATTTCCAGAGTGTTCACATGCTCTGTGCTGGAAACAGAACAAAAATTAGACCACGCTGGGCACACTATATATATTTCCAAAGTGCTCGAATGATTCGTGCTTGGAATAGAACAACTATAAACCACTGCCGGCCTCGCTCCACGCTGGGCACATTATATATATTTCCAGAGTGCCCGCATGCTCTGTGCTGGGAACAGAACATATGTAAGACCATTGTTGGTCTCTCTCCACGCTGGACACACTATATATATTTCTAGAATGCTCGCATGCTCTGTGCTGGGAACAGAACAACTATAAGACCATTGTTGGCCTCGCTCCACGCTGGGCACATTATATATAATTCCAGAGTGCTCGCATGCTCTGTGCTTGGAACTGAACAACAATAAGACCATTGTTGGCCTCACTCCACGCTGGGCACAGTATATATATTTCCAGGCTGCTCGCATGCTCTATGCTGGGAACAGAGCAGCTTTAAGACCATTGTTGGCCTCTCTCCACGCTGGGCACACTATATATATTTCCAGAATGCTCGCATGCTCTGTGCTGGAAACTGAATAAATATAAGACCATTGTTGGCCTCGCTCCACGCTGGGCACACTATATTTATTTCCAGAATGCTAGCATGCTCTGTGCTGGGAAAAGAAAAACTATCTGACCATTGCCGGCCTCGCTCCTCGCTGGGCACACTATGTATATTTCTAGAGTGTTCGCATGCTCTGTGCGGGGAACAGAACAACTTAAAGACCATTGCCGGCCTCGCTCCACGCTTGGCACACTATATATATTTCCAGAGTGCCCGCATCCTCTGTGCTGGGAACAGAACAACTATAAGACCATTGCCGGCCTCGCTCCACGCTGGGCACACTATATATATTTTGCAGAGTGCTCGCATGCTCTGTGATGCTGCAGGGTGTAATGACGGCGCTCCATGCTGGGCAACAGACAAATATAAGACCATTGTCGGCCTCGCTCCACGGTGGGCACACTATATATATTTCCAGAGTGCTCGCATGCTC
Source organism: Lucinisca nassula (assembly GCA_963580285.1). NCBI lineage: Eukaryota > Metazoa > Mollusca > Bivalvia > Lucinida > Lucinidae > Lucinisca > Lucinisca nassula. Next base: position 3,410,220 of record OY757017.1, on the reverse strand, counting down.
TGTACTGGGAACAGAACAGCTATAAGACCTTTGGTGACCTCCCCCTATGCTGGGCACACCATATATATTTCCAGACTGCTCGCATGATCTGTGCTGGTTACACAACACTATAAGACAATTGTTGGATTCGCTCCACACTGGGCACACTATCTATATTTCCAGAGTGCTCGCATTGTCTATGCCGGGAACAGAATAACTATAAGACCATTGCCGGTCCCGCTCCACGCTGGGCACACTGCATATATTTCCAGAGTGCTGGCATGCTCTGTGCTGGGAACAGAACGAATATAAAACTATTCCCGGCCTCGCTCCACGCAGGGCACACTATATATATTTCCAGAGTGCTCGCATGCTCTGTGCTGGGAACAGAACTTCATAAGACCATTGCCGGCCTCGCTCCACGCTGGGCACACTATATATATTTCCAAAGTGTACGAATGATCCGTCCTTGGAGCAGAACAACTATAAACCATTGCCGGCCTCGCTCCACGCTGGGCACAGTATATATATTTCCAGAGTGCTCGCATGCTCTGTGCTGGGAAGAGAACAAATATAAGACCATTGTTGGCCTCGCTCCGCGCTGGGCACAATATATATATTTCCGGAGCGCTTGCATGCTTTGTGCTGGGAACAGAACAAATATAAGACCATTGTCGGCCTCGCTCCACGCCGGGCACACTATATATATTTCCAGAGTGTTCACATGCTCTGTGCTGGGAACAGAACAACAATAAAACCATTGCCGGCCTCGCTTCACGCTGGGCACAGTATATATATTTCCAGAGTGCTCGCATGCTCTGTGCTGGGAAGAGAACAAATATAAGACCATTGTTGGCCTCGCTCCGCGCTGGGCACAATATATATATTTCCGGAGCGCTCGCATGCTCTGTGCTGGGAACAGAACAAATATAAGACCATTGTCGGCCTCGCTCCACGCCGGGCACACTATATATATTTCCAGAGTGTTCACATGCTCTGTGCTGGGAACAGAACAGCAATAAAACCATTGCCGGCCTCGCTTCACGCTGGGCACACTATATATATTTCCAAAGTGCTCGAATGATTCGTGCTTGGAATAGAACAACTATAAACCACTGCCGGCCTCGCTCCACGCTGGGCACATTATATATATTTCCAGTGTGCTCGCATGCTCTGTGCTGGGAACAGAACAAATATAAGACCATTGTTGGCCTCGCTCCACGCTGGACACACTATATATATTTCTAGAGTGCTTGCATGCTCTATGCTAGGAACAGAACAACTATCAGACCATTGTTGGCCTCGCTCCACGCTGGGCACATTATATATAATTCCAGAGTGCTCGCATGCTCTATGCTTGGAACTGATCAACTAAAAGACCATTGTTGGCCTCACTCCACGCTGGGCACACTATATATATTTCCAGACTCCTCGCATGCTCTATGCTGGGAACAGAACAGCTTTAAGACCATTGTTGGCCTCTCTCCACGCTCGGCACACTATATATATTTCCAGAATGCTCGCATGCTCTGTGCTGGAAACTGAATAAATATAAGACCATTGTTGGCCTCGCTCCACGCTGGGCACACTATATTTATTTCCAGAATGCTAGCATGCTATGTGCTGGGTAAAGAAAAACTATCTGACCATTGCCGGCCTCGCTCCTCGCTGGGCACACTATGTATATTTCTAGAGTGTTCGCATGCTCTGTGCTGGGAACAGAATAACTATAAGACCATTGACGGCCTCGCTCTACGCTTGGCACACTTTATTTATTTCCAGAGTCCCCGCATCCTCTGTGCTGGGAACAGAACAACTATTAGACAATTGCCGGCCTCGCTCCACGCTGGGCACACTATATATATTTCCAGACTGTTCGCATGCTCTGTGCTGGGAACAGAACAACTATAAAGAGTAGGGTGTAATGCCGGCACTCCATCCTGGGTGCCCACGGTGGAGCAAACGTTCCCAGCGTGGAGGTGCCCAGCATGGAGCGCCGTCATTACACCCTGCAGACTATAAAAGCATTGCCGGCCTCGCTCCACGCTGGGCACATTATATATCTTTCCAGAGTGCTCGTATGCTCTTCAGCGGAAGGGAGAGAATGACCGTAGAAAAGATTTCATGATCGATCTCCACGAAAGAATGTTGCCGACCCCGGCAGGAATCGAACCCGCGTCCTCCTAATCACCAGTCAGACGCGCATCCGACTTAGCTACCGAGGCCGGCCTGCGATCGTTGGGAGTGGTTATTCCAACTCTACCTGTCATAGAACGACAATGGGCCTATTCCTGTTGTTACTCCACCCTGGGAACGTTGGGATTGGTTCTGGCACGTTAGCTTGAACAGCACCTGTTATCTGGGGGCGACAACGGGCCTATTCCTGTTGTTGCTCCACCCTGGGAACGTTAGCAGTTAGCTTGCACCGTACCTGGCATAGCGCGACAATGGACCTGGTCCACGCTGCGAACGTGGTACTAAAAGTTTTGTTTAGGGTCCTTTCACTATCGTTAATGAGAATTGTGTAAAAAACTTGAGTATCCGCAGAAAAAAAGCAAAAAACACCTGGTGTTTCATTGCAAGACAGTTATATGCTGGTATATCGATTCTGTCCGTTCGCTCCACGCTGGGAACGTTCCAATGTTGCAGTGTGTAATGCCACCGGCGCTCCATGGTGGGCACTTCCACGCTCAGAACGGCCACTCCTTTGTATCCAATAGAACCGTTGGTTTATTAATTTCATATTAACCCGCCCGAATCGAGACCATTGAACTGCAGGACCTTAATAATCCTGAGCTGTTGGGCACGTTAGCAGTCGTACCAGAGTATACTGTAGCGTTCGCTTAAACTGTGCTAGGCGAGGAGCAAAACCTATTCCTGTCATTGCTCCACGCTGGGCACAATACATGTAGCAGTCGTACTGGATCGTTTGCTTGAAATATACTGGATGCGTAGCGACTGTTAGACCTTTTAGGCCGTCCGTTCTCCACGCAAGGCAAGTAAGTAGTCGTACTGAAGCAATCTCTTGAACAATGCTCTAAGTAAGAAATATTTCTCCCTATTTCTACCCTTGCTCCACGCTGGGCACGTTAGGATAAAATTGGAGCGTTTGCTTTAACGGTACTATTGATGGAGCGACTGTAAGACCCTTTCAGCCCTTGCTCACCGCTGGATACGTTAGCAATCGAACTGAAGCGTTTGCGTTAACATTTCTGGACATTGAGCTAGACCTGTGATGGCCGATTTTTTTTTTTATATTGAAAGCTTTTACTTGTAGCAATGTTACTTATTTGAGTTGTTTCCCTTGTTTGTTGGTGAACTGTGGATAAATGACTGAACATGTTATTTTATGGAAATTCGTAATCAATGTGATTTATATTTGATCAACTTGCATTTTTTTTGCATTTTATTTGTTAGTATGCCTATTGCTCAATGTTTAGATTGGCTTTGGCAGACAAATGTTTCTCAGAGTATTGCAAACGGATGCAAGGTTTCCGCACCATGCTTATGAGATTCATTTAATATATATGTGACCCGTCACGCCAAAAGGGCCCATCCGGGAATTTTTGGCTAAAATAAGGTTTCTTATCTATGCAAATCTGCAGGGTTTTACATTTCATATAAGACTAACCCTGGTGAAATATTCCAAAAATTGTTGAAGTTACGTCCCATTGAAGTATAGTACCCTTAAATCTACAACGTCGTTATAACGTCAACTTATTTTCAAAGAACGTCAGAAACGACATCATCAAGACTACATCACGGAATCACGCCTATATAATTTTGACTCCCTTAAACCCCACTTTTATACAGTAAAACTGGGGTTACAGGGGTATCCATTATTTTTCTCATTTCTACTCAAAAACATCGATTGTGGGCACTCGTTAGAACCGCCTCGCCGAGGCGGTTCTAACGAGCACCCACAATCTATGTTTTGAGCAGAAATAAGAAAAATATCAGAAGTTTTCATCCTTGAATTTTAGTATTTTCAGCGTTAAAGTGTATAGGCGTGTTTTCGTAATGATCTAAAAATTCTTCTCGAGTGAAAGCCAGACCTAGTATCAGAATTCTGATACATACTGCGCATACACGATGAATGAATAATAGGTAAATATACACGTGACATTAAATTCAACAAACTGTGAATCATCACGAAACCCCTCCTATGTGATTTTTCCCTCTTAAACCCTACATTTATATACTTAAACACGGGTTTACAGGGGTATACATTATTTTTCTTATTTCTGCTCAAAAACATAGATTATGGGTACTCGTTAGAACCGCCCCGCGGAGACGGTTCTAACGAGTTTCCACAATCTATGCTTTTAGCAGAAATATGAAAAATAACAGAATTTTTATCTGAAAATTTTTAATTTTTAGTGTTAAAATGTTCAATCTTTTGAATAGGCGTGTTTTCGTAATGCCTAACCATTCAGCAAAACTGGGCATGATAGAGCACTCTGTTTAATGTTCAATAACCCCTATGCAAATTTCTAACTGACTAGACATTATAAACTAGGGTCTAGTTATTTCATGTAAGCATGACTCTTACTGTGTTTTACTTTACCTTATGTATTCGGACAGACAGGCCTGAGCAAACAATGTAGACACAGATGAGATGCCACAGACGCGGCGTTTCATCAGGGTCTGCGCTGTTTGTCAAACGAAGACATAATTATACTCAATAAATAATCGATTACTAGCAAAGCAGTACTTAACGATAATCAGTTTTGAGAAATCTACCGATCGATTATGGATAAATTGTGTCAGCCTTACTTGCAGGGTTCGTGGGCAACAAAGACTCAAATTAGACTGAGCATATGTGCAGGATAAATGTAGACTTCGATGAATGTATATGAAATTCAAAAAGGGGTTTGTTGTGCCACACTTCAGCACAATAAATTTCAGTCACTTTTACATTGGTGCGCCTTCAATGACCTCGGCTTTGCAACATTAGGTTTTGGACAAGTTCTGTCTTTGTTATTGTCACCTTCACAGTGCTGACGTATGTGTTCATATAAATACCAGGCTCTCTCAGCACTGATTCCAGGTGCCAGAATTATTTCTGGTTCAGAGTTTAAAAGCTCTTGGAGTTTATCTTGATCTTTCATGATGTTGATTTTGAGTTCTGGAGAGGAAGGAAACTCTCTAATAAATACTGCACCAGGTTCTGATGACAAGAAGCGGAAGTGGTGATATTTGGTCAAATTTGGGATCTTCTTGAAGTAACCCTCAAGGAAAGTTTTCCATCTTCGAACGGGAACGATTGTATTGCTTGAGCTTGGCTCTGTGATAAGTTGTGGAATATTAATTTCCTTTGTTGTAGACATCAGGACAACCTCTGCGAGCTGGGAAATTGATGAAATATAGCTATGTTTGTATTTTAATTTAATCAATCCAAAACACCAGTCTGGTCCGAACCTGGTGTGATAGGGCAACATAAAAGACAGTTCTATATCTGAATTCAATCCACGGATTGTTCTTAAACACAAGTACTGTATTACTGCATTGTTCTTGTTTTGTCCCCTACAATTATCGCAGTGGAGATTCAGGTTCTTACACTTTACCCCGCTGTCTGAAGAAAAATAATGGTGAAGATAACTTATTGTCTCGTTTGCTCCTTTACCTGTGAGCTCGCCTTCGTCAATTAAATAATTTACTTGTCGTGGTAATGATTCCGCACATATACCAAATAAATGACACTTTCTTGGTGTCTTAAAGTATATAGGTCCAACTTGTTGGGGGCTATGTGGAATTAGAAGATTTTGAGCATAATCAAAAGACACATGTAAAGTTCCATCTAGGATTTCACTAAAATGTTTTTGCTCATCAGTGAGAGAATTCCAAAAGACACTAGAATCTTCGCACTGCTGTTTGTAATACTCTCTGCATTCTTTAGCAAGTGCTAAATGCTGTTCTTGTTTCACCAGCCGGGAACTTTTCTCTGCTTCAGAACAGTTTACAGATTTCATAATCAAATTGTTATTTTGCTGACAAGTATCACATAAGTCTGAGGCAATTTTCATAACAGCAATGTGTGGTACATATAATTTCCAAATATTCTTAAATTTTGTAAGTCCTACTGCCTTGCACGAAGATTCAACGCAGGCCTTAGAATACTGTCTCCATAAGTTTGACTTCGTGACATCACTGGGCAGCATCATTACAGTGAAGTCTTTCATTCTGGGCATTCTACCAGGCAGTGGCATAGCATTGTAGTCAGCATAATTTGTGATGAAATTGATAACATTTCTTTCATCATTAATTGTAAAAGCATTGTGAGCACATTTTCCCACATTGCCGTGGGTTCTGGGTATAAAGCCATGAGTATCAAAATGCTTGCACAAGTTTTTGTATCTCCGATGTCCAATGCCGTGTGCAAAAAGATAAGTAGATTTACAAACTTGTCTTCCATGTAGGAAGAATTTCACAAATGCACGTTGCCTGTCTTTGGTTTCTTTATGTGACGCTGTCTGTTTCGTGTGGCTAGTCTTCACTCTGTTCTGTTGAATATTGGCTAAGACAATAAGGTCGACATTTTCCTTGCTCAGCTCAGCCATGTTGAGTCTTATTTCTTCTAATGCTGCTATACCGATTGCTTCATAACATGGTTTCCCTGAAAAATACAGAATAAAAACCGAAATGAGAGAGAGAGAGAGAGAGAGAGAGAGAGAGGACCGAGAGAGGGAGTGAGTGAGAGGGAGAAAGAGAGAGGAGAGAGAGAGAGAGGGGGGGGAGAGAGAGAGAGGAGAGGAGAGAGAGAAGGAGAGAGATGATCATGATGCCCAAACGTTTTTTTTCACATGCTAAACTCTGTTGAACATGACATTCTATGCTGCTCTGAACAGGACCATTGTCTCGCTTGTTTGCGAGTATGGCCCATACAGCTGAGCATAAAATTTTGAAATATCGGAGCAAGAAATATAAATGTTTCATATGTAGTAATTTAGTTCTGTTTGTTTGTTTGATTTGAGGTTTAACGTCCCCGTCAACACTGTAAAGGTCATTTTGGAGACGTTGCTTCCAATTTTGTGGGACTTTTACCCGACATTGAGATGAACTGACATCTCAAGCCCTGTCGCCCAATGAAACAATAGGGTTTATTAGCATGTTCCTGGACAGGCTTAGATCCTCTAAGCGGTTTACCAGTACTAGTGTGCGGGCCGCATTCAGCTCTGGGTGGAAGCATCATGCAGCTCATATATTTCTTCAAGCCACTAGGCCTATGGGCGGGGGCCGGTAGTAATGTAGTTGAATGCAGTGCTGTTTATAAAAGTAAACAAAAAATAAAATAAAACGCTTTAGAGTTTCGACTGTCTGTTAATAGCAATGAAAAATAATGTAAAGAAAAAAATACTCCAGGCACAGGGAAAAGCAACAACAACACCAAAAAAAAAAAAAAAAAAAAAAAAAAAAAAAACAAGAAATAAAAAAAAAAAAAAATATCAACCGACGATTCGATCCGGGGTCGCACCAGCGGCAAGCCGGGTAGTTAACCACTACACTATGGAATCAATATAAATACAACACTGAATATAGATATATACCAATAATTTTCGGGCGACTTGTGACGTAGATTTCTTGAATTTACAACTCTTTTTTTTTTTTTTTTTTAATTAATTTGTTTGGCAAAACAATAAATAAATAATACTTACATACTGTATATCATTTAAGTATCGTGTGCAATTATTTGATAAATATTGGAATGCACTGATCTTTCAACAGATGATCTTTGAACAGACCCAACCTGATAAAACAGATTACACACAGATCTATACGGAATGACGTAAACAGAAAATCACTAACCTTGGTCTAGTTGACACCCACAGCCTGTCTGTCTGAATCTGCAAACATCATCATCATGGGTTTGATCCTCTGGTCGAACATCGAATGGAATGGACAGGCCCTCGACATGTATCGAATCACTGTCCGTGTCCGAACCACTGTCACTTGATGAATCAATGTGATTGTCATATTCAATGGGATGATGCACCAAATAAGAATCAGTGAAGCTCGTAACAAGATTAAGAGTCACTTCGTCGTCATCTTCGAGGTTCAAGCAACAATTTTCAGGCAAAAAATCCCTCACGGATGATGCAGATAACTGAGACATGTTTACATTACTTTTTGAATTTTTACCGCCCTTCCAACTTTTACAAGGGACAAAACTCAAACAGGAATAATAAACATGAAAACAGAATAGAATAGGCCCTAGCATGAGTAAAAAAAACAAACAAAAAAAAACTAAAGCATGCGAAGGCGATAAAACAAACATAACGTGAGACTCAATTAGGGATTTCTTTTTTTTTTAATTAGGCGTGAGGTGACATCGAAATTTCCGCGGATTTTCGAACATTATTTACGGCGAATGACGTAATTTCCCAGATGGGCCTTTTTGGCGTGACGGGTCACATATATATTAGCGGTATTAACACTTTATATTACTGGGGTAGCCCCTATGTGCTTTTAACGCCCGGTTACCTTACAAAATCTATCAAGTCAAGACTTTATATTAGTCAATGCTCCACGCTGGGAACGTATTGGTGTTGAGATTTAACGTCGCCCAGTCAACACTATTTAGGTCATTTTTGAGCCGGTCAGTTTACCTATCAACACTTTCCTGGGCAGGCTTATACGTAAGCGGTTAACCAGTACAGTGCACATTCTTTCGCCAGAAACTGACAACTGCCCTTCTTGAATCAGCGGAAGAGAGAGAATGACCGTAGAAAAGATTTCATGATCAATCTCCACGAAAGAATGTTGCCGACCCCGGCGGGAGTCGAACCCGCGTCCTCCTGATCACCAGTCAGACGCGCATCCGACTGAGCCACTGAGGCCGGCTGAATTCAACTGTAACACAAGCATAGCTGTGGCGAACCATTTCGATTGCTTGAAGAACGCGTGCGAAAGGCACTCGGCGGACTCAGCGAATTTGACATATTGACAACACCTGAATAGCTCCACCCATTCGATCTTATCTTCGACTACTATAAAAGTCCCACAAAATTGGAAGCAACGTCTCCAAAATTACCTTTACAGTTTTGACGGGGACGTTAAACCTCAAATTACAAAAAAAAAAAAAAAAAAAAAATATGACAATATAGACTGCATGCATGGTAGTTAACCCAATCACGGTTGGCAACTTTGCTTCCCTCTTTAATTGCACGCCGATGGGTCAGGCCTCAGATTCTATGACGGCTCCAACGTAAAGGCTTATTGAAAACTAGAAATGGTGTTTGTAAAACACAATGCCCCCAACCTTTGCTTGTCCTTAGATGGCAAAATATTCAACAAATATTGTTAAAGACTCAAAAACATACAACAAGAATTCCCCCGAAGGCTATGTCGCGCCTGTGGAGGCGCAAAGTCACCAAACCATGAAATCTAGGTCAAGGTCAAACATGGATGCCTGCATAAAAATTTCACTCCTAGTTCCAAGCATGTACCAAGTATCATCAATGAAACTCTTAACGAGAATTCTATGTTTTTTAATTAAAGGGGAAATAATTCAAGAAGGGGAGATAATTTGGACAAGAAAAAAAATACGGGTCAACTATTTTTTCATGAGGAACTCATATATGAAATTTCAAAACACTAGCATACACGGTTCTGAAGATATGCTATGCACCAGAAAGCAACACAATTGAGTAGCAAAAAATTACAAAGGGCCATAACTCTAACAAAATTTTAGCGAATTGGTTGAAAATTTAATCAGGTAGTCTCCTCCTTAGTCCCAATCACTATACCAAATATCAAGGCTGTAGCTCAAATACTTTTTGAGATATCTTGCTAACGAGAATTCTATGTTATTTAATTAAAGGGGAAATAATTCAAGAAGGGGAGATAATTTGGACAAGAAAAAAAATACGGGTCAACTATTTTTTCATGAGGAACCCATATATGAAATTTCAAAACACTAGCATACACGGTTCTAAAGATATGCTATGCACCAGAAAGCAACACAATTGAGTGGCAAAAAATTACAAAGGGCCATAACTCTAACAAAATTTTATAGAATTGGTTGAAAATTTAATCAGGTAATCTCCTCCTTAGTCCCAATCAATATACCAAATATCAAGGCTGTAGCTCAAATACTTTTTGAGATATCTTGCTAACGAGAATTCTATGTTATTTAATTAAAGGGGAAATAATTCAAGAAGGGGAGATAATTTGGACAAGAAAAAAAATATGGGTCAACTATTTTTTCATGAGGAACCCATATATGAAATTTCAAAACACTAGCATACACGGTTCTAAAGATATGCTATGCACAAGAAAGCGTGACGTACGAACGGACTAACGGACGAACGGACGGACAAGCCAGAAGCAATATGCCCCCCCAACTTTTTTAAAGTTGGGGGCATAATTAGAGAGATAATGTTGGTTGTTGCCTGATGCTCTGTCTCTGGTCGGGCTCATCGGAGTCTAACTGTTGGTTTTCTTTTGCTCCAGCATTTCAGTGGTTTCTTGCTGTCGAGTCCTCACCGTTGTCTCACCTCTGTGGTTCTTTGATTTTTGTGTTCACGGAGATGTTGCACTGATGAGTTAGGAGGCCTTCCTGCGGACTGAACAAATTATTTGTCTAAATCGCTGATCTTTGTTTTACTTCTACTTCTCCATGACACAGCAGGGGGTACAGACTGAATGACAAGCAGTCAAGCAGTGTAGACCCTGATCAGGCGGCTCCTTGAGCAGTCTGATCTGGGTCTGCACTGTTTGGTTAGGACTATCTGCCATAATGCTTGGGATCATTACTGTAAAACATATTCAAGAAATTAAACGAGCAATTTTTGTACAAGCGCATTTCATGACAGAGCAGCGGGTCCAGTTGAGCAGACGGGATTACGAATGGTGTAGACCCTGATCAGACTGCTTCTTCTGGAGCAGTCTGATTTGGGTCTGCACTGTTTGGTTAGGACTGGCTGTTCCTATACTTGTGATCATTACGATAAAAAGAAACTTGCAATTTTTATACATGATAACTTACACCCATAAATGAAGAGGAGAAGATTTTATAGTGCACAGTATGCTTCGGCGTCTTGTTGAAAGTCTCGTCTGAGAGCTTATACTTCCATAAGGATCCTTAAAATTCGGGCATCTTAAGGGCTTGCTGTAATTATTCTGGGGTTGTGACGGACTTGGTTCATAAAACAGTGGGGGTGCAGACGGAATGGCAAGCAGTGTAGACCCTGATCAGGATGATCCTTCTGGGGAAGTCTGATCTGAGTCTGCACTGTTTGATTAGGACTATCTGTCATGATGCTTGGGATCATTGTGGTAAACCATATTAAAGAAATTCATCACGTAAACAAGTCCGTGATATGAAGACCCCCCCCCCCCCAAACCCCACTTTATATAGAGAAAACTGGGGTTTACGGGGGTATTCATTATTTTTCTTATTTCTGCTCCGAGACATGGATTGTGGGTGCTCGTTAGAACCGCCTCTATGAGACGGTTCTAACGGGCACCCACATCCTGTGTTTTGGGCATTTGTGGGAGAAATGTGAAGGATTTTCATCAGAAAAGTAGCCATTTTGGAGATGTGAAAAATGCACTATGTCGCACGGGCGAGTTATCGTAATGTTAACAAGCAATTTTTGTATAAGCACAAGCTTGTTTTATGATACAGCAGCGGGTCCTTGGGTGCAGACGAAATTGCAAACAGTGTAGGCCCTGACCAGACTGCTCCTGATCTGGGTCTGCACTGTTTGGGTAGGACTGTCTGTCCCAATACTTAGGATAATGATGATATCACCCAGATATCATTTACACTGGGTTTTCCAGTTTTTTTTTTTTTGTTTCACATGCCTCTGTCGTTTGGAATTCTTTCCTTGATTGTCTACTTGGTTTATCCATCATTATTATAATATGCCTCTTTATGTGCTCCTACGTGGGCCGAAAATTCGCAATAAAATTCTTGTATCTTGTATCTCAAAGCAACGGCAGGAATAGCCGTATGTTATAAGTAGTTTCAATATAGCTGTTTCTAACCCTGCTGCACGCAACATATATATATATATATATATATATATTAAATGAATCTTATAAGCATAATGTGGAAACCTTGCATCCGTTTGCAATACTTTGAGTAACATTTGTCTGCCAAAGTCAATCTAAACATTGAGCAATAGGCATACAAACAAATATAATGCCAACAAATGCAGGATAATCAAATATAAATCAGATCGTTTACGAATTTCCATAAAATAACACGTTCAGTCCACCAATAAAACAAGGGAAACAACTCAAATAAGTAACATTGCTACAAGTAAAAGCTTTAAATATAAAATCCTCATATTTGGCTCTCAGACCCTCACAGGTCTAAAGTCGCCCCATGTCCAGAACTGTGAACGCAAATGCTCCATTTCGATTGCTAACACACCCAGCATTGAGCAAGGGCTGAAAAAGGGTCTTAGAGTCACTCCATCAATAGCACCGTTAAAGCAAACGCTCCAGTTTGATGCTAACGTACTGTGCGTGGAGCAAGGGTAGAAACAGGGAGAAATAGGTCTTAAGTCATTTTATGTTGAGCAGAGTTCAAGAGATTGCTTCAGTACGACTAATAACTTGCCCAGCGTAGAGAAAGGATAGCCTAATAGGTGTAACAGTCGCTACAATCAAGCATATTTCAAGCAAACGATCCAGTACGACTTCAGCGTGGAGCAATGACAGGAATAGGTGTTATAGTTGCTCCTCGCCTAGCACAGTTCAAGCGAACGCTACAGTACTCTGGTACGACTGCTAACGTGTCCAACAGCTCAGGATTATTAAGGTCCTGTAGTTTAATGGTCTCGATACGGGTGGGTGAATATGAAGTCAATAAATCAACCGTTCTATTGGACACAAATGAGTGGCCGTTCTGAGAGTGGAGGTGCCCAGCATGGAGCGACGGCATTATTGGAGCGTATAATACCTATTCATGCTAATACTCCACGCTGGGAGCGGTACATATTCTACTGGATCTGTCGCACGCTCTGTGAGACAACGCCATTAAGATTGTGAAAGTGCCCAGCGTGGAGCAGTGGCAGGAGTAGGGATAATAGTCGCTCCACCTCCAGCACAATTCAAGCGACCTGGCCAGCACAGAGCATGCGGGCACTCTGGAAATATATGTAGTGTGCCCAGCGTGGAGCGGGGCCGGCAATGGTCTTATAGTTGTTCTGTTCCCATCACAGAGCATGCGAGCACTCTGGAAATATTTATAGTGTGCCCAGCGTGGACCGAGGCCGGCAATGGTCTTATAGTTGTTCTGTTCCCAGCACAGAGGATGCGGGCACTCTGGAAATATATATAGTGTGCCAAGCGTGGGGCGAGGCCGGCAATGGTCTTAAAATTGTTCTGTTCCCCGCACAGAGCATGCCAGCACTCTGGAAATATATATAGTGTGCCCAGCGTGGAGCGAGGCTGACAATGGTTTCATAGTTGTGTTCCCAGCACAGAGCATGTGAGCACTCTGGAAATATATTTAGTGTGCCCAGCGGGGAGCGAGGCCGGCAATGGTCTTATAGTTGTTCTGTTTCCAGCACAGAGCATACGAGCACTCTGGAAAGATATATAGTGTTCCAAGCGTAGAGCGAGGCCGTCAATGGTCTTATAGTTGTTCTGTTCCCAGCACAGAGCATGCGAACACTCTAGAAATATACATAGTGTGCCTAGCGAGGAGCGCGGCCGGCAATGGGCAGATAGTTTTTCTTTTCCCAATACAGAGCATGCTAGCATTCTGGAAATAAATATAGTGTGCCCAGCGTGGAGCGAGACCAACAATGGTCTTATATTTATTCAGTTTCCAGCACAGAGCATGCGAGCATTCTGGAAATATATATAGTGTGCCCAGCGTGGAGAGAGGCCAACAATGGTCTTAAAGCTGTTCTGTTCCCAGCACAAAGCATGCGAAGACTCTAGAAATATATATAGTGTGCCCAGCGTGGAGCGAGGCAAACAATGGTCTTATAGTTGTTCTGTTCCCAGCACAGAGCATTCGAGCACTCTGGAAATATTTATAATGTGCCCAGCGTGGAGCGAGGCCGGAAGTGGTTTATAATTGTTCTATTCCAAGCACGAATCATTCGAGCACTTTGGAAATATATATAGTGTGTCCAGCGGGAAGCGAGGCCGGCAATGGTCTTATTTTTGTTCTGTTTTCAGCACAGAGCATGTGAACACTCTGGAAATATATATAGTGTGCCCGGCGTGGAGCGAGGCCGACAATGGTCTTATATTTGTTCTGTTCCCAGCACAGAGCATGCGAGCGCTCCGGAAATATATATATTGTGCCCAGCGCGGAGCGAGGCCAACAATGGTCTTATATTTGTTCTCTTCCCAGCACAGAGCATGCGAGCACTCTGGAAATATATATACTGTGCCCTGCGTGGAGCGAGCCCGGCAATGGCTTATAGTTTTTCTGCTCCAAGCACGGATCATTCGCACACTTTGGAAATATATATAGTGTGCCCAGCGTGGAGCGAGGCCGGCAATGGTCTTATGAAGTTCTGTTCCCAGCACAGAGCATGCGAGCACTCTGGAAATATATATAGTGTGCCCTGCGTGGAGCGAGGCCGGGAATAGTTTCATAGTCGTTCTGTTCCCATCACAGAGCATGCCAGCACTCTGGAAATATATGTAGTGTTCCAAGCGTGGAGCGGGGCCGGCAATGGTCTTATAGTTATTCTGTTCCCAGCACAGACAATGCGAGCACTCTGGAAATATAGATAGTGTGCCCAGTGTGGAGCGAATCCAACAATTCTCTTATAGTGTTGTGTTCCCAGCACAGACCATTCGAGCAGTCTGGAAATATATATGGTGTGCCCAGCATAGGGGGAGGTCAACAATGGTCTTACAGCTGTTCTGTTCCCAGTACAGAGCATGCGAGCACTCTGGAAATATATATAGTGTGCCCAGCGTGGAGCGAGGCCGACAATGGTCTTATAGTTGTTCTGTTCCCATCACAGCATGCAAGCACACTACAAATATATATAGTGTGCCCAGCGTGGAGCGAGGCTGGCAATGGTTTTATAGTTGTTGTGTTCCCAGCACAGAGCATGTGAGCACTCTGGAAATATATATAGTGTGCCCTGCGGGGAGCGAGGTCGGCGATGGTTTAATAGTTGTTCTGTTTCCAGCACAGGGCATACGAGCACTCTGGAAAGATATATAGTGTGCCCAGTGTGGAGGGAGGCCGGCAATGCTTTTATAGTTGTTCTGTTTCCAGCACAGAGCATGCGAACACTCTGGAAATATATATAGTGTGCCCAGCGTGGAGCGAGGCCGGCAATGGTCTTATAGTTGTTCTGTTCCCAGCACAGAGGATGCGGGAACTCTGGAAATATATAAAGTGTGCCAAGCGTAGAGCGAGGCCGTCAATGGTCTTATAGTTGTTCTGTTCCTAGCACAGAGCATGCGAACACTCTAGAAATATACATAGTGTGCCCAGCGAGGAGCGAGGCCGGCAATGGTCAGATAGTTTTTCTTTTCCCTGCACAGAGCATGCTAGCATTCTCTGGAAATAAATATAGTGTGCCCAGCGTGGAGCGAGGCCAACAATGGTCTTATATTTATTCAGTTTCCAGCACAGAGCATGCGAGCATTCTGGAAATATATATAGTGTGCCCAGCGAGGAGAGAGGCCAACAATGGTCTTAAAGCTGTTCTGTTCCCAGCATAGAGCATGCGAGCAGTCTGGAAATATATATAGTGTGCCCAGCGTGGAGTGAGGCCAACAATGGTCTTACAGTTGTTCAGTTCCAAGTACAGAGCATGCGAGCACTCTGGAATTATATATAATGTGCCCAGCGTGGAGCGAGGCCAACAACGGTCTTATAGTTGTTCTGTTCCCAGCACAGAGCATGCGAGAACTCTAGAAATATATATAGTGTGTCCAGCGTGGAGCGAGGCGAACAATGGTCTTATATTTGTTCTGTATATAATGTGCCAGAGCGTGGAGCGAGGCCGGCAGTGGTTTATAGTTGTTCTATTCCAAGCACGAATCATTCGAGCACTTTGGAAATATATATACTGTGCCCAGCGTGGAGCGAGGCCGGCAATGGCTTATAGTTGTTCTGTTCCAAGCACGGATCATTCGTACACTTTTGAAATATATATAGTGTGCCCAGCGTGGAGCGAGGCCGGCAATGGTCTTATGAAGTTCTGTTCCCAGCACAGAGCATGCGAGCACTCTGGAAATATATATAGTGTGCCCTGCATGGAGCGAGGCCGGGAATAGTTTTATAGTTATTCTGTTCCCAGCACAGTCAATGCGAGCACTCTGGAACTATATATAGTGTGCCCAGTGTGGAGCGAATCCAACAATTGTCTTATAGTGTTGTGTTCCCAGGACAGATCATGCGAGCAGTCTGGAAATATATATGGTGTGCCCAGCATAGGGGGAGGTCAACAATGGTCTTATAGCTGTTCTGTTCCCAGTTCAGAGCATGCGAGCACTCTGGAAATATATATAGTGTGCCCAGCGTGGAGCGAGGCCGGCAATGGTCTTATAGTTGTTCTGTTCCCATCACAGACCATGCGAGCACTCTGCAAAATATAAATAGTGTGCCCAGCGTGGAGCGAGGCCGGCAATGGTCTTATAGTTGTTTTGTTCCCAGCACAGAGGATGCGGGCACTCTGGAAATATATATAGTGTGCCAAGCGTGGAGCGAGGCCGGCAATGGTCTTTAAGTTGTTCTGTTCCCCGCACAGAGCATGCAAGCATACTAGAAATATATATAGTGTGCCCAGCGTGGAGCGAGGCTGGCAATGGTTTTATAGTTGTTGTGTTCCCAGCACAGAGCATGTAAGCACTCTGGAACTATATTCAGTGTGCCCAGCGGGGAGCGAGGTCGGCGATGGTTTAATAGTTGTTCTGTTTCCAGCACAGAGCAAACGACCACTCTGGAAAGATATATAGTGTGCCCAGCGTGGAGCGAGGCCGGCAATGCGTTTATAAATGTTCTGTTCCCAGCACAGAGCATGCGAACACTCTGGGAATATATATAGTGTGCCCTGCATGGAGCGAGGCCGGGAATAGTTTTATAGTCGTTCTGTTCCCAGCACAGAGCATGCCAGCACTCTGGAAATATATGTAGTGTGCCCAGCGTGGAGCGAGGCCGGCAATGGTCTTATGAAGTTCTGTTCCCAGCACAGAGCATGCGAGCACTCTGGAAATATATATAGTGTGCCCTGCATGGAGCGAGGCCGGGAATAGTTATATAGTCGTTCTGTTCCCAGCACAGAGCATGCCAGCACTCTGGAAATATATGTAGTGTGCCCAGCATGGAGCGGGCCGGCAATGGTCTTATAGTTATTCTGTTCCCAGCACAGACAATGCGAGCACTCTGGAACTATATATAGTGTGCCCAGTGTGGAGCGAATCCAACAATGGTCTTATAGCTGTTCTGTTCCCAGTTCAGAGCATGCGAGCACTCTGGAAATATATATAGTGTGCCCAGCGTGGAGCGAGGCCGACAATGGCCTTAAAGTTGTTCTGTTCTCATCACAGAGCATGCGAGCACTCTGCAAATTATATATAGTGTGCCCAGCGTGGAGAGAGGCCGGCAATGGTCTTATAGTTGTTTTGTTCCCAGCACAGATGATACGGGCACTCTGGAAATATATATAGTGTGCCAAGCGTGGAGCGAGGCCGGCAATGGTCTTTAAGTTGTTCTGTTCCCAGCACAGAGCATGCAAGCATACTAGAAATATATATAGTGTGCCCAGCGTGGAGCGAGGCTGGCAATGGTTTTATAGTTGTTGTGTTCCCAGCACAGAGCATGTAAGCACTCTGGAACTATATTTAGTGTGCCCAGCGGGGAGCGAGGTCGGCGATGGTTTAATAGTTGTTCTGTTTCCAGCACAGAGCAAACGACCACTCTGGAAAGATATATAGTGTGCCCAGCGTGGAGCGAGGCCGGCAATGCTTTTATAGTTGTTCTGTTCCCAGCACAGAGCATGCGAACACTCTGGGAATATATATAGTGTCCCCAGCGTGGAGCGAGACCGGCAATGGTCTTATAGTTGTTCTGTTCCCAGCACAGAGGATGAGGGCAATCTGGAAATATATAAAGTGTGCCAAGCGTAGAGCGAGGCCGTCAATGGTCTTATAGTTGTTCTGTTCCCAGCACAGAGCATGCGAACACTCTGGAAATATACTTGTATGCCCAGCGAGGAGCGAGGCCGGCAATGGTCAGATAGTTTTTCTTTTCCCAGCACAGAGCATGGTAGCATTCTGGAAATATATATAGTGTGCCCAGAGTGGAGCGAGGCCAACAATGGTCTTATATTTGTTCAGTTTCCAGCACAGAGCATGCGAGCATTCTGGAAATATATACAGTGTGCCCAGCGTGGATAGAGGCCAACAATGGTCTTAAAGCTGTTCTGTTCCCAGCCCAGAGCATGCGAGCAGTCTGGAAATATATACAGTGTGCCCAGCGTGGAGTGAGGCCAACAATGGTCTTAAAGTTGTTAAGTTCCAAGCACAGAGCATGCGAGCGCTCCGGAATTATATATGTGCCCAGCGTGGAGCGAGGCCAACAATGGTCTTATAGTTGTTCTGTTCCCAGCACAGAGCATGCGAGCACTCTAGAAATATATATAGTGTGTCCAGCGTGGAGCGAGGCCAACAATGGTCTTATATTTGTTCTGTTCCCAGCACAGAGCATGCGAGCACTCTGGAAATATATATAATGTGCCCAGCATGGAGCGAGGCCGGCAATGGTTTATAGTTGTTCTATTCCAAGCACGAATCATTCGAGCACTTTGGAAATATATATAGTGTGCCAAGCGTGGAGCGAGGCCGGCAATGGTGTTATTGTTGTTCTGTTCCCAGCACAGAGCATGTGATTACTCTGGAAATATATATAGTGTGCCCGGCTTGGAGCGAGGCCGGGAATTGTTTTACAGTTGTTCTGTTCCCAGCACAGAGCATGCCAGCACTCTGGAAATATATATAGTGTGCCCAGCGTGGAGTGGGGCCGGCAATGGTCTTAAAGTTGTTCTGTTCCCAGCACAGACAATGCGAGCACTCTGGAAATATAGATATTGTGCCCAGCGTGGAGCGAGGCCAACAATTGTCTTACAGTGTTGTGTTTCCAGCACAGAGCATGCGAGCACTCTGGAAACATATGTAGTGTGCGTAGCAAGGAGGGAGGCAAACAATGGTCTTGTATTTGTTCTGTTCCCATCACAGAGCAAGCGAGCGCCCTTGAGATGTATATAGTGTGTCCAGCGTGGAGCGCGGCCAACAATGGTCTTATAGTTGTTCTGTTCCCAGCACAGGAGCAGCAGCACAGAGCATGCGAGCGCTCCGGAAATATATATACTGTGCCCAGCGCGGAGCGAGGCCAACAATGGTCTTATATTTGTTCTCTTCCCAGCACATAGCATGCGAGCACTCTGGAAATATATATACTGTGCCCAGCGTGGAGCGAGGCCGCCAATGGCTTATATAGTTGTTCTGCTCCAAGCACGGATCATTCATGCACTTTGGAAATATATATAGTGTGCCCAGCGTGTAGCGAGGCCGGCAATGGTCTAATGAAGTTCTGTTCCCAGCACAGAGCATGCGAGCACTCTGGAAATATATATAGTGTGCCCGGCGTGGAGCGACCCCGGGAATAGTTTTATAGTCGTTCTGTTCCCAGCACAGAGCATGCCAGCACTCTGGAAATATATGTAGTGTGCCCAGCGTGGAGCGGGGCCGACAATGGTCTTATAGTTGTTCTGTTCCCAGCACAGACAATGCGAGCACTCTGGAAATATAGATAGTGTGCCCAGTGTGGAGCGAGGCCAACAATTGTCTTAAAGTGTTGTGTTCCCAGCATAGATCATGCGAGCAGTCTGGAAATATATGGTGTGCCCTGCATTGGGAAAGGTCAACAATGGTCTTATAGCTGTTCTGTTCCCAGTACAGAGCATGCGAGCACTCTGGAAATATATATATAGTGTGCCCAGCGTGGAGCGAGGCCAACAATGATGTTATAGTTGTTCTGTTCCCAGTAAAGAGCATGCGAGCACTCTGGAAATAAATATAGTGTGCGCCCAGCGTGGAGCGAGGCCGGCAATGGTCTTATAGCTGTTCAGTTCCCAGCAGAGAGCATGCGAGCACTCTGGAAATATATATAGTGTGCCCAGCGTGGAGCGAGGCGTCTTATAGTTGTTCTGTTCCCAGCACAGACCAAGCGAGCGCTCTGGAAATATATATTGTGTGCCCAGCGTGGAGCGAGGATAACAATGGTCTTATAGTTGTTCAGTTCCCAGCAGAGAGCATGCGAGCACTCTGGAAATATATATAGTGTGCCCAGCGTGGAGCGAGGCCAACAATGGTCTTATAGATGTTCTGTTACCAGCACAGACCAAGCGAGCGCTCTGGAAATATATATTGTGTGCCCAGCGTGGAGCGAGGCCAACAATGGTCTTATAGTTGTTCTGTTCCCAGCACAGACCAAGCGAGCGCTCTGGAAATATATATTGTGTGCCCAGCGTGGAGCGAGGACAACAATGGTCTTATAGTTGTTCTGTTTCCAGCACAGAGCATGCGAGCACTCACTCTGGTAATATATATAGTGTGCCCAGCGTGGAGTAAAGCCGCCAATGGTCTTATAGATGTTCTGTTCCCAGCACAGAGCATGCGAGCGCTCTGGAAATATATATAGTGTGCCCAGCGCGGAGCGAGGCCGGCCTGTTCCCAGCAGAGAGCATTCTAGCGCTCTGGAAATATATTTAGTGTGCCCAGCTCGGAACGAGGCAATGGCAGGAATAGGTCCATTCCCGCTACATGTCCAGCATAGTTCAAGCAAACGTTCCAATACGACTTCTAACTTACACAGGGTTTAGCAGCTGCAGGAATAGGTCCATTGTCGCACCATGTTCAGCACAGATTAAGCAACAGTACCCCTACCACTGCCAACGTACCCAGCGTGGAGCAACGACAGGGATAGGTCCGTTGTCGATCCATCAGTCCAGCACAGAGTTCAAGGAAACGTACCAATACGACTGATATTGTGCCCAGGGTTGAATACCAGCAAGAATAGGTCGAAAGTCACTACATGTCCACCACAGTTCAAGGAAACGCTCCAATACGCCTCCCAATACGACGCTTACGTTCCCAGGGTGGAGCAACGGCATGAATAGGACAAAATTTGTTGCTCCATGCCAAGCAGAGTTCAAGCAAATTTTCCAGTACATTAAAACCGACTTGAAATAAATTTTACTTCACGTGATTTGAAAACGGTTTACCCTAATGCATGTAAGACTTAAATTTAGTGTTGAGCTTTCCCAGTAACAAGAAAAAAAAACTAGCAGTTTGCGAAGGAAATAGATCAATATTTATATATCAGTCGTTATGTTTGTTTAAGTAAAGGTGGTGTCTCAAATTGATAAGTATTTATAATAAAATACGAAAAATAACGTACCTTAAACGTTTAAAACAACATTTTTTGTGAAATAAATTTACATTATCCTATTATATTTAGATATTACAGAAAATCAAACGCTGAATGCGGCTATTTAAAATTAAATAGCATTTTCTTGTGGTTCCAATTCTATGGTAATCTCCCTTGCGAAGCTATAAATACACCTGATAACGGCTTTAAAGTGCCAATCGCATTCCTATAAGTATAAAAGTCTACACCCACAACTTTAAGTTGTACGGTCATAATTTGACTTCTACACAACGGGAGCTAAGAAAATGGCAATGACAAATAATTAATGCTTCTGTAGGTTTTCTTTGAATTCAAGGGACGAAAAGACCCTGTGAAAATTTGCTCCAATTTTAATGAACCGAGCAACCAGTCTAAGTATAGCTGCAACTGTAGGAAAAGAGTGTGCCCACGGTGGAGCAAACGTTCCCAGCGTGGAGGTGCCCAGCATGGAGCGCCGTCATTACACCCTGCAGGAAAAGTTTGCCTTACCGAGGCTTAAATAAAGAAATTGGGCTTTGAAGCATCCCATTGGTTAGATCTTTTCATT
Organism: Lucinisca nassula; assembly: GCA_963580285.1. Classification (NCBI taxonomy): domain Eukaryota; kingdom Metazoa; phylum Mollusca; class Bivalvia; order Lucinida; family Lucinidae; genus Lucinisca; species Lucinisca nassula. The sequence goes on along the minus strand of OY757017.1, from coordinate 3,388,285 downwards.
ATCTATCTTCATGCAAAAAGTTGTCAAAATATTCCAAACAGATTAGAAGTTTTACCCACCCAAATAATTTTTCAAATATTTTGCCTAGGCAAGGCCATATGTATTGTAAAGTAATATGGCATAAGGCAATCATCACGAAAACACGCCTATATAATTTTGACCCTCTTGAACCCGACTTTTATACAGTAAAACCTGGGTTTATAGGGGTAACCCGATGAGGCGGTTCTAACGAGTACCCACAATCTATATTTTGAGCAGAAATAAGAAAAATCTAACAAATTTTCATCTTAAAATTTTCATTTTTCGTCGATAAAAGTTACAATGTATTTATATAGGTGTGTTTTCGTAATGTTTGTGGGTTAGGTGTCGTTAATAACAATGATCAAAATATTCCAAACGATTAAGATGTTATACTCTGTGATCATTTTTTTTTAATTATTTGCCTCGGCGAGGCTATTCATAAAGTTATCAGGCATTAAACATTCTCATGGGTTAGGTATTGTCAATACCAATCCTTATGCCAAAAATGATAAGAATATTCGGAGAGGTTTAGTCATTATACTCTGTTATCATTTTTTAATTTTAAATATATATTGCCATATGCCAAAATGATCGGAATATTCGAAGAGGTCTAGACATTATACTATGTTATCATTTTTGAAATATGTATTGCCTCGGCGCGGCCATTTATGAAGTGATCTGCCATAAGGCAATTTCTTGGATTAGGTATTGGCAATACGAAACCGTACGACAAAACTGATCTAAATTTTCCAAGTGGTTTCGACGTTCTACTCCGATAGCATTCTTATATATAGATTGCCTCGTTGAGGCCATTTATAAAGAAAACTGGCATAAGGCACTATCATGGGGTTGGTATTGGAATTTTAATCCGTATGCCAAAATAGATCAAAATATTCCAAGCGGTTCTAAAGTTACAGCAAGTGTCACAAACTGACCACGGATGGACGGAAGGAAGGAAGGACCCCTATAGGTCGTGCTATAATACCAAGGGTTGGGAGGAGCCAACCGGGTCCGGTTCGGGGGAGCCAACCGGGCTTGATAGTCATCGTGATTATTATTTCTGCAACTAGCATAGTTTGTGATTCTTTCGAATACTGACAATCTCTGAAATAGGAGAACGTGTGTGTGGTGAAAACGCCAGTTTTTGGCAATGTAAAATAACATTCGAACTTCAATGGCTCGAACACCTTTGGGACCTCGAAATCTATTCGAGACAGGGGTAGTTCGAGCCACTGAGGTTTACTGTCAGGAGGCATAACGAGAAAACCCAAAAAGAATAAATTACATGAGTAGAGACTTTAGAAACTGCTAACTTCCCATCTTTTACGATATAAGACCTTACTACCCTAAAACCTCCACAAATGGTCACCTCTGTTGAGCAGCCACCTCTCTTCAGCCACAACAATTCCTCCAATGGCATTTTACAATATATTTAACCTCTGCTTAGCAGCCATCTCTCTCCTCCAGCCAGCTGCCACTTTACTAAATCTAAATTCCCTCTATTAAACAGCCAGAGTAAATTCAATTGCTAAAAATCGGATGTAAAAATAGGAATTTCTCTTCTGGTGTATTTATTTATTTCAAAATTTATTTTTCTCAAAACTACCATTGTGATATATGCATAAATACAATTTGTCATTTGACGTCGCGTCTGAGAGTGATATAACGCCATGTATTATTTTCGATAATCCACTAGTGGATTAAATATGCAAATTAGTTAGATACGTCCCGTAACGTTACATGTACGACGTCCTTATTGACGTCGCGTTTACTAACGGCGGAATATTGACATTTTCGTAAACAATCGTGAATAAAATGCGTTTCAAATGTCATATGATAAATAGAATCTTGCATTCGTGCTTATGTATTATTGAATTTATTAAACTCGTTCAGGAAAAGGAATAAAATGCTCGGCATTTTATCCCTTTTCCTCAACTCGTTTAATAAATTCAATAATACATGAGCACTCATGTAAGATCCTCTATATAAGCAAGTGAAAAGAAACTTAAATTATGGAGACTCTCCATCATTTATGTTTCTTTTAGTACATCCATGTTGATCTGTCTTCAATAATCACTATTTTTGTCTGTCTATAGCAAGCCATACATCATCTCAGACATTTCCCTCTGTTGGACAGCCACCTCCATTAAACAGCCAGTTTTGGAGTTTTCCAAGGATGGCGGTTTAATGGAGGTTACACTGTATGTGTCAGAAAAGCAAACTGAAATAAGCAGAGAATTAACAAAAAGAGACAAAGGATCAAGTTACATAATATAAGAATCTTATATGGGTGTGAGGGGTGGATGGAAAAATCCGTCCCAAGGGTCACTGTCCTGCATCACGAGGCTTGCCGAGTGATGCCGGACTGTGGTCTCGATGGATGGATTTTTCTATCCACCCCTTACACCCATATTGGATTCTTTTTCTTGCATACTTTCAATTTCTTAGCTCGGATTTTTAATGCTGCAGTCACTTCGGTTACCAACGTCCGCCATATTGTGTTGACACTGCAGGAATGTTTAGTGACGTCACGTAACATGCTGTGACGTCAACCTTAACGATGGCGCATACGAGGTCGTAATCAACCAGTGCATTTATCAAACACGCGATTATATTCGATTTTGGGTCGGAACACCAGGGTCAGAGTATAAATTTCTATCCCAGGGTAAAATCACGGATTTCCTTGTCTGGTGTGCAAGAAATGATCTTACACGAGTGTTCTTTTATTATTGAATTTAATAACGAGTTTAGGTCAAGGGATAAATTCGAGACTTTGCCAAGCATTTTATCCCTTTCCTAAACGAGTTTAATCATCAATACATATGCATGAATGCAAGATTCGTTTTATCGTATGACATTTATGGCATTTAATTCACGATTATTTTACAAATATTGGTAATCGGGCCGTTGTTAAAGACGTCGTACATGCAATGTTATGGGGCGTATCAAACTAATGTGCATATTTAATCCACTAGTGGATTACCGAATTTATTTCTCGTCGTTATTACATTCTCAGACGCGACGTCATCTGATAAAAACGATTACTTGTTATGTTTCCCTCATTTATTTTAGGTTGCTAATTCCGGATGGAAAGCATTTTCAACCGCCCAAAGAAACATGGATCAAATCAGACTGTATTCTTTTTCCATTCCCATACATCTGAAGAATGCATTACAGATGCTGGAATCTGCCTATTGTGAGGAAATTCGTGAATCTCTCCACAAGCCTTTACAGCTTATCAAAGATTCGGCGGATAAATGCTTAAATCTATCAAGAAACACCCAGTCCGAGTTTATTGCAACAATAGATTTAGTAAGTGAACTCCAAGAAGCATGCGTTGCAAAACGGAGCACAAATGAAAAACAACGTAGAGAACTTGAAGCTGAGCTAGAAGAAGCTAAAGAAGAAGAAAAGCGTCTTGAAGAGGAAAGAAAGTTCTACGATGAAGAAAGAAGAAAACAATATGACAGCATTCGAAAAGCCGATGATAAAATGGCAAATGCCATCGCCGATGCTCCCGGTACGGGGAAGGCTATTGCTGTTGCTGTAGCTGACACTGTTTTGACACGGGTTAAGAAATCGCTGGATTTCATTTCGAAACCTTTCAAACCAAACTCGGATTGCATTTCGAAACTTTTCAAACCAACCCCGGATGCCAAAACCGTTTCAACCGAGCATGCAAGCGAAACTTATAATCAAATATATACTTGTAGTATTGATAAAAAGACGGCTGACAGAATTTATCAATGCATTAAACCATTATCAGAGGTTGCTAAAATGTACCAGGAATGTATAGATTATGGAGCTAAGAGCCCCCGTATAAAAATTGAAATTTGTAAGAAGCAGTCGGTCAAAATTCGTAAGAAACTGGGACGCATTGGAGAAAAGCTAAGGAATTTAGATCAATTGCACGCAGTTGTTGAGCAGACAGAAGAACTTTGTGAAAAATGTCATCTTTTTTGTCTAAAACTAGAGAAAACATTAAATGACATATCCGGAGCAAAAGAGGAAGAATCGGCTTTTTTAAATGAAATTGGTCAATTATGCGAGGCCATAAATCGCTGTGTAACTGAGGCAGATGAAATTTTGAAAACAGCATATAGAAGAAAATCCGAGTCAAACAGACGTTTACCAGAAAGTGGATCAGACCGAAGCGCCATGTCGTATGAGTATGAAAAGACAAAGGTGAGAGTTGAATCAAGTTTTCAACAGTTAAAGAAGGCTGGTGAGGAGTACGATAGAATGTCGGAAAAAGCGCAACAGGCCAGAGAAGAGTTGGCGAATGTTCTTAAAGAAATTGCTGAGACAGACATGGAAAAAGTTGATTTGGAAACAGTGGGACTTCTTCTGTGCAAATGTCTAAAACAATTAGGAAATTTAAAGCAAGAATGGGGAAAATTGACCTTGTTTTTCGAAACAATAAACAATATCATAGAAATTTCATTAAATGATAATTTGAAAAAATTCTTGGACTTTTCCACATCATCAAAATCAAACGACTCTCAGCACCGCATGCTCTCTGCAATGAAAAGAGAATTACTGTACCAGCAGGTCTTTAAAGCATCTGAGATTGCTCACTTCGTACATCACGTTACTGAAAGTTATACGGAAGTGTCCAAGAAATTCTTTTTACCCGTAGTAGAAACACTGCCCAGGCTCATAGAGCTTGGTCCTGAAAGCAAGCCTGCCAAAATGAATGGTAAACTTCAACAGCTACAAAGAGATTGTAATGAGGCCCAATCGCAGATAAATGGGTATCTTAAAAAGAAACACAACGAGTTTTCAGCTGCTGTAAGGCGCAGGCTGTCCAGACTGGAGTCTCAAAGGCAAAAGGAACTTCCTAGAATACAACATTCACTGAGAGACTTGGATGCAGATGATTTCCTGTAAGATTTAAAATTAAAATGGATACATCTTTAGAGGCAATGCTTTCAAAGTACATTTTGTAACTTGTCAGTAGAGTCTTATCGGGAGCAAAATCTTGCCTTAAAGGGAAATGGGAACACCAAGCAGATTTGTCCGCCAGTTTTCAAAGGGAGACAACTTTCGGAACTTCCTGTTCGCTTTTCTATAAGCTCTTTCCCATGGAAAAAGGGATCAGCTCTTGACGGAAAGAATTTGCTCCTTAGGAGCAAATTCTTTCCTTTAAGAGTTGACCCCCTATTGACATGGGAGTCAAAATACTTTCGAAGGAGTTGCCTGCCCTGAAGGTGAGCCCTTTGAACCATTTTAAGTTTAAATCCTTGTAGAAACTGCTAAAATGTACCAAGCGTGTCCGTTCGACTAAAACAGTCTTATTTGGCTGCTACAAGTAAGAAACTTATATTCGTACTGATGAAATTCAGCAATGTTTACTGTCTTAAACTGGTTCTTGTTTGGTTGTTTGATTTGAGGTTTAACGTCCCCGTCAACACTGTATACGTCATTTTGGAGACGTTGCTTCCAATTTTGTGGGACTTTTACCTGACACTGAGATGAAATGACATCGCAAGCCCTGCCGCCCAGTGAAACCAATATGGTTTATAAGCATGCACCGCTTTGCCTGGACAGGCTTTGATCCTTTAAGCGGTTTACCAGTACTCGTGTGCGGGTCGGTTTCAGCTCTGCGTGGAAGCATCATGCAGCCCATCTATTTCTTCAAGCTCCGATGGGCGGGGGCCAAACTGGTTCTTGTAAGTGTTGGTAAAATAGAAGAAATGAAACTTCACTTCCTTAAACAAACAACAACAAAAAACGCCAATGTCATCGCAAGCCACCAATAAAGACGAAAAAAAGACTAATAGAATGCAGATACAGAGACACAACACAACACGTGGTTGTCTACAACGAATACAAATAACGAAGAATTTTACGTCAGTTGTTCAAAGCATCGCTAGCTTATCGACACTGTTAGCAGTCAAATCGTTAATTGTTCTCTACTGTTCTGGTGTTCACCTTACTTGCATTATCTGCTGGTTCCTAGTCTGAAGGTTATCAGTGTTGGAAAAACAGGTAACCAGACCCGCCTGACCTTAAAAGGTCAGTGTGTGTGTAGGGGGGGGGGTCTGGTTACCTGTTTTTCCAATATGGACAATGTGCAAGCTGGGAGCCAGCAAATAATGCAAATATGGTGAATTGTTGCTGGAAAAATGTGAGTAGCTTTTGCATTTGCAAAAACTACTCACATTTCGTCAGCAAAAATATTAGAATATGGGCCACATTTACTTATCATAGTTTAAAAATTGAGCCCCGCCAAGCGAATTTGTGTCTTCGAACATTCCGTCATGACAAATTTTAACTGCGCATGCCCAGCCATTCAGAGGGGCCAGGGATATGGCTTTCTGTCTGAAGGTTCCTCTTGATTCACTGCTTGTATGAGCGAGCAGCGAAGGTTCTGGCGAGACTGCGCGGATGCGCAGGTTCGCCTGAACCTTCGCAGCTCGCATAGCCGATAAGTACCAAAATCGCTTGACGGGGCCCAATTATGTTAAGTAATGGTATCAGTTTTGAACAAGTCTATTTGGCCCAGAATGTGCCACAGACATTGCATACAGGTTGACAATGGCACGAAGACGTACGTATGGCACTAGGAAATAGAGTCAACAAAATAGTGCATATAAAAACAAACACAACTATGAGTTATAAATAAATAAAAATTCAATATCAATATATCAAACATGATTTTAACTTGAAAACATATTGCCGCCCGCCCATTGGGGCTTGAAGAAAAAGATGGGCTGCATGAATGATGCTTCCACGCGGAGCTGAAACCAACCGCACACGAGTACTGGTAAACCGCTTAGAGAATCTAAGCCTGCCCCATAGGTTTCATTGGGCGGCAGGGCTTGAGATGTCGTTTCATCTCAATATCGGGTAAAAGTCCCATAAAATTGGAAGCAACCTCTCCAAAATGACCTTTACAGAGTTGATGGGGACGTTAAACCTCAAAACAAACAAACAAAAGCTTGAAAAAAAAAAGAACCACATTCTTTTACATGCCCCCGGGAATCTTTGATTGGGGGGGTCATAAAGTATTTGCCCTGTCTGTCTGTTTGTTTGTCTGTCCGTCACAAAAACATTAACCTTGTTCATAACTTCAAAAGTATTTGACCTAGCCCCATGAAACTTCACACACTTATTCACCGTCACAAGGGCTACATTCTGACCATAGACCATAACTCTGTTGTCATTTTGGCTGAATTATCTCCCCTTGAAATTTTGCATCTGTCTGTTTGTTTGTCTGTCCGTCACAAAAACTTTAACCTTGATCATAACTTCAAAAGTATTTGACCTAACACCATGAAACTTCACACACTTATTCACCATCGCAAGGGCTACATTCTGACGAAGGGCTGAATTATCCCCCTTGAAATTTTGCAAAAACTCAGAAATTGGCTCCCACGGGGGGCATTGGTCACCTTTAGTGACAGCTCTTGTTATTCTTAGCTGTCAAAGCAATGAATATCCGTAATAAATAAATAAAACCATATTTCACATACTGAGATATACGAAAGAGCATTAGGGCCACTTTAACTTTTAATTTTTTTTTGACTCATATCTCGAAATTTCGACTTACTATCTCGAAATTTCGACTAAGTAACTCGAAATTTCAACTTAGTATCTCGATATTTCGACTTAGTATCTCGAAATTTCGACTTAATATATCGAATTTTCGACTTAATATCTCGAATTTTCGACTTATTATCTCGAAATTTCAACTTAGTATCTTGAAATTTCGACTTAGTTTCTCGAAATTTCGACTTATTAACTCGAAATTTCGACTTAGTAACTCGAAATTTCGACTTATTAACTCGAAATTTCGACTTAGTATCTCGAAATTTCGACTTAATAACTCGAAATTTCGACTTAATATCTCGAATTTTCGAATTATTATCTCGAAATTTCGACTAAGTATCACGAAATGTCGACTAAGTATCTCGAAATTTCGACTTAATAACTCGAAATTTCTACTTATTAACTCGAAATTTCGACTTAGGATCTCGAAATTTCGACTTACGAGATATTAAGTCCTATACACACAGTTACGGAATTAAGACATTGGCTTGGCTAGCAAGAAGCCCGGATTTAAATCCCCTGGAACATATTTGGGAGATTCTTGGGCGTCGAATACAGAACCTTGAACAGCCCACGCCCCCCACCCCCACCACCACACACACGGGTGGCTAGAGCTGACCAGCCATCAATTTCGACGTCTGACCGATGGGATGAAACGAAGGGTCTAGGAATCTGCTGCTCTATCAAAATGATACATCTTGAACACGCAACGTATTCTGATACCGCATTTTCTGTCCGGTTGTTGCTTTGTTAAGTTAGTCATGGTGTTCGTGTTGCCTAGTTTACCATCTTTTGGGTCGATTTTTTTTACATTCGACCCAAAGTAACTACCTACAGAAGCTTCTCGCCTGCTATTGTCCACGTGACTATCGCTGACCATCTACACCATGAACGTACCGGTTATTTAATGAAGCTCTCTTCTGCGGCGTCTGATCAGGGTCTACACTGTTTGCAATGTCCATGTTCACCGGCCCAGTCTACATGGCGCAATGACGCCACAAGGAAAGACTATAGCGCTGCTATAAATAACTGGTACCTGGATTTTGAACATGGTCAGTGATAGTCACGAGGTCAATAGAAGGCGGGAAGCTTCTGTAGTTAGTAACTTTTAGTCAATTGATAATTAATCGACCCAAGCGCGGCGTCTGATCAGGATCTACACGTTTTGCTTATAGTATAGGAATTTAAAGGATAAACGAAACATGTACCAATCCACACTCGAAGACAATCGACCCACTAATGCTGTCAGTGCTTTGCTATATGCATGAGTTTTACACCACACGATGAGAAATTTTGATACCGAAAAAGACTGTCAAATATGACTTTTAGCCCACTTTTATTTTACTGAAACGGGGTTGAATTTGTTTGTTTGATTTGAGGTTTAACGTCCTCGTCAACACTGTATTGGTCATTTTGAAGACGCTCTTCCATTTTTGTGGGACTTTTACCCAACGTTGAGATGAAATTACTTCTCAAGCCCTGTCGCCTAATTAAACCAATAAGGTTTATAAGCATGGACGGTCCGACTTGCACCGCTTTACCTGGGCAGGCTTAGGTCCTCTAAGCGGCTTACCAGTACTCGTGTGCGGTCGGATTTCAGCACTGCGTTGAGGCACCATGCAGCCCATCGATTTCTTCAAGCCCCGATGAGCGGGGGCCGTGAAACGGGATTGAATGCGCGACGTTCTGAAGGCACAGAAAACCCTCTGTCTCTTACATGATACGTATTTTGGGCCTCTAGTTTTATAGTTCTTGAGAAATATTTGATAAAATTAACAATGGCCAATATAGAGAGAAAGAAGTATGAAAGAACATGTGAAAAAATACATCGAGAAAGGTCATTGGCGTTTACACGATACAAGTAAGCCGATAATGCCCATAGTCTCACAATGTTATCACATAATTTGCATAATCTGCTTGATGTAAACTTGTTTTCAAAGCGGGGGTATTATGAAACGGGGGGTTTAACATTAACTGTGTGTATAGGACTTAATATCTCATAAGTCGAAATTTCGAGATACTAAGTCGAAATTTCGAGTTAATATGTCGAAATTTCGAGTTATTAAGTCGAAATTTCGAGAAACTAAGTCGAAATTTCGAGTCAATAAGTCGAAATTTCGAGTTACTAAGTCGAAATTTCGAGTTAATAAGTCGAAATTTCGAGTTATTAAGTCAAAATTTCGAGATAATAAGTCGAAATTTCGAGTTACTTAGTCGAAATTTCGAGATACTAAGTCGAAATTTCGAGTTAATATGTCGAAATTTCAAGTTAATAAGTCGCAATCGCGAGTTAATAAGTCGAAATTTCGAGTTATTATGTCGAAATTTCGAGATACTAAGTCGAAATTTCGGGTTAATGAGTCGAAATTTCGAGTAACTAAGTCGAAAGTTCGAGTTACTAAGTCGAAATGTCGAGTTACTAAGTCGAAATTTCGAGATACTTAGTCGAAATTTCGAGTTAATAAATCGAAATTTCGAGTTACTAAGTCGAAATTTCGAGATACTAAGTCGAAATTTCGAGAAACCTATCAAAAGAAAAAAAGTATACCTGGCCCTAATGCTCTTTTGTAGAGATATGATATTTCACAGTGTGAAAAATAACATAACTATTCAGCCGGGACTACTTTTTCACGTAATACTATAAAATAAAAAGAAAATTTACTTTTTTCGATAAATACCGGAAACGTTTCACCTCACGTGATAAAAACATCCGAATATGAACTCATGCTTCGCACTCGAAAAAATTCTGATATTTTCAACACACTCGCATTCGTCCAGTCGTGTTGGAGAGAACCATGATTAAATTTTGTCTTAACCCTTTATGTACCAGTTTAATCATATTTTCTTGCATATAAACAGTGCAATGGGGTTATGTACCAAATGGAATCTTCCTCCTTACTGTTTTATATGTTAGGAGTCCATATCAAAATTTAGGGGTGTCAGGTTGTGTTTTCTTCAAAATAATCTATTTGCAAACTTGCGGAACGTTTTGCAAACAGTGTAGGCCCTGATCAGACGCCGCGTTCTGCGGCGTCTGATCTGGGCCTGCACTGTTTGTCAGGGAACCCTAAAACTTTCTGGTACTAAATGGGTTAATGACCATTTATCGTCGTGTGAGTCATTTGTATTCACTGAGGTATGAACATGAAGAATCTTTCATGAGTGTTCATGTATTTTTGAATTTATCAAACGAGTTGAGGAAAAGGGATAAAATGCGAGGCTTCGCCGAGCATTTTATCTCTTTTCCTCAACGAGTTTAATAAATTTAATAATACATGAGCACGAATGGAAGATTCTATTTATCATATGACATTTAACACGCGTTTTAGTCACGATTGTTTAACAAAAATGTCAATATTCCGCCATTAGTAAACGCGACGTCGTTAAGGACGCCGTACCTGTAACGTTACGGGGCGTATCTAATTAATTTGCATATTTAATCCACTAGTGGATTATCGAATTTATTATATAACGTTATTACACTCTCAGACGCGAAGTCTATGATAAATCATTGTATCCAATAGCTATCTATCTATCTATCTTCTGATACTGCGTCGGTCACATTTGACCATTACCGCAGGTGTATATTACATACACTCCAGGTTTTTGCAGGATGAAAGCCTACACAGTAATCATGTAATTACGGTAGGGATCTTTAACCTGCACAGGGGGTGGTTCTCCCTGCACAGGGGGCCTCCAGTTAACGTCCCGATCGGAAGGACGGTGCACTTTATGACATTCATCCCTGCAAATGATGCCAATGGAGCGTGTTCGGACACCGAAATTTTATCGCCGCTGCCGGGGATCGAACCCGGGACTTCTAGCATCAGAGGCAAGTGCACTAACCACTGAGCTATCACGCTCCATCATTTAACCCTTATCCCGCTGAATAATTAATTAAGCCACGCCTACTGCTGACTTGGAACCAATAAGATTACTGGATGTAATTCATTGTTTCAAATTCATAAACTGAATGTCAAACAGTGATGGCGTCTTCAGAGCCTTCTGATCTGGATCTACACTGTTTGCAAAAGTAGGGGTGGTCTTTATCAGCGGGATATGGGTTACCTTTAGGGTCTCTTCTGTAAACTCACTGAGTATGTAGACATAAATTGATTCGCATGGGTGAATCGTTGTTCAACAGTGTATCATGACAGTACCAATAGAGTCCAAAGAATGACACAAGACAATCATAAACAGCATTGGCAATTCACCAAAAGTCTGACGTTAGAGCGTACGAAAACCACAAAAATGTCAATCACAACGATTGCTGTCTGCTTTGTCGTCTGCTGATAACTATTTAAATCAGCGCGGACCATGATCAGACTGATCCTCAATGAGCAATTAATCTTCCAACTACGGTTTGAACGTGAAACTCGGATTTGAAGTTTTCAAAGAAGGTACAATGTATTTGAAAACTTCAAAACACAGTTTCAAAGTAAAACTGCACGTTAATTCGCCGGGGCGTGGTCGGTGTTGCACGTTTCAGTACTGGTCATTAACAGACTCTATAAAATCGAGTCTGCTATATTCGGCGTATTCTTTGCTTCCAAAGGATATAACTTCAGAACTTATTTATCTTCACTGCAGCTAGTGTTGTGCCGTGTGGCGGCCGTAAAACGTCTCCACGTACATCATCATAGTGCAGATTATATTTTCTGGTCCTTTGGGATCATTGAGTTCATTTTGAAAAAAAAAGGGTTCTGCTTAAGCCGGCGCTATGGGGCGTTGCCGGTGTTGCACATTTCAGTACTGATCATGAACAGACTCAATAGAACCGAGTCTGCCATTTTCGTTTTTTCGGTGTATTCTTTGCTTCCAAAGGGTCTATCTTCAGAACTAATTTAAACCACGGTTAAAACTCTCAACTTCGGCTTCTAATGTCTGATGCCTTCCAATCGCCGCTTCAAAGTCTGATGCACAATAAATGCCTACATCCAAGTTTGAACAATGAAAGCATGGTTTGAATCAATGAGCACAAGTAGAGAATTTGAACTCTACATTACGACAACCGACTATACAAATACATTGTAAACCTTACCTCCGAAAAATCGATTTTTTTTAGATGAAAAATTGTGATAGTTTTCTTATTTCTGCTCAAAATATAGATTGTGGGTACTCGTAAGAACCGCCTCATCGAGGCCGTTCTAACGAGTACCCATAATCTGTACTTTAGAGCAGAAATAAGAAAAATAATGTTTACTCCTGTAAACCCCAGTTTTACTATATAAAAGTGGGGTTCAAGGGGGTCAACATTATAAAGGCGTGTTTTCGTGATGAGATTCAAATTTTCTATTCATAATTTTGGGGTGTGGTTGAAACCGTGGATTTAAGTATTATTATGCAAATTTTCTTGGAAACTGTGGTTTGGTTTTAAGTTTACTTTTAACTGGGATTTCAAGGTAAGATTAATTGTGCAATTGTCTTGCTATTCCAATTAGTTTCTAAAGTTGACAATGGATCCTTTCTTTGTTACTGGAGTTGGTTTGTTTGTTTGATTTGAGGTTTAACGTCCCCGTCAACACCGTATAGGTTATTTTGGAGACGTTGCTTCCAATTTTGTGGGGCCATTACCCGACACTGAGATGAAATGACATATCAAGTCCTGCAGCCCAATGAAACCAACAGTGTTTATATGCCTGGACGGTTCGACTCGCACCACTTTTCCTGGGAAGGCTTAGAGTAAGGTTAGGGTTGAGTTAGGAGGCCACCACGCGGACTGAACAAATAATTTGTCTAAATCGTGACGGAAGTAAGCCACGTTAAAGCGATTTAACCCCCCTCCCCCTCAGTGGAATACGTTTGACTACCGTTCCAAGGCTGTTCTTCTATCGCGGTTTATTTTTGTTATGGTTTGTCTTTGAGTGTGTGTATCGCTTATATTATTTTGTTTTGGATAGCAAATTGGCCTTTTTGTGGGAAAGTAACTTCCGCTATTGATGTTTCCATTAGTGTCTGTTGTTTCATACCGGCCCCGATAGATAAGTTGGTAGAGTGTCCGCTCCGGGGAACGGGAGGTTACGGGTTCGATCCCGGGCCGCGACATACCAAAGTCGTTAAAAATGGTACAAGCTGCTCCTCGCTTTGCACTCAGATTTACGGGGTAGAGCTAGGACTGGTCGACCCAGTGTCAGGATAATGTGACTGGGTGGGGTATCATGTAATGTGTCTGGGACATGATACTTCAGTGAGGCAGCACTATAAAAGTGAGCATTGAGCTCCCTGACGCAACCAGACACCGTCGTGATATGACTGGAAAATTGTTGAAAGCGACGTTAAACCCGAATTCACACACACACACACACACTGCTGTTTCATGTTTGTGTTTCTTTCCGTTTGGTGTTTCTGATGGGAGCTGTGGGTTAATTGTATCGATTCCTGATCATTGCCTCACTTCTATTTAGAACCTCTAAGCGGTTTACCAGTACCCAGGTGCAGTCGGTTTCAGCTCTGCTTGGAAGCATCATGCCGCCTACTCTATTTCGTCAAGCCTCGATGGGCGGGGCGGTACTGGGTTTTGAATACTTGAAACTAGGGTTTTTTGATTTGAGGTTTAACGTCCCCGCCAACACTGTAAAGGTCATTTTGGAGACGTTGCTTCCAATTTTGTGGGACTTTTACCCGAGATTGAAATGAAATGACATCTCAAGCCCTGTCGCCCAATGAAACCAATAGGGTTTATTAGCATGGACGGTCCGCCTCGCACCGCGGTTCCTGGACAGGCTTAGATCCTCTAAACGGTTTACCAGTACTAGTGTGCGGGCCGGATTCAGCTCTGCGTGGAAGCATCGTGCAGCCCATATATTTCTTCAACGAGACTAGGGTTTAAAAATGAAAACGATTATGAAAAAAATATTGTGCAAATGGCACCATAACCTGAGTTTCAAACTTTGAACCGTGCTTTGAAGAATTATTGCATTACGATAACACACTCTATCGACATAGTGCATTTTTTTAACATCTCCAAAATGGCCATTTTTCTGATGAAAATCCTTGGCATTTTTCATATAAATACTGCAAACATAAGTTGTGGGTGCTCGTCGTTAGAACCGCCTCAGCGAGGCGGTTCTAATGAGTACCCACAACCTATGTCTTGGAGCAAAAATAAGAAAAATAGTGTATACCCCCCCATAAACCCCAGTTTCTCTATATTAAGTGGGTATAGGGGGTCTTCATTTCACGGACTTGTTCACGTGATGGTACATTTGGCATTTAAACTGGGCTCTAAGGACTGAAGAAAATGAAGAAAAGGTATTAGAAATTAAATCAAAAACTCAATTTGAAAGTTGAAACCATGGTTTAAATAATTAGTGTGCAGTTTTTCTTTGAACCCAGGGTTTGAAGTTTTGAAATCCTAGTTTAAGAACTTAAAACTGGGGTATCAAGTTCAAACCGTGATTTGATTGTGTTTAGGTTTGCTATAAGCAGTCTGATCAGGATCCACACTGTTTGCCTGTCTGCAGAAACACGTTTTAAAAGTTAGCAAGAAGACGCAACAGACTACATAAAACAGACTTCATTTCTAGAAGCATATTTTTCATGGCATCTTTAGGGTTAAGACATTTTAAAGCCTTTTAAATGGACAGATTCCTGGATTTGTCGCCATTCAGGTGGCACTACAGTAAAAAAAATCCCCTTACTCACAATGTAAATTGGGGCATATTCCATGTTCTACCACATTTCAGCAAGTCTAATGCTTCCATTATGAGGCATATAATTTGACAGGCTGACCATTTACCTTCCAGAAGCAGCTAAAAAATGTGGGTGCTGTGCGGCATATTTTGGCCTTTTTGGCAGCCAGTGTCAACAAACCCATACCGCAGCGAATAAATCCAAGCATTTCCAGTGGCCAGTCAGCACAATTTTCTGGTTCAATTTAAATCAGCTGCTTTTCACAATAGCAAATACCTACTAATATTTCTTCTAATAAACAATAATACTTCTCAGAAAAATAATGGCTTAGCACCAAATCCAATCAGAAGCAGCAGAATATTCAATTCTGTACTGAAAGCTCTCCCAAAAGCAAGTACAGCTTCCCCAAAGCAAGTACAGCTTTCATAAAGACCAATTATTTACTGTAGTGCAACCTTCAACTTCACAAGACTATCGGAACTGTTTGTAACACAGTCACGTTTGTGTAGCATGTGTAGCGTTATTGCAAGAACTTGAGAGTCTAGGGCTGGCTAATCGAAGCTGAGAAGATAATTGATTATCAATCTTGTAATTTTGATCGTTAATCGATTAGTAATCACTGAAGATTCGGTCATAATTTTACCTGTCTCTCTTTCTGTCAGAGCATGACTCTTTCCATATGTTGTAGTTTATCAAATGTCTTTGAACAGACAGGCCCGAGCAAACAGTGTAGACCCAGATGAGACGCTGCAGTATGCGGCCTCTCTTCAGGGTCTGCACTGTTTGCCACTCATCCAGCTATTTTAGGCTTTGTGTAGTAAATTGTACTTATCAAATAATAGATTGTAAGCAAATCCTTAATGATAGTAATTTTTGTGGACTTTATCGATCGATTAACCGATTATCAGATTAATCGTGGCAGCCTTGCTTGGGACCCAGAATCGAATGTCTGCCACTCATCCAGCTATTTTAGGCACGACTTTGGGTAGTAAAGTGTACTTATCAAATAATACATGGCAAGCAAATCAGTAATGATAGTCATTTTTGTGGACTTTACCGATCGATAAATCGATTATCAGATTCATCGTGGCAGCCTTGCTTGGGACCCAGATTCGAATGTCTTTAGACTTTCTTCTGGGCGCAATTTGTATAGTGATTGTATTGTATTATATTTTACTTGTTTTGTTTGTATAGTGCGGACAAATTGACCTGAGACTGACCTTTATGCAAGGAATAAATTACTCACTGCTATCGCCAAATACGTCGGTTTTCGTAAACTGCTCGTGGGTTTTCGGCATCACGTGAATTGCGACCCATTTATACCGACCGCTATGTATTGAATAACAATATCGTCATCTTCGGGAGACGGCGAAGATAAATACATGCATTCAGTCGGGTGTGAAATTATGTTAATAGAGTTCAACAGTCTCAGGTCAATTTGTTCGCACTATACTTGTATAACAGACGAACTCCGATGGCTCGAACTCATTTGGGACCAAGAAAACCACTTCGAGACAGCGGTAGTTCGAGCCACAGAGGGTTACTATTAGTGCCATACCAGGAGGCATAATGGAGGGAGATAATTGTGGGTATTTTTGGTGTTATAGATTGTAAATGTATGCTGTGTTTACTCATTAGAATCGCCTCATTGAGGCGATTCTAATGAGTACACACAGCATGCATTTGCAAGATAAAGAAGACGATCTCCCTACATTATCTCAACAGCGTGTGTGGATTTGGTTTGGTTTGATTTGAGGTTTAAAGTCCCCGTCAACACTTTAAAAGTCATTTTGGAGACGTTGCTTCCAATTTTGTGGGACTTTTAACCGACATTGAGATGAAATGACATCTCAAGCCCTGCCACCCAATGAAATCAATAGGGTTTATAAGCATGGACGGTCCGACTCGCACCGCTTTTCCTGGGCAGGCTTAAATCCTCCTAGCGGTTTACCAGTACTCGCGTGCGTGTCGGTTTCAGCTCTGCGTGAAAGCATCATGCAGCCCATCTATTTTTCAAGCCCCGATGGGCGGGGGCTGACAGCGTGTGTGGAGGAATTACCTGCGGACTCAAGAACGGGTTTTTCTCCTACATGGTAAACGAGCCATCGGGGTTCGAGCCATTGAAGTTCTACTGTAAAAGTTAAAACTTGTTATATACAGTAGACTAAGTTTAAACTAACATCGTGCAGACTTAAATCAGCTTTTGTACTTTTAGCTCGACTATACGATTTCGGCCCCCGCCCATCGGGGCTTGAAGAAATCGATGGCCTGCATGATGCTGCATGACGCAGAGCTGAAACTGACCCGCACACGAGTACTGGTAAACCGCTTAGAGGAGCTAAGCCTGCCCAGGCAAAGCGGTGCGAGTCGGCCCGTCCATGCATATAAACCCTATTGGTTTCATTGGGCGACAGGGCTTGATATGTCATTTCATCTCATTGTCGGGTAAGAGTCCCACAAAATTGGAAGCAACGTCTCCAAAATGACCTATACAGTGTTGACGGGGACGTTAAACCTCAAATCAAACAAACAAATCGACTATACGAAGTAAAAGGATAGCTGTTATAGTCACCCCGTGTTTTTGTTGTTGTTGTTGTTTTGTTTTGTTTTAAATACTTATATCTCGACAGTTATTTATCACAGAACATTTATACTTAGCACTTGGGTACCTGAGAGGGTCTTCTGAGATTCCGAAAGGGAATATCCTGTATTTATGCCTGGGAGTTGTGTCGCGCGCATGATTCAGGTTGGTACCTCAAAGGTCAAGGTCATACATAGCGGTCAAAGGTCAAAAAGGGACCTTTTTTCGTGTTTGGTTAATAACTTTCTTATTTTTTGATGGATTTTGAAAGTACTTGGCAGAAATGTTAACCATCATGAGACGATGTGTTGCACGCATGATCCAGTTTGGTACCTTAAAGGTCAAGGTCATGCTTAGGGGTCAAAGGTAAAAAAGGGACCTTTTTTCGTGTTTCGGTCAATAACTTTATTTTTAGATGGATTTTAAAATTACTTGGCAGAAATGTTGACTACCATGAGACGATGTGTTGCGTGCATGACCCAGGTTGGTATATCAAAGGTCAAGGTCATACTTAGAGGTCAATGTCAAAAAGGGGCTTTTTTTCGTGTTCGGTTAAAACTATCTTATTTGTAGATGGATTTTGAAATTCCTTGGCTGAAATGTTAACCACAATGAGACAATGTGTCTCTCGCATGACCCATGTTGGTACATCAAAGGTCGAGGTCATACTTAGAGGTCAAAGGTAAAAATGGGCCTTTTTCGTGTTCAGTCAATAACTTTCTTTCTGGGTGGATTATGAAATTACTTGGCAGAAATGTTAACCATCATGAGACGCGCAAGACCCAGGTTGGTACCTCCAATGTCAAGGTCATACTAAGAGGTCAAAGGTAAAAAAGAGTCGTTTTTGTGTCCAGTCAATAACTCTTTGATTTCTGGATGGACTTTTTAAAGTAACCTTGCCGAAATGTTCACCTTCATTAGACGATGAGTCGTGTGCAAGACCAGTGTCCATACCTCCAAGGTCATACCTAGAGGTCAAAGGTCAAAAAGGGGCCTTTTTTGTACAGTCAATAACATTCTTATTCTTTGATGGATTATGAAATTACTTGGCAGAAATGTTAACCACCATGAGACGATGTGTTGTACCTCAAAGGTCAAGGCCATACTTAGAGGTCAATGGTAAAAAAGGGCTTTTTTTGTTTACGGTCAATAACTTCCTTATTTCTCTATGAACTTTTTAAAATTACTTTGCAGAAATGTTCATCTTCATTAGATGATGTGTTGCACACAAGACCCAGGTCAATACCTCCAATGTCAAGGTCATACTTAGAGGTCAAAAAGGGGGAGGCATCTGTGTTTTTGTAGGAAAACAAATTCTAGTATAGAGAATTGGGGTTTACAAGGGTACACATTTTTTATTTTCTGCTCCAAGACATAGGTCGTTGGCACTCGTCAGAACCGCCTCATTGAGGCGGTTCTTACGAGCACTCACAATCTATGTTTTGAGTATAAATAAGCATAATTTTTCATCAGAAAATGACCGTTTTGGAGCAAGAAAAGAATGCGCTAAGTCGCTTGGATATGTTATCGTTATGTCTTTGGCCATATTCGAAGACACATACATGTTCGAGTCACTGAAGTGTCATTGTAAATGGTTTTTCACGTATGTAAATATGTTGTTTTATATGTGAAGGTCACCACGTGTCTTGAATTTCAATGATACATGTAGAGAGCATAGACAAAGAGAGAATGTAAATATGTTGTTTCATATGTTGCTGTTGTTATGTGAAGGTCACCACGTGTCTTGAGTTTCTATGATACCTGTAGAGAACATAGACAAAGAGAGAATGTAAATATGTTGTTTTATATGCTGCTGTTGTTATGTGAAGGTCACCACGTGTCTTGAGTTTCTATGATACCTGTAGAGAACATAGACAAAGAGAGAATGTAAATATGTTGTTTTATATGCTGCTGTTGTGATGTGAAGGTCACCAAATGTCTTGAGTTTCAATGATACCTAAAGAGAACATAGGCAAAGAGGGAATGTAAATAAGTTGTTTTATATGCTGTTGTTGTCATGTGAAGGTCACCACGTGTCTTGAGTTTCAGTGATACCTAAAGAGAACATAGACAAAGAGGGATTGTAAATATGTTGTTTTATATGCTGCTGTTGTTATGTGAAGGTCACCACGTGTCTTTAGTTTCATTGATACCTGTAGATAACATAGACAATGTTGTTTTATATGCTACTGTTGTTATGTGAAGGTCACGACGTGTCTTGAGTTTCAATGATACCAAAAGGTAACATAGACAAAGAGGGAATGTAAATATGTTGTTTTATATGCTGCTGCTGTTTTGTGAAGGTCATCACGTGTCTTGAGTTTCAATGATACCTGTAGAGAACATAGACATATGTTGTTTTATATGCTGCTGTTGTTATGTGAAGTTCACCACATGTCTTGAGTTTCTATGATACCTGTAGAGAACAAAGACATATATTGTTTTATATGCTGCTGTTGTTATGTGAAGGCCACCAGTTGTCTTGAGTTTCAATGATACCTGTAGAGAACATAGACAAAGAGAGAATGTAAATATGTTGTCTTATATGCTGCTGTTGTTATGTGAAGGTCACCACGTGTCTTGAGTTCTAATTATACCGGTAGATAACATAGACAATGTTGTTTTATATGCTACTGTTGTTATGTGGAGGTCACCACGTGTCTTGAGTTTCAATGATACCAATAGGTAACATAGACAAAGAGTGAATGTAAATATGTTGTTTTATATGCTGTTGTCGTTATGTGAAGGTCATCACGTGTCTTGAGTTTCAATGATACCAATAGGTAACATACCGGTTGACAAAGAGGGAATGTAAATATGTTGTTTTATATGCTGCTGTTGTTTTGTGAAGGTCATCACGTGTCTTGAGTTTCAATGATACCTGTAGAGAACATAGACATATGTTGTTTTATATGCTGCTGTTGTTATGTGAAAGTCACCACGTGTCTTGAGTTTCAATGATACCTGTAGAGAACATAGACAAAGAGGGAATGTAAATATGTTGTTTTATATGCTGCTGTTGTTTTGAGAAGGTTGCCACGTGTCTTGAGTTGCAATGATACCTGTAGAGAACATAGACAAAGTGAGGATGTAAATATGTTGTTTTATCATTACGATAACACGTCCGTGCGTTATAGTGCATTTTTCACATCTCCAGCTACTTTTCTGACGAAAATCCGTGATATTTGTCTTATTTATACTGCAAACATGGGTTTTGAGTGCTCGTTAGAACCGCCTCTGGCGATTCTAACGATAAAGAGGCGGTTCTAACGATAACCAACAACCTATGTCTTGGAGCAGAAATAGAAAATTAGTGTATACCCCCGTAAACCCTAGTTTTCTCTATATATAGTGGGGTTTAAAGGCGTTCTTTTTATGGACGTGCTGTTGTTGTTATGTGAAGGTCAAAAATGTAATAGTCATTACTGACAATGACCTAATCATTACTGACAATGGCCAATCTTAATCACATTTGAGAAATGTTACTGTTTATGTGTTCTAAGGTGGCTCGTGAGACCAATTCTAGCTTTGAACTGTCTGTTGCAGATGGAGCAACAGAGGCTAGAGGAAGGCAGCTCTGTTGGTGATGCCTTAGCTCTGGCTTTGCGCTGTACGTGTTTCTGCTCAGCTTAACTGATTCTTTTGCCTCGTAGTAACTAGCACCCCTTCTGATAAGGCCTCGCCACTTTGCCCTGTCCTGTGCAATTTGTTCCCGCATCTCTGTTGAAATGTTGAACTCCTTGAGGGAGGCTTTGAGGGTGTCCTTGTAGCGCTTCCCCTGACCGCCATGAGAACTTATGCCCATTTTAGTTCTCCATAGAGCATTTTCTTTTGCAAACGTTCCTCGGGAATTCTGGTAACTTGGCCTGCCCATCTTAACTGTGCTAGTTTCAGACGAGTATGTACACTTTGCATCCCTGCCCTGTTCAGGACTTCCATGTCTGGTATTCTGTCTTGCCATTTAATCTTTAAGAGGTTTCTAAGACAGCTTGTATAGAAGTGGTTCGGTCTTTTGGCGTGTCATTGGTAAACTGTCCATGTTTCATATGCATACAATAGTGTTGGCAGCGCCACAGCTCTGTAGACTTTCAGTTTTGTGTCAAGCCTGATTCCACTTCGGTCTCCGACACTGCAACGTAGTCGGTCTAATGCTGCACTAGCTTCGGCAATCCTGGCATTGACTTCATCATTAATATGCACGACTGTTGATAATGTGCTCCCAAGGTAGGTGAACTTGTCTGCCACTTGCAAACTTTGACCTTTCACTGTGATAGTGGGATCTTTGTAAGGCTTGCCAGGTGCTGGCTGATAGACAACCTCAGTCTTTTTATGCTGATTGTAGGGGCAAAGCTTTCACAGGAGTCAGATACTTGATCTATACCTTTTTGCGTCTTCTGTTCTGTTGGCGCACCTTTTGCCATGTCGTAAGCAAAGAGGGGCGCATCTAGCACCTCTGTCAGCACCTTGGATGTGGCTTGCAACCTTCTGAGATTGTAAAGCTTCCCATCAAAGCGATATCTAATTGGTATGCCATTGTCACCATCCTGGAAAGCATCTGTGAGCATGGCAGAGAACATCATGCTGAACAGTGTTGGGGCTAGCACACAACCTTGCTTGACTCCGTTTTTCACAGGGAATGGGTCTGAAAACTCACCATCATTTTTGACACGTGCAAGCATACCGTCGTGGAACTGCCTCACTATTGCTATGAACTTGGTTGGACATCCAAACTTCACCATGATTTTCCAAAGACCCTAAAGACTGACTGTGTCAAATGCTTCGATAAGGTCGACAAAGGTCATGTATAAGTCCATGTTCTGTTCATTCAGCCGGTTAAGCAGGACTCTTGCAAGTACCTTCCCAGCATTTGACAACAAAGCGATGCCACGATGATCGTAACAGACCTGAGGGTTCCGTTTCCATTTGATAATTGACGCATTCTTGAATTCTTGATGGATGGTTTCATTTCTCTACATAATGTGAACTAACTCTGTCATCTTCTTTGCAACTGGAGTACCTCCAGCTTTGTACATCTCAGCAGGTATTACAACTGATCCTAGAGCATTGCCAGATGCCAGAAGTTTTATTGCTCTCATTGTTTCAGTAACGTTTGGGAACTCGTCAAGCAGCAGATTACATTCAACCTGTGATAGACTGTTGATAGCATTAGCATTGCCAGAGGGTGGCCGATTGAGAACACTATCAAAGTGCTTAGCCCATCTTTCTAAGATAGCCTCTTTGCCAGTCAGAAGGCTAGTTCAATCTGCACTGAGAAGAAGGGTGGTTCCTAAGCTCTAGGGACCATAAACTCTATTTAGTACGTCAAATAACTTCTTCATATCCGTTCTGTCTGCAACGGAATGGATTTCATCAGCGTTGTTGGTCAGCCAGGAGTTTTGCATATCTCTAAGTCTTCGTTGGACTGTCTTGCATATATCAGAATAGTCGGCCTTGTTAGATACTGAACTGGTATCACTGATGTATGCCCTGTGTTTTTGGTGCTTCTCTTCAAGGAGTCCCTGAATTTCTTCGTCATTCTCGTCAAACCAGTCTTGATGTTTGTGAGATACTGGACCTAGGGAATCCATTGTTGAAGAGTGAACAGTTTCTCTGAAGACTGCCCTTTCTCTTCTGGGTCATCTGAGCTGAATTCCATTGCATCTAGCTTGCCACTTGACTCTTGCTGTCATGTTTCAGCTTAGAGGCATCCAGTCTTTTGGACACTTTCTTGCCTTGTGGTCGCCGTGCAGGCTGGATGCGCAGGTTGAGTTTGCTGACAACAAGCCTGTGATCTGTCCAGCAGTCCACACCGCACACAGTCACTCTAACATCCTGTCTGTCCTTTCTTTCTAACTGTCATAATCAATAAGATGCCCTTTGGTGTCTCTGGTGGGAGCTGCGGGTTAATTGTATCGATTCCTGATCATTGCCTTCACTTCTGTTTTACAAGCACTCAAAAGTACAGAGTGTGGAACAAGCTACGAGCCCTCATTTTTGTTTCATCACAGTTATTTAATTTAATTTGTATATCAGTTCGTTCTAATTTGTATATTATTCTGTAATGGTCCATTGATTGAGTTAGATACCTTCAGGTGGACCAACTATTTTGTGTTGTAAATAATATTAGGACCTGGAGTTAAGGTTAGGCCCATAGAATCGATTTAACCCTTTTTGTACCAAATGGAATCTTTCTTGTGTATATAGCATGAGTCCATTTCAAAATTTAGGGGTGTCAGGTTGTGTTTTGTTCAAAATTGATTAGGAAAATGACTTAACTTTTAGCAAACAGTGGAGGCCCTGATCAGACGCCGCATTCTGCGGCGTCTGATCTGGGCCTGCACTGTTTGCTAGGGTACTCGTTATGGGGTTTCTGGTACAAAATGGGTTAAACTCCCTGGTGGTTCTCGCTTCTGACCGTCCTAAGGTGGTATCTCTGATTCTGGATTTTCCAGGGCATCTATTTTTATAATTTTAGTAGGCTTGTGCTGATAAAGTTGCTGATGACCGAGTATTGTTGTTGTTGTCGTCGTCGACGTCTTCGTCACCGTCCTCGTTGTTGTTGTTATTATTGCTGCTGCTGCTGCTGCTGATGATGATGATGGTGTTGTTGCTGTTGTTGTTGTTCTTGTTGTTGAATATTGTTATTGTTAAAGTTGTTATAATGTGGAAGGGTTCTAGACAGCTCTTGAAGATACTGTTATTGTTAAAGTTGTTATAGTATGATTGGGTTCTAGAAGCTCTTGAAGACATTTGCACTGTTATAAAAGCAGAGCTTACAGTAAAAATGCAACTGAACATTTGTACGCAGAATTCGGCTCTGCTCCCATGTGGCATGTGTACGATTCGTTCCCATATCGCAACAACGGCAAGAAAGTCAAAGATAGTAGACTCTCTTGACCGTCCAAGACTGAGTCAGTATGAAGTGAGCCCAGTTGCGAGAAAACCTGTCTTCGTGGTTTATCAGTTACCCCCTATATTAATTGCATTGAAGAACATTGACCCGATAAAGATATGCTATCTCAGGACAAGTGAGCTTTATCAGGTCAACGTGACATTGCACTTTTATTAATGAACCGGACTACTAGAAAAATGGCAGAAATGTTATTATTACTGAGAAAAAATGAAAAAATTACTTGAAAAAAGAAATATTATAGGAAAACAAATGGTCAGCTTATACAAAATATATCGACCACCGGAATGTTGGGACGCACTGAGGACCATCGATTACTGATCGTAAACTGCTATTTTAAGAGTGCACAAGGGGATACACTGACAAATAGAATACCAGATTCGTGTCATTTGATATCAAGTTTATCAGGCTCGGCTTGCCGAGCGATTCTACATGCGTTCTAGAAGCCGAACCTGATAAACCAGATATCAAAAGATACTCATCTAATGTTCTCTATTTAGGACCCAGTGTGACACAAACCAGCCTGCTCAGCTACACAGACTAGCAACAGTCTTGAAATTTTAGATATAGAAATTTGAGGCGAGGTTCTATCTCAGCAGCGAACAAAAAAGTTTTGATCAGACTGCGCAAGCTGATCTGCATCCAAGTTTTTTACCATAGAAATAGAGAATTCCAGATTCGTGTCATTTGGTATCAAGTTTGTCAGGCAAGGCTTTGAGAACGCTTGCAAAATCGCTTGTACATGTGTTCTCGAAGACGAGTCTGATAAACTTGATATCAAATGACAAAAATCCGGTATTCCATTTATCAGTTAATCCCCTTGTATAATTTTAAATGTTTTGCCATTTTTGTGGCAGTCCAGTTCATATAGGTGCACTGTCACGTTGAACTGATAAAGCTCATTTGTCCTGAGATAGCATATCAGGTCAAGGTGTTACAATGCAATTAATATAGGGAGTAACAGATAAATGGTTTTCTCGCGGAGCGGCTCGAGTGATTGAAATCACGTCAGTATTTCATAATATTCTTTACATGTTTGACAATCAATAGTTGTTTGATAATAGAAAGTTTGTTTGTTTGTTTGATGTTTGACGTCCCCTTCAACACTACTTTGGTCATATCCGATTTTATGGGACGTTTACAGGACATTGAGATGAAATGACATCTCAAGTTCCACCACCCAAAGAAACCGCTAGGTTTTAAGGAGCAATCCAACTCGCATCACGTTTCCTGGGCAGGCTTAGAACATATTAGACATAAGCGGTTTACCAGTACTCCAGTTCGGTGCGCGGATGCACCATGCAGACAAATCTATTTCTTCGAGGCCCGATGGGCGGAGGCGTAAAAACAGAGACTGAAATTAAGCTGATCAAACATTTTAGCGTTGATGAAAACTACTGATATACATGTTATATCTATAGGCATTTGATAATTTCGATTGCTTAGTCATAACCCCAAATGATTTGTCTTCACATACGGATAATAATATCGTGAACTTGTAGGGTGTGTATATGTGTGTTGTTTATGTTGAGGATTTATGTCCCTGTCAACACTATTTTAGGCCATATTTGAGACTTTCCTACCAATTTTGTGGGACTTTTACCCGGCATTGAGATGAAATGACTTCTCAAGCCCTGCCGCCCGAACAAACTATAGGGTTTATATGCAAGGACGGTCCGACTCGCACCACATTATCTGGGCAGGCTTAGCCCTTCTAAACGGTTTACCAATACGTTATCTGGGCAGGCTTAGACCTTCTAAACGGTTTACCAATACGCATGTTTGGTCGGTTTTAGCTCTGCGTGGAAGCACCATGCAGCCTAATCTATTTCTCCAAGCCCTGATGGGCGGGGGCGCGTGTGTATATGTGTGTCAATTTGTAGATGGATGTGTATTTATAATAATACGATTTGTTTGTCACATGTTTATATGTGTCTATATTTTGTTGTATTTTAGTTTTACGATCCTTTCAAGATTATTTCACTTATTTCGAGCCGGTCGTTAATCAGAGGTGGACAAAAGCCGGAGTACCCGGAGAAAAACCGCCTGACCTTCCGTTGTAGAACTTGGCGTCTCACATGTGGCCCGAACGAGGCTCGAACCGCAGCGGTCAGCGACCTAATGATTTAGAACCATCGCTCTTTCCCATTAGGCTACGGAAGCCTGTCTTATATTTGTCTTTAACCCGCGTTTCGCTCATAATTGTGCATTTGCAAAAATTCTGTTCTATTCTATATATATACAGATATTGTTTAGGTCAAGAATACGTAAATGACATCATCGCTTCACTTTAATTCTAACATAGCGCCCCTGTACAGGTAATGCAATAAACTACGGGCTGGAAAAGCGTGACGAACATAGCCGCCATTTATGGCGTTACCCAGATTATTTGACGTCAGATGGTGAAACGTCTCCATTTTCTCTCATCGTAAACGTTAGAAAAGGACATAAATGCAAGTGTCGAAGTCAATAATTTTGTCGGGATTTCTTCTAACAACGGCGAAAGGTAAGGAAACTTTGAAGGAAACAACATTTTTATTGCCGGTTTTCAGTGCGTTATCAGCTCTAATGTGAGAATTGTTGACAAATAAATCACAGCTTTACGCTGGCAAATCACTCGCGCTAAACGCTAGTGATTTGATCAGCTTTAACAACTAACCTCAAGACTGTGATTTATTACTCAGCATATCTATAAAACATGAACAGCACACTGAGGAAATAAAAGAAAGCCTGTTGCGGCAGCCTATCCATGGTCTTTCAAGAACCAGATCTTGGGCTTGAAACTGCTTTTTAGCTCACCTGTCACGTAGTGACGAGGTGAGCTTTTGGGATCACTTTTCGTCCGTCGTCCGTCCTGCGTGCGTCCGTCCGTCCGTCCGTGCGTCCGTGTGTGCGTAAACTTTTTCTTCAAACAACATCTCCTCCTAAACCACTGATCAGATTTTGACCAAACTTCACAAGAATGATCCTTAGGTGGTCCCCTTTCAAGCTTTTGGGATCACTTTTCGTCCGTCGTCCGTCGTGCGTGCGTCCGTCCGTCCGTGCGTGCGTCCGTGTGTGCGTAAACTTTTTCTTCAAACAACATCTCCCCCTAAACCACTGATCAGATTTTGACCAAACTTCACAAGAATGATTCTTAGGTGGTCCCCTTTCAAAGTTGTTCAAATGGTTCCGGTCCGTTGCATATCTAGGTCACAGGAGCCAAAATAGATTTTTTTCACCGAAAACTTAAAAAATCTTCTTCTCTGAAACCACAAGGCCCATGTCTTTGATATTTGGTATGAAGCTTCATCTAGTGGACCCCTACCAAGATTGTTCAAATTACAGTGCTGGGCCCAAAAATGCCCCCGCCCTGGGGCCATTTGGTTTTGCATGGGCTTATATAGGGAAAATCTTTAAAAAATCTTCTTCTCTGAAACCGCAAGGCCTAGGTCTTTGATATTTGGTATAAAGCTTCATCTAGTGGACCCCTACCAAGATTGTTCAAATTATAGTGCTGGGGCCAAAAATGCTCCCGCCCTGGGGCCATTTGGTTTAACATAGGCTTATATAGGGAAAATCTTCTTCTCTAAAAACCGCAAGGCCCAGGTCTTTGATATTTGGTTTGAAGCTTCATCTAGTGGACCCCTACCAAGATTGTTCAAATTATAGTGCTGGGGCAAAAAATGCCCCCGCCCCGGGGCCGTTTGGTTTTACATGGGCTTATATAGGGAAACTCTTTAAAAATCTTCTTCTCTGAAACCGCAAGGCCCAGGTCTTTGCTATTTGGTATTAAGCTTCATCTAGAGGACCCCTACCAAGATTGTTCAAATTATAGTGCTGGGCCCAAAAATGCCCCCACCCCGGGGCCCTTTGGTTTTACATAGGCTTATATAGGGAAAATCTTGAAAAATCTTCTTCTCTGAAACCGCAAGGCCCGTGTCTTTGATATTTGGTATGAAGC
The DNA here is from genome assembly GCA_963580285.1 of Lucinisca nassula. NCBI lineage: Eukaryota > Metazoa > Mollusca > Bivalvia > Lucinida > Lucinidae > Lucinisca > Lucinisca nassula. The sequence continues at coordinate 3,359,644 of OY757017.1, read as the reverse complement.
TTCATCTAGTGGACCACTACCAAGCTTGTTCAAATTATAGCCCTGAGACCAGAAATGCCCCCGCCTCGGGGGCCCTTTGGTTTAACATAGACTTGTATATGGAAAATCTTTTAAAAATCTTCTTCTTTGAAACCATAAGGCCTAGGTCTTTGATATTTGTTGTGAAATTTCATCTAGTGGACCTCTATCAAGATTGTTCAAATTATAGCCCTGGGGCCAAAATGCCCCCACCCCGAGACCCTTTGGTTTTACATGGACTTATATAAGGAAATCTTTAAAAATCTTCTTCTCTGAAACTGCAAGGCCCAGGTCTTTGGTATTTGGTGTGAAGCTTCATCTAGTTGACCTCTATCAAGATTTTTTTAATTATAGCCCTGAGGCCAAAATGTCCCCACCATGGGGCCATTTGGTTTTAAATAGGCTTATGTAGGGAATATCTTTAAAAAAATCTCTTCTCTGAAACCGCAAGGCCCATGTTTTTGATATATGTTTTGTAGCTTCATCTAGTGGACCTTCCCCAAGATTGTTCAAATTATAGCCTTTGTTGATATTTGGTATGAAGCTTCACCTATTTAGACCTCCCTCAACATTATGCACATTATAGCCCTGGGGTCAATAATGGCCCTCCCCGGGGCCCACTTGTTACTCTATGGATCAGGTGAGCGATCCAGGGCCATCATGGACCTCTTGTTCACTATACGGTTCGTTTAACATCTTGACCAAATCCATATAATTAACAGCTAATGTTTGGATAGATTTTTGTCAGTCGACATTAAGTTGATAAGCACAGTAGCTTTATGTTACTTCATTACGAAAACACGCCTTTACAAATGCATTGTAAGAAATAACGCCGAAAAAAGAGTGAATGAGTGAGTGAGTGTTTGAGTTTTACGTCCCACCAACAGCTAAGGTCATATGGAGACGGGACCTTGGTTTAAAGACTCATCCGAAAGTCTGGAGAAGCCCGGATTCGATCCTAAGACCCCTGGTTTACAAGGCGAGTAGCGTAACCACTACACCACTGAGGCTTCTGCCGGAAAAAAGAAACTTTTAAGATGAAAAATTGTGATATTTTTCTTATGTCGGCTCAAAATAATGAGTGTGGGTACTCGTTAGGACCGCCTCGATGAGATGGTTCTAACGAGTACCCACAGTCTATATTTTAGAGCAGAAATAAGGAAATAAGGTTTACCACTGCAAACCCCAGTTTATCTATATAAAAGTGGGGTTCAAGGGGGTCAAAATTATATAGGCGTGTTTTCGTGATGGATTTTTGTTAATCGACTTTAACCCTTGTCCTGCTGATCCCGGATATGCCTTTTCTTTGAAACAATAAAGATCCAGATCAGATGGCTTCTGACGAAGCCATCTGATCAGGATCTACATTGTTTGTCATTCAGGTTGTGAATTTGTTGTAATAATTTGCATCAAGTAATCTGATTGGTTGATAATCGGTAGTGAATGTGGCATATATGAATATTCAGCAGGACAAGGGTTAAGTTGATAAGCACAGTAGCTTTATGATATTGGTTATATCCGTGTGACTATCACCTGTTTTTGTACGAAATCCAGGTAACAGTTATTTATAGTCACGCTGTTGTCTCTGACGTCAGAGTACTGTGTAAAGAAAGTTAACTATTGCATTAACTCGACTGTTAAGCTGGGATATTGGCAAGCAATGTAGATCCAGATCACAGAATGCGGCGTCAGATAATGGTCACGTTTGTATGAAATACTCAGAGGAATTTTAGGGTTAAACGAAACAGCCGATCTTCGTTCTGGACAATTTATTCAGTTCAGAGACAGTCGACTCACCAGGCTGTCAATTTTCTTTTATTGTTTAACCCTTATCTTGCTGTTCACAACAATCCCCATCTTTGCAAACAGTATAGATCCAGATAAGATGGCTTCTGAAGATCAGGATCTGCACTGTTTGGCATTCAGTTTATGAATTTATAGCAATAAATTACATCAAGTAATTTGATTGGTTGATAGACAGAAATGGGTGTGGCTTAAATGACTATTCAGCAAGATAAGGGTTAAAAAGGTCAAGTGGCGTTTGCAGCGGTCTTAATTGTTTGGCTAAAACGCCCATGTAGGTACTATGCAGAACTAATTAAGACTGTGTTTCACCTCAGCCTGGTGGGTCGACTGGTTTGCCTAAATTAAGAACAAGCAGTAGCTTAATGAAAATCTAGATATTGCATACACGTATCCCGGACACGAATAGTTCGAACAAAATGACCGGAGACTGGTGAACATAATTTCACACCCGACTGAATGCATGGATTTTTCTTCGTCGTTTTCCGAAGATGGCGATATTGTTATATAATATACTAGCCCAAACTGCCAACGCAACAACGAATTCAATTTCAAATATTTCAACTAATTTCCGATAGAATTTCATGAAATTTTATACAAATCATCATCAATTATCCGGTAACACACAGTAAGAAAATTGTTCCGTCAACATTTAAGGTTACACCAGAATGTGCACAATCACGTGACTGGGGTTGGTTTTTAAAAGTAACATTTCAGTACCTAGTGTGTCCTCCTGCAGATTGAATGACAGCGCGACAGCGTCGTCTCATCGAGCGTAAATACCGCCGAATCACGTTCATCGGGATGTTGTTCCATTCTTGCACCAACGCCATCTGAAGCTGACGCAACGTCTGTGGTTGGACAGGACGTTGACGCACACGCCTGTCAAGCAAGTCCCATACATGCTCTATCGGCGACAAGTCCGGAGATTTGGATGGCCATTCCATCACATTCACGTTGTTGGCCTGTAGATAATGCGTCGTAAGTCGCGCCGTGTGTGGTCGAGCATTGTCCTGTTGAAAAACCGCGTTAGGATTAGCGTTGGTATACGGGGCAACAACCGGAGCCAGGATTTCGTCTCTGTAGCGTTGGGCGTTGAGATTCCCATTGATAACCACAAGATTCGTTTTCCTGGCATGGCTAATGTCCGCCCACACCATAACCGACCCTCCACGGAACCTGTCAGCTTCTTTGACGCGTCGGTATAACGCTCACCGGTACGTCGGTAGACAAGGGCACGTCCATCAGATCTCTCCAGGGTGAATCTCGACTCATCTGAAAACAGAACTTGATGCCATTGTCCAGCTTGCCATCTCACGTGTGCTCTACACCACTGTAACCTGGCACGTCTGTGCCTTTGCAACAACTGAGGGCCAACATAAGGGCGGCGCGGACGAATTCCGTGACGCCTCAACCGGTTGATGACGGTCTGGGCGCTGATCGGTCGACCATGATTCCCTATCGTGATGGCAGCTGTCCTCGTGGCTGGTCGATATCTGTCTCTGAGGTGCTGGGTCCTCAATCGGTTGTCTTGTGCCTGTGTGGTTACACGACTTCTAGAGGCCCTGGGCAGATCTTGGATGTTGCCTGGAATTTTAAAACGTTGAGTCACGTGGTATGGATGGAGATGGGGAACAATGTACCAAAATTTCAGAAACGACAAAAAAGCAACTTATCGATTGCACAGAAAGCTTAAATGAAATGAATAAATGTTGTTTATCTGTCTGTTGAAATTTCAACCAGAGTCGGGATATGGAAGACCTCGCACAACGCAGTATACGGGACACCATCGCCTGGCTTCGACCAGCTTGCAACATCCCGATGGCTTGGCCCCTCTGTTCTGTTGTCAGTCTGGCCATGAAAGCAGTTTCTTTACCCTATCTGACTGGCCTATCGTTTAGCTTTATGTCGGTAGACACGGTTTAAAACAAATCACCCAGTGGCGCACGTGCAGCACGAAAATTGGGTTTTGTACCCTGGACTCCGTGCTCAGTGAATCGTAATCAACCAATACAATTGCGTATACAGACATAAAGAATATTGGGTACAATAAAAATTGTGAAGTTTTGTGTCCGTATCCCTTTTGGTTCAAAAGTTATAACAAAAAATCGTGTTGCGTTGGCAGTTTGGGATAGTATACATAGAGGTCGGTAAATCGGTCGTTATTCACGGGATGCCGAAAATTCACGAGAAGTTAGCGAAAGCCGACGTATAAGGCGATCACATTGACGAATTTATTCCTTGCATAAAGGTTAGTCTCAGGTCAAATTGTTTGCACTATTCTCGCTGATTATGTTAGCAGCTCTGTTTGCTTTGTTTGTTTGATTTGAGGTTAAAAGTCCCCGTCAACACTGTTTAGGTCATTTTGGAGACGTTGCTTCCAATCTTGTGGGACTTTTACCCGACATTGAGATGAAATGACTTCCCAAGCCCTGTCGCCCAATGAAACCATTAGGGTTTATAAGCATGGACGATCCGACTCGCACCACTTTGCCTGGGCGTTTACCAGTACTCGTGTGCGACCGGTTCCAATTCTGCGTGGAAGCATCATGCAGCCCATCTATTTCTTCAAGCCCCGATGGGCGGGGGCTGAGCAGCTTTGTATGAACGTTGAAGCACATTTGATACATCGTTTATTTATGCTGCTGCAGCTCACGAACTTACTTGGTGGCCAATGCCCCGTTTTTCACTTGTTAACAAATAACACAGTACACAAAATGTCAGGTTTGGAAAAATGAAATGGGCAATACAGCTTGAAAAATTGGAATTTTCGTCTTCTATATAAACGTTTTTTTTTTTTTTTTTTTTTTTTTTTTTTTTCATGCGGCCCTGGAGCGTGAATGAATTCGATGGCATACACCGTTTCCATTTTGGCCATACTTACAGACAAAAGTTTAAAAATGATCAATTTGAGGACCCATTTAAGTATTCTTGACTTTAACCCATTTCAGACTGGAAACCCCTAAACGGGTACCGATGCAAACAGTGTCTAGCCCAGATCAGACGCCGCAGAACGCGGCGTCTGATAAGGGCCTCCACTGTTTGCTAAAAGTTCAGCCATTTTCCTAATTAATTTTGAAGGAATATATATAAGGAGGAAGATTCCATTTGGTACAAAAAGGTTAATCCACTTGTAAATAAAAGCTTTTTTGTTGTTGTTTATTTCTTTTATTTTCTTGCATCTGTACCCGAGAGGCACAAGTCGCTATGGCAACGTCAAATCAACGTCCGTGCATCGCGACGTCGTTGCACCGACGTAGATTTGACGTTGCATAATCGTTATGACGTTATATCGACATTGATATGACGTCACAATTACTTCATGTGCCCGCTTGGGTAATAATTGAGTAAAACTTCAAAACCTGGAACCAAATAGCTTTTGGACCATGAAAATGTGTTCGAGATACGGGTACTTCGATGTTTTTTTTGATTTGGGTTTTACGGCCCTTTCAAGATTATTTCACTCATATCGAGCCGATCGTTAATCAGAGGTGGGCGAAAACCGGAGTACCCGGAGAAAAACCACCTGACCTTCCGTTGCAGAACTTGGCGTCTCACACGTGGCCCGAGCGAGGCTCGAACCTACGGCGGTGAGAGACCTAATGACGTACCGAGAGTTAATCACAGCGACAGGTCATAAGGCGTAAAGGGTTGACGTAACGATACCGTTTCAATTTGATTGGTTGTTTTGGGTTTAACGATACGTCCAGCGGCTTGTGGTTCATGAAGAGGAAAATTAATTGAAGTGTAGAAACAAAAGAAATAACAGCATCCCCCTCTACCTTTAACTGCTGCAAGGACAGCGGACCTTGTCTAACTGTAAGCCAATATCAATTGGGCGCCCCAGTAACGCAAGCTACACATCACCTGTAAGCCAATACTGCAGTCCTCGGACATGTAAGTGTGCCAATACAAAATTATTTGATTAATAACGTATTATTATTAACTGATTATCCTGTATTGTTCGGAGGTCATCCGTATTAACACTGAGATAAAAAAAAAAAATCAATAATCATGTTTTTAATGGTGTCAGTTAATAAAATTGTCATTAATCAAGTAATTTCGTATTGTCCCCATCACAGGTCCTCGGTCAGCTGTATTGGCCTCGGCCTTCGGCCTCAGGCCAATACAGCAGACCTCGGATCTGTAACTGGGCCAATACGAAATTACTTGATTAATAACATTATATTATTAATTGTGTCGAGGGAACAAAATTACGTTAACGTGATTTCGCGATAGCTCCCCTGATGTCCACCCGTGTAATGTAAACCTCAGTTTTATCTGTGTAAAGTTGGGTTTACAGGGGCGTTCTTTACAGGGACTTGTTAACGCGATTTACGGACACAAATGAAACAAGTCTATTTGTTTTGGAAATGTCCAGTATTGATTCAAATATTTCGTGTTTGATTTTAAAGTCAAACATCACAAAATATTAGTATTACATCCACTGAGAAATCAAATGAGATTATTCAATTATGTATTGTTATTAATCAAATAATTTCGTATTGGCGCAGTTGCAGGTCCGAGGTCTGCTGTATTGGTACGAGGCGGAAGGCCGAGGCCAATACAGCTGACCGAGGACCTGTAACTGGGCCAATACGAAATTACTTGATTAATGACAATTTTATTAATTGACGCAATTAAAAACACGATTTATGATTTTTGAATATTGGTTGACCTTGGGTAATATAGGATAATCAATTGATAAAGGACAAAATTGACTGTATTTGTTTGTTTGAATTTGGGTTAAACACCCCCGTCAACAATATTTAGATCATTTTGGAGACGTTGCTTCTAATTTTGTGGGACTTTAACCCGACTCTGAGGTGAAATGACATCTCAAACTCTGCCGTCAAATGAAACCAGAAGGTTTATATGCATCGGACGATCTGACTCACACAGCTTTTCCTGGGCAGGCTTAGTCCTTCTAAGAGGTTTACCAGAACTCGTGTGTGGTCAGATTCAGCTCTGCGTGGAAGGACCATGCAGCCCAGTCTATTTCTTCAAGCCCCGATGGGCGTGTGTGTGTGTGTGTGGGGGGGGGGATTGACTGTTTATCATACAAAAATAGACATACAATTGGCATATACCACTGCTTTGCTGTATGAGCCGGCTTTTATAAGTAAGGGGGAGGATTGTGGCCACGTAAAATCGATTTAACCCCCTCACTGACCGTACCAAGGCGGTTCTCCTGTCGCGGTTTATTTTTATTATGGTTTGTCTTTGAGTGTTCGTATTGCTTATATTATTCAATTGGCCATGTTGTGGGAAAGTAACTGTCCTTTTGGCTTTCCGCCATTGATGTTTCCATTAGGGTTTGTTGTTTCATGTTTGTGTTTCTTTCCCACTGGTGTCTCTGATATCTGTAGATTAATTGTATCGATTCCTGATCATTGCCTTCACTTCTATTTTATAGCGACGTGGTAGAGTGTTTGATTATCAATCCGGCGATCCAGGTTCGATTCCGGCCAGAGTCGTCTAAATTTCTCTTCCCCTCCACCGAAAATAATCCACTTGTGCATTAGAACTTGAGAATTATTTCACATGATTCCCGGTCTCAGAGAAAGTCGAGGTAGAATTACAATGTGGAGGGGAGAATGTCATAATAGGGTATAGGTATATAACATACCTGCACTGCCTTGCAGTACAAACCGGCTTTTCGTGAGTGTTTGCTTCTCAATCCGGCTTCGATCGTAGACGGAGCCAAAGGTGATCAGCATGTTTTCATCGCACATGACAAAATTTTTGACGCGTTTTCAAACGATCACGAAAACGCACCTATATGATTTTGACCCCCTTAAACCCCACTTTCATGTAGTAAAACTGGGATTTACAGAGCTGTTCTTTATATTCATTATTTCTGCTCAAAACATAGAATGTGGGTACTCGTTAGAACCGCATCGCTGAGGCGGTTCTAACGAATACCCCAAATCTATTTTTTGAGCAGAAATGTGAAAAATGAAACCTTTCAGTTTTTGGTGGTAACATTATCAATGTATTTGAATAGGCGTGTTTTCATTATGAAAATGGTCCTCTCTATGCCTTCTGTCACAAAGCAAAATACCAAACATTTTGAATAATTCTTTGTATATTTGTGCTTTTAGATTAGAACAAAGGATGGTGTTTGTTAATCTGCTAATCGAATATATCCAGACTTAAATAAAGCTTTGATCTTTTAATATTTGAGTTTTACTGACTTTTTCCCATCCCAATTATTAGCACATATGAGACGCAGGCTCCGGGGGAGCTTATAGGATGGCAGCCTCCGTCGCCCGTCGTCAGCCGTCATCCACACTTTCGGAGATAGCATGGTGGACGGATGGATGAGTGGACAGACAGACTGATAGAGGCATTCACGAAATGCTCAAACACTTTTTAAAAGCGTCGGTATAATGAGTATATATGGTTTATGGTAGGGATCTGAACAGTTTATCTGATATTAGGTCTTTTATGAAGTAGGATGGGAGGGTCATGGCCCCGGCGCACTCGCAAGGGAGGCCCAAGGTTGGTGTAATTGAATGCGTCGTCTTAAACATAAGGAACAAGAATATATATGGTTTTTGGTAAGGGGTCTGAACAGCTTCTCAGATGTTAGGCCTTTTATTAAGTGATGAGGTGGGGCATGGCCCCGGCACACCCGGGGATCCTCAAGGTTTGTACCATTGTATGCATCTTACCATAAAAAACAAGAATACATATGGTTTAGGGGCGGGGATCTGAAAGGTTTCTGATATATTAGACCTTTAATGAGTGGAGGGGCGGGGCATTGCCCCGGCGCACCCCGTGGGACATCTAGGTTGATGTAACTGGAAACGTCTTATCATAAGGGACAACGGTATATATGGTTTAGTTCGGGGATCTGAATGGTTTTCTGAAATGTATGTCCTTTTATGAAGTGGAGGGGTTGGTCATGGCCCCGGCGCAACCAAGGTGACACGCTGGTTGGCGTTTCTAAATGCGTCTTATCATTAGGAACAAGAATATATATAGTTTAGGGGTGTGGATCTGAAAAGCCTTTCTGAAGTGGAGTGGGTGGAGCACGGCCCCGGCCCACGCCTCATCATGTAAGGAAGCCATGTACCAAATCTGGCTGCATTCCGGCCAGTGGCTAAGGAGAAGATAGCGTGACGGACGGGGGCATTCACAATATCCCTAAAGCTTTTTTTAAAGCGTGGGGATAAAAACCTTTGAATGACAACGTCTCCTACGACTTTGGTCCAATTTAATTCAAACTTCACAGAAATGTTGCTCAGATGACCTCTACCAAATAGCTAAAACGGTTCTGCTTTGATGAACAAGGTGACCACCAGGGCTATAACTATATAAAACCTTTGACAACTCCTCCTATACCTTTGGTTCAATTTCATTCAAGATTCACAGGTAGGTTGCTTAGGTGACCCCCTTTACAAAACTAGCTCAAACGGTTCCACTCGGATGGAAAAGATGGCTGCCAGAGCTAAAAAAAGAAAAAGGAAAAAACTTGAAATGACACCTCCTCCTACATCTTCGGTTCAATTTCATTCAAACTTCAGAGGAATGTTGCTTTGGTGAAATAGCTAGAATGGTTACTCGCCAATGAACTAGATGGCTACCAGGGCTAAAAATAGAAGAAAAAACCTTTAAATGCTAATTTCTCGTATATTTGGTCCAGTTTCTTGTTGCGTAGGTGATTCGCTACAAAACAGCTAAAATGGTTTTGATCCGATTCAGAGCTGTAATTGGAAGAACCTTAAAATGGTCTACCTTTGGTTCATACAAATTTCACAGGAGAGCTGCTAAGGTGACCCTCTACAAAAACAGCTAAAACGGTTTCATGGATGAACACGTTGGCTGCCAGAGCTAAAACTGAAAGAAGAAACTTGAAACTCCTGTACCTTTGTCCTCTTTCAAATTTCACTGCAATGTTCCTTAGGCGACTGTCTAATGAATTCAAAATTCAATACTGGACTTAAATCTCTTCTGCAACATGGTCTATCGGAAGTCGAATTTTATGGTATATAAATTCAGAAAAATATAAAACCGCAATGACTTCAGCACCCAGTTTCGTAAAATTATTCTTCGATATAAAAACATTAGACCTGTACAACATAAATGTTATATGACAGACTGCATGCATGGTAGTTAACCCAATCACGGTTGACAACTTACTGCCCTCTTTAATTGCACGCCTGTGGGTCAGACCTCAGATTCTATGACGGTTCCAGCGTAAAGACTTACTGAGAATAAGAGCGATACAATTCAATGTAACGTTGTTTGGTGCCTGATACTTGATGTTTCCATTGGGGTCTGTTGTTTCATGTTTGGGTTTCTTTCCCTTTGGTGTCTCTGATGGGACTTATATCTAGAATTTCTCCTTGCATTAATATCCATTTATTAAAACATGTTGGCATTGAATCTAATGACCACTGTGTCACATATCCACAGGAAATCAATGCACCAGCAAGAATGTTTCCTAGACTGCCGGAAGAAATAAAAATTATTAAAGTCACAAAAGAAGGTAACAAGAGCACCGCAAGCGGCGCCATGCTCGTCTGTTTTTCAAAGTTCAAAGGTCAGGGTCACAGGTCAAAAAGCGTGGTATGACTGAAAAGGTCTTGTCCCAAGGAACATTCATGTGAAGTTGGAAGGCTCTGTTGTGAATAGTATTGAAATAAGAGACAAAAACAATTTAAAAAAAAAACGGAGAGAAAAGGGGAGATAATTCAATCAAATTGCAAGATGGAGTTATAAAACTTGTAGGGAATGTAGCTCTTGTGATGGTGAGTATGTGTATCATGAAGTTAGGCCAAATACTTTTGGAAATATGGTCAAGGTTAAGGTTTTCGGTTAAATTTTCGAAAAATAGGTCAAAGTTCAAAGGTCAAGGTCACAGATCAAAAAGTGTGGTATCACTGAAAAGGTCTTGTCCCAAGGAACATTCATGTGAAGTTTGAAGGCTCTGTTGTGAATAGTATTAAAATGAGAGCAAAAAAATGTGTTTCAGAAAAAAATTGGAAAAGGGGAGATAATTCAGCCAAAATCAACAATGTTGTTATGGTCCTTGGTCAAAATGTAGCTCTTGTGATGATGAGTGTGTGTATGAAGTTTCATGAGGCTAGGTCTAATACTTTTTAAGTTATAGCCAAGGTTAAGTTTTTTTGGAACGACGACGCCAGACGACGACAACGACAACGCAGACGCCGGAGTGATGACAATAGCTCAATTTTTTTTTTCAAAAAAACAGACGAGCTAAAAATGATTCTTCAAAAGACTTCAAGGTCAGGCAATAGTTTGTTCAAAGGGCACTTATATGGCTTTAGAGTCACAATCCTTCATATTCAGACATACTTATTTCAAATGAAAGATTACAATCGTTACCTATAGATGGACAGTGTATTCGTATTCCAACTGTTGCATTCTGTGAAGATACTGTCCAACGAAAAGACCAGGGTCTTGCATCTGAATAAACTGCCCCTAGTTTTTTTTATTTTTTTTTTCTGATGGCACCACACATTCCAGTGATCTTTTACCAGACAGACCGAAAAACTTTCAAAATGAAGTGCATAACATTGATCAAGATGTTGTTGGAGAAAATGCCCAGGTTTCAAATAGGTAATATTCCTTTGTCCGAATATTTTATGAGACACATTTCTTCACCCTTGCGTTTGCTGCCTTATTTCCATATGGTACGGCTGACAATTATTCTAACCGTCCAAGAACAAGTTCTTCCATGGCTGACTCGGCAGATCACCTTTTGTGGTACAATGATGGCAGATTTGCTGCCCACCATTATTTAAAATATTTATGCGCAAGAAAGCAGCTGATAATGGAAGGTTGGTGCCTGATGCTCTGTCCCTGGTCGGGCCAATCGGAGTCTAACTGTTGGTTTTCATTTGCTCCAGCATTTCAGTGGTTTCTTGCTGTCGAGTCTTCACCGTTGTTTCATCTCTGTGGTTGTTTGATTATTTGTGTTCACAATCCTCGCCCTTACTTCCGTCACGATTTAGACAAATAATTTGTTCAGTCCGCATGAAATATGTTCTATAAAAGGGTTTTTTCTTTGGAAGCAAGGAATACACCTCAGATTTGGTAAATATGAAGTGTACAAGTTTTCTGGGCCAGACTAGCTAGTTTCGGTCATAAAGGCCTCATCAGTGACCCTCAAGTATTTTCAAACTCCTCAATGAAACCTTGATCCCAAAAGGACAAGAAAATATAAACTACATTATGATGTAGGACATGGAGACTATTTACGGCCGCAACACATTACCAAACACCAGCTGTAGTGACGTTAAATATGTTCTATAAAAGGGTTATCCTTTGGAAGCAAGGAATACACCACAGAACTGGAAAATATGAAGTGTACATGTTTTCTGTGCCAGACCAGCTATTTTCGGTCAATTAGGCCTCATCAGTGACCCTCAAGTATTTTCAAAACACCGCAATGGAATCCATGATCCCAAAAGGACAAGAAAATATAAACTACACAATGATGTAGGGCAGGGAGACTAAAAAATCCTCCTAACTCATCAGTGCAACATCTCCATGAACACAAACATCAATCAACCACAGAGATGAAACAACGGTGAGAACTCGACAGCAAGAAACCACTGAAATTCTGAAAAGGCTTTGACAACTTTTCTGCCCTCTTTAATTGCACGCCGGTGTGTCTGGCCTGAGATTCAATGACGGTTCCAACGTAAAGGCTTGATCATTGCCTTCATTTCTATTTTACTAAGAATTAGAGAGTGAGTGAGTGTTTGAGTTTTACGTCCCACCAACAGCTAAGGTCATAAGACTCATCCGAAAGTCAGGAGAAGCCCGGGATCGATCCTGCGACCCTTGGTTTACAAGGCGAGTAGCGTAACCACTACACCACAGAGGCTTCTGAGAATTAGAGAGAATCTAACTCTATGTATTGTTGGTTGGTGCCTGATGCTTTGTCTCTGGTCGGGCCAATCGGAGTTTAATTGTTGGTTTTCTTTTGCTCCAGCATTTCAGTGGTTTCTTTCTGTTTCGTCCTCTGTGGTTGTTTGATTTTTGTGTTCACGGAGATGTTGCACAGATGAGTTAGGACGCCTTCATGCAGGCTGGACAAATTATATGTCTAAATCACGACGGAAGTAAGGCACGAAAAATGGATTTAAGCCCCCAGTGGAGTTCGTTTCACTGACCGTTCAAATCGCGGTTTATTTTTGTTATTGTTTGTCTTTGAGTGTTTGTGTCGCTTATATTATTTTGTCTTGGATAGCTAGTTGGTCATTTTGTGGGAAAGTAACTGGCATTTTGGCTTTCCGCTATTGATGTTTCATTGGGGTATTGCACGACCCGCAGAAAAAGCGACGGACTGAAGTCGGTTGATTTTCTAAGAGTGCCCTAAAATCATCGTGTCATTCTGTCATTCTGTCATTCTGTCAGTCTGTCTGTCCGTCCGTAACCCGTTTGTGAAAATTGGTGATAGTGACTTAACCACTCGGAATATTTAAACAATTTTTGGCATACTGATAATGATCAATGAGATCTAACCAATGAACTTGCGAAATATTACATTCCATTTAGTATAGCCTCGCCGAGGCGAAAAATGTGAAAATTTTCGAACTGCTTCTCGAAAATCGTTGGGCCGATTGAAGTCAAATTTCATATGGAGCCTCTATGGGATGGGGGAAACCAAAATTTACTCATGGGGTCCAGGTCACATGACCAAAGTGGCCGCCAAGCCAAATATGGTCTGTCTGTCTGTCCGTCCGTTACCCGTTTGTGAAAATTGGTGATAGTGACTTAACCGCTTGGAATATTTAAACAATTTTTGGCATACTGATAGATATCAATGAGATCTAACCAATGAACTTGCAAAATATTACATTCCATTTAGTATAGCCTCGCCGAGGCGAAAATTGTGAAAATTTTCGAACTACTTCTCCTCGGAAACTGTTGGGCCGATTGGAGTCAAATTTCATATGGAGCCTCTATGGGATGGGGGAAACCAAAATTTGCTCATGGAAGCCAGGTCACATGACCAAAATGGCCGCCAAGCCAGATATGGTCTGTCTGTCTGTCCGTCCGTAACCCTTTTGTGAAAATTGGTGATAGTGACTTAACCGCTTGGAATATTTAAACATTTTTTGGCATACTGTTAGATATCAATGAGATCTAACCAATGAACTTGCGAAATATTACATTTCATTTAGTATAGCCTCGCCGAGGCGAAAAATGTGAAAATTTTCGAACTACTTCTCCTCGGAAACCGTTGGGCCGATTGAAGTCAAATTTCATATTGAGCCTCTATGGGATGGGGGAAACCAAAATTTGCTCATGGGGTCCAGGTCACATGACCAAAATGGCCACCAAGCCGTATATGGTAAAAACCCTTCAAAAATAGTTTTCTCCAGAACCACTTGGCAGATTTCCACGAAACTTGATAAATAGCATCTGGGACGTAGGCCCATCATAAATTGCTAAAATGGTGACCCTGGGTTGACCTTGACCTTCTTTGTGCCTAGGTCAAACTTTGACACACATGCTTTTGTATTGGAAAAGTGAGAATGCATTTTATCCTGCAAACGATTCAGAATACAGTACTAAAGTATAAGATATATTTTTTCTCCTTACGATAAGGCGCATTTATTGGGGGAACCGTTTTAGGTCCAGGTCACATGACCAAAATGGCCGCCATACCCATATATGGAAACACTCATAAAGCTAAAAGCATCCGGCGGGTCGTGCACTTCAGCTGAAGCACTGGTTTTATTTCATGTTTGTGTTTCTTTCCATTTGGTGTCTCTGATGGGAGCTGTGGGTTAATTGTATCGATTGCAGATCATTGCCTTCACTTTTATTTTGCCTAGTTTATGATACAGTTTACCCTGATTGAGAATTTACCAGTTAACAATTTATTACGAGTGTTGAAGTCAGTTACATGACTAGACACTGGCAAATCGAATTAATTGCGCAATATAAACGCCGTAGGATGCCGCATGAGGAACATCACCATCCAAGAAAGAAAAATTACAATCTCAAGTCATCGCGTTTATCATAAGTTTTGCAAGAACCAAAATGGGGCCTCGGTATCAGACGAATTTGCTTTATTTAACTGAAGTTCTGGGAGGTAGATTTGACTGATCAAACCTTCGAAATAGGTATCGTCAATATTTAATAAATCATCCAAATATCTAGAAGTCGAGCTGAAGGCTTCATTGATTTCAGATTGGTTTTCAACGGAAAGGGACATCATGAAGTCTCTTTCATAACAAAACAAGAAAAAAAGCAGCCACATGGGGTGCGCAATTCGTACTCATCGGAATACCCACAACTTGTCTAAATAAATTAGTACCAGATCTTTTGTTTAGAAGCCTCCGTGGTGTAGTGGTTACGCTACTCGCCTTGTAAACCAGGGATCGCAGGATCGATCCCGGGCTTCTCCAGACTTTCGGGTGAGTCTTTAAACCGAGGTCCCGTCTCCGTATGACCTGAGCTGTTGGTGGGACGTAAAACTCAAACACTCACTCACTCACCAAATATTTTGTAAATATTGTCAAGTAGAAAGGTGAGAGCTTCACTCACTTTCGGACATGACCACAAAGTATATATTTATGCTCTTCAGAATAACCGCATTGGAACGGCGAGTGAACCGAATTCAACTGGGGGGTGGGGGGGGGGCGTAAATCGATTTTATGTGACCACAATTCTGCCGCGATTTAGACAATTAATTTGTTCAGTCCGCATGAAGGTCTCCTAACTCAAAAGCCTATGCAGGAGACACCAGCTGTTGTCAAGGATCGAAATAAGTCCATGAGACTTAAGATGCCAAGAGATCACCCATTTCTTGTACAACACTTTAAATGGCATAAACAGGGGTGGCGAGCAAATGGAGATATTTCATTTATCCTGTCAAAAAGTGGAACTGAAAACCCATCAGTCGATGACAGCATTGCCACTAAAAAGTATATAGCTGGTTATGCTTGCAAAGGCAACCAGACAACTGGTGTAGTAGGCGATCTTTTCAATGACATGATCGGTTGTACGGATGATTATGTGGGTGCCAAGTCTCTGTGCTCTAAACTTCTGATGGGGACAGTGAAACGAGATATATCTCGTCGTTGACGCTTCTTATGAACTTTCGGAGTCTAACTATTGGTTTTCTTTGGCTCCAGCATTTCTATGGTTTCTTGCTGTCGAGTACTCTCCGTTATTTTATCTCTGTGGTTGTTTGATTTTTTTTTCTTTTGTTCACGGAGATGATGAACTGATGGGTTAGGAGGCCTTCATGCGGACTGAACAAATTATTTGTCTAAATCGCGACGGAAGTAAGGGCAAGGATTGTGGCCACGTAAAATTGATTTAAGCCCAGACCCCCCCCCCCCCCAAACCCAAGTGGGATTCGTTTCACTGACCGTTCCAAGGCGGTTCTTCTGTCGCTGTTTATTTTTCGTTACGGTTTGTCTGGTTTGGATAGCCAATTGGCCATTTTGTGGGAAAGTAACTGTATTGCCTTCACTTCTATTTTTCATCACTTCCACTGTATCGTTCAAGCAATAGCTTTCAGTCCATCAGTTGGTCAGGGGCAAGGAGTCTAGAAACAATAGTGCTAGAATCACAAGAAATACTGCTATTGACAGATACCTACAGCGACAAAGGACTGACAAATCTTCATTCTATTCTTTCATTTGCAACACTAGTAAAGTCCCGGTTGGTTTTAAATGGGTCCTCAACACATGCTACATGGCCTCTTGAAGAAGACTTCTGTAGAACAACGCTCTTAATCCATAGGCCAAACTGGCGGACTATTTCTGATATCAAAGATCCAAAAACACTATAGAACGACAAATTTAATGAATTTCTACAAATGACTGTCTGTCCGAACTTTGTTAACTATGTTCTGTAAAAGGGTTATCCTTTGGAAGCAAGGAATACACCAAAGAAGTGAAAAATGTGGAGTGCGCATGTTTTCTGGGCCAGACTAGCTAGTTTCGGCCAATTAGGCCTCATCAGTGACCCTAAGATATTTTCAAAATTCCACAATGGAATCAATGATCTCAAAGGACAAGAAAATATAAACTACACTATGATGTAGGGCAGGGAGACTTTTTACGGCCGCCACACATTCCCAGACACTAGCTGTAGTGACGTTAAGGCTGACATTGAGAGGATGAAGAAACACCAGTCTACATGTACTTCTGATGAAGACAATCAAAATGATATTGAGGACATCGAACATCCAGAACAGCCTGAATCGATGGAATTGAAAAGCCACATTTGACCATAATCAACAAGACACAGCTGTCGATGATGGTGGTCCGGATAATGACTTGTCCAAAACATCATTTAGCTATACTGGAGGCTTTGGAGTGTCTTGGCTTGAAAACCTCAATGAAACACTTAATGAGAGGAATGACAGTCTTGGTATTCCAGGTGTTGACTATAAGAATCTTATATGGGTGTGAGGGGTGGATTGAAAAATCCGTCCCGAGGGACACTGTCCGGCATCACAAGGCTTGCCGAGTGATGCCGGACAGTGATCCCGAGGGACGGATTTTTCTATCCACCCCTCACACCCATATTGGATTCTTTTTCTTGCATACCTTCCATTTCTATAGCGAATTTTTAATGCTGCTGTCACTTCGGTTACCGACGTCCGCCATTTTGTGATGACACAGCAGGAATTTTTAGTGACATCACGCATGACAACGCCGCGCAGGAGGTTGTAATCAACCAGTGCATTTATCAAACACGCGATTATATTTGATTTGGGGTCGGAACACCCGGGTCAGAACATAAATTTCTATCCCAGGGTAAAATCACGGATTCCCTTGTCTGGTGTGCAAGAAATTGCACTCAAGGAAGATCAGACATTTGCCTTCAATATTGTCATTGAGACACTGATCAATTTTCTCAAACAGCTGGTTCTGGTTAATCATATCTCATTAAGTACTTAGTAAAGGTCATTCGTCTTATATTTCATTCAAACACATCTGTACAAGTTGTTTGTCCAAATGAAAACAGTGTCAATCTCATTTCTGCTATTACTCTTAGTGCCCGCATACAACAGGGGAGGTGATATGAAACACCAGATGGTGCCACGGGGGTTGCTCTTCAAAAATATTGTGCAAGTCTTAAAGCACTGCTTGTTGACGAACGTTCTCTTATCGTTGCAACAACGATGGGCTGGATGGAGTTCATGTGTGGCCATGGCACTGCATCACAGTTCAGCCAACCAGGTTCATGGGGTGGGACGCATGTTGTTAACCTGGATGATGATGTACAACTACCACCTGTTCTTGACTCCCCTGTGTACAAAAGCAGCGGAAAAATCATCTGCTGCTCTACATGGTGTTCTAGTTTGGAAAAAAATTCAAACTGTAGTTGGTTTAAAAAACATCATCAGACAGGGAAATGTGGTACAGGAATTTCGCAATGTCCTTATGTCTCTCAGAGAGTACAAAACAAGTAAAGAGCAAACATTATGGCTGCAACAATTTCAGAGGGACAGGTTTAAGTCACTGTATGGTGAAGATCTTTATGCACAGGATGCACAACTATTGTTCGTTTGTTTTCCCCTTCATGAAGGAGGTCCCCTCCAATGAGGAGGAATGCCAACACAACACAAACCGGTTACTGAAAGTTAATCAGTTCCATCCTGTTGCTAAGATCAAAGCTGTTGGGAAAGGTTCTCATTCTAGCATTGATGACTTTGACAAAGCTGGTGGTCTCCTGCATACTATTTTACTTTGCAAAGATACCCAAGTCATGCTCACATGCAATTTAAATGTGCAGTCAGGACTCTTCAGTTGTGCTATCGGCAAAGTCGTAGACATAATATATCGAAATGATCCCCATCCTCCTGACTTTTTTACAGATGTAGTTACGGTCAAGTTTTATAGCTACACTGGCCCATCCTTCATTGAGCAAGAACCTCAAGTGGCCCCTATTTTTCCGGTTACAAGCAAGGTTGGCAAAAAAGTGGGAAATACTCACATTTCCCTGGGCGGCGGGAAATACAGAGAATTCCCGGGAAATACAGTGAATTCCCGGGAAATACTGAGAAATATATATTTACATAGGTGGTACCAATTGAGACTGCTTAATATACCCCAACTACCTAGCTATTTGAAAGCAAAATTATTTCAAGTTCATGCAGGGCTTGAAAATTCCACTTGTCTGCTTGCAATGAGAAAAATATGGAAGAACAAGTAAAAAGTTTGTCTTGTCCTCATGACATTGACCAAAGTTTACATGCACTGAGTCATGTAGGACAAGTGATATTTTGAAGAATTTTCTAGCCCTTTTTATATTGAATAACTTAAAAGATCTATAGTCCCTTGCCTTCATGTAGAATGTATATAATTTCTTTTCAAACGTGATTCCAAAATATTAGCTTATAACTTTCAGCTATTTCCCTTGACTTGTAAACACATGAACTTTTAATACTTAGGTAGATGAGTATCTGTAGATAATTTAAGAAACCTTTTATGCTTAAATTAACTGTGTTCTTTTAATACCTGTCTCAAACAAACAATTAAATTATCACACCTTTTAGCATTTGACAAACTTGTAAACAAACATTTTTCTAGTGTAAACATCCTTAAAATTCAGACATCCAAAGAGTTGTTGTAAATCTAAAAAAACTGAACCTTGTGGTTTAGTGTTACACTAAAGCATACAAAACATGTAGTTCCAATGACAAAAACCCTTAAAGAAGCTAAGTGATTCTGAGCTGGGTCTGCACTGTTTGCCCAGGCATGTCTGTCCCCAAATATTGGTATCATTATGGTATTTTATCTTCTTAAGCATGTGAGTGATTTCAAAAACTCTCCGCACCCTACATAACATCAGATCACTTTATATTTTTGCTTGTGTTTGGTTGAGTAAAAGCAGACTTATGCGTATGGGGAGGCATATTGCAAAATAGCTAACTGTTCATTATTTCAATTAAATCACACAAATATTAATAGTGTTTTTCTATGAAATGACTAAACAAAAATCATATTTCCCAGTCCCACAATTTCCCAGTATTTCCCACTTTTCCTGAAATTTGGAGTATTTCCCATGACGGTAATTACCGGTAAATACCAGTGGGAATGCCCGCCACCGGTATTTACCGACCAACCTTGGTTACAAGGAAAATGGACTGCAAATGCTGCGTTTGCTCTATAAAGCAAATTCCACTGCGACTTGGAAGGGCAACCACTATACATCTCTGTCAAGGCATGACAGTGGGTCACGGCGAACCTAAGGCTACATTATCATCAACCTAGGAACTAGGAGCTTTGAGTCGAGGCATTCTGGTGCCATGTTTGTTGCACTTTCACGCGCTAAGTGCAGTGGAACTGGTGGTAACGATCCTGATTTTGCCTGGAATCCATCTGTCATAGTTAATGAAGATAGGCTCTGTCATGTTGTTTCCACACCAACTAGTAAGGCAAGGGACCAACAGATTGCATTACTTAACAGTCTGGCAACAAAGTCTTTGAAACACAGAACAACTAAAAACATCTTCTAAACTCTAGAAACCATATCACATACATTGTCAGTCTACCTCATCACGAAGAGTAAATTCGTTTTCATGACATATCAATTATAGAGCCATGTCTCTTTACTACATTTCATTTACACAATAATTCTGACGCAACAAAAACATAAATCAATGCATTGATCATTCTTACTTACACGTGGATGATATGATAATCGCTAACCTGACATGAGATAGATTGATCGATCCATGAACTAAACCCTTGTCCTGCTGAATAAATTCATTTAGCTGCACACATAGCTGACAAAACGTATACACCCTGACCAGATGGCATATCTGATCTGGATAAATACCGGTTGCTTTAGTTTTGACGGTATCGCCCCTTTAAACACACATGAGTATTACAAAAAATTAAACTTACAATATCCCCCCTTAGGTTACATTCTGCTTCTTCTGTACGGATTCCCCATTCTATTAATAATGTTAGAACTATGTTGGTGTCAGTACTGGTGAGACCCTTAAATTTGTTTTCAACCGCTTCCGTTAATTTAAGTGGAGCGGGCAGTACTAATTTATTTAAAAATAATCTGAGAGTTAGATTATCTCCTATCAAATCGCCCATTCTTCGGAAATATACCAAAACAGAAGTGACGGCAATGATCAGGAATCTATACATTTAACCCACAGCTCCCATCAGAGACACCAAAGTGAAAGAAACACAAACTTGAAACAACCAGACCCTAATGGAACTGGAGGAAAAAGGGTGGCTATATTGGAAAATAACCCGTGCAATAGCACTCCCGGTATCGCAATAGTGTTAGCGAAGTACAAGCACTCCCTTTTACAGGAGTCGTAATGAGTTGTGGTGTCAGTCTGGTCTTTTGTTTATATGTCATTCTAATAGAGTACTATTGATTAGTTTAGCCCATGGTAGGTTAATGGCAATATATTGTATATGCCATTTGAATGGTCTGGTGGTCTGATATGGCATATGGCAGTTCAGAGGTATGATAGGTCACTTGAATGGTTTGGTGGTCTAGTATGGTAGAATAATGGACATATATGGTATATGCCAATTGAATGGCTCAGTGGTTCAATGGTCTGATAGGTCACTTGAGTGGTCTGGTGGTCTGATATGGCATATGATAGTTCAATGGTCTGATAGGTCACACAGTTCAATAGTCTGGTGGTCTGATATGACATATGGCAGCTCAGTGGTCTGATAGGTCATTTGAATTGTCTGGTTGTCTGATATGGTAGGTAAATGGACATATATGGTATATATTAATAGAATGGTCTGGTGGTCTGATATGGCATATGGCAGTTCAATAGTCTGGTGGTCTGATATAGCATATGGCAGCTCAGTGGTCTGAAAGGTCACTTGAATTGTCTTGTTGTCTGATATGGTAGGTAAATGGATATATATGGTATATACTAATAGAATGGTCTGGTGGTCTGATATGGCATATGGCAGTTTAGTGGTCTGATAGGTCACTAGAATGGTCTGGTGGTCTGATATGGCAGGTTAATGGACATATATGGTATATATCAATTGAATGGCCTGATGGTCTGGTATGGCATATGGTAGTAAATGGTCTGATAGGTCATTTGAAAGGTCTGGTGGTCTGATATGGCATATGGTAGTATAATGGTCTGATTTGTCGAATAATTTAATATGGCATACTAATCTGAGATATAATACGATTGATCTTTGGTCTGATATGACACACTGTTTTGATATGTCACATTGTAGCTCAGTGGTCTGATATGGCACATTGGAGCTTAGTGGTCTGATATGGCACATTGGTCTGATTTGTTACATTGGTCTGATATGGTATATATGGCATCTCAATGGTCTAATATTGTAAACCGTTTCAACCTGTCAACCTGATCCAATATTGTATATGACAGTTCTATGAATTATGCCAATTGATTGGTCTGGTGTTCTTATATGGCATAAGGTAGCTCAATGGTCTGATAGGTACATTGTTCCAGTATGGCATACTTATCTGGGATATAATACGACAGATATTTGTTCTGTGTTCTGATATGACATTATTTGGATATGTCACATAGTAGCTTAGTGGTCTGATTTGGTCTTATATGGAATATTGGTCTGATATGGTACATTGATCTGTTAGGGTACATTAGCGTGATATGGCACATTGGTCAATGTTTATTGCTTCACAATGGTCTACTCAGGTATTATGGTCTGCTTTGGCATGATATGGCCTATGATAATGTATATAGGTCTGATATGGCATATGATAATTCTCTGGTCTTATATATATGGCATATTGGACAATAGTTGGGCAAGGTATATGGAAAGGTACATAGGTCTATGATATTATATGGTATATTGGTCTGATATGGCATATTGGTCTGAATGGTATATTGGTCTGATATGGCATATTGGTTTGGAATGGCACTTTGAGGCTTTTTGGTCTGATATGGCACATGGTAACTGAGCACGATATTAGTGGCAGTTTTTTGTATATACAGTATCTAAATAACAAAAAAGGCAGAGATCATGGTACAATCATATAATTAGTGTTATTTTCATTCATTTTTTACCAAATATTCATTCATAAAGGCCGGCCTCAGTGGCTCAGTCGGATGCGCGTCTGACTGGTGATCAGGAGGACGCGGGTTCGACTCCCGCCGGGGTCGGCAACATTCTTTCGTGGAGATTGATCATGAAATCTTTTCTACGGTCATTCTCTCCCTTCCGCTGATTCAAGAAGGGCAGTTGTCAGTTTCTGGCGAAAGAATGTGCACTGTACTGGTTAACCGCTTACGTATAAGCCTGCCCAGGAAAGTGTTGATAGGTAAACTGACCGGCTCAAAAATGACCTAAATAGTGTTGACTGGGCCGTTAAACTCCAAAACAAACAAAACAAATTCATTCATAACTTTGCATCTAGTTTTGTTAATGTATAGGTTCATACATGTATGCTCCCGTCATGGTACAAGGTTTCTGTTTTTAATTAGCAGTCTGCTGAAGGAATATCCTACAGAACCCCTGTTACACTATGTAAGAGCAGTTCTCCTAGTTATTCCCTACTAAGATGGGTATTTAAATAGCATTAGTATAATGCTTTGTAGTTAGGTACTTGTAACATGACAGAACCATTGTTGAACATATATACACCATGTGAGAAGGCCACTAAAGCATACCACTCATCACCATTATAATTATACTTAATGTCAGTATTAAGATGCAAAACCCAAAACAGTTCTGGTAACCACAATAAGAAAACATTATATGCACATACATGCAACAAATGCATATATCTGCACATAATACCCATAATATCCATAATACACATATATTAGTACAACATATATTAGTACAACAGGTATGAATGACATTTCTCTGTCCCCTCTCACAATGGTACAGGTATTTTTTTTATATTAATTAACCCTCCTCTTGCTGAACATCCAGGCAAGCCGTATCCATTTCTGACTCCAAACCAATCTAATTTCTTGATGTAGTTTATTGCTACAAATTCATAAACTGAATGCCAAACAGTGTAGATCCTGATCAGACGGCCTCCTCAGAAGCCATCTGATCCGGATCCACACTGATACGGGTTGTCGCAAACAACAAGATAAGGGTCAATATGTATATGGCATACAAATGGGACCTGTTCGAAGATTATCTTTGACACCAGCATACTACCCATATACTGGACTGTCTGTCTGATTTTCTGATAGACTAGGCCAGCATGCCAGCATATTACTAGCACACTGGTATAGTCATAACAATTTCAGTAAATTCTAGTAACAAATCGTCATCTGCAACCATACGTCTGCAACAAGTCATATACCTGCTCCATGATGCTTTGCCTCTGCAATACTAGCACTTGCAAAATGGCATGCCACACACAATGTATTATGGCAAGTCATTCGGCATGTACCATAAATGTTGTTTTAATAGAAGAATTATGTAGCTTCTTCTAACATCATGGCAGCAGCACTGATTCAAGATTACCATATACTATACATGCATTTAAGGTTATACAAAAGTATACAATAGCACCGGTGCATCAACAACCACAGAGATGAAACAATGGTGAGGACTCGACAGCAAGAAACCACTGAAATGCTGGGGCAAAGAAAAACCAACAGTTAGACTCCGATGGGCCCAACCAGAGACAGAACATTAACACCAACCGACATTACATAGAATAATTTTTAGTAATCCTTTACGCTGGAACCGTCATAGAATCTGAGGCCTGACCCACCGGCGTGCAATTAAAGAGGGTAGCAAAACGACAGGCCTGTATGCGGACTTAACAAATTGCACGACCCGCAGAAAAAGCAACCGACTGAAGTCGGTTGATTTCTAAGAGTGCCCTAAAATCACAGTGTCATTCTGTCATTCTGTCAGTCTGTTGGTCTGTCTGTCCGTCCGTAACCCGTTTGTGAAAATTGGTGATAGTGACTTAACCGCTTGGAATATTTAAACAAATTTTGGCATACTGATAGATATCAATGAGATCTAACCAATGAACTTGCGAAATATTACATTCCATTTAGTATAGCCTCGCCGAGGCAAAAAATGTGAAAATTTTCGAACTGCTTCTCCTCGGAAACCGTTGGCCGATTGAAGTCAAATTTCATATGGAGCCTCTATGGGATGAGGGAAACCAAAATTTGCTCATGGAGTCCAGGTCACATGACCAAAATGGCCGCAAAGCCATATATGGTATGTCTGTCTGTCCGTCCGTAACCCGTTTGTGAAAATTGGTGATAGTGACTTAACCGCTTGGAATATTTAAACAATTTTTGGCATACTGATAGATATCAATGAGATCTAACCAATGAACTTGCGAAATATTACATTCAATTTAGTATAGCCTCGCCGAGGCGAAAAATTTGAAAATTTTCGAACTGCTTCTCCTCGGAAACCGTTGGGCCGATTGAAGTCAAATTTCATATGGAGCCTCTATGGAATAGGGAAACCAAAATTTGCTCATCGGGTCCAGGTCACATGACCAAAATGGCCGCCAAGCCATATATGGTAAATACCCTTCAAAAATAGTCTTCTCCAGAACCACTGGGCAGATTTCCACGAAACGTAATAAATAGCATCTGGGACGTAGGTCCATCATAAATTGCTAAAATTGTGACACTGTGTTGACCTTGACCTTCTTTGGGTCCGTCCGTAACCCGTTTGTGAAAATTGGTGATAGTGACTTAACCGCTTGGAATATTTAAACAATTTTTGGCATACTGATAGATATCAATGATATCTAATCAATGAACTTGCGAAATATTACATTCCATTTAGTATAGCCTCGGCGAGGCGAAAAATGTGAAAATTTTCGAACTGCTTCTCCTCGGAAACCGTTGGCCGATTGAAATCAAATTTCATATGAAGCCTCTATGGGATGGGAGAAACCAAACTTTGCTCATGGCGTCCAGGTCAGATGACCAAAATGGCCGCCAAGCCATATATGGTCTGTCTGTCTGTCCGTCCGTAACCCGTTTGTGAAAATTGGTGATAGTGACTTAACCCCTTGGAATATTTAAACAATTTTTGGCATACTGATAGATATCAATGAGATCTTACCAATGAACTTGCGAAATATTACATTCCGTTTAGTAAAGCCTCGCCGAGGCGAAAAATTTGAAAATTTTCGAACTGCTTCTCCTCGGAAACCATTGGGCCGATTGAACTCAAATTTCACATGGAGCCTCTATGGGATGGGGGAAACCAAAATTTGCTCATGGGGTCCAGGTCACATGACCAAAATGGCCGCCAAGCCATATATGGTAAAAACCCTTCAAAAATAGTCTTCTCCAGAACCACTGGGCAGATTTCCACGAAACTTGATAAATAGCATCTGGGACGTAGGCCCATCATATATTGCTAAAATGGTGACCCTGGGTTGACCTTGACCTTCTTTGTGCCTAGGTCAAACTTTGACACATATGCTTTTGTATTTGAAAGGTGAGAATGCATTTTATCCTTCAAACGATTCAGAATACAGTACTAAAGTATAAGATATATTTTTGCTCCTTACGATAAGGCGCATTTATTGGCGGAACAGTTTTAGGTCCAGGTCACATGACCAAAATGGCCGCCATACCCACATATGGTAACACTCATAAAGCTAAAAGCATCCGGCGGGTCGTGCACTTCAGCTGAAGCACTGGTTATTTGTATAAATCGCGACGGATTGTGACCACGTAAAATCGATTTAAGCCCCCCCCCCCCCCCCCCCCCCCCCCCCCCCGCACACACTTTCTTTCAGAGTTTGTATCGCTTATAGTATTTTGTATCGGATAGCCAATTGGCCATTTTGTGGGAAAGTAACTGTCATTTTGGCTTTCCGCAATTGATGTTTCCATTAGGGTCTTTTGTTTCATGTTTGTGTTTCTTTCCCTTTGGTGTCTCTGATAGAAGTTGTGGGATAATTGTATCGATTCCTGGTCATTGCCTTCACTTCCATTTTTAAACAGTCAGCAGCATATGCCACTGGGGGCTTAAAGATCTTTTACCGGCCGAATCTTCGCCCTAAGCCTAAAAACTGACACTTTCTTGTACCGTCATTTCAAACATACATGTCATTATAGCCCCGCTTTGAAAAAGTGGGGCTATATTGGATTTGCCATGTCCTTCTGTCATTCCGTGATTCCGTTAATTTGTGTTGGCTCCATAACTTTGTATCTGCTTAACATATTTTCATGAAACTTTACACAAATGTTAAACACCATAAGACAATGTGCAGAGCGAAGGAATTATAACTGTGGATTGCCTACTTTTGGAGTTATTGCCCTTTGAACATTTTCCGTAATTCCGTAATTCCGTAATTCCGTAATTCCGTGATTCCGTTAATTTGTGATGGCTCCATAACTTTGTATCTGCTTAACATATTTTCATGAAACTTCACACAAATGTTAAACACCATAAGACAATGTGCAGAGCGAAGGAATTATAACTGTGGATTGCCTACTTTTGGAGTTATTGCCCTTTGAACATTGAAAAATGGCAATTTTAATTGTGTCCGCTTCATAACTCGAAAACCGTTTGAGATATTTTTAGGAAACTTCACACAAATGTTAAGCACTATGAGACGATGTGCAGAGCGCAGGAACCATAACTCTGCATTGCTTATTTTTGGAGTTATTGCCCTTTGAACATTGAAAAATGGCAATTTTAACAGTGTCCGCTTCATAACTCGAAAACCGTTTGAGATAATTTCATGAAACTTCACACAAATGTTAAGCACTATGAGACAATGTGCAGAGCGCAAGAACCATAACTCTGGTTTTCGTATTTTCTGTGTGTCTGTCTGTGTGTCTGTCTGTGTCTGTTAACAATTTTCGTGTCCGCTCCATAACTTTAAAACCCATTCACATATTTTCATGAAACTTCACACAAACATTAAACACCATGAGATGGTGTGCAGAGTGCAGGAACCATAACTCTGGATTGCCTAATTTTTGAGTTATTTCCCTTTGAATATTGAAAAATATCAATTTTAGCCGTCTTTGCTCGATAACTCAAAAACCGTTTGAGATAATTTTATGAAACTTCACACAAATGTAAAGCACCATATTACGTGTGCAGAGCGCAGGAACCCAAACTCTGGATTGTCTACTTTTTCAGTTATAGGCTTTTGAATATTACAAAAATGGCAATTTTAACTATGTCCGCTCCATAACCGTTTCTGATATTTTCATGTAACTTCAAATAAATGAAAAGCACTTTGAGATGATGTGCAGAGTGCAGGAACCATAACTCTGGTTTGCCTACTTTAGGAGTTATTGCCCTTTGAACATTTAAAAAGGCAATTTTGACTGTGTCGGCTCCATAACTCACAAACCATTTGATATATTTTCATGACACTTCACACAAGTGTAAAGCACCATGAGACAATATGCAGAGCGCAGGAACCATGACTCTGATTTGCCTACTTTAGGAGTTATTACCCTTTGAACATTGAAAAATGGAAGATGAAATTTAGTATAAACATGGACATTCTGGTAATGTATCATGCTCATTGAAATGAGGGACAAGGGCTCACAACTCTTAGAGTTTTTCCAGCTAATGTAAAATTTTCAACAGTTATTTCTTGTTCATAACTGTTTTCTCTGCAGCTTAAATAACTTTCTTCTCTGACAGCGCTGAAGCGGGGCTATAGTCAGATCCTCTGACAGCTCTAGTTCTGTAAAAGATATTTCTATACAGCCAGTGGTAGCCGCATTTACTATGATGTAAATTTTACGCTAAGATATTAAATTATTATAGACGCCTTTTGGATTGGGCTTTAATGACAACATATGTCATGAGGGTAATATATCTATTTTGAAATTTTCTCTCTTCTGTACTGTCGAAAGCGTAAAACTAGATCGCACGGCACCAGAAAAAATGGCAATTATAGACGTAAATTACGTGCTTTTAAAGAAACAATACCAGGCTGAAGTGACTGTCCATATTATTATTGAACCATGAACGCCACTCAGTGCTTGCTTTTCTAAGTTTTACATATTCTGAACACTGAGGCGAATAAAATTTACAATAGTGCTAATCAATTATACGATGTTGCTCTTTTAACTAGAGGTTATACTCAGCATGCTCTTCGTCTTTTCATCGATACTGAAATTAATCACAAACGTCATTACATCAAAACATCCTTCATTAATAAGGGTTTGGATTTTATACATTTACCTAGTATCTTCCGGGACAGTTCGGTGATTTCATCCATTCCTGCGTATTTTCAAAATACTGAAACACCCATAATTTGCTATAAATATAATAAATATGTTCTAGAAAGGGTTATACTTTGGAAGCAAGGAATACACCACAGAACTGGAAATATGGAGTGTACATGTTTTCTGGGCCAGACTAGTTAGTTTCGGCCAATTAGGCCTCATCAGTGACCCTCAGAAGTTTTCAAATTCCACAATGGAATCAATGATCCCAAAGTACAAGAAAATATAAACTACACTATGATGTAGAGCAGGAAGACTTTAACCGGCCGCCACACACTCCCAGACACCAGCTGTAGTGACGTTAAATATGTTCTAGACCTGTTAGAGCTATCATTTTTTAATTTCAATAAACTTGCTTCTGATCTTGATATTGACCTTTACACTCCTGACGACACCTGTGATTGTAAAAATTCAGTGTATTGCTATCCTGCTGCTGATCATATTATTACTGGCAATTTAAAATTATTCCTGATTCTAGGATACGCCGTATTATTTCTAAAAGACCGAAATATCGATTTGCTTCTAAAATTGATTTCAATAAGTGTAGAGATGAAATCGCTACTGCCTTGATTGAATGTGGTAATCGATGGTATAAAAGTATGTTGAGCATAAAGTTCTCAAAGAATGGAAACTTAGCATTCTGAAACTAGTGAACAGACGCATTTCTTTTTTATTCTCAAATTACGAACTTATTACCTCCTAAACCCAAAACGTCTTTACGTCACCTTAAACTAGGTATTCAAGAATTTCATAAGAAGTTTGTTTTTGGCTCCAGCAAAGGCCGCAAAAATGGGGTCGTTGTTTGACGGCTCCACTATGTTAACACTCTTCATGAAGAACTTGGTGGTACTAAGGCCTATGAACTGCAGCCTTTGGCTGTAGAGAGGGCTTTAGTTGATGACCACATTTGTCATTCAGCCACTAAGTTTGCTGTTTGTGTTACAGAAAGCCAAGACAAGCTACCTACGTTATACACTCATTATCAAATGAATTGGGATTTTAGCCGTTTAAAAAGTCAAATTATAAAGTTACTTAGATTCAGTCACCGGTATGTTCAAAATAAAGTATTAACATGTACCTATGCTCAGTTAAAGTTCCTTGATCAAGAAATCAAAAGATATTTCACCCCAACAGCTAGAAATATGTCGGTATTTTGATAAATTTTGATTGTGAGAAATGTACGCTACGATCTACTTGTTCGTTGCCCCCGTCTATAACATCACAAAAATCAAGAGACCGCAGCTCGCAATGACAGAAACTTACGACCGGGTTATTAAGCGGGGACAAAATTGAACATATGGTCATATATATGGTGAAGAAATGAATAGCCATTTAGAATAAAATTCGGGGTTGGTTGGATAATACAGAAAAAGAAATAGTTTTCTGAAAACATACGACTTTCGTTTTGTTATAAAAGAAACACATAATAGCTAGATCACTTACGACTATTGCATTTGAACAGGTATTGAGTGGTTAATAAGGAACACAAGTAATATTACTTTAGATAAACGATCAACATAAGCAATAAGTTTATTTGAATTATATGTAAAAAGTCGCGGACATTACAGTGATTTTGTTGCTATAAGTCAAGTAGTTTACTAACGCGATGAACTGACAATATAGCTGTTAGTGTCATTTTCATTCATATTTTGGATCTAAGTAATGTAACAGTGCATGTTCAGTCGTATACTTTTAAAAAATGGTGTCGCTGTTACGCAAAAAAAAGCCTTGGTATATACGTTTATGCATAAAAATGCTCTCCTGACAGATAAACTGCTTTCTTTAGGCAGCCGAAACATTAAAAGACATATTTATCACATATTTACACACAACAACCGCATGGCCTTATGTTCTCAATAATCAAGTATCTAAAATTAATAATGCAACCGCGAGAATACAGTATCGAACATTACAGTGCATTCCAGAGTAATATTTGTCTATACAAAAGTCTTCAAAGTGTAACAAATTTTGTCTTCCAGCTGGAAGAAAGTAACACGCTTTATGAAGTTTGTAAATAAGTTATCAGAAATGTAAACAAATGCATGTCTGTAAATGGCAGCTATGATGGTCTTGGACATTACCATACGCGGTAAAGAGACATGCTATGCCACTTTACCATTTCTACCTGTAAAATTGAAAACGAAGTTAATATTGTATTTGTTGTATCTAGGAACATAATCAAGAGTAAACCAGCATACCCTAAAATATACACATTTATTTAAGGTGGGGATGTTCGATACAATTTGTAATGTTCGATACAATAATGTTAGTAACATAAACTGCACTTACAATGTTTTTAACATTCAAAATATGCATTTGGAAATATAAATTTGAGAGTTGAAGTGCCTTCCTAACAGTGCACATTTTATATTGAAAATATTCATTCTGGCAAATACAATTTTAGAAAAGGCTATAAGCTATGGGACTAAAATCCAAAATCGAAAATAAGTAAAAAATTTGGAATCAACATTGTTACCGTTTGCAGCTATTGGTAGAAATGTAGCAAACATGTATATCACTAAACGTGTTCATTTTACACAACTAAGGTTGCACAATTCAAAATTGTTCATTTATTTGCAGGCATTATCCCTGGACGGTCAATATAGCAAACCTGTCGTGTTCGATACCAAATGTAGCGGACATTTCATCGCATACATCCACTGCCTATTGCAATAAAATAATGATCTTGCAAGCGTGCAAATGTTGTTCATTAATAATGATGTTTGGTGGAATTTTCTTAGTTGAACAATATTAATTGTGACAAACAATATTGGAAAAAGATAAAAAGTTTCTATGCAGGTATTTAAAAACAAAATATGACTTCTGTTTTCCCTTAACTGTGGTATTGTCTGCCGACTCCCTTAAACATCAAACACCGGAAAAGGCAACCATGTCGTCTGCAGATACTTTCTACTACATAGTAGAAGTAAAACAAAGATCAGGAATTGATACAATTAACTTACTCCATCCATAAAAGACACCAAAGGGAAAGAAATACAAACATTAAGCGACCAGACCATAATGGAAACCTAAACAAAGGAAGGCCATATGGACAGTTACTTTCCCACAAAATGGCCATATGGCCATCCAAAATTAAAAGACACAAGTGATACACACAGTAAGTAACAAACAACAACATAAATAAATCGCCACAGAAGAGCCGCCTTGGAACGGTCAGTGGAAGATTTCCACTGGGGGGCTTAAATCGAATCTGGTAACGGAAAACTGTGCCACGTGAGAGCAATGTGATCAAGCTGTTAGACTAACAATTTTCGGTATTGAACATTACAGGTCTCGAACATTACAAAACACTGGAAATGAGGGAATTTCAACATCAAAATATTATTTACGTTCCAGATGATGTATTTGTGTTAGTCACACATTGCGGGAGTTTAACTCAATCTAGCATTTTTGTCCATACATACGTAATAAGCCTGGTACAATGATCGCGAACATTACATGCATTTTTGCAACAAATCCATGCACATTTTTGTATGGCAAGTATTTTTCATTTCCTATTGTACAGGTAACATCAAACAACCTTATATGCTTAATATAATATAGAATCTCCATTTGGTCATGTTTCCGTGTATAAAAACCTAAACGTTGTTTTGAAATAACAAGAAGAAAAACGTCGTCTCGTACATTACAATGCTTAATTAAATTTCGGCGACAGCCATAATCGGGGAAAATACTTAAAAGACTCCCTATGGTCCTGCTAATGGTAGTTACTTCCCTACCCAGAATATGTAGAATTTATGGAAACCACCTAACCCTTTCCTTACTAGTGGAATTTCAAATTTGTAAGTGCGCAAACAAAGAGAATTCGAAAAGCGACAGTCTCGAACATTACAAAACCAGGTTTTCCCGTGGCTCAGTTTTTCGCTGAAAAGGTACTTTTCTACGGGAGGTTTATCATGATATCTTCGGGACCTGTTGTTCTGTCATATAAACGTATGCATTGGTTAAAAATGGCTGCTTGATTTCAGAAAATATACGGCGACTGCAATATCCCAATTCATTTGAGAATGAGTGTATATTGATTACCTAAACTTAATAAAAGACCATACAAAGCACGTTTTGTTGTTAATTCAAGTTCTTGTGCCTTCGTGCAGACTTAACAAATTATTTGACTAAATCGCGACGGAAGTAAGGGCGAGGATTGTGGCCACGTGAAATCGATTTAAGCACCCAGGTGGAATTCGTTTCACTGACCGTTCCAAGGCGGTTCTTCTGTCACGTTTTATTGTTGTTATGGTTTGTCTTTGAGTGTGTGTATCGCTTATATTATTTTTTTTTTTTGATAGCCAATTGGCCATTTTGTGGGAAAGTAACTGCCCTTTTGGCTTTCCGCTATTGATGTTTCCATTAGGGTCTAGTTATTTCATGTTTATGTTTCTTTCCCTTTGGTGTCTCTGATGGGAGCTGTTGATTAATTGTATCGATTCCTGATCATTGCCTCCACTTCTATTTTGCTTTCATTAAGAATTGGCTGTTCATATGTGACACCAACCTGGTATTCTCTATATACATATCGATTTGAATAATTCTTAAAATGTATCTGTGTTTCTGGTGGGTGACATGAAAGTCGCTAACCAAATCAACTCCAATTTTCTTCACATTCATTAACCCCAGTGTTTCAGAACCAACTTAACTCCAATTTCCTTAAAATTCATTAACCCCATAGTGTTTCATGATTTTCTTCCTGAACATTCATACTGTCAATATGCATGGTGGGTGACATGGTAGTCGTTTACCAAATATTAACAGGCTACTATATAGCACTCCAACCCATTCACTATGATAAAGCTAACATTCTCATGAAACCATTCACTACAACCGTAGATACCAGTTTTCGTGCAACAAATTTATCACATGGCAAGTGACATGTAAGTCTCTAACCAATATCGCCTGCTTAATCTAAATTAGCACAAACACTGCAACTGCCATTGGTTTATGAACGGTTCTTCTGTCGCGCTTTGTTTTTTGTTATGGTTTGTCTTTGAGTGTGTGTATCGATAACCAGTTGGCCATTTTGTGGGAAAATGAATGTCTGTTTGGCTTTCCGCTATTGATATTTCCATTAGGGTCTAGTTGTTCCATGTTTGTGTTTCTTTCCCTTTGATGCCTCTGATGGGATCTGTGGGGTAATTGTATCGATTCCTGATCATTGCCTTACTTCTATTTTCCATCACTTCACCATCCTTGTTACTTTACCACCCCCCCCCCGACCCACCCACCCCAATACCTGCCTCACCCACATCGGAAAAGTTCTGAAAAAGACTAGCTAAATACAGACAACAAAAAGAGTAAGCTCTGGTTATTCTGAATGTTTGCGTTAGTTCGTTTGAGATTTAACATTCCCGTCAACACTATATAAGTCATTGTCGATATGTTACCCAATATTGCGGGACTTTTACCTGACATTGATCCATGTCGCATAATGAAACAAATATGGATCTTATGCAAGCACGGTCTGACTCGTGCCACTTTGCCTGGCATAAAGAGCATAAGAATTATACACTTTGGTCATGTCAGAAAGTGTGTGATGCCCTCACCTTTCTACTTGACAATATTTATATTAGATTCGGTACTAAGTTATTTAGACAAATTGTGGGTATTCCGATGGGTACTAATTGCGCACCTCTTGTGGCTGATCTGTTCTTGTATTGTTATGAAAGAGACTTCATTTTGTCGCTTTCCATTGATAACCAATCTGAAATTATTGAAGCTTTTAGCTCTACTTCTAGATATTTAGATGATTTATTAAATATTGATAATACCTATTTTGATGGTTTGATCAGTCAGATTTACCCCCCAGAACTTCAGTTAAATAAAGCAAATTCTTCTGATACCGAGGCCCCGTTTTTGGATTTACATCTATCTATTGTAGATGGATTTGTTTCGTGCAAAATTTATGATAAACGCGATGACTTTGATTTTGAGATTGTAAATTTTCCTTTTTTGGATGGTGATGTTCCTCGTGCGCCATCCTATGGCGTTTATATTTCGCAATTAATTCGATTTGCTAGAGTGTGTAGTCATGTAACTGACTTCAACACTCGTAATAAATTATTAACGGCTAAACTTCTTAATCAGGGTTATCGGTACCATAAACTACGCAAAGCCTTTTCAAAATTTTATAGACGCCATTCTGATTTAATTTCAAAATTCAATATTGGACTTAAATCTCTTCTGCAACAAGGTCTATCGGAACCCGAATTTTATGGTGACTTAGTATATAAATTCAGAAAAATATATAACCGCAATGACTTCAGCACCCAATTTCGTAAAATCATTCTTCGATATAAAAAGATTGGGTACAACATGGATATTATACGACAGACTGCATGCATGGTAGTTAACCCAATCACGGTTGGCAACTTTGCTTCCCTCTTTAATTGCACGCCGGTGGGTCAGGCCTCAGATTCTATGACGGCTCCAACGTAAAGGCTTATTGAAAATTAAAGAGATAATGTTGGTTGGTGCCTGATGCTCTGTCTCTGGTCGGGCTCATCGGAGTCTAACTGTTGGTTTTCTTTTGCTCCAGCATTTCAGTGGTTTCTTGCTGTCGAGTCCTCACCGTTGTCTCACCTCTGTGGTTCTTTGATTTCTGTGTTCACGGAGATGTTGCACTGATGAGTTAGGAGGCCTTCATGCGGACTGAACAAATTATATGTCTAAATCGCGACGGAAGTAAGGGCGAGGATTGTGGCCACGTAAAATCGATTTAAGCCCCCCAGTGGAAATCTTCCACTGACCGTTCCAAGGCGGCTCTTCTGTGGCGATTTATTTATGTTGTTGTTTGTTACTTACTGTGTGTATCACTTGTGTCTTTTAATTTTGGATGGCCATATGGCCATTTTGTGGGAAAGTAACTGTCCATATGGCCTTCCTTTGTTTAGGTTTCCATTATGGTCTGGTCGCTTAATGTTTGTATTTCTTTCCCTTTGGTGTCTTTTATGGATGGAGTAAGTTAATTGTATCAATTCCTGATCTTTGTTTTACTTCTACTTTTTATACCTAAGCGGTTTACCAGTACTCGTGTACGTTCTGCATAGAAGCACCATGCAGACCAATTCTAGTTCTTAAAGCCCTGATGAGCGGGGCCAATTGAATGTGTTTCTTAGTTACTACTGCATAATTTCACAAGTTGTTTTACATGTATTTTATTATTATTATTTTTCTTTTACTTTTCAATGGTTTTTGTTGTGCTTTTTCTTATAGATGTCTGTTGGTAAAATGTTCCTTTTCTTTGTATCCAGTTGCTACCAGCGTATACTCCATAGCAAAGTATATATCTGCTTTTGGAGCTAAAGTATTTATCAACGCCTGATATTCAGGTGAACATCACAGCTGAACTCGCAATTAGGTTAAGCGTGGTAGCTCGATCAGTGGTTAGTGCACTTGCCATTGACGCTAGAGGCCCCTTGGTTCGATCCCCGGCGGCGGTAATGAAATTGCGGTGTTCGAACATGCTCTACTGGCATCATTTGCAGGGATGAATGCCATAAATGCATTGTCATTCGGATCGGGACGTTAACTGGGGGCCCCTGTGCATGAAGAACCATCCCCTGTGCATGTTAAAGATCCCTACCGTAATTACATGATTGCTGTGTAGGCTTTCATCCTGCAAAACCTGGAGTTTATGTAATGTGCACCTGCGAGTAATGGCCAGATGTGACCGATCGCAGTATCAGTAGAAAGAAAGTAAATTAGAAGTAGAGGCATTGAGTAAGCCTATATTTCTTAAAATTGGCCGTTAACCCATGCGATTTACAATATGAATGTTAGGTTTCGTGTCATTTCGGCCAATAACAAAATCGGCCCATGGCAATTTCGGCCCATAAATGATTTCAAGGCTGTTAAAGGGGTCATTTACCAGCCAAAATATGAAAATAAAAACGAAAGATATAGTTAATTTATGATAGAATACAAGTATATACAATTTATTTTTACCCATTTTCACCGCTCGGCATTTGTATCATTGTTTTCAATAATTACCTCCTCAGAGGTGAGTCTTCTCTCAGTGCAAACTCTGTAATGGAATAGATATGAAATAAAAATAATATAAAAGAGGAGGGTGTGTTTATTTAGAAAAAAAAAGTATATTTATGAACTTGGAAATTTTAGTTCTGGGGGTCATTGTTTATTTATTTATATTGTTGGCACATGTTGGTATGCAAAATGATCAATAATCACTCTATACGTTGTTACCTTTATCGACACGTGCCTTAAAGTAACAAACAGAACGATTATCACTTTATTCAAAACTCAGTCATTATTGGGGCACGTGCCAATCATCCATAAGTTTATATCTCTAATGCGTGTCTTTAATTCTTTCTTTGTTTCTTGCTTACGGTTTTCGTTTTATGAATTTTAATGGACAGGCGCACGTCGATAGCTATATATGGGCCTAGCGCCGGGGCCCAACGAAGACTCACATCAGCCTGTGCATCCACGCAGTCTGATTTGTGTGTAATTATGAATAATAAAATAGCAAATGCTTCCTCATGCCTCCAGCGAACATGATCATATTGTGCGGCTGAGCAAGTCGAGCTATGTATGCTGGGCTCGTGAAGTAGTCAAAGCTTCCTCATGCCACCAGCGATCATGACCATACTGTGCGGTTGAGGAACTAAATGCCATAATTAATCTACTAACAAATGTACTTAAAACGCGATTTTTTTATGGGAAAATGCAAAGACAGCACTGGGTAGGGTCGGAAATTGAAAACAGTAGGGTTGGTGTTTTAATTTTTATTTTGTTTTGTTTGTTTGATTTGATGTTTAACGCCCCGTCAACACTGTAAAGGTCATATTGGAGACGTTGCTTCCAATTCTGTGGGACTTTTGCCCAACATTGAGATGAAATGACATCTCAAGCCCTGCCGCCCAATGAGACCAATAGGGTTTATAAGCATTGACGGTCTGACTCGCACCGCTTTGCCTGGGCAGGCTTAGATCCTCTAAGCAGTTTACCAGTACTCGTGTACGGGTCAGTTTCAGCTCTGCGTGGAAGCATCATGCAGCCCACCTATTTCTTCAAGCCCCGATGGGCGGGGGCGTAATTTTTATTTTGTTCTTCCTTTGATAAAAAAGAAGAGTCGGGGTTGTGGGGGGGGGGGAGGTCTGAAGCAGAGTCGGTCGGGTTAGCGGAAACACGTTCTTTCATTGTTTTTCCAAAATGACTACTTTTCGACAAAAAAAAAAATAAAAACAAAACACACACACACAATGATATTTGTCTTTGGCGGTTTTAACTAGTTACCACAACCGATGTCTTGGATCAGAAATAAGCATAATCACATATACCCCTTTAAACCACAATGTTCTCTATATAAAGTGGGGTTTGTGGCGGTATTATTTTCTCGGACTTGTTAACATGATACGATTTTTTATCATTTGAGGAAAGAATCTGAACATATTTTTCACTTTATCCCATTTTTCCACTTACATGCTACTGATATGGCCGTGCAAGTAAACCAATTATATGCAAACATAGTAATTATACCATCATTAAAATTGTGGATCGAAATTGCTATTTCTGTACCAAGAAATAGGTTGTGGGTACTCGTTAGAACGCGGTTCTAACGAGCATCCACGACATATGATTGCAGTAAAAATAAGAAAAATACCACGCATTTTCATCAGAGAAGTAGCCATTTCGGAGATATCGAAAATGCACTATGTCGGACGGACATGTTGTCGTAGACCCCACTTTATATAGAGAAAACTGGGTTTACGGGGGTGTACAATATTTTTTCTTTTTTCTGCTCCAAGACATATGTTGTGGTTACTCGTTAGAACGCGTTTCTAACGAGCACTCATGACCTATGATTTTGGAGATGTGAAAGATGCGATATGTCGCACGGGTGTGTTAGCGTAATGAGATATTAAATATTCATAAAATAAATAAATCATCACGAAAACACGCCTATATAATTTTGATCCCCTTAAACCCCACGTTTATATAGTAAAACCGATGCTTACAGGGGTATACTTATTTTTCTTATTTCTGCTCTAAAATATAGATTGTGGGAACTTGTTAAAACCGCCTCGATGAGACGATTCTAATGAGTACCCCTAATCTACCCCTAATCTATATTTTGATGTTGAAAAGACTATCGGTATCTTCTTTCCTTCGTCTCTCTCTCCCTCTCTCTCTCTCTCTCTCTCTCTCTCTCTCTCTCTCTCTCTCTCTCTGCGACTGTCTTAATTTCTGTCTCTCTCGGCCATTGGACTGCAGATCACAAGAAATCTGATGGGCATCATTACTTAATCGGATTAACGATGTAGTTAAGTTCTTTAAAATTGAAAAAGAGAGACCTTCAAAGAAACACAAATTAAAGGTACATACCGCTCTCCTTTGTCTTCAAAAGATAAATGAGCAATTTTAATTAAAATTGAAACTGCCTTAAAAACCATGTTTTCCATTGAGTCCTTACATTCGTTCATTTCACAATGGCGAAAACAGACAAATGTTCAGTTTGTTCGGCGAGTTCTAACGAGTACCCACGATCTATTTTTTGGGCAAAAATAAAAGAAAAACAATGTATACCCCTAAACCTCATTTTTACCATATAAAAGTTGAGATTATGGTTTCAAAAGTATAAAGGCGTGTTTCGTGATGTAAGTGCTCTTTAGAATTCACTAATTAAGGCGGTTCTAACGAGTACCCTGCACTTCGCGAATTGTATATTTCGAGAAGTTAGTCTCTCTCTCTGTCCCGACCTCGTATTTCAGTCATTTCATATAGTTGCGTATGTTTAATTCTCTCTCTCTCTCTCTCTGAATATAATACTATCTTCCACCGGGATTTGGAAAAATAGACTGAGCTGCATCATGATGCTTCCATGCAGAACTGAAACCATTATAAACGACTCACTGAGGCTGTTTTAACGAGTACACACAACATCTCTGATAAGAAGAAAAATGCATACATATCTATGTATGTCTGTCTGTGTGTATGTCTCTCTCTCTCCGTCACTCTCTCAATGTTTGACATGTAAACCCAAAACAATCTCTCTCTCTCTCTCTCTCTCTCTCTCTCTCTTCTCTCTCTCTCTCTCTCTCTCTCTTCTGACTATACTATCTGTCTCGCCCCCGCCCATCGGGGCTTGGAAAAAAAGATTGAGCGGTTTTAACGAGTACACACAACAGCTTGGATAAGAAGAAAAATAATGTATACATATCTATGTCTTTCTTTCTGTCTGTCTGTCGTCTGTCTGTCTGTCTCTCTCAGAATATTTTACATCATTTTCTCAAAGAGCAGAAATAAGAAAAAAATCACGATTTTTCAAAATGATTTCTCATATTAAAATAGAATTATACTGCATAGGCGGCGGTTAAAGTAAGATAGTCATTAATGCCAACAGCTTTATTTATACAATTTTGATGACACATGCCGCATGCAATAATCCATTATTACAGGTAAAAAAACTTATAGGAAAGAAACCATACGTTTTCCTGGTAGGTAAATTGATATTATATTGCATAGGCGGCGGTTAAAGTAAGATAGTCTTTAATGTCATTTTGATGACACGTGCCGTTCTCTAAAACACAGTAAAACTTCTATGGCCGGTTGTGACGCGGCCATTAAACTAAAAAATACAGCAAAACGTTTATGGCTAGAATTCAGATGGCTCATTTACCATGTGTGAGTCGAAACATAATTTTAGTCCCTGTGGAATTCCTTCAGCTTCGATATAGTGATGGATAGGTTGATGGATATTACAGAAC
The DNA here is from genome assembly GCA_963580285.1 of Lucinisca nassula. Classification (NCBI taxonomy): domain Eukaryota; kingdom Metazoa; phylum Mollusca; class Bivalvia; order Lucinida; family Lucinidae; genus Lucinisca; species Lucinisca nassula. The sequence continues at coordinate 3,318,910 of OY757017.1, read as the reverse complement.
ACTGAAAAGATTCCTAAAATTATCTACATTATGCTTTCTGTGTGGCACTATTAGTAACCCTCAGTGGGGTGAACTACCCTTCTCTCAAACACATTTTATTGTCCCTAAAGGGTTCGACCCATCGAAGTTCGACTGTAAACAAAATACATGTAAAAAGAAGAAAAAAAAAAAAAAAAAAAAAACGTTTTTTTTTTTTGCTTTTTATGCTCCAGATATGCGCCACGTGGTTTCAATGTGAATGCCAAAACATTGACCGTTCTGACGCGAACAACTATGGGATACAACTGCATTCAGTGTCACTGTGATGACGCGAGTCAGCTTGATTTTATGGGGATCTGAAGACTGTCACCGACGTTGATCTGACGTTACCCTAACGACGTGTGCCTGCTGGGATATGTAAACCTGCGATGCAAGAACTTTACCTGTAGGCACACAGCGTGTATGCAACATCGAATCAACGTCAGTGTAACGTCATTACGTTGAAATGACGTTGCTTAAACGTCATTTGTCCGCTGGGTTTGCTTCTAGTCAAAATAAGCAGATTGCATTTTTTTCTCCAGAATGCCATCAGCTAGGTATTCGCTTGCTGAGTCTCCACACATGTACAGGACCTGACTGCTCTCCTGTTGACATCTATCAGAAATCATTTAGTTATGATACGACTTCGATCAAATAAATAGTTGTAATTGATAATAAGGGAAAACACTTAAAATTGTATCTGAGAGATGTCAATAGGAGATTTGAAAAGTTATACGAAGAGAGAGAGAGAGAGAGAGAGAGAGAGAGAGAGAGAGAGAGAGAGAGAGAGAGAGAGAGAGAGAGAGAGAGAGAGAAACAAATACCAAAAATATTCTTATTTACATTTGTCAAAAAAAAAAAAAAAAAACAACTAAAAAACAATAAAATTAATAACAAAAAAAAAAAAAAAAAAAAAAAAAAAAAAATGGCTGGCTAATGGTTGCTACGAAACGACTGTCTTGTTTTGTGGGTGACATGTCTTAGCCACACCTCCACGTGTCACAGACTAATAAAAAAAATACTGTGCGGTGGCGTCTGCAAACACAGGATAAACTTTTATCCTCTGGCTGACGTGGCAGGGCGAAAAATCAAGCTACTTTTCACTAAATTGACAGACTTTTTCAATGCAAAGACTCCATTTCGTATAAAAAAAGTCCTTTTCGCATTTTAGGGTAAGTCTTTTTCGCGAAAAGGACTCCTTTTCGCGAAAAGGACTCCTTTTCGCATTTTAGGGTAACCCATGGGTCGATTTTGTATGGCCCGATTGTGTTATGGGCACCGAGTGTTAGGGTCTATTACAAAGCGTTGTGGTTTATTTTCCAGTATCGATTGGATTTGGAATTGTTCGGGTTTATTCGTTAGGCAGTTGGCTAGGAGAGAAAAACACAATCGAGATGGCTGACACTGGAAAAGATTATATTTCGAACAGTGCTGATCCAAAAAGTATACAGGACCTAACATCTTTCGTAAGTAGAATTGGTTGTTTACTCTACATACTGTATTTTTGCTATGTTTTTGCAATCTTTACTGGCGTGGTTTTCGAATTTAGAGAAGTGAATTCAGGCCACCCAAAAGGGAAGAAAATAAAAACTTGTCATAACTTGTTGAAATTTGACCCGGGGATTATTTTATTAAATTTTGATTCGTTGCCTTTATTCTCCTGAATGAACGGCCGAAATAACTTCATGGCTGCAGTTAATTTCAAATAATTTGCCTTTTCAAACTGATATTGCAAGTCACTCAGATATTTATTGCAAACAGATTCTTTTTCTGAACAGCTCTATTTTAGACACCTTTACCAATAATTTGTGGGTAGGTATAATATGCGAAATCAAGTTGATTTCGCGAAATCAGCCCGATTTAGCGAAATCAACTCATAAAATCAACAATTTTTAAAACAGGCAAAAAATTGTTATTGCATATTATCTAGAATGTTATTATACATTTATGAGCAAAGTTTCATGAGAATAATTTGAATATTTAGTATGTATTTGATCGGAAATCCTATTTTGCCACTTGATTTCGCTGGTAATCACATGTGCGAAATCAACTCATTTTAGCGAAATCAATGAATAACATAAATATTTCCCAAAACTGAATAAAATATATTTGTGCATATTATTAATAATGTTGTTAAACATTTATGAGGTAAGTTTCATGATGAAATTTAAATGTTTAGTAAGTTTTTTGGGAGGAAAATCTATTCTGCCACTTGATTTCGCTGGAAATCACATGTGCGAAATCAATTCATTTTAGCGAAATCAATGTACAAAATAAATATTCCCAAAACTGAATAAAACTGCATATTGTTAAGAAAGTTGATAAACATTTTAGGTCCAAATTTCACGAGAAAATATAAATATTTATTAGGAAAATATATTGATTTCGCTGATAAACACATGTGAGAAATCAACTCCGAAATCAATGTGTAACAGCATTTAAAAAAAAAAAAAAAAAAAAAAAAAAAAGATTAAAAACTCGTTTTGCCTATTATTAAGAATGCTGGCAGTATACATTTATGATCCAAGTTTCATCTGAAAATATTATGGTCTGGAATAAAAGACGCATATCAAAATATTGTTAATTGATTAGTCAAACGAAATCAAATAGTAGGTGAAATCAACAGACTTACTCCAATACTTGTTATCTGCTTTTTTTTCATCATCATCATCTTCCACGTCGTCGTCCTTCTCCTCCTTTAGCAAACTGATCAGACGTCGCATTCTGCGGCGTCTGATCTGGGACTGCACTGTTTGCCACGATACCCCTTTAGAGATGTCAGATTGTATTTTCATTAAAATTTAATTGGAAAATGACTGAACTTTCAGCAAAAAATGTAGGCCCTGATCAAACTGCGGCGTCTGATCTGGGTCTGCACTGTTTGCCACGGTACCCATTTCGGGCTTTCTGATACTAAATTAGTTAAATTGATTGTATTTTCATCAAAATTTAATTGGAAAATGACTGAACTTTTAGCAAACAATGAAGACCCTGAGCGTCTGATCTGGGCCTGCACTATTTGCCCCGGTACCTCTTTCGGGGTTTCTGATACTAAATTGGTTAAATTGATTGTATTTGCATCAAAATTTAATTGGAAAATGACTGAACTTTTAGCAAACAATGTAGGCCCTGATCAGACGCTGCATTCTGCGGCGTCTGATCTGGGCCTGCACTGTTTGCCACGGTACCCATTTCGGGCTTTCTGATACTAAATTGATTAAATTGATTGTACTTTCATCAAAATTTAATTGGAAAATGACTGAACTTTTAGCAAACAATGTAGGCCCTGATCAAGCGCCGCATTCTGCGGCGTCTGATCTGGGCCTGCACTGTTTGCCACGGTACCCCTTTCGGGGTTTCTTATACTGTATAATTGGGAGTATTATGTTCTGATACAGTATACTTGGGATTATCATTCCTTCATTTTGCTATTAAGGTAATCATAATTAAATTTTAAAGACATCTTTCTGTACTTCACACAGCAGGTAAAGAGATACACGAACACTCGCCAAGTAATTTAATCAAACGGTGGTTTTCTGACTTTCACACGTTATTACCTGTGATTGTGTGAATAACAAACACACTGTTTATTCAGGGCCTGTCTAAAACGCTGAAAAACACGCTGAATTCAGCAGGTTGCTGATCAGCAGATAGTGTCTAAAACGCTGATCTGCTGAAATGCTGAATTTTTATTAAATATGGTGATCTTGTGTAATTTTCATAGCGTATGTGTTTATTTATGTTTTTATTTATGTGTTTATTTATTTTTATTTATTTTATTCATTTAATTGTTTATATTTTATGGCCCAATTGACACTGTTGCTGCATTCTTAATAAATTGCTGACATCACTAGACACCTATATAGAGTACTGCCTATATAGAGTACTTGGGTTATGGAAACGTTGTGTGTGTGTGTGTGTGTGTGTGTGTGTGTGTTTTACGCATCATCAACAGCTAAGATCATCCGGAGTAAATACCTCAGTTTGAAGTTTCATAGAGTACTGCCTATAAAGAGTACTATATCTGCTTGGGTTATGGAAACGTGTGTATGTGTTTGTGTGTGTGTGTGTTTTGAGTTTTACGCATCATCAACAGCTTAGATCATACGGAGTAAATACCTCAGTCTGAAATTTCCTCCGAAAGCCTGGAGAAGCCCGTAATCGACCCACGTCTATTTGGTTTATGGGGCGAGTAGCTTAACCACTAGAACACGGAGATTGCTAGAAGTTGCCAAACTCATGTAAGTACTAAATACATTATGGATACTCGTTAGAACTTGATCTTTTGTAGATGTTATAGCGAGTACCAGAACTTTTAAATAATGCTAACCCATAAAAACCCAGGTTTTTTTTTTACTAACATGGGTTTTAAGGGTTATCATTTCATAAACTTTTTAACTTGATAATTGTCAGCTTAAGACTGTAAACAGAAAAGACTGGACTATTTTGTGTTCTTAGTTTTATTCTATTTATACATAACCTACTAAGTAAGTAGGTAAGTAGAAATATAAGAAATAACAACATAACCAAATGCAGTAACATATTCATGCAATCATATTTTATTCGTTTCTGATAACGAATAAGAAAGTATGCCTAGTCAAAGTATATTGAATTTGTTACCAAAATCAGAAAAAATCAGAAAATCATCTGATATATTGCAAACTTCTAAGATTGTAGGTATTGTAGAGCAGTTTCGGCGAGGCAATTCTAACGTGTACCAGCCACAATCTATGTTTGGAGCAGTAACAAGAAAAACAATGCATACAATGTTAACTCCAGTTTAACCGTATAAACCTTAAGCCCCCGCCCATCGGGGCTTGAAGAAATAGATGGGCTTAATGATGATTCCACGCCGAGCTGAAACCGACCCGCACAAGAGTACTGGTAAACCGCTGAGAGGATTATAGCCAGCCTAGCAATGCGGTGCGAGTTGGACCGCCCATGCTCTACTAAGTGTGCGATTTCGAAAACACCGCAATCAACACCATTTGTCTGCTTTTGGGTCTCAATTATTATGACTTCCAAATCATGATCGGTGAGTTCTACATGCATTAAACCTAACTGAATTGACAAGCTCCAAAACGTTTACAGTGTTGACAGGGACGTTTAACCTCAAATCAAATAAAAATTTAAAGCATAAAAGTGGTAATAATACTGGCGTACTTTTCGTTGTGCATGATTTACCCAATATCAACATAAATCAATCAGTAATTGAGTAATTGACAGCACGCTTTCATACCAATTCACACCTGACTGACTGGCGGGCCGTCTTTAAATCAGGTGTTTGATCAAATCAATGCGTGATTGTCTACACACTGAATTCCTTCTATTACCTGGATATTCAGACGTAATGCAAGCCAGTGATCACATTTTTTTTTCGTGTCAAAACAGACTGTCGGATTAAGGACGCGCTTTGTGCAAAATTCTACTAAGTGTGCGATTGCGAAAACACCGCAATCAACACCATTTGTCTGCTTTTGGGTCTCAATTAATATGAGGGACAAGCTCGGTGTCATTATGAAGCGGGCCTGTCTGTCGAATCCAAGGCTGTCATACATAAAAATACTGTTTGTCTCATCCCTAAATGAGATTACCCAGTGATCTCTACCAGTGTGATGAATCTGGCAAGCTAGACTTTTGTCATTTGGAACAGAATTCGTAACTGTTTGTTTTTGGACATGTCAACGTCTTTCAATCGGGAGATATTATGGAACCTTCTCTGGCAGCTGAAGGCTTGATATCATCGGAAATTGCTTTCTTGCTAAAACATTAAAGGCATTTATTCTGAAACAGTAAAACACACCGTGTGTTCATAATTGTTTTATTGCCCCCTGTGGTATACTATCTTTAGCAGATCAAAGGCGGTCCTCAATAGGGTGATTAGTAGCTCCTGTTGAATCCCCTGACTGAGGTACATAAGGGGAAAATCAATAATATACACTCCAGTCAACAGTTAGTAAATTATTGATTTTCCCCAGGGAGGCCCCTTACCTGTTGAAGACAGAGGACTTGTCTTCAGTCAGCACTGAGGGCTACATAATATTATGTAATGAAATGATAGTCCTCAATAATCAAGAAAAAATGCCTTTAACTGCTTTTATTATTTGTGAATTAAGCTTACCGCTGTTTATAATGGCATTTTTATCAGTAGAAGTTACACCTAAATACTTTATCCACAAGGGTTCTGATTTTGGCGGGTTTTTGTTTTTCGAAATGAGGTAGGAGGGGTCTTCAGTAGTATCATGGCGGGAATCATTAATTTCCATCAGAATCTCTTCACCTATATGATCTTCAGATACATTTGTCAAGGGTGGAAGTTCAAGTTTCATCCTTTTAGGTGTAGGTGAATCTGTGTTTTCACTTTCAAAGAGGCGTTTCTTACTACATTTTTTTTTTAAATTGATTTGGGGGTCTGCGTAGAGAAACAATGACTACTTTGGGGTTCTGAAATTAGAAGTACAGGTGTCATCTTTACAACGTTGAAATTGCTGTTTCCCGATGTTATTTCATAATTCTGCTCTAAACTTAGAATGTCGGTACTTGTTAGCACAGCCACGGCAAGGCGGTTTTAAGGAGTACCCACAATATATGTTTTGTGAGAGAAAGAAAAACGTATACCCATGTAAACCTCATCGTTTACAGAAGCTGTGGGTTCTTGGGTTTCCACTGAGCGCCCTGCTATAATTCTGATCGATAACTAGGGTCTACATGGGGTGTTCATTATTTTTTGTTTTAACGAGCACCCACAACATACATGTGGAATATATATATAAGAGAAGTATCATTTATTTTATTCAGACGTAAGACAGATTGTTGGTACTCGTCAGGACAACCTCATTGACACTGTTCTAACGAGCACCCACAACCTACGTGTGGAATATAAATAACAAAAGTATCCTTTTTTTTTATTCCGACGTAAGACATAGGTTGTGGGTACTCATCAGTAAGAAAAGTATCATAGATTTTCTGCGGTAAAACGTTTTGTAAGTGAGAGTCTAGATGACAACATATTTATTTCATAAATATGGAATTATTATATCCGATGTTTGTTTTAAAGTTTATTTCATTAATTCTTTAAAACAACAGTATTTTTAGTGTTAAAAATTATGAATGATATTTTTTACCGCTTCCTTATGCATTCTTAAAAGAATGACCATTCATTTTCTCTTTACCTGCCTCAGTCAGTGGCTAGTTATTATCTTATCCTATTAAGGACCGCCTCTGATCTGCTACAGGGGCAATAAAACGATTAATGAATACAGTGTGATTGCTACTGTTTGTTTATACACGGTAGAGCAGTTTTCCGTATATTAATGAAAGCGAGCGCTAGGCAATACAAGAAATCAAACGCAAGCCACAACCGTATATTGGAGATAAAAAAAAAAATCATATGTACTTGTTAGCACAGCCTCGGCAAGGGGGTTCTGACGAATACCAATATTACAAGTAACAAACTTATTATTTCATCATTTATTATTATTATTATTAATTTATTTCATTTACCAGACCATACCCGTACCTGACTTTGAACCAATCAGATAACTTATGTAATTTATTCATGCAAATTTCAGTGTAGATCCTGATCAGACTCAGAAGCAATCTGATCTGGATCTGCACTATGTGCAAAGATAGGTGTTATCAGGAATGACATGTTACCGCTTAGACTGGTCCGTTTGTAGTAAACTGTTTTCCATTCATAAAATCATAGAGTGTGAAACGTGTGATAAATAAATAAATAGGCCGTTACAAAGCATGTTCTGCACGAGCAAAAGTAGTAGAAAATGAATGGAATATGTTTACTTCTGAGTGGTAAATGTAATAATAAGATTATAGAGGTGTCTCTCTCTCTCTCTCTCTATACAAACATGTAGACAGATATTCATTACGAAAAGCACGCCTTACCCCTGTAACCAAGGTTTCATTATGTCAAATTTTTATAGGCGTGTTTCCCTGATGTAAAGCGACTGCGTATATAAAAGTTAAGTGGCCCGGCCGATTGATAATTTCTATTTCTTTTTTTACCTGTACTAAATAAGCTTATATATACATCACATCTTTATAAATGTCTGTTTCTAATGCCAAACAAGTACAACATAGATATCTTACAATAACATAAATAACTTACGTTGAACTAACTTCTTTAATTCTGCGAGGCGGTTCTAACGAGTACCCACAACCTTCGTCTTAGAGGAGGATTCAGAAAAAAAAACGTTTTTTAACCTAGTAAGCCCCATTTTACTCTATAAAATGGGTGTAGGGGGTTAAATTACGCACAAGTTCACAAGATAGATAGATAGATAGATAGATAGATAGATAGATAGATAGATAGATAGATAGATAGATAGATAGATAGATAGATAGATAGATAGATAGATATAGATAGATAGATAGATACATAGATAGATACATAGATACATAGATAGATAGATGGCAAGTGTTGTGTCAAGGCAAATTTATCCACAACAAAATCAGTAAAGGAGTACTGTATTTCATTTCTATACGTATAGAACAGGGACTCAAGGTTCTCGCCTTTTATAACAAATATTTCGCCGTCCGGTACGTAAACCATGCAAACAAACAGCAGCAGCAGCAACTACAGCAAATATAATTTCTTCTATAAAATTGCTTCAAGATGTGTCACCAGTAATATGTCTAGAAAAACCTTTTACTTCAAAACCTTCAGCATCTCACTGTTTATATTCTGTTATATTTGCATACATGCAGCTCGATGTGGCAACAATATTAATGTCTGTGACGTAAAACAAATTAATTAAATTTATAAATATTATAAATAAACATAATATTAACATGCACAGCCGGTTTTCTGGCCCAAAACAATAAAATTTTCTAAAATTCAGCATTTCAGCAGATCAGCGTTTTAGTCACTATCTGCTGATCAGCAATCTGCTGAATTCAGCAGGTTTTTCAGCGTTTTAGACAGGCCCGTTTATTCACTCCTGTCTATCTGTCCATCTATCTATCTAGCCGTCCGCCCATTCGTCAGTCAGTCAGTTCGTCCGTCTGTCTGTCTGACGATGCACCCGTCAAATTAGTGCTTATTCAATGCATTTTTTATTAGAAATAATAATAATAATAATAATAATAATAATAATAACAACAACAATTTGATAACGCATCCGTGATAAATAACACGGAAATACGCAGATTCAATTATATTAAACATTTTGCCACCTTACAAATGACGGCCCCCGCCCATAGGGGCTTGAAGAAATATATGGGCTGTATGATGCTTCCACGCAGAGCTCAATCCGGCCCGCACACTAGTACTGGTAAACGGCTTAGAGGGTCTAAGCCTGTCCAGGAACCGCGGTGCGCGGCGGACCGACCATACTAATAAACCCTATTGGTTTCATTGGGCGACAGGGCTTGAGATGTCATTTCATCTCAATGTCGGGTAAAAGTCCCGCAAAATTGGAAGCAACGTCTCCAAAATGACCTTTAACAGTGATGACGGGGACGTTAAACCTCAAATCAAACAAACAAAAACCTTACAAATGAAAATTTTCTGGCGAAAAATTTCGATATTCTTCATATTTGTGCTCTAAACATAGATTGTGGGTACTCCTTCTGACTGGACCAGTGAGGCCGTTCTAACGAGTCATATTCTATGTTTTGAGCAAAAACTAGAAAAATAATTTACAGTCCTGTAAGCCCCAGTTTTTCTGTATATAAATGGGTTTTGAGGGGATCGAAATTATACAGGCGTGTTTTGGTGATGTATCGCCCGGTCTTTCTAATGATATTTTCCTTTTTCTCTGCTTCTTGTTTGTTTTGGTGATATAACGCCTGAAACAAAACCTAGAACTCAACATCAATATTTTCTCATAAAACGGTGGCTCATAAATGTAGAACAACATTCTTAACCTTTTTTGTATCAAATGGAATCTTCCTCATTATATATAACAGGAGTCCATTTCAAAATTTAGGGGTGTCAGGCTGTGTTTTCTTCTATTTATTTTTTTTTTTTTGCAAACAGTGTAGGCCCTGATCAGGCACCGCGTTCTGCTGCGGCGTCTGATCTGGACCTGCACCCCCATTAGGGGTTTCCGGTACTGAATGTGTTAATACACATTTATAAAAACGTTTTAGTTGGTTTTGGGGAAAAGGTTATTTTAATATACATTGATTTCGCTAAAATGAGTAAATTTCGCACATGACACTGCAAGAGAAATCATGTGGCAGAATACTTTTTCCTACCAAAAATCTACTAAATGTTCGAATTTCATCATAAAACTTGGCTCACAAATGATTAACAATATTTTTAATAATATGCACACATATGTTTTAATCAGTTTTGGGAAAAAAGGTATTTTATACATTGATTTCGCTAAAATGAGTTGATTTCGCACATGCGATTGCCAGCGAAATCAAGTGGCAGAATAGATTTTCCTCTAAAAACACTAACTATTCAAATTTCACCATGAAACTTGGCTCATAAATGATTAACAACATTCTTAATAATATGCACAAATATGTTTTATTCAGTTTTGGGAAAATGGTATTTTATATATATACATTGATTTCGCTAAAATGAATTGATTTCGCACTTGTGATTACCAGCGAAATCAAGTGGCAGAATAGAATTTCCGATCAAATACATACTAAATATTCAAATTTTCTCATGAAACTTGGCTCATAAATGTATAATAACATTCTAGATAATATGCAATAACAATTTTTTGCCTGTTTTTAAAAATGTTGATTTTATGAGTTGATTTCGCTAAATCGGGCTGATTTCGCGAAATCAACTTGATTTCGCATATTATACCTACCGATAATTTGTTGCCTATTTGACAGTCCCCATTCATGGTTGACTGCAAATCCCCCTATTTTCTTTTTTTATTCTTCATTAACTCACTTTTGGAAGTCATAACAGTGTTCGTGCTTTCTCATATCTGGACATCCAGACACTACTTATATTGCATAAGACACTTATCAGACCTATTCTGGATTATGGGAACACTATTTGGTATCCTACAATGAAAAAAGACATTCGTGCCATTGAAAATGTACAGAGGAGAATTACCAGACTTGCCTGAATTATCACACCTGAGTTATGAAGAAAGGTCGGGTATAAAAGCCAAGGCCGCGCCGGGCCGGGCCGAGCCGCCGAGCCAAAAATTGCCGATCCGAAGATTTTATTTTTCGGAATTTTAACCGAAGAAGAGAAGTTAGTGGTAAATTTTAATATGATAATGTTAATTGTATCAAATTTGACACTCAGCATAATTTTTGTTCTTTTTGGTGCCCTAATTTTTGTTTTATTGCAATTTTTCAATTTTTTAGGGGTATAAAAGCCAAGGCGGTTTTTATCGTACGTTTTGATCGAATTTGAAAGAAATAGGCATGAATGTGTGACAAAAGTGTACATGACAACCCCAAAAAAGTATTTTCTAAACCCTTTATTGTAAAAATTCCAGTCAATTCCTTTTAGTATCTGTAATAACCGTATTTTTTGGTGGTTTTATGTAGGCCACGTCGTGATGAACCGCAACGGACGACAATGTCAGATTAAATGATAAGGGCATTTATACTATCTGAATGGTAGGAACTAAAGATAGAGTTTTATGAAACTCATCATATTTCTTAATCATGTTTTAGACATATTAATTATGTTTTGATACTTACCTATTGTATTATTATTACTTATTAATATGCTTCAGTCAGTAAGGGATTAGTGCATTAATTGACTCATGTAATTGTTTTTGATCTCAGCCTGTCACTTTAAAAAGAAAATGGTACATGCTGCTCCTCGCTTGGCCTCAGATTTGCGGGGTAGAGCTAGGACTGGTCGACCTATGTCAGGATAATGTGACTGGGTGTGGTATCATATAATGTGTCTGGGACATGATACTTCAGTGAGGCAGCACTATAAAAGTGAGCATTGAGCTCCCTGTCGCAACCAGACACCGTCGTGATATGACTAAAAAATTGTTGAAAGCGACGTTAAACCCAAATTCACACACACACACACACACACACACACACACACACACACACACACACACACACTTATGTCACTGAACAACATGGGTCGTCATTCGATGCGGATCATTTCGGTCGTTGTGTGCCTTCCCTTTCAGTCCTTTTCGGTCGTTTCCTGTAATAAGGTAATTCTAAAAATAGAAACAGAAATAAAATAAGAAATTCGATCAATTAAGGTATTCTGCTGAGTATATTTAATTTTATCACGAACACATAATAAATATAATCAAACTCAAATATCATAAGGCCCAAAAGAAGTAATTTAACCGATGAATTTGAAAGAAATTCGGAATTGTCAATACTCTTTCGCCGCCTTGGCTTTTATACCCCTGGATTTCGGAAAACAGTTATTAAAAGATAAATAAGCAATGTAGATACGTGAAACTACTTGTAGTTATAACATATCTAATTTATAATAATTTAATCCCATATTCACCAAAATATATATCTAACTTGTATCTTGAGACGAAAAATAAAATTTTCGGTAGGCTCGGCGGCTCGGCCCGGCCCGGCGCGGCCTTGGCTTTTATACCCGACCATGAAGAAAGACTGAAACAGTTGCATCTCACAACATTATTGTACAGACGGAATAGGATGGACATGATTCAAGTCTTTAAAATAATTCAAAATATTGATGATATTTCTTTGGATGGTTTATTTGAATTCTCAGAAAACCACACTAGGGGTCACTCCAAGAAATTAAAGAAACCCAGAGCTTTAAAGACCTTCAGATTGAATTCTTTTAGTATGAGAGCAATTAATGGATGGAATAACCTACCTGAAGACATCGTGTTATCTAAAACCGTACTGAGATTCAAGACCCTATATGATAGGCACATGGGAGACCAGAAATTCACTACAGACAACATTTATTAATGGACATTCAAAGTCAGCTTGTATTGCCGACCATAAACTACAAAATGGACTACAACATGATAACACCGGAAGCATACATTAAATGTGTTAGATAAGAAGAGATGTAGAAGACGAGTCACGGGACTCAATGGTTCTACTAATACCAGTACCAGTACCAGTTTTGATAACACGTGTAAGTGACACCAATTAAGCAATTGTGTAAAAGTGTGCCTGACCATTTTCATCCCAGCAGATTGTGACGTCACAACAACGTTGTTGCAGTGTCATAACATTTATGCAACGTCTATGCATCATCATGAGATTGTTGCACTTACGTTGATCTGACGTTGCCCTGGCGACGTGTGCCTGCTGGGAAGTATCTGTCAATCTTCTTATGCTGAGTCGGTCATGTTTGGCCATTACCTCAGTTGAATGGGTGGCTAAATTTAGAATTTAGCTGAAAAAAAGTCACTGGATGAGTCCTTAAAATTATGTACAATCTGCATAAGAGAGGTATCCTAAAGCGCATACTTAGGGTCTCCTACACCGCGCGGACCCCGAACTCCTCAGCCGCCCCGGCATTATTGGCCCGACTGGATCATTTCTTGAACTAATCAGTGGTTAAACCGAATTCTGTGTATAAAATATTTTCAGTTCCAATCTTGTACCATATATATATCATGCTTTTCTTTTGCTCCAGCATTTCAGTGTTTTCTTGCTGTCGATTCCTCACCATTGTTTCATCGGTTCGTAGAAATACCGGAACACACCAAAACACCGGAACACACTGGTAATTACCGGAACACACTCAAAAACTGTTTGGGGGCTAATTAAATAAGTGTTTTGGGGGAATATGTGCTTAATATATATTTTTGTGTGTCATAATTTGACCAAATGTAACATGTGGACATACTTTATTCACCCTGGCTCAGTTAAGAACCAAGTTATTAATCCTGTTATATAGCAGTGTGATCTGGTAAATTTTTGTCACAATCAGTTAGGTATTAGAAAGTTATAATTCATTAATTAACCTCAAAATGTTATTTTGATTAAAAAAAAAAGAATTACGATGGGGATTAATTTATTAAAAAAATGGGTATTGTTTCATTTGAGGTTTAACATTCTCATCAACACTTTTACCCGGCATTCATTTGAAATGACATATCAAGTCCTGCTGCATAATGGAACCAAAGAGTTTATATGCATGGATGGTCCGACTCACATCACTACATAGTCTGATCACTGGCATAGGTTTGATGACAGGTTTTCTCATGGCATGGCATGGCACAAATCGGGCCGCTTCTTCAAATTCTTTAGTTGATTTTTGAGTATAAATTGTGTTTTTATATACTTTATACATTGTTTAGAGAGAGAGAGCGAGAGAAGTTATAACATGTTTCACATTGAATTGATGAATGATGAAATGAGTGAGTGAGTGTTTGAGTTTTACGTCCCACCAACAGCTAAGGTCATACGGAGACGGGACCTCGGTTTAAAGACTCATCCGAAAGTCTGGAGAAGCCTAGGATTGATCCTGCGACTCCTGGTTTACAGAATTATGAAATATAAACACATGTCTTGCTATGTTTCATCACCATTTATCCTATTTCATTTTCTGCTCAGAAAACCAATAGGGGGTGCATTACAGACAGACATGACCTTATCTCTTTAGTAGGCCATAAACCACAAATAACATCAGACAGGGCAAACGCATGGGGCGGACAGTCAGCACTAAGCAGGCTGGTTAAAAATTTCAGACAACATTTTGATATATTCTCCCAGCTAACGGTTTTGACATTTCGTGTTTATCATCTCAAACGGAGACACATTGCTGGAAATGTCACATCTTTTTATTAGCTCACCGTCACGTAGTGACGAGGTGAGCTTTTGGGATCACTTTCAAGGTTGGCAAAAACCCGGTCAATATGAGTATTGACCGGGCCGGTGGTTAAAACCGGTTTTAACCGGCCATTACTGGTCAATACTGGTCGATTAAATCACTGGAGTATATACCTCTGTCCTGTTGCTAAACTGGTCTTAAAAGCTATCCCCCTACATCATGTACATGATGTTAAACTATATTTTCACCACTGAACAAGACAAAATAGTTTTTATTAATAACAGTAATTATTTGAGGTATCTTTTATTTCATCAAAAGTCAAAAGACATTATTGCTGGTCGATTGACTCACTGAACTGTAGACATGCCTGGTGTTCTTTTCAATTATAATTATTCTTTTTTCCTTTATAGGTTAGATTGATTGTTCATATTTTGATTTACAGGAATATGAATACGCTGAATGTATCATGGTTTTTGAAGGATTCATCAAAGGGCCTTTATTTATTAACCAAACAATATTTGAAGATTCACTGATGTCTTTGAATATTTAAAAGTATCTGCAACACCTGTAAATTGCTGTCAAAACAGACTAACCCATGTCACTGCAGTGGGTGTGGAAAAGCTCTGATTGCTAAATTTGACCAATTACATGTCCCTAATAGGGGTATTATAAACTGACACCAGGCTTTATTCATAACGTGTGAAATTTTGATTTATATGCAATATAGACAGTATCTTATCATCAAGCTATTACTGAAGGTGTCAAAAATGAATGAAACCTAAAGACACAATTTGGAACTTCTTCACTATTTTGGAAGATAACAACAACAAAAAAATAAACAGTGCAAGGTGCTAAGGTCTAAAGACTGATGAGTCAAAAATGCCTAGGGCTAAAAAAGCCAGAAAGTATTGCTAAGAGGCCACTTGAAGAGATAACATATAGAACCTGAAACTGTATCAAATGATCAGCCTCCAGCAAAGAGAGCAAAACTTCAAAATAGTTTCAGTAGCTTTGGTTTTTTAACACTAGAATTATTCAGTTGACCACTCAATATTTCAATCGACCAGTAATGACCAGTATTGACCACTTTGGGGGTATTGACCGGGACGGTTTTAACCGGTTAAAACCACCGGTTAAAACCGCCCCTGGTTTTGACCGCCCAACCTTGATCACTTTTTGTCCGTCGTGCGTCCATCCGTCCGTGCGTCCGTGCGTAAACAATTTCTTCAAATGACATCTCCTCCTAAACCACTGAGCAGATTTTGACCAAACTTCACAGGAATGATCCTTAGGTGGTCCCCTTTCAAAGTTGTTCAAATGGTTCCGGTCCGTTGCACATATAGGTCACAGGAGCCAAAAATAGATTTTTTTCACCGAAAACTTAAAAAATCTTCTTCTCTGAAACTGCAAGGCCCAGGTCTTTGATATTTGGTATGAAGCTTCATCTAGTGGACCCCTACCAAGATTGTTCAAATTATAGTGCTGGGGCCAAAAATGCCCCCGCCCTGGGGCCCTTTGGTTTTATATAGGCTTATATAGGGAAAATCTTTAAAAATCTTCTTCACTGAAACTGCAAGGCCCAGGTCTTTGATATTTGGTATGAATCTTCATCTGGTGGACCCCTACCAAGATTGTTCAAATTTTAGTGCTGGGGCCAAAGATGCCCCAGCCACGGGGCCCTTTGGTTTTACATAGGCTTATATAGGGAAAATCTTTAAAAATCTTCTTCTCTGAAACTGCAAGGCCCAGGTCTTTGATATTTGGTATGAAGCTTCATCTAGTGGACCTCTACCAAGATTGTTCAAATTATAGTGCTGGGGCCAAAAATGCCCCCGCCCCGGGGCCCTTTGGTTTTACATGGGCTTATATAGGGAAAATCTTTAAAAATCTTCTTCTCTGAAACTGCAAGGCCCAGGTCTTTGAGATTTGGTATGAATCTTCATCTGGTGGACCCCTACCAAGATTGTTCAAATTATAGCCCTGGGGCAAAAAATGCCCCCGCCACGGGGCCCTTCGGTTTTACATAGGCTTATATAGGGAAAATCTTTAAAAATCTTCTTCTCTGAAACCGCAAGGCCCAGGTCTTTGATATTTGGTATGAAGCTTCATCTAGTGGACCCCTACCAAGATTGTTCAAATTATAGGGCTAGGGCCAAAAATGCCCCCGCCCCCGGGCCCTTTGGTTTTACATGGGCTTATATAGGGAAAATCTTTAAAAATCTTCTTCTCTGAAGCTGCAAGGCCCAGGTCTTTGATATTTGGTATGAATCTTCATCTTATTGACCCTTACCAAGATTGTTCAAATTTATAGTGCTGGGGCCAAAAATGCCCCCGCCCTGGGGCCCTTTAGTTTTACCTAGGCTTATATAGGGAAAACCTTTAAAAATCTTCTTCGCTGAAACCGCAAGGCCCAGATCTTTGACATTTGATATGAAGCTTCATCTAGTGGACCCCTACCAAAATTGTTCATATTATTGTGCTGGGGCCAAAAATACCCCCGCCCCGGGACCCTTTGGTTTTACATTGGCTTATATTGGGAAAATTTTTAAAAAATCTTCTTCTGTGAAACTGCAAGGCCCAGGTCTTTGCTATTTGGTATGAAGCTTCATCTAGTGGACCCCTACCAGGACTGTTCAAATTATAGTGCTGGGGCCAAAATGCCCCTGCCCCTGGGCCCTTCGGTTTTACATAGGCTTATATAGGGAAAATCTTTAAAAATCTTCTTTTCTGAAACTGCAAGGCCCAGGTCTTTGATATTTGGTATGAAGCTTTATCTTGTGGACCTCTATCAAGATTGTTCAAATTATAGCCCTGGGGCCAAAAATGCCCCCGCTCCTGGGCCCTTTGGTTTTTCATAGACTTATATAGGGAAAATTTTGAAAAATCTTCTACTCAGAAACCACAAGGCCTAGGTCTTTGACATTTGGTATGAAGCTTCAGCTAGTGGACCTCTAACAAGATTGTTCAAATTATAGCCCTGGGGCCACAAATGCCCCCGCCCCAGGGCCCTTTGGTTTTACATAGACTTATAATAAAGATAATCTTTGAAAATCTTCTTCTCTGAAACAACAAGGCCCAGGTCTTTGATATTTGGTGTGAAGCTTCATCTAGTGGACCTCTATCAAGATTGTTTAAATTATAGCCCTGAGGCTAAAAATGCCCCTGCCCTGGGGCCATTTGGTTTTACATAGGCTTATGTAAGGAATATCTTTAAAAAAATCTTCTTCTCTGAAACTGCAAGGCCCAGGTCTTTGATATTTGTTGTGTAGCTTCATCTAGTGGACCTTTGCCAAGATTGTTCAAATTATAGCCTTTGTTGATATTTGGTATGAAGCTTCACCTTTTTAGACCTCCCTCAACATTATGCACATTATAACCCTGGGGTCAATAATGGTCCTCCCCGGGGCCCACTTGTTACTCTATGGATCAGGTGAGCGATCCAGGGCCATCATGGTCCTCTTGTTTATCTATTTATTTATTTATTTGATGAAAGAATATGCAAACTGACTTCATTTTGTAATCAGATTAGTTATATTAGAGAATTGTAACCTAAAAATAAATATCTCTTTAATATTCAGACCCACCCCACCGGAACACATTTTAAAATGGTATGAGATTAATTGTAAGATCAGAATTGTAAGATCAGAATTGTAAGTAACAACAACCTTCACACTAAAAACTGTAATTAAGCCATAAATACGGTTTTAATGATATAAAATAAATAAAAAATGAGTGTGTTCCGGTAATTACCAGTGTGTTCCGGTATTTTGGTGTGTTCCGGTATTTCTACGAACCCTTGTTTCATCGGTCCTGGGTCGTTTCGGCCTAATTTCGGGGGTGGGTCGTTTCGGCTATATTGGTGAGTCGTTTCCCCCTAATTTTTTTTATCACTTTATTTATATGTATATATATTTTGTTTGTCGAAGATCAGCCTATGCTTTTGCCATCTTGACTCGTTAACACTTCAATAGGTCAGAAAACAGAGGGCTTTTTCAAACTGTGTAGACTCTGATCACAATGAACAGATGTATAGTTTATAAGGTCTTTGAAGGTATCAGATGCAGGCTGATCATATAAAATAAGGCGATCGCTATTGACAGCCGGCTGTCACCAGCGAAAGTTCGCTGGAGACAGCCGGCTGTCTCCAGCGAACTTTCGCTGGTGACAGCCAGCTAAAATATACAGATGGTATATTGATAAATATTTAAGTTATTCACTGATATTAATTCTATTAATATGCTTGAGAATATTTTTTTTTATGGTTTTAAATATCAATACATGAATTTTATCATTTTTGAATACTTGTATTACTTATTTTTGAAAGCTGGCTGTCTCCAGCGAACTTTCGCTGGTGACAGCCAGCTAAAACATATTGTTTTGTTTGTTTGATTTGAGGTTTAATGTTCCCGTCAACACTAGGGGTGTAACGATGCATCGATAGTTCGATGCATCGCGATAGGGACTGCCTCGATAGCAATGCATCGATAGTACTTTGGACTATCGATAGCTATCGCCGATAGTTCACTCAACTATCGATAGTTTCGATTGTTTTTGTATTTTCTTGAATATACTTTGAAAATATACCTGTACTGTAGTGTAATTACGCAAGTATTTTTGCTTAGGAAATCCATTCAGCTGTAATCAGGACAGACTGATAAGCCTTCACATATGTGCATGATGATCTGAGTCTTCGCTGGTCGCACATGTGTATCATAGTATTTGCCGTGTGGTGAATTTCTCGCGGCAATGAATTTCCCGCCGTCATTTTTGCACGTGCAGTTGTGGCAGTCAGAAATTTTCCGGCGTTTTTCAATAACAAAACGTCAATGATAGTTTGATCACGCGTTTGTTGCATGCAACTTTTTGAAAACATGACAGTGAAACCTGTGCGACATGTGAAGGCTCAGATCAGCCTGCGCAGTCATATATAAATGTTTGCTGTTTGTACTATCCTTGCGTAGTATAACTTCTGGGACAAACGCCATTTCCCTGTTCAGTTTCGAAGACATTTGCAAGATGCACAAGCTGATCTTTTGTATGAAGAAATGTTTGTTTTTGCTGTGTGCTGACTTATTCATATAGGTAAATAAATGCGTAATAAATGACGGTATAATGCAGTTTAACTTGTTGTATATGTGACTCTTTTTGCGCATAAGGACCAGACTATTAAACCTCACTTTTGTGGTCTCATTAGAAATGCATTTCTCGAAAAAATGCACAGAATGTGCATGCGAGTACATGATAGACTCAGATAAGTCGGCAAGTATGCACAAATGCATCAATGATGATGTCATCAGTCGACTGGCCTGACCGATTTGGATTGAATTTTTGGGGGAATATTTAAGCAGACAAAGTTTTATTTTCCTGTCGTCATCATAAAGGGGGAAAACACGTGCAGCGCGAGGCCTTAGGTCTCCGTCTATCAAGTACTTTCTTAAGGTGATTCTGGACGTTTTGATGGTGGACACTGGACAACCTGGGACAAATTGGCGTTTTTATTTTTCGTGGGTCTTTCTGATTCTATTTTTGGTTGTCTTTGTATTATAATAGAGGGATATTCCAGAAAAAATAACATGTCGAAACGGCCAAATTTCATTACATGAAAACTTTGTTTTATTATTGCTGCTTGTCTTAGCTGTCTTTTGTGCAAGGACTAAATGTCCACAGAGTCGAAGAGCCTAGGTCAAGCCCTGTACATATTGCTAAATGAAAAAACCGACTTGATAATTGCTTTACTTCTATTTTGATAGTCTAGCTTTTGATGCTAACTTCAAATTAAAAAATATGTAAGTTCAAGTTTTAATGCAGTTTGTTAGATTCATGTCGCCCTTAAAGAGGTGCTAAAATAGCGTGCTGTGATTACGTAATACTATGTAATAATCGGGTTACCTAATTAACTGAATCCACAGATTAATTTAACACAGGCGGCAAACATCAAAGAATCGAAGAACGATCAGCATGTGTCAGTTTTCACAAGCAGAAAATCTCAAACACTGCAAAGGTATTAAAGCTATGATAACCATCACTTACAGGCATATATACTGGAAGCAGCAAACTATTTTTAGGCGGTGGTGGGGATATATATAAAGAGCCGTCTCCCCATGATGTATTTCTGGAATAGCCCCGAGGGAATGAATGCTGATATTGAAACACACAATAAACATACAATTCTAGGCCATTGGAATTTTCCTAACTCGTTCTGTCACTCTTAGCCATTTTATTTGAGTGATATAACATCTATGAATCATTTATAAGTGTTCCCGATAGTATCACGATAGTATCGTGATAGTATGCCACGATAGTGATAGTATCGTGATAGTAGTTTCCACGATAGCAATACTATCACGATAGTCAAAATTGGCATCGATAGTCAGCCCTAGTCAACACTATTTAGGTCATTTTGGAGATGTTGCTTCCAATTTTGTGGGACTTTTACCTGACATTGAGAAGCAATGACATCTCAGTCCCTGCCACCTAATGAAACCAATAGGGTTTATAAGCATGGACGGTCCAACTCGCAGCAATTTTCCTGGGCAGGCTTAGACGTTCTATTCAGATTACCAGTACTCATGTGCGGTTGGTATCAGCTCTGCGTGGAAACATCGTGCAGCCTAATCTATTTCTCCAAGCCTGATGGGCGGGGGCAGTTTCAACAACACTGTCAAGGTCATTTTGGAGACGTTGCTTCCAATTTTGTGGGACTTTTACCTGACATTGAGATGAAATGACATCTCAAGCCCTGCTGCCCAATGCCTGGGCAGACTTAGATCCTCTAAGCGGTATACCAGCTGCGTGGAAGCATCATGCAGCCCATCTATTTCTTCAAGCCCCCAGCTAAAATATATTGACAAACAAGAGTTGTCAGATGACAACTGTGAACATAGCTCCCTTTGGGGGCCAAAGTTGGATTAGGACAAGTTATCAAAAATGAAATTTTTCTTCTGTAAAAAGCCCAACAGACTGCAGCAATTAAAAGAGAATCATATACATGTATAGTACCCCTAAGAACCACTGAAGAAGAAATCTTGTTTAAAGGGGTTTTATTTAAAAAAAAATAATAATTCCAATTTTATAGGCTTTTATTGCCCCCAAAAAGCCATTTTCTTATGAAAAAGAGCTAAACAACCTGGGGTCTCTTTGTACTGGGTTAATGTGCTGGGGCCATGCCCTGCCCCTCCACTTAATAAAAGGCAATATATCTCCAAAACCATTAAAATCAAACCCCTACCTCACAAGCATAATATAATTATATCTTATAATTAGGCACATTCAGTCACACCAACTTAGGGTGGAGGTGGGGCAATTCCTCTACCTCCCACATCTCCACTTCATAAAAGTGCCTCATATCTCACCAAATCCCTAAGCTATATGGGCTTTCCTGGGATATGCCGGGGCCATGCCCCAACCCATCCATAGCTTAAAACTAGAAATGTGTCCAGACGACACAGATGCCCCCGCCCAGGGCCCCGCTTCACCCTGAAAATCCATGTTGCAACAACAGCTGCCATTGGACAGCATAGCTCTACTGTAAAAGTGTCCCTCCTATAGATGGGGACATTGCTGATTAAATCTTTGGACAAAAAACTATCAGCATACCCAATTTGAACCCAATTAATTAAATAGTTTGGAAAATATGAGCTCTAAGAAACTTTAACATTCAAAAGTTTTTAAGTGTGTGAACTTGACCTTGAGGTCATGGGCAGGGTCGGTGGTATGGCTGAATGAGACTTGGGACCTGTATCTATCATCATTCCAAATATAAAGCCAATCTATAAATATGAGCCCTAAAACTTTAAAAATGCATCCGTGGGGGTACTGGACCAGTATCAATCATCATACCAAATATAAACTTAATTTATCATACGATTTGGAAAATATAAACTCTTAAAATATGTATTACAGTAATAAAAAATTTCTAAGTCTGTGACCTTGACCTTGAGCTCATGGGCATGGGTGGGGTATCGCTAAATAAAATGGACAGGTATCTAACATCGTACCAAATATAAAGTCAATCCATCATACGATTTGGAAAATATCAACTCTTAAAATATCTAATTAAAAAATTTCTAAGTCTGTGACGATGACCTTGAAGCCAAGGGCATGAGTGGGGGTATTGTCAAATAAACATTTGGACCTGAATCATCATAGCAAATATAAGGAAAATCCATAATATGGTTTGGAAAATTTGAGCTCTTTAAAATCTTTAACTTTAAAATTGTCTAAGTCTGTGACCTTGACCTTGAGGTCATAGGCATGGGTGGGTGTATTGCTGAATAAAGCATTGTACCTATATCTATCAACATATGAACCAAAGCCATCATAAAAGCTCAGGTTCTACCAGGTACAAATACCTAAACTGGAGTCTTTAACATGGAAAATTTCTAAGTCCATGACCTTGACCTTGAGGTCATGGGCATGGGTGGGGGTATCACTGAATAAAACTTTGGACCTATATTTATAATCATACCAAATAAGAACCAATTCCATCACATGGTTTGGAAAATATGAGTTCTAAAATATTCAGGTCTACCTGTTACAAAAACCTCAACCTGAGTCTTTAACATTGAAAATTTCTAAGTCTGTGACCTTGACCTTGAGGTCACTAGCATGGGTGAGGGTATTGCTTAATAAAACTTTGGACGTATATCTATCATCATACCAAAGATGAACAAGTTCCATCAAATGGTTAGGAAAATATGAGTTCTAAAAGTTCAGGCTCTACCTGTTACAAAAACCTTAAGGAAGTGTCTCCTGACAACCGGTTGTCAGGAGCATTTTTGCTATATAAAATGCTCCTGACAACCGGTTGTCAGGAGCATTTTTGATACCAAAAATGCTCCTGACAACCAGCAATATTTTTCCAATAAAAACCTATAATATCAGTATTATTTTAGTTACCTTTATAGCTCACCTGTCACGTAGTGACAAGGTGAGCTTTTGGGATCACTTTTTGTCCGTCGTGCGTCCGTGCGTGCGTCCGTCCGTAAACTTTTCTTCAAACGACATCTCCTCCTAAACCACTGATCGTATTTTGACCAAACTTCACAGGAATGATCCTTAGGTGGTCCACTTTCAAAGTTGTTCAAATGGTTCCGGTCCGTTGCACATATAGGTCACAGTAGCCAAAAATAGATTTTTTTCACCGCAAACTTAAAAAATCTTCTTCTCTGTAACCGCAAGGCCCAGGTCTTTGATATTTGGTATGAAGCTTCATCTAGTGGACCCCTACCAAGATTGTTCAAATTATAGTTCTGGGGCCAAAAATGCCCCCGCACGGGGCCCCTTTGGTTTTACATGGGCTTATATAGGGAAAATCTTTAAAAATCTTCTTCTCTGAAACCGTAAGGCCCAGGTCTTTGATATTTGGTATGAAGCTTCATCTAGTGGACCCCTACCAAGATTGTTCAAATTATAGTGCTGGGGCCAAAAATGCCCCCGCATGGGGCCCCTTTGGTTTTACATGGGCTTATATAGGGAAAATCTTTAAAAATCTACTTCTCTGAAACCGCAAGGCCCAGGTCTTTGATATTTGGTATGAAGCTTCATCTAGTGGACCCCTACCAAGACTGTTCAAATTAAAGTGCTGGAGCTAAAAATGCCCCCGCACGGGGGCCCTTTGGTTTTACATGGGCTTATATAGGGAAAATCTTGAAAAATCTTCTTCTCTGAAACCGCAAGGCCCAGGTCTTTGATATTTGGTATGAAGCTTCATCTAGTGGACCTCTACCAAGATTGTTCAAATTATAGTGCTGGGGCCAAAAATGCCCCCGCATGGGGGCCCTTTGGTTTTACATGGGCTTATATAGGGAAAATCTTTAAAAATCTTCTTCTCTGAAACCGCAAGGCCAAGGTCTTTGATATTTGGTATGAAGCTTTATCTAGTGGACCCCTACCAAGATTGTTCAAATTATAGTGCTGGATCTAAAAATGCCCCCGCACGGGGGCCCTTTGGTTTTACATGGGCTTATATTGGGAAAATCTTGAAAAATCTTCTTCTCTGAAACCGCAAGGTCCAGGTCTTTGATATTTGGTATGAAGCTTCATCTAGTGGACCCCTATCAAGATTGTTCAAATTATAGTGCTGGGGCCAAAAATGCCTCCGCCCCAGGGCCCTTTTGTTTTACATAGGGCTTATATAGGGAAAATCTTTAAAAATCTTCTTCTCTGAAACCGCAAGGCCCAGGTCTTTGATATTTGGTATGAAGCTTCATCTAGTGGACCCCTACCGAGATTGTTCAAATTATAGTGGTGGAGCTAAAAATGCCCCCCACACGGGGGCCCTTTGGTTTTACATGGGCTTATATAGGGAAAATCTTTAAAAATCTTCTTCTCTGAAACCGCAAGGCCCAGGTCTTTGATATTTGGTATGAAGCTTCATCTAGTGGACCTTCACCAAGATTATTCAAATTATAGTGCTGGGGCCAAAAAAGCCCCCACACCAGGGCCCTTTTGTTTTACATAGGCTTATATAGGGAAAATCTTGAAAAGTCTTCTTCTCTGAAACTGCAAGGCCCAGGTCTTTGATATTTGGTATGAAGCTTCATCTTGTGGACCTTCACCAAGATTGTTCAAATTATAACCCTGGGGCCAAAAATGCCTCCGCTCCGGGGCCCTTTGGTTTTACATGGGCTTATATAGGGAAAATCTTGAAAAATCTTCTTCTTTTAAACCACAAGGCTTAGGTCTTCGATATTTGTTATGAAGCTTCAGCTAGTGGACCTCTATAAAGATTGTTCAAATTATAGCCCTGAGACCAAAAATGCCTCCGCCATGTGGCCCTTTGGTTTTACATAGACTTATATAGGGAAAATATTTAAAAATCATCTTCTCTGAAACACAAGGCTTAGGTCTTTGATATTTGTTATGAAGCTTCAGCTAGTGGACCTCTACCAAGATTGTTCAAATTATAGCCCTGGGGCCAAAAATGCCCCTGCTCTGGGGCCCTTTGGTTTAACATAGACTTATATAGGGAAATCCTTGTTTTACATAGACTTCTATATGCAGGGTAAACCTTTAAAATCTTCTTCTGTGAAACCCGAAAGCCCAGGTCTTTCATATTCGATATGAAGCTTCATCTTGTGGACCTCTACCAAGATTGTTCAAATTATAGCCCTGGGGCCAAAATTGACCCTGCCCGGGGCCCACTTGTTATACCCCCGGCATACGAAGTATGTCAGGGGGTATATAGTTTTCGTCTTTCCGTCCGTTCGTTGGTTCGTTCGTATGTTCGTTCGTACGTTCGGTCGTTCGTCAACCTTTACGTCAAAGTTTTGCGTTAAACCTTTTTGATTGCTCATATCTCTGTAACCACAGGTTGGATCCTCTTCATATTTGGTAAAGGATATCTCTATAGCATTACCTTTCATATGGAATATCCAAGCCCCTGGGTGGGTTGTCTGTCTGTCCATCTGTCTGTTCATCTACTTTTACGTCATAGTTTTGTGTTAAACCTTTTTCATTGCTAATATCTCTGCAACCGCATGTTAGATTCTCTTCATGTTTGGTAAAGGATAGCTCTATAGCATTACCTTTCATACGGAATATCTAAGCCCCTGGGTCAAGCCCCTGGGTGGGCTGTCTGTCTGTTTGTTCATCTAATTTTACGTCAAAGTTTTGTGTTAAACCTTTTTCATTGCTGATATCTCTTTAACCACATGTTAGATTCTCTTCATGTTTGGTAAAGGATATCTCTATTGCATTACCTTTCATATGGAATATCTAAGCCCTTGGGTCAAGCCCCTGGGTGGTTTGTCTGTCTGTCTGTTCATCTAATTTTACGTCAAAGTTTTGTGTTAAACCTTTTTCATTGCTCATATCTCTGCAACCACATGTAAGATTCTCTTCATGTTTGGTAAAGGATATCTCTATAGCATTACCTTTCATATGGAATATCTAAGCCTCTGGGTCAAGCCCCTGGGTGGGCTGTCTGTCTGTCTTTTCATCTTCTTTTACGTCAAAGTTTTGTGTTAAACCTTTTTCATGGCTGATATCTCTGTAACCACATGTTAGATTCTCTTCATGTTTGATAAATGATTTCATGATGCATGCCCCTTCCCCCAACCACGGTGACCTTGACCTCAAGGTCACGGACTTTGAAATTTTACATTTGGTTAAAGTTTTATGTCAAAGTTTATAGATGCCTGTATGTTCTATTTGATGCCCTCACTCCCTTGGTCCATTTAGAAATTTTATGTTTGGTTTAGCTTTTACAAGCACATTTATAGATTCTTATAGCTTCTTGACTTCATTCATATTACATACAAGCTCGAAAGATATATCAGAGGGTGGCACTGGCCGGGGGTATACGTGACCCACTGGTCACTTTCTCTAGTTATACATTGGATCAGGTGAGCGAACCAGGGCCCTCTGGGCCCTCTTGTTAGTATCTTACGGTTCTTGATACATGTTTAATGCTTTTTTGTCCTTTTTAGCTCACCGTCACAGTGACGAGGTGAGCTTTTGGGATCACTTTTTGTCCGTCGTCCTGCGTGCGTGCGTGCGTCCGTGCGTGCGTAAACAATTTCTTCAAATGACATCTCCTCCTAAACAACTGATCGGATTTTGACCAAACTTCACAGGAATGATCCTTATGTGGTCCCCTTTCAAAGTTGTTCAAATGGTTCCGGTCCGTTTCACATCAAGGTCACAGGAGCCAAAAATAGATTTTTTTCACCGAAAATTTAAAAAATCTTCTTCTCTGAAACCGCAAGGCCCAGGTCTTTCATATTTGGTATGAAGCTTCATCTAGTGGACCCCTACCAAGATTGTTCAAATTATAGTGCTGGGGCCAAAAATGCCCCCGCCCCGGGGCCTTTTGGTTTTACATGGGCTTACATAGGGAAAATCTTTAAAAATCTTCTTCTCTGAATCCGCAAGGCCTAGGTCTTTGATATTTGGTATGAAGCTTCATCTAGTGGACCCCTACCAAGATTGTTCAAATTATAGCCCTGGGGCGATAAATGCCCCCACTCTGGGGCCCTTTGGTTTTACATGGGCTTATATAGGGAAAATCTTTAAAAATCTTCTTCTCTGAAACCGCAAGGCCCAGGTCTTTGATATTTGGTATGAAGCTTCATCTAGTGGACCCCTACCAAGATTGTTCAAATTATAGTGCTGGGGCCAAAAATGCCCCCACCCCGGGGCCCTTTGGTTTTACATGGGCTTACATAGGGAAAATCTTTAAAAATCTTCTTCTCTGAATCCACAAGACCCAGGTCTTTGATATTTGGTATGAAGCTTCATCTAGTGGACCCCTACCAAGATTGTTCAAATTATAGTGCTGGGGCCAAAAATGCCCCCGCCCCGGGGCCCTTTGGTTTTACATGGGCTTATATAGGAAAAATCTGAAAAAATCTTCTTCTCTGAAACCGCAAGACCCAGGTCTTTGATATTTGGTATGAAGCTTCATCTAGTGGACCCCTACCAAGATTGTTCAAATTATAGTGCTGGGGCCAAAAATGCCCCCGCCCCGGGGCCCTTTGGTTTAACATGGGCTTATATAGGAAAAATCTGAAAAAATCTTCTTCTCTGAAACCGCAAGACCCAGGTCTTTGATATTTGGTATGAAGCTTCATCTAGTGGACCCCTACCAAGATTGTTCAAATTATAGTGCTGGGGCCAAAAATGCCCCCGCCCCGGGGCCCTTTGGTTTTGCGTAGGCTTATATAGGGAAAATCTTTAAAAATCTTCTCTGAAACTGCAAGGCCAAGGTCTTTGATATTTGGTATGAAGCTCTATCTTGTGGACCTCTACCAAGATTGTTCAAATTATAGCCCTGGGGCCAAAAATACCCCTGCTCCGGGGCCCTTTGGTTTTACATAGACTCATAGACTTATATAGGGAAAATCTTGAAAAATCTTCTTCACTGAAATCACAAGGTCTAGGTATTTGATATTTGGTATGAAGCTTCAGCTAGTGGACCTCTACCAAGATTGTTAAAATTATAGCCCTTGGGCCAAAAATGCCCCTGCTCCTGGGCCTTTTGGTTTTACACAGACTTATATATGGTAAACCAAATAAAATTTTCTTGTCTGAAACCATGAGGCTCAGGTGTTTGATATTTGGAATGAAGCTTTGTCTTGATGACCTTTTTCGAGATTGTTCAAATTATTGCCCTGGGGCCAAAAATGCCCCCGCTCTGGGGCCCTTTGGTTTTACATAGGGAAAAACTTTAAAAATCTTCTTCTCTGAAACCACCAGGCCCAGGTCTTTGATATTTGGTATGAAGTTTCATCTAGTGGACCCCTACGAAAATTGTTCAAATTAAAGTGCTGGGGCCCAAAATGCCCCCGCCCCGGGGCCCTTTTGTTTTACATAGGCTAATATATGGAAAATCTTTAAAAATCTTTTTCTCTGAAACCACAAGGCTTAGGTCTTTGATATTTGGTATGAAGCTTCATCTAGTGGACCTCTAGCATAATTATTCTAATTATAGTCCTGGGACCAAGAAATGCCCCTGGTCCGGACCTCTTTAGTTTTACATTGACTTATATAGGAAAAATCTTAAAAAAATCTTCTTCTCAGAAACCACAAGGCCGAGGTCTTTGATATTTGGTGTGTAGCTTCATCTAGTGGACCTCTACCAAGATTGTTCAAATTATAGCCCTGGGGCGATAAATGTCCCCACTCCGGGGCCCTTTGGTTTTACATGGGTTTATATAGGGAAAATCTTTAAAAATCTTCTTCTCTGAAACCGCAAGGCCCAGGTCTTTCATATTTGGTATGAAGCTTCATCTAGTGGACCCCTACCAAGATTGTTCAAATTATAGTGCTGGGGCCAAAAATGCCCCCGCCCCGGGGCCCTTTGGTTTACATGGGCTTATATAGGGAAAACCAAGAAATGCCCCTGGCCCGGACCCCTTTAGTTTTACATTGACTTATATAGGAAAAATCTTTAAAAAATCTTCTTCTCAGAAACCACAAGGCCGAGGTCTTTGATATTTGGTGTGTAGCTTCATCTAGTGGACCTCTACCAAGATTGTTCAAATTTTAGCCCTAGTACCAAAAATGACCCGGACCCAGGGCCCTTTTTGATTTTACATTGGCTTATATAGGAAAATCTGAAAAAATCTTCTTCTCTGAAACCGCAAGGCCTAGGTCTTTGATATTTGGTGTGAAGCTTCATCTAGTGGACCTCTATCAAGATTGTTCAAATTATAGTTCTTGGGCCAAAAATTCCCCCGCCCCGGGGCCCTTTGCTTTTACATTGACTTATATAGGAACAATCTTAAAAAATCTTTTCTGAAACTGCAAGGCCCAGGTCTTTGATATTTGTTGCGTAGCTTTATTTAGTGGACCTCTACCAAGATCGTTTAAATTATAGCCCTGGGGCAAAAAATGCCCCCGCCCCAGGGCACTTTAGTTTTACATAGACTTACATATGGAAAACCTTTGAAAGTCTTCTTGTCTGAAACCAGAAGGCTCAGGTGTTTGATATATACTATGAAGCTTTGTCTTGTGGTCCTTTATCAAGATTGTTCAAATTATAACCCTGGGGCCAAAAATGCCCCCGCCCTGGGGCCCTTTGGTTTTACATAGACTTAGGAAAAATCTTTAAAAATCTTCTTCTCTGAAACCTCAAGGCCCAGGTCTTTGATATTTGGTATGAAGCTTCATCTAGTGGACCTCTATCAACATTGTTCAAATTATAGCTCTGGGGCCAAAAATGCCCCCCCCGCCTCGGGGCCCTTTGGTTTTACATAGACTTATATAGGAAAAATCTTTAAAAGTCTTCTCCTCTGAAACTGCAAAGACCAGGGTTTTGATATTTGGTGTGTAGCTTCATCCAGTGGACCTCTACCAAGATTGTTTTAATTATTACCCTGGGGCGAAAAGTACCCCCGCCCCTGGGCACTTACATAGAGTAACATAGGGAAAACATTTAAAAACTTCTTTTCTGAAACCAGAAGGCTCAGGTGTTTGATATTTGGTATGAGGCTTCGTCTTGATGACCTTTATCAAGATTGTTCAAATTGTAGCACTGGGGCCAAAAATGCCTCGGCCCCAGGGCCTTTTGGTTTTACATAGACTTATATAGGGAAAACCTTTAAAAATCTTCTTTTCAGAAACCAGAAGGCTCAGGTGTTTGATATACATGTATGGTAAGAAAGCTTTGTCTTGTGGACCTCTACCAAGATTGTTCAAATTATAGCCCTGGGGCCAAAAATGCCCCCACCCTGGGACCCTTTGGTTTTACATTGATTTATATAGGAAAAATCTTAAAAAATCCTCTCCTCTGAAAACGCAAGGCCCAGGTCTTTGATATTTGATGTGTAGCTTCATCTAGCGGACCTCTACCAAGATTGTTAAAATTATAGCCCTGGGGCCAAAAATGCCCCTGCCCTGTTGGCCCTTTGTTTTTACATAGACTTGCATAGGGAAAACCTTTAAAATTCTTCTTGTCTGAGACCAGAATGCTCAGGTGTTTGATATTTGGTATGAAGCTTTGTCTTGTGGACCTCTATCAAGATTGTTCAAATTCTAGCCCTGGGGCCAAAAATGCCCCCACACTGGGACCCTTTAGTTTTACATTAACTTATATAGGAAAAATCTTAAAAAATCTTCTCCTCTGAAACCATAAGGAATATTTGGTGTGTAGCTTCATCTAGTGGACCTCTACAAAGATTGTTCAAATGATAGCCTTGGTGCCAGAAATGGTCCCGTTACAAAGACTTACATAGGGAAAACCTTTAAATCTTCTTCTCTGAAACCACAAGGCTCATGTCTTTGGTATTTAGTATGAAGTTTCATATAGTGCACCTCATCTAAGATTGTTCAAATTATAGCACTGGGGTAAAAGTGACTCCCCTCTAGGGGCACTTAATTGGTACAGTTTTTTTAGACATCAGAATGTATAAAAATACTTTAGAGAAAATTGAATCATTAATAGAGACTTTTACATGGTTTACCATCATTGAAAATCTCCCAAGCCTTTATAGAGCATTTTGATGTATGCATGGTAATATAAATAAACAATACATTGTTGTACATGTGTAGTTAATGATAATAAGTATTTTATTAACATTGACACTATAAGTTTTTAGCTCACCAGAGCCGAAGGCTCCGGGGGAGCTTATAGGATAGGCAGTTGTCCGTCGTTGTCGTCGTCGTCTGGCGTCGTCGTCGTCGTCTGGCGTTAACATTTTCAAACGACATCTCCTCTGAAGCCACTGGGCCGATTGAGTCCAAATTTCATCTGTAGCATCCTTGGGCTGGGGGATTGAAAGTTTGTGTTTTTTATGAAAATTGGCCCATTAGTTTTGTTGCTATAGCAACTTAGAGCTCCCATAGACTTATAATGGGGAAAATTGAAAAATGGCATTAACTGCCAAGCCTTTGCAGATATTGGAACAAAACTTTCATAGAAATGTTCCTTAAGCAATCCAGTATCTACCATATGATTTTAGGCCTACTGCTCAATTTTAATGGTTGCCATGGAAACCAAAATGCAAAAAATAGAAAAAAAATACTTAAAAAATCATCTCCTCAGAAACCGTATGCTCTATGAGGCTGAAAGTTAATGGAAATATTCACCATATTTGCCTTTACAGGTTTTGTGTTTTTAGCTCACCTGACCGAAGGTCATGGTGAGCTTTTGTGACAGTAAGATGTCCGGCGTCGTCGTGCGTCGTCCGTCGTCCGTCGTCCGTCGTGCGTAAACTTTTTCTTGTGAACACACTAGAGGCCACAGTTTTGGTCCAATTATCATCAAACTTGCTCAGAATGATAATCATGACAATATCTCGGTCAAGTTCGAATTTGGGTCATGTCGGGTAAAAAAGTAGGTCAGTAGGTCAAATCATAGAAAAACCTTGTGAACACTCGAGAGGCCACAATTTTGGTCCAATCATCATCAAACTTGCTCAGAATGATCATTGTGACAATATTTTAGTGAAGTTTGAATATGGATCATGTCGGCTTAAAAAGTAGGTCAGCGGGTCAAATCATAGAAAAACCTTGTGAACACCCTAGAGGCCACAATTTTGGTCCAATCATAATCAAACTTGCTCAGAATGATCATCATGACAATATCTTGGTCAAGTTCGAATATGGGTCATGTCCGGTCAAAAAGTAGGTCAGTAGGTCAAATCATAGAAAAACCTTGTGAACACTCTGAAGGCCACTGTTTTGGTCCAATTATCATGAAACTTGCTCAGAATGACCATTGTGACAATATTTCAGTCCAGTTCGAATATGGGTCATATCGGGTTAAAAAGTAGGTCAGCGGGTCAAATCATATAAAAACCTTGTGAACACCCTAGGGGCCACAATTTTGGTCCAATCTTAATCAAACTTGCTCAGAATGATCATCATGACAATATCTCGGTCAAGTTTGAATATGGGTCAAATGGTTCCGGTCCGTTGCACATCTAGGTCACAGGAGCCAAAAACAGATTTTTTTCACCAAAAACTTAAAAAATCTTCTTCTCTGAAACCACAAGGCCCAGGTCTTTGTTATTTGGTATGAAGCTTCATCTAGTGGACCCCTACCAAGATTGTTCAAATTATAGTGCTGGGGCCAAAAATGCCCCCGCACGGGGGCCCTTTGGTTTTACATAGGCTTATATAGGGAAAATCTTTAAAAATCTTCTTCTCTGAAACCACAAGGCCCAGGACTTTGATATTTGGTATGAAGCTTCATCTAGTGGACCCCTACCAAGATTGTTCAAATTTGAGTGCTGGGACGAAAAATGCCCCCGCCACGGGGCCCTTTGGTTTTACATTGGCTTATATAGGGAAAATCTTTAAAAATCTTCTTCTCTGAAACCACAAGGCCCAGGTCTTTGATATTTGGTATGAAGCTTCATCTAGTGGACCCCTACCAAGATTGTTCAAATTATAGTGCTGGGGCCAAAAATTCCCCCGCCCCAGGGCCCTTTGGTTTTACATAGGCTTATATAGGGAAAATCTTCAAAACTCTTCTACTCTGAAACCACAAGGCCCAGGACTTTGATATTTGGTATGAAGCTTCATCTAGTGGACCCCTACCAAGATTGTTCAAATTATAGTGCTGGGACAAAAAATGCCCCCGCCACGGGGCCCTTTGGTTTTACATTGGCTTATATAGGGAAAATCTTTAAAAATCTTCTTCTCTGAAACCACAAGGCCCAGGTCTTTGATATTTGGTATGAAGCTTCATCTAGTTGACCCCTACCAAGATTGTTCAAATTACAGTGCTGGGGCCAAAAATGCCCCCGCCCCGGGGCCCTTTGGTTTTACATAGGCTTATATAGGGAAAATCTTAAAAAATCTTCTTCTCTGAAACCACAAGGCCCAGGTCTTTGATATTTGGTATGAAGCTTCATCTAGTGGACCCCTACCAAGATTGTTCAAATTTTAGTGCTGGGACAAAAAATGCCCCCGCCACGGGGCCCTTTGGTTTTACATGGGCTTATATAGGGAAAATCTTTAAAAATTTTCTTTTCTGAAACCACAAGGCCCAGGACTTTGATATTTGGTATGAAGCTTCATCTAGTGGACCCCTACCAAGATTGTTCAAATTTTAGTGCTGGGACAAAAATGCCCCCGCCACGGGGCCCTTTGCTTTTACATTGGCTTATATAGGGAAAATTTTTAAAAATCTTCTTCTCTGAAACCACAAGGCCCAGGTCTTATATATTTGGTATGAAGCTTCATCTAGTGGACCCCTACCAAGATTGTTCAAATTATAGTGCTGGGGCCAAAAATGCCCCCGCCACAGGGCCCTTTGGTTTTACATAGGCTTATATAGGGAAAATCTTTAAAAATTTTCTTCTCTAAAACCACAAGGCCCAGGACTTTGATATTTGGTATGAAGCTTCATCTAGTGGACCCCTACCAAGATTGTTCCAATTTTAGTGCTGGGGCCAAAAATGCCCTGCCCCGGGGCCCTTTGGTTTTACATAGGCTTATATAGGGAAAATCTTTAAAAATCTTCTTCTCTGAAACCACAAGGCCCAGGACTTTGATATTTGGTATGAAGCTTCGTCTAGTGGACCCCTACCAAGATTGTTCAAATTATAGTGCTGGGACAAAAAATCCCCCCCTGCCACGGGGCCCTTTGGTTTTACATAGGCTTATATAGGGAAAATCTTTAAAAATCTTCTTCTCTGAAACCACAAGGCCAGAACTTTGATATTTGGTATGAAGCTTCATCTAGTGGACCCCTACCAAGATTGTTCAAACTATAGTGCTGGGGCAAAAAATGCCCCTGTCCCGGGGCCCTTTGATTTTACATAGGCTTATATAGGCAAAATCTTTAAAAATCTTCTTCTCTGAAACCGCTAGGCCCAGGTCTTTGATATTTGATGTGTAGCTTCATCTAGTGGACCTTTGACAAGATTGTTCAAATTTTAGCCTTTGTTGATGTTTGGTATGAAGCTTCACCTTTACGACCTCCCTCAACATTATGTACATTAAAGCCCTGGGGCCAATAATGGCCCTCTCTGGGGCCCACTTGTTATACTATGGATCAGGTGAGCGATCCAGGGCCATCATGGCCCTCTTGTTTATGAAATTCGGCTCTTTAGTTTGGTTGCTATGGCAACTTAGATTTTCCATAGACTTATAATGGGGAAAATTGAAAAATGGCATTAACTACAAAGCCTTTGCAGATATTTTGACAAAACTTTCATAGAAATGTTCCTTTAGTAAACTTCTCTCAACCATATGCTTTTATGTCAACCTGGGGGTCCAGTAGGTTGTGCCGGGGCCATGCCCCGCCCCCAGTACTTCATAAAATGACCTATATCTCAGAAACCTTACAGATCCCCACCCCTAAACCATATATATTCTTGTTCCTATTGATAAGACGCATTCAGTGACACCAACCTGGAGGTCCTCCGGGATGTGCCGAGGCCATGCCCTACCCCCTCCACTTCATAAAAGGCCCAATATCTCGGAAACCATTCAGATCCCCACCCCTGAACCCTATATACTCTTGTTTCTTATGATAAGATGCATTCAGTGACATCAAACTGGGGGTCCCCCGGGATGCGCCGGGGCCATGTCCCGCCCCTCCATTTCATAAAAGGCCCAATATCTCGGAAACCTTACAGATCCGCCGCCTAAACCATATATATTCTTGCTCCTTATGATAAGACACATTCATTGACCCCAAATTGGGGGTCTTCCGGGGTGCGCCGGAGCCATGCCCCACTCCTTCACTTCACAAAAGGCCATATATCTCAGAAACTGTTCAGATCCCCACCCCTAAACCATATATGTTCTTGTTCATTATGATGAGACA
Source organism: Lucinisca nassula (assembly GCA_963580285.1). Taxonomy (NCBI): domain Eukaryota; kingdom Metazoa; phylum Mollusca; class Bivalvia; order Lucinida; family Lucinidae; genus Lucinisca; species Lucinisca nassula. The sequence continues at coordinate 3,282,965 of OY757017.1, read as the reverse complement.
CATTCAGTGACACCAACCTGGGGGTCCCCAGGGATGTGCTGGGGCCATGCCCCACCCCCTCCATTTCATAATATCACAATATCTCGGAAACCTTACAGATCCCCACCCCTAAACCATATATATTCTTGTTCCTTATGATAAGACACTTTCATTGACACCAACCTGGGGGTCTCCCTGGGCCTTGCCCCACCCCTGCACTTCACAAAAGGCCTTATATCTCAGAAACTGTTCAGAGCCCCACCCCTAAACCATATATATTCTTGTTCCTTATGATAAGACACTTTCATTGACACCAATCTGGGGGTCTCCCTGGGCCTTGCCCCACCCCTGCACTTCACAAAAGGCCTTATATCTCAGAAACTGTTCAGAGCCCCACCCCTAAACCATATATATTCATCTTCCTTATGATAAGGCACATTCATTGACACCAGCTTGTGAGTCCCCGGGGCATGCCCGGGCCTTGCTCCACCGCTTGACTTCATTAAAAGCCACATATCTCAGAAATAGTTCAGATCCCCACCCCTAAACCATATATATTCTTGTTCCTTATGATAACTCATTCAGTCACACCAACTTGGGGATCTCTTTGTGCTGAGGCAATGTGCCCCGCCCTTCCACTTCATAAAAGGCCATATATTTCAGAAACCATTCAAATCCCCACCCCATATTCATATATGTTCTTGTTCCTTATTATTAGCACACCTACTGTAGGGGTGTCCGCAGGGGCCAGTCCTCTCCTTTTTATGCCCCCGGAATCTAAGAGATTCGGGGGCATATAGTTTTTGGTCTGTGTCCGTCTGTTTGTCCGTTTGTCCGTTTGTCCGTCTGCAAAAACTTTACATTGGGCATAACTTTTGAATGGTAATAGATAGAGCATTCATATTTCACATGTGTATACCTTATCACAAGACCTTTCCAGTGGTACCATAATTTTTGATCTCGTGACCTTGAACTTGACCTTGACCTATTTTTTTCAAAATTTTTAAAAACATTAACATTGGCGCTGTCCGGGGGCATCAGTGTTTCACAAACACATCTTGTTCACTTCATGAAAGGATATCTTGGAAACCGTTCAGATTCCCACCCTAAACCATATATATACTTGGTCCTTATGATGAGACACATTTAGGGACAACAATCTTGGGCTTTCCTGGGAACGACAGGGCATGTTCCAACCCCTCCACTTTTATCTCCAGCCATGCAGATCCCCACTGCTAAACCATATATATTCTTGTTCTTTGTGATAAGACACATTTATTGATACCAACCAGGGCTCCATTGGGTCCATGCCGCACCCCCTCTACTTCATAAAAGGCCTAATGTTTCATATACTGAGTCACATTGATGCTCATTTGGATATGGGGGTTCATTTGGCAGATTAAAATGATATCATGTTAAAATACATGGCTGCAATTTGGCAGTGCCCACCTGAGCTCTGGTGAGCATAGTGGCCCATGGGCCTCTTGTTTAGTATTCAAATAGACTTAATTCATGTAATCTTTATTCAGTTTTTCTTTTAGCTCACCAGAGCTGAAGGCTCCGGGGGAGCTTAAAGGATAGGCAGTTGTCCGTCGTGTGTCATATGTCGTCAATACTTTCAAACGACATTCTCCTCTGTAGCCACAAAGCCGATTTGGCCCAATTCTATCTGTAGCATCCTTGGCCTGGGGGATTGGAAGTTTATGTTTTTAGCTCACTGTCACATAGTGACAAGTGAGCTTTTGGGATCACTTTTTGTCTGTCTTCCATGCATATGTCCGTGTGTAAACTTTTTCTTCACATGACATCTCCTCCAAAACCCCTGATCGGATTTTGACAATACTTCACAGTAATGATCCTTAGGTGGTGCCCTTTCAAAGTTGTTCAAATGGTTATGGTCTGTTGCACATCTAGGTCACCGGAGCCAAAAATAGATTTTTTTTCCACCGAATAAATCTACTCTGAAACCACAAGGACCAAGTTTTTGATATTTGGTATTAAGCTGCATCTAGTGGACACCCCTACCAAGATTGTTCAAATTATAGTGCTGGGGCCAAAAATGCCCCTCCCCGGGTCCCTTTGGTATTATATAGGATTATATAGGGGAAAAACCTTTAAAAATCTTCTTCTTGGAAACCGCAAGGCCCAGGTCTTTGATATTTGGTATGAAGCTTCATCTAGTGGTCCCCTACCAAGATTGTTCAAATTATTGTGCTTGGCCAAAAATGCCCCACCCCTGGGGCCCTTTGGTTTTACATGGGCTTACGGTATATAGGGAAAATCTTTAACAAGAGGCCCATGGGCCACTAAGCTCACCAGAGGTCATGGTTTATACCATATACAGGCAAGGTGCCCATCTTGGTCATGTGACACCAATACCATGCATAATGTTAAATTGCCCCTCCTCCCCCCCCCCCCCCCCCCCCCCCCCCCCCCCCCAAGAGGTTTTTCATGTAATTTGGTTTCAATCAGCACAGCTCTTTTACTGGAGAAGAAGATAAAAATACTGAATCTGAGCCATCCAAGACAAAGATCAGTAATGACCTTGACATTTGGAATTGATAAACTTCCATTCAGCTAACTGCAAATATCATATTTTGATGTCACAGCCTACCAGGCAATCAGAAATATCCACTGCTTTGCCATTAAGTGACCAAATTTGACCTTGACCTAAAACAGGTCAAGGTCAGCCAACTGTCATTTGAACAAACTTGGTAGGGCCAGAGTCTCTGATGCTGCATACGAAGGTTCAAGATCATTGCCATTCGGTTCTTGAGAAGAGGCTTTTTAAAGGTTTTTACCATATAGGGCATGGTGGCCATATTGGTCATGTGACCCAGTTCTCACGAATAAACTTTCGTTCCCTCATTCCATAGAGGCTCCACATGTAATTTGGTTTCAATTGGCCAAGTAGTTTAAGTGAAGAAGAAGATCTGAGGCTTCCTGGACAAAGGCCGGTAAATGACCTTGACCTTTGAAACTGATAAACTTCCATTCAGCTGATTGCAAATACCATTTCTGATGCCACTAGCTAAAAAACAATCAGATAAATCTAGTTTTGCCGTTTTTCAATACAAATGTCTAAGTGACCAAATTTGACCTTGACATTAAACAGGTCAACCATCATTTGAACAAACTTGGTAGGGCCCGAGTCCCTGTGCTGCATTCCAAGTTTCAAGATCATCGGCTATTCGATTCTTGAGAAGAAGATTATTAAAGGTTTTTACCATAAATGGGCATGGCGGCCTTATTGATAATGTGACCCAGTCCTATCGAACAAACATTTGATCACCTTCCCATAGAGGCTCCACATGTAATTTGGTTTCAATTGGCCAAGTAGTTTCAGAGGAGATGTTGTTTGAAAATGTTGACGATGCACACGACGACGGACGACAGACCAATGCCTATACTACAAGCTCTCCGGAGCCTTCGGCTCTGGTGAGCCAAAAATCTTCTTCTCTGAAACCACAAGGCCCAGGTCTTTGATATTTAGTATGGAACTTCATCTTGTGGACCTCTACCAAGATTGTTCAAATAATAGGCCTGGAGCCAAAAATGCCCCGCTCTGGGTCCCTTTGGTTTTACAAGGACTTATATGGGGAAAATCTTTAAAAAATCATCTCTGAAACGACAAGGCCTACAGTAGGTCTTTGTGATATTTGGTAAAAAGCTTCATCTGGTGGACCTCTACCAAGATTGTTCAAATTATAGCCCTGAGACCAAAAATGTCCCTGCCTCGGACCCTTTCAAGCTTTGGTTTTATATAGCTTCTGTGAAACCACAAGACCTAGGTCTTTGATATTTGGTGTGAAATTCTATCTAGTGGACCTATATCAAGATTGTTCAAATTATAGCCCTGGGGCCAAAAATGCCCCTGCCCCGAGACCCTTTGGATTTACATAAGACTTACATGTATATAGGGAAATCTTCTCTGAAACTCCAAGGCCCATGTCTTTGATATTTGGTATGGAGCTTCATTTAGTGCACCTCTACCAAGATTAGTCAAATTATAGCCCTCGTGCCACAAATGCCCCCGCCCGGGGCCCTTTGGTTTTACATAGACTTATATAGAGATAGTCTTTGAAAATCTTCTCTGAAATAGCAAGACCCAGGTCTTTGATATTTGGTGTGAAGCTTCATCTAGTGGACCTCTGTCAGGATTGTTTAAATTATAGCCCTGGCGCGAAGGGAATATCTTTAAAAAATCTTCTTCTCTGAAACTGCAAGGCCCAGGTCTTTGATATTTGGTGTGTAGCTTCATCTAGTAGACCTAAACCAAGATTGTTCAAATTATAGCCTTTGTTGATATTTGGTATGAAGCTTCACCTTTTTTGACCTCCCTCAACATTATGCACATTATAGCCCTGGGGTCAATAATGACCCTCCCCGGGACCCACTTGTTACTCTATGCATCAGGTGTATAAGAAAATCGGCTCATTAGTTTGGTTGCTATGGCAACTTATAGTTTTCATAGACTTATAATGGGGAAAATTGAAAAATGGCATTTACTGCCAAGCCTCTGCAGATATTTTGACAATACTTACATAAAAATGTTCCTTAGGCAATCTACTATCTGATCTATCTACTACCCTATAAACAGAGTATGACTCATCGGGGCTTGAAGAAATAGATGGGCTGCATGATGCTTCCACGCAGAGCTGAAACCCACCTGCGCACGAGTACTGGTAAACAGCTTAGGTGATCTAAGCTTGCCCAGGCAATGCGGTGCGAGTTGGACCGTCCATGCTTAAAAACCTTATTGGTTTCATCTCAATGTCGGGTAAAAGTCCCGCAAAATTTGAAGCAGAGTCTCCAAAATGACCTTAACAGTGTTGACGGGGACGTTAAACTCCAAATCAAACAAAACAAACAAACAAACATAGTATGACAATGATTTTAGGCCTACTACTCGTTTTTATTGGTTGATGGAAAAACAAGGCGATCGCTATTGACAGCCGGCTGTCACCAGCGAAAGTTCGCTGGAGACAGCCGGCTGTCTCCAGCGAACTTTCGCTGGTGACAGCCAGCTAAAATATACAGATGGTATATTGATAAATAATTAAGTTATTCACTGATTTTAATTCTATTAATATGCTTGAGAATAATTTTTTTTATGGCTTTGAATATCAGTACATGAATTTTATCATTTTTGAATACTTGTATTACTTATTTTTGAAAGCTGGCTGTCTCCAGCGAAAGTTCGCTGGTGACAGCCAGCTAAAATATATTGTTTTGTTTGTTTGATTTGAGGATTAATGTTCCTGTCAACACTATTTAGGTCATTTTGGAGACGCTGCTTTCAATTTTGTGGGACTTTTACCCGACATTGAGAAGAAATTGCATCTCAGTCCCTGCCGCCCAATGAAACCAATAGGGTTTATAAGGATGGACGGGCCGACTCGCAGCAATTTTCCTGGGCAGGCTTAGACGTTCTAAGCGGACTACCAGTACTCATGTGCGGTCGGTATCAGCTCTGCATGGAAGCATCATGCAGCCCAATCTATTTCTCCAAGCCCGATGGGCGGGGGCAGTTTCAACAACACTGTCAAGGTCATTTTGGAGACATTGCTTCCAATTTTGTGGGACTTTTACCCGACATTGAGACGGTCCGACTCACTCTGCTTTGCCTGGGCAGACTAAGATCCTCTAAGCGATATACAAGCTGCGTGGAAGCATCATGCAGCCCATCTATTTCTTCAAGCCCCCAGCTAAAATATATTGACAAACAAGAGTTGTCAGATGACAACATAGCTCCCCTTTGGGGGCCAAAGTTGGATTAGGGCAAGTTATCAAAAATGGTTTTTTTCTTCTGTAAAAAGTCCAATAGACCGCAGCAGTTAAAAGAGAATCATATACATGTATAGTACCCCTAAGAACCACTGAAGAAGAAATCTTGTTTAAAGGGGTTTTATTTAAAAAAAAAAAAAATAATTCCAATTTTATAGGCTTTAATTGCCCCCAAAAAGCCATTTTCTTATGAAAAAGAACTAAACAACCTGTGGTCTCTTTGTACTGGGTTAATGTGCTGGGGCTATGCCCTGCCCCTCCACTTCATAAAAGGCAATATATCTCCGAAACCATTAAAATCAAATCCCTACCTCACAAGCATATACCTTATAATTAGACATCTCCACTTCATAAAAGTGACTCATATCTCACCAAATACCTAAGCTATATATATGGGCTTTCCTGGGATATGCCGGGGCCATGCCCCAACCCATCCATAGCTTAAAAAAACCTATATCTCCGGAACCATACATATCCCAACCACTAAACCATATATATTCTTGTTACTTATGATAAGACACATTCAGTGACAGCAACCTAGGTCTCACAGTTTGTGCCAGGGCCAATAATTATAGCCCACCCCTCCACTTCACAAAAGGCCAACTATCTGAGAAAATGTTCAGAGCACCACCCCTCAACCATATGTACACATGTATTCAGGTTCCTTATGATAAGACACATTCAGCGACACCAACCTGGAGGTCCCCAGGGGTACCCTGGGTCATGCCTCACCCCCTCCACTTCATAAAAAGCCATAGAAACACTGTTCAGATCCCCACCCCAAAACCATATATATTCTTAGTCCTTATGATAAAACACATTCAGTGACAACAATCTTTGGCTTTCCTGGGATCTGCTGTGGCCAAGCCCCAGCCCCTCTACTGCTTAAAAGACCTCTCAGGAACTGTACAGATCCCCACCCCTAAACCATAAATATTGTTGTTCCTTATGATATGATGCATTCAGTGATAGCAACCAGTCCATGTCCACCTCCTCCACTTCATACAGACTAACAGGTGCCCAGTCGCCCAAGGCACCTAAATGTTTACCTAGGTGCCTAAGTTTTGGATTAAAATGCCTGTTAACTTAATGCAAAATTTGGATTTATGGCAGTCTGGACGCCTAAAGCAAAATGCTTAGTCTGTTTCCCTGCAGACACCACAGAACATAGCGTCTGATCAGGGCCTACACTATTTGGAAAAAGTTCAGCTATTTTCCGAATATATTTTAAAGATAACACAACCTTTCACCCCTAAATGGACTCCTGCCATATGTAAGGAGGAAGAGTCCATTTGGTATAAAAAGTTTTAAAATGCATGGCTGCCAGTGGGCAGTGTTCAACTGAGCTCTGGTGAGTATAGTGGCCAATGGGCCTCTTGTTTGGGGGGGGGGGGGGATTGGCAGGGGAGACTTCACCCAAGTTGGATCTTATTTTGGCTCACTTCAGCCAAAGGCTCTGGAGGGAGCTATTGTGATCAGCCACCATCATTGTCATCATAGTAAATATCAATCCACATTTGGGGAAAATACTTTAAAATTTATGAAACCAGAAAGCCCTGAAACCCACTTGTTTTACATAGAATCATAACAGTGACACCTTGAAAATTTTTCTTGTCTCAAACCAGAACGCCCAGATCCTTGATATTTGGTATGTAGCTTCATCTTTGTTCACAGTTGTTCAAATTATAGCCCTGGGATCAAAAGTAGCCCTACCCTAGGGGTAACTTGTAAGGCTGACACGATTAATTGTATAATCGATTAATCGATCAAAAAATTCCACAAAAATGATTATCATTTCTGATTTGCTTTTAATTGATTACTTAACAGGTACAATTTACTACCCAAAGTTATGCCTAAAATAGCTGGATGAGTGGCAAACAGTGCAGGCCCTGATGAGACGCCGCAGAATGCGGCGTCTCATCTGGGTCTACACTGTTTGCTCAGGTCTGCCTGTTCAAATACACATATGGTAAAGTGCAACATATGGTAAGAGTCATGCTCAGACAGAAAGCCAGACAGGTAAAATTATGATAAAAACCTCAGCGATTACTAATCGATTATCGACTGCAATGAAAGGACTGATAATCGATTATCTGTCGAGCTCCGATTAGCCAGCCCTAGTAACTTGTTTAACATAGACTCATATTTCTGTTTGTTTTCAATACACCACAACCTCTTTATAACATTGCTTTTTGGGAACAAAGCATGCTAGATAAACAAACTTGTTATATCTAACCAAAAATGTAAATGTATAGAATGAGATTAATGCATGTTGTAAAAATGATGAATTAATGGTAATTTAATAAGTTTAGCACCACAGTATACATCATGTATCTATTTGAATGACTTTAATTTATTACTGGACAATATACTTTCTATATATATTTTTGCTGGCTGTCACCAGCGAAAGTTCGCTGGAGACAGCCGGCTGTCACTAGCGAACTTTCGCTGGAGACAGCCGGCTGTCAATAGCCACTTCCATAAAATAATTACAGCGTTCAGATATTAATAGCTAAAAAAGAGGGTTTTTTCAAACTGCGCAGACTCTGATCACAATGAACAGATTTATAGGTTATTTAGTATTAGAAGGTATCACAACGACAGATGGAGGCTGATCTTATAAAATAATTAGGCTACATTTCGCATGCTGAACTCAAAATGTGCGTGCCATTGATACTAGTAAATCCTGCAAGTCAGTGCCGTGTGATCAGTATCTGCTAACTGCAGAAGCCTTTTGCCGCCCAGGGCTATTAAGAAAAAAAACAAAAACTCAGAATGGATGCGCACCATGCATGTCTGTATGTGGCACGTCAAATAGACCATTGTGTGCTTGCGTGCAGTCTAATCATACCATTGAGACGAACTTCACAAACCTTCAAAATCCTTGAGAACATTCTGCAGACACAGCGATATACAACATGACGAAAATACGCCTATATAATTTTGTCATTATCCACCAAAGAGAAAGACTTAAGGCGCGTTCACCAACGCCATTATACACACGTGTGTATCCAATACTTAGGGTCTGGATCTACAAACCCTATGTATTGTGGCGTTGGTGAACGCGCCTTTATTTGCACAGGTACCTGAGTAATGGATACATAGGTCAAAAAGATACACCTGGTTCTGACCAAGTGCAAACGTATTTACACAGGGTCTAGATCTACAAACCCTATGTATTTATGGCCTGGTGAACGCAATTTTATTTGCACAGGTACCTGTGTATTTGTTTTTTTGTTTACTGGGTGGGGATATTTCAATTAGCATGATACTGGTGATAGGGTAGGGTGGGTTGAAATGGGGTTGAGAGGGATAGGAGAAGACTAGAGACTGACTTGGGGTGTGTGTTTTTGGATGGTTTGTGGTAGTGTAGGTAAGGGTTGGGTGGATTTGTTTGATTTGAGGTTTAACATCCCTGTCAACACTATTTAGGTCATTTTGAAGACATTGCTTCCAATTTTGTGGGACTTTTACCCGACATTGAGATGAAATGACATCTCAATCCCTGCCGCCCAATGAAACCAATCGAGTTTATAAGCATGGACGGGCTGACTCGCAGCAGTTTTCCTGGGCAGGCTTAGACCTTCTAAGCAGATAACCAGTACTAATGTGCAGTCGGTATCAACTCTGCGTGGAAGCATCGTGCAGCCCAATCTATTTCTTCAAGCCCCAATGGGCGGGGGTGGAGGGTTGGGTGGAGATATGTATTAATGTAGTGGAGTTGAATGGGTCTGGAGAGGGTTGTTTCTAATAGAATGTAGATGTCTTTTTTATGCTAGTCCCCTGACTGCCTTGACACTACTTAGTCTATAATTGAATGCCTGTTGAACAGCTGACAGCTGCCCTCTGTTCGAATAAGGCTTTAAGAGCCATGGCTTTAGCGGATATGCAGGATCTCCAAGCAGAACTATAGGGAGAGATATCTCCCTGCCTTGTACTTGAATCTTTTTAGTCCACTGCGGAAATAATATGTTCTTTTCCCCTTTATCAAAAACATCGGAGTAAGCAAACACTCTGGCATCTTGAACTCTTCCAGGCCATCCAATAAAAATGTCTCTAAATATACACTTATAATCACAAACAGCCTGCATTATGATAGAATAGAATCCCTTTCTATTGCAATAGTCTCCATGAGAATCATGTGGGGCTTTAATTTGAATGTGTGTGCCATCAATGGCCCCACCACAGTTGGGAAATCCCCAGTTCTCTTCATAACCAGTTATGACATCCTTTAAGTTGTCATCCTTAGGCAGACGTACATATTGGTCACACAAAGTCTCTTCTATTGCATTACACACATCATGAACACAGTTGTAAGTTGTGGACTTCCCTATGCCAAATAAGTGTCCAACTGTCCTATACTCTGAAGCAGAAGCTAACCAATACAATGCCACAGCAACTTGTATCTTCACATCCAGTGGTTTCTCTATTGAATTCTCCTTTCCCTTCAAGACCGGCTCTAATTTTGAGCAAAGAAATTCAAAAGATTCTCTACTCATGCGAAAGTTCTCCACCCACTGTGCGTCTGTGAAATTATCCAAAACAATTCTGTCCCACCAGTCAGATGTTTTTGGTCTTTTCAGCACCTCCTTCTCTCTAGAAAGCCCCAAAGTGAGCCCTACAAGAACTCTTTGTAGGAGTTTCTTGCTATTTTGCCGCCGTAGATAGATATAACTTGACATCTTGACTCAACAAAATTCAAGAAATGACTGATTTAAATTAAGAAATACACCTGGCATTAAAATACTGGTGAACGCATGTAAATATACTCATGGTTGGTTTTAATAATTTGCTCAGGTACCTGTGTATCCTTTACATAGGGTCTGAATTAAAAAAGATCTGCACGTATGTAAATCTTGGCTTGGTGAACGCGCCTTAAGACAATCCTGTGCAAGAGTAGTGTGCAGTCTAATCATGGTCTTCAAAACTATGAACCTTCTGCAGCCACCATGACATCCCAATTGTTATATGTTTATTTATTTATTTACAGACTTAAAAGTTCTTGGCTTTTTAAGAAGTAATTATATCATCACATGATAATGGCCCGTTAATCAATCACCCGTTAATCACTTTGGATGGAGTTAGCAAATACCCTTATTTTTGTTTATGATTGATCAACTATGTGACGGTGTAATTACGTTAACGTAACAGTTTGAAAACACACGTTAAATACAAGCATCCTTAATTAGCAGCCCTTTGAGTTCGGCGGGAAATGGCGGTTCTGTTAATTTAAAAAAAAATATGTTATGATTGATATGCTTTAAAATTTGTTTCACTGAAGTCTTTTAAATGTCGGCAACCAATGTATATAAGGTGCTCCGAGACACCCCCCCCCCCCCCCCCCCATCACTTATCTTTGAAATCGCTTATAAGGATTGTCGAAGTAAATTTCAAAATGACTGAATTGTGCATCTCATGTCGTCCCCTGAGCGCAATACTATGGTAACTTCATAATGACAAACTTTACAGGAGAAGAAAAAAACTGTATCAATTTATTTTGACAAGGAAAACAATAAGACCAGTCATGTGGCTGGTAGCATTTGGGTATATAAAGACCATCAATGAAGTATTTGAAAACAGTTTATACTGACAGAAGAAATATTTGGGAACATGTGTACTTACAACAATATTGCGCTGAAACTACTGAGTGCAAAACTATGGTAACTTCACTTACCATAGTATTGCACTCACACATGTGACAGATAATATAAGAGCAACATGAGTGCAATACTATGGTAGGTGCAGTTACCATAGTATTGCACTACAGAAACAGTGCTTTTATGGCTTTTTACTGAGTGCAATACTATGGTAACTTAATTAATTATACATATTTTACCATTATCATTTCATGTGGAATAATATATTTAGACAGTGGCTTTCCTTTATATGTTATTTTAATAATTTAGGCAAAATATACAGAATGCTTTACACTTTTATACCAGGTTAATCAGATCCCAAAACTCATATGGCACATACATGGCAGCTCCTTTATATTCCATGATGTGAAGGTCAAATTATTGATTCCACTAAATTCTGTGATTTTACCTTACTTGTAGGAAAGTACAGGAAGATTTATTGTCCTTACCCCAGACATAGCAGATTAGAAAATATACTTCACTGGTCCCAAGTTTTGGAACTTCATGTACTTTCAACTCTGCTCATAACTTTCGGGTCAGCACATTGTTTTAATGTCAACCATCTCATTATAGAGCTCATTCATGGAACAGTTTTGTTTTACCCACATGATCTACCCAAAGGTTTAAACTATCTATCATCAAATTCAAACAAAAAACATACATATTACAAGACAACCTAGCTCTTCTGCTTTGCCTATAACAGGGATACAACTAGAGAGAGAAGTGAGAGATTCTCAGCAATAAGAAGTCTCCTTTTTAGATATGCTCAAACTTCTTCCAATTTTCAACTGAGGTAGACATCAAAACACAATGTCATAGATCAAAACACAATGTCATAGAACATTATAGGAAAACAAAGTCCAACCCATAACTATTCTTTAATAAATTTGAAATCATTTTCTCCTGAAATTACTGGGCTAATTTTATCCCTGCTATAATAAGTTTAAAGTCAGAGATCTCACTCCTTTTCATGCAACAGAAGGTCAGGTATGTTATCTACTGTTTTTGTTTCCCTCTGATTAAGACATGTAAGTCTACTCAAACAATCATGAAAGGGTCATAAATAAAAAAAAAATTCTTGAGCTCACCAATAAATTCTCCATATATGACTTTTAAACATAATTCAGATTCAATGCATTGCTGTGACAGTTCTATGGCTTTGACCTTTAGCCATGAGCCTGATACATGAATTAAAGAGCAAAATATTCACACTTTTGATTTTAAGCTATCACAAGAAGGTCAGATGGGGGCTTCTGTGGACAAATAGCCTGTGGTGTTTCTTGTAGTAGAGTCAATTGACTGGTATTCACTGAAGACAGCTAGTATGAAGACCAGTATTTAATAAATGAATTTAAAGTCAATACAGTTAACCCTCTCTATATCACAGACATTCGTTTTAACGACAAAACTCGATATAACAACAATATCAGTTGAATGCAATCGAAGCACAAAATTATCACCGCGATCGGCATTGGCCTACTTCGGGTTGGAAAAGCCCCCATCAGATCCATACACATTCAAAAGCTTGTAATCCAATACTCCAAGAAACAAATGTTATAGAGTTTGTTGCTTGGAGTAATGAAGGGGAAAGGCCAATTTGTTACCTATTATACTCCTTACTGGGATTCATTATTACGGCAAATTCTTTATAATGGCACAATATTAGATCGTCACAGGGAGGGTCCTCTGTATGATATTTCTTATTTTATAATCACAACTGCATGTATTGGGCTTTAAAAGCTTAGTGACCATTTACCTGTGATGTATGGACATGCATCAATAACTTCACACAAAAGCTGTAGTTTCCTTATGAGTGTAATGAATTTTGGGGTTTAGCACATCTTCTCACACTAAAAATTTATAGCCTCTGGTTATAAGAAGTCACAGGTTTGATCCCCACTGGGTGTGGTAACAGTCATAGAGACTGATCATGTTTCTATCCCTTCTGTATATTCAAAAAGGGACATTGTTAGTTTTTTGAGGAAAGAATGTACATGTACTTGCTTACCACTTATGTATGCGGAAACCCAGGAAAAGTTTGGTTAGGTAAACTGAAAGGCTCAATCTGACATTTTGGGCTGGAGAAAAGGATTAGGCTACATGTTGCTTCCACATGGCTGAACCAACAGCACAATAGTAATTGTATAACGCTTATGGGATCCAGCCTGCCCAGGCAAAGTGGTTCAAGTTGGACGGTTCATGCATATAAATTCTATTGATTTTAATGTGTGGGAGGGCTTTAGATGCCATTTCAAAAGTCCTACAAAATTGGAAGCACTATCTCCAAAAATGACCTTTATGGTGTTGAGGGGGATGTTAAACCTCAATGTTAAACCTTAAACAAACAAATCAGCATGATGTATATTTAAATAGTAGTGACTGGGTCGTTTACCTCCACATAAAAGCTACATGCCATATAATGTCCATTGATGTTCTGCATACCACTATCAGTAACTTTACAGTTTCTTCACATTAAGATTTTGTTATTGCCAACTTCTTTGTGGATAAATATGTACATTTATTGAAATTTGATTGTAACTATAATTATGTTTGATTTGTAAATATTAGCAAAAATTTCTAACAAATAAATGATGAACTTTTCATACTTATGTTTTAACACAATGTTTTGATAATCATAATGAAGGTCTAAATTGTTCTAAAGTTGTTCATGATTCAATATGGGATTGCAAATGCTACCTATTATACCATGTGACATGCTGCCATTGTTGGTTTGATTAATTTTATCAATCAACCCAAAGTTACATAAACATGTGCAAGCATTTTTAAGTTAAATGACTGTAACTGACCCACCGTGCAATAATTGTTTCTACGATATTTAGGTTGTGCAATACTATTTATAGCCATGCTATTCTTGCTGTTGTGACATCAGAGGGCTTAGAATAATGTAAAAAGTTATCTGTAAAACATGGACTGGGATTATGTGCTGGAACAATAGAAAACATAATAGACCCAGATCAGATGCAGCAGAATGTGACATCTGATCAAGCCCTGCACTGTTTGCTTAAAGTACAAGAATTCAAGAGTTAAATGAATCAGTAAAAGTTCCTTTTATGGGCACACTCAGAGATATTCAGTGCCATGAGTGTTTTGATTTTTGAGATTTAGCATTGACTTGATAATGACTGTGCTGTTTCATAGCGTTAAAAACAAAACTTTGCACTTGTCAAAGGGCATGTTACCATAATAGTGGAGTTCACTTGTCCAAACAAAAATTTACCCAGGAAAAGAAAGTGATGACTTCTTCAAATTCTCACATTAACCCTTATCTTGCTGTTCATGACAACCCCTATGTTTGCAAACAGTGTAGATCCAGATCAGATGGCTTCTGGAGAAGTCATCTGATCAGGATCTACACTGTTTGGTATTCAGTTTATGAATTTGTGGCAATAAATTTCAATGGGTGTGGCTTTAATGAATATTCAGCAAGATAAGGGTTAAAACATGGCCTTTGGAATATTCAACTGATGAAAACCAAGTCTCCCAACTGTAACCCAAATAAAGCACATTTGGTACGCTTGCAAAAAGGCATGTCAAATCTGCTTGTGGACTCAGCGCATATAATATAACATTGTCAACACCTGAACTGTCCTGTTCTGGCAATTTTATCTGCAACGTCAGGCAACTTCAGTGTTGTCTTTTTTCAGTATATTTCAATAATGTCTTTTGTGAAGTGTGTTTGAGTTTTACATCTCACAACAGCTCAGGTCATACAGAGACTGGATGGTTTGATTTAAAGCCTCATACTAAATTCTAGAGAAGCCTGGGATCAAACCCATGATTCCTGCTTTAAGAGGTGAGTAGAATAGCCTCTATATTTGTGAAGAATTCTGAGTGCAATTTTCCAAGGTTCTGATAACTGGCCTGTTTATCCTACTTTTCAAGGAAGGATGAACTTACAGGCTAAGACACACAATTCTATAGAATTTCTTGGTCTTTGATAACACTCTAGACATACTCAGGTCGGTACCAAAGTATTCACTGGCTTAGCAGGGTTAAAGTTTGCATTTTAACTAGGCCTGCTAGCTGCTCCCTGGCTTGACTATATGATTCTAAATCTTGTCATCTGACTTCCAGTTCAAAGTAAACTGTCACTTTATGAACACTAAAAGAACATGTGATATGGTGAATTTCAAAAGACAGTGTTTGACAATTATGATAGCACTTATTTTTCATGATAGGCTTTATATTAAGAAAGCCATGTAGCCATGTTAGGGGTATTTTGTCGTAAATGGGTTAAAAGAGAATATTTACAACAGTGTGTCCCTGCTATTCATGCTTGGTTTAGTAGTGGACCAGCCTAATTGGACTAGAAGCTCTGCTATGACTATAGCCTAAAAACTAATGAGGCAACTTAACTGCTGAGAAGGTCTAAGCCGGACCAGGCCAAGCAGTGCCAGTCTTGAATATTAAACCCTAGTAATTTCTCAGAGCCATTGGGCTTGAGATGTTATTTCATCTTGATGTAGGGTAAAAGTCCCTTAAAATCAAAAGCAATATCTTGAAATGACATAACAGCGTTATATATATGAAAACCAACACTGAGCAATCGTCTTCCCTAACACTGCACTGAACTAAACATGGTATGTGTACCTCTGTAAAGACCAGTCTAATGTTCGATTAAAAGTTCTACAAGTCTACAAAGACCACATGTAGCCTAGAAAGAACTCCCTATTTCTTCAAACATGCAAGAAGCACATGAAGCCCAGAAAGCACTTATACAAGATTCTTTTCTATTTCTACAAATCTACAAAGACCACATGTAGCCCAGAAACCTCTTAAACAAGAGTGTTCTCTGGACTTCATCAAAACACTGCACTGGACCCAACATGGCTACCTCTGTCAGGCTCTGTGCCACCCATGCAGGCACCCATTCTATAATACTTTTATACAAATCAAAGGATGGCGAAGATTACTAAAATTTGTACCATAATGACCCTGAGTATTGGGACAGATAGGCCTAATGAGGCTAAGCAGACCGTGCAGACCCAGATCTGACAGTTCTTCATCAGGATCTACACTGTTTGCCATTCCGTCTGCAACTTTTGGACTCCTTGCTCGATCATTGAACATTTTTTTTTAACGTTTAGGGAATTGCTGCAAGTCCTAAAGGTGTCCATTTTTTTTACCATACTTTTTTTTTTCTTTTTTTTTTTGAGATGGAGCTTCAGAATAAACAGAGAACGTTCTGTAATGTTTTGGTACTGCACTTAGACAATATATGAATAATTTACCAGAACTTGAACATTGTGGTCCCAGACAGTCAGACTCTAACTTGTGAAAGAGGGGATTTACCTTTTCATAATGAAGATTTACAGTAACCCTTTAACTCCCTGAGTTTCTGAAATGATCTTTAGTTTTGATGTGCACTCTTGGTTGCAAACTGGAACATGTATTTGGCATGTTACTAAAACAGAATAGCAAACAGTATAGATCATGATGAGACATCTCATCTGGAGCTACACTGTTTGCCTAAGACATTAGTTTTTCATACTGAGTTTCATGGTGGAAACGGGTCAAGCTTAATTTGTGTGCGAGTGTGTTTGGAGTTTTATGTCCCACCAACAGCTTAAGTGATACGGGAGATGGGAACACATTTTAAAGAATCATCTGAAAGTTTGTGGAAGCCAGTTATCGAATCCACAATCCCTGGTTTATGATGTTTATCCACAATCCCTGGTTTAAGCTTACTTTGTTGGCATTTAGTGTTTGGTGCACAGATTGCTGGGACAAAATCTTTGTATGTGAATACGTGTTTTTTTTTTATGAAAAATATAATTTGACCTTTAATACCAAAAAGCATTCCTTTTGTTTAAGTACTTGCATTAATGAAAACTCCCAAACTTGCTCTGGGGCTTCAAGGCACCGGATCCTCCATTACATTCATTTATAAAGCAGATGGAGAACATACTGTTAATTCTTTTTAATATCAACAAATTTGTTTCATAATCCAGGAGTCCAAAAGGTGCCAACAGAATGGCAAACAGTGTAGACCCTGATCTGACTGCTCCTTCAGTCTGATCTGGGTCCGTATTTTTGTTTTTTCTTAGGCCTATCTGTCCCAATATTAGGACAATTACAGTAACATAAAGATACTGATGGTAAAGAGAAATTTTAAGTACTTTTAAGTTTTACTAATTTTTTTTTTTCATAATAACAGTGCAGATGTTATTTATACAAAAGTTCCATAATGGTCATTTGCTGATTGTCTAGCTTCGAACCCCAAGAGGCTGGGTTTTATACTTAAGATTTAAGGTTATGTTGGCTGACCATGCACCCAGTTATGTAAATTTTAAAGTCATGATTCAACCAATTACATTTCTGATTACCTATACCTGACAGCTTTTGGATTTGTTTGTTTGATTTGAGGTTTAACGTCCCCGTCAACACCATGAGAGGCCATTTTGGGGACACTGCTTCCAATTTTGTGGGACTTTTACCTGACACTGAGGTGAAATGACATCTCAAGCCCTGCGGCACAATGAAACTAATAGGGCTTATATGCATGGACACTTGCAGAACATTTCCTGGGCAGGCTTATACCTTCTAAGCAGTTTACCAGTACTCATGTGCAGGCGGTATCAACTCTGCCTGAAAGCACCATGGGGCCCAATCTATTTCTTCACGCCCTGTTTGGTGGAGGCCTATAACTTTTGGATAAGGAAACATGTTAAGAGCTTGAGATAAACTGACTTCGAAAGACATTTAACAAATATAATATAATAATTATAGTCCCAGCATAAAAATTGTTTGAATGCTGCATTTTAAAACTGAGAAATCATTACTGGAATTATACTTCTATCAGTGGAGCAATATAGGTGTTTTCTCCAATTCTTCATGCTCATGTCAACAAGTCTTTGCAGAGGCATCTTGTAACTAATGCTTATGGGCTGGAAACAATATTTGTGCAACCTGAACACCATAAAAAGTACAATAATAACTTAATAAAACTGAGTTACCATAGTTTTGCGCTCAGTTAATTACCAATAAGCAATATGAACTTGTGAGCGCAATACTGTTTTAAGTGGAGTTACCATAGTCTTGCGCTCAGTTTCTTTACACTGCACAATGTAAGTAAAGTGAGCGCAATACTGTGGTAAGTACAGTTACCATAGTATTGCGCTCAGCCGAAAAAGTGTCAAAAAAGTTTAAATTCATTTATTTTCAGAAATATGCAGCCTTCTGCTCTGATATTTTGTGTGGACATGTATGAACGTTAGGCAAACACTTTGAGCAAAAAAAACATTTTTTGACAAAAATGAAGTTACCATAGTATTGCGCTCGGGTGACGATGTGACAAGTAAGTAAATGGCCGACGTTATGCCGTTACGTGTGACGTGTGTGACCGTTGGCAGCATCGCCTTTGCCTTTATGGAACAGGTATTTTAATTATTATTTAATATAATCTTTATTTATTTTATTATTCTTTATTTATGTGTACTCATGTGCGGTCAGTTTCAACCCTGCGTGGAAGCATCATGCAGCCCAATCTATTCTCCAAGCCCAAATTGGCGAGGGCGATTTGTTTGTTTGATTTGGGGTTTAACGCCCCCGTCAACACTGTATAGGTCAATTTGGAGACGCTGCTTCCAATTTTACGGGACTTTTACCCGACATTGATTAGATCCTCTAAGCGGTTTACTGGTACTTGTGTGGTCTGTTTCAGCTCTGCATGGCAGCATCATGCAGCCCATCTATTTCTTCAAGCCCCGATGGGCGGGGGTCGCGGGCGGGGGTATGTATGTATGTATGTAGGTGTTTTTGCCTGCTGATTGTGTTACCAAATTCAATCATTGTAGAAAGAAAAGTATATAACCGTTATCCTGCTGAATGCATTAAATTAATTGAAACACTTTATTTGGGCTATCATAACCATGACATAATGTGACAGAGCGTTTAAATAATATTCAAAATTTAAATAATAATGTTTTATACAGGAAAAATGCTATCTAATAAAATCGGACCGAAACGACCCACCGAAATAGGCCGAAACAACCCGACCGAAACGACTCAGGGCCGAAACGTCCCGGATTCGTTTCATCTCTGTGGTTGTTTGATTTTTTTTGTGTCCATGGATATGTTGCACTGATGAGTTAGGAGGCCATCATGCGGACTGAACAAATAATTTGTTTAAATCGCAACGGAAGTAAGAGCGAGGATTGTGGCCATGTAAAATCAATTTAAGCCCCCTGAGTGGAATTTTGTTTCACTGATCGTTCCAAGGCGGTTATTCTTTCGCGTTTTATTTTTGTTATAGTTTGTCTTTGAATGTTTGTATCTCTTATATTATTATGTCTCCCCCGAAAAAAATTTTTCGGAGAGACATATTGTTTTTCCCCCGGGCGTCTGTCTGTCCGTCTGTCTGTCTGTCCATCTGTCTGTCTGTCCGTCTGTCTGTCTGTCACACATTCGTGTCCGCTCTATAACTTGAAAACCGTTGGAGCTATCGTCACGAAACTTAGTATAAATATAAATCAGCATTTGACGACGTGCAGTGCGCAAGAACTATAACTCTCGCATTTATACTTTTTGAATTATCTCCCTTGGAAGTTTGTTGGTATGTATATATGTATGGGCAAATCGTGTCCGGTCAATAACTTTCTTATTTTCAGATGCATTTTAAAATTACTTGGCAGAAATATTAACAACCATAAGAGGATGTGTGGTGCGCATGAATCAGGTCGGTACCTCAAAGGTCAAGGTCATACTTAGAGGTCAAAGGTCAAAAAAGGGGCCTTTTTTTCGTATTTGGTCAATAACTTTCTTATTTTGAGATGAATTTTAAAATTACTTGGCAGTAATATTAACCACCATGAGACGATGTGTGGTGTGCATCAGGCAGGTCAGTACCTCGAAGGTCAAGGTCATACTTAGAGGTCAAAGGTCAAAAAAGGGGCCTTTTTTTCGTGTTTTGTCAATAACTTTCTTATTTTGAGATGGATTTTAAAATTACTTGGCAGAAATATTAACAACCATGAGACGATGTGAGGTGTGCATCAGGCAGGTCAGTACCTCGAAGGTCAAGGTCATACTTAGAGGTCAAAGGTAAAAAAAGGGGCATTTTTTTCGTGTTTTGTCAATAACTTCTTTATTTTGAGATGGATTGTGAAATCACTTGGCAGAAATGTTAACCAATATAAGACGATGTGTTATGTGCATGACCCAGGTTGGTACCTCAAAGGTCAAGGTCATACTTAGAGGTCAAAGGTAAAAAAGGGGCCTTTTTTCCGCTTTTGTCAATAACTTGCTTATTTTTAGATAGAATTTGAAGTTACTTGGCAAAAATGTTAACTATCATGAGACGATGTGTTGCATGCATGATTCAGTTTGATACCTCAAGTGTCAAGGTCATACATAGACGTCAAAAGTCAAAAAGGGGCCTTTTTTTCGTGTTTGGTCAATAACTTTCTTATTTTTAGATGGATTTTGAAATTGATTGGCAGAAATATTAAACACCATGAGATGATGTGTTGCACGCATGACCCAGTTTGGTTCCTGAAAGGTCAAGGTCATACATAGAGGTTAAAGGTAAAAAAAGGGGCCTTTTTTTGTGTTCTGTCAATAACTTTCTTATTTTTAGATGGATTTTGAAATTACTTGGCAGAAATGTTAACCACCATAAGACGATGTGTTGCGTGCATGACCCAAGTTGGTACCTCAAATGTCAAGGTCGTACTAAGAGGTCAAAGAACAAAAAGGGGCCTTTTTATGCCTCCAACTTTGAAAAAGTTGGAAGGGCATATTGGTTCTGGTTCGTTTGTCCGTTCGTCTGTCCGTTACGCTTTTGATGCATAGCATAACTAAAGAACCGTGTATGCTAGGGTTTTGAAATTTCATATATGGATTCCTCATGGAAAATTAGCTGACGCGTATTTTTTTTTCTCGTCCGGATTATGCCCCCTTCAAGAGTTATAGCCCTTTGATATTTTTTTAATAAAATCTTGTCAGCAAGATATCTCAAAAACTATTGGAGCTAGAGCCTTGAAAGTTGGTGAATATATTGGTGGTGATGAGTAGATGAACTGATTAACTTTTGACAAAATTCCGAAAAATACTTTGTGAGTTACGGCCCTTTGTCATTTTGGTAATTTGTGCCCATTGTAATGTATGCTAAAAGTGATGCATAGCATAACTTTAGAACCGTGTATGCTAGGGTTTTGAAATTTCATATATGGATTTCTCATGGAAAATTAGCTGACTCGTATTTTTTTTCTCGTCCGGATTATGCCCCTTTCAAGAGTTATTGCCCTTTGAAATTTTTTTAATAAAATCTTGTCAGCAAGATATCTCAAAAACTATTGGAGCTAGAGCCTTGAAAATTGGTGAATATATTGGTGGTGATGAGTAGATGAACTGTTTAACTTTTGACAAAATTCCGAAAAATACTTTGTGAGTTATGGCCCTTTGTCATTTTGGTAATTTGTGCCCATTGTAATGTATGCTAAAAGTGATGCATAGCATAACTTTAGAACCGTGTATGCTAGGGTTTTGAAATTTCATATATGGATTCCTCATGGAAAATTAGCCGACTCGTATTTTTTTTCTCGTCCAGATTATGCCCCTTTCAAGAGTTATTGCCCTTTGAAATTTTTTCAATAAAATCTTGTCAGCAAAATTTCTCAAACACTATTGGAGCTAGAGCCTTGAAAGTTGTTGAGTATATTGATGGTGATGAGTATATGAACTGATTAACTTTTGACAAAATTCCGAAAAATACTTTATGAGTTATGGCCCTTTGTCATTTTGGTAATTTGTGCCCATTGTAATGAATGCTAAAAGGGATGCATAGCATAACTTTAGAACTGTGTATGCTATGGTTTTGAAATTTCATATATGCATTCCTAATGGAAAATAAGCTGACGCGTATTTTTTTTCTCATCCGGATTATGCCCCTTTTAAGAGTTATTGCCCTTTGAAATTTTTTGAACATTTGTAAAGTTACTTTGCAGAAATGTTTATCTTCATTAGATGATGTGTTGCACACAAGACCCGGCTCAATACCTCCAATGTCAAGGTTATACTTAGAGGTCAAAAACGGGGGAGACATCTGTGTTTTTGTAGAAAACAAATTCTAGTTTTGTTTTGGATAGCCAATTGGTCATTTTGTGGGAGAGTATTTCCGCTATTGATGTTTCCATTAGGGTCTGTTGTTTCATGTTTGTGTTTCTTTCCCTTTGGTGTCTCTGATGGGAGCTGTGGGTTGTTTCGATTTCTGACCATTGCCGTCACTTTTATTTTGTATGGAAACGAATTTCACTGGAAGAGTTCCAGCTACTAGCTTCGTTCACATGTTCCAGCTACTAGCTTCGTTCACATGCACGACACAGAATGACACTGCACAAAAACCAATTGATAACAGATTTGGCAGGCAACACCTGTATTCTTGTCACTTATCCCAAATAAAATGATTGGCTGTCACAGCTTGAAGCTTTGATTAGTTGATTAATATTGTTGGCGATACTGATTACTGAAGACTGCTACTAAGTTGTTATGTTGCTGCTGAAATATTTTAGTGAGGGTAACAAGGGTTACATACATGTAAAGGTCAAAGAAAAACTGTTGCCTCTGATTTTTATGATGCAAATAGATGCAGATATAGATGGTCAGGAAAAATCATGATGACAAGCAGTCGCCAGTAGTTCAAAATATTGTCTTCGCATGTTTTTAAATACAGATAAAATAGTTGCCCCATTCCACCCTTGGCCAGTTGTTTTTATGTTAAGAAGTACCATTTTATCATATCTGGACAAAATAAAAAGATTATGACAACAAATTACCGATCAGGGTTCTCACTAAGATTTTGAAAATAGGAGTCCCACTCAAACGCAAGTCCTATTTCTTCCAACCGCAAACCGTCCTGTCCCCCCACCCCACCCCCCTCACACACACAACCACAAACCGTAATTTGCACCTCATAGATAGATAGACAGATATAGATTTTAATATAACAAAAAATGACACAATATTACGAGTCCATTTGGTAAAAATGAAGAATTTGTAAAGTCGCTGAAATACGTGACATCCGACCAGATCCTTGTTTGTTCCCACCTTAAGTTATGCTTCAGCAATGTGGAGCCCCAATACTAAGAATAAGACCAAGATGGAGATGGTCTAAAAAAAGAGCTCCAGTGGACCAGGAATGATTGGAAAATGGCAACTGATGTCATGAACGTCTTTACTGAGCCAGTGGGACTGGCAACCCTTTATCATTCAGGGATAGAATGAATGCTAATAAAGCGAGGGTCTTTCAAAAAGTTTTGTCACCAGGTTTCCATAGTGTTATCATATGAATTTCTGATAATGCTTAATTGCACTTGAATCAGCCTTTCAAATACATGTAGCTACCAATAGCTGTTTATTTCGTCCAGATTGCTTTATAGTGACTGTGATATGTCAAATTGAAATATATGCGGTCATACATGTATACTGGCCAGTTTACGAGTTAACTGTTACATTGTAGATATGGACAGAAAGGCTGAAATTCCCTGCTACATTAAATACCGTGTTATGTTTGACATACATGAAGGTTCAAGTCAGATATTTGATTAATTGTGTTGCATGTATGAACCTCTTGCCATTTCAAAGCGCACTGTTTATCGATGGGTCAAAGCTTTAAGGCTGGTAAATCATCGGTCAAAGACGATGCCAGTGTTGGTAGGCCCAAGACCGCCATCTCCAAGGCAACCATCCTTTCTGTAAAGGCAGCAGTCGAAGAAGATGCGCGACTGTCAACGAAAGAGAAAGCTAAATTCACTGGCTTATCAGAAGGCAGTGTGCATACCATTCTGATTAAAGTACTTGGGCTTGAGAAAGATTTACGCTACGTGGGTGCCCCATTTGCCCACTGAGGAGCAAAAGTAGCAATGCCTAAAATGCGCCCATTTATTTCTAACTTGCTAACACATGACGGAACCTGGGTGCACATGTTTGAGCCACAGAGAAGAGCTGACAACAAACAGTGGAAGAGCAAAGGTCAAAAGCGCCCCTGAATTGCCAAGAGAACCATCAGCCCCAAGAAGATGTTGTATGCAATCTTCTTCAATTGAATTCTAGTGGGCCAGTGGTTCAAGTATTGGCTAACAATGGACTTCATAAATCAGTCATCAATATCTGAAATGATGTTTGACAAAGCCCAAAAGAAAACCTTTGTGACCGTCACAAAGACACAGGCCATCCTTAAAAAATTCTTCGTTTGCTGTGCTCCTACCTACCCTGCCCAAGAAATTTTATTACCATTCTAAGGAAAAGATTTTTTTTTTGAAATCCTGATTAAACTCAATTTTAATACACTAAGCCAAATTTCAAGAAGATGACATTCTTGTTGTTTTTTTTAGCTGTTTTATTATTTTTTTTTTTTTTTTGCAGAGAAAATCAGGCTTGACACTTCATTTGAATGGTCTGCTAGGCCTGATTTTCTCTGAAAAATCAGAAAATAAGTATTTGAAATGATGTTACCTGTTGTTGTATGGTGCTTTAAGGGTCAAATATCTTTTCAGATCTAAAAAAAGACCTACCTTCCTACCCACCTCACATATGATGGGTAGGAGCACAGCAAACAAATTTTTTTTTTAAGGATGGCCTCAGATCAGACCTGACATTGTGCAATCTGATTAAGTCTTCACTGGTTGCATGAACTTCCTCCAGCCTCTGCAGAGCTATCCAAATACTTACATGTACAAGCCAAAGACAGGCTTGAAGCCCTGGCTGGTCCGAGTCTTTTGATGATTGTACATGTACCCTAAAAATCCTAAAAAAAGGGACACCTTGAGGACTTGCTGTACTTCTACAATTTTAACAACAATCCAGCAAAGACTCCAAGAAGTGCAGATGGCATGGCAAACAGTGTAGACCCTGATCAGATTGCTCAATCAGGAGCAGTCTGATCTGGGTATGCACTGTTTCCTTAGGCCAGTCTGTCCCAATACCTTGGATCAAGGTTAAATGTGACCTTCAGGGTGTACTATCGATGAGTATAGTAGTCGCAGATAAGATTGACTAGGCGGAGCCTGCCTTAGAAATATACCATGAACAAAAAGGTAAACCAAGTCACCCGATTGTGGGAATTCAACTGTAACACAACTATTGAACTATAGCTGTGGTGTATATGACCTTTTTGTGTGCTTGTATAAAGCGTGCGAAAGGCACTCTACCGAATCTTTTGTTGGACTCAGCGAATTTGACATACCGGGTATATACTGACAACACCTGAATAGCTCCGCCTAGTCAGTCTTATCTGCGACTACTATACCAGTAAATAAAATTGAATGCATTATTGATTACTTGTCAAAGACTTGTCAAAACAAGATGGTATACCATCTTTTCCCTTATATAGCAGACAAGGAGGTATAACAAGGTTAACTAAGTGAGTGTTTGAGTTTTACGTCTCACCAACAGCTAAGGTCATACAGAGACGGGACCTCAGTTTAATGCCTCGTCCGAAAGTCTGGAGAAGCCCGGGATCTTTCCTGCGACCCCTGGTTTACAAGGTGAGTCAGTGAGCATAACCACTACACCACAGAGGCTTCTGCAATGATAACTAGCAGAACGCACATCATCGCATATCCTCACGCTTCCGTTCGATTTGATATGATACACAATCATGTTCTGAAAACTTTGATTTCTGATCCCACAAGGGATCCTCCCCTCACAACCATATAAGATTCTTTTTCTTGCTTACATGTACATTCCATTTCTGAGCGTCGATTTTTAATTCTGCAGTCACTTGGGTTGCCGACGCCCACCATATTGTGATGCCACTACAGTAATGTTTAGTGATGTCACGTAACATGCTGTGACGTCAACCTTAAATACAGTGCATATGAGGTCGTGTTCAACCAGTACATTTATCAAAACATGAGAATATTCGATTTTTACCCTGTACCTGGGTAAGAACTCCCGGGTTAAAACAGAATTTCTATCTTAGGCTACATTTTACTACCACGCATTTTCTTTTCTGAGGTGCAAGATAATCTTGTTTGTTTGCAATTGCCTGCCTACTGACCCAACTCCTCCCTTCACATAATTTTTTTTGGCATTGTTATTTGGGACAGCATTTTTATTTTTTTTCAAAAGGGCAAATACACTACATGTAATTACTATGATTTCCCTGAGTAGTGCAACAAACAGATCTGAGCAGAAAGTGCCAACCCAGATCAGACTGCTCCAAGGAGCAGTCTGATCTGGGTATGTACTGTTTGCCTTTCCATCTGCACATTTTGGGTACACCATTTGTGGGTAAAACAGATTTGTTCATATTGACAGGATCTTATCCCAGGACTTTGGCTAGTTACTGTAACGTTGTATGACATCCATGCGGACTATTTTTACATTTTGCAGAAAAAAATCATGCATTTGCAAGATAAGAGTCGAAAATCTCTGTAACCCTTGACCTGCTGAGCCCGGATGTGTCTTATCTTTCAAACAATGCAGATCCAGATCAGATGTCTTCGGAAGAAGCCATCTGATCAGGATCTTCAATGTTTGTCGTTCAATTTATGAATCTGTTGCAATAATTTGCATCAAGGAATCTGATTGGTTGCTTTGTTTGTTTGATTCGAGGTTTAACGTCCCCGTCAAAGGTCATTTTGGAGACGTTGCTTCCAATTTTGTGGGACTTTTACCGACATTGAGATGGAATGACGACATCTCAAGCCCTGTCGCCCAATGAAACCAATAGGGTTTATTAGCATGGACGGTCCCCTCGCACCGTGGTTCCTGGACAGGCTTAGATCCTCTAAGCTGTTAACCAGTACTAGTGTGGGGGCTGGATTCAGCTCTGCGTGGAAACATCATGCAGCCCATATATTTCTTCAAGCCCCTATGGGCGGGGGCCGTCTGATTGGTTGATAATCAGTAGTGGGTGTGGCATATATGAATATGCAGCAGGACAAGGGTTAAGTTAACTATCCCTAGGTTGGACTCAGCCATGGTAGGCGAGCCTTTGTTCGAGCCATCTATGTTGTACTGTATGTATCCCATGGTTTATAATCCTAATGTACATGTATCATATTTCAGGTACAGAATCTCCTTCAGCAGATGCAAGACAAGTTCCAGAACATGTCAGACCAGATCATTACAAGAAATATCCTTTCAATACATATACAAGGGTTACAACCTATGTCATAGAGATCTCGCACCCATTTCAATAGCGGCCATATTGGTGTAAATAGGGTAGATAAAATGCATCAATCTAGATATGTATATTACGAGTCTTCAGAAAACATACTTCAGCTGGTAATTAACAATAATTGCATCCCATCTATGTGCTAATTTTACCTAGAAACATTGAAAAGGCTTTGATAGTTTTGCCAAAAGATTTGATTCGGTGCTGTAAACAATGGTTAAGTTCGACATCATTGCAAAACCAGCTTGTGTCGAATTATTTGAAGAAAGAGCCGCATTTCTGAGACAGTTTTCAGTATGTTTGATTCTTTTATTCCTTATGCATTGACTGCCCCTACTTGTTGTGGCAAACACCTTTTGTGTAGTTAGACCAGCGAAACCTACTAATAGTTACGATATCACTGCTCTGACGTAGGTTGTTCCCACTGATATAGCAGGCACCCTTCAAGCCTTCTGCAGCTAATGACCTATTTTGTACCAAATGGAATCTCAGCCTGCTATGCATCAGGAGGAAGATTGATTCAACCTTCCTCCTGATATAAAGCAGGAGTCCATTTCAAAATCTAGGCGTGACAGGTTATCTTCAAAATTTATTTGGAAAATGGTTGTACTTTTTGCAAATAGTGTAGATCCTGATCAGATGTTGCTTTCTGTGGCATTTGATCTGGGCTTGCACTGTTTGTCAGTATCTTGTTTTGGGGTTCCCAGTACAAAATGTGTTAATAATCATGACAAACAGATGGTATTTTGTCTTCTTTATCAGAAAAGACAAAAAGGCATCACATTTCTGCTAGGCAGACTATTCATGTTGAATGTCAAGCCATGTTTATCTCTAAAAAAAGGAGAAAAACTATTCTTGCACACCAGACGAGGAAATCCGTGATTTTACCCTGAGATAGAAATTTATGTTCGGTCCCTGGTGTTCCGACCCCAAATCGAATATAATCGCTCGATTGATAAATGCACTGGTTGATTACACCCTCATGCGCGGCGTCGTCATGCGTGACGTCACTAAACATTCCTGTTGTGTCATCACAAAATGGCGGACGTCGGTAACCGAAGTGTCAGCAGCATTAAAAATTCGCAATAGAAATGGAAGGTATGCAAGGAAAAGAATCCAATATGGGTGTGAGGGGTGGATAGAAAAATCCGTCCCTCGGGATCACTGTCCGGCATCACTCGGCAAGCCTCGTGATGCCGGTCAGTGTCCCTCGGGACGGATTTTTCAATCCACCCCTCACACCCATATAAGATTCTTATAGTGTTACCACATGCATTATGGGGTAATTTTACTGATTTATTCAAAACCCTATTTCCAGATATGAATGAACAAGGAATTTTCTTCATTTTTTCCTTTGTGCCTATTATGTTGTTAAAATTTTGTCTTGATTGTCGGTGTCTCAATGTGGTTGTTCTTAACCCTTTTTGTACCAAATGGAATCATTTTTATTAAGAAATGAAAACAATTATCCCCAATTTATCCGATTTAAGTGGGGCTATAAATACAAGGCTGTCACAGATTTAGTCTTGTTTGTTTGTATTGGACTTTAATGGCCAAGTCAATACTTTAGGTCATTTTTGAGCTGGTCAGTTATCCTATCCACACCTTTCCTGGGCAGGCTTATACGTAAGCGGTTAACAAGTATAGTTATTTTTGCCTGACAACTGCCCTTCCTGAATCAGTGAAAGGGAGAGATTGACCGTAAAAAAGATTTCATAATCAATCTCCACAATAGAATGTTTCTGACCAAGGCAGGTATTAAACCTGCATCCTCCTGATTACTAGGCAGATGTGCATCTGACTTGAGCTACCAAGGCCAGCAGATTTATTCGTTTGAAAGATAAAAACACAGTCATGTGGTTACTCGTTTGAATTGCCTCATGGAGGAGTGACAAGGATATTTCAGAGATAATTTTTATTAGCATGATGCCGGGGGCATATAGTTTTTCGGTTTGGTCTGTACATGTGTGTGTATGTAAGTACGTACATACGTGATCCTGTAACTTCAGGTTAAGGTTTTTGTAACAGTTAGGGTCTTAACTTTTAGAACTCATATTTTCCTAACCATTTGATGGAACTGGTTCATCTTTGGTATGATGATAGATATAGGTCCAAAGTTTTATTAAGCAATACCTCAACCCATGCCTGTGACCTCCAGGTCAAGGTCACAGACTTTGAAATTTTCAATGTTAAAGACTCGGGTTAAAGGTTAAGGTTTTTGTAACAGGTAGACCTGAACATTTTAGAACTCATATTTTCCAAACCATTTGATGGAATTTGGTATGATTATAGATATAGGTCCAAAGTTTTATTCAGCAATAACCCCACCCATGCCCATGACCTCAAGGTCAAGGTCATGGACTTAGAAATTTTCCATGTTAAAGACTCCAGTCAAGGTATTTGTACCTGGTAGAACCTGAACTTTTAGGATGGCTTTGGTTCATATGATGATAGATATCGGTACAATGTTTTATTCAACAATACCCCCAGCCATGCCTATGACGTCAAGGTCACAATTTTAATGTTAAAGATTTTAAAGAGCTCAAATTTTCCAAACCATATTATGGATTTGGCTTATATATGCTATGATGATAGATACAGGTCCAAATGTTTATTTGGCAATACCCCCACCCATGCCTATGGCTTCAAGTCAAGGTCACAGACTTAGAAATTTTTAATTAGATAAAAATTTTAAGAGTTGATATTTTCCAAACCGTGTGATGGATTGAGTTTATATTTGGTATGATGTTAGATACCTGTCCATTTTATTCAGCGATAACCCCACCCATGCCCATGAGCTCAATATCAAGGCCACAGACTTAGAAATTTTTAATTAGATATTTTAAGAGTTTATATTTTCCAAGTTGTACGATGAATTAAGTTTATATTTGGTATGATGATTGAAACTGGTCCAATACCCCCACCCATGCATGTGCCCTAAAGGTCAAGGTCACAGACTAAGAAATATTTTATTTAAAGTTTATTAAGAGATCATACTCACCAAACCATATGGATTTGCTTCATATTTGATATGATGATAGTTACAGGTCCAAAGTTGTATATACCCCCACCCCTGACCTCAAGGACAAGGTCACAGACTTAGTCTTATCATGCTTTTAAAGTTTTAGGGCTCATATTTATAGATTGGCATCATATTTGGAATGATGTCCCAAGTCTCATTCACCCATACCAACGACCCTGCCCATGACCTCAAGGTCAAGGTCACACACTTAAAAAATTTTGTTGCAACATGGATTTTCGGGGTGAGGCGGGCCCTTGGCGGGGGCATCTGTGTCGTCTGGACACATTTCTAGTTTTGCCATAAAATTCCTAAAAAGTTTAACTCCTTGAGAACTTGCTGTAATTCTTCTAAAATTTTAGCAGATTTGTTTCATGAGCCAGCGAGGAGTCCAAGAGGTGCAGATTGAACGACAAACAATGTAGACCCTGATCAGACTGCTGTCTGATCAGGGTCTGAACAGTTTGTGTTTAGGCCTATCTGTCCCAATACTTAGAAACATTACAGTATTTCGGCATAAAAAAACATATGTTGTAGGTACTTGTTAGAATCTCAGGGAGGCATTTATAGCAAGTACCCACAATGTGGGTTTCAAGCAATAAAGAAAATATTCTCTTAACCCTTATCTTGCTGTTCACGACAACCCCTATCTTTGCAAACAGTGTAGATCCAGATCAGATGGCTTCTGAAGAAGCCATCTGATCAGGATCTGCACTGTTTGGCATTCATTTTATGAATATGTAGGAATAAATTACTTCAAATAATCTGATTGGTTCAAAATCAGAAATGGGTGTGGCTTAATTGAATATTCAGCAGGACAAGGGTTAATTGTCCTCATTACTCGTCCTTATCTGCAGCTATGGGGCTGGGCTTCTTCAGACTTTCGGATGAAGTCTTTAAACTTAGGTCCTGCTTCACTCTCTGACCTTAGCTGTTTGTGGGACCTTAAAGGTGCATTATTGAGCTACCGGGTCTCAATTTTTTTTTTTCTGGTTTTTATCTTCAATTCATACTCCTTTGTCATGTGTACACTTTTGGAGCCAAATACAGCTTCAGAACTATGTGAAAATGGTCGTTTTCATTCGTGTTTACCCTTCGCTCTGAACATGTGTTCGGAATTTCTGTTCTAAAAATAAATCTGTCACTTTACACATACATGGCGACAGTATCGTCTCTGAGTGTCGTTACTTATGGCATGGTATTCAGTGTCATATTTTTTCCGATTCAGGCATGGCCTAAGCAAACAAGGCAAAAAATGAACGTCGCGTAACATCATATATGGGGATTCTATTTTTGTCATGAAATAAAAATAGATCTAACTAGTGTTCGAAACCTAGTTAGGGATTCCGACCACTAAATTCAGTCAGTTTAGCCACACCCATTTCTGACTTTGAACCAATCAGATTACTTCATGTAATTTATTCTTACAAATCCATAAACTTCATGTCAAACAGTGTAGATCCTGATCAGATGGCTTCTTCAGAAGCCATCTGATCAGGATCTACACTGTTTCCAAAGATAGGCAATAATGCACCTTTAAATCACACACACCACAACGGCTCTATAATGTCACTCTGGTATGCAGGACTTTAACCCTTTTTTGTACCAAATGGAACCTTCCACCTTATATATGGCCGGTATCCATTTCGAAATTTAGGGGTGTCAGATTGTGTTTTCTTCAAAACTTATTCGGGAAATGGGTTAACTTTTGGCAAACAGTGTAGGCCCTAATCAGATGCTGCATTCTGCAGCATCTGATCTGGGCCTGCACTGTTTGCCCAGGTACCCATTTGGAGGTTTCTGGTACTGAATGGGTTAATACCTACAACCTCTGGGCTTGAAGAAATGGTGCCACTGTGCAGAGTTGAAACTAATGTTAAACCTCTTAGAGGGTCTAAGTCCAGGAAAGTAGTGCCAATAGGACTGCTTCTATAACCATTGCAATTTCTTTTGGCGGTAGGGCTTGAGAAGTCATTTCATCTCAATGTCAGTCGGCCCACAAAATCGAAAGCAATGCCTCTAAAATGACCTATATAGTGTTGATGAAGAGGTAAAACCTCAACACAAACAAATAATACCTACACAGTACATTGAGTACACCCCTCCCCACCCAACACCCCCACCCCCTCACCCCACCCCTTACACGTCCAAACACACACAAGTTTATTGTTGTTGGGAAGGGCAAAAGTTGATCAAGGTTGACGTCTTTGTTCACAATAAGCCTCTTATCTCAAATTGAGCAATAAATTCTATTTATCATAAATTGCAAATGTTCTCCTGAGTGGGGCTTTATCTTTCTCTATCTTGTGTAAGTATATGTATTGTCAAAAAGTCTTTAGTATTGGGGATAATAAATTCATTGTCAAAGGGAGAAACTCTTGAGATTTTATGTGTTGTCTAAGCCACCTTGTTGGGTTTGGCAAATAGTGTAGACCTAGATACGATACCACAGAAAGCAGCATCTTACCAGTGTCTGCACAGCTTGCTCGGAGTACAGGAATGAAAGGGTTCACCAAAATGATTGGCATTTTGTACAGGAAACCCCAAAACGGGTACCGGTAATTGGCAAACAGTGCAGGCCCAGATCAGACGCCGCAAAATGCGGCGTCTGATCAGGGCCTTCACTGTTTGCAAAACGTTCAGCCAGTTTCCAAATAGATTTTGAAGAAAATAAAACCTGACACCACTAAATTTTGAAGTGGACTCCTGCTATATATAAGTAGGAAGATTCCATTTGGTACAAAAAGGGTTAAACCAAAAAGTCTATGGTCCTAAAAGGGATAATCGATTTGCCTGTATGCTCAATGCTTTGATTTCATGATAAAGAAATTTTTAAGCAATCTACAAATGTAGTAATACCTCTCAGTCAGTCTCAGGGTAATGTATTGTAGGAGGAGAAAATCTGTAAAGAAAAATCCAGTGGGATGCCCCGACTTCGGATTGAACACACGACCATTGGGTTACAAAGCGAGTGACACAACCACTTGGCTAAAAGGTTCGGACCAAGTGTTTGTTTGTTTGTTTGATTTGAGGTTTAACGTCCCCCTCAACACTATAGGTCATTTTGGAGACGTTGCTTCCAATTTTGTGGGACTTTTACCCGACATTGAGATGAAATGACATCTCGAGCCCTGTTGCCCAATGAAACCAGTAGGGTTTATTAGCATGGGCGGTCCGCCTCACACCGCAGTTCCTGGATAGGCTTAGATCCTCTAAGCAGTTTACCAGTACTAGTGTGCGGGCCGGATTCAGCTCTGCGTGGAAGCATCATGCAGTCCATATATTTCTTCAAGCCCCTATGGTCAGTTATGCACTCTATATACATATTTATTATGGTCGTACTATATACATATTTATTATGGTCGTACTACTACAGTATACAATTGTAGTCCTTAACAGGGTTTACTAGATGATATGGGAAACCGAATTGACGACTTGGAGAAGAATATAGCAGATCTGATGACGCAAGCTGGAGTAGATGATGGCCGAGCTTAAATCAGGGAAAACATGACACTACAGGACTTTGCTATGGGGGTGGGGGATGTCAGTTGTGATATGAAATGAAACTGTTTTTGTTTTAAACGAAACAGGTGTTAGAAATCATTGCATTGGAAAATAATTATGAAGTGCAATCTGTCTCATGGTTAAGGTACAATGAAATGAATAAAATATTAGATGCAATAATAGATTCAATAAGATTACTGGATTTATTGGTTTTAATTGTTTGGCTTAATACTGTATTTAGGTTGACTATTTGTTGCACTAAACAGGGAAAAGAGTATTTTATTGTAATTAGTAAAATGCATGATTTTCTATTTTTGTAGAAGCATACATGTACAATGTACAAACATTATTGTTCACAATACAGTAAAATTTCCTGTATTAAGACCACCTTTGGGACTGTTCAGAAGTGGTCTTAAAGACCACTTTTGAACAGTTCCAAAGGTGGTCCTTGACCAGAGGACACTGGGGCAGGAAACGCAAAGAAAGATTTAGTGCACCCTTCAAAATAAGCTTTTTAAAGCAGAATTAGTCTTAATTTTTCGTGGTCTTAATAGTGGAATTTTACTGTTATGAAGTAGGTCTTAGACATAAATATAAGAAAAAGAGGCAAAAATCTTTTATCAGCAGATGAAGAGTAACTGGATACGTTTTCTTATCTTTTGTTGAGAACATATGTTGTGGGTGATTGTTAGAATCGCCTCTGTGAGGCGATTCTAACAACCACCAACAATATATGCTTTCTAAGAGAAATAAGAAATATTCTCTGATACTTATTCTTACCCAGAGCTTATGATAAATAATGGAAGATTACAGAAAATCCATATATAAATTTTTTTGATGCTGGTCGTCATAGCAGTTTTAGGTTTTCCTACAACAAGCTTCAGTTAATGGGCTTAATTGTGGTTATTTTTGGGGGATGATGAATGTTTGCATAAAGGTTCATATACGTGAAAGAAGTTTAGTAGTTATAGGGTCAAGATATATTATATTTCTCACTTCAAAATTTAACATTTTTGCATTTGTTTGTAGTTTGGGGAAAAATGTAAAAAGTATCCAAAACAAATTAGCTGTTTTCACAATTTCCCCAGGCAAAGTTGTGCGAGTCGGACCGTCCATGCTTATAAACCCCTATTAGATTCATTGGGTGGCAGGGCTTGAGATGTCATTTCATCTCAGTGTTGGGTAAAAAGTCCCACAAAATTGGAAGCAACGTCTCCAAACTGACCTATTCAATTTTGATTGGGACGTTAAACCTCAAATAAAAAAAACAACAAATATATCATTCAGAAATAAGAAAAAATATCAATACTTTTCGGATGAAAAAAGCACCTTATCTGGAACTATACTGTTTGCAAAAAGAAATGCATCTCCTGTTTCAGCTGGACAATACCTTGGAATTATCATCAGATTATGACCGTTAACTGAAGATTATAAGGAGTCTAACCCTTATCTTGCTGTTCACGACAACCCCTATCTTTGCAGACAGTGTAGATCCAGATCAGATGGCCATCTGATCAGGATCTACACTGTTTGGCATTCAATTTATGAATTTGTAGCAATATATTACATCAAGTAATTTGATTGGTTGATAGACAGAAATGGGTGTGGCTTAAATGAATATTCAGCAAGATAAGGGTAATTTAGTTGTTATCTTAAAACACAAATCAAAGTAGCACTCATTATTGTTGTCATGCACAGTCATTTTACCTGTAGGTTTCATTTAGCCAGAAAAAAACAAAAAACAAAAAAACTTTATCACCAGGTGGAGATAATAGCTAGGGCTTACTTGTTTAAAACCTTGTTGGCTTAACCAATGAAATGCCAATCACGAATTTTGTCGTTTGCTTTGTCATTAGTTAACAGATGGTTAAAATGTTGATAATTCAATATGGCAGGTATGCTTATATTTTTGCTGAAAAAAATATGAGTGGCTTTTTTCAAATGCAAAAGCTACTCATATTCCAGCAGACACACATCGCTAGGGCAATGTCAAATCAACAACGGTGCAACGTCACGACGTTGCACCGATGTAGATGTGGCTTTGCATAAATGTTATGATGTTATACCGATGTTCATGTGACATCACAATTAAGTCATGTGCCGACTGGAATTTTTCCAGCAAAGCTTACAGAATACGGTATTCAATATTGTTCTTGCTAGAGCAGTGAACAGTTTGACCACTAACGACTTACTGGCTTGTTAAACTAACGATGCTTCAAACAAACAGACCCTCGTCTACTAAGTTGAAAGGGTTGAGCCTCATTCCCATTCAGATTTTCCATCTGTAAATCAGTCTGCATGTAGGTGGTTATACATTCCATACCCATACACAATATCAGGTCCAACACTCCTTGTTGAGAATGTTTTACTTAATCAGGATTTCAGATCTTCTCACTGGAAAAAGAATGCTAATTCCAGGTCAGAATTCTTCACAGAAATACTTAAAAACACCTTACAGTTGAGTCTTTGTGTCTAGAAGTCAAAATGCTCGATTTTATTTCTTTGAGATTACAGTAAAGTAGCTAGTGATCTTAAATATGAAGTTAAGGAAACACATAGCAAACATAACCAGTTTTGACATAAACTGTTATTTGACTTGCGCAGTTGAGATATCAGGGTTTTTAATATCTTAAGCGAATATTTAGCAGTCATTTGAGAGATCAGTGTTAGCAAATGCAAAAGTAACTTAATATTTTTTTTTCAGCAAAAATAATAGCCATATTAACCCTTATCTTGCTGAATATTCATTTAAGCCACACCCATTTCTGTCTGTCAACCAATCAAATTACTTGATGTAATTTATTGCTACAAATTCATAAACTGAATGCCAAACAGTGTAGATCCTGATCAGATGGCTTCTTCAGAAGCCATCTGATCTGGATCTACACTGTTTGCCAAGATAGGGGTTGTTGTGAACAGCAAAATAAGGGTTAAATGATCAAAATTCGGACAATGTGTTAACTAACAACACTGTTAGTTATGAACACATTTACATGTATTTCCAGCAAAAAATAGCATTTTTGCCATTATTAAATGATCAAAGCTTTGATGATATGTTAATTAAATACAAGGTTACTTTTGTGTTAATTTTGAACAACTGGCCCCAGATGCTTTGGTAAGATAAGAAAAGATCTGAAATACTGATTGTAGAAACTGAAAGCTCAAAAAACAGTGCCTTTTAGAATTAGTCGTCATAGTCAGATGGGAAATAGATAGAGGAAGTATAAAGATATAGGCAGAGACATGCGTTTATCTCCCTTTACCTGTTTCCTGTGCAGTGAGTAGATTTTCGTGTGTGTTTGTACTATGCAGAACTGCTGAGTATTCTAGTAAAAGCTACTTTGTGAACAAGCTAATACATGTATATGAGTTTGAGTCAACCCTTATCTTGCTGTTCACAACAACCCCTATCTTTACAAACAGTGCAGATCCAGATCATATGGCTTCTGAAGAAGCCATATGATCAGGATCTACACTGTTTGGCATTCAGTTTATGAATTTGTAGCAATAAATTACATCAAGTAATTTGATTGGTTGATATACAGAAATGGGTGTGGCTTAAATGAATGTTCAGCAAGATAAGGGTTAACTAGATTGCCTATAGTTACTGTTACTTTTATTAGACTTTATGCCCTTCTAAAATAAACAACCAATCAATGCCAACGAATAAAATTACTGGTTCAGGGAAAACTGGAAACAAGTCCACCATAGGTAGTTGTTTTCAGAAATACATTTTAGAAAATGGCTGGACTTTTTGTAAACAATGATGTGTTTGTTATGTTGGCAATAAAATGGTCCCAGCTTGGAAAAATGAAAAAAAATAAATAAATTAAAGAAATAAATAAAAATAATAAGAAGGGAATGAGAACATTTTGCAGCTTTGCACTATTTTATACAAGGGGGACAACTTTTGTGACTCCTGTTAACTGATCACCTTAAAAATGGGGTCCACTGTCAGAGGAAGAAAATACTCCTTTAGGAGAAATTTCTTACCTTGAACCTTCATCCTGCTGAATGGATTAATTTTGCCACACGCATTTCTGACTGTCATCTTATAATGTTTCATTCAAATTTGCAAACTAATTGACAAACAGTGTAGATCAGTAGAAGCCATCTGATCTGGATCTACACTGCTTGCTGTGAATAGCGGTATAATGGAGACCCCCATTAATAAGAAAGGTCAAAATATTATTGGAAAAGTTGCCTCCCAAAATGGTTCATAGTTACATTCCCCTGAAAGGATCGCCATAAGTACACATCGAAACCATTGCAAGTTTTTGTTCACAGAGTGGCTCTTATTCACATTGCTATTTATTTGTGTGTTAGTTGCATGATGTAGTTTGATTTCATAAGAACACTTCTTTTTCCAAGGGTGACAACCTATGTCATAGCAGAGATGTCATACCCATTTCAGAAGCGGCCATATTGGTGTAAATAGGGTAAATAAAATGCTTCAAACTGGGTGTGTACATTACGAGAGTCCAGAAAACATACTTCCGCTGGTAATGAACAATATTTGCATCCCATCGGTGACCTAATTTTACCTAGAAACATTGAAAAGGCTTCGATAGCTTCGTCACAAGATTTGATTCGGTACTGAAAACAATGGTAGTTCCGACATCATTGCAAAATCAGCTTGTGTCGAATTATTTAAAGAAAGAGCGACATTTCTGAGGCAGATTTCAGTTTGTTTGTTTCTTTTATGGCCTTATGCACCAACTGCGCCTACTTCTTCTGACAAATGCCTTTTGCGTAGTAAAAGCGAGTGGTAAAAGACGGCAAACCTACTAATGGTTACGATATCACTGCTCTGACGTAGGTTGTTCCCTATGTTTTTCACTGATGTTTCACAAGCACACTCTTCTGTTCATTGATCTGAAGTCAGACTTCAATTGCTCGAAGACAACCGTAGTTTGAGCCACCGAGGGATACCAGAAGGCATAACGGGGATTCTTTTCAAGTTTTGAGATATACAGTAAAATTCCTATATTAAGACCACCTTTGGAACTGTTCAAAAGTGGTCTTTAAGACCACTTTTGAACAGTTCCAAAGGTGGTCCCTGACCAGAGGACATTGTGTACAGGAAATTCTAGGGAAGAATAACTGCACCCTTCTAAATCAGCTTTTTAAACCAGAATTAGTCTTAGTTTTAGGTGGTCTTAATAGCGAAATTTTACTGTAGTTTTGATGTTCTCTAATATAAATAATTATGTGATGTGTGTACTCATTAGAATTGCCTCTGTGAGGCAATTCTAATGAGTACACACAACATACATTGGAAAATAAAAGATCTCCCTAAATTATCCCTATCAATTATCCAGAGAAATGTCCTAGGTGCTGTTCTGCCATGGTACAGTACACCCGCAGCAAATTTTTTTAACCCGCCGTCTGGTTGTTTTGGTCCGCCGCGTTTCTGCGCATTACCCCATGCTACATCCCTCTGCTAGCTATTGCAGTGATGCAGCATACAAACCACGGATCCACCGTGTTTCACTTATTTACCTATGAGAAAGTTGTGAAGACAGGTACATTATGTAAAGTGGACAATCAATTTTATACCTGTATAATACCATGGTAACAATGCAATTACCCTGTGCTTCCCCCGATTGTCTGTACCCGCAGTGGTCGTCACAGATTTAATCCTTGTTATCATGGTCCCCTCAACACAGGGTTTAGCTGGTTCAAAAAGATTTGCAGCGGGTGTACTGTAAATGAACCATCCGTGTGCTCGCCTTCAAAATTTCATTGTATCTCAAAGCTTATTTTTTTTTTTTTTTGTATCAGGTATGAAATGACAGTCTTAGAAAAGACAGTATCAGTGTTTACTAAACAGAGAAACCCTCAGTTCATCATTGTGATTTTGCGAGCACATTTCTGTACAGTGATCAAGCTCTCGAAGCTATGATGTACAGTAAAATTCCTATATTAAGACCACCTTTGGGACTGTTCAAAAGTGGTCTTTAAGACCACTTTTGAACAGTTCCAAAGGTGGTCTCCGACCAGAGGACACTGTATGCAGAAAACACAAAGACAAAATAACAGCAACCTTCTAAATAAGCTTTTTACAGTAGAATTAGTCTTAATTTTAGGTGGTCTTAATAGCGGACTTTCACTGTATATGTGTCAAGCACAAAAAGTGTACATTATGTATTTCCTAAAACAGTCAGGAGAAGTGATTTCTCTCTCAACAAAAAGAAGTTTTTGACTGAATTATGTGTTTTCTGTACCATATGTACATTTATCATATGATGTCGTTGATAAGCAGTGGATAACGTCGAGTAATAAAAATCATATGAAAAAACATGTAATAACACTATGGCAGGATTAAGTAACGTCATGACGACGTCCATGTCAACCATTCATTTGTTGTGGAAATATTGTCAAACATAAAGCGATAAAATCCAATTTAAAGTGGTCATTTGATAAACAGAATCTTACACTCGTGGCCGAAGGCTTGTTTCATAAATATATAAAATGACTACTCGTGTAAGATCCTCTATTTTATTCTGTCGCCCTCAGATGAAAATTGGGAGAAGTTTTGAGTCTGTATGGAGACTCCATCTCCCACTTCACTGTCTAGCCTCTTCCCTGACCAGGGAAACCCTCAGTTCATCATCTAAGCAATGGAAAGAATTCAGTTTTACAAAGAATAGTCAGATAAGAGTTATTTTAAAGAACTTGTTTGTAAGCCAGCTCATTACGAAAACACGCCTATAAAAATACATTGTATTTTTGTCCGTCAAAAAACGTAAATTTTAGGATGAAACATTGTGATAATTTTCTTATTTCTGCTCAAAATATAGATTGTGAGTACTCGTTGGAACCGCCTCATTGGGGCGGTTCTCACCAGTACCCACAATGTATATTTATTGTGAGTACTCGTTGGAACCGCCTCATTGAGGCGGTTCTAACTAGTACCCACAATGTATATTTTTGTCCAGGAAAAAGAAAAATAAGGTTTACCCCTGTAAACCGAAGTTTTACTATATAAAATTGGGGTTCGAGGGGGTCAAAATTATATAGGCGTGTTTTCTTGATGTTAAAAGCACCATCCCATGAGCAAAAGGTTCTTATGGCTAAGACGAGTAGCAAAGGCTCAGGCTAGCCTGCGAATATGCGCAGTCTCGCCAGGGCCTGTCCTACTCAAAGACATGTAGAAAGTCCTTAAGGTAGCTTAATGCAAGATGTCATGTGCTCATGTTGGTTGGCCAGACACTCCCATTCCAGGAAAATAAATCAGAAAATGCTGAGGGACTTTTTAACCCTTTTTGTACCAAATGGAATCTTCCTCCTTATATATAGCAGGAGTCCATTTCAAAATTTAGGGGTGTCAGGTGGATCCTTGCAAGTTTCAGGATATCCCTGGAGTCTGATGCATCCACAAACATTTGTAGCTGTATGGATGTGCAGTCTTTTCTGTCTTTCATCACGAACACGCCTATATAATTTTGACCCCCCCCCCCCCCCTTGGACCCCACTTTTATATAGCAGAACTGGGGTTTACAGGGGTAAACCTTATTTTTCTTATTTCTGCTTTAAAATATAAATTGTGTGTACTCGTTAGAATTGCCTTGATGAGGAGGTTCTAATGTGTACCCACAATCTATATTTTGAGCAGAATTATGAAAAATATCACAATTTTTTATTATAAAATCTTCATTTTTTTGATGATAATATAAGAATCTTATATGGGTGTGAGGGGTGGATGGAAAAATCTGTCTTGAG
Source organism: Lucinisca nassula (assembly GCA_963580285.1). Classification (NCBI taxonomy): domain Eukaryota; kingdom Metazoa; phylum Mollusca; class Bivalvia; order Lucinida; family Lucinidae; genus Lucinisca; species Lucinisca nassula. The sequence continues at coordinate 3,241,174 of OY757017.1, read as the reverse complement.
GGACACTGTCCGGCATCATGAGGCTTGCTGAGTGATGCCGGACAGTGATCCCGAGGGACGGATTTTTCTATCCACCCCTCACACCCATATTGGATTCTTTTTCTTGCATACCTTCCATTTCTTAAAGCAGATTTTTAATGCTGCCGTCACTTCGGTTACCAACGTCCGCCATATTGTGTTGACCCTGCAGGAATGTAAAGTGATGCCACGGATCGTGCATGACGTCAACCTTAACGACGGCGCACACAAGGTTGTAATCAACCAGTGCAGTTATCAAACACACGATTATATTCGATTTGGGGTCGGAACACCAGGGTCAGAACATAAATTTCTATCCCAGGGTAAAATCGTGGATCCTTGTCTGGTGTGCAAGAAAATGTAATCTGTATTTTTATAGGCGTGTTTTCGTAATGTTGATAGTCGCTGCCAGTTGTTCCTTTTTATATGCCCTTGCTCATATACTGGTATGGACAGTCTAGAAATGGAAGAACAGTCCAACTTCATTGGCTCGAACACCTTTGAGACCTCGAAAATCTGTTCGAGACTGGGGTAGTTCGAGCCACTGAGGCTTACTGCCAGAAGGCATAATGAGGTACTTTTGGACATATTTTTGGTGTTCTGTAATGAAAAGGTATGCTGTGTGTACTCATTAGAATCGCCTCATCGAGGCGATTCTAATCAGTACACACAGCATACATTGGCTAGATAAAAGACGAAACTCTCCTAAAATAATCTCACACCATTTCTTATGTAGAGGACTTCCCTAGGGGCTCAAGAACTGGTTCGACTCAGCCATCGGTGTTCGAGCCATCGGTGTTCTAATGTATTTTCTGAGGTGTACATTTCACTTTGTCCTGTACATATAAGTTATTTCTTTCTTGTGTGATAAATTGATTATTACATACATTATACATAGCCTTTGTTGTGAATAAAACAAGTGAAAATTGAATGTTTTGGGCTTTTCCTTCCCAAGTACAGGTTGATGAATGTTTATTGCACATTACGTCGCACGGGCCGTTCCATCTGATACCATTAGATGTCATTAGTAAAGGCAAACCTCTAAAATAGAAGCTGAAACTCATTCTCAATCGCAAATAATATACAGCAAAGATTTTGCGAATAAAGCGAGAGGACAGTCTGTCACCCTAGATAACGGTATCTGATGGATTGGTCCATATGGCGTAGTGTTCAGTAAACAGTCATCGATCTGTAAGATAGCACAACCATGTGATATACATACTGTAAGATCCTGAAAATTTGGAGATATTGAGGACATGCTGTAATTCTCCTGAAATTTTAACAAATTTGTTTCACAATCCAGCAAGGAGTCCTAAAAGGTGCAGACAGAATGGCAAACAGTGTAGACCCTGATCAGACTGCTACTGCTCTGATCTGGGTCTGCACTGTTTGCTTAGGCCCATCTTTCCCAATACTTAGGATCATTATGGCAATATCTATCTTCCATCTCCTCTTTGCAGACAGAGAAATCCAAACCCAAGGTCCTTTTGGATCTTTGATTAAACTGCAGAATTTTGAAAATATCTGGTCACTGATGGGGCCTAATTGGCCAAAACTAGCTAGTCTGGCCCAGGAAAAAAATGGCCATTTTGTGGGAAAGTAACTGTCCTTTTGGCTTTAGCTTGTGATGTTTTTAATAGGGTTTAATTAATTCAGGTTCTTGTTTCTTTCCCTTTGGTATGTTGGGTAGTTGTATTGATTCCTGGGGCCAGTTGTTCAAAGCATCGTTAGCTTAACGAGCTCGTTAGTGGTCATATTGTTAACTCTTCTAGCAAGTACAATATCGTAAATTTTGGTATTTTTGCTGAAAAAATGTGAGCAGCTTTTGCGTCCGCAAAAGCTGCTCACATTTTTTCAGCAAATATTTCAGCATATTTGCCATATTTAATGATCAAAGATTTAACGATACGTTAACTAACGACGTCGTTAGTTTTGAACAACTGGCCCCTGATCATCGACATCACTTCTATTTTGTCCACTCGCCAGTTTTCAGTTCTGTTGTGTCATCCTTCCAGAGGATAACCTAACCTTTCCATAGAGAAGCCTCCATGGTGAAGAGGTTATGCTACTCACCTCATAAACCAGGGGTCGTATGTTCGAACCTAGGCTTCTCAAGACTTTCAGATGAGTCTTTAGGTCAGAGGTCCTGTCTCCTTGTGACCTTAGCTGTTAATGGGATGTAAAACTCAAAACACACACACACCTTTACATATAGTAGTAGAAGAGTTCTGGTGTTTTACATCTCCATGGTCCCACGGACTTACCTTTACATAGAACATATTTAACCCTTTTTGTACCGCCGGACGAGGCAGCTTGGTCCAATGCACGTCTGACTGGTGATCAGAACGGAGTTCGATACCTGTCGGGGTCGGCAACATTCTTTTGTGGAGATTGATCATGAAATCTTTTCTATGTGTCAGCCTCGATAGCGCAGTTGTTAACGTGTTCGACTCATGATCGAAAGGTGCGTTCTAATCCGGCACCCAGTATTGAGGTGTGTCCTTGGGCAAGACACAATGACACTGCCTCACTCCACCTAGGTGTAAATGGGTAGCAGTGGTGAAATAGTCACTGCCTCTCTCTCTCGCGCGTGAAAACATACGTAATGAGTGTTTGAGAGCGATTAAATAAGCTTGAAAGCTTCCATCGCAATCAAACTAAAATAAATTAGTATAATTTAATCTTTTCCTCGGCTGATTCAAGAAGGGCAGGTCAAACAATGTGCACTGTTCTGGTTGAACGCTTATGTATAAGCCTGCCCAGGAAAAGTGTGGATAGGTAAACTCACTGGCTCAAAAATGACCTAAAATAGTGTTGACCGGGTTGTTTAACTCAAATACAAACAAACAAACCTTTTTGTACCAAATTTAGCGGTGACGTGTATCTTTATAATTTATTTGGAAAGTGGCGTAACTTTTTGCAAACAGTAAAGGCCCTGATTAGATGCCACATCCTGTGTTTTGGGGTTTTCAGTACAACGTAGGTCAGGCATGAGACTTTTGAGATTTTTGGCAGATTTCAGATTTTTTTGTTTTAAATGTGTTTGGCAAAGTTGTTTGTTTTAGTCTGAAAGTTGTAAAAATGACATTTTTGGAAGGGGTGATAGTGGTTTCAGATATTTTCACTCTGGATTCAGATTTTTTTAGCAGTCTTTCAGTCTCATGCCTGGTAGGTTAATACAAGGGTCATTCAATAAGTTCTGATAATGACCCCATAACATTTTTGTCTTTCATTTTAAAACAAAACTTTATACGCGGAGTGACAGACTATTCCTAAGCTACTAATTGACGCAGAACATGTTCTTGTGTGACGTATGATGTCACAGGTATGACGCCATTTGAACGCTGCTTAAGCGTCATGACCGCAGTAAGCCCAGATGAACAGCATGTATATATGGGCCCCGTCAAGTGATTTTGGTACTTATCGCCTATGCGAACACTTATCGCCTATGCGAGCAGCAAAGGTTCAGGCGAGTCTGCGCATCCGGGCAGTCTTGCCAGAACCTTCGCTGCTCGCTCATACAAGCAGTGAATCAAGAGGAACCTTCAGACAGAAAGCCATATCCCTGGCCCCTCTGAATGGCTGGGCATGCACAGTTAAAATTTGTCATGACGGAATGCTCGAAGACACAAATTTCGCTTGGTGGGGCTCATATAGTTTTTGAGAGGGAAAACGGGAAAGGAAATCCATGAACAGTTATGTGAATCTGTTGTTTCATTTGAGCCCCGCCAAGGGAATTTGTGTCTTCGAGCATTCAGTCATGACAAGTTTATACTGCGCATGCCAAGTCATTCAGAGGGGCCAGGGATATGGCTTTCTGTCTGAAGGTTCCTCTTGATTCACTGCTTGTATGAGCGAGCAGCGAAGGTTCTGGCGAGACTGCGCGGATGTGCAGGCTCGCCTGAACCCTCGCTGCTCGCATAGGCGATAAGTACCAAAATCGCTTGACGGGGCCCATTTAATACAGTTTATAGATGGATTAGACGATTTCCAGATGGAAAATTTGATGTTTCCAATGACCCCAGTAGGGAACAGCCTGTTGCGGTTACAGACAAGTTCCAAGTTGAAAAAGTTAGGGACCTATTGAATGAAGATCGGCGATTAACATGCAAGGAGTTAGCTGAAAGTCTTGGTATTCCTGTTGGGTCAATTCATACAGTTCTGACACGTCATTTACGAATGCGCTGGACTAGGCCAGACTAGTTAGTTTCGGCCAATTAGGCTTGCCTGCCAAGCAAAAGTGTAATAAGGTTAACTGAAACACCGTTGTTATTGCATAAAACCCTATTAAGGAAAATAAGGTCAAGGTCACTGTCTTAAAAATTTTATTTTGAAGTTTTGTTAACTCTTATCCTGCTGTTCACAACAACCCCTATCTTTGCAAACAGTGTAGATACAGATCAGATCTGAAAGCCCCCGCCCATAGGGGCTTGAAGAAATATATGTGCTGCATGATGCTTCCACGCAGAGCTGAATCCCGCCCGCACACTAGTACTGGTAAACCGCTTAGAGGATCTAAGCCTGTCCAGGAACCGCGGTGCGACCGTCCATGCTAATAAACCCTATTGATTTCATTGGGCGACAGGGCTTGAGATGTCATTTCATCTCAATGTCGGGTAAAAGCCCCACAAAATTGGAAGCAACGTCTCCAAAATGACCTTTACAGTGTTGACGGGGATGTTAAACCTCAAATCAAACAAACAAAAATCATATCTGATCAGGATATACACTGTTTGACTTTCAAGTTTATGAATATGTAGAAATTAATTACATCAAGTAATCTGATTGGTTCAAAGTCAAAAATGGGTGTTTCTAAATTGAAAATTCAGCAGGATAGGGGTTAATACTTTCTGACAACAACTTGTACACAACAACCTCTTTATAGCAATGTTGTTACAGTCCAGTTAAACAATTGTGTTCTACCCAAACAAAAATGCACAGATTGTGTAGAAAAATGATCATTTATGGTCTTTTTTTCTATTCATCACGAAAACACGCCTATATAATTTTGACACCCTTGAACCTCACTTTTTATAGTAAAACTGGGGTATACAGGGGTAAACAAAAACACGCCTATACAAATACATTGTAAACTTTAATGCCGAAAAATAAAAAAATTTAAGATGAAAAATTGTTATATTTTTCTTATTTCTTCTCAAAATATAGGTTGTGTGTATTCGTTAGAACTGCCTCATTGAGGCAGTTCTAACGAGTACCCACAATCTATATTTTAGAGCAGAAATAAGAAAAATATAATTTTTCTTTTTTAAAAATAAATTTTCGGCATTAAAGTTTACAGTGTATTTGTATAGGCGTGTTTTTGTAATGCAATCTTTACTATTTTGTGACCATCTTTGAACTGCGTCACAGCCAAACTAAAATGCACAAATTGTATCGAGAAATGAGTTAGCCTCGATAGCGCAGTGGTTAACACATTCGACTTATGCTCGAGAGGTTGTGCGTTCGAATTCAGCCACCGGTATCGAGGTGTGTCCTTGGGCAAGACATGTAATGACATTGCGGCACTCCACCCAGGTGTAAATGAGACCAGTGGTGTAAAAGCCACAGCCTCTCTCACTCGCATGTGTGAAAACACCCGGAATGAGTGTTCAAGAGCGATTAAATAATTATAAGCTTAAATTACGATATAAATAAATTTCATCACAATCAAACTAAAATAAATTAGTATAAACTAAATGACCATTTAGGGTCATTTTTCTATCTAATCTTTACAGCTTTGGGATCAATCTTTGAACTGTGTCATAGCGTAACAAAAATGCACTGATTGTGAAGAGAAATGTTCATTTATGGGTCATTTTTCTATTCAATCTTTACTGTTTTGGGATCCATCCTTGAACAGCATTATATGCAAAACAGTGTTATAACGAACAGTGTTATACAGAGGTGGTGTATTTAAGAAACCATATGGATTGAGCATCTGTTCAGGACAGCTCTGCAGTCTGACGTCTTTCTTTTATGCAATTCCTAATCACATTTTGTGATCATTACGAATGCATAGCACATTTTATCACTGACAAAATGAACATTTTACGATGAAAAACTGTGATATTTTTCTTAATTCTGCTCAAAATATAGATTGTGGGTACACATTAGAACCGCCTCATCGAGGCGATGAGGCAGTTCTAACGAGTGCAAACAATCTATATTTTAGAGCAGAAATAAGAAAATCGAGGCGGTTCTAACGAGTACCCACATTCTATATTTTAGAGCAGAAATAAGAAAAATAAGGTTTACCCCTGTAAACCCCAGTTTTACTATATAAAAGAGGGATTCAAGGGGGTCAAAATTATATATGCATATTTTCATGATGTATCCTCGCTCAAATGCTGTGCAGCACCATCAAAAATACCAATAAATTATAAATTTCCTTTCCAGGGAATAAATTCCAACGCACCAGAAACAGTACTTTTATATTCTTTATCTTGAAACAAAAAAACATTTCTACCTTAAATATTCGGCACCAAAATATCATAAACACAACACCTGAGCAAACAAATGAGTACCCACATCAGACTGATCAGGGTCTACACGGTTTGCCACTGAGTAATTCTTTTTAATAGCTGATATTAAATGATTTTGTTTTCGTTTTGATAATGAGTACCTACATCAAGCTGATCAGGGTCTACACTGTTTGCCACTGAGTAATCCTTTTAGCCGATATTAAATGATTTTGCTTTTGTTTTGATTTACAGCCCTTAGTAGTTTCAATATGTTGCACATCAGGCTTGTGGTTAATAAGAGATGGTCGACGAGAAAACCACCTGACCTTTGTTGTTGCTGAATACGTGTTTTACGCCAATTGTGTCTTTGCCAGTTTGCTTTGGAGATGCTGCTTCTGATTTTGTGCGACTTGTACATGACGCTGAGAAATGACACCTCATGCCATATCACCCAAAGAAACTGCTAGGGTTTATTTTATGAATGTTCGGTCGGTTTCAGCTCTGCGTAGAAGCACCATGTAGCCAAATCTATTTATTCCAGCCCCGATTGGTGGGAGCGTCCACCTGGTCTTTTATTCTAGAACTTGCCATCTCACATGCGACTCAAGCAAGGCTGGAATCCACACTAGTTTAAGAGCAGTGTCTCTAACCACTCCCAAAGAAGCTCAAACTAGAGCTGTCAGAGGATCTGACTATAGCCCTGCTGCAGCACTATTAGAGGAGAAAGACCCATAGTACCGAAATACAGTAAAATTCCTATTTTAAGACCACATTTGGGACTGTTCAAAAGTGGTCTTTAAGACCACTTTTGAACAGTCCCAAAGGTGGCCTCTGACCAGAGGACATGTATGAAAACAAAAAGAAAGAATAACTGCATCCTTCTCAAAAAGCTTTTTAAAGCAAAATTAGCCTTAACTTTAGGTGGTCTCAATAGCAGAGTTTTACTATATTTTGAATTCATGCTTAGTTCTTTACCAGGTACATCGCTGTAGGACATGGTAACTTGGCATACCTCCGTTAGTTATGGGTCCTTGGCCATTGTTTAGCCTTTACATCAGGAGTTAAGGACCCTTGGCACCAATTTTGGTATACACAATTCATTTGTCATTGTCTATGGAGCGCTGTGGTGTAGCATCGGATTTGAGATGGAGAGGCAGCCGGTGTTGTTTCCTTGAGCAAGAGACTTTATCCACATTGCTAAGTACTGGTTTCTACTCAGGAAGAGAAAAACAAAGAGGGCCACATGCATTACAAAAACATGCCTATTCAAATACATTGTAACTTAACCGCCAAAAAATAAAAAATTTTAAGATGAAAAATTGTAATATTTTACTTATTTGTACTCAAAATATATGTTTTGGGGGTACTCGTTAGAACTGCCTCGATAGTACACACAATCTATATTTTAAAGCAGAAATAAGAAAATTAAGGTCTACCCCTGTAAACCCCAGTTTTACTATATAAAAGTAGGGTTCAAGGGGATCAAAATTATAAAGGCCTGTTTTCGTGATGGAAGTTTAGAACTAGTTTATTGAAAGTGTTACTCTCTATAAATAAAGTTGATTATTATCATTATTATTATATAAACTTTCAGCTTTCTAGCTTTTACAGTTCCTGAGAAATCTGATACAAAACTTTTCAAGAATGGCAAAATTTGAAAACCTATCAAGGGACATAACTCAAAGAGTTATGGACTCCTGACCCCTATTCTGGTATACACAATACAGCCAGAGGTTGTCCAAGTTTATACAAAGTTTCAGCTTTCTAGCTTTCATAGTTCCTGAGAAATCTGTTACAAAAAATTCAAGACTGGCAATAACTGAAAACCTACCAAGGGACATAACTCCAAGTTGTGCCCTTGGTCACTATACTGTCATTACACCTTCCATACCTTTCAGGTCAAGCATAGCATAAGTTTCATTGAAGAAGGAACACAAACATAGACATTGTCATTACGAAAACACACCTATCTAAATATATTGAAAATTTTACCTCCTAAAAATGAAAATTTACTGATGAAAAATTGCAATATTTTTTCTTATTTCTGCTCGAAACATACGTTGTGGGTACTCGTTAGAACCGCCTCGTGGAGGCGGTTCTAACGAGTACCCACAACCTATGTCTTAGAGCAGGAATAAGGAAAATAATGTATACCCCTGCAAACCCCAGTTTTACTATATAAAAATGGGGTTATAGGGGGGGGGGCAACATTATATAGCCGTGTTTTGGTGATGTAAATCAAAATGCATTATAAATTTTGAAAACCTATCAAGTAACATAACGCTAAGAGTTATGGGCCCTTGGTCACTATTCTGCTATTACGTCCTCCTTGCCTGAGAGACCAAGTGTAGTATAAGTGTTATTGAAGTAGGACCCAAACATAAAAGTTATTAAGCAAAATGCATTTTAATTTTGCAGTCACGAAATCACAGAGTCACGGAAGGACACGGCAACTCCAGTATAGCCCCACTAAGTGGGGCAATTATCCAGTATTTACTATATGTACTCGGACAGAAAGGTCTGGGCAAACAGAATGCAGCATCTCATCAGGGTCTACACTCATCCAGCTTTTCTTAGAAACAACATCGGGTAGTAAATTGTAATTGTTCAAATTTTAGAACAAGTACAAGGGCTGATTGATATATTGAAGGATTTGAATTTTGTTGGACATATTATATACTGAACCGAAAAAGAAACGCAACTGCAAATGTAAATGCGAGTATTTGTAGAAATAATCATGTTTGCAGAAAATCGATTTTATAACCATTATAATCATTCCTGAATGTAACTACCATAGAAAGTTAGATTTCCAGTGAGAATGTTTTGAACACAAATCAGTTTTGTCATAGAGGTAGTCATTTCACAAGTTCAAAACATAAGCAGTTAATAGCAAGTATGTCCTCCGTTTGCATTCAGTCCTGCACGCACACGCCTGGTCATGGACCGGATGAAACAATTGATCTCTGCCTGGGGAATAGCATTCCACTCCTGTATGAGCACGAGACGCAAGGCACGACACTTTGTTTGCGGCTGGGGGCGGTTACGTACGCACCTATCCAAGACATCCCACATGTTCTATAAGAGAGAGATCTGGACTATACTGAGGACAGTGCATCACGTCAACGTTGTTTTGCTGAAGAAACGCCATGCTGAGCCTTGCTACATGTTGCCGAGCATTATCCTGTTGAAACCTAATGTTTTACTGTTGGACATATGTAACAGCTACCGGTTGTAAAGCAACGTCAACGTAACGCTGAGCTGTCAATGATCCATCAATGAATACCAGGGGCGTTCTATGACCATAAGATATGCCAGCCCACACCATCAACCCACCGCCTCTAAATCGATCACGTTCAACCAAACAACTGTCACAATAACGCTCTCCGTCACGCCTATACACGTTGGCGGCTGTCAGCTCTGTACGACAAATACCTACCTGGACTCGTCAGAAAACATTACATTACACCACTGACGAAGGGGGAAAAAGGTTTGGCCTATGTTGTGTGAACCACAACATTCTAATCTGACGTCGTGGTGTTAATGGCATACCAACGTACGGACGAAGAGGACGTAAACCAAACTCTCGAAGGCGAATCCTGACAGTATCTGCACTTATTCGATTGTTGTGCTTTCATGGTGTCACCTGAGACGTCTAGACGGCTGTATGGGACCGAATACGAAGGTGGGTTAGACGGATGTATCGGTCCTGTCGACATGTCATGACGCGTGGACATCCACTTCTGGGCCTGTCATTTGTTGTTCCCATTTGACCTAGATGCTGGTACTCACTTGGAAGTTCCTGGCGATGACAGCCAGAGACGTCACACGTAGAAGCATTTGGACCGCTACATTACGTTGCTCTTGCGTCAAACATAACATATTCCATAGAGAATTTTACCAGATTTTTTAAACTTAAACTCCAGGTAACACAATATGCAAATATGATGAGGTTACTGTATACTTTTAATGTACTGCACGAGGAAATGTTGAAAACAATGAATTGCCAAGTGGAGCATTAAACTGTACAGACATCGCCCAAATGTTTTCTGCATAAGAAAGTTTAAAAAGTATGAAAGTGAATCGCAAATGATTTTTCAGTCAACCTGATGGTTGCATGAAAATCTTTTGGGTTAAAAAGTTGCGTTTCTTTTTCGGTTCAGTATATCATTTTTTAATATAATCCCCTTCAGTATCTATACACTTTTGCCAGCGGTGTTTAGGGGCCTCAATGCCACTTTAATAGAACTCTTTTTCTTGGTTGTTCACAAAGTCATCCACTGCATATATGACGTCATCATTGGACGGAAAATGTGTGCCTGAAATAGCCGTTTTCAGTTTTGGAAATAAATGAAAGTCTGATGGAGCGAGACCAGGTGAGTAAGGTGGATGCTCAATCAAATGGGCCCCGTCAAGCGATTTGGTACTTATTGCCTGTGCAAGCAGCGAAGGTTCAGGCGAGCCTGCGCATCCGCGCAGTCTCGCCAGAACCTTAGCTGCTCGCTCATTCAAGCAGTGAATCAAGAGGAACCTTCAGACAGAAAGCCATATCCCTGGCCCCTTTGAATGGCTGGGCATGTGCAGTTAAAATTTGTCATGACGGAATGCTCGAAGACACAAATTCGCTTGACGGGGCTCAATTTAAAGCCACAATCATGAATGGCAGCCATACCAATGAAATCCTAGTGAAGACGAGCATTGTCCTGATGGAACAACACACCTTTAGTGAGCTTTCTGCGGCGCTTAAGTTTAATATTTTCCCGTAACTGCTTCAGAAGTGAAGCATAATACAGTCAAACTTCGATGGCTCGAACCCCTTTGGGACCATGGAAATTTGTTCGAGACAGCGGTAGTTCGAGCCACTGTTGTATACTTCCAGAAAACATAACGGGGGTATTTTTGGACTTCTTTTCGGTGTTCTGTAGCTTAAATAAAAATTGTGTTTACTCATTAGAATTGCCTCATTTAGGTGATTCAAATGAGTACACCCAGCATACATTTGCAAAATAAAAGTCAAAAATTTCCTTAATTATCCCACGCATTTTCTTATGCAGAGGAATTCCCTAGGGACTCAAAAACATGTTCGACTCAGCCATGGTAAACGAGCCATTGGTGTTCGAGCCATCGAAGTTCGACTGTATGTGACATTGATTGTTTGTCCCTTTGGAGATAATCTATTAGCAGAATACCATCTTCATCCCAGAACACTGAGGCCATAACCTTTCCAGATGATGGAACAGTCTTTGCCTTCTTTGGCGGGGGTGAGCGAGGTGGCTTCCATTGTTTCAATTTTTGTTTCGCCTCTGTGGTAAAATGATGGACCCTTGTTTCATCCAAAGTGACAAATCTCTGAAGAAAGTTGGCCGGATCTTCGTCAAAAAGGTTAAGATTAGCATGCGATAATGTGCACCTGCTTGTACTTCTGATCAACTGTCAGAAGTCTAGGTCCCCGTCGGGTAGAAAGCTTTCTCACTGCAAGATGCTGTGTCAGAATGGAATGTACCCTTTCCTGTGAAATGCCAACTCTACTGTTTATATATCTTTCTGTGACTCATCTGTCAGTCATAACAATATCATGGACTTTATTAACCATTTCTGGGGTTGCAACATTGACAGGCCTTCCAGGATGGGTGTCATCCTAAAGGCTCTATCTTCTGCACTTAAATTTTGCCATCCACCTTTTCACTGCAGCATATAAAGGGGCATCTTTCCCTAGTGTTGCTACCATACCATCGTGTTAAACCTTTTTTTATGCAAATATTGAATCACAACTCTTTCACTAATTTTGTCCATTTTGCAAAAGCTGCTTATCTTGTTCACTTTAGAGTGTTACCTCGTCTATATAACTGACCAAATGAGACCAGTCCTTGGAACAAGGCCCTATATAATCAGGGAATAATAGGATGTAAAAAGAACATCCAAGCATACCTCCTTCAATACGAGGCTCACAACATACCAATCAGCCCTGATATAGTAAGAAGTTGAGCTGTCCTAATACTTAAAGGTAAATACAGTCAAACTTCAATGGCTCGAACACCTTTGGGACCTCGAAAATCTGTTCGAGACAGGGACAGTTCGAGCCCCTGAGATTACTGTCAGGAGGCATAACGAGACACTTTTAGACATCTTTTCGGTGTTCTATAATGAAAATGTATTCTGTGTGCACTCATTAGAATCGCGATTCTAATGAGTACACACAGCATAGATTTGCAAGATAAAAGACTACAGATGAGGCGATTCTAATGAGTACACATAGCATACATTTGCAAGATAAAAGACTACAATCTCCTTAATTATCACCCACTATTTCTTATGTAGAGGATTTCGCTAGGGTCTCAAGAATGGATTCGACACATCCATGGTAAACGAGCCATCGCTGTTCGAGCCATCGAAGTTCAACTGTACGGTATAAATAATTTACAGCACTAGTCTTATTAAACAGTGTCTGAACTCTTAGGGTAAAAATGGTAATAGTAAACATCACAGACTAGTCACATGAAATCAGCTGCCCTCAGTCTTTGGCCAGGAAGTAAACTCTTCATTCTGAAACAAAAAAAAGTCAGGTAAATAAGCATCCAATAGAATCAAGAGACATTGTCTTCATTGAAAAGAATGGTAGAAAACTGGTTTATCATATGACATCGCGTCTGAGAATGTAATAACGTCATGTAAAAAATTTGGTAATCAACTAGTGGATTAAATATGCAAATGAGTCAGATACGTCCCGTAACCTAAAACGTACCACCTCCTTAACAATGTCGCGTTTACATATCGCGGAATATTAACATTTTTGCACAAAAATCGTGAATTCAATGTGTTTTAAATGTCAAATGATAAATACAATCTTGCATTCTTGCTCACGTATTATTAAATTTATTAAATTTGTTGAGGTAAAGGGATAAAATCCGAGGCAAACATTTTTCCTCTACGAGTTTACTGAATTCAATAATTCATGAACACTCATGTAAAATCCTCTTCATATCTAATGATGTTCCTCTTAATACTTTGTATTATCTCTTTTGACATTACCAAATAGTCAAACCATCTTCAAGGCCATTTCTACACCTCACGTGAACAAGTCCGCGAAATGAGCACCCCTAAACTTCACTTTATATAGAGAAAACTGGGGTTTATGGGGGAATACATTATTTTTCTTATTTCTTCTTTAAATCATAGGTTGTGGGTACTTGTTAGAAATGCCTCAATGAGGCATTTCTAACAAGCACCCACTACCTATGTTTTCTGCATAAATAAGAAAAACATCACAGATTTTTTTCAGAAATGTAGCCATTTTGGAGATGTGAAAAATGCCCTATCTAGCATGGATGTGTTATTGTAATGATATTAAGCAATCTGAATCACCTTCCTTAAAAGGTCTGTTTTCGAGAACTTTCCAATGATAATATACTCCAATATCCATCTTGAAATAAATGATTTATTCAAATAATTTAAATTTCAAATCACATGTTTGTATGTAGATTAAATGACATACAGTGGCAGGTTATATGTTTAAGAAGTCATTCAAAAAGCATTTTTATTAATTTATCTAAAGAAATTATAAATGAACTTTCATTTAAAACTTAGACATAAGAAAAATGCTTCATAAAATTTTAGAAATTGAAAATATGTCAGTTTTAAAGTTAATTCAAAAAGTTAGAATCCACTTCGATGTCACAAAATATTGTATTGTGGTTGTAAATTATAGAAACTGAAAGTATGTCAGTTTTAAAGTTAATTCAGAAAGATAAAATCCTCTCTCTCTCTCTATATATAAAATAAAATTCAAGGGAGATTACTCTTAGAGGAAAATAGTTAGGTATCAGATATAAATGAGCATAAATTTGGAACAAAAAAATGGGAATTTGTTCATGCTTTTTACAGTAGAATGGTCTTCTTTATGTTTTCTTTCAGTATACATAATACTAAGAGTATGCAAAGTATCTTGGTAAATGACCTTTATCAAACACACACTGTTTTGTGCATATTGGTGGTCAACATGACTAGCAATTGTAAGCATTGTGTAACTAATTATACTTGATGTAATGTGTTTTATTAAAATGAGTGAATACAAAGTTTTTGATGACTTATTTCTTCAAAATAAGAAGATTCATAATTTCTAAAGTCAAATTGTTTCAGACCAAAAGTGCCAGTAATAGATCAAACTCTAACAAAGCATTCTAGGTGCTATTTGTAAAAGGATAAACACACCATGCAGTCAAAAGGTTGAATACTATAAGAATCTTATGTGGGTGTGAGGGTTGGATGGAAAAATCCGCCCTAAGGAACACTGTCCGGCATCACGAGGCTTGCCGAGTGATGCCGGACAGTGATCCCGAGGGACAGACTTTTCTATCCACCCCTCACACCCATATAGGATTCTTTTTCTTGCCTACCTTCCATTTCTCATCCCGGATTTTTAATGCTGCAGTTACTTCGGTTACCGACGTCCGCCATATTGTGATGATATGACATGAAATGTTTAGTGACGTCACGTAATGTGCTGTGACTTAAACCTTAACGACGGCGCATATCATGTCGTATTCAACCAGTGCATTTATCAAACAACCGAGAATATTCAATTTGGGGTAAGAACACAAGGGTTAGAACATAATTTCTATCCAAAGCTAAAACTATGGATTTCCTTATCTGGTGTGCAAGAAAATAGTTTGAGTGTGAAGGACTCACTTTCTGAGAATATCTTTATCACTAGGAACATCAGCTGAGCAATCTTCACTGTCTGTATCTTTATCACTAGAGTTGTCAGTCTCGGAGCTTGATTTTTCTCTTCTGTCCTTCTTTTTCTCTTTCTTCTTCTCTTTCTTTTTGTGCTTACTTTTCTTATGTTTTTCCTGAAGAGATTACAGGGCCAATTTACTGAAAGCATTTTTAGCTAGATTTAAGAAATAGATCAGCTCTAACTGTGATTTGTTGAGTAATAAATCACAGTTTGGAGGTCTGTTGTAAAGTAGACAAATCACGAGCGTGTAGCACGCATGATTTGTATAAGGTCAGTTGTAAAGTAGACAAATCACGCGCGTAGCGCACGTGATTTGTCTACTTACAACTGACCGACAAACTGTGATTTATTACTCAACAAATCACAAACAAGAGCTGATCTATTTCGATTCTAACAGGCTGAAAATCGGCAATAATGCTGTTGTTTCCTTCAAAATCTCACAACTTTTCGCCATTGTTAGAAGAAATCCCGCTAAAAGTATCAACTGAAACACATGCATTTATATCCTTTTCTAACGTTTTCGATGTGAGAATATGACGTTATACTGTCTAACATCAAGGAAATTGACTAGTGATGTCATAAATTGGCGGTTTTTAATGACATCACTCACACGCTCTTCCTTGCCGTAATTTGTTGTAGAATAAAACACAGTTATTTTCCATTGCCTATATAGGCGTGCTGTGTTAGAATAACTTGTTTTTGATGGTAATGTAAATATTCTAGGATATTCTAGGAAGCACTCATCATGTGAACAAGTCCGTGAAATGAACACTCCCTTAAACCCCACTTTATATACAGAAAACTGGGGTTTACGGGGTATACATTATTTTTCTTATTTCTGCTCCAAGACATAGGTTGTGGGTACTCGTTAGAACTGCCTAAATGAGGTGGTTCTAATGAGTGCCCACAACCTATGTTTGCAGAATAAATAAGAAAAATATCACAGATTTTCATCAGCAAAATAGTCATTTTGGAAATGTGGAAAAATGCACTAAATTACGAAAACACGCCTATACAAATACATTGTTAACGTTACCGCCGAAAAAAAAAGGAACATTTTAAGATGAAAAATTGTGATATTTTTCTTATTTCTGCTCAAAATTTAGATTGTGGGTACTCTTTAGAACCGCCTCATTGAGGCGGTTCTACGAGTACCCACAATCTATATTTTGGAGCAGAAATAAGAAAAATAAGATTTACCCCTGTAAACCCCAGTTTTACTGTACAAAAGTTGGGTTCAAGGTGGTAAGAATTACATAGGTGTGTTGTCGTTATGTGTTTCTGATACGCTAGTTTTTTTTGCTGAAAAAATGTCAGTAGCTTTTGCAATGTACACTACCATACTCACAATACAAAAGCTAGTCAGATTTTCTAAGCAGAGTATCTGTGCACTATAGAAATTCCAATGTAAGACTACATTACTGGTATATCCTTATTCTCCTTAAAGGTGCATTATTGAGCTATCGGTAAAAAATGCTTCCAAAAATAAAATACATGTAGCCGGTATTTTTCTTTAAAACAATACAAATGAATGCATTTTATCCAAAAATGCGAACAATTATGATGACAGGTAAACGAGTTTGAGAGGGATTCCCTAACTAGGTTGCGAACACTAGTTAGATCTATTTTTAATTCATGACAAAAATAGAATCCCCATATATGACGTTATGCGACATTCATTTTTGGCCTTGTTTGCTTAGGCCATGCCTGAATCGGAAAAAAATTTGACACTGAATGCCATGCCATAAGTAACGACACTCAGAGACGATACTGTCGCCATGTATGTGTAAAGTGACAGATTTATTTTTAAAACAGAAATTCCGAACACGTGTTCAGAGCGAAGGGTAAACACGAATGAAAACGACCATTTTCACAAAGTTCTGAAGCTGTATTTGGTTCCAAAAGTGTACACATGACAAAGGAGTATGAATTGAAGATAAAAACCAGAAAAAACATTTTGAGACCCGGTAGCTCAATAATGCACCTTTAATAAGATGGGTCAAATTTTTGCCCATTTCTGTTGAATCCTTTAACTTTATGATGGATCAAACATCAGCACTTTTCAAAACAGCACCTTCAAATATTAGCAATTTCAAGTTCAGCACATTTAAAAATTGACTTTTTAGCGCTCTCAAATTCAGAACCTTCATAAACAACACTTTCAAATTCAGCACTTTCAAATTTAGCACTTTCAAATTTCAAAATTCATCACTAAAATTCAACTGTTTCAAACATATGAACTTTCAAATTCAGCAGTTTTAGAATCTTGAACCATTTTGATTTATTTGAGGTTTAACGTCCCCGTCAACACTGTAAAGGTCATTTTGGAGACGTTGCTTCCAATTTTGTCGGACTTTTACCCGACACTGAGATGACATCTCAAGCCCTGCCACCCATTGAAACCAATAGGGTTTATAAGCATGGACGGGCCGACTCGCACCGCTTTGCCTGGGCAGGCTTAGATCCTCTTTGTGGTTTACCAGTACTTGTGTGCGGGTCGGTTTCAGCTCTGCGTGGAAGCATCATGCAGTCCAACTATTTCTTCAAGCTCCGATGGGCAGGGGCCGAGAATCTTGTACCATCAAATTCCACTCTGTTGTCCACACAATCAACTTTAGTTTACTATGTATAAAGTTCAACAAAAATTTTTGTTAACCCATTTTGCAAAGGAAACTCCAAAATGGGTAACTGGCAAACACTGCAGGCCAAGATCAGATGCCACAGAACATAGCATCCTACTAATATTTAAACTATTACTGTTTCATTAATGCTTATGGAGTTAAAATTATGTACTTTACCTTCTTATCCTTTTTTGATTTACGTTTATGGTGTTTTTGCTTATGTTTCTTAGATGATGTTGATGACTGTGTAATGTCAGCGAAGTCTTCACTGGATTTCTCTGTTGAGTAAGTAGAATCTGTAACATAGGGTTGAAATGAATTGAAAATTTCAGCCAGCGCACGACAAAACCCACAATAAGACATGTGCGCCCAGCGAAGACTCAGATCAGCCTGCGCATGCGTGCAGTCTGATCAGAGTCTTCGTTGTGCGCTCTAATGATAGCTAAGGACCCAATGCTCCTTCATGCAGCAAGAGAAGTCTCTTTGTTTTTGTTTGATTTGAGGTTTAACGTCCCCATCAACACTCTAAAGGTAATTTTGGAGACGTTGCTTCCAATTTTGTGGGACTTTTACCTGACAATGAGATGAAATGACATCTCAAGCCCTGTCGCCCAATGAAACAATATGGTTTATAAGCATGGGTGGTCCAACTCACACTGCTTTGCCTTGGCAGGCTTAGATCCTCTAAGCTAAGCGGTTTACCAGTACTTGTGTGCAGTCAGTTTCAGCTTTGCGTGAACGCATCATGCAGCTGATCTATTTCTTTAGGCCCTGATGGGCGGGGGCCGTGAGAGAGAAGTCTCTGGTTAGACTATATGGTTACGCAGGCTGATCTGAGTCTTATTGTAGGTTTTGTCATGTGCTGGCTCATTTTCCTTTGGGGAGGTAATCTGCAGTTTTAAATCCGAAATTTCATAATTAACCCATTGTATACCAGTGGGCTCTTCCATTGCTACATGTTCGACAAGTCTGTTTGTCATATAAGGGGTGTCAGACCTATTTTGTGTTTTTTATTCTATTTTTGATGGAAAATTCTGTTAGCAAATAGTGCAGGCCCTGATCAGACGCCGCATTTTGCGGCGTCTGATCCGGGCCTGCCCTGTTTGCCAAGGTACACCTTTTGGGGTTTCCCCCGCATGCAATAAGTTAACAAGTCCGTGTAATGTCTACCCCTCTAAACCCCACTTTATATGGAGAAAAGTGGGGTTTAAGGGGGTATACATTATTTTCTTATATCTGATCCAAGACATAGTTTATGAGTACTCATTAGAACCGCCTCATGAGGCAGTTCTAATGAGCACCCACAACCAATGTTTGGAGTCTAAATAAGGAAAATATCTCAAAAATTTCATCAAAAAAGTAAACATTTTGGAGATATGAAAGAATGCATTATGTCACAAGAGTGACCGGCCCCAATAGCTCAGCTGGTAGAGTGTCTGCTCCGAAGAACGGAAGGTCATGGGTTCGATCCCGGGCCGCGACATACCAAAGTTGTTAAAAATGGTACTAACTGCTCCTTGCTTGGCACTCAGATTTATGGGGTAGAGCTAGGACTGGTAGACCCAGTGTCAGTCCAATGTGACTGGGTGTGATATCATGTAATGTGTCTGGGACATGATACTTCAGTGAGGCAGCACTATAAAAGTGAGCATTGAGCTCCCTGTCGCAACCAGACACCATCGTGATATGACTGAAAAATTGTTGAAAGCGACGTTAAACCCGAATTCACACACACGTCACAAGAGTGTGTTATCGTAATGTTATGGCAACACGTCCATGGAGCCATAAAGCGGAATTTGCCGACTTGAAACGGATTTTCACCATTCAATCATTTGTTTTGTTAACAAAATTTTACTATTTGCACAATGCGACAAAAGCCTCAATAAGGCAGTTCTAACATGTACCAACAACCCATCATCATGACTGGAAATAGAAAAAAAATATTTGTGTCTGGGTTTACAAGTAGGATTGTAAATACATAGAGGATCATGTATTATTGAATTTATTAAATGAGTTGAGGAAAAGGGATAAAATGCAAGGCTTAGCCGAGCATTTTATGCCTTTTTCTCAATGAATTTAATAAATTGAATTGTACATGATCACAAATGCAAGATTCTACATATCATGTGACATTCTAAAATGCATTTTATTCACGATTTATTTACAAAAATGTCATTATTCCGCCATTAGTAAACACGACGTCGCTAAGGACGTCGTACTTGTCATTACAGGCCATATCTAACTAATTGGCATATTTAATCCACCAGTAGATTACAGAATTTATAACCTGGCGTTATTACATTCTCAAACACAATTTCATATGATACACTGACTTGTTAACTGTTTAACACATTTTGTGCCGTAAAACCCTAAATTGGGTAATTGGCAAACAGAGCAGGCCCAGATCAGAAGCCACAGAATGTAGCATCTGATCAGAGCATACAATGCAAAAAGCCATTTTCCAAATACATCCAAACACCCCTAAATTTTGAAATGGACTTGTGCCACACAGAAGATGGAAGATTTCATTGTACAAAATGTGTTAACTACTCTTATACTGACATTATCTGACCATTTCTCACATATCCCCAGATACGGGGGTCCTTCAAAAAGTATTGTAACTGATAGGTTAAATAGAGGATCTTACATGAGTGTTCATGTATTATTGAATTTAATAAACGAGTTGAGGAAAAGGGATAAAATGCGAGGCTTTGCCGAGCATTTTATCCCTTTTCCTCAACGAGTTTAATAAATTCAATAATTCATGAGCACAAATGCAAGATTCTATTTATCATATGACATTTAAAACGCATTTTATTCAAGATTATTTACAAAAATGTCAATATTCTGCCTTTAGTAAACATGATGTCATTAAGGACGTTGTACATGTAACATTACGGAACGTATCTAGCTAATTTGCATATTTAATCCACCAGTGGATTATAGAAAATATTACATGGCGTTATTACACTCTCAGACAGGACGTCATATGATAGTTTTATTGTATGTATTTCTGATAACACTTCATTGCACTTAAATAACCTTTCAAATAAGTAACCAATAACAGTTTATTTCATGCAAATTGCTTTTATAATGACCAAGGTATATCAAATTGATATACATGTACCTGCAGTTATATACACTGATAAATTTACAAGTTACATTGTAAAATGGACAGAAAGGCTGAAAATCGCAGCTACATTAAATGCTGTGTTGCTTGGCATAGGTTCAAGTCAGAAATTTGATATATTGTGTGGCATATATGAACCTTTAGCCATTTCAAAGCGCACAGTTTGTTGTGGGTTAAAGCTTTCAAAGCTGATTAATCATTGGTCAAAGATAATGCCCATGTTGGTAGGTTCAAGGTAGCGGTCAAAGAAGATGCGCAACTGTCAGTGAAAGAGATAGCTAAATGCATTGGCATATCAGAAGGCAGCATGCATACCATTCTGACACAGTGCTCTGGCATGAGAAAGATTTGCACTAGGTGGGTGCCCCATTTGCTCCCTGATTATTTTTCTTATTTATGCATGAAAATATGTTGTGGATACTCAGTGAGGCACTTCTAAAAAGTACCCACAACGTTATTTTCATGCAGGAATAAGAAATTTAACTAGAGCTGTCAGTGAAACTGACTAGGGCCCCGGCAGCGCTATCAGAGGAGTAGGAAAATGTTGATGTTAAAAAAGACGTTTTTTTTTTCCTTTCACCTCTAAGTATGACCTTGACCTTTGAGGTACGGACCTGGGTCTTGCGCGTGACACACTGTCACATTATGGTTAATATTTCTGCTAAGTAATATTTAAATCCATCCAGGTATAAGAAAGTTATAGATTGGACACAATGAAAAAGACGCTTTTTTGACCTTTTATCTCTAAGTATGACCTTGACCTTTGAGGTACGGCTGTGGGTCTTGCGTGTGACACTTCGTCACATTTATGGTTAACATTTCTGCCAAGTAATATTTAAATCCATCCAGGAATAATAACAAAGTTATTAATTGGACACAGGAAAGACCCTTTTTTGACCTTTAACCTCTAAGTATGACCTTGACCTTTGAGGTACGGACCTGAGTCTTGCGCGCAACACTCCATCACATTATGATGGTTAACATTTCTGCAAAGTAATATTTAAATCCATCCAGGAATAAGAAAGTTATGGAGGATAAAAAAATTTGTGGACGGACAGACGGACAGACAGACAGACAGACGGACGGACAGAATGATGCCAAGTAATATTTAAATCCATCCAGGAATAATAAAAAGTTATGGAGGATAAAAAAATTTGTGGACGGACAGACGGACGGACAGAGTGATTACTATAGGGCACCCACACTTTCAGTGCGGGGCCCTAATAATACATGGGCACGAATGCAAGATTCTATTTATCATACGACATTTAAAAAGCATTTTATGCACATTTTTGTAACGCAAGGTCAGTATTCTGTAATTTGTAAACTCGATGCTGTTAAGGCCATTGTATGTGTAACGTTACGGGTGTATCTAACTAATTTGCATATATAATCCACCAGTGGATTACCGAATTTGATACATGATGTTATTACATTTTCAGACGCAATGTCATATGCTCGTATGATAAAATGAAACCCAGCCTGTAAACAAATCGTTGAAATTAACACTCCCCCACCCCTTAAACCCCACTTTATACAGAGAAAACAGGTTTATGGGGGTACACATTCTTTTTCTTATTTCTGCTCCAAGACATAGGTTGTGCGTACTCGTTAGAACCGCCTCAATGAGGCAGTTCTAACGAGCACCTACAACCTACGTTTACAGCATAAATACGAAAAATATTACAGACTTTCATCAGAAAAGTAGCCATTTTGGAGATGTGTAAAACAAACCATGTCAGACAGGTGTGTTATCATGATAATGACTGAAGTTTTGCTATTTCTTTTACGGAAAAACTCCTACCTTTTTTGCTTGAAGTAAAAGCTGGTGGTAATGCTGGGGGTAAGGCTGGCCCATACTCATCCTCCGACTGGTCTACAATGGGGGAAAGCCTCTGCTCCAGGGATGGTATAGGCTCCCCACTACCAGGTAGATAAGCAGATGGCCCCATATCCATTGAAGCTACAGGCTCACCACAACCTGGGGGATTAACAGAGACTGCTGGCCCCAGGGGCTGTATTGGTTCTTCACTATCTGGTAGATTCTCATGTTGACGTGACACCGCAGTTGGCATGGGTGTTGTGCTACCTAATAGGTATGATAAGAGTATTACAGGGCATGAATGTTCATTTTTTCTGTCATATTTTTCACAAGACATACAATTTTATTATTTTTATGACATGACAATATCAACTGAACGACAACAACGTTCTGATAAACCACTTCATTTATAACACTGTTTTTGTTTGATTTCAGGTTTAACGTCCCCGTCAACACTGTATAGGTCATTTTGGAGACGTTGCTTCCAATTTTGTGGGACTTTTTACCAAACACTGAGATGAAATGACATCTCTAGCCCTGTCGTCCAATGAAACCAATAGGGTTTATAAGCATGGATGGTCCGACTCGCACAACTGTTCAGGACAAAATAGTTTTGGATACAGCAAACTGTAAATATGGATTCCAAAAATGTCTAGATTATTTAGAAAAAAATGACCCATGTTCATTTTTCTATGTAATCTAAATTTTTGTTTGGCACTGTTATTTGACCATAGCAACAGATAAGGAAGTATTTTGTGATAACTGAAAGATAGTTTTTGTCAGTTCCCCATTGAAACCTATGTTGTGGGTATACCCACAACATAGGTTTATATGGAGAAATAAGGAAATCTATCCTTGAATTATCACAAAATACTTACCTTGTCTGTTGCTATGTTTTTTGTTTTTGGTTTTACGGCCCTTTCAAGATTATTTCAGTCATATCGAGCCGATCGTTAATCAGAGGTGGGCGAAAACCGGAGTACCTGGAGAAAAACCACCTGACCTTCCCTTGCAGAACTTGGCGTCTCACATGTGACCAGAGCGAGGCTCGAACCACAGTGGTGAGAGTGTGTGTGTGAGTTTGGGTTTTGCGTCCCACCAACAGCTAAGGTAATACGGAGACGGGACCTCGGTTAAAGACTCATCCAAAATTCTGGAGAAGCCCGGGATCGATCTTACGATCCCTGGTTTACAAGGCCAGCGGTGAGAGACCTAATGATCAAGAGTCAGCGCTCATAACCACTAGGCCATGGAGGCCCGTCTGTTGCTATGTTTAACTAACCCTGTTTCTGCTTTGGAACCCAACACAGTGTAATATAATTGAGGTTACGACGTTCTTTTGGGTTCAAGGATGATATTTTTTTTACATAAAACAGCATCTACACGAGAAAAGACAAAGCTAGAGCGCTTCAAAATTAGAAAGAAGACTGGTGCACCAAGCAAAGACTCAGATCAGCCTGCACATCTTTAGTTCTTTTATCATACCTTTATGATCAGCCACTGCTGAATCTGTATTCTCCTCTTCGTCTTCTTCTTCATCAGAACTTGAGCTAGCCTCAGAGTCGGTGTTTTTGAATATGGCACGGAACAAGTCCATCCCTTCTTTCTCTTCACTTAATGGCTGAAAAATATAGTTCAACTTGTATTAAGCAAGCACCTGGGGCCAGTTGTTCAAAACTAACAATGTATCGTTAAAACTTTGACCATTCAATATGGTGAAAATACTACTAGTTTTGCTGAAAAAATGTGAGCAGCTTTTGCAAATGCAAAAGCTGCTCACATTTTTTCAGCAAAAATACCAAAATTTTCGACCGGCCCCCGATAGCTCAGTCGGTAGAGTGTCCGCTCCGGGGAACGGGAGGTCACGGGTTTGATCCCGGGCTGCGACATACCAAAGTCGTTAAAAATGGTACTAGCTGCTCCTCGCTTGGCACTCAGATTGACGGGGTAGAGCTAGGACTGGTCGACCCAATGTCAGGATAATGTGACTGAGTGTGGTACCATGTAATGTGTCTGAGACATGATACTTAGTGAGGCAGCACTATAAAAGTGAGCATTGAGCTCCCTGTCGCAACCAGACACCGTCGTGATATGACTGAAAAATTGTTGAAAGCAACTTTAAACACGATTTCACAAACACACCAAAATTTTCGATATTGTTCTTGCTAGAACAGTTAACAATTTGACCACTAATGAGCTCGTTAAGCGAAGGATGCTTTGAACAACTGGTCCCAGGTTGCTTACTTCAGTAGAGGTGGTCACAAAGACAGCTTTTCTTTGTTTGAATTGAGGTTTTGCATCCCCGTCAAGACTATTTAGGTCATTTTGGAGACAATGCTTCCAATTTTGTGTGAGTTTTACTCGACAGTGAGATGAAATGATATCTCAAGCCCTACCATCCAAACAAAACCATGCAGGGATGGTTGGACTCCCAACACTTTGCCTGGGCAGGCTTAGACCTTCTAACAGTTTCCCAGTAGTCATGTGCAGTCGGTTTCAGCTCTGCGTGGAAGCATCATGCAGCCCAATCTATTTCTCCAAGCCCAAATAAGCAGGGGCCACCATGACAGTTTTTACTAAACTTACATGGACTGTGGTCCAGCTATTTAAAGGTTCAGTTTGTTTAATCCTTTCTGACATCACTGCAGACCAGATCATTAATGAGCCATCTCATCAGGATCTACATAGTTTGCCAGTCTGTTAATGATTTTGACTCAGAACCTTTGCCGTCCTCAGTAGCTCAGTCGGATGCGCGTCTGACTGATGATTGGGAGGACATGGGTTCGATACCTGCCAGGGTCGGCAACATTCTTTCATGGAGATTGATCATGAAATCTTTTCTACGGTCGTTCTCTCCCTTCCGCTGATTCAAGGAGGGCAGTTGTCAATTTCTGGCGAAAGAATGTGCAATGTACTGGTTAACCGCTTACATATAAGCCTGCCCAGGAAAAGTGTGGATAGGTAAATTGACCGGCTCAAAAATGACCTTAAATAGTGTTGACTGGGCCGTTAAACTCCAATACAAACAAACAAACAAAGACTCAGAACCTTATTACCAACAATGGACATGGCCAAACTTAAACATGGAAGGGTTCACCCACTTCAAAAACTCAAGGGTGAAAGGGTCCAATTTTCAGGTTATTTAATGAAGTAGTGAAATTAATGGTATCTGCATAATTTACATGCAGAAAGTCATAGGCATAGCTTGGTCCAGATCTTTTTTAGACTGCATTATCATCCAACATGACTTAGTTGTATTCTGTGTGCCGATGCAAGACCTGTCAAGAATGAAACTCCTGGGACCAGTACTTCAAAACTAACGCATATCGTTAAAACTTTCATCATTAAATATGGCAAATATAGTAATATTTTTGCTGAAAAAAAAGTATTTGATTTTGTACTTACTAGAACAATGATTTGACCATTAACAAGAGGCCCAAGAGGGCCTGTCGCTCCACCGGCTAACTTCAGACAATTGTCATATTTATTACATTAACCAATTGTATACTAGTGGACTCTTCTATTGCTATATGTTGGACCAGTCCATTTGTCATATAAGGGGTGTCAGGCCTATTGTTTTCTATTTTTGGTGGAAAATTCTGTTAGCAAATAGTGCAGGCCCTGATCAGACATGGTGTTCTGTGGGGTCTGATCTGGGCCAGCACTGTTTGCCAAGGTACCCATTTAGGGTTTTCCCGCATGCAATGGGTAAAAAAGAAACAAGTGATCCACCCAAGGAATGTCCATTCTATATTTTTTGGACCCCAGAGCCATGGTTGGCAGGATTTATGTGAGTGACCATTTGGCATTGCTCCGTTCTAAATATCTAAAGCTCTGGGCCTTATGGTTTCAGAGAAGAAGACTTTTTTAAGTTTTTCCTGTTATAAGTCTATGGGAACTAATATGCCTCTGGGCGTGACCAATTTTTTACCCCAGGGGCATTGTTGGCAGGATTTATTTGAGTGACCACTTGACGTTGCTGCATACTTAATATCTAAGCTCTGGGCACTGATGGTTTCAGAGAAGATTTTTGTCAGTTTTTCCCAGTATAAGTCTATGGGAGCTTATGGGCCTCAGGGTGTGGCCAATTTGGACCCCAGGGGCATAGTTGGCAGGATTTTTGCAGTTGAATACTTCAAGTTGCTACATACTAAGCTCTTGGCATTATGGTTTCAGAGGAGAAAAGTTTCAAGATTTTTTCATTATTAGTCTATGGGAGCTACTAAGCACCGGGGCGTTGCCAATTTGGACTCAAGAGTCATAGTTCGCAGGACTTAGTAGGTGACCACATAACTTTCCTACATACTACAGTTCAACCTGTATTAAGCAAGTGCCTAAGGGATAGTCAAAATATGCTTGCTTAAGACAGGTTCTTGCTTAACCCTTTACCACTCAGAAAATTATCCAATACAGCATCTTAACAGAACACTGATATAGGTAAATCAATAACCAATAGTCCATATATGGCTGATAGGCCTGACAGTCTTATCTGAACAGAGATATTGTCATTTTTGTGTGATTTTCACCCTTATGTTACAAAAATGATTATTTTAGTATTTTTTGTACATTTGACAATATTTATGTAAATGTAAAGTTTCTAGGAAATTAAATTTTCTTTCCAATGGTACTAAATTTATTATAGTTTCTCTTTGCGTTTTGAAAATATGAAGTGTCAAAGTAAGCAAAATATGTTCTTTAGCAAAAATTTCTGTTTTGGGTTGGTCAGAGAAAGTATTTTTAACCACCATAGCCCCAGAAAAGAGGGGGTATCCACGTATTATTTTTCTTATTTCCGCACAAAAACGCATTTGTAGGTAATCATTAGGGCATGTCACTGAGGGTCTTCCAACAAGTTTCCATAACATACTTTTTATGCAGAAATAAGATCTTGTTCATAAGTCTGTGAAATGAACATCTATCTGAACCCGGTATACATTATTTTACTTATTTCTGCACCAAGACCAAGGTTGTGGGTACTCGTTAGAACTGCCTCAATCGGCACCCACGACCTATGTTCTGAGTATAAATAAGAAAAATATAAAAGTTTTCAATGGAAAAGTAGCCATTTTGGAGAAATTAAAGAATGTGCTATGACACATGGGTGTGTTTTGTTTATGAAAAAATCAGTGCTTTTGCATAAGATTAAAATAACTATTACAGCCTATCTATCCTTTTTTGAACCCCCATCCCCAACTTTACCTTTTTTTTTTGAATAAATGTATCAACCACCCCATAGCCAGCTCACCCCAAAGAGCCGTCTCTGTATTTTTTTTTTTTTTTTTATAAATAAGATTTGTTTGATTAGAGGTATAACATCCCCATCAACACTATTTAGGACATTTTGGAGATATTGCTTCCAATTTGGTGGGACTTTTACCCAACACTGAGGTGCAATGACATCTGATGCGCATGGTCATTGTACAGCGTCTGGTCTGGGTCTGTGCTATCGCATGTGCTGTCTACAACCCTGTAGACCCTGATCAGACGCCTTATAATATTTGTCTGGGCTCTGATCCCGATCTGCACTGTTTGCACCTTTGTGTTCTGTCTATTGTCATACAGACTAACGGGTGGAAGACGTCAGGTTGATAGCTACTGGTCTGGGTCTGTGCCGTCTACAATCCTGTAGACCCTGATCGGACGCCTTATAATAATTTTCTGGGCTCTGATCCCGAACTGCGCTGTTTGCACCTTTGTGTTCTGTCTATAGACACAGACGGGTGGATGATGCCAGGCTGATCGCTATATCCCCCGAACATGTTCAGACTAGGGATAAAAAAACACCACCGTCGGCAATGAGTCCCTGATCAGACGCCGCATTACCTTTGTGCAGCGTCTTGTCCGGGTCTGCGCCGACCCATATGCCGTCTACAAACCTGTAGACCCTCATCAGACGCCGTTTAATAATTTTTAAAGTCTGATTCGAATCTGCATTGCTTGCATCTGTCTGTTGTGTCTATGGACGGACGGACATGTGAACGGACGCCAGACTCAATTTTGTTCGCGGACGGACGGACGCCAGGCTGATTGTTATATCCCCGAACCTATTTGGTCAGGGGATAAAAAATAAAACGCACCGGCGGCGGTCAGACCATGATCAGACGTCGCATGGTCTGTGTCGTCGCATATGCCATCTTCAAACCTGCAGACCCTATCCAGACGCCTTATAATCATTGTATGGCGTCTGATTCAAATCTGCACTGTTTGCACCTTTGTGTTCTGTCTATTGTTATACAGACGGTTGAGTGGATGACGCCAGGCTGATCGCTATATCCCCCGAACATGTTCAGACTAGGGATAAAAACACCACCGTCGGCAATTAGTCCCTGATCAGACGCCGCATTATCGTTGTGTAGCGTCTTGTCCGGGTCTGCGCCGATCCATATGCCGTCTACAAACCTGTAGACCCCCATCAGACGCCGTTTAATAATTGTACAGGTCTGATTCTTATCTGCATTGCTTGCATCTGTCTGTTGTGTCTACGGACGAACGGACGGACATGTGAACGGACGCCAGACTCATAATTTTGTTTGCGGACGGACGGACGGACGAACGCCAGGCTGATAGTTATATCCCCGAACCTATTTGGTCAGGGGATAAAAATAAAACGCACCGGCGGGGGTCAGACCATGGTCAGACGCCGCATGATCATTGTACAGCGTCTGGTCTGGGTCTGTGCCGTCGTATATTCCGTCTACAAACTTGTAGACCCTATCCAGACGCCGTATAATAATTGTATGGCGTCCGATTCAAATCTGCACTGTTTGCACCTTTGTGTTCTGTCTTTTGTTATACAGACGGTTGGGTGAATGACGCCACGCTGATCGCTATATCCCCCGAACCTGTTCAGACTAGGGTTAAAAAAAACACCACCGTTGGCGATAAGACCCTGATCAGACGCCGCGTCGTTGCGCAACGTCTTGTCCGGGTCTGCGCTGTCTCAGATACCGTCTACATACATGTAGACCATCATCAGACGCCGTTTAATAATTGTACATCTGATCCGGATCTGCATTGTTTTCATATGTCTATTGCGTCTACGGACGGACGTTTGAACGGACGCCAGGCTCCGAACCTGTTCAGACTAGGGATAAAAAACACCACCGTCGCCGATAAGACCCTGATCAGACGCCGCATAACCGTTGCGCAGCGTCTTGTCACTCATAATTTTGTGTCTACGAACGGGCGAATGAACGGACGCCAGGCTCCGAACCTGTTTAGACTAGGGATAAAAAACACCACCGTCGCCGATAAGACCCTGATCAGACGCCGCATAACCGTTGCGCAGCGTCTTGTCCGGGTCTGCGCCGTCTCAGATGCCTTCTACAAACATGCTGACCCTCATCAGACGCCGTTCAATAATAGTACGGCGTCTGATCCGAGTCTGCATTGTTTGCATCTGTCTGTTGTGTCTACGGACGGACGGACATTTGGACGGTCGCTATATCCTCCAAACCTATTCGGTCGCGGAAAATAAAATAAAATGAACCGTCGGCGGTTGGAGCTGAATCAGACGTCGCGGCAATAATTGTGGAGGGTCTGATCCGGGTGCCGTAGCATTATAAGGTCCAAAAACCTGAAGACCCTGATCAGGTGCCGCTTAATAATTGCATCTGTTTGTCTGTTAACGTGTCGGCGGTGAGACCCTGATCAGACGTCGCATATTTTTTTTTTTTTAGAAATTAATATTCATTAAAGGGGCTGAAACTATTGACCAATGAAAGGCCTTCTACCCATCTGTGGGTTTTATTGCCCTTCCGATGAACACCTGGGTACACTTTTGGGTACTGTTACGTAATTTATTGCGGCTCAAAGCTCGGCACGCTCCGGGTGGCATCCGCTGTATAAACATTCCTAGGGTATCATAATCCCCAATTAACTAATTATCTTGAACCATAAATCCCTTGAAACTAACTGATTATACAGCGCTAATTGTCTTTACCTAAATCATGCAAATCATGCGCGACCGACACACAAATATTGCGTCATTCAGTAACTCAACCCAGTAATTTTCCATTCCGTTCAGGCAAGGTCATCGTGATTCAGTAGAAGAAACCCCTGGTGTGTTTGGTTGTAAATTACACAAAAACTTTGTATAGAAACATATTTGTTTTTTTTCGCAAATATTGTTGGCAAAAGACCAAACTTAACATTAATAAACATCCGGCGTTTTTATATTTAGGAAAAAGGTAAAAATAACGCGATTGATTTTGAGACACGGGCAAACACGTATTTGTTCAAATGGCGACACACGGGGATATACGTATCTGTACGTTAATCGATAAAGTCGTAAATATACGGGTCTGAGTGGTAATGGATCGAGTCGGGAATATACGTATCTGAGTGGTAAAGGGTTAATACAGGTGAAATTTAACACATCTGCCTTTCTTGGGAACTGAATGCCTGCTTGCTTAAGACAGACTGCTTGCTTCATAGAGGTCGCCACTATTGAAATTGGTGAAAAAATGTAAGCACTAGAGCAATGACAAAGTTTTTCTAAAAATAGCCACAGTGACCTTGACCTTGAAAGTCAAACTCGCTCGAGGTATTGTCAAAAGGAACATTTGTGTGAAGTTATATTGAAATGGGTGAAGAAATGTAAGCGCTAGAGCCATGACAAAGTTTTTCTAAAAATAGCCACAGTGACCTTGACCTTGAAAGTGGAACTCACTAGAGATATTGTTAAAAGGAACATTTGTGTGAAGTAATATTGAAATTGGTGAAAAAAAATGTAAGCGCTAGAGCAATGACAAAGTCTTTCTAAAAAAAGCCACAGTGACCTTGACCTTGAAAGTCGAACTCGTTCAAGGTATTGTCATAAGCAACATTTGTGTGAAGTTATATTGAAATCTGTGAAGAAATGTAGGCGCTAGAGCGATGACAAAGTTTTCTAAAAATAGCCATTATGACCTTGACCTTGAAAGTCGAAATGGCGAGATATTGTCATAAGGAACATTTGTGTGTAGTTATATTGAAATGGGTGAAGAAATATAAGCGCTAGAGGGATGACGAAGTTTTTCTAAAAATAGACACAGTGACCTTGACCTTGAAAGTGGAACTCGCTAGATATAATGTCATAAGGAACATTTGTATGAAGTTATTTTGAAATTGGTGAAGAAATGTAAGCGCTAGAGCGATGACAAAGTTTTTCTAAAAAATAGCCACAGTGACCTTGACCTTGAGGCCTTGACCTTGATAGTCGAACCCGCTGGAGATATTGTCATAAGGAACATTTGTGTGAAGTTATATTGAAATCAGTGAAGAAATATAGGCGATAGAGCGATGACAAAGTTTTTTCTAAAAATAGCCAGTGACCTTGACCTTGAGGCCATGAGTTGGAAAGTCGAACTCGCTGGAGATGTTTTTATAAGGAACATTTGTGTGAAGTTATATTGAAATTGGTGAAGAAATGTAGGCGCTAGAGCGATGAAATGTTTTTCTAAAAATAGCCACAGTGACCTTGACCTTGAGGTCCCTTGAGGTCATGACCTTGAAAGTCCAACTCGCTCAAGATATTGTCATAAGGAACATTTGTGTGAAGTTATATTGAAATCAGTGAAGAAATGTTGGAGCTAGAGCGATGACAAAGTTTTTCTAAAAATAGCCACTGTGACCTTGACCTTGAAGCCATGACCTTGAAAGTGGAACTCGCTCGAGATATTTTTATAAGGATCATTTGTGTGAAGTTATATCGAAATTGGTGAAGAAATGTAAGCGCTAGAGCGATGACAATGTTTTTCTAAAAATAGCCACAGTGACCTTGACCTTGAGGTCATGACCTTGAGGTCATGACCTTGAAAGTCAAACTCGCTCGAGGTATTTTTATAAGGATCATTTGTTTGAAGTTATATTGAAATTGGGGGAGAAATGTAGGCACTAGAGCCATGACAAAGTTTTTCAAAAAATAGCCAGAGTGACCTTGACCTTGAGGTCATGACCTTGAAAGTCGATCTTGCTCCAGATATTGTCGTAAGGAACGTTCCTGTGAAGTTATATTAAAATCGGTCAAGAAATGTAGGCGCTAGAGCGATGACAAAAGTACGTACGTACGTGGCGTTAGAGCGATGACAAAAGTACGTGCGTACATGGCGCTAGAGCGATGACAAAAGTACGTACGTACATGCGGGACAAATGCTATATCCCCCTCACAACTATGTTGTGTGAGGGGATAATGAAATCCAACAAGCGGGTTTGGAGGAGAAGATTTTTAAAGATTTTTAATTTTTTGTGTGGTTTTGTTGCCATGGCAACCAGAGTTCTGGGTGTAACAAAATTCTTTGAAGGAATTTAGAAGAGGACTAAGTAAGGAACATTCCTGTGAAGTTTGGTTACAATTGGCACAGTAGTTTAGGAGGAGAAGATGTTTTAGCATTACACTATATGTTAAATAGGGAAAATACGCCCCACCCATGGCGGCCATGTTTTTTGTCGGATCAAAATTTCTTCAAGGAATCTGAAAGAGGTCCACCCAAGGAACATTCATGCAAAATAAAAATGAAATCCAACAGTTGGTTTTGGAGGAGAAGAGATTTTTAAAGATTTTTAATTTTTTGTGTTGTTTTGTTGCCATGGCAACCAGAGTTCTGGGTGTAACAAAATTCGTTGAAGGAATTTAGAAGAGGACTAAGTAAGGAACATTCCTGTGAAGTTTGGTTACAATGGGCCCAATAGTTTAGGAGGAGAAGATGTTTTAGCATTACACTATATGTTAAATAGGGAAAATAAGCCCCGCCCATGGTGGCCATGTTTTTTGTCGGATCAAAATTTCTTCAAGGAATCTGAAAGAGGTCAACCCAAGGAACAGTCATGCAAAATAAAAATGAAATCCAACAGGTTGTTTTGGAGGAGAAGATTTTTAAAGATTTTTAATTTTTTGTGGTTTTGTTGCCATGGCAACCAGAGTTCTGGGTGTAACAAAATTCTTTGAAGGAATTTAGAAGAGGACTATGTAAGGAACATTCCTGTGAAGTTTGGTTACAATTGGCCCAGTAGTTTAGGAGGAGAAGATGTTTAAAGAAAAAGTTAACTCACGGACGCACGACGGACACAGGGCCATGACAATAGCCCCGCTGGCCTTCGGCCAGTGGAGCTAACGAGCTTGTTAAGCTAATGATGCTTTGGTTTGGTTTTTGTTTTACAGCCCTTTCAAGATTCTTTCACTTACATCGAGTCGATCGTTAATCAGAGGTGGGTGAAAAACCAGAGTAGCCACAGAAAACTACCTGACCTTCCATTGCAAAACTTGGCGTCTCACATATGACGAGCCAGGCTTGAACCACGGCGGTGACAGACTTAATTATTAAGTCCTCTTATCCACTAGGCCATGGAGGCCCATTTACGATGCTTTGGACAATTTCACCAAGGTCATGCATCAGGCAGAGCCAATAAGCCTGATCAAAATGCATGTGCATAAAACTTGTATTTACATTTCTAGCAAAAAGTCTAATGTAAACCTAATAGAAAACAATGTAGTTCATACTTCCATAGGGGCTTGAAGAAATATATAGGCTGCATGATGCTTCCACGTAGAGCTGAATCCGGCCCGCACACAAGTACTGGTAAACCGCTAAGAGGATCTAAGCCTGTCCAGGAACCGCGGTGGGGGGCGGACTGTCCATGCTAATAAACACTATTGGTTTCATTGGGCGACAGGGCTTGAGATGTCATTTCATCTCAATGTTGGGTAAAAAGTCTCACAAAATGGGAAGCAATGTCTCAAATCAAACAAACAAAAGCATCGAGTCACATGATTTTCAGTGACGTCAAGTGATGTCACTCTAAACCATGGTTCTCTACAGGCATTGGTGACGTCAACACCATTCCGCTCTTTGTAGAAAAACATTGTGTAAATTTGTTCAGTTTTAAAAGTTTGCCCTATTAGCATTTTTTCGCTCAGAGATGAGGGCAAAGAATGCAAATATAAAAAATAAACTTTATTTTCTGGTTTTCATGAAAGTATGAAAGACAGCGGGTTGCTTGCAAAGTTTACAAGAACCCCTTCGGGGTTTATTTACTTTGCACGTGACCCACTGCGTTCATACTTTCATGAACAGCAGAAAAATGAAACTGATTTCTTAATTGAACAGGTAAGACGGGTATTTGGAGATAATTAAAGGATAATTCTTGTCTATTTTCCATAGGATGTCAAAAAAGTTTTTCACTTCATAACCGTAACTTCACTCAACACCCAGACTTACCTTTTGTTCTGTTTTTGAAGGTTGTGACTCCATTGCATCTGATTCTTTTTCCTGATTGGTCGATTCAAGTCCCATACCAGACTGAGGCTCCTTCGTTTCTATAGGGACAAGTTTTCTTTTTGGTTTATCATCACTGTCATCAAGATGACTAAATATAGATGTAAACACTTTTGTTTTCTTTGTATTCACACTTTTAACACTAAATGATAAGCCTTTAGTTATCTTTTCAGTCTCTTTCTGGGTGTCTACTAAATGACTAAAAATAGATTTCATGTTTTTAGACTTGTTCAACTCCTTTTCCACTCTGCTCTCAGTCTTTTCACCCCCAGTTTTGGACACAGTCTCACTTGAAGATTCAGGTAAGGGGAGTAACGGTTCTTGACTTGTTTCTGGTTGGCTTGGGAAACTCAGGAAGTTGAAAACAGAAAATTTGTCTCTCTTCACAGTAGCCAGTCCAACAATGGAAGAGCTGAAAGATAACATTATACATGTGTTCAACCCTTCCCTGTTGTTCAAAGCATTCCGAGTTTAACAAACTAGTTTATGGTCAAAAGGTTAACAAATCTATCAAGCGTAATACAAATAACATTACGATAACTGAGCTGTGCAACATAATGCATTTTTCGCATCTCCAAAATGGCTAATTTTCTGATGAAAATCCACGATACTTTTCTTATTTATACGGAAAAACATAGGTTGTGGGTGCTCGTTAGAGTTCTAAAAAGTACCCACAACCTATGTCTTGGAACAGAAATAAGAAAAACTAGAGAAAGTGCCCAGTGGGCCACGTATACCCCCGGTCAGTGCCATCCCCTTTTAGTGGAAATGACAATTTGTCTGTAGCATTGAACCTTTCCATATAACCATTTAGTCCACTAAGAATAACTATTGCATTTCAACAACAAGGAGTATAATGAAAGCAGTTAACACAAAACTTGGACGTAATCAAAATGCCTAAGTCTTAATTATTGACCCCTAGCCCCACCCAGGGGCTTGACCAAGGAGCTTAGATATTCCATATGAAAGTTAATACTATAGCTATATTCTGTACTATGTATGAAGAGAATCTAACATGAGGTAACAGAGTTATGAGAAATCAAACAAGAGGGCCCAGAGGGCCCTGGTTCGCTCACCTGATCCAAAGCATAACAAGTGGGCCCCGGGCAGGGTCAATTTTGGCCCCAGGGCTAAAATTTGAACAATCTTGGTAGAGGTCCACAAGATGAAGCTTCATATCTAATATGAAAGACCTGGGCTTTCTGGTTTCAGAAAAGAAGATTTTAAAGGTTTACCCTGCATATAGAAGTCTATGTAAAACAAGATTTTCCCTATATTTATAAGTCTATGTAAAACCAAAGGGCCCCGGAGCGGGGGCATTTTTGGCCCCAGGGCTATAATTTGAACAATCTTGGTAGAGGTCCACTAGCTGAAGCTTCATAACAAATATCAAAGACCTAAGCCTTGTGTTTCAGAGAAGATGATTTTTAAAGATTTTCCCTATATAAGTCTATGTAAAACCAAAGGGCCACATGGCGGGGGCATTTTTGGTCTCAGGCCTATAATTTGAACAATCTTTATAGAGGTCCACTAGCTGAAGCGTCATAACAAATATCGAAGACCTAAGCCTTGTGGTTTCAGAGAAGAAGATTTTTCAAGATTTTCCCTATATAAGTCTATGTAAAACCAAAGGGCCCCGGAGCGGGGGCATTTTTGGCCCCAGGGCTATAATTTAAACAATCTTGGTAGAGGTCCACAAGATGAAGCTTCATACCAAATATCAAAGACCTGGGCCTTGCAGTTTCAGAGAAGAAGATTTTTCAAGATTTTCCCTATATAAGCCTATGTAAAACAAAAGGGCCCTGGTGCGGGGGCATTTTTGGCCCCAGCACTATAATTTGAACAATCTTGGTAGGGGTCTACTAGATGAAGCTTCATACCAAATATCAAAGACCTGGGCCTTGCGGTTTCAGAAAAGAAGATTTTTCAAGATTTTCCCTATATAAGCCCATGTAAAACCAAAGGGCCCCCATGCAGGGGGCATTTTTAGCTCCTGCACTATAATTTGAACAATCTTGGTAGGGGTCCACTAGATGAAGCTTCATACCAAATATCAAAGACCTGGGCCTTGCGGTTTCAGAGAAGAAGATTTTTAAAGATTTTCCCTATATAAGCCCATGTAAAACCAAAGGGCATTCATGCGGGGGCATTTTTAGCTCCAGCACTATAATCTGAACAATCTTGGTAGGGGTCCACTAGATAAAGCTTCATACCAAATATCAAAGACCTGGGCCTTGCGGTTTCAGAGAAGAAGATTTTTTAAGTTTTCGGTGAAAAAAATCTATTTTTGGCTCCTGTGACCTATATAAGCAATGGACCGGAACCATTTGAACAACTTTGAAAGGGGACCACCTAAGGATCATTCCTGTGAAGTTTGGTCAAAATCTGATCAGTGGTTTAGGAGGAGATGTCGTTTGAAGAAAAGTTTACGGACGCACGGACGCACGCACGGACGCACGACGGACGACGGACAAAAAGTGATCCCAAAAGCTCACCTTGTCACTACGTGACAGGTGAGCTAAACAGGTTTAACACAAAACTTTGACATAAAAATTGACAAACTGACAGGCAGCCCACCCAGAGGCTTGACCCAGGGGCTTAGATATTCCATATTAAAGGTAATGCAATAGAGATATCTTTTACCAAATATGAAGAGAATCTAACATGTGGTTACAGAGATATAAGCAATCAAAAAGGTTTAACACAAAACTTTGATGTCAAAGTTTACAAACGGGCAGACAGTTCACCCAGGGGCTTGACTCAGGGACTTAGATATTCTATATGAAAGGTAATGCTATAGAGATATTAAGAGAATCTCCCATGTTGTTACAGAGATATGAGCAATCAAAACGGTTTAACACAAAACACTGACTTAAATGTTGATGAAGGGACGGACAGACTAATGGATGGACAGCCCTACTAGGGGCTTGAACCCCGAGCTTAGATATTCCAAATGACAGGTAATGCTATAGAGATATCCTGTACCAAATATGAAGAGAATCAACATGTGGTGACAGAGATACCAGCAATGAAAAAGGTTTAACACAAAACTTTGACATAAAAGTAGATGAACAGACAGACGGACAGACAGACAGCCCGCTTGACCCAGGGGCTTAGATATTTCATATGAAAGGTAATGCTATAGAGATATACTGTACCAAACATGAAGAGAATCTAACATGTGGTTACAGAGATATCAGCAATGAAAAAGGTTTAACACAAAACTTTGACGTAAAAGTAGATGAACAGACAGATGGACAGACAGACAGCCCACCCAGGGGCTTGACCCAGGGGCTTAGATATTCCATATGAAAGGTAATGCTATAGAGATATCCTTTACCAAATCTGAAGAGCATTTAACATGTGGTTACAGAGATACGAGCTGTCTAAAAGGTTTAACGCAAAACTTTGACGTAAAGGTTGACGAACAGCGGGACAGAGAGAAGTACAACCGAAAGAACGAAGGAAGGAACTAACGAACCAACGAACGAATGAACAAACCAATGAATAGACGAACGGACGGAAAGACGAAAACTATATACCCCCTGACATACTTCGTATGCCGGGGGTATAATGACATACTTCGATGCCGGGGGTATAATGACATACTTCGTATGCCGGGGGTATAATAATGTATAACCCCATAAATCCCAGTTTTCTCTATATAAACAAGATGTTTAGTGGGGTGTTCATTTCACAGACTTGTTCACGTAATGAGGTTAACAATTCTATCAAGCGCAATACATATACAGTGGCATTTTTGCTGGAAGGCTACTCACATATTTTTTTCAAAAAGAATATACCATTGTATTTGCCATATTACACGATCAATATTAAAACAATACGTCAACTATACTCAAACATCAATGTCTTGAGCTGCTTTGGAACCATGAAAAATTGTTCAAAACACGGGCTGTTCGAGCTTAATTGGGATGACTAAAGGTCTACTATAAAATGTGGATATTAGAATTGCCTCTTAGAGGCCATTGAATAAGTAAACAGATATACCTTGTACATGATAAAAAAAAAAGAAAATTATCCCTGAATTGTCCGTAATTATTTGTTATCTGTGGCTATCAGGGGCCAGTTGTTCAAAGCATCGTTAGCTTAACAAGCTCATTAGTGGAGATATTGTTAACTGTTCTAGCAAGTACAATGTCTAAAATTTTGTAATTTTTGCTGAAAAATGTGAGCAGCTTTTGCATTTGCAAAAGCTGCTCACATATTTTCAGTAAAAATATTAGTATAATTGCCAAATCGAATGATCAAAGTTTTAATGATTGATTTGACTGATTGACTTAAGGTTTAAATTCCCTGTCAACACTGTATAGGTCATTTTGGAGGTGTTGCTTCCAATTTTGTGGGACTTTTACCTGACATTGAGATAAAATGACATGTCAAGCCCGGTGGTCCAATGAAACCAATAGGGTTTATGAGCATGGACGGTCCAAATCGCACCGCTTTGCCTGGCCAGGCTTAGATCCTCTAAGCAGTTTGCCAGTACTCATGCGTGGCAAGTTTCAGCTCTGCGTGGAAGCACCATGCAGCCCAACTATTTCTCCGAGCCCTGATGGGCGGGGACAATGAAAACATTGCGCATGATAAAAAAAAAAAGAAAAATATCCCTGAATTATCCCTAATTATTTGTTATCTGTGGTCATACTGTTAATAGTTCTAGCAAGTACAATATCTAAAATTTTGTTATTTTTGCTGAAAGAAATGTAAGCAGCTTTTGCATTTGCAAAAGCTGCTCACATTTTTTTCAGCAAAAATATTAGTATATTTGCCATATTCAATGCTCAAAGTTTTAATGATTTGTTAACTAACCACATTGTTTTTCAGCAAAAATATTAGTATATTTGCCTAGTCGATGATCAAAGTTTTAATGATTTGTTAACTAACGACATTGTTTTTCAGCAAAAATATTAGTCTATTTGCCATATTCAATGTTCAAAGTTTTAATGATTTGTTAACTAACGACATCGTTAGTTTTGAAAAATTGGCCCCAGAAGAATTTCTTAGCGACTACAGGACTGGTCTGTTATAGCCATGGCAAACAGACCATCAATGTTAGAGACATCCAAATTTCATTGTTACAAAACTGATAACTTTAAACATCTGGGCCATGAAAGGCTCATGCCCTGATCAACTGGACCCAGATATATATTTATTATATGATGTCGTGTCTGAGACTGTTATAATGTCATGTGATAAATTCGATAATCCACCAGTGGATTTAATATGCAGATTTATGGGATACATCTTGTAGCATTACATGTACGACATCCTTAACGATGTCGCATTTACTTATGGCAGAATACTGACATTTTTGTTGAACAATCATGAATAAATTGCATTTTAAATGTCATATGATAAACAGAACCTTGTATTCATGCTCATATATTATTGAATTTATTAACCCTTTTTGTACCAAATGGAATCTTCCACCTTATATATAGCAGGAGTCCATTTCGAAATTTAGGGGTGTCAGGATGGTTTTCTTTGAAATTTATTTGGAAAATGGCTGAACTTTTTACAAATAGTGTAGGCCCTGATCAGACGCCACATTCTACAGCATTTAGGCCCTGATCAGACGCCATATTCTGCAGTGTCTGATCTGGGCCTGCACTGTTTGTCAGGATACCCGTTTTGTGGTTTCCGGTACTAAATGGGTTGTGTGTGTGTGTGTAAGTGTGTGTGTGTGTGTGTGCGTGCGTGCGTGCATGTGTGTGTGTGTGTGTGTGAATTTGGGTTTAACATTGCTTTCAACAATCTTTTAGTCATATCACGACGGTATCTGGTTGCGACAGGGAGCTCAATGCTCACTTTTATAGTGCTGCCTCACTGAAGTATCATGTCCCAGACACATTACATGATACCACACCCAATCACATTATCCTGACACTGGGTCGACCAGTCCTAGCTCTACCCCGTAAATCTGAGTGCCAAGCGAGGAGCAGCTAGTACCATTCTTAACGACTTTGGTATGTCGCGGCCCGAGATCGAACCCGTGACCTCCCGTTCCCCGGAGCGGACACTCTTCCAACTGAGCTATCGGGGCCGGTATACTAAATGGGTTAAACTTATTGAGGAAAAAGGATAAAATCTTGGCAAAGCTCATATTTTATCCCTTTCCCTCTAGTCATTTAAAAAATTCAATAATACATGAACACTCATGTAAATAAGATCCTCTTTGTATTTTCACAGACATTTAGTCTTACCCGGGGTACGGGTCAGGTATGTTGAAGCGTTTACAGACAAGCCTATCTGGATGCCACTCGAGTATGTCCCGCGTCAGTTTACCAAACATCTTCATCTCCGCAGCCTTTGTTGCATCACATTTATCTATCTGTAATCAATCCAGTATCATAATAAACATGTGTAAAGTACAGTGATGCACCCGCATTATCACGTGAACACGTCCGTGAAACGAAGACCCCCCCCCCCCACCCCCACAAACCCCACTTTATATAGAGAAAACTGGGGTTTACGGGGGTATTCATTGCTTTTCTTATTTCTGCTCCAAGACATAGGTTGTGGGTACTCGTTAGAACCGCCTCATTGTTTTGAGGATTTATAAAAAAAATATGAAGGATTTTCATCAGAAAAGTGAAATTTTCGGCTCATTATTATTTCTTCGTTTGTTTGGCTGTGTTTTTGTAAACGAAGGTAAATGGTAGTCATTGTTAAATCATAATAAAATATTCTTTCATGTTACACAATTTCATTTTAGTAATTTATTTCTCCTTTGTATAATACCTTTTTAAAAGTCTCATGACAACTTTTATTCACAACACCAAAATACGCCTATTTATTTGTTACCCGCTTAAGCCCCACTTTTTACTGGGGTTTACATGGGTACACATTATTTATCTAGTTTCTGCTCACATAGATTGTGGGTACTCATTAGAACCGCTTCGCCGAGTCGTTTTAAAGTGTACCCAAAATCTTGAGCAGAAATATGAAATATTGCCAGAATTTTTATCCGAAAATTTTTCATTTTTAGTGGTTACAATATATTTGAATAGGCGAGTTCTCATAATGAGTCATACATGTAGGTTATTAACACCATAATGATGTGTGACATTTACCAAAAGCTCAGCTTGATAAAATAGATGGGATGCAT
Organism: Lucinisca nassula; assembly: GCA_963580285.1. Classification (NCBI taxonomy): domain Eukaryota; kingdom Metazoa; phylum Mollusca; class Bivalvia; order Lucinida; family Lucinidae; genus Lucinisca; species Lucinisca nassula. The sequence goes on along the minus strand of OY757017.1, from coordinate 3,199,008 downwards.
GATGCTTCCATGCATAGCTGGAACCGACCCGCATGCGAGTACTGGTAAACCGCTTACAGGATATAAGCCTGCCCAGGCGTGTTTTCATGATGTCAGGACAAATTCATTTATTTTGAGCCGACCGCGCTCAACTCTCAAGGTTGCAGAATTTGAACCGACCGAGGTGCGAACCACAGCAATGAGAGTCCTAATGAGTGTCAGCGCTTTAAGGATAACCGTTATCCTCGGTGTGTTTGGATTCACGGCACTTTCAAGGTTATTTCACTTATTTCGAACGGACCGCTAATCAGAGTTGAGCTAAAACCGGAGTAAGACCACCTTCTGTTGCAGATCTTGGCGTCTCATATGTGGCCCGAACGAAACGCAAACCACAGCGGAGAGACCTAATGACCCAATGATTAACCCTTTTTGTACCAAACTGAATCTTCCTCCTTATATATACAGGAGTCCATTTTGAAACTCAGGGGTGTCAGGTTGTTTTTTTCTTAAACATTTAGTTGAGGAAATGGCTTAAAGTTTTGCAAACAGTGTAGGCCCTGATCAGACGCCGCATTCTGCAGTGTCTGATCTGGGCCTGCACTGTTTGCCAAGGTACCCCTTTAGGGGTTTCTGGTACTGAATGGGTTAAGGGTCAGCGCTATTACCCATTAGGACACGGGGGCCAGTTACCTTCGGGGTGTACAGTAGACTTAACAAGATGCCCAGGTTGCATGTCTGTACAAACTTCGCTGATTACCTTGGATAATGTTGTAGTTCTGCTCCAAGTTAGAGATCAGACTTTGTTTTACTTCTACTTTTTATATGCAGCCTTGGAATGCTTGCCGCGCAATTGCCCCATATTAACCCTTTTTGTACCAAATGGAATCTTCCTCCTTACATATAGCATGAGTCTATTTCAAAATTTAGGGGTTTCAAAATTTATTAGGAAAATGGCCAACTTTTTGCAAACAGTGTAGACCCTGATCAGACGCCCGTATGCCACGGTACCCATTTAGGGGTTTCCAGTCTGAAATGGGTTAATGTACATGTAAGAGCAAAATTGAATTGTAAAGGCAAGAAACACAAGCGGGCCTCCATGTGAGCTTAAGTGTAAGCATCAGTGATGTTTTATTACTCGCCATGTAAGAAAAAAAAATGAACCAAAATGTAGAGTGAGATCAGCGCCCACATATACATATACAAACAGGATCCCCATTATTATATACATTGAGTTTCATTTTTCTAAAGTGTTTGCTTGAGAAAAAAATAAAGTACTTCCAATATGGTGAACCGATAGAAAATCAACAGTTTTCAATTTATGAAGCGTTTACAGAAACAGTAAAAAAGGAACACAGAAAGCATTCATCACGTTCATACTGCCTTGTAAAGTGCATAAGATGCAAATCATTATGATTCCAACCGGATCAAAATCATACTTTACGATCGCTAGAGTTGTCCATCTTTGTACAAAGAACATGCATTTCGTCATATGCTTCAAACTTTGTGTACCAAATTTTAATGCATGAAAAAACAAGAGGCCCATGGGCCACTATGCTCACCAGAGCTCAGGTGGGCACGGCCCAATGGCAGCCATGTATTTTAACATGATATCATTTTAATCTACCAAATGAACCCCCATGTCCGAATGAGCACCCATGTGGACTCAGTATCTGAAACATTAGGCCTTTCATGAAGTAGAGGGGGTGGGGCATGGAGCCCTGGTTGGTATCACTAAATGCGTCTTATCATAAGGAACAAGAATATATATGGTTTAGCAGTGGGGATCTGTAGGGCCTCTTAAGTGGTGGAGGAGTTGGGGCATGCCCTGTTGATCCCAGGAAAGCCCAAGATTGTTGTCCCTAAATGTGTCTTATCATAAGGACCAAGTATATATATGGTTTGGGGGTGGGAATCTGAACGGTTTCTGAGATTTGAGGCCCTTTTATGAAGTGGAAAGGATAGGAATGGCCTCTGCGAACCCCCCTACAGTAGGTGTGCAAATAATAAGGAACAAGAACATACATGATTATGGGGTGGGGATTTGAATGGTTTCTGAAATATAAAGCCTTTTATGAAGTGGAAGGGCGGGGCACATTGCCTCAGCACAAAGTGACCCACAGGTTGGTGTGATTGAACGAGTCTTATCATAAGGAACAAGTATATGGTTTAGGGGTGGGGATCTGAACTATTTCTGAGATATATGGCTTTTAATGAAGTAAAGCGATGGGGCATGGCCTGGGCATGCCCTTGGGACTCCAAAGCTGGTGTCACTGAATGCGTCTTATCATAAGGAAGATGAATATATATGGATTTAGGGTGGGGCTAAGAACAGTTTCTGAGACATAAGGCCTTTTTTGAAGTGGAAGGGGTGGGGCAAGGCCCCGGGAGACTCCCAGGTTGGTGTCAATGAATGTGTCTTATCATTAGGAACAAGAATATATATGGTTTAGGGGTAGCCATCTGTAGGGTTTCCCAGATATTGGGAGATTATGAAATGGAGGGGGTTGGGCATGGCCCCAGCACATGCCTGAGGACCCCCAGGTTGGTGTCACTGAATGCGTCTTATCATAATGAACAAGAATATATATGGTTTAGGGGTGAGGATCTGAACAGTTTCTGAGATATATGGCCTTTTGTGAAGTGAAGGGGTGGGGCAAGGCCCCGGCGCATCCCTGAGGACCCCCAGGTTGGTGTCAATGAATGTGTCTTATCATAAGGATCAAGAATATATATGGTTTAGGGGTGGGGATCTGTAAGGTTTCCAAGATATTGGGCCTTTTTGGAAATGGAGGGGGTTGGGCATGGCCCCGGCGCATCCCGGGGACTCCCAGGTTGATGTCACTGAATGGGTCTTATCATAAGGAACAAGAATATATATGGTTTAGGGGTGGGGATCTGAATGGTTTCCAAGATATTGGGCCTTTTATTAAGTGGAGAGGGTGGGGCATGGCCTCGGCGCATCCCTGAGGACCCACAGGCTGGTGTCACTGAATGCGTCTTATCAATAGGAACAAGAATATATATGGTTTAGGGGTGGGGATCTGTAAGGTTTCCAAGATATTGGGCCTTTTATGAAATGGAGGGGGTTGGGCATGGCCCCGGCGCATCCCGGGGACTCCCAGGTTGATGTCACTGAATGGGTCTTATCATAAGGAACAAGAATATATGTGGTTTAGGGGTGGGGATCTGAATGGTTTCCAAGATATTGGGCCTTTTATTAAGTGGAGGGGGTGGGGCATGGCCTCGGCGCATCCCTGAGGACCCACAGGCTGGTGTCACTGAATGCGTATTATCAATAGGAACAAGAATATATATGGTTTAGGGGTCGGGATCTGAATGGTTTCTGTGATATATGGCCTTTTATGAAGTGGAGGGGGTAGGGCATGGCCCAGGCACAACCTGGGGGACCCTCAGGTTGGCATAAAAGCATATGGTTGAGAGGAGTTTACTCAAGAAACATTTCTATAAAAGTTTTGTCAAAATATCTGCAATGACTTGGCAGTAAATGCCATTTTTCAATTTTCCCCATTATAAGTCTATGGAAACTCTAAGTTGCCATAGCAACCAAACTAATGAGCCAATTTTCATAAAAAAACACAAACTTTCAATCCCCCAGCCCAAGGATGCAACAGATAAAATTTGGGCTGAATCGGTCCTGTGGCTTCAGAGAAGAAGATGTTTGAAAGTGTTGACGTCAGACGACGACAGACGACGACAGACGACGACGACGACAACGACGACGCCGCCGGACAACTGCCTATCCTATAAGCTCCCCCGGACCTTTCGGCTCTGGTGAGCTAAAAAATACATGCACATGAACAAATATACATGTAGGTATAGGCAGATTTCGCGGAGAAACACCGTGAACGATTTCACCTGTGCTAATTGGCTTTCTCTGAGAAAAAGCGAAGTTCGCGGAGAAATTTCACGGCATTTTGCGGAGAAATTAACCGCTTTGAAACGCGATTTTTTTTTTCTTCTTTGAGAAATTTCTCACTTGTTCTCCGAGAAAAAAAGGCCTATTACCGCGGAGAAAAACTAGAGCTGCCGCCTAACGGGCGCCAATTATACCCCCGCATGCGTTGTCCGACAAATGTTTACAAGTATTTGACCTTGAGGAAGGTCAACGTAAAGGTCAAGGTCAGGTTTGTGTATATCAATCTTAAGTACTGGTGGCAAGGTGTGTGGTGTGTGAATATCAAAGAAATCGGTCAAAGAATAAGGAAGTTATGAGCAATGTTAAAGTTTTTTGTAACGGACCGACGACAAATTTTTACAAGTATTTGACCTTGAGGAAGGTCAACGTAAAGGTCAAGGTCAGGTTTGTGTATATCAATCTTAAGTACTAGTGGCAAGGTGTGTGGTGTGTGAATATTAAAGAAATCGGTCAAAGAATAAGGAAGTTATGAGCAATGTTAAAGTTTTTTGTAACGGACTTTTTTGTAACGGACCGACGACGACAAACTGACTCCTATATACCCCCTTCAAACTTCGTTTGCGGGGGTAAAATAAAATATGGGTTATTACCGGTAGCTGTTCTGTATATGGGCTGCATGATGCTTCCACGCAGAGCAGAATCCGGCCCCCAAACTAGTACTGGTAAACCGCTTACAGGATCTAAGCCTGTCCAGGAACCGCAGTGCAAGGTGGACCGTCCATGCTAATAAACCGTATTGGTTTCATTGGGCGACAGGGCTTGAGATGTCATTTCATCTCAATGTCGGGTAAAAGTCCCACAAAATTGGAAGCAACGTCTCCAAAATGACCTTTACAGTGTTGACGCGGATGTTAAACCTCAAATCAAACAAACAAAATCAAAAGTTTCTCAGCATACTATTTCCTCAATCTTGAAGTCGACAATTTCCTTTTTGTAAAAATTGCCTCCCCTGTAAGTGCATTCGTACCATAAATAAGTTTCCCAGAATACATTCTGTTTTTCAATTTTTCGTCAACAAAATATTTTTGTAAGAATTGCCTCCCCTGTAAGTGCATTCATACCCATAAATAAGTTTCCCCAGAATACTTTACGTCAACAAAAAAATTGTTATGAAAAAACTTCCTGCCCTGTAAGCTCATTCGTACTCATTAACAAGTTTCCCAGAATACATGCTGTTTCTCAATAATATTTTTGTAAGAGGCGACTCCCCTATAGCTGAGTTCATAACCATTAACTAGAGCTGTCAGTGAAACTGACTAGGGCCCCGGCAGCGCTATCAGAGGAGTAGGAAAATGTTGATGTTAAAAAACTGTAAAGAACAAGGAAATGAAAGAATATAGCTCAAAGAATCATTTTGAACATGATAACTCGGTTTTAGAAACCAACCTGGGTTTTGCGCACAACACATCCTCTCCTTATGATTAACATTACTGTCAAGTTATTCTAAAATCAATCCAGGAATAAGAAAGATATTGATCGGACACGATAAAAAGACGTTTTTTTTGCCTTTCACCTCTAAGTATGACCTTGACCTTTGAGGTACGGACCTGGGTCTTGCGCGTGACACACTGTCACATTATGGTTAATATTTCTGCTAAGTAATATTTAAATCCATCCAGGTATAAGAAAGTTATAGATTGGACACAATAAAAAAGACGCTTTTTGACCTTTTATCTCTAAGTATGACCTTGACCTTTGAGATACGGCTGTGGGTCTTGCGCGTGACACTCCGTCACATTCTGGTTAACATTTCTGCCAAGTAATATTTAAATTAATCCAGGAATAACAAAGTTATTGATTGGACACGACAAAGACCCTTTTTTGACCTTTAACCTCTAAGTATGACCTTGACCTTTGAGGCACGGACCTGAGTTTTGCGCGCAACACTCCATCATATTATGGTTAACATTTCTACCAAGTAATATTTAAATCCATCCAGTAATAAGAAAGTTATGGAGGATAAAAAAAAAATGTGGACGGACAGACAGACGGACGGACAGAGTGATTACTATAGGGCACCCACACTTTCAGTGCGGGGCCCTAATAATTTTCCTGGAAAACACTCTGTAAGAACTGCCTCATCTGTGTATGCATTCATACCCATATATAAGTTTCCCAGAATACATACTGTTTCCTCCATCTTAACGTCAACCTGGTTGTCATCATCCTGTTGTCTCCCAGTTGTAAACCTCATAGCCATCATACCCACTAGTGGCTTGTACAGTTTAGCGGCCCTGGCAAACTCTTCTCTCTCCCTGTCCATCTCCCATTCTGTCTGACCAGGCATTATAACCAGTGAATAGGGATCTATGCGAAGAGAGCGAAAATGTTATTATTCATGTCGCAGCCAAGGGAAAAGAACATGGCCTGGCTTGGACTTTCACACAGCTACAGATAAGGTGCATATTTTGTCATAATTGAAAGATAGTTTTACTTATTTCTAGAAAGGGTTATCCTTTGGAAGCCAGGAATACACCACAGAATTGGAAAATATGGAGTGTACATGTTTTCTGGGCCAGACTAGCTAGTTTCGGCCATTTAGGCCTCATCAGTGACCCTAAAAAATTTTCAAATTCAACACTGGAATCAATGATCCCAAAGGACAAGAAAATATAAACTACACTATGATGTAGGGCAGGGAGACTTTTTACGGCCGCCACACATTCCCAGACACCAGCTGTAGTGATATTAAATATGTTCTAGAAAGGGTTATCCTTTTGAAGCAAGGAATACACCACAGAACTGGAAAATATGGAGTGTACATGTTTTCTGGGCCAGACTAGCTAGTTTCGGCCATTTAGGCCTCATCAGTGATCCTTAAAAATTTTCAAATTCAACAATGGAATCATTGATCCCAAAGGACAAGAAAATATAAACTACACTATGATGTAGGGCACGGAGACTTTTTACGGCCGCCACACATTCCCAGACACCAGCTGTAGTGATATTAAATATGTTCTAGAAAGGGTTATCCTTTTGAAGCAAGGAATACACCACAGAACTGGAAAATATGGAGTGTACATGTTTTCTGGGCCAGACTAGCTAGTTTCGGCCATTTAGGCCTCATCAGTGACCCTCAAAAATTTTCAAATTCAACAATGGAATCATTGATCCCAAAGGACAAGAAAATATAAACTACACTAGGATGTAGGGCAGGGAGACTTTATACGGACATCACACATTCCCAGACACCAGCTGTAGTGATGTTAAATATGTTCTAGAAAGGTTTATCCTTTGGACGCAAGGAATACACCACAGAAGTGGAAAATATGGAGTGTACATGTTTTCTGGGCCAGACTAGTTAGTTTCGGCCATTTAGGCCTCATCACTGACCCTCAAAAATTTTCAAATTCGACAATGGAATCATTGATCCCAAAGGACAAGAAAATATAAACTACTGTGATGTAAGGCATCGAGTTGGTTCTAATGAATACCCATAACAGAAGTTTTTTATCTGTTGCTATGCTCTTAGCTTCCATTCTGTGTAAACATCCTAGCAACTGAGTTATTAAGCCAGATTTGCAAGCTGGTACATTTTACCCCTGCCTAACAAGATTCTTCGCCCGTGCCCATAGGGGCTTGAAGAAATATATGGGCTGCACGATGCTTCCACGCAGAGCTAAATCCGGCCCGCACACTAGTACTGGTTAACCGCTTAGCGGATCTAAGCCTGTCCAGGAACAGCGGTGCGAGGGGGAACGTCCATGCTAATAAACCCTATTGGTTTCATTGGGCGACACGGCTTGATATGTCATTTCATCTCAATGTCGGGTAAAAGTCCCACAAAATTGGAAGCAACGTCTCCAAAATGACCTTTACAGTGTTGACGGGGACATAAAACCTCAAATCAAACAAATTTCCCCATATAAACCTATGGAGAACTGACTAAAACTATCCTTCAGTTATCAGAAAATACGCACCTTATCTGTTGCTATGCTCTTAGCTTCCATTCTGTGTAAACATCCTAGCAACTGAGTTATTGAGCCACATTTTCAAGATGGTACATTTTACTCCTGCCGAACAAGATTCTCCCCAAATCTCTATGGAAAATCCAGCCTGGCTGCGAGACTTGTTTTTCATTCTCTTTCATGCTCTCAGACACAGTGCTAGACACACACTGGCTTCCAAATGTCGCAGGCAGGGAAAAAAGAGCACAGCTTGACCGCAACCCTAACCAAGGGCCTTTCACATACTGAGCGAGCAAGTCACATAATCAGCCTGTTAGGTTTTTTTTTAGAGTTTAACAGCCCAGCAACACTAATTTGATCATATCAAGCAGGTCAGTTTACCTCTCCACACTTTTTCTTGGCAGGCTTATACATAAGCAGTTCACCAATACAGAGCATATTCTTTCGCCGGAAAATAACAACTGCCCTTCTTGAATCAGCAGAAGGGTGCGAATGACCGTAGAAAAGATTTCATGATCAATCTCCACGAAAGAATGTTGCCGACCCCGGCAGGTATGGAACCCGCGACCGCCTGATCATCAGTCAGACTCATATTGAGCCTGGCTACATTAACGTTTACGGTTTACCACTCTCTAGACTAGTTCAGCAGATGACAAATTGTTGATATTTTTCCAATTTTTTCCAGAAAACAGGACTTGACATCTCATGCAACATCTCATGCAAATTATCTCCATAGGAGACAATTTGCATGAGATGTCAAATCGTGTTTTCTGGGGAAAAATAGAAAACTATTTCAAAATGAGGTCTGCTGAAAAAATTACCCAGCATGCAGAACATTAAGGTAAAGATGAATGCCGTTTTTTAATAATTTGCAAGAAAGACCACTTTTGTGACATCATTTTTGTGAACTAAAATCCTTCCAAAAACATTCTACTCTTAAAGGAAAGAATTTGCACAAAAGAAGGCAATTCTTTCATTCTAGAGTAGACCTCTATTGATATGTGCAGCAAAATATTTTGGTGACAGTTATCTCTACTTATTGGGCTAAAAGCCCATGAGATACCCTTGACCACATTCCCAGTTGTTCTAAACATCATTATCTTAACAAGCTCATTAGTGGTCAAATTGTTAACTGACCCAGCAAGTACAATATTGAATACTCTGTTATTTTTGCTGGGAAAAAAGTGAGTAGAGAGCTACATTTGCAAAAGCTACTCACATTTTTCAGCAAAGAAAAAAGCCATAATAAATGATCAAAATATTAATCATTTGTTAAATAACAACATTCTTAGTCTTGAATGACTGGACCAAGCTGTTCAAAACAAACTAGAATTGTTTTCTAAGAAAACAGATGTCCCCCCACCACACTCATTATTTTTTTAACCAAATCCATCCACTGGTTCAGGAGATAGAGTGCAGATAAGGCAATTTTCAACAGTCTAAGTCCCGTGGTGACCTTGAAAATTAGGTCAAGGTCACCAACATCTAATCAGTTCTTAAGACCAGCCCACTGATATAATGTACCAAGTTTGATCAAAATTCATCCACTGGTTCAGGAGAAAGAGTGCAGACAAGCCAATTTTTAAAAGTCTAACTCCCGTTGTGACCTGGAAAATTAGGTCAAGGTCACCAAAAGCTAATCAGTTCTTAAGACCATCCCACTGATATAATGTATCAAGTATGAACCAAATCCTTCCATTGGTTCAGGAGAAAGAGTGCAGACAAGCCAATTTTTAAAAGTCTAACTCCCATTGTGACCTTGAAAATTAGGTCAAGGTCACCAAAAGCTAATCAGTTCTTAAGAACATCCCACTGATATAATGTATCAAGTATGAACCAAATCCTTCCATTGGTTCAGGAGTTAGAGTGCAGACAAGCTTTTTTGGTCTAAAATTTGACAATGGTTTCAGCCCTGTGACCTTGAAAATTAGGTCAAGGTCACCAAAATCTAATCAGTACTTTTCCCCCTCCCAATGGTGTATCTGTGTAAGTTTAATCAAAATCCATCCATCCATTCAGGAGATAGAGTGCAGACAAGAGGCAACGCCGACGCCGACAGGATCCGCACCAAAACCAATATGTCCCCCTCCCTTTCGGGTGGGGGGACATAATGATGTTGTTAACGCATTGTATACTAGACAAAGCGCCAAGTGGGGCACATATACCCCCGGCCAGTGCCATCGCCTCGGCTGAAAATGGCAATGTCCAAAGCTTCTATGCATATACAGGCCATATTCCATATAAAAGGGAATGCTATAGACATATCCTGTACCAAATACAAAGAGAATCTAACATGGTTACAGAAATATCAGCAATGAAAAAGGTTTTAAAAAAAACTTTGACGTAAAAGTTGACGAACGGATGGACAGCCCACCCAGGGCCTTGACCCACCGTCTCAGATATTTCATATGAAAGGTAATGCTATAGAGATATTCTTCACCAAATATGAAGAGAATCTAACAAGTGCTTACAGAGATATGAGCAATCAAAAAGGTTTAACGCAAAACTTTGAAGTAAACGTTGATGAACAGACAGACAGACAGCCCACCCAGGGTCTTAACTCGGGAGCTTAGATAGTCCAAATAAAAGGTAAATCTATAGAGATATCCTGTACCAAATATGAAGAGAATATGTTTTGTTTGTTTGATTTGAGGTTTAACATCCCCGTAAACACTGTATAGATCATTCTGGAGACATTGCTTTCAATTTTGTGGGACTTTTACCCAACATTGAGACGAAATGACATCTCAAGCCCTGACACTCAATGAAACCAATAGGATTTATAACTTCGGACAGTCGGACTCGCACCACTTTGCCTGGGCAGGCTTAGATCCTCTAAGCAGTTTACCAGCTCTGCATGGAAGCATTATGCAGCCCATCTATTTCTTCAAGCCCCAATGGGCTAGGGCCGTGAGATGAAATGACATCTCAAGCCCTTCCACCCAAACAAACCAAAAGGTTTTCTATGTAAGGATGGTCCGACTCGCATCACTTTAGACCCTCTAAGCGCATTACCAGTACTCATGTGCGGTCAGTTTCCGCTTTGCATGGAAGCATCATGCTGCCCAATCAGAATCTATTTCTCCATGCCCCGCCGGGCGGGGGACCTCATTTTGACAAGCAGCAACTTCGTAAAACTAAAGATATTTTAAACAGCTGTGCTCTGAACGACATTTGCTGCTTTTTCAAAGCTTCTTACATAGAGGGTGACCCTGCATTTTCATTGAAACTTCAGTAACTTCAACAGAGATTTCTCATTTAGTATGCTTAATTGAAACTACATGTAGTTCTTGAGAATTTTTCCAATTGCTCCAGATATTCATATACAGATGACTCTCGTTATCTCGACCTCGCCTATCTCGATCCTATCACTTATGTCAAACCGATTTCTAAGTCCCGTATATTTCCCCTATATATTTATTGTATTTCAACTTCGCATGTGTCAAACTACTTTTATGTCGACACTTAGGCTATCTCGCCCATCATTTTCAGTCCCTAAATATATTTTTCACTGTTTTTACTACTGCCTATCTCGAACTCGGATTCATGACGTAAAGAAGGAAGGAAAAAAAACATAAACAAAAAATAAATAAACGATGACCAGCAAAATAACAGACCTTTACAAAATAGCTCATCATTTAATTTTCCAATTTGTCCAGGTGTGTTCACAATTAAAATTAGCGCAAACAACACCTTTACCGCTATTACGAAAATCACATGGGTGTAATAAAGATTGACACGCGGTGCCCGACCTTTGATCTTAAACACCGTCTCGTTTCAATGATTTCCAAGATTTCCATGATAAAAGCTGGATCTGATTTGGCTTAACGTAAAGGCTTATTGAAAATTAAAGAGATAATGTTGGCTGGTGCCTGATGCTCTGTCTCTGGTCGGGCTCATCGGAGTCTAACTGTTGGTTTTCTTTTGCTCCAGCATTTCAGTGGTTTCTTGCTGTCGAGTCCTCACCGTTGTCTCACCTCTGTGGTTCTTTGATTTCTGTGTTCACGGAGATGTTGCACTGATGAGTTAGGAGGCCTTCATGCGGACTGAACAAATTATTTGTCTAAATCGCGACGGAAGTAAGGGCGAGGATTGTGGCCACGTAAAATCGATTTAAGCCCCCCAGTGGAAATCTTCCACTGACCGTTCCAAGGCGGCTCTTCTGTGGCGATTTATTTATGTTGTTGTTTGTTGCTTGCTGTGTGTGTCGCTTGTGTCTTTTAATTTTGGATGGCCATATGGCCATTTTGTGGGAAAGTAACTGTCCATATGGCCTTCCTTTGTTTAGGTTTCCATTATGGTCTGGTCGCTTAATGTTTGTATTTCTTTCCCTTTGGTGTCTTTTATGGATGGAGTAAGTTAATTGTATCAATTCCCGATCTTTGTTTTACTTCTACCTTGTTTTAATGTATGATTAGGTATGACACGGCTCTTTAATTGGTTGTTTGATGGATGGCATAATATTATGTCCAGCTTTCTCGGCAGGATCACGAGGGACTACCGTATGATGTATAGCATGTTCTATTTAAGCATTGCATCATTGCATTCACAAGCGGGGAACCAGTCCATTTAAGTACATATCTATTTTTAGCTTATTTGGATACCCGAATTTGCAGAAATTTAAAAGACAACAAAACACGTGAGAAATCTTTTATAATCCCTATACTTCGACAAGCTCCATTACTTTCATAAACAAATTTTAAAAACTCAATAAGCTGTGCATGTAAGTGCAATCACTAATTCCAAGCATATCACGGCAAATAATGGACTCCGACATGCATGTGAAGTCACACTTTGGTTATCTCGTACTACGGATAACTCGAACTTTTTTATCCGGTCCCGTGAGGTTGGAGATAACCAACGTCGACTGTATTTGGATATTTTAGGGAGGTTTTCCTGATTTTATTGTTAAAAGGTATGCTGTGTGTACTCATTAGAATAACCTCATTGAGGTGATTCTAAAAGAGTACACTCAACATACATTATCGAGGCGATTCTAATGAATACACACAACATATCTTTGTTTCATAGAACATGGTAAATATATACATGGTTAAAGGTGCATTATTGAGCTACCGGGTCTCAATTTTTTTTTTCTGGTTTTTATCTTCAATTCATACTCCTTTGTCATGTGTAAACTTTTGGAGCCAAATACAGCTTCAGAACTTTGTGAAAATGGCCGTTTTCATTCATGTTTACCTTTCGCTCTGAACATGTGTTCGGAATTTCTGTTCTAAAAATAAATCTGTCACTTTACACATACATGGCGACAGTATCGTCTCTGAGTGTCGTTACTTATGGTATGGTATTCAGCATCATATTTCTTCCGATTCAGGCATAGCCTAAGCAAACAAGGCCAAAAATGAACGTTGCATAACGTCATATATGGGGATTCTATTTTTGTCACGAACTAAAAAAAGATCTAACTAGTGTTCGAAACCTAGTTAGGGAATCCCTCTCAAACTCGTTTACCTGTCATCATAATTGTTCGCATTTTTGCATAAAAAGCATTCATTTGTATTGTTTTAAAGAAAAATACCGGCTATATGTATTTTATTTTTGGAAGCATTTTTTCCAGATAGCTCAATAATGCACCTTTAAATGCGACTAAACTGCCTTTAGAAAATGAATATCGAGGGAGAACTTCATGCCAAAGCACATGTAATTGCAAACCCCATTTTATCATCTACCTTTCGTCCATTGGTATTTTTGGTTCGAAAATCAGAGTAAGAAGCCTCCGTGGTGCAGTGGTTACGCCACTCGCCTTGTAAACCAGGGATCGAAGGATCGATCCCAGGCTTTTCCAGACTTTGGGATGAGTCTTTAAACCGAGGTCCTGTCTCCGTATGACCTTAGCTGTTGGTGGGATGTAAAACTCAAACACTCACTCACTCACTCAGTTGAAAATCAGAGTAGCGACTTTGGGAAAAGCTACTCAGCAAGAATATTAATACAAATAAATTTGCTGTATTAAATGATAAAAAAATTCAACAATTTGATAACTGACGATATTGTTAGTTTTGAACAAATGGGCCCAGGGGAACATTGTTTAAACTAACAATGGCGTTATGTATGGTTAAAACTTTGATCATTTAATATGGCCTCTTTGTGCATTTTCAAAACCAGACTAAAACATCACTGAAAATTGGACATCAAATTAATATTTTAATTTATTTTTTTTTTTATTTTTATTAACATTTTGTGAAATCTAACTTGATGTAGTTTCTAATTTTCATGCATTTTTAATTCTGGGCCCAGCTGTTCAAAGCACCAGTAGCTAAATGAGTTCATTAATGGTCAAATTGTTAAATATTCTAGCAGGTACAATATCTAATAGACTGGAATTTTTGCTGAAAAAAATGTGAGTAGCTACTCACATTTTTTCAGCAAAAATAGCAGCATATTTGCCATATATACATTGATCAAACTTTTAAGCATATGTTAACTAGTTAGTTTTGAACAACTCAATTCAGATATTTAAATTTTACTAACCTCTTTGACCCTGCTTCATAAGTATCCACCCCTCACACCCATATAGGATTCTTTTTCTTGCATACCTTCCATTTCTTAGCGCCAATTTAAATACTGCAATCACTTCAGTTACTGACATTGGCCATATTGTGATGACACTACAGGAATGTTTAGTGACGTCAACGTTAACGACGGCGCATATGAGGTCGTATTCAACCAGTGCATTTATCAAATGCGAGAATATTCGATTTTGGGTAAGAACACCAGGTTAGAACAGAATTTCTATCCCAGGCTAAAATCATACATGTGATATCTCCCGATTTCGTCGGGATAACCCGATTTCGAACCCCATCTCCCGGTCTCCCGTCCGACGGCCCTAATCTCCCGACACGACAATTTTCCTATAGTAGTTTTCCGCCGACCGACCAATTTAGTGTTAACCACTGTAAAATACCTATGCGGTTAACCGTCAGTGTATTTACGCTAGGCAGTATGCAGGTAAATTGCAATACACACCTGCACAAGTGTAATATCGCAATATGAAAAGAACGTACCGGTAAATACAATTATTAAAATGCAACCCGCAAACAATGTGATAAAAAGCGAGAAATTCAATAAGGAAGAAGTGTGATGTTTGCATACATTTATTACTGATCACCGATTTGCTCAAGTTGCCAACGCTATTAAACCGTTTACACCCGAGGCGGGCCTTATTGATAAGCCGACAATTAACAATGTGACAAGGTGTGAAAACTAGTCAATCAAGATATACCAGTTATAGCTTATTTAATCCCTTTGTAATTGACACGTGTATAGACGCTAAATATTAATCCCGACAAAACAGAGCAAAGCAGACGCTGTTTTTTTTCTACGCGTCTGTAAACCGTTATTCTTTAATTAATCATAGAACTGGGTAATTACTTAGTGACATTTTCTATTAAACCCGAGAAAAATATTTTTGCCGTTTTTAACGGAAGAAAGAAATATGCCCCACGTGACACCAATGAAAATTCGTGCATGCTTTTTGGCCTTTGACAGGTGAACGCGCTAAATATTTTTCCCGCCAAAACAGAGCAGACCAGACGCTGGTATTTTCTAAGCATCTGTATGTAGTTTTTCATTTATTAATAATCATAGAACCGGAGTTTTGCAGGGTGAAATTTTCTATTCAAACCCGTTTCATTTTTAGCTAGCGAGAAAAAATATTTTTGCCGTGTTTTTAATGGATCTTTTATGAAAAACATATTCCCCCAAATTAAATCAATAAAAATCATGCATGCTTATTTGTTCCGACTAAGTTCCGAGGCACGTTTTGGGGATGATAAGAGAAGGGGTGTAAGAGTATGAGTAATTTTTTGCTATGCGGGTATTCTGAACGTTGTTTTTTTTCTGCCAGGTGCTAGGTGGGTATTTAACACCGATCTATTGGTCAGTGCTTGTTCTTTGATCGTTCTTCCGAGAAATTGTCTCTCTATTAAAATACAAAATGGAAGTTTGTCGTCTGCTGCTTTCTTTTTCCAAGCTTTTATAACATATTTTTGCAGAAAGGCAAACAGTGTGGACCGTCATCAGAATGCTCTGCAGTCTGATCTGGGCCCACACTGTTTTCAAAAAAGATTTTTAATGCAGATGACAAAGCAGACAACAATTGTCGTGTTGGCATGTTACGGGTGAAAAAGTGTGTCAGAGGTAAATTTTAACCAAAAATAACATCACTTTTTACCGCGGAAAAATCTCCCGATTTGGGACCCCAATCTCCCTATCTGAAAATCAAAATCTCCCTATTTGGGTCCAAGAAAATATCACATGTATGTAAAATCACGGATTTCCTTATCTGGTTTGCAAGAATAAATTTTACTAACCTCTTTGACCCTGCTTCATAAGTGAAAGATACTTTTCATATCTCTCTTGCTTATCAGGATCTTTTGCAAATGGCTTGAACCCAGCTCCACCTTGAAACAATGGTACAGCGCTTCTCCTTTGTTCATCCACTGATGTGAACTTCAGCTCCCCACTTGACTGTGTCCGGACTGGTTCCTGGTTTTCACCAGTCTGGACTGGTTGTTGAACTGTTGCTGTTTGCACTGGTTCTTGACTTTTTTTTGTTTGGACTGGTTGCTGAATTGCTGGAATTGTCTGGAATGGTAGTGAGACTTCCGGATTCAGTGAACTGCTCAGTGAGTTCTCAGCCAATGACGCCTTCTTAGCAGAAGCTTCAATTGTTTCATTACTTTTACTCCCCAGTTTGGCCTCCTCCATCTTCTTCTTGTCTTCTTTTGGAATTAAATCAAAAACACTACCTGAAATATCAAATTGTCAGTTGCAGGCAAGCATACCAGGCCATTCACCATATTTGCATTATTTGCTGGATCCCAGCTTGCACATTGTCAATATTGGAAAAACAGGTAACCAGACCCCCCTGACCTTCCAAGGTCAGGGGGGTCTGGTTACCTGTTTTTCCAACACTGATAACCTTCAGACTAGGAACCAGCAGATAATGCAAATAAGGTGAATGAGGCTATAAAACTTTTTTAGTCTAAACTCATTTTAGCAAGAAATTTGTCCTGCTCCAAAACATATAAATGCCAATAAAAACCTTGTATCAGCAAAGAATGATATTTGTCTTTTGATAGACATTGACCTTGCGAGAGCAGATGGCAATCTATTTTCTTATTAACATCACGTGAACAAGTCCGTGAAATGAAGACCCCCCCTATACCCCACTTTAAATAGAGAGAACTCGGGTTTACGGGGGTATACACTATTTTTCTTATTTTTACTCCAAGACATAGGTTGTGAGTATTCGTTAGAACCCTCTCGCTGAGGCGGTTCTAACAAGCACCCACAACCTATGTTTGCAGTATTTATAAGAAAAATATCAAGGATTTTCATCAGAAAAATGGCCATTTTGTAGATGTGAAAAATGCACTATGTCGCACAAGTGTGTTATTGAAATGTTTTCAGCAAATAAGGCTTGACATTTCATGTGAATTATCTGTCCCCGAATCACAAGTAATGTCAAGTCTTAACTTTTGCTGAAAAATAAGTACAGTGGAACTTCTTCTTTTTTCTTTTTTTTTAGATCTGAAAAGATTTTTGACCATTAAAGCACCATACAACAACCGGAAACATCATTTCAAATACTTATTTTCTGATTTTTCAGAGAAAATCAGGCTTGACATTTCATTTGAATGGTCTGCCTATTTTTCAGAGAAAATCAGGTTTGACATTTCATTTGAATGGTCTGCTAGGCAGACCATTCAAATGAAATGTCAAGCCTGATTTTCTCTGAAAAAAAATAAATAAAACAGTTAACAATTGACCGCTAAGGAGCTCGTTAAGCTAACAATGCTTTGAACAAGAGGTACCAGGTGCCTTGATCAACCCTCAATAGTTAAAACTGTCCCTATCTCTAACCCATTGTATGCAGGAAACCCCTAAAGGGGTACCTTGGCAAACAGTGCATTATTTGCTAACAGAATTTTCCGTCAAAAAAAAAAGGAATAAGGATGAGAGAATAGGCCTGCGACCCCTTATATGACAAATGGACTTGTCTAACATATAGCAGTGGAAGAGTCCACTAGCATACAATGGGTTAACAAAATTTATCATATGGCGTTGCATCTGAGAATGTAATAACACCATGTAATAAATTTGATAATCCACTAGTGGATCAAATATGCAAATTAGTTAGATACGCTCCATAACATTACACAAATAGAATCTTGCATTCGTGCTCATGTATTATTGAATTTATTAAACCTAAACTTGTTAAATAAATTCAATAATGCATGAACACTCATGTAAGATCCTCTATTTCATAGTCCCAAAGATATTCAACCTATTGAAGTTCAGCTGTAGCTACATAGAGAATATCAAGTGATTGTCTTTGATATCAAGTTCATCAGGCAAGGCTTCGAGAATGCTTGTAGAATCGCGAGGCTTGCCGAGCGATTCTACATGCATTCTCGAAGCCTTGCCTGATAAACTTTATATCAAATGACACGAATCTGGTATTTTATTTATCAGTTTACCCCCTTGTACATTTTTAAATTAGCAATTTACGGTCAGTTATCAATGGTCCTCAGTGTGTCCGTACAATCCACAGGTCGATATATTTTGTATCAGCTGACCATATTTTTTGTTTCATATTTTTTCAAGTGACTATTTCCATTTTGTCCAGTAATAATAACATTTTTGCCATTGTTCCAGTAGCCCTGTTCATTCATAAAAGTGCAATGTCATGTTGACGTGATAAAGCACACTTGTCCTGAGATAGCATAACTTTATCAGGTCAATGCATTACAATATACAGTCGAACTTCAATGGCTCGAACACCTTTGGGACCTCGAAAATCTGTTCGAGACAGGGGTAGTTCGAGCCACTGAGGTTTCTGTCAGGAGGCATGACGAGATACTTTTATACATCCTTTCGGTGTTATATAATGCTGTGTGTACTCAATAGAATCGCCTCATCGAGGCCATTCTAATGAGTACACACAGCATCCATTTGCAAGATAAAAGACTAAAATCTCCTTAATTATCCCCCACTATTTATGTACAGGATTTCGCTAGGGGCTCAAGAATGGGTTCGACACATCCGTGGTAAACGAGCCATCGGTAATCGAGCCATCGAAGTTCTACTGTATATAGGGGGGTAACTGATAAAAGCTTATTCTGGAGGCATTACCTACAAATGGTTGTTCTCCCAGTGCTAAGCCTCTTGACACAGCATCAGTATACTGTGGTTTCCCTCTAGAACTGACAGGATGTCCTTGCCCAGACTGGTTTTCTGTGCCATCTGGTTTCCTGAACTGAGGTCTCCCTCTATCAGGGAACCAAGGCATGGACTGGTTTTCTTCTTCAGGTTTTCTGAACACATGGACTGGTCTAAAGTTTCTTGGCAAGGTTGGTGGAGAAAAATGTTTCTTCTGTACCAGTGGTGTCGAAGATAGCTTGAAGCCTTCCAACATCTTCCCAACATAGCCAACTGGGGTTTGTGTCTGACCTACAACACAAAAAAGAGTTGTCATTCACCTTATTTGCATTATCTGCTGGTTCCTAGTCTGAACATTATCAGTGTTGGAAAAACAGGTAACCAGACCCCCTGACCTCCTTTCAAGGTCAGGGGATCTGGTTACCTGTTTTCCCAATATTGATAATGTGTAAGCTGGCAGCCAGCAAATAATGCAAAAATGGTGAATAAAGACTTTTCACAATTATATTTTCACATGAAAGTGCATAGTGATGCAAATTACTAATGCAAACACAGTGATGTGGCATGTAATACCCATGCAAGGGCACAGTGATGTGAATACCCATGCAAGGGCACAGTGATGTGAATACCCATGCAAGGGCACAGTGATGTGAATACCCATGCAAGGGCACAGTGATGTGAATACCCATGCAAGGGCACAGTGATGTGAATACCCATGCAGGGGCACAGTGATGTGAATACCCATGCAAGGGCACAGTGATGTGAATACCCATGCAAGGGCACAGTGATGTGAATACCCATGCAGGGGCACAGTGATGTGAATACCCATGCAAGGGCACAATGATGTGAATAAGCCATGCAAGTATAGTGACATAAATTACCCATGTAAACAAAGAAAATACTGAAAGGGAAGTCATGCAAGTAAAGTGACATGAATTACCCATGTAATTTAAAACAAGAAAATACTGAAAAGCAATCACCATTTCAAAACCTACATCTGTCACATTTACATGCTGCAGGACGGTCTTGCCCATCGGGGCGTGAATAAATAGATGGGCTGAATGATGCTGAGCTGAAACCGACCACACAGTAGTACTGGTAAACCATTTAGAGGATCTAAGCCTGCCCAGGCAAAGGGGTGCGAGTCGGACCGTCCATGCTAATAAACCCTATTAGTTTCATTTTAGACGCCCCCATGGTGTAGTGGTTATGCTACTCGCCTTGTAAACCAGGGGTCACAGGATCGATCCCAGGCTTCTCTAGACTTTCGGATGAGTCATTAAAACGAGGTCCTGTCTCCATATGACCTTAGCTGTTGGTGTGATGTAAAACTCAAACACACACACACAGTTTCATTGGGTGACAGGGCTTGAGATGTCGGGTAAAAGTCCTATAAAATAGGAAGCAACGTCTCCAAAATGACCTATACAGTGTTGATGGGGAAGTTAAACCTCAAATCAAACAAAACAAACAAAACATGCTGCATGATAAAATGCTAAGTAAATGCCAGCCTCTTTATGAAACTATCATTCGGGTGCCCACAATCTATACTTTGAGCAGAAATAAGAAAAATATCACAATTTTTCATCTTAAAATTTTCTTTTTTTTTCTCCCGAGGTAAAGTTTACAATGTATTTGTATAGGCGTGTTTTCATAATGTTTATATGTACCTTTATTCCCGGGAGCCGTCCATCCAAAATTATTGTCTTCCTCATCTTGCATTGTGATGTCATAGTTAGACATGTGATCAGTGCTATAAATATCGTCATCATCGTCCTCTAGGGCACCCACTCCAAATGCCTGACGGTTAAATGAAATGAAAGTGAAGTAAGTCCAACTTTTTTACATTTTCATAACCCCTGTTCAACATTACGATAACACACCCGTGCGACATAGTGCATTTTTCTCATCTCCAAAATGGGTACAATTCTGAAGAAAATCCGTTATATTTTTCAAATAAACACTGCAAACATAGTTTGTGGGTGCTCGTTAGAACCGCCTCATTGAGGCGGTTCTAACGAGTTCCCACAACCTATGTTTTGTAGCAAAAATAAGAAATAAAATGTATACCCCCATAAACCCCAGTTTTCTCTATATAAAGTGGGGTATATTGGGGTCTTCATTTTACGGACTTGTTCACGTGATGAGGTCATGGGATACACCTGACAAAATTTCCCAATTTTTTTACAGGGCAGAAAATTAGTTATGATTCATATGTTCCACATGCTATCTTATAGTGCATTACATTTGTATAAAATTTCCTGAAAATATCTCTTACAGTGTCAGAATTATGGAGTGAACATGAGAACATGGTAGATATGACTTTGTTCCATGTTGAAGGGGCAATAACTCCATTAGAAGCTACTGTTCATATGTTCTGCATGTTCTCTCTAGACACATTTGTGAAGTTTCTTGAAAATATCTCAGATAGTATCAGATAAAATTTTAATGTAGTTGACGCAATTCAATGATGTCATATTCTGTACTCAAACTACCCATTTGTTTGTTCAGCAAAGGGGATGGACAGACACTCAAAATTTGGAAGGTTTAACAAAATATTCAGCCACATTTTGTGTCTGCCACTTTTTGTGGCTGGGAATATAAGTAAAACGTTCATTCATTTAAGGAGTGTTTGGTCAGAAATAAAGTGCAGATTGAGGGTCAGACACGAGAGAGTACAATATAAGAATCTTACATGGACGTGAGGGTGGATAGAAAAAATCCATTCCGAGGGTCACATTCTGGCATCGGCCCCCACCCATTGGGGCTTGAAGAAATAGATGGGCTGCACTATGCTTCCACGCAAAGCTGAAACCGACCAGCACATGAATACTGGTAAACCGCTTAGAGGATCTATGCCTGCCCAGGCAAAGCGGTGCGAGTCTGACCGTCCATGCTTATAAACCCTTTTGGTTTCATTGGGCAGCAGGGTTTGAGATGTCATTTCATCTCAATGTCGGGTAAAGGTCCCACAAAATTGGAAACAACGTCTCCAAAATGACCTTTACAGTATTGACGGGAACGTTAAACCTCAGATCAAAAAACACTCTGGCATCACAAGGCTTGCCGTATGATGCCAGACTGTGATAACAAGCGACAGATTTTCAATCCACCCCTCACACCGTGTAAGATTCTTTTTCTTGCATACATGTACCTTTTATTTCTGAGCGAGGATTCTTAATAATGTAGACACTTCGGTTGCTGATGTCTGCCATATTGTGATGACAATGGAATAATGTTGAGTGACGTCACTTAACGATGGCGCATTCAAGGTCATATTCAACAAGTGCATATCAAACACATGAGAATATTTCATTTTTTACCCTGTCCCTGGGTAAGAACACCTGGGTACAGAACAGAATTTATATCCCAGGCTAAAACCATGTATTTCCTTATCGGGTGTGCAAGAACATAATACCCACAACTATCGGATGTGGCAGGGCATGAAACGGTAAACAGAGCTGACATTAATACTGACATGGTAGAGACACCAGGAAAACTTATACAAACTTGTTACATGTTGTCTGTTAACCCTTATCTCGCTGTTCATGACAACCCCTATCTTTGCAAACAGTGTAGATCCAGATCAGATGGCTTCTGAAGAAGCCATCTGATCAGGATCTACACTGTTTGGCATTCTGTTTATGAATTTGAAGCAATAAATTAAATCAAGTAATTTGATTGGTTGATAGACAGAAATGGGTGTGGCTTAAATGAATATTCAGCAAGATAAGGGTTAATATTCAACTTCATCAGTACTCTTTCTTTCTTTCTTTCTTTATATACTGCAACACCCTCTCACGAGGATTACGTGCAGGTGTACATTACATACACACCAGGTTTGCAGGAAGCCTACACAGTATTCATGTAACTATGGTAAGAATCTTTTACCTGCTGCACAGGGGATTGTTCTCCCCGCACAGGGGGCCTCCAGTTAAAGTCCCGATCCGAAAGACGGTGCACTTTGTGGCATTCATCCCTGCAAATGATGCCAGTTGAGCATGTTCGGACATCCTATTTTATTACCGCTGCTGGGAATTGAACCGGGCGCCTCTAGCATGACAGGCAAGCACACTATAACCACTGAGCTACCACCCTCCAGTTTTATTTCATACTCATACTCATACTTACCTGTCCCCTTATTCCCTTTCTGCCAGTTTTAGTAATAGCTGGGGGTTCAAACAAATTGATATGAGTTGAAGGGAGAGCACTCCTTGGGTCCAGTCCTCTGTACCCCAGACCATGTGTGTTGTCCTTGGCTAATAAGTGGATTGGAGTAATGTCCCTTGGTGCAAAGGTCACATCCTTCAAAACAGCTGAGTCATCTATGTCGTCCTACGAAAAAAACAGAAATGAGCCTACTCATGAGAAGAAGGTATTTATTGCATCAGTTTTAAGGAGAGACAACTTCGGGACTTCCTGTTCGCTTTTCTATAAACACTGGCACATGGATAAAAATGGTCTACTCGAAGAAATGAATAAGTGGTTAGTAATAAATCTGGTCAGTTCCATTTAAACAGGAATTTTTTGTGACCAATGCTTCAACCGATTTTTTGTAGCCTATAAATCCTGTCACATGTTTACAAAAATTAAACAAAAGAATGATAATTGGAGCTTTATATGAAAACAGCTCGTGAAAAGAATAGCAATCGGAAGCAGATTATACAAGTCATTGACTTTTTTCTGTATCCCATTCAGATATGAGCCCAGCCAAGCGTATCTGTGTCTTCGAGTATTCTGACATGACAAATTTAACTGCGCATGCCCAGCCATTCAGAGGGATATGGCTTTCTGTCTGAAGGTTCCTCTTGATTCACTGCTTGTATGAGTGAGCAGCGAAGGTTCTGGCGAGACTGAGCAGATGCGCAGGCTCGCCTGAACCTTCGCTGCTCGCATAGGCGATAAGTACCAAATCGCTTGACGGGGCCAATATAATTATACTTATCCAATGATACTGAGTTTTTATGTTTGGTATTATTATATTTGAATGATATAAAGTTGAATCTAAAGCTTTTACAGCATTGATGAATCTGAATTCTGCGGCATCTTATCTGGGTCTACACTATCTGCCAGTCCCCCATTTTTGAGACTCTTGGAATAACTCTAAGATTAAACCACCTCAATAGTGAAAACTCTTTTTCTCATTTCTGATTCTTGGATGAATTCTTTCTTTTCGTTCCCCTCTGTCTGTTGAATGTTACACAAGACATAACTTTATTGTCGTGGACAGTAGCAACCAATTAAAGCAGAGCTCTGCATCACTGTTAACTTTGGATTGACTTACAGAAAACAGAAACAAACAAGATGTGTTTGTGAAACACAAACATGTCCCCGGGCATGGTCATTTTTTTTAAGTTGGTCACAGTTCAAGGTCAAGATTTTTTGTTTGAGTGGGAAGCCCTTGACACAAGGAACTTACCTGCCAAATATGAAGGCTCTATCTTAAACTGATCAAAATTTATGAACAATAAAAAAAAATCTTTAAAGTAGGTCATAGGTCAAGGTCACAGGTCAAAAACGTTTGCATGAAAGTAAAGCTCTTGTCACAAGGAACCTACATGCCAAATATGAAGGCTCTAAAACAGTTAAAACGTTATGAACATTTTTGAGTGCTTATGTTTTACGTCCCACCAACAGCTAAGGTCATACGGAGATGGGACCTCGGTTTAAAGACTCAGCCGAAAGTCTGGAGAAGCCCGGGATCGATCCTGCGATCCCTGGTTTACAAGGAGAGTAGCGTAACCACTACACCACAGAGGCTTCTATATGAACATTTTTATTTTTTCTTTTAAGTAGGTCAAAGGTCAAGGTCAAATTTTTTTACATGAATGTAAAGCTCTTATCACAGGGAACCTACGTGCCAAATATGAAGGCTCTATCCGATACGGTTCAAAAGTTGTGACCAAAATAGTAATTTTTTCTATTATTATTAAGTAGGTCAAAGGTCAAGGTCACTTGTCATAAGGAACCTTCATGCCAAATATGAATGCTCTATCTCAAACGATTCAAAAGTTATGACCAACGGTAAAGTTGTCCTCGTACAAACAAACCAACAAACAAACCAACAAACAGACAGGGCAAAAACAATATGTCCCCCGCTATCGCTACCAAGAACATAAAAAATGGGGGTAGTTTGTGGCATTGCTATAAATATCCTAAAATTTGAACAAAATGACTCGCTGCTGCAGTAACAGTTTTCCAGAGCTGAGCATGTGCTGGAACATTTGCATCAAGTAATTTGATTGGTTGATAGACAGAAATGGGTGTGGCTTAAATGAAAATTCAGCAAGATAAGGGTTAACCTTTATCCCCCTAAGCCCCCGCCCATAGGGGCTTGAAGAAATATATGGGCTGCATGATGCTTCCATGCAGAGCTGAATCCACCCCGCACACTAGTACTGGTAAACCGCTTAGAGGATCTAAGCCTGTCCAGGAACCACGGTGCGAGGCGGACCGTCCATGCTAATAAACCCTATTGGTTTCATTGGGCGACAGGGCTTGCGATGTCATTTCATGTCAATGTCGGGTAAAAGTTCCACAAAATTGGAAGCAACGTCTCAAAAATGACCTTTACAGTGTTGACGGGGACGTTAAACCTCAAATCAAACAAACAAAACCTTTATCCTCCTGACTAATTATTTAGCACACCCATTCCTGACTTTGAACCAATCAGATTACTTTATGTAATTTATTCCAGCAAATTCACAAACTGAATGACAAACAGTGTAGATCCTGATTAGATTCAGAAGCCATCTGATGATGGCTTCTGAAGAAGCCTTCTAATCTGGATCTACACTGTTTGCAAAGGCAGGGGTTGTCGTGAAGAGCAATATAAGGTTTAACCCTTGGGCGTGAAAAAAATATAGCTGTGCTTCTACATACATGCTGAAAAATAATTTTGGTCGGTAGTTAGGAGAAACTTTTTTTTCATTATTTCATTTTTTCTTCCGAAAAAAAAAAAACAGGGTCGGGCCTGTATTTTTTATGTGTCATATGTTTTGTTAATAATTAAAATTGTCATGTTGAGACCTGAACACTATGTCATAATTAATTTTAGATGCTAAAAAATGTCACCTCTATATTTTGGAAGGTTTTGTTTGTTTGTTTGTATTGGAGTTTAACGGCCCAGTCAACACTATTTAGGTCATTTTTGAGCCGGTCAGTTTACCTAGCCACACTTTTCCTGGGCAGGCTTACATGTAAGTGGTTAACCAGTACAGTACACATTCTTTTGCCAGAAACTGACAACTGCCCTTCTTGAATCAGCGGAAGGGAGAGAATGACTGTAGAAAAGATTTTATGATCAATCTCCACAGTATGTTGCGGACCCCTGCAGGTATCAAACCCGTGTTTCCCTAATCACCAGTTTGACATGCATCAGACTGAGCTTAGTAGCAGTAACCAAGGCCGGCTCATTGAGGCGGTTCTAACAAGTCCACAATCTATATTTTGAGCAGAAATAAGGAAAATATCACAATTTTTCATCTGAAAATTATCGATTTTTCGGCGGTAAAGTTTACAATGTATTTGTATAGGCGTGTTTTCATAATGGGAATCTGATAATAATGTTATAAAAGCTTTTTATTGACATAACAAGGAAAATCTCGATCAACTATTGACTCACTTACAATTGTCATCACTTAACTTAAACGAGTAAATCATCCAGAAAATATAAGAAACAAGTCAATATTATATGAACCTTGATGTCCGTCTACAATGTATTCCCAGCCACTATTAACCTAACAGATGGCCATAGACAGACAGACATAGGAACACAGACAGACAGACACAGAGACAGACAGATGGATGAATGGATGGATGGGCAGGCAGGCATACAGATAGACAGACAGACAGAGACAAATAGACAGATTGACTGACTGATTTATGGTTTGATTAACTGATTGATAGATAGAATGACTGATTGACTGACTGACTAATCTTTTGATTGATTGATTGATTGATTGATTGATTGATTGACTGACTGATTGGTGTTTCCAATTCAAGAGGCGATAGCACAAAGAAGGCTATATCTTGCTGTTGAAGTGTTTAGCTAGTTAGGTACCTAAGCAAATAGTGTAGGCTCATAATGAGCCATCTCATCAGGATCTACTCTGTTTGACCTCCTGTGAACCCCCTGTTTACAACAATGGGCATTTCCTGATTCAGATGGACAAGTCCACTTCAGAAACACTGGGCTGAAAGAACACACTGCTCTCAGGTGCAAGCATTTTGTTTGAATACCATAAGTATTGGGACAGACAGGCCTGTGCAAACAGTGCAGAGCTAGATCAGGAGCAGCCTGATCTGGGTCTACATTGTCTGCCATCCAATCAGCACCTTTTGGAGAACTACAGCAACTGTGTGTGCGTGTGTTTCCGTTTTACGTCCCACCAACAGCTAAGGTCATATGGAGACATGACCTTGGTTTGAAGACTCATCCAAAAGTCTAAAGAAGCCCAGGAAACTACAGCAAGTTCTTAAGGTGTCCGAATTTTTAGGATTTTTACGTTAAGCCCACGTTTTGAGAAGACCAGTTCTTTAGCCATCTGCAAACAACAAAGGTGAGATCAGCCTGTACATCTTTAACTCTAATCATGCTGTTCGTGACAACCCCTATCTTTGGAAACAGTGTAGATCCAGATCAGATGGCTTCTGAAGAAGCCATCTGATCAGGATCTACACTGTTTGACATTCAATTTATGAATTTGTAGGAATAAATAACATCAAGTTATCTGATTGGTTTAAAGTCAGAAATGGGTGTGGCTAATCTGAATATTCAGCAAGAGAAGGGTTAAGTCTGGTCAACACCTTAGCGCTCACTGCTTAGACAGTGCAATACTTTTGATTTCTATTCCTAAATTTTCGAGACTTACCAGTCTGTGTAGCTCAGCAGACTGGTTTGTGCCTTACCCAACCGCAATACCGAAAGGTGGGTTTTCTCAAGATATTGTTTAGAGCAAGCAATTAACCCTTATCTTGCTGAATATCCATGTAAGCCACACCCATTTCTGACTCTGAACCAATCAGATTACTTAATGTAATTTATTCTTACAAATCCATAAACTGAATGTCAAACAGTGTAGATCCTGATCAGATGGCTTCTTCAGAAGCCATCTGATCTGGATCTTCACTGTTTCCAAAGATAAGGGTTGTCGTGAACAGCAAGATAAGGGTTAACAGCCATATTTACCATAAGTATTCTCCCCTGTCCATCAGGGCTTGAAGAAATAGATGGGCTGCATGATGCTCCAATGCAGAGCTGACAACGACCAGCACACGAGTACTGGTAAACTGCTTAGAGGATCTAAGCCTGTCCAGGCAAAGCGGTGCTAGTCAGCCCGTCCATGCTTATAAACCCTATTGGATTCATTGGGCGGCAGGGCTTGAGATGTGATTTCATCTCAATGTCAGGTAAAAGTCCCACAAAATTGGAAGCAATGTCTCCAAAATGACCTTTACAGTGTTGACAGGGACGTTAAACCTCAAATCAAACAAACAAACAAACCATAAGCATTCCGAAAGATAGGCCTCAGAAAACAATATACTTGTAAAGCCAGAAAAGGTGTCACCGAATGCGGTGTCTTGTAAGGGTCTGCACCACTTGCCACTCATCCAGCTATTTTTGGACATACTGCTGGGTGCTAAATTGTACTTGTTCAAATTTTAGACCAAGTATGGTAGAGAGAACAGGCATCCAAATATTTAGGGTACAATTTTATACGGTACAGTATCTAATTGGTTGAGTAGCTACCCAAATGATTCTAAGTATTGAGCCAGACAGGTCACTCAGCAAACAGTGTAGACCCAGATCAGACTGCTCCTGAAGGAGCAGTCTGATCAGGGTCTACACTGTTTGCCAATTCATTCTGCACCTTTTTGACCCCTTGCTGGATCGTGAAACAAAATTGTTAAAATTTTAGAAGAATTACAGCATGACCTCAATGTGTTGATTTTTCAGTACTTTTATGGTATCACAGATGAAGGTAATGTACATAACAACAGATACTTTCAGCTTTCATTGTGACCAGGTATTTGGTATTGTTTTAGGATTGGTGTACTTTTATTCTATTCTTTAAACTATTGGATTTTGTCTATAAAAGCCAGTTGTTAAAAGCATTGTCAGAGTTTCAGAGTTCTACAAACATGTTGGAGATGGAAATGTAAAATGTTTCAGCAATTACAATTTTTTGTGTTTTTTTTGTTTTTTTTTTTGGTTTGGTTTAACGACCCTTTCGAGATTATTTCACTCATATCGAGCTGATCGTTAATTAGAGGTGGGCGAAAACCGGAGTACCCGGAGAAAAACCAACTGACCTTCCGTTGCAGAACTTGGTGTCTCACATGTGACCCGAGCGAGGCTCAAACCACAGCGGTGAGAGACCTCATGATCAAGAGTCAGCGCTCTTAACCACTAGGCCACGGAGGCCCACAGCAGCAGCAATTACAATATAAAAATTTATATACTGATATTTTTGCTGAAAAAAAAATGTAAATAACTTTTGCACTAAGCTACTTACATCCTTTTCAGCAAAAATACCAGTAAATTTTTCATATTAAATAATTGAAGTTTTAACATATATAATCAAAGAATATAACACTACTCATTAGAAAATGGATTTGGATATGATATGTTTAATGATTGAAACCAAAAATGTATAGATTATATAGAAAAATGACCATAAATGGTCATTTTTCTATATAATCTATACATTTTCATTTTTTGACTGGACATGATTGCATAACAACACAACCAGACAATAGTGCTAAAAAGTGGTTGCGGAGAATATTAACCCTTTTTGTACCAAATGGAATCTTCCTCCTTATATACAGCACAAGTCCATTTCAAAATTTAGGGGTGTCAGGTTGTGTTTTTGTCAAATTTTATTCGGAAAATGGCAGATCTTTTTGCAAACAGTGTGGGCCCTGATCAGACACCATGTTCTGTGGCGTTTGATCTGGGCCTACACTGTTTGCAAGGGTACCCGTTTTGGGGTTTCCGGTACAAAATGGCTATTTTGTATACTAGCATACAATAAAGCTCGCTCTGACTTTGTTTCAAAACATGCCAGCTAAACAAAATAAAATCATTTGTGAATCTTTATTGCTCATGTAACTAAACTAGCATAAGACAAACAATGGGATACAAGCATTTTTTCCTCATATTCATTTTCATTGGCTGCTCGTCGGAACAAACTCTAAATGACACGGAGCAGCTAGTAAAAGACTTAATGACAGGATATAACAGGATAGTACGACCAATTCAGGACCAAGGAAATGCCATTCACGTCAACTTCAGCTACGCTATTAGTAGCATTCAAGAATTTGATGCCGTGAAAGGAAAAATTAGCGTTTCCATTGCTTTGCATCTGTCATGGATTGATGAGCATTTCCAATGGAACACTAAGGATTATAACAATACGAGGTCACTGCTTTTACCCATAAATCAAGTTTGGACGCCAGGTATAATTCTCTCGAATGCTGCAGAATCTGTTCAGCCGATCTACGCAGACTGGATGCTTATACAGTATCTGGACAACGGAAAAGCAAACTGGTTTCCTGGAGGGCAGTATGATGTGAGCTGTTCTATAAATATCAAATATTATCCATTTGATACACAATACTGTAGTCTGGGGTTTATGCCCTATATGTACACAAGGTGGGTATCTGGTGATCCTTATTTGTTTGATTTGATGTTTAACGTCCTCGTCAACACTACAGTAAAACTTCGATGGCTCGAACACTGATGGCTCGTTTACCATGGCTGAGTCAAACCCATTCTTGAGCCCCTAGCGAAATCCTCTACATAAGAAATACTGGGGGATAATTAAGGCGATTTTAGTCTTTTATCTTGCAAATGTATGCTGTGGGTACTCATTAGAATCACCTCGATGAGGCGATTCTAATGAGTACACACAGCATACATTTTCATTATAGAACACCGAAAAGATGTCTAAAAGTATCTCGTTATGCCTCCTGACAGTAACCTCAATGGCTCGAACTTGCCTTGTCTCGAACAGATTTTCGAGGTCCCAAAGGTGTTTGAGCCATTGAAGTTCCACTGTATATAGGTTATTTTGGAGACGTTGCTTCCAATTTTGTAGGACATTTACACGACAATGAGATGAAATAACATCTCAAGCCCTGTCGCCCAATGAAACCAATAGGGTTTATACACATGGACGGTCTGACTCGCACCGCTTTGCCTGGGTAGGCTTGGATCCTCAAAGCGGTTTACCAGTACTCGTGTGCAGCCAGATTCAGCTCTGCGTGGAAGCATTATGCAGCCCATTTATTTCTTCAAGCCCCGATGGGCAGAGCTCGTAACGGAAGGGGATAAATGAGGGATAATTTTCCTAATTTTTTCATATAACCCATTGTATACTAGTGGACTCTTCCATTGCTATATGTTGGACAAGTTCATTTGTCATATTAGGGGTGTCAGGCCTACATTTTCCTTTTTTTCCATTTTTGACTGAAAATTCTAATAATTAGCAGAACAGAACAGAACAAGAACTTTATTTTGTAAATCATTCTCAGGCCACTCACAGGTGGCATAAAAGAAAAGGGTTTGACATAATGTATCAACAGAAAATAACATGGCTGCAACAAGCAACGGACTGTGTAATTACACGTGCATGTATTCATACCAATATTCAAGGCGGAGTGTACATTCTCAGCGTGCGCACATCCTGTGCATGGCATCGCTTCGGCGTAGATGCAGCATTGTTGCAACAACAACGAGGCGATGCCACTCAAACGTGTAGTGCTTGCTGTGGTTGGTTATTAAACTTTCAACTGTATATGATACCCAGGCCCTAATCTGATCAGGCGCTGTGTTCTGCGGCGTCTTATCTGGGCCTGCATTGTTTGCCAAAGTACCACTTTAACGGTTTCCCCCATGCAATGGGTTAACTAACCCTTGTCCTGCTGAGCCCGGATATGTCTTATCTTTCAAACAATGGAGATCCAGACCAGATGGTATAATAAGCAACAAATGTTTGGAACTCAAATCTAGATAGAATTTGGAGACTGGGGGGGGGGGGGGGGAAGATCTGGGCCAGCCCAGTTCTTCCCAACCTAAGACACCTTCAACATCATATTTGACTTAACTGTATAATTAACCAATTAAGTACCCCGGCCATGTCCTTCCCGGGGAAGAAATTGACTGGGGGGAAGAACCGACCTGTTACACCGGGTTTAGGAGTTCGCATTTAAAGCAATTTTTTTCTTCTTTTTTTTTCTACTTTTTAGGTTTTTAAGCTCTGGCGGCCATCTTTCTTATCACAGCAAAACTGTTTTAGCTCTTTTGGAAGTGGGTCTGGGTCACCTAAGCAACATTCCTGTGAAGTTTAAATCAAATTGGTCCAAGGGTTTAAGAGGAGTTTGCATTTAAAGCAAATTGTTGACCTTTTTTTACTTTTAGCTCTGGCAGTCATTTTGCTCATAGGAGCAGAAGTTTTAGCTAATTCCGTAGTGGGTCACCTAAGCAACAGTCCATTGAATTTTGAATGAAATTGGCTGAGGGTAGAGGAGGATTTGATGCAGAACAATTTTAGCTTATAATTTTGGTAGGGAGCCAGCTAGGCAACATTCCTGTGAAGTTTGAATCAAATTTGCCCAAGGGGCTAGGAGGAGTTCGCATTTAAAACAAATTTACGACATTTTTTTTTCTATTTTCTACTCTGGCAGCCATTTTACAAAACTATATTTAGCTGTTTTGGTAAAGGGTCACCTAAGCAACATTCCTATCAAGTTTGAATGAAATTGGCCCAATGGTACAGGAGGAAAAGTCTTTAAAGATTTTTCTGTTTTAAGCGCAGAACAATTTTAACTATTTTGGTAGGGAGTCACCCAGGCAACATTCCCTTGAAGTTTGAATCAAATTGGACAAAGGGTAAAGGAGGAGTTTGTGTTTAACCCATTTAGTACCAGATACCCTAAAATGGGTAGATGGCAAACAGCGCAGGTCCAGATCAGACGCCGCAGAATGCGGCGTCTGATCAGGGCCTGCACTGTTTGCAAAAAGTTCAGCTATTTTCTGAATAGTTTTTGTAGAAAACACAGCCTAACACCCCTAAATTTTAAAATTGACTCCTGCTATATATAAAGAGGAAGATTCCATTTGGTACAATAAGGGTTAAAGCAAATTGCTGATGATGCATGATGCACAATAAACAATGCACAAAGGACATTGACTGATCACAATACCGGACCATAAAAACTTTGTGCTCAGCTGAACTAATAAAAGAAGAAAATATCCTTAAATTATCCCTCACTATTTCTTATCTTGAGGAATTATCTTGGGACTCAAGAACAGGTTCGACCCAGCCATGGTAAATGAGCCATCAGTGTTCGTACTATTGAAGTTCTACTTTATGCCATTGTATGTTGGAAATCCCTAAAGGGGTACCTTGGCAAACAGTGCAGGCCCAGCTCAGACGCCACAGAACACAGAGTCGGATCAGGGCCTGCACTATTTGCTGACAGAACTTTCCATCAACAAAAGAATAAAAACAAAAAAAATAGGCCTGACACCCCTTATATGACAAATGGACTTGTCCAACATATAACAATGGAAGAGCCCACAAATATACAATGGGTTAACCCTTGTCCTGCTGAGCCTGGATAATAGACGTTTCTGAGAATCTAATCTTATGCTCCGCCTACTTGGTTACTGTTGCTACGTCCCACAAGTTTTGCAGCAAATATGGCGGAAACAAAGAAAGTCTGTGTAGCTCTCGGAGGAGATTTTTCAAGTATTCCGGACAATATTGGCGTTTCTTATTCACCGAGACATAAAACTTTGACAAAAAAAAAAAATAAAATACATAAACAAATAATAAAAAACAGCCTAACCAAAGGGCTAAGATATTATAAAATAATTATGTGCATACTTTCAAAATATTCAGCCCGTCCATGCTTATAAACCCTATTGGTTTATTGGGCGGCAGGGCTTGAGAAGTCAATTCACCTCAATGTCGGGTAAAAGTCCCACAAAATTTGAAGCAACGTCTCCAAAATGACCTTTACAGTGTTGACGGGGATGTTAAACTTCAAATCAATCAATCAAACAAACAAACAAACAAACAAGACTTAATTACTTATAAAGTATATGCTCCTCATTTCATTATATAATAATTCCGCACCGAGGGCACAATATAATGCAACCGAGAGTGGTGCCAATCATATACACTAACCTTCTCATACAATCCGCATTAAGACCGTCCATGCTAATAAACCCTATTGGTTTCATTGGGGGAAAGGGCTTGAGATGTCATTTCATCTCAATGTCAGGTAAAAGTCCCACAATATTGGAAGCAACGTCTCCAAAATGACCTTTACAGTGCTGACGGGGACGTTTAACCTCAAATCAAACAAACAAAACAATCCGCATTAACTCTATATTTACTGATCCCTAATCAGACAGCCAAATGTAGACCAGCAGCCCACTCATCAACATCTAGACCAGAAATGAGCATATACTGCATGAGCCAACACACCCACCGCATCAGCCTGCTTAATTACTCACTAAGACACGAGATTTCGCGCATCTCTCTTTGAAAGGCCAGCAGACAATAGAAGGGCAGTTGCAATCCGCGACGGCCCCAGTCAGATGGCGCAAATGCGCAGGCTGATCCCAGTCCTTGTTGCCCACATTTATAAGCCCCAATGCTGGCCCCGCAGCACACCAACCATACAATATTTGTGACTTAGCTGTAGTCTGGGGAGAAAAATCTGTATACAAGAGGGCCCAATGGCCCTATATCGCTCACCTGTGTACCAGAAAATCATTAGTGTAGGAGACCACTTGACATTGCTACATACTAAATATCTAAGCTCAGGCAAAGCGGTGTCCATGCTTATAAACCCTATTGGTTTCATTGGGCAACAGGGCTTGAGATGTAATTTCTTCTCAATGTCAGGTAGAAGTCCCACAAAATTGGAAGAGACATCTCCAAAAAGACCTTTATAGTTGACAGGGATGTAAAACCTAAAATCAAACAAAATCTGTGCCTTATGGTTTTGGGAAAAAAAAGATTTTTTTAAGTTTTTTTTCCAGTATAAGTCTATAGAAGCTAATGAGCCCTTGGGCTTGGCCAATTTTGACCCAAAGGGCATGGTTGGCAGGATTTATGTAGGCAACCATTTTGTGTTGCTATATACTAAATATCTAAGGTCTGTATTTCATGGTTTCAAAGAAGATGTTTGAAGCTTTTTTCAATTATAAGTTTGTTGGAATTAAGGGGCCACAGGATTTGGCCAATTTGGACTAAATATCTAAGTTCTGTGCTTCACAGTTTCTGAGAAGAAGATTTTTTAAGCTTTCTTCCATTATGAGTCTATGGGAGCTAAGGGGCACCAGGGCGTGGCCCATTTGGACCCCAGGGGCATGATAAGCAGGAAATATGTAGGTGATCACTTGCCGTTGCTACATACTAAATATCTAAGCTCTGGGCCCTATTGTTTCAGAGAAGAAGACTTTTGAGGCTTTTCTCCATTATGAGTCTATGGGAGCTAAGGGGGTCCCAGGGTGTGGCCCATTTGGACCCCAGGGGCATGATTGGCAGGATTTATGTAGGTGACCACTTGTCATTGCCACATGCTTAATATCTAAGCTCTGGGCCCTGTGGTTTCAGAGAAGAAGATTTTTGAAGCTTTTTTCCATTATGAGTCTAGGGGACCTAAGGGGCACCGGGGTGTGCCCATTTGGACCCCAGGGGCATGATTGGCAGGATTTATGTAGGTGACCACTTGCCATTGCTACATGCTAATTATCTAAGCTCTGGACCCTGTGGTTTCAGAGAAAAAGATTTTTGAAGCTTTTTTCCATTATGAGTCTATAGGAGCTAAGGGGCCCCGGGGCGTGGCTCGTTTGGACCACAGGGGCATGATTGGCAGGAATTCTGTAGGTGACCACTTGCTGTTGCTACATGCTAAATATCTAAGCTCTGGGCCCTGTGGTTTCAGAGAAGAAGATTTTTTAAGCTTTTTTCCATTATGAGTCTATGGGAGCTAAGGGGCCCCACGGTGTGGCCCATTTGGAACCCAGGGGCATGATTGGCAGGAATTATGTAGTTGACCACTTGCCCTTCCTACAGGCTAAATATCTAAGCTCTGGGCCCTGTGGTTTCAGAGCAGAAGATTTTTTAAGCTTTTTTCCATTATGAGGCTATAGGAGATAATGGGCCCCGGGGCGTGGTCAATTTGGACCCCAGGGGCATGATTGGCAGGAATTATGTAGGTGACAACTTGCCGTTACTACATGCTAAATATATAAGCTCTGGGCCCTGTGGTTTCAGAGAAGAAGATTTTTGCAGCTTTTTTCCATTATGAGTGTATGGGAGCGAAGGGGCCCCGGGGCGTGGCCCATTGGGAACCCAGGGGCATGATTGGCAGGAATTATGTAGGTGACCACCTGCCATTGCTACATGCTAAATATATAAGCTCTGGGCCCTGTGGTTTCAGAGAAGAAGATT
The DNA here is from genome assembly GCA_963580285.1 of Lucinisca nassula. Lineage (NCBI taxonomy): Eukaryota > Metazoa > Mollusca > Bivalvia > Lucinida > Lucinidae > Lucinisca > Lucinisca nassula. The sequence goes on along the minus strand of OY757017.1, from coordinate 3,162,520 downwards.
TTTGAAGCTTTTTTTTTTCCATTATGAGTCTATGGGAGCTAAGGGGCCCCGGAGCGTGGCCCATTTGGAACCAAGGGGCATGATTGGCAGGAATTATGTAGGTGACCACTTGCCGTTGCTACATGCTAAATATCTAAGCTTTGGGCCCTGTGGTTTCAGAGAAGAAGATTTTTAAACCTTTTTTTCCATTAGAGTATATAGGAGCTAAGGGGCCCCGAGGTGTGGCCAATTTGGACACCAGGGGCATGATTGGCAGGAATTATATAGGTTACCACTTGCCATTGCTACATGCTAAATATCTAAGCTCTGGGCCCTGTGTTTCGGAGAATAAGATTTTTTAAGCTTTTTTCCATTATGAGTCTATGGAAGCGAAGGGGATCCAGGGTGTGGCCCATTTGGAACCCAGGGGCATGATTGGCGGGAATTATGTAGTTGACCACTTGCCCTTCCTACATGCTAAATATCTAAGCTCTGGGCCCTGTGGTTTTTGAGAAGAAGATTTTTGAAGCTTTTTTCCATTATGAGTCTATAGGAGATAATGGGCCCCGGGGCGTGGTCCGTTTGGACCCCAGGGGCATGATTGGCAGGAATTATGTAGGTGACAACTTGCCGTTACTACATGCTAAATATATAAGCTCTGGGCCCTGTGGTTTCAGAGAAGAAGATTTTTGAAGCTTTTTTTCCATTATGAGTCTATGGGAGCGAAGGGGCCCCGGGGCGTGGCCCATTTGGAACCCAGGGGCATGATTGGCAGGAATTATGTAGGTGATCACCTGCCATTGTCACATGCTAAATGTATAAGCTCTGGGCCCTGTGGTTTCAGAGAAGAAGATTTTTGAAGCTTTTTTTTCCATTATGAGTCTATGGGAGCGAAGGGGCCCCGGGGCGTGGCCCTTTTTGAACCCAGGGGCATGATTGGCAGGAATTATGTAGGTGACCACTTGCAATTGCTACATGCTAAATATCTAAGCTCTGGGCCTTGTGGTTTCAGAGAAGAAGATTTTTTAAGCTTTTTTTCCATTATGAGTCTATGGGAGCGAAGGGGCCCCAGGGTGTGGCCCATTTGGCACCCAGGGGCATGATTGGCAGGAACTATGTAGTTGACCACTTGCCCTTGCTACATGCTAAATATCTAAGCTCTGGGCCCTGTGGTTTCAGAGAAGAAGATTTTTAAAAAATTTCCCTTTTATAAGTCTATGGGAGCTATATGTTGCCATGGCAACCAGAATTCCAATCTGATCAGCCCAAAAACCTTATGCAGCCTTTCCCCCTGCCTGATGATGCTTCACATGAAATTTGATCAAGATTGGTCGTGGGGTATTGGAGATATACTTATTTGAAATTGTTTACGGACGGACGGGCGGACGCACGCACGCACGCACGACGGACGACGGACAAAAAGTGATCCCAAAAGCTCACCTCTTCACTACGTGACAGGTGAGCTAATAAAAATAAAACTCCAGTCGAGTGCCCCGACCGGGGATTGAACCCAAGAAACTCGGGTTAAAAAGCAAGCGACACAACCACCAGGTCCGGACAAATCAGACCAGTCAGTTATACACTCTATATGGATATTTATTATGGTCATACTACAACATCCTTCCATACTACAGAGAGACAAAGTCATTTGTTTCAAATGTTAAGGAGATACTAATATAGTAATATCACATTTTCAGCTTCTTTTGACTCGGCCGCGTCTGCCCCGCCCCTGGGCTCAAACGGTTATCATCGTGGCACCATTGTAGCAGGAGGAGGAAAAAAATCTGTTAAGAAAAATCCAGTTGAGCTCCGACCGGGGACTGAACCCACGACCTGGGGTTACGAAGCGAGTGACACAACGACCAGGCCAAACGGCCCGGAGCAGTTAGACCAGTCACTTATGCACTCTATATGTGTATACACATATACATGTTTGTTTGTTTGATTTGAGGTTTAACGTCCCCGTCAACACTGTAAAGGTCATTTTGGAGACGTTGTTTCCAATTTTGTGGGACTTTTACCCGACCTTGAGATGAAATGACTTCTCAAGCCCTGCCACCCAATGAAAACAATAGGGTTAATTAGCATTGACGGACCGACTCGCACCGCTTTTCCTGGGCAGGCTGAGATCCTGTAAGCGGTTCACCAGTAGTCGTGTGCGGGTCGGTTTCAGCTCTGCGTGGAATCACCATGCAACCCATCTATTTCTTCAAGCCCTGATGGGCAGGGGCCATCATATATACATGTACATATTTATCTCCATATTGCCGTACTACAGCATGACAATTGTTTGACAGTCCTAATAATAAACTTCACACACAACCCCATTACCCTGAAATGCCCTTCCCCACTACCGCGTTTCTTTGTTTGTGGGAGAAAATGGCCGTTAGTGACCAACACAGCGGCACTAAATAAAATCGATTTTTTCGATTGGATGAAACAGCGCTCTTGATTGACAGCTCGGAAACGTCTATTATGCCTTATTTTCCAAACAATAAAGATCCAGATCAGATGGCTTCTGACGAAGCTATCTGATCAGGATCTACATTGTTTGTCATTCAGTTCAAGAATTTTTTGCAATAATTTGCATCACGTAACCTGATTGGTTGATAATCAGTACTGGGTGTGGCATATATAAATATCCAGCAGGTCAAGGGTTAATTATCAATGAATACCAATGCCATATGTTTCTTTTTTTATGTTCTGCAGATCAGAAGTGACACTTTTTTCAAAGATGATACATGGAATGCCATATGAAGGAAATGGTGAATGGGATATCATGGAAAACAGCATCATTACAGTAACGCCAAAGCATTATAATGTAATCATGGTTAAACTAACATTAGCTCGACGTCCAACTTTTGTAGTTGTTAATGTAATACTTCCGATAGTTCTCATGAGTTTCCTTAATACGTGTGTTTTTCTTTTACCAGCCGAATCCGGTGAGCGCATGTCATATGCGGTCACCATTCTACTTTCAATGGCTGTGTATTTAACAATTGTGAGTGATAATATTCCAAAGACTTCTAGACCTGTGTCACTTCTTTGCTATTTTATTGGATCACATCTTATATCAAGCTCAGCGATCTGCATGGCAACCATTTTAAATCTACGCATTTTTTACAAGGATGACACGGCAACTGTTCCGAAGTTTATTCGTTATTTAATCGGAAGGAAAACATCTCGCAAAATACAGATGTATCAAAAAAGTACTGCTACAGCGATTTTAAATGCGGAAGACACAAAATCAAATGGACCAATGAATCCATTTCACACTCAGCCTCCGGGAAAGGACACAGTCAATACAATGGAGGACAAGGCTGAGGGAGACTCACGCCAAATTACATGGAAGGATGTGAGCGTTCGAATGGATAAGATTTTGTTTGTCTTATCCATCAGTTGTCTTCTTGGAAGCTGTATAACGTTTGGGATTATAGTTATCAGAAAGAATGATGAGAAACCGATATGAATCTAGGGCCTAGTTCTTGCTCAAAACTTACAGCATCTTTAATTAACCCAAAAGATGCCAATCACTACAATTGTTGTCTGTTTTCTTTTTGTCGTCTGCCGGTTATTTTAAAAGATATTCTTTACAAACAGCGTGAACCCAGATCAGAATGTTCCTCTAGAAGCAGTATGATCTGGATCCACACTGTTTGCCTGTATGCAAAATATTTTTAGAAAGTTTGCAACGACATAAGCAGATGACATTTCAGATGTAGTTTTTCTTGGTGTCTAAAGTCCATTTCAAAATTTAGTGGTGACAGTGTGTGTTTTCTTTAAAATTTATTTGGAAAATAGTTAAACTTTTTGCAAATAGTGTAGGCCCTGATCAGACACCGCAGAAGGTGTCTGTTTTGGGCCTGCACTGTTTGCCAGGGTACCCATTTTGGGGTTTCAGGTACAAAATGGGTTAACCCTAAATATGTCAATCATAACTATTGTCGTCTGTTTTGTCGTCTGCGGGTATCTTCAAAAGTTATTTTTGCAAAAAGTGTGAACCGAGATTAGACTGCTCCTGGAGGAGCAGTCTGATCTGGGTCCACACTGCTTGCCTGCATACAAAAATATTTTTAGAAAGTTTGCAAAAAGCAGACGACATAAGAAGACGAGATTTTCAGGTGTAGTTTTTCTCGGCGTCTTAAAGGGTTAATCCTTTTTGTACCAAATAGAATCTTCCTCCTTATATATAGCAGAAGTCAATTTCAAAATTTAGGGGTGACAGGTGTGTTTTCTTTAAAATTTATTTGGAAAACTGCTGAACCTACTGCAGTGTCTGATCTGGGCTTGCACTGTTTGCCAGGACTTCTGGTACAAAATGGGTTAACCCTAAATATGTCAATCACAACAATTATTGTTGTCTGATTTGTAGTCTGCTGCTTACTTGAAAGTCATTACTGTAAACAGTGTGGTCCCAGATCAGACTGCTCCTCTAGGAGTAGTCTGATCAGGGTCCACACTGGCTGCCTGTATACAAAAATATTTTTAGAAAGTTTGCAAAAACATTCAGCAGACAACATAAACAGATGATGTTTTCAGATGCAGTTTTTCTATGTGTCTTAACCCATTTAGTACCGGAAACCCCTAAAGGGTACTTGGCAAACAGTGCAGGCCCAGCTCAGATGCCACAAAACCCGGCCTCTGATCAGGGCCTCCACTGTTTGCTAAAAGTCCAGTCATTTTCCAAATAAATTTTGAAGAAAACACAACCTGAGACCCCTAGATTTTGAAGTGGACTCCTGCTATATATAAAGAGGAAGATTCCATTTGGTACAAAAAGGGTTAATGTAATGTCTTTGATAATTTACTATGGCAAATACATGTAAAATTTGTGAGCAGGACAAATTTCATGCTCAAGTGAGTTGAGCATGAAAAAAGTTTTATAACCTCCGGCCCAGTTAATGTTTCAACCACTTACAAGTTTGTTAAGCTGTGTTGTTTTATTAGGTGGGGGCGGGGATTTACGGCCCTTTCAAGATTATTTCACTTATTTCAATTCATAAATCGCAGGTGGGCAAAAAGCAAAGTACCCAGAATCACCTGGCCTTCAGTTGCAGAACTTGGCATCTCACATGTGACACAAGTGGGGAGCAAACCACAGGGGTGCGAGAATTTATGATTAAGATACAGGGCTCAGAGGCCCATCCAGTGTTGCTTTGAACAACAGTTACTGCACCCAGAATATTAAGGACAATGGATACCCCTTCGGGTGAAGCAACTCACCTAGAAAATTATCTATCTCTCACTTTCCTTATAACTCTCATATTTCTTGAGAAACAATTTTGAACACTAGGGTAAAAGCTAGGTTCACAAAGTCAGTGAACCCAGTTACTCATAAAATTTTCATTTTTGGTGGTGAAATTTTCTTTATATATATTTAGATAAGCAAGTTTTGTAAGGAGCTTGTGATATCAGAGGCTAAGATAACCAGTCAACTGGTGATGGGCATTTAGGTGTAAATTTCAAAACATCAAAGTGGACTTTTGAACTTTTTTCAAGGACCACAGAGCGAAATTATAGGTAAATAGAAAAGGTAAATAATGTTCAATTTGGGCTAAAATTCCATCAGAGAGCAAGCAAACAAACAAAATGTAAATGACTTTTGGTACCGGACAAATGTAAATAGTGTTGAACCTTTTGCACCCTCTAGCAGACGACAAATTGTTGATATTTTTCTTATTTGTCCCAGAAAACAGGACTTGACATCTCATGCAAATTGTCTCCATAGGAGAAGTCAAATCTGGTTTTCTGGGAAAATTTGAAAAATATTTCAAAATGTCGGCTAATGTGAAACAAGAGGGCCCAATGGCCCTATATCGCTCACCTGTGTACCAGAAAATCATAAGTGTAGGAGACCACTTTACATTGCTACATACTAAATATCTGAGCTCTGGGCCTTATGGCTTTGGAGAAGAAGATTTTTGATTTTTTTTCCAGTATAAGTCCATCGGTCAGTTTTGACCCAAAAGGCATGGTTGGCAGGATTTATGTAGGCGACCATTTTAAGTTGCTATACACTAAATATCTGAGGTCTGCACTTCATGGTTTCAGAGAAGAAGATTTTTAAAGCTTTTTTTCTCCATTATAAGTTTATTGGAGTTAAGAAGCCACATGATTTGGCCAATTTGAACCCCAGAGGCAAGACTCAGGCAGGATTCATGTAGGCAACCACTCCATGTTGCTACATGCTAAATACCTAAGCTCCTGGGGCTTACGTTTCACAGAATATTTTTTAAGTTTTTTTTTTCCATTTTAAGTTTTTTTCCATTTTAAGACCATCCATGTTAGCTAATGGGCCATGGGTGTGGCCAATTCTGCCCCAAGGGGCATGATTGGCAGGATTTATGTAGGTGACCTGGGCCCTGTGGTTTCAGAGAAGAAGATTTTTGAAGCTTTTTTTCCATTAGGAGTCTATGGGAGCTAAGGGGCTCCGGGGCGTGGCCCATTTGGACCTCAGCAGCATGATTGGCAGGATTTATATAGGTGACCACTTACTGTTGCTACCTGCTAAATATCTAAGCTCTGGGCCCAGTGGTTTCAGGGAAGAAGATTTTTGAAGCTTTTTTTCCATTAGGAGTCTATGGGAGCTAAGGGGCCCTGGGGCGTGGCCCATTTGGACCCCAGGGGCGTGATTGGCAGGATTTACATAGGTGACCACTTGCCGTTGCTACCTGCTAAATACCTAAGCTCTTGGCCCAGTGGTTTCAGAGGAGAAGATTTTTGAAGCTTTTTTCCATTAGGAGCCTATGGAAGCTAAGGGGCCCCGGGGCGTGGCCCATTTGGACCCCAGGGGCAGGATTGGCTGGATTTATGTAGGTGACCACTTGCCATTGCTACATGCTATATATCTAAGCTCTGGGCCCTGTGGTTTCAGAGAAGAAGATTTTTTAAGCTTTTTTCCATTAGGAGTCAATGGGAGCTAAGGGGCCCCAGGGCATGGCCCATTTCGACCCCAGTGGCATAATTGGCAGGATTTATGTAGATGACCACTTGCCATTGCTACATGCTAAATATCGGAGCTCTTGGCCCAGTGGTTTCAGAGGAGAAGATTTTTGAAGCTTTTTTCCATTAGGAGTCTATGGGAGCTAAGTGGGTCCCAGGGTGTGGCCCATTTGGACCCCAGGGGCATGATTATCAGGAAATATGCGGGTGACCACTTGCCATTGCTTCATGCTAAATAGCTAAGCTCTGGGCCCTGTGGTTTCAGAGAAGAAGATTTTTGAAGCTTTATTTCCATTAGGAGTCTATGGCAGCTAAAGGGGCCCCGGGGCGTAGCCCATTTGGACCCCAGGGGCATGATTGGCAGGATTCATGTAGGTGACCACTTGCCGTTGCTACCTGCTAAATATCTAAGCTCTGGGCCCTGTGGTTTCAGAGAAGAAGATTTTTGAAGCTTTTTTTTTCCATTATGAGTCTATGGGAGTGAAGGGGCCCTGGGACGTGGCCCATATGAAACCCAGGGGTATGATTGGCAGGAATTATGTAAGTGGCCACTGGCCGTTGCTACATGCTAAATATCTAAGCTCTGGGCCCTGTGGTTTCAGAGAAGAAGATTTTTGAAGCTTTTTTTTCCATTATGAGTCTATGGGAGCTAAGGGGCCCAGGGGTTGGCCAATTTGGACTCCAGGGGCATGATTGGCAGGAATTATGTAGGTGACCACTTGCCGTTGCTACATGCTAAATACCTAAGCTCTGGGTCCTGTGGTTTCAGAGAAGAAGATTTTTGAAGCTTTTTTTCCACTATGAGTCTATGGGAGCGAAGGGGCCCCGGGGCGTGGCCCATTTGGAACCCAGGGGCATGATTGGCAGGATTTACATAGGTGACCACTTAACATTGTTACAAGCTAAATATCTAAGCTCTGGGCCCTGTGGTTTCAGTGAAGAAGAATTTTTTTAATTTTTCCCATTATAAGTCTATGGGAGCTATATGTTGCCATGGCAACCAGAATTCCAATCTGATCAGCCAGAAAACCTTATGTAGCCTTTCCCCCTACCTGATGATGCTTCACATGAAATTTGATCAAGATTGGCCATGTGGTATTAGAGATATACTTATTTGAAATTGTTTACGGACCCACGCACGGACGCACTCACGCACGGACGACAGACAAAAAGTTATCCCAAAAGCTCACCCTGTCACTACGTGACAGGTGAGCTAAAAAGTATACCCAGCGTGCAAAGCGTTAAGGAAGCTTGAAACTAGTTTTATCAGACTTCAGTGCTATACGATTTAAAATCTAAAACAAAACATACTGGCCAAGCCCTACTTCAGGGGGAACAACCTACGTCAGAGCAGTGACGTCATAACCATTCTTAGGTTTGCCGGCGTTTACTACACAAAAGGCATTTGTCACAACAAGTAGGCGCAGTCGGTGCATTAGGTCATAAAAGAATCAAACATACTGTAATCTGTTCCAGAAATGTGGCCTTTTGTTTAAATAATTCGACACAAGCTGATTTGGCAATGATGTCGGAACTATCATTGTTTACAGCGCCGAATCAAATCTTGTGGCGAAGCTATCGAAGCCTTTTCAATGTTTCTAGGTGGAATTAGCTCACTGATTGGATGCAAATATTGTTCGTTACCAGCTGAAGTATGTTTTCTGAAGACTCGTAATGTTTATATCTAGTTTGAAGCATTTTATTTACCCTATTTACACCAAAATGGCCGCTTCTGAAATGGGTACGACATCTCTGCTATGACGTAGGTTGTTACCCCTGTACTTGGTGGGTAGGGGGCAACAGGCTGAAGTTGACTCGTAATTTAACTGAGCAATCTTTGACCTGACTAACAGAAGGTTCGTCCCTTCAAAGGTAAACAGGTTATCCACTCAAAAGGGCTATTTTTTTTATTTGGCTGAAATGCCCACTTTTTTGCAGCCGATATTAATTTTTTTAACCCATTCTGTACCAAATGGAACCTTCCTCCTTATATGAAGCAGGAGTCCATTTCAAAATTTTGGGGGTGTCAGGTTGTGTTCTCTTAAAAAATTATTTGGAAAATGGCTGAACTTTTTTGGCAAATAGTGCAGGCCCTGATCAAACGCTAAATTTTGTCTGATCTGGGCCTGCACCATTTGCAAATAATCTGTTTTGGGGTTTCCAGTACAAATGGGTTCAAAATCTTTCAGCCAAAATAAGGATTGGCAAATGCATGTGAATTGTCTCCCAGTGTAAAATTTAACCTTATCAGAACGACGCAGACAATGCCAGAGCTATGACAATACCTCGTCGTTCTTCAAAAACAGCCAAGCTAATAAGAAGCAAGAGGGCCCAGAGGGCCCTGAATCGCTCACCTGGGTATCAGTGTCTCTCGTACATTCTTGACCCAAGGGCTATAATTTGAAAAAAACTTGGTAGTGGTCCACGAAATGAAGCTTCATACCAAATATCAAAGACCTGGGCCTTCTGGTTTCAGAAAAGAAAATTTTTAAAGGTTTTCGCTATATAAGCCTATTTACAACTAACGGGCCTTGGCACAGGGACACTTTTGGTGCCAGGGCTATAATTTGAACAATCTCACTAGATAAAGCTTCACGTCAAATATCAAAGACCTGGGTCTTCTGGTTTCAGACGAGAAGATTTTTAAAGTTTTTTTTTTCAATATAAGCCTATGTAAAACTAGTGGGTACCGGCGGGGGACTTTTTGGCCTCAGGGCTATAATTTAAACAATAGAGGTCCACTAGATGAAGCTTCACACCAAATATCACAGACCTGGGCCTTGCTGTTTCAGAGAAGAAGATTTTCAAAGATTATCTCTATATAAGTCTATGTAAAACCAAAGGGCCCCAGGGCGGGGGCATTTGTGGCCTGAGGGCTATAATTTGAACAATCTTGATAGTGGTCAACTAGATAAAATTTCACACCAAATATCAAAGACCTAGGCCGAGTGGTTTCACAGAAGAAGATTTTTAAAGATTTTCCCTATATAAGTCTATGTAAAACCAAAGGGCCCCAGAGCGGGGGCATTTTTGGCCCCAGGGCTATAATTTGAACAATCTTGGTAGAGGTTCACAAGATGAAGCTTCACACCAAATATCAAAGACCTGGGACTTGCGGTTTCAGACAAGAAGATTTTTTAAAGATTTTCCTTATATAAGCCCATGTAAAACCAAAGGGCCCCGGAGTGGGGCATTTTTGGCCCCAGCACTATAATTTGAACAATCTTGGTTGGGGTCAACTAGATGAAGCTTCATACCAAATATCAAAGATATGGGCCTTGTGGTTTCATAGAAGAAGATTTTTAAAGATTTTCCCTATATAATCCTATGTAAAACCAAAGGGACCCGGGGCGGGGGCATTTTTGGCCCCAGCACTATAATTTGAACAATCTTGGTAGGGGTCCACTAGAAGAAGCTTTATACCAAGTATCCAAGACCTGGGTCTTGTTGTTTCAGAGAAGAAGATTTTTTAAGCTTCCTGTGAAAAAATCTATTTTTGGTTCCTGTGACACAGATGTGCAATGGACTGGAACCATTTGAACAACTTTGAAAGGGGACCACCTAAGGATCATTCCTGTGAAGTTTGGTCAAAATCCGATGAGTGGTTGGTTTAAACTTTATTTCTTTGTATAATACATACATCTTTTAAACAAATAATGTTGACAAAGAATACAAGTATCATACAAACTTGTCAAAGGGATTCAGAAAAAAGTCAAATGACTTATTCAAATCTGTATCCCTCGATTACAATATCAATGTACTAATTATAATTGTGATTGTCACATTTGCTCGAATTTGCAAGTTATTGTGAAGATATTGTAAGTGAATTTCATTTTGGTTACAAAATGAATAGTCATTTTGGTTATAAAATGAAAAGTAGTGAAATAAAGCATATGGCTCCACGGGGAATGGATTTTAAGGTAATTAGCACTGAAGAATCAAGTCTTTTGATTTTGGGCTGTCTCAAGAGAAACAATACATTACAGAAACTCAGTATCGCTCTTCGAATCGTAATGTGAGACAAAGACTGATGATCGGTTGGATTGGACGCTGTAGCTGTTTAATTTTGGCTCGAGTTAGTAGATGTGTTTCACAACCTTTTTTTTTATATGAACATGCGTGTATATATTTATGTATGTATGTGCGCCCGTGTAGAAAAACTACACATATTTGTACATCTGAGATAAGTACCAGCAAGGCATTTGAAATCTGTGATTATAAGTTTGAAGTACAAAATCGTTTAGACTTAATAATAAAATCTTGTACTGCTAAGAATATTTGTATGTTATCATTCACAGAGAGATCAGTACTGCCGTATAGAAGGATGTGTAAAGCAGGTTGGCAAATAGCTGAGACAATGTTTAACATGTCCTGTCTTATGTCCGTGTACTGTGCACAGGCCATGAGGTAGTGATTCGTGTCCTCAACCGCTCCACAAGCACATAAGGAGTTATTTAGAATATTTTTTTGAAAGAGATGGTCATGTAACGAGCTGCAATTAAGTCTTAGTCTGGCATGATGTACTTGCCCAAATCTTTTACCTGCACAAAAATATAACGGTGGTTTCCTTTCGTTAGACTGTAGTTTATGCTTGAAAGCTGCTAATGAGGGTGCATTTTTCTTGTCATCTGGCAAGTCGTTCCAGTTGCGAGTCGCCGACGGGAGAAAGGATGTATAATAAAGTTGCGAGTGGGCTCTGACAGTCTGTAGATTGGCATTGTTTTGCAATTCGTAAACTGTGCTACTGCCTACCGTGAGTGGTACTAGTGAAGATAGGTATTCGGGTGTGAGAAAATTCTGCATTTTGTAATAGAGTAAAAGTTTGTGTTTTTGCCTCCGAGCTTCCAGAGTTTCCCATCCAAGATCATAGAGAAGAGAGTTGATTGATACAAGTTTTGTTGCTCCAGTAACGATTCGTGCGGCTTCATTTTGAACTTTTTCTAATTCGTTCGCCTCGTATCGGGTGCAATTGTCCCAGACAACATCGGCATATTCAAGAAGTGGCCTTATAAAAGAAGTATATATTGTTTGTAGGGATTTTCTATCGAGTGTGAATTTAAGTTTGCGCATTATATTAATCCGGAACCATGCTTTCGTTTTGATGTTGTCTGTATGGTCGTGCCAGGTGCAATCGGTCGAAAAAGTTAGGCCTAAATGCTTGTGTGAATGTACTTCGTTAATGTGTTTTTGGTTCATTGATATGGGAGGATGATAGGGTTTATGTATTTTTCGCGAAAAAATCATTGACTCGGATTTCGAAGGATTGAAAGAAACAAGCCATTTCATTGCCCATGAGTTTATCTTAGCCAGGTCAGAGTTAATCTGGGCTGCCGCTTGCATGGGGTTCTCCACCACTATGTACAGACTAGTATCATCTGCAAAGAGCCTGATAGAAGAATGTATGTCTACAACTATGTCATTAATATAAATCAGAAACAGAAGCGGGCCAAGGATGGAGCCTTGTGGGACTCCTGCCTTGATAACAGACCAAGACGATGCAGCTCCAGGTAGTACTACTCTTTGTTGTCTATTATTCAAGTAATCTGTAAACCATTGCAGTAGCGAACCAGAAATACCAATACTGTGTAGTTTGTATAGAAGGCCTTTATGCCATACTCTGTCAAAGGCTTTACTAATGTCGCAAAAGACCGCACGAACTTCTTTACCTTCGTCGAGCGCTTTGCAAAATGTATTGTAGATATGAACTAATTGATTAACAGTTGAGTCTCCAGGAATAAATCCTGACTGAAGAGATGTTAGTATATTATAGTCACGAATAAAGTTAAAAAGGTGCTTGTGAACGATTTTTTCTAGGACTTTGCCTACAGTACTTAAGAGAGAAATTGGTCTATAATTAGATATGATTGAAGGGTCGTCCTTTTTGAAGATTGGGGTCACGTTTGCGTTTTTCCATGTATTTGGGACTTTACCCTTTCTTAGAGAGAAGTTGAAAAGATCACTGAGTGGTTCAGATAGAGGAACAGCTAGTTCTTTAAGAATGCGATTGTTGATTGAGTCAGGACCAGCTGCTTTACCTAATTGCAATGACTTTAATATTAATTCAACTTCTGCCGGAGTGGTTGAAATTAAGCTGAGAAAATTCTGAGCTGGAGGAACATCAGTGGGTAGAGAGGCATTGTCATCATTTAGCATTGTCTGTTCTATAAAGAAGTCATTCATTAGATTAGCCGTGTCTTCGTCTTTTGAATAAACATTATCTTCTTTGTAAAGGGGCGGGAGTGTTGATGATTGATCGGTTTTAATAAACTGTTTTAGTGTTTTCCACCAGTCTTTCTGTTTGATTTCTTCGTTCTTTAATTTGTTTGCCAATTTTTCTGTTTGTAGTTGCTTAGATTTACGAATTTCTCCTATAATTTTATTTCGTATTTGTTTGTAATTGTCAAAATCTACCGTGCTTTTTTATTTTTTTAATTTGTTGTATATACGTTTTCTCTTACGGATCATTTTCTTGATTTCATTAGTTAGCCATGGAGGATCAGATTGACGAATTTTTGCTGTTTTGTTAGGAATGTGTTTGGAAGTAAGGTTGGAAATTTTTTCAGTAATGTTTTTGGCATATGTGTCAACGTCATTGTCCTTTAGCTCATTCCAGTTAGTATTTTCGACCTCCTGCGAAAGAGATTGATAGTCCCCACGATCAAAGAGCCAAATATGCCGGTGAAAGACTCGTGTAATGTATTTTTAAAATTTAGAACGAAAAAAACTGGACAGTGAAATCTAATGTTTTGGTCGAGAAAGGGATCACCAACTCCGCTTAGAAGTACAGCATTTTTGTCGGAAGTAAATATCAGATCAATAGCGGAAGACGAATTCTCCGTTTTGTGTGTCGGTTCCGTTATGAGTTGCTCCAGGTTAAAATGTTGACAAATGTCGCGTATTTTATTACCCGTTGCTTGCTTCATAATATCGAGGTTAAAATCTCCTGTTATAAAAATATTTCTAGTGTTTGTGTCAAAAGCAAGACCGATGGAATCTTCTATGGAAGCGAGGGTTGCAGCAGGAGAATTTGGAGGTCTGTAAAATGTACCCAACAAAAATTTTCTATTATGAATGTTGAGTTCCATCCAAATGCATTCTATATCTGGAATTTCGAGGTCTAATCTACGGCGTGAATATACATTGGTTTTTATGTAAACACATATACCCCCATGACTATCCCCTTCTCGGTCACGCCTATAAAGTTTATATCCCTCTATAGTGACTAAATCATCTGTCACTCCCTGATTTAACCAAGTTTCTGTTAGACAAATAATGTCAAAGTTTTTTAATTCTGCCCCGATTAAATCTATTTTATTTGAAATACTTTGAATATTATAATGAACTATGGAAAAGTTGTTCACTATAGCTGCTTCTTCAATATTATCTGATCCATGGGAGGAAACGCTAGTATCGTCCCGCAGATCCGTTGGGCCTGGATTCAATTCAATGTCACCTGAGCGCACTAACAGCAATGGCATGTGAATTAGATCAAGTGATGTTTGTAAAGGTGAAAAATAACCTAGTACGGGTCCTGGATTGGTTTCTATGTCGCCGCACATCACGAGAAGCATTGACAAGAATGTTAAGAGTTCAAAATGGGTAAAGTGAGACAAGCCTTTGTATTTGAGATGTCGACAGTTATGCAGTCCTATACGCATCCTGTACTCTACAATATCATTCATGTTAAACAGTCTATAAGACAGCGCATTTCCTTTACAGATGCAGTTAAAGGACTGCTCAAGACTTCTTCACATCGTGCATTACAGCATAGCAACATGTTCTTTTGAAGGCTGCGATCCCCGTGGAGCAAAGATATAAAATATAAACAATAAAAAACAAACAATAGACAAAACATGTGAACATTAGAAAAGGAACAAAGGAAGTAAAAAGGAGAAAATATGTCTGTGGGTGGAGTGATATACAGCGAAACTTCGATAACTCGAATACGGTTAATTCCTTTACCATGGCTAATTTGAACTCTTGGGTCCCTAGAAAAGTGTTCGTATAGCTCCAGAAAAATGCGTGTTTATGTCAATTTATGGCGGTTTATCTCATTTTAACTTAAAAAGTAAGCCGTGTGTACTCATGAGAGTCGCCTCATTTTGGCGACTCCTCTGAGTACACACAGCATACATTTATTTTGTAAGACGTCGATAATATATCCTTAGGTCATCCCTTTTATCTCTCGGCTAGTAGTATCAGTAACCTTCGATACCTCAAACTAGTCTTTTTGGGGAAAAAGGCATGGTCCCGAAGGTGTTCGAGTTATCAAAGTTCGACTGTATATGGCCACCAGAAAACGAACATCTATGGACATATATACTGATGCATAAGAAAGCATACACCTGAGCATGGGTATACATGACAATATAAAACGTAGGCGTGTACAAAGTCAAAATTGCAGTAGGGCCTTGAGAAATAGATCGGGCCTCACGGCGCCCCGCACAGACCCGAGTCCGGCCACACATTTGCACCGGCATGTCGCCCAGAGGGCCCAAGCTGCCAAGGTAAGTGGTGCGAGTCAAACAATCCAGTGTATAAAAGACTTTTGGTTTCATTGGGCGGCAGGGCATGGATTGTCATTTCATGTCAATGTTGGGTAAAGTCCTACAAAACTGGAAGCAATATCCTCAGAATGACCTGAATTATGTTGACGAGGACGTAGAAACAAAAACATTTGCAGTCCGATCGCAATAAGGATAGCTCCTGTTTCACGATACGTAAAGAAAAAGCATTGGATGTAAGCAATAAAGCATCAAAATATATGTAGATCAGTTTACAATCCAATGACAAATGGAAAGCAGCTATTTATCTATTCTGTCGTTTGACCCATTAGCCACAAAGTTTATAATAACGTCCCTGCCTACCATTCCCCGACGGACAGTAGTGTGCAACACAGCACATGAGCCAGTCCACTGAAGAAGGCCACACACTCCACTTCTGTCCAGCAGGGTCCCAGGGGTCCCCGCCGCAAGTGCGGTCATGCCCGGATCCCCGGTGATCCTAGGCAAAAGCTGACTATCGTTAGGTAGTCCCACCCAAAAAGTAATACAGTCGAACTTCGATAGCTCGAAAACCTTTGGGACCATGAAATTCTGTTCGAGACAGGGGTGGTTCGAGCCACTGAGGGTTACTGCCAGGAGGCGTAAAGGGGATAGTTTGGGCCTTATTTTTGGTGTTCCATAACACAAATGCATGCTGTGTGTACTCATTAGAATCGCCTCGTTGAGGCGATTCTAATGAGTTCACACAGCATACACTTGCAAGATAAGGAACGAAAACAGCCCAAACTTTCCCCTTACTATTTCTTATATATAGCAAAATTCCCTAGGGACTCAAAAAAGGGTTCGACTCAGCCATGGTAAATGAGCCAGCGGTGTTCGAGCCACCGAAGTTCCACTGTACATTTAGGTCTGTGGCTGCACGTAGGCATTGATAGAGTATAAATCATAGAATGTCTATGGTCCTTCCCCCATGGGCCAGCTCATGTACTTGCAACATATTTATCTTGGAAAAGACATGACAAGCATACAGAACAATACTACGGATATGTTACACGATGTTATTAACTGTGAGTACCAGGGCACTGGCTGGCCTGTGCTGTTGAATCGATCGATCTGAACTAGGTCCACCAGTCAATGTTAAGAAAGACGCGAATAACAGATTCTGAAGGCAGGCTGTCTTGATGCATGGCTGATAAATTATGCATTTGAAGCACACCCATGAAGTCCCACTCCTTTTCCGAAACGAAACTGAAAAGGACTTTTTGAGAAAATGGGTGGCTCAGTGACGTTTCCATCCCTCATTCCATTTCATCCCAGCTCTCAATGAAACGAAACTAAAGAGCCGATGGAAGGAAATGGCATGAAGGATTGTGATTTTCAAAGCTGTGTAAGTACGGACAACTCCCGTTTTCTCGAACTCCAAGTGAGAGCACCCAGTCGATAAACCTTCTGGCGGAGCCAAATATAATGGTGTGCTCGCACTTCCGAAGCTATGTGCCAAGTCTGGCTGCACCCAGGCCTGCGGCCAAGGAGGAGACAGCGCTACGGACGCACGAACAGACGGAGGCGTGTGCAAAATCTAATGACCAATAATTCTGGTTCGATGAGTGGTTTAGGAGGAGATGTCCTTTGAAGAAAAAGTTTACGGATGCACGCACAGACGCACGACGGACGACGGACAAAAAGTGATCCCAAAAGCTCACCTTGTCACTACGTGACAGGTGAGCTAAAAACAAGATGTGTTTGTGAAACACAAACATGTCCCCAGGTCATTTTTTTTCAAAGTTGGTCACAGTTCAAGGTCAAGGTGACCGGTCAAGATTTCTTGTTTGAGTGGGAAGCACTTGACACAAGGAACCCACTTGCCAAATATGAAGGCTCTATCTTATTGGTTCAAAAGTTACGAACAATAATATTTTTTTCTTTTAAGCAGGTCATAGGTCAAAGTCACAGATCAAAATTTTTTGTATGAATGTAAAGCTCTTGTCACAAGGAACCTACATGCCAAATATGAAGGCTGTATCTTGAATGGTTCAAAAGTTATTAACAATTTTATATTTTCTTTTAAGTAGGTCAAAGGTCAAGGTCACAGTCAAAACATTTTTTTGCATGAATGTAAAGCTCTTATCACTGGAAACGTACACACCAAATATGAAGGCTCTATCCCAAAGGGTTCAAAGTAATGACCAAAATATTTTTTTTTCTTTTAAGTAGGTCAAAGGTCAACATCAAGGTCACAGGTAAAAATTTGTTGAATGAATGTAAAGCTCGTGTCACAAGGAACCTACATGCCAAATATGAAGGCTCTATCTCAAAAGGTTCAAAAGTTATGACCAATGTTATCTTTTTCTTTTAAGTAGGTTTAAGGTCAAGGGCAATGTCACAGGTCAAAATTTTTGCATGAATGTAAAGCTCTTCTCACAAGAAACATACATACAAAATATGAAGGCTCTATCTCAAACGGTTCAAAAGTTATGACCAAAATGTTATTTTTTATTTTAAGTAGGTCAATGGTCAAGGTCAAGGTCCAAAATTTTTGCATGAATGTATAGCTTTTGTCACGTGGAACATACATGCCAAATATGAAGGTTGTATCTCAAGTGGTTCAAAAGTTATGACCAATGTTACTTTTTTCTTTTAAGTAGGTCAAAGGTCATGGTCACACATCAAATTGTTTTGCATGAATGTGAAGCTCTTGTCACAAGGAACCTACATGCCAAATATGAATGCTCTATCTCAAATGGTTCAAAAGTTATGACCAACGTTAAAGTTGTCCACGTACAAACAAACAAACAAACAGACACAGCAAAAACAATATGTCCACGCTATCGCTACCGGGGACATTGGCAGTTCAAGGGGTAAAAGCCTACCTCATCACTGCTAGATGTAGGTGGTAAGGCACAACCATATATCTTCTTGCCAGATTCTGAAAAAAAATGCCAAAAGGGTTAATTTCCAAATGTTATGTTTTGTGGGGGCCAAATCTGCATTTAGGTAAATAGCCTTAGATACAAGTGGGTACCAAGCAGAATTGCTTTAATCCCTGACCTGCTGAACAGGACAACTTTTACCTTTGCAAACAGTGTAGATCCAGATCAGATGGCTTCTGAAGAAGCCATCTGATCAGGATCTACACTGTTTGTCATGTTGTTTGTGAATTGAACGAATTCATTACCTCAAGTAGTTTGATTGGTTGAGTCAGGAATGGGTGTGGCTAAATTAATTTATTCAGCAGGATAAGGTTTAATTCAAACTGTTCTTGATTTTTGTTTGAATTGAGGTTTTACTTCCCCATCAACACTATTTAGGTCATTTCGGAGCCATTGCTTCCAACTTTGCGGGACTTATCCCAACATTGAGATGGAATGACATCTCAAGCCCTACCGTCCAATAAACCAATAGGGTTTATATGTAGGGGTGGTCCGACTCACATCACTTTGCCTGGGCAGGCTTAGGCCTTCTAAGCCGTTTGCCAGTACTCATGTGAGGTCGGTTTCAGGTCTGCATGGAAACATGATGCAGCAGCCTATCTATTTCTCAAAGTTCTGATGGGTGGGGTCCTCAACTGTTCTTGAGAAATGGACTTCAGCACCAGGGACATCTGCAAATACCTATAGAAGGATATGACAATTCAAACATCTGCAAATACCTAAAGAAGGATATGTCAGTTCAAACATCTGCAAATACCTAAAGCAGGGTAAGTAAATTCAAACATCTGCAAATACCTATGGTGGGATATGTCAGTTCAAACATCTGCAAATACCTATGGTGGGATATGTCAGTTCAAACATCTGCAAATACCTATGGTGGGATATGTCAGTTCAAACATCTGCAAATACCTATGGTGGGATATGTCAGTTCAAACATCTGTAAATACCTAAGTAGGGTAAGTAAATTGAAACATCTGCAAATACCTAATGTGGGATAAGTCAGTTCAAACAAACAAACAAAACTACTCAGACTGAACCAAGGCACAGGCTGATCTGAGTCTTCTTTTTTGGTGTTTGTTTTACGACCCTTTCAAGTTTATTTCACTCATATCGAGCCGATCTTTAATCACAAGAGTGACAACCTACGTCATAGCAGAAATGTCATACCCATTTCAGTATTGGCCATATTGGTGTAAATAGGGTTCGGTAAAGATTCGGCTATAAGGCGATTCGGCTATAAGACAGGACCCCTTTTGTAGTTTTTCTAAGGTGGGATTTTGCTTATACTCTTTTATAAGACGGGTCAAATTTTTGCCATATCTGTCGGGGCCTATCTGCTACCGCCAGATGCCATTTAGATGTGAGAAATCGGCCTTTTTTTCGTCAGAAAACCCCTCTACTTACCCCTAACATGGCTTGTTTGGCCGCTTGTTTATGTCTGTTGACATTTTGTGTCTTCGTTTACAAAGAGAGACAACTCTTATTGAATCTGGATAGGTATGTCTATTAAGCATTGGGAAAGGGGGGAAATTCATTTCCATCCATAAAATTTAGAAATATTTGTTGCAGCTTTTTTATAAGTTACTGAAGGTTGTTTTTTTCATCGGGGAACACAACACCTAGCTATTTAGTTTCAGAACCAACGCCCCAGCTAGCACAAAATAGCGGCAAACGTCGGGCCGATACGTCGTATCGCTGTCGGCCCGGTACATGCCCTGCTGGCTAAGGCTACACAGACTTCTATTTAATAGACGACAGGGGCTGACAAATCCATTTTCCGGCCGTCCGGGACAAGACCGAAATCACGCCAGGCAGGTGCACTTTGACCTTATGACGCTTGGCTGGGACAAGTGCAAAAAAAATAAATCGTCTACAACTGCCAGTCTTTTTGAGTCCTTAAATACGGTAAAACTTGACCAGTAAGTAAATTGCTGTCAATTCAGAGACAAACCGTCTGTGTATTTATTACGGTTCAAGTATGACAACTATTGTTGATCTCTGTCGTATAATTGCCACCCTGCGGTGTGTGTCGATAAGGTGTGAAAATATGGTCAAGTTATGTCTCTAATTTGCTTTTATCCTCCAGTCATAAAATTTTAATCCACAATCAATGTGAAAATGATTTAATTGCTCCTCAGATTATTAGCTACAGCTAACGGTAGATATTAGCATTATAAAATCGGACTATTCTATGATCTCATGAATGGTTATGTTTTGGCGCCAAATAGCAGACGTTGGCGGAAAAAGTCGAACGCTGTTGTTGGTTATTGACAGAGCTTCTAGGGATAATTCGGGAGCTGTGCAAAGCACTGATTTTCTATCCACCTCTATTCACAACCGCTTAGCTATCGGGAAAATATTTTTTACCGGTTCCAAACATTTTTTTTATGAAAGAGATACATGCAGTGACATTAAACATGTGTGGGGATAATGGCGTAGGATGACGTCATTTACCGATCGCGTGCAGAAAAATTGTAGCGGTGGTTTGTGGGCGGCGATTTATATCAATTCAAAAATCACCGATCGGCTTTTTCTGTATGTCTGGTCTTCGGTGGACATTGCCAGAAAAAAGCCTGCAGTCCATGACCTCGGCTATAAGACGGGGTCACTTTTTTGGGTTCATTTTGGAGGGAAAAATCCTCGTCTTATAGCCGAATTTTTACGGTAGATAAAATGCTTCAAACTAGATATGTACATTACGAGTCTTCAGAAAACATTTATCAGCTGGTAACGAATAATATTTGCATCCCATCGGTGAGCTAATTTTACCTAGAAACATTGAAAAGGCTTCGATAGCTTCGCCACAAGATTTGATTCAACGCTGTAAACAATGGTAGTTCCGACATCATTCCGAAATAAGCTTGTGTTGAATTATTTTAAGAGAGAGCCACATTTCTGAAACAGATTTCAGTATGTTTGATTCTTTTATGACCTAATGCACCGACTGCGTCTACTTGTTGTGACAAATACCTTTTGTGTAGTAAACACCGGCAAACCTGCTAATGGTTACGACATCACTGCTCTGACGTAGGTTGTTCCCCCTGTTAATCAGGTAGGCAAAAACCAGAGTAGCCAGAGAAAAACCACCTGACCTTCCGTTGCAGAATTTGGCATCTCACATGTGACAAGCTAGGGATTCCAGTACAAAAAATGAGTTAATTAAGTTTTGAGAAATCGAGTTGGAGCACAGACCAAACATTGTTCTGCAAGTATGTGTGTGTTTTTTGTCCCCAACAGCAACAAAGGTAATATAGGAGTTCGACCTTGGTTTAAAGACTAATCCAAAAGTCTAGTAAGCCTGCAAGCAAACCAATAACCCTCATTTGACAAGGAAAGTAGCTTAACCCATTTTGTACCAGAAACCCTAAAACGGGTACCCTGGCAAACAGTGCAGGCCCAGATCAGACGCTGCAGAACGCCATATCTGATCACGGCCTCCACTGTTTGCTAAAAGTCCAACCATTTTCAAAATAAATTTTGAAGAAAACACAACCTGACACCCCTAAATTTTGTAATCGACTCCTTCTATACATAAGGGGGGGATTCCATTTCGTACTAAAAGGGTTAACCACTACACCGTGGAAGCTTCTACTAAGCTACAGAAGTATGTCAAGGTCTATAATGGCTGCGAGAAATCATCGACAGCACACATCATGGGGAATTCATGTATCATGATTCATTATCCTGTAGGTTTCAGTGTTGAACAACTGGAGCTTAACACGAAAACAAGACATCTTTCCAAGAGTGAAAAGGAAGTCAAGAACAGTAATGGCTGATGACAATAGGCAAGGTGCTTGACCCATTTTGTACAAGAAACCTCAAAACGGGTACCCTGGCAAACAGTGCAGGCCCAGATCAGACACCACAGAATGCCTACACTGTTTGCGAAAAGTTAAGACATGTTCCAAGTAAATTTTGAAGAAAACACCGCTTGACACCCCTTAATTTTGGAATGGACTACAGGTATATAAGGAGGAAGATTCCATTTGGTACAAAACGGGTTAATGGCAGATAAATGCTTTAGTTTGTATCTAGTCCTTCAGGTAGTTGCAGATGAAGGGTAAAACTCAGTTCCAATTGTTGATAACGAAGCAGAAATAGTTAAGGTCCACTTACTTTGAAGCTTCCTTTGTTGTTTACTAAGCCTTGGCCCAAGACCTTGACCTTCCTTCCATCCCATCTTCCTCAACAGTTTCACACCAATAGAAATTCTGGAAATTGATATTGGAGTCTGTTGGAATTGTTGCAAATCACTTAACCCATATCTTGCTGTTCACGACAAATAAAAATCTAAAATGAGTTCCTTTAAGAGCAATGAAAACATTCATAAGAAAGAAGATGGGTCATACTACGTAGTTTCGGCTAATAAAGCCTCATCAGTGACCCTGTAATGATCCGGCAACAAAAGCCAGAGGAAACATACTGCAAATTTGCGAATTTCGAACAGGCAGTCGTTTCAAAGACTGATATAAATCAAAATGGGGGTCCAAATAATTAAAAACCTGTCTAGAATATGAGTCTAAACCAATAATTTATTTCTGATTTCTTAGAATATTCACGCTGATCTCAAAGGACCAAAAGTAAAATATAAACTGCACTATGGTTGATGTATGGGGAGACGTTTTACAGCCGCCACACGGCACAACACCTATCTTTGAATACACAACCCTATCTTTGGAAACAGTGTAGATCCAGATCAGATGGCTTCTGAAGAAGCCATCTGATCAGGATCTACACTGTTTGCCATGAAGTTTATGGATTTGTAAGAATAAATTACATGAAGTAATCCGATTGGTTGAAAGTCAGAAATGGGTGTGGTTAAACTGAATATTCAGCAAGAGAAGGGTTAACATTTAAGTGCTAATTTCGACAGAAGCTGACATTTCCGGTTCTGCTCTTAAACTTTCAATAACACTTAAAACGTGATATTTTACTTCTTAAACCCTTATCCGGCCGAACAAAACAACCCCTACCTTTGCAAACAGTGTGTAGATCAGAAAACTTCAAAAGCCATCTGATCTAGATCTACACTGTTTATCATGTAGTTTGTGAACTGATAAATCCATTATTTCAAGTAATTTGATTGGCTGATAGTCAGAAATAGGTGTGACTACATTATTTTGTTTGTTTGATTTGCGTCAACAATATTTAGGTTATTTTGGAGACATTGCTTCCAATTTTGTGGCACTTTTACCGACATTATGATGAAATCTCGATCCCTGTTGTCCAATGAAGCCAATAGGGTTTTATATGCATGGACGGTCCGACTGGCACCGATTTGCATGGGCTGGCTTAGTCCTTCAAAGTGGTTTACCATTACTCATGTGCTGTCAGTTTCAGCTCTGTGTTAAAGCATCATACAGCCCAATATATTTCTCCAAGTCTCGATAGGCGGGGGCCTTGTGGCTACATTACTTTATTCAGCAGGATAAGGGTTAATTTTGACATCCCCAAGTTATGTGCCCATGTTTTATTGAACTATGTGCAGTGTTTGAATAAGGGGAATGGGAACACTGGCAGATTTTTTCCCCCATTTTTCGAAGGGAAACAACTTTGGGGACTTCCTCCTCAGGAGCAATTTCTATCCTTGAAGAGTTGACCCCTATTGACATGGGAGACAAAAATACTTTTGCAGGAGTTGCCTCCCCTGAAGGTGTTCCCATTAAGGCCGACACGATAACCGTATAACCGATTAATGGATCGATAAATTCCACAAATAATGATTATCATTTCTGATTTGCTTTTAATCGATTACTTGATTGGTACAATTAACTACCCAAAGTTATGCTTAAAATAGCTGTATGAGTAGCAAACAGTGCAGACCCTGATGAGACGCCTCGGATTAGCCAGCCCTAGGGGAACTCTTCTTAAATGTGGACAATCAAGACATAGACCAGCCCAATGCATCTGCAAAGAGCTAAGCAGGACAATTTAATGTCTGCCAATGTACAGTCGAATTTCAACAGCACAGATAGGGCTGGTTAATCTGAACTGAAAAGATAATCAATTACCAGTCCTGCCATTGTGACCAATAATCGATAAGTAATCACTGAACATTTGGTCATAATTTTACCTGTCTGGCTTTCCAATTGAGTATGACACCTACCATATGTTGTGGTTTACCATAATTATGTATTTGAACAGACAGATCTGAGCAAACAGTGTAGACCCAGATGAGACGCCACAAGATGTGGTGTCTTATCAGGGTCTGCACTGTTTGCCACATATCCAGCTATTTTAGGCACAACTTTGAGAAGTAAATTGTACTTATCAAATAATTAATTACAAGCAAATCAGTAATGATAATCATTTTTGTGGAATTAATCGATCAATTAATTGATTATCTGATTAATTGTGCCACACTTAGGCATGAACATCTTTTGGACAATAAAATAACTGTTTGAGAAGACTGGGGTAATTTCAGCCTCTGAGGGTTATTCAAAGTGCCAGGTAGGAAGGCACAACATAGTCATCTATTCAATTTTCTCGTTAAAATAACACATCCGTGCGACATAAGGCATTTTTCACATCTTCAAAATGACGAGTGTGATGAAAACATCAGTATTTTCAGGAGTGCGAAGCCCGAATAAAAAATTCTGATGTTTTCAACACACCCTGTGAAAAGCTTATGGTATTTATAAAAAAAAAACAACAACAACTAATTTTGTACCATTATAAAGAACTTGCAGCTATAAGACTCAACATAAGGAGTAGTATACAAAGTAATAAACAACCTTTTTTCCCTCAATAACTACAAGAAAAAAATTGCTGTGGATATTTGTTAGTACGAGGCGATTCTAACAAATATCCACAACTTGTTTTTCTGAACAACAAATTCATATTTTTCAAGAGCTTCATTAACCGCTTCCATCTTGAGGAAAGGATTAATTCAACTGAAATTGTCGTCACTATGAGTTTTGTCATTTTAAAATGTCAGTTTAAAGAGGGTTATCTGTGTAGTATATGTCATACTTTTCTGGTACAATCAAATCAAGAAGAGCTGGGACTCCTGGTAATGTTGCATCCTGGGTAGAAGACTTCGCTTCATCCATCCTCCTTCTCTTCCTTTCCTCTGACATAAACTGCCCCGCTGTCACCAGTTTTCGTGGTGCTATACCATGCTCGCTAAAATCTTCGTCGTCCATAAAGTCTTCCGGCCTCTGAGGAGCATCCCCCTCTGCTTTCTTGGTTCTCGATGATACAAATGTTGATGGAGTCCATCCTACACAGGGAAAGTAATAGAGAATCTTATGTCAAGTTCATTTCAGGACACACTACCTCTTAATTAACAATTTTGTTGCGAGCCAAAGCTGCTTAAACAACTGTCATAGCAAAGCAAAAATATATAGAGCATACAGCTATATAAAAAAATTACCACATGAAGTTCCATCTGCGAGTGTAGTAACACCATGTAATAAATTCTGTAATCCACTAGCAGATTAAATATACAGTAGAACTTCGATGGCTCGAACACTGATGACTCGTTTACCATGGCTATGTCGAACCCATTCTTGAGCCCTTAGCGAAATTCTCTACATAAGAAATAGTGGGGGATAATTAAGGAGATTTTAGTCTTTTATCTTGCAAATGTATGCTGTATGTACTCATTAGAATCGCCTTGATGAGGCGATTCTAATGAGTACACACAGCATACATTTTCATTATAGAACTCCGAAAAGATGCCTAAAAATATCTCGTTATGCCTCCTGACAGTAACCTCAGTGGCTCGAACTACCCCTGTCGCGAACAGATTTCCGAGGTCCCAAAGGTGTTCTAGCCATTTAAGTTCGACTGTAGCTATGCAAATTTGTAATATATGCCCTGTAACTTTACATGTACAATGTCCTTAACGGTGTCACATTAAATTCATTAAATCATGAATATAATGCACTTTAAATGTCATACGATAAACAGAATCTGACATTCATGCTCATGTATTATTGAATTTATTAAACTCATTGAGGAAAGGGCATTAAATGCTTGGCAAAGCCTCGCATTTATCGCTTTTCCTCAACGATGTTTAATAAATTCAATAATACATGAACACTCATGTAAGATCCTCTGTATAATTTGTATATTTTGGGATCCATTTTTAAACCATGTTATACAGTAGAATTCCTATATTTAGACCACCTTTGGGACTGTTCAAAAGTGGTCTACAGAAAACACGAAGAACAAGATGTGTTTGTGAAACACTGATGCCCCCGGACAGCGCATGTTAAATTTTGAAAAAAATAGGTCAAAGGTCAAGTTCAAGGTCACGAGATCAAAAATTATGGTACCACTGGAAAGATCTTGTGATAAGGTATACACATGTGAAATATGAAAGCTCTATCTATTATCATTCAAAAGTTATGTCCAATGTTAAGGTTTTTGTAGACAGACAAACAGACAAACGGACAAACAGACCAAAAACTATATGCCCCCGAATCTCTTAGATTCCGGGGGCATAAAAATTCAGTGTACCCTTCAAAATAAGCTTTTTATAGCAAAATTAGTCCTAATTTTAGGTGGTCTTAATAGCGGAATTTCACTGTATCTATAAAAGAAGTTTATTAGCTGATTAATCTAGTATCCAATTAATCATGCAAGCCTATGTACAGAACACAATCAATAAGTAGAATCTAAACAAATTTTCCACTGATCATCATACATAAACATGTACGTATCTGAAAATTCTTTTGCTTGTTTAACCCTTCTCTTGCTGAATATTCATTTAAGCCACACCCATTTCTGTCTATCAACCAATTAAATTACTTGATGTAATTTATTGCTACAAATTCATAAACTGAATGCAGAACAGTGTAAATCCTGTTCAGATGGCTTCTTCAGAAGCCATCTGATCTGGATCTACACTGTTTGCCAAGATAGGGGTTGTCGTGAACAGCAAGTTGTTGTTGTGTTGAGGTTTTACGTCCCGGTCAACACCACATGTATTTAGGTAATTCTGGAGACATTGCTTCCAATTTTGTGGGAATTTTACCTGACATTTAGATAAACATCTTGGCCCCCGCCTATTGGGGCTTGAAGAAATAGATGGACGGTGATGTTTCCACGCAGAGCTGACACTGACCCGCACACAAGTAACTGGTAAACCGCTTAAAGGATCTAGGCCTGCCCAGGCAAAGTGGTGCGAGTCGGACCGTCCATGCTTATAAACACTATAGGTTTCATTGGGCGGCATGGCTTGAGATGTCATTTCATCTCAATGCCGGGTAAAAGTCCCACAACATTGGAAGCAATGTCTCCAAAATGATCTTTAGTGTTGACGGGGATGTTAAACCTCAAATCAAACAAAAGATAAACAACATCTCAAGCCCTACAGCCCAAAGAAACCACTAGGGTTTATAAACAGGCTGAACCAACTTGCACTACTGTGCCTGGGAAGGCTTAGACCTGCAAAGCGGTTTACCAGTACTCAATGTTTGGTCAGTTTCAACTCTGCGTGGAAGCATCATGTATCCATCTATCTATACATCCTGTATCACCCTCTCGCAATGATTATGTGCAGCTGCGCCCGCCAGAAAAAGAAAAGTGTGATAGAAGAAAAAGTGTTGGATTTTAGGAGAATTTAAAAGTAAAAACAGAGTTGGTAAAGTAGAGATTAAAATCAGATAAAAACTTGAGCAGCAGTCGATGGTATACCACAACAAATACCTGCTTTTTCTATGAATAACACTAATGACTATGTATTGGCTAGCCAAAACTAAATGTCAGTTAAAAAAAGTTGCAAAAAAGTAGCTCACTGTCATATACATGCCATGTACTATCCACATGCAAAGTTTCAAAACTGTATGTATTTTCAGTGGTTGCAGAGGAGAACCATTTACAAGAAACGTGACGGACGGACAGACAGACAGACGCCGGACTGAACTGTGGTACGAAAACAATACACCCGATTTTTCTTCGAAAAAGCGGGTATAACAATGTTTCATGGTTCATGGCATTAGATGACGGAGGGTGCATATGGTCGATCTGAAGGAATCCAGATCTGAGCACACAACAGCATGAGGAGGAAGGTGATTCCATTGTACCACAGCCAAAGGAAAGAAACTGTATTTATAGCAACTGGCAGTAGTAGAGATTTGAATGTAGTGCATAGTATGCATGTTTTTGGTAGTTCTGTTTGGATGTCAGATGTATGTAGGGAGCGGAATCTCGACAAGGCCATATACTATCTTGTAGAACAATATGAGGCGAGCATCTGCCCGCCTCTGTTCCAATGATCTCCATCCCAGGGTATTAAGCATCTGGGTCACACTACTACATGAAGAGCAGTCATGTTTGACCCATCTAGCTGCTCTTCTTTGGACTTGCTCAACCTTGTTTATATTTGACTGGGTATATGGGCTCCACACAGGGGAGGCATACTCAAGCTGGGGCCTAACAAGGATATTATAAGCTGTTTCATGTATGCCTTGATGTTTGGTGTGTATATTCCTATGTATGAAGCCCAGGGTCTGATTTGCTTTGGTGGTCACGTTATGAATGTGGGTGTTCCAAGTTAAATCATGGCTAAACTCAAGGCCCAGGTACTTGGCTTGATCAGCCTCTTGCAGGACTTCACCGTGGAGAATGTAATTGTGTCTGATGGGCTCTTTAGAATGATGCATGTGTAGGACCTGGCATTTACTCGTGTAAAATTCCATTTCCCAATTCTTTTCCCAAGTTTCAAGCTTTTGGAGGTGCCTTTGCATTAAGGTACAGTCAGCATCACTGCTGACATCCAAATATATTGCGGTGTCATCTGCAAAAAAGTCTGACCTGTGAGTGGATCTGCTCTGGTAGGTCATTAATGTATAAAAGAAACAGGATCCGTCCTAGTACTGATCCTTGGGGAACCTCAGATGTGACCGGAATGAGGTTGCAACCTCTTGGGCTACATGTTGGGTACAGCCAAGAAGGAAAACTTTGATCCAGTTTAGGGTGTTTGAGGTTATGCCATGTTGGTGCAGTTTGTTGAGTAATTTAATATGGCTAACCTTATCGAACGCCTTACTAAAATCCAGGAGTATCAGGTCAGTCTGGTGACCTGCTGATAAATTACGTGCAAGCTCATCAATAAGTTGGATGAGCTGTGTTTCGCTGGATCTTCTTTCCCTAAATCCGTTCTCAAGATCATACAAGATGTTATGTTTTTCGAGATGCTTTGTAAGGTTAGATGCAACAATATGCTCCATTAACTTGCAGCAAACGCAAGTTTAGGAGATAGGCCTGTAATTTGCAGGGTCACTTTTGTCACCCTTTTTGAACAGGGGAGAAACAATGGCTGTCTTCCAATCTGAGGAGATTGTGGCCACGTAAAATCGATTTAAGCCCCCAGTGGAATTAGTTTTTGCTGACCGTTCCAAGGGGGTTCTTCTGTCGCTGTTTATTTGTGTTTGGGTTTGTCTTTGGGTGTTTGTGTCGCTTGTATTTTTTTTATTTTGGATAGCATTTAGGCCATTTTGTGGGAAAGTAACTGTCCTTTTGGCTTTCCCCTGTTGGTGTTTCCGTTGGGATCCGTTGCTTCATGTTTGTGTTTCTTTCCCTTTGGTGTCTCTGATGGGAGCTACTTCTATTTTCCGATACGAAGGGATGTAGCCCAGTTTATTTCACCCAGCCCTGATGGGAGACAGCGAATACTGCTTGTCCCAACACGTGAGCCAGCGCATAACAAAGCCTACAATGCATCCGTGCAGTCTGATCAAAGTCTTCATTGTGTGCTCTAAGAAAAGCAAAGGGCCAAATGCTCCTTCATGCAGCAAGAGAAGTCTCTGGTTTGACTATATGGATGCGCAGGCTGATCTGAGTTTTGATGGGCGCACATGTCTTATTGTAGGTTTTGTCGTGCGCTGGTTCATTTCATACCTTCTTTCGAGCCGACTGTGTTGAAGTATCCTGCTGAAAATCCACCAGTGAACGCACCATGAAATCTTGGTCGGCCCTTTGAATCCCGGGCTTGAATGTCTTGCATGGATACAGGCTTCTTGCGGGTCTCACCTGCAAAAAATGCTGCAATGTTTTATGGTAACATAGTAAATACAAGCTTCTTTTTTTTACAAGTTTTTGTTGTTTTTTGGTATGTTTTTTTTCTTACAATAATATTTTGTACTGTTTTAAGAGCTTGTTACATGCACATGTGTATATAGGGATAAAGATAAATGGATCATGGAAACGCTTAACCTGTGTCCTGCTGAATAAATTAATTTTGCCACACCCATCTCTGACAATCAACCGATCAAATTACTTGATATACATGTATTGTATCAGTTCAATTTTTTTTCTCCTATTACTGCTACTCGCTCACATCTGAGCATTACGAACAGGTCTTCCTGGGTGGCAGACATGTTAAGTCTACCGAAAATCGCGGGAGACTCCTGAAAAAATAGCTTTCCTCACGCCACACGAATTCAGGATAAAACTCTCGGAAAATTAAAAATAGTTTTGGTGCAAATTTTTAAAAAGCTGCACTTGTATTTTCGTGAGAAATCCAGCGGAAAAAAAAGAGTTAATCCGTGAGTAAAACTGATAAAAGTTAATGCACTGTCCAGTATTATTGGGGATTAAAACACGTTTTCACACCTGCAGATGGGCATTAACAAATGAAAACATTTCTTGAAGTGTTTGAAAAAATAAAAGTAAATGATCATAACGGTTAATTTCCTTCAACCAACGGGCCGAGTTAGTTAACCGAATCGTGTCACGGATCAGTCTATTCAAACACAAGCCTCCGGTGCTCTCATAAATAAAAATCAAAAATGAGTTCCTTTAAGAGCAATGAAAACATTCATAAGATAGAAGATGGGTCATACTACGTAGTTTCGGCTAATAAAGCCTCATCAGTGACCCTGTAAGGATCCGGCAAAGAAAGCCAGAGGAAGCATACTGCAATTTTGCGAAGTTCGAATAGGCAGTCGATTCAAAGACTGATATATATCAAATGGGGTCCAAATAATTAAAAACCTGTCTAGAATACGAGTCTAAACCAATAATTTATTTCTGATTTCTCAGAATATCCACGCTGATCTCAAAGGACCAAAAGTAAAATATAAACTGCACTATGGTTGATGTACGGGGAGACGTTTTACGGCCGCCACACGGCACAACACCAGCTGCAGTGAAAGCAAATAAAAATCAAAAATGAGTTCCTTTAAGAGCAATAAAAACATTCATAAGATAGAAGATGGGTCATACTACGTAGTTTCGGCTAATAAAGCCTCATCAGTGACCCTGTAAGGATCCGGCAAAGAAAGCCAGAGGAAGCATACTGCAATTTTGCGAAGTTCGAATAGGCAGTCGATTCAAAGACTGATATAAATCAAATGGGGTCCAAATAATTAAAAACCTGTCTAGAATACGAGTCTAAACCAATAAAGCCTACAATCTTCCGCATGACAAGGTGTGAAAAGAAGATTAAGTTATGACCCTGATTTGCATTTATCCCCCTGTCAAAAAATTTAATCCACAATCAATGTGAAAATGATGTGATTGCTCCTAACACGTTAGCTACATCTAACGGTAGATGTACGCAAAAGGAAAAAAGGACTATTCTAATGTCTCGTGCATGGTTATGTTTTGGCGCCAAAATAGCAGGCGTTTGGCGGGAGAAGTCGAAAGCATTGTGTAAACACATCTGTATGCTGTTGATGGTTATTGACACAACGCTACCGGGGATAAGTCGGTAATTGTGCAAGACATCGTTCTCTATCCAGCTCTATCCACAACCCCTTAGCTATCGAGAAAATATTTTTTACCGGTTGCAAACATCATTTTATGAAAGAAATACGCCCCATTAAAAAAAAAAAAAATCAGTAAACACGTGCGGGGTTGCTGGGGTCGGATGACGTCATTTACCGATCGCGTGCAGAAAAACGGTAGCGGCTGCGGCGGTTTGTGGACGGCGGATTTAATGATGATTTTGGTGGTGGAGATCTTTGATGTTCGCCTTCAACTTGCTTGTTGAGCGGGTGCGAAAGTATTGGATGGAGGGGTCCTCGTCTTGTGGCTGGATCATTAAATTATAAACTAATCTGCATTCTTTATTCTCTTATCTCGCTAAGCTGACAATTTGGATCTTTTGAGTTTATCGGCTGCAGCTCATGTTAATTATGCGTATCATTAATTGCTAATTGGACAAGATGTTATGACTTGAAAATAATTAACTTGAAACTGAAAAACTACCGTTATTGACCTAGACAACTACCGTATTATCTACCGTATTTCCGCACTAAAGTCTAGGGGAATATAGTTGTTGTGCTTGAAACTTGATAGAAACCTTGGATTATATTTATAAATGATAGTTGGGGGGAAATTGGGGTTCAAAGCAAAACCGTGCTGTATCCGAATTCGTGCTGTAATGAATCGTGTTATAACGAGGTTCAGGTGTACCTTTCTATCTATCTGGGCATAAACGATAAGATATGCTCTGGTGCTGTAGCATTATACACCTGGGGGTGTGTTCGGGGTGGGGCATTGGTATGGCTTGGTCTTAGTTTGAAGGCATCTTCCCAAGGAAATGATTTTCAAAATATTAATTAGTTATTTATCCATGAACAGGTGTGTAAAGAATAAACAAACAAATGTTCAAAAATCTCTCAGAATGCACCATTTTCTAGCCAACCCTTGGAGCTTGCCCCCCAAGGCTTTTCGCCTTTGGCCCTCACCAATCCTCCTCGAACGCGCTGTCTCCCTCATTTTTATTTTAAAAACTTAACATGTCTGGGGTGGTAACCAGTACTTTTTCCTTGAAGAAATTGAAAAAGTTCAGAATAGAGCTGCTAGATGTGTAACTGGAAATAACTGCTTTGAAACTGGGAGCATGACTGGAATTGTAGCAAAATTAAGAAGGGAGTCTCTCAAGAAAAGGAGAAGAGACGGTAGGCTCATACTTTTATACAAAGGTCTAAAGGGTGCTGCCAGCATTCCAACAGATGACCTTGTTCCCCCGGCTAGGCACTGTAGAAAGCACCATTGAATGGTGTTTCAGACCCTTACCGGCCCCGATAGCTCAGTGGTAGGGCGTCCGCTTCGGGAATGGGAGGTCGAGGGTTCGATCCCCGGCCGCGCCATACCAAAGGCGTGAAAAAGGTACTAGGAGCTCCCTTGGCTGACGATCGCATTATCAGGGGTATTCCTAGGAAGATAAATGAAGGCAGGTAAGTATTTGTTAGAGGATACTTTGTTTGTCGCAATAAAAGCTCTACAGAGCTTATGTTATTTGTTTCGAATACGCGATGTTAAATAAAGCTTATTTATCTTTAGGGATTGGACATTTATAAAGAATCGTTCTTCCCCCGAACCATTAGAGATTGGAATGCCGTTCCCGATTTGATTATTTTGACGGCTGAAGGGGCGGATTGTGTAGCTAAGTTTACCTCTTTGGTTAGAGCTAGGGACTAACTTCTCTTCTCCGTGTATGAATGTCATCTGACGTGTCACCAGTAACAAAAAAAAATTCTGATTCTGACTTTTTATTATTATTTTTTTTCCGAATGACAGTAAAAATTCGGAAAGCTCTTTTTTCAATCCACTAGGCAGGTTAATAAAGTTGGGATATTATATACCAAAACACCGGATTGAAACAAGAAAATGGGGGGACTGAAAAAAAGGTTTTGCCTAAAAATTTGGGTCCCCCTATTTGCAGACAAGAACCGTCAAGAACCGACAAGAACAGTCAAGAACCGACAAGAACCTTTTTTTTTTTTGCATATTTATCATAAAATATAATTTAAACCAATTCTGATATATTTCGATGCGATAATATCATTTGTATACATGCATGAGAGGCATAAAGTTGTCCACATTATTCTCGTGTCGGTAAATTCTCGTGTCGGTATTTATGGCAAACGTCAATTTTGTCACTAGATGACAGCTATGTATGTTCATCATGAACAAACGTGATTAATTATTAAAAAATATACCTAGCAAACAACAGTTCCATCATTAGATGTTAGCTACGAACGTGCATCGTGGATATGATTTATGAACAAGATAACAACAACAACAAAACATTCTCTTGAAGGTAAATTCTCGTGTCGGTACTTATAGCAAACGGCAGTTACTAGACATCAGCTATGCATGGTAATCATGACCAGATGTGATTTCAGTAAAAAAACAAAACAAAAAAAAAACTATTTTACAAGACCATTTTCACCTTTGAACAAAAGTGTCTACATTCTCTTGTCGGTAAATCAGCACAAAAATGTGCGTTTGTTTTTGAATTGCCACTGCTGTCTACATTCTCTTGACGATAACTCGAGATCTCCTATTCAATATATTGAAAAGGGTACCACCACAAAAATGAAAATTTTCAGAAAAAAAATCTGACATTTTTCGTATTTCTGCTTAAAACATAGATTGTGCGTACTCGTTAGAACCGCCTCTACAAATATATCTGTCTACATTCCCTTGACGGTAAATTCTCTTGTCTGTATTTATTTTAAAGAGCAGTTCCGTTACCAAATGTTAGCTATGTATCATGACCAAATGTAAAGCTCATAAGTGCACAGAAGTGTCAAAGAATGCTTCTAGTTAGCTCCAGAGGCATATATCGGTCAATTCTCGTGTCCAATGTGTTACCCTCTAGAAATAAGGTCGATTATTATTACTATTATTATTATTATTATTGTCGGTAGTTACAGACACGAAGAATTTCGTTTTAACATGAAAATAAATAAACACGATAGACAGTGTGAGTTAACCAATGTGGATAGAACTTGTTCCAATTTGATTGTTTGAATTGAGGTTTTACGTCACCATCAACACGATTTAGGTCATTTTGATCATGATGCATCTATTTTTGTGGGACTTTAAACGGCACTGGAATAAAATGACATCTCCTTATGGAAAAAGGTGTTTACATGGGATAATACGATATTTTTCTTTAATATTGCTGTCACTAGTTAAAACGCAACCTCCAAGGAGTGCCCACAGCCTATCTTAGAAAATATCACAAATTTTCATCTGAAAAATAATTGTTATGGCGGTTTGAAAGAATGCACAGTGTCATTCGGATTATTATAGTGCACTGTCACCTATGTTCTGTACATCATTACGAAAACACGTTCACATGGGATATGTATTATTATATGCGTTTACAAGTCCTTACAAATAGCAAATAGCACCCCCACTTCCTCCCGCACACAATAATCTCTCATTGTCAGTAAATACGGACAAGAGATTCTTTACGCTCACAAGTCTGTACATTCAGGCGGTTCCAACGGCTACCCACAATGCATGCATTAGAGAATACCATTTATGCATATCACTTCTCTCCTTGTCAGTAGCGGCCCCGCCCATCGGGGCTTGAGGAAATAGATTGGTTGCATGTTGCTTCCACGCAGAGCAGACACCAACCACACACGAGTACTGGTAAACCGCCTAGAGGATCTGAGCCTGCCCAGGCTAAGTGGTGCGAGTCGGTCCGTCCATGTGTATAAAACCTGTTCGTTTCATTGGGCGACCGGGCTTGAAAAGTCCCACAAAATTGATATCGCTCCTATTCTTGTCAGTAAATACCGACAAGAGATTCATTACGTTCACAAGTCTGTACAATGAGGCGTTTCTAACAGGTACCCACAATCTACGTTTTAGAGAATACCATTTATGCATGATATCGTCCCTCTTCTTGTCAGTAAATACCGACAAAAGATTCATTACGTTATTTGGCGTCCCCTAGCTAGAATAATATTTCAGTCAATGTCACAAGTCCTTACAAATAGCAAATAGCACCCCCACTTCCTCCCGCACACAATAATCTCTCATTGTCAGTAAATACCAACAAGAGATTCTTTACGCTCACAAGTCTGTACATCCAGGCGGTTCTAACGGGTACCCACAATGTATGTATTAGAGAATACCATTTATGCGTATCACTTCTCTCCTTGTCAGTAGCGGCCCCCGCTCATCGGGGCTTGAGAAAATAGATTGGTTGCATGTTGCTTCCACGCAGAGCTGACACCAACCACACACGAGTACTGGTAAACCGCTTAGAGGATCTGAGCCTGCCCAGGTCGGGTAAAAGTCTGTACAATGAGGCGGTTCTAATGGATACCTACATTCTATGTTTTAGATCATAATATATCTGCATGGTATCGCCCATCTTCTTGTCAGTAAATGCCGACAAAAGATTCATTACGTTATTTGGCGAGAAAGTGTTCTTATCGAAAATACCGTCAAGAGCAATTTACCAACAAGAGACTATTGGCGGCCCCTAGCTAGAATGATATTTCAGTCAATGTTATCTTGTCAACTCGTGGAGTTGTTCTAAAAGTTTCTAAATATATGCTCAACTGCTTGTTTGGACTATAAGTTTCAAAGAAACAAAAGCTGACAAACGTTGTAAAGCCATTTTTCTTGTCGGTAAATACTGGAACGAGAAATTCTCTATGTTAAAGCATAAATATTATTTGCAATGTTTTTAAACTTACATTATCCCATTATCCTGTTGTCTAAGTAGTATATCACATATGCTATTCGCAAAAAAAATAAAAATAAATATGTTAGATATTCTCATAATTTAAAGTATGGTTATAAGCTTCATCTAGTGACAAAATTGACGTTTGCTATAAATACCGACATGAGAATTTACCGACACGAGAATTTACCGTCAAGAGAATAATGTGGACAACTTTATGCCTCCCATGAATGTATAAAAAGGTATATTTGAAATAAGTAATCACGTTTGTTCATGATTAACATACATAGTTGTCATCTGGTGACAAAATTGACTTTTGCTATAAAAACCGACACGAGAATTTACCGACACGAGAATTTACCGTCAAGAGAATTTTGTTGTTGTTGTTGTTGTTTTATTCATAAATCATATCCACGATGCACGTTCGTAGCTTACATCTAATGATGGAACTGTTGTTTGCTAGGTATATATTAGAAATAATTAATCACGTCTGTTCATTATGAACATACATAGTTGTCATCTAGTGACAAAATTGACGTTTGCTATAAATACAGACACGAGAATTTACCAACACGAGAATTTACCGTCAGGAGAATAATGTGGACAAATTTATGCCACTCATGCATGTATAAAAAGGATATTATCTGGTACTGGTATTGGTAGTTGTAGAATCCGTGAGTCCCATGACTCGTCGTCTACATCACTTCTTTTAAACACTTAACATTACTTCCGGTGTTTTTATATAAAGTTTGTGATTTAAGGGTTGATGATGGTCGACTATAGTGTCTATAAACTGCTTATGTCAATATGATGCACTTTTATATTTAATACATGTCCTCAGTAAGGAATTTCTGGTCTCCCATGTATCTGTCGTACAAAGTCTTGAATCTGAGTACAGTTTTTGAGTTGACAATATCATCTGGTAGGGCATTCCAACTATTTATGGATCTTACACAGAAGGAATTTAATCTGAACGACTTCAAGACTCTTGGTTTTTTTTAATTTCTTGGAACTTCCACGTGTTTGGGTATCAGAAAATTCAAACAGACCTTCCATAGGTATATCATCAATATTTTGTATAATCTTAAACACTTGAATCATATCCATACGGCTTCTTCTGTACGATAAGGTTGTTAAGTGTAGACTATGTAGCCGTTCTTCATAACTAAGATGTGACAGTTCTGGTAGTATTTTAGTGATTCTGCGTTGAACATTTTCAATTGCTCTGATATCTTTTTTCAATGTTGGGAACCAAATGGTGTTTCCGTAATCAAGTATAGGTCTGACCAAAGTCTTATATAATATCAGAAGAGTCTCTTCATCCAAATATGAGAAGGCATGTTTTATCAATCCAACTAGACGATTTGCCCTGTTTACAGTCAGGCTGATATGTGTATCAAACTTCAGATTTTCTTGTACATATATACCAAGGTCCTTTTCACAGGTTACACTTTTTAATGTTTTTATACTGCCGTCATTGTCTCTCATGTCATAATCAAATCTTGGGTTGTCCTTGCCTAGATGTAAGACTTTACATTTTTCCACATTAAAGAACATTAACCATTTGATTGTCCACTGGCATAATTTATCAAGATCATCCTGTATCATTTCAAAGTCTCCTAGGTTCTGCAAGTCTTTATACAATTTGGCATCGTCAGCAAACAGTTTGCAAAAGCATTTAACTTGGGATGGGAGGTCATTTACATAAAGTATAAATAACAAAGGTCCCAGGACAGATCCTTGAGGCACTCCACTTGCGACGTCAATCCATTCTGATGATTTTCCGTTGATAATCACCCGTTGCTGCCTGTCAGTTAGGAAATCTTTAATCCAGCTGAATATATTTCCAGACACCCCTAATTTTTCTATTTTCATTAGTAATCTTTTGTGAGGCACACAATCGAAGGCCTTACGAAAGTCAAGAAAGACAGCATCAACTGGTATATCTGAGTCAATGTAATGAGACCAGTCGTCAAACACCTTCAGCAGTTGACTAATACATCCCCTCCTTTGTCTGAAGCCATACTGTGAGTCTGTAAAGATCTGGTTTTCGTTACAATAATTCATAATAACACCTTTTATTATTGTCTCTAGAAGTCTGCACAAAATGCTGGTAATGCTTATTGGTCTATAATTGGAAGTCCTGGTCTTATCCCCACTTTTGAATATACATGAAACATTTGCTTATTTCCAGCATGAAGGTAATTTTCCCTCACTTAAAGATTTATTGAACAGCATTGTAACAGGAAGAGCTATATTATCAGCAGTCTCTTTTAAAAAACGTGGATGAAACTCATCAGGTCCCGTGGACTTAGAAATATTCAAAGATTTAAGCATAGTCTTCACTTTGTGTGTGGTAATAATAATGTCACAAACTGTATTCTCTGTATGTGAACTAAATTCAGGCATGTCATCATTTTCATTCTTAGTGAAAACAGATCCAAAGAATTTGTTCATTTCATTCGCTTTATCAGAGTCATCACTGATCCAGTCACCATTGTCCTTCTTCAAGCCTGCGATACCAGATCTACTTTTGGTTTTGCTCTTTACAAATTTCCCAAACGATTTGGGATTTTCTTTCACTTCCAATGAGATTCCGCTTTCATATTTTTTCTTCGCAAAATGAACACTGCGTGTAACCTTGTTTCTTATTTTGCAGTAATCTAGATAATGCACTGGATTTCTAGAAAATGTATACCGTTTCCAGGCTCTATACTTCTGTTGCACTAATTTGAGACAGTAATTGTCCATCCAAGGGGGTTTGGGTTTTTTCTTGGTGCCTTTATACAAAGGAATAGTATCCTCTATTGCAGATATCAAATTTTCTGAGAAAAATGTCCAACTGTCTTCAACGTTCATATTATCCATTACCGACCAGTTTATCTGAGACAGTATAGCATTTGCAAATGCATAATCACCCCTATAAAAGTTCCTTCTCTCTGTTCTAGGTGAATGTATAGGGGCCGGGAAAACAAGTTCTATTTCTAAACATAAGTGATCACTGTTTCCTAGCCTAGTAGTTATATCTACGGTATGTTCTGTACAATGTCCTTATTGTAATAATCCAACACATTTCCAGGTTCATCATGTAACCATCTCGTAGTGTTGAGTCACTAATTGGTCAAGAAAATTGTCTCTGATGCATTCAATAAAACCATAAGGCCAAAAAAAAAATAGGTCAATTTCGGATGCGCGGAAGTTCTATGCGCCGGATTCAAGTCTGCGGGTTGTCAAAGATCTATTTCAGGGAATCGGCCGATTCGCCCCGTCAATTTCGGACGCTTGGAAAAAATCGGCCGGTTCGCCCCAGTAAATTTTGGATGCGCGGAAGCTCTACTATGCCACGGATTCAAGGCTTGTCCCAAATCTATTTCAGCGAATCGGCCGATTCGCCCCTGTCAATTTCTGACGCTCAACAAAAAATCGGCCGGTTCGCCCAGGTCAATTTCGGAAGCGCGAAATCTCGCCCGACGGAAAAAAATTGTACGTGATTTTTTTTCTTTGAGTGATTCACGTAAGATTTTGCGTGAGTGGGAACTCTGAAGTGTCAGCGTCAAAAGTACAGCATTTTCCCAATACCTTAGACAGATAACTTAAGTAACATACCTGGAAATATTGTCAATAATTCATCCACGAGAGCCGCAGAAAACCGTTTCAAAACGTACCTCGAAGTTCGAACTCCTGTCCTTGGAGACTTGTTTTCGCCACCGCCTGAAAGTTATCTGGTATAACACCTGTAGGATGATGTTCGTTAAGATTTCTAAAATAGTAGGCGATGTTTTGTCGCTTCCATGAAGCTCTCCTGCTACTGGTGATCGCATTGTTTAAATGTTAATGCGATTACGGAGGTAACCGAGGGCGCCGCCATTTTGGATAGACGGTCAAACGACCCGCCGAAATTACGCTAAAATCAGGTACCGCTCGACCAGGACCGGATATCGACCGCGATTTTTTTTATTTCAATGAAAAAACTGGTAGGGTCGCCGGCGAAAAACGGTCGGTCGGACAACCGTAAACACCCCTTTTTTTTTTTTTTTTGGCCTAAGAGTAATGATTTTCATTTTTACTTGTTGTCTACATATTCCAGTCTATTTCTGGTAAATTAAAGTCACCAACTATCATAATATTGGAATAATGCTTTCCATTTGCAGTATTTAGAAGATCTAACAACTGAAGATTATTGTCACTATTAGACTGGGGGCTTCTATAATTATCGCATCAAAATATATCAGAATTGGTTTAAAAATATCATTTTACATTATATTTTATGATAAATAGGCCAAAAAAAGGTTCTTGTCGGTTCTCGACGGTTCTTGTCTGCAAATAGGGGGACCCAAAAATTTTGATTCCAGACAATTTGCCACGAAAACACATTACAACCCCAAGAAATTTCTACACAATACATATTTATTAATTTATATTCTTTTAAAAAACTACATTTTAAGATTTTGCTTCATTCAGTAACTAAATACCATCGTCTGTTTCTTGCAGCGGGGTTCCCAACTTAATAAACATTTCCTCATCGTCGGAATCACTAAACGCAGCCATCTTGAAATAGTGGATCTATTGACACATAAGTCGTGCTTGGTCAAATGACTTAGGACTTGTGATATTGGAAGTTAGTCCCTGGCTCTCACCAAAGAGGCTCTCCTCTGCACCTTCAGCTGAGGAAATGATCACGAGGAGCGTGATAGCTCAGTGGTTAGTGCACTTGCCTCTGATGCTAAAGGTCCCGGGTTCGATCCCCGGCAGCGGCGATAAAATTTCGGTGTCCGAACACGCTCCAGTGGCATCATTTGCAGGGATGAATGTCATAAAAGTGCACCGTCCTTCGGATCGGGACGTTAACTGGAGGCCCCCTGTGCAGGGAGATCCATCCCCTGTGCAGGTTAAAGATCCCTACCGTAATTACATGATTACTGTGTAGGCTTTCATCCTGCAAAACCTGGAGTGTATGTAATATACACCTGCGGTAATGGTCAAATGTGACCGACGCAGTATCAGAAGATAGATAGATCGAATCGGCAATCTCTTATGGTCCGAAGGAATAAGGAACCTTTGCTATCTATCTATCTATCTTCTTATACTGAGTCGGTCATATCTGGCCATTACCTCAGTTGATTGGGTGGCTAAATTTAGAATTTAGCTGAAAAAAAAAAAGAGAGGCACTGGATGCGTCCTTAAAACTATTTACAATCTGCATAACAGAGGTATCCTAAAACGCATACCTCTGAGACCCAATCTTACACTGTGCGGGCTTTGAACTCATCTGCGGACTTGGCATTCACCGCAGAGGAGGGAAGACTATTCCATTGGGGAATAGTTCTAGGAAAAAACGAGTTCTTCAGGGCATCACTATAGGACTGGTATCTACGATATTGTGAGTCGTTTAATTTTGATGCCCTTGTTTGGGTCGACAGTGTTACAGGGGTCAAGTACCTATCTTTATCAATAGACACTGAATCAGAGTGTATCTTGTAGAAGAAGGTTAAAGAGGACTGCTCACGACGGGCCTCCAGGGACGGCCACTCTAGCTCATTAAGCATGTCACCGACGCTACTTCTATTTCGCCATCGCCTACAGGTCCATCGAGCAGCTGTCCTCTGCACCTTCTCCACCTGCTGAGTCTGAGTTTTAACATAGGGGTGCCAAATGGGTGATGCATATTCGAGCTGAGGGCGAACCAATGTTTTATATGCAACATCCTTTGTCTGCCTAGGTGCAAAAGCCAAGTTCCGTCTAAGGAATCCCAAAGTCCTAGTTGCTTTAGATGTAATCTCTGAGATATGTTGACCCCAATCAAGATCGTCAGTGATGGTGATACCAAGATATTTGGCGGATTGAACGTGCTCCAAAACTTGCTGGTGAAGAGTATAGTCAAACTTAATTTGCTTGTCCGGAGGGTGTCGTGACACTCTCATTGAGTGACATTTGGCCACATTGAACTTCATTTGCCAATCGGCCTCCCACTGTGCAAGTTGATCCAGGTCATCTTGTAAAATAAGACAGTCAGAAGGAGAATATATGTTCCTGTACAGGACACAATCGTCAGCAAACAAACGGACCGATGACCTGATATTGTCGGGGAGATCATTAATGAAAACCAAGAAAAGGACCGGTCCAAGGACCGAACCTTGGGGGACTCCAGATAAAACAGGGACTGGATCAGACGCTTGGCCATCAAGTACAACTTGTTGTGAGCGCCCAGAGAGCCATGAGCTAATCCACCTATGCGTGGATCCTCTTATCCCATAGTACTCCAGTTTATGTAATAGCCTTCTGTGAGGTACCTTGTCAAAGGCCTTAGCAAAGTCCATGATGATCAAGTCAGTCTGTTTGTGGCCACGATTTATGGCCCCATCCAGATTGCTCACAATGTCATGGTAAAATTGAACAAGCTGCGTTTCGCAAGACCTTTGACTCCGGAAACCATGTTGACAGTCAGCAAGAATGCTCTCAAAGGCTAAGTGCTTGTTGATGTTGCTTACTAATATATGCTCCAAGGTTTTGCAACAGATGCATGTTAGCGACCATGTTTGCCAAAACAGACTGACTTGATCATCATGGAGTGTGATAGCTCAGTGGTTAGTGCACTTGCCTCTGATGCTAGAGGTCCCGGGTTCGATCCCCGGCAGCGGCGATAAAATTTCGGTGTCCGAACACGCTCCCTTGGCATCATTTGCAGGGATGAATGTCATAAAGTGTACCGTCCTTCGGATCGGGATGTTAACTGGAGGCCCCCTGTGCAGGGAGAACTGTTGTGTCGTGAGCTATCCAGAAACGCCGACCGGAAGGTGATGGGTTATACCCACTTGGATATTCTACAGCACCCGGGAAGCGAGAAAAGCATGCAGAAGAGACCACGCTCTTCAGTCCAGCTTGGCTACTTAAAGCAACCCGATCAGAGCATCTGCCAGGGAGATAATCAACCAGGTAAGACTTCTTCCTTGTCCCGTCCCCAGTCCTGGTCCCACATACGGGCTATTAAAAATACATTATTTGGCGACGAGCGATAAAACGGAAGGGGGGAATTCTCCGGTCATTTCGTTAGAGGTGTATTACTACTTCACGAGTTATCCTCGGATTCGTGAGGGACGGTGAACATGACACGCGGTCCACTTCGTTATTTATTTAACGTTGGGGATTGTGAAGGGTTCAGATTTACTTCACGTTTTCGGACGTGGGGACGGTGAACATGATACGCGGTTCCTTTTGTTTACAGAGGGAACTGTGAAGGGTTCAACTCTTGATAGCCTGACAGGTTGAAATTGTGGGCAGGTGAAGTTCTGAGGCATTTAGCTTCTTGGTTTGGCCTGTTTATTTTTTCAACATCGTGGAGCCAGTCAGTTTTGGGGACAACCGGTGAGTTTGGCATTTAGCTGAATGAACCAATTCTTAAGGCAGTCTTAAATTAATTTAAGTTTAGCTAATTGGATTGATTTTTGTTTGTCTTCTGCCAGTTTTTTCTTGGGGTAATTTTCAGTTTGGAAA
Source organism: Lucinisca nassula (assembly GCA_963580285.1). Lineage (NCBI taxonomy): Eukaryota > Metazoa > Mollusca > Bivalvia > Lucinida > Lucinidae > Lucinisca > Lucinisca nassula. The sequence continues at coordinate 3,118,277 of OY757017.1, read as the reverse complement.
AATTCTAAATTGTCCCTTGCCAGTTGGGGTTTAGTTTTGCCTGGTTGGGTGGCTGATTTTCTCTGTGGAATGGCAGAAGAATACCTGGTTGTCAAGAAGAAAAGGTAATCTCTGTGTTTTCTAAACCAAGATTTACATGTACTTTTCTTAGATTGTTCGCTGTATTTTATACGCGATCATTATTATAAAAGAAATCCCTAACCTGTATCATTGTGGTATTATTTCAAGAAACCTACGTAAAATCTTTGGCGTATTCTATACACAAAGTACTTTCTTGAATAGAATTGGTGACAAATAGATGTCTGCATTTTTTAAGAAAGGGTTGGTTTGTTGGTTGCAGACGAGAAAGGGTTATTTTCTTGAGTTTTCTAAACCGAAAATAGTCCCTTTTCTTCAATTTTGTTGTATTGAAAAGTATTGGCAAACAGCCATATATTGAAAAAGCATAGTTCTTACATTTTAGGAGTATTCTATACCCAAAATAGTTAAAAAGAACTGCTTATTACTTAAAAGAAGCCAGCCATCTATTAAAAAGCATTGTTCTAACGTTTTAGAAGTACGGTGCAGTCCGGTAACATTGCGCATATAAAGTTTTGATAGCTACGTGTGACTTTGTTCAAGCCACCACTCAATTTTCACAGTCAACAACATTGCAACTTTTCCCTATCGACCAGCTGCAATGAAAATTGGCCTCTGAAGTTATTAATATACAGGACAAAGAAGACTATGAAAAGGGATACCCCTTTGAAATTGAACTACCAATTTTGTCGCCTAACATTGCACACAATGTTTTTTGAACAGTTTGAACATGAGGGTTGACTCATAAGTTGTTGATTCATTCTTCTGCAATGTTGTCAGAAGCAGTAAGTTTAGACACAAGGGAATAGCGCCTTTGGCTAGTTTTAAACTCAGTCTTGACTTTTAAAATTTCGTATTTTGAGAAAATTGAAAAAATTCGCGAAACTATCTCATCTGCACGTGCAGGCCCATCTTTTTCTGGGCTAAGTTAAACTTAATGCCAATGCACTGATAATAGTGGAACTGATAATTAGGGATACAGTTTGTGAAAATGCGAATGCAGGGTGCGCAAAATAAACGGCCATGCAAAGTTACCGGACTCGGCTGTAATATATTCTCAAAATTATTAGTAAATAACTGCTTATCACTTAAGACAGACTTTTCTAGGGTTTTCGCAGTATTCTATACGCGAAAAATTATTGAAAAGTGTTCTGCCTGTCGAAAAGCCAGAAAAAAAAAGGATAAATATTTTGGGAAAGAATCTCTGGAGTATTCTATACACAGAGGTTATTCTTGAAATATTTATATTACACTTTACAGAAGTTTGTATTTGTCACTCCTTGCACAAATAAGATAGCAAATGTTGAGGCAAACATTATTGACCAGACAGATGGCTTGATGGAGCATTAGTCGTCTTCTAGATACACAGGCGCCGGACGACACCATCAGTCAAAGGATGAAGAAATGCTTTCACGTGAATAGAATTGATAGAAGAGTGTAGTGGGCATGGCGTTGATTTCTAATCCCCATGACCAAGAACAGTAGTAGAGCAGTCATGTAGTTGATTTCTAATCCTCATGGCTAGGAAGAGTAGAGCACATTGGGTTGATTTCTAATCCCCATTGCCAAGAACAGTAGAGCAGTCATGGAGTTAATTTCTAATCCTCATGGCTAGGAAGGAACGGAAGAGGACATGTATTGGATTTCAGAAAGAGTTAAAGAATTAACAGAGAGAAGTGACTGATCAGCCAGGTGGTTCACCGGAGTGCTTGGAGTCTTCTAGACACATGTGCTTTGGTCGACATCATCAGACAAGAATGAAAAAATAGTTTCACGTGAAAAAATAGTCTTTGGTCTCTCCGAAAGCAGATATGAAAATGGACTATGTAAGAAGAAAAAAGATAGGCCTCATGCCAGTGAATATAATTCCTACAGCCGTAAAAGACATTCATAGTCAAGATCACATGGTAGGAAGTTCGAAGAGTCCAGACGTTTACGGTCATCGTCAAGAAGGCAAACCAGACCAGGGTTAAACTCCATGGGTTAAAGGTCAGGAACAACCAAAAGAGGGCAGATTAAGCCAAGACTGGAGACACCTTCTAGAAGGCATGGAAGGTCGGGCCCACCTTCAAGGAGACAGAAATTGTCAAGGTCACCTAGGCGGGAAGGTCAAGTTCACCATTATGAAGACAGGAATTGTCAAGCCACCTAGGAGGCATGGAAGGTTAAGCTCCCCTTCAAGAAGACAGGAATTGTCAAGGTCACTTTCTAGAAGGCATGAAAGGTCAAGAACGCCTTCAAGATGACATGATATGAGGAAATCACCTTCAAGGTCAAGATGTCAAGGTCACCTTCAGAAGGGTAAGGAAGGTCAGTCACCTTCAAGAGGACGTGAAGCGTCAAGGTCCCCTTCAAGAAGGCATGGAATGTCAAGGACATCTAGAAGGCATAACATGTCAAGGACACATAGAAGGCATGACAGGTTGACTCTTCAAGAAGGCATGGCAGGCCAAGGTCACCATCAAGAAAGTATGACAGGTCAAGGTCACCAAGAAAGCATGAGAAGCCAAGGTCATGCTCCAGATATGCAAGGTCAGGGTCGCATACAAGATCATACGCTCGACACCGGATGTCAAGGTCACCAAGGACATATTCAAGGTCGAGCGTGTCAGACACTATTGCTAGTATTTCTAGGTCAAGGTCACCATGGCATACCGCAACTGATGTGGGAAAAAGCAAGTGATTGTAACATATCACATCCTGAGGAGTCTTCTAGACACTCAAGGAGAGAGAGGCGTGGTGGTCCGAAAACAGCTTCCAAAGAAAATGGATTTGATGGAACTGTGTGCTGGATGTTTTTTAAACAGACACAAGTTTGAAAGCTGCTGGTCAGCAATAAAATGATTTGACAGAGAATGTTATGATTACCTTAATTGGTCTTTAGAGGGCCAAGCTTTGGATTTCTTCGCAATCACTGCAGGACTGGGAAGAGATTTGAGGATAGATTGGGAAACAGCAAGGAGATTCCAGCAATCATTTCAAGACCGGAAAAAGCTTTGGAAGGCCAGCTGACCAAGTTCTGACCCTTGCCACTGCCACATTTAGAGACCTGCCTGAAAAGCATCGGATGCAGGAGGCTATTTCAAAATACTGCTAGGGATATGCTGATAGACAGCCAAGCATGTTTCAGTATGAAAGCTGTTCTTAATAGAGTACAACACCAGTGCAAATCCCAAGCTGTGGAAGGAAAGAGACATTCCAATGGGCAAAGAAAAGATGTTTTCCATTAACAGTCAGCTCACTAACAGAATCCCGGGTACAACGACTGACTGCTGATGGGATTGATGGACAAGAATCTGAAAGTCAGAAGAATGAAACATCAAATGAAATGATCCACGTTGGTATTTTCAGATCATCGGTGGAAGAACCAGTTGTCTAATTACTTCTACACTAAACTTTGAAATGGCGTGATGAAAACAGTTTCTTAAGTAGGCTTCTAGCCACTAGGAAAAGCTTTCACTTAAGTGCAAGGCAAGAAAATAGCAAGTAATGTGACAAATGCAAACTATGACAGGCAAAAATAGTCAAAATAATGATGGCAAATAAGGCTTTTAAAACAGCAAAGAAAATTTGTCCAAACCTAATGATACAGGTCCCTTTATTTTGATATGTGAATGCTTCCAAACGTTTGAAAGTTTAAAATGGAGTAGAAAGAGTATAGGCTTATACATAGCAGTTTCTCTTTGCCTCCATAAGAAAGATACAGTTGAATGAACAAAAATAGATCTTAGCTGGAGTTGAAAGAGTATAGGCTTATAATAGCAGTTTCTCTTTGATTCCATGGAAAACACATTTGAATGAACAGGAATGAGATTTTAGCAGAGTTCTCCCTAGGGTTTTTAAAACTGGAGTAAAAATGCAGTCCTCCAGAAAAAGTTGGAGTTTTACCATACTTTTCCAAAAAGTGGGAGTCAGAAATGAAAAATGCAGTCCTCCAGAAAAAGTTGGAGTTTTACCATACTTTTCCAAAAAGTGGGAGTCAGAAATGAAAAGTTGGAGTAAATTACTCCAAATTTGGAATTAGCTAGAACTCTGTTTAGCCACAGTATTGTTTACAGTTATCTTGGGTACAATCTTCTAGGCTAGATTCTGAAAGTGAAAAAAGGCTCATTTAAGTTTAAGATGGTTTCTAATGTTCAGGGAGCCTTAAGGGTCAGTTAGCTCAATGGGTTGAGGGGTTATCTTAATGAAGCTTAACCTGAAAATACAGACAGTTAAGGAATTCAGATCCTCTGATGCCATGTGCAGCATACCGCACATGAGTACTAGTAATCTACTTAGGGGGTCCGGGCCTGCCAGGACGGGGTAGTGCAAGTCTGACTGTCCATGCATATAGGCTATGCTGGTTTCCTAGGGCGGCAGGAATTGAGATGTCATTTCATCTCTGGTAAGGGTCACGCAGGATTGAGGGCGGCGTCTCCGGGGTGGCCTAGGTGGTGTTGATGGGGACGTTGGGTCTCGGGGTCAGGTAAACAGAAAATGTATCTATCTGGCACACAAGCTGTAGTTTTGCCCTGCGGTGGTTTTCATTACTGCACCAGGCCAGATGTTTAATGGGTCAGGTTCACGGTAAATGTGGGTGGCTCCATTCAGGTACAATTAGCTGGGCAGGGAGGAAAAATAATGGGATATGCCATAAGGAGACAACCACAGCGATGAAAGACAAATTATTACTAGAAGATGCACACGGATAAAGAATTACCCGGTAACCAATAGGTATACTGATTACTTAAGTTCACTGGTTAACAAACTGTGCTGATGTTTTGGAAGTATCCACTAAGAATAAAGGAAAGATTGGTTTTCTAGATTGCACAAATCCAGAAATGTGTCTTCTAGACGACATTATATCCGTGGATTTCTGTAATAGTCCACTAAATGACATTGAGCTTCTAGTTCTGTCAAGATTTCTGGACTTCTAGTTCGAAATCTGTTGGACTTAACAAGTTGGCCAGACAGCAAATTGAGTGTGTCTTCTTTGTCCGCTCAAGCTGTCAAATAACAAGCTAGACTCAGGACAGCAGCTTGCAAGTGAGGCTTCTTCGCCTCCTTCAAGCCAGACAATAGACGGTGAGACTTCTAGTCTCGCCCAAACCCGAAGTGACAGTGGGACATCAGTCTCACTTGAGGAACAGTGGGACATCGGTCCCACTCAAGGACGAACCTGGCAGCTGGTGACAAGGCCTTCAAGATAAAGTGGGGAGGAGTGTTGTGTCGTGAGCTATCCAGAAACGCCGACCGGAAGGTGATGGGTTTTACCCACTTGGATATTCTACAGCACCCGGGAAGCGAGAAAAGCATGCAGAAGAGACCACGCTCCTCAGTCTAGCTGAGCCACTTCAACCAACCAGACCAGTGCCTCTGCCAGGGAGATTATCAACCATTTACCCAGGTAAGACTTCTTCCTTGTCCTGTCCCCAGTCCTGGTCCCACATACGGGCTATTAAAAATACATTAGAACCATCCCCTGTGCAGGTTAAAGATCCCTACCGTAATTACATGATTACTGTGTAGGCTTTCATCCTGCAAAAACCTGGAGTGTATGTAATATACACCTGCGGTAATGGTCAAATGTGACCGACGCAGTATCAGTAGATAGATAGATAGATAGACTTCGCCAAGGTCTTTTACAAGTTGTACTTGATGGCCATGCGTCTGATCCAGTCCCCGTTTTATCTGGTGTCCCTCAAGGTTCATATCTCGGAGATAACACCTAAAGCAACTATGACCTTAGGATTCCTAAGACGTAATTTGGCTTTTGCACCTCGGCAGACAAAGAATGTTGTATATAAAACATTGGTTCGTCCTCAACATTACGACAACACACCCGTGCATTGAGGCGGTTCTAACGAGTACCCATAACCTATGTCTGGGATCAAAAATAAGAAAAATAATGTATACCCCCGTAAACCCCAGTTTTCGCTGTATAAAGTGGCGTATAGGCGGGTCTTCATTTCACGGACTTGTTCACGTGATGAACTTGAATATGCATCACCCATTTGGTATCTCTATGATAAAACTCAGATTCAGCAGGTGGAGAAGGTGCAGAGGACAGCCCGATAGCCCCCCCCACCCCCAGAAGAATGGTAAGGTTGAAAAGTTTTGGTCATTTGTAAAGTCCCTAAAAAGGACGCATTTGGGATCACTTCGTTAAAGGAAAACGGAATTCTAAAAACAGACTCACGCGATAAGGCTAACATATGCAACAATTCAAACAGTTTCAATCTGCATTTACGCGAGAAACTGACGGGGAGCTACCATCCAAAGGTAATAGTCCATTCCCTTCTATGGGGGACATAACAGTTGACCCCAGGGGTGGTGGGTGGGGGGGGGGTCGCTAAACTGTTTGGTAAGCTCAAAATACATAAGGTATCTTGATCAGATGGCCTGAATGCCAGAGTGCTTAAGGACTGTAGTGCTGAAATTTCTCCTGTGCTGGCCTTTATTTTCAATGAATCACTTGCCCAGGGCACTGTAGCAGATGACTGGCGACAAGCAAATGTTACCCCGGTCTATAAAAAAGAGGGAAAATATGACGCAGAAAATTATAGCCCAGTGTCGCTAACGTGCATCTGTTGCAAAACCCTGGAGCATATATTACATGTAGTTAGCAGCATTAACAAGCACTTAGCCTTTGAGAGCATTCTTACTGACTGTCAACATGGCTTCCGAAGTCAAAGGTCTTGCGAAACTCAACTAGTTCCATTCTTCCATGACATTGAGAGCAATCTGGATGGGGCCATAAACCGTGGCCACAAACAGACTGACATGATCATCATGAATTTCGCCAAGGCCTTTGGCAAGGGACCTTACAGAAGGCTATTGTACAAATTGGACTACTATGGGATAAGAGGATCCACACATAGTTGGATTAGCTCATGGCTCTCGGGGCGCTCTCAACAAGTTGTACTTGATGGCCAAGCGTCTGATCCAGTACCTGTTTTATCCGGTGTCCCACAAGGTTCGGTCCTTGGACCGGTCCTCTTTTTGGTATTCATCAATGATCTCCCTGATAAGATCAGTTCATCTGTCCGTTGGTTTGCTGATGATTGTGTCCTGTATAGGGACATATATTCTCCTTCTGACTGTCGCATTTTACAAGATGACCTGGATCGACTTACACAATGGGAAGCAGATTGGCAGATGAAGTTCAATATGCCAATCAATGAGGGTGTCACGACACCTTCCGGACAGGCAAATTAAGTATGATTATACACTTCACCAGCAAACTTTGTAGCAGGTTCATTCCGCCATATATCTTGGTATCACCATCACTGACGATCTCCATTGGGGTCAACATATCTCGGAAATAACATCTAAAGCAACTAGGACCTTAGGATTCCTTAGACGTAATTTGGCTTTTCCACCTCAGCAGACAAAGGATGTTGCATATAAAACATTGGTTTGTCCTCAACTTGAATATGCATCACCCATTTGGCATCCCTATGTTAAAACTCAGATTCTGCAGGTGAAGAAGGCGCAGAGGACAGCTGCTCGACGCACCTGCAGACAATGGCGAAATAGAAGTAGCGTCGGTGACATTCTTGATGAGCTAGAGTGGCCATCCCTGGAGACCCGTCGTGAGCAGTCCTCCTTAACCTTCTTCTACAAGATACATTCTGGTACAGTATCAATTAACAAGGATAGGTACTTGACCCCTGCAACAGTGTCAACCCGGACAAGGGCATCAAGAGCAAATAACTGTCGGTATCGTATCCATCACGAAAACAAGCCTATATAATTTTGACCCCCTTGAACCCCACTTTTATATAGTAAAACTGGGGTTTACAGGGGTGAACCTTATTTTCTTATTTCTGTTCTAAAATATAGATTGTGGATACTCGTTAGAACCGCCGCGATGAGGCGGTTCTAACGTGCACCCACATTCTATATTTTGAACAGAAATAACTGAGAAACATATGACAATTTTTCATCTGAAAATTTTCTTTTTTCGGCGGTAGAGTTTGCAGTACATTTGTAAAGGCATGTTTTCGTACTGATTACAACAACACGCCTGTACAAATACACTCGATGAGGCGGTTCTAACGAGTACCCGCAATCTATATTTTAGAGCAGAAATAAGAAAAACAAAGTTTTCCCCTGTAAACCCCCGTTTTACTATATAAAAGTGGGGTCCGGGTGTGTGCAAAATTATATAGACGTGTTTTCGTGATGCGTAGGTACCAGTCCTATAGTGATGCCCTGAAAAACTATTTCTTCCCTAGAACTATTCCTCAGTGGAATAGTCTTCCATCTTCTGCGATGAATGCAAAGACCACAGAGGAGTTCAAAGCCCGCACACGACGCACAGTATAAAATTGAGACTCAGAGGTTAGCGTTTTAGGATACCTCTGTGTTCGGATTGCAAATAGTTTTAAGGGCTCATCCAGTGATGATTTTTTTTAATGCTAAATTCTAAATTTAGCCACCCACCTAACTGAGGTAATGGTCAAATATGACCGACTCAGTATGCGAAGATAGATAGATTGATAGATAGATAGATAGAAAGATAGATAGATAGATAGATAGATAGATAGATAGATAGATAGATAGATAGATAGATAGATAGATAGATAGATAGATAGATAGATAGATAGATAGATAGATAGATAGATGGATGGATAAATAGATAAATAGATAGATAAATACTCTTGAGTCCCTGATTGAAAGGTTCATCCACCAAAAGATGTTAAGGGAGGATTCCAGGAACAAGCCATGGATCAACAGAAATATTAAGTCTGCACTGAAGAAGAAGTCAAGGCTATTCACCAAGATGAAGAAGTCTAAGAATGCCTCTCACATTTCCGCATAGAAGAACACAGAAACTGGAAAGACAAGCATGTCATGAACATGTAAACAACCCGGTCGAACTTGACCCAGACACAGACAAACAACCCAAGCAGAAGTTTGGAGCTTTGTCAAGTCCCTCACGAAAGACTACTGAAGTATCTCACCTCTTAAAGACAAGGGCCGCCTATTTGATTCTCCGAAAGACAAGGCCAACATTTTGAACTAGCAATCAGTCAGAAATCAAATGACAACCCCCCCCCCCCACCCACACACACACACCTCCACCACCACCACCACCCACCAACACCTCGCCATCGGAACTCCATATATCCAAAGATGAGTGAGATACAGATTATAGGAACCAGGAATCCTGAAACTTCTTAACAGCATCAACCCTAGGATAGCAGCAGGTACGGAGGAAATCTCAGCTTGGGTTCTGAAGGAGTTTGCAGCAGAGAAGCATCCGTAGCGTAGTGGTTATGCTACTCGCCTTGTAAACCAGGGGTCGCAGGATCGATCCCGGACTTCTCCAGACTTTCGGATGAGTCTTTAAACCGAAGCCCCGTCTCCGTATGGCCAAACACTCACTCACCAGTAGTGAGTGGCTTACTTACTTACCAGAAGTGAGTGTCGTCCTAATAGGTTCCGAGTTACGTCTACTACTATTCTAACTGTTCATCAACTACCTACCGAAAGGCTTACGATCACAGAATCGCCTGTTTGCGGGTACTATACTATACAGACAAATCAAGTCCGAACTCGACCCGAAAATCCTCCAAGATGATCTGGACTCTCTTGCACACTGGGACAAAAAGTGGGGCATGGATTTTCACTCTAAGGGACGCAGCGCTGTCAAGATCATCTTACCTCACTAACTACATCCTCAAGGGTGTCAAGTTAGCAACAGAGCTGTCCACTAAGTACCTGGGTGTAGACATCCAAGCAGACCTCGGATGGAAGACTCTTATCGACAGGGTGACAAAGGTAAAAAACATGCCCGGTTTTGTACGTCGAAATCTCCGTTGCACCAGCCAGGACACGAAAACCAGTGCCTACATCGCTCTAGTAAACTACTGCTGCACTATCTGGAGCCCTCACCAGAAGAGTGAGTGAGTTTTAGTTTTACGTCCCACCAACAGTTAAGGTCATACGGAGACGGGACCTCGGTTTAAAGACTCATCCGAAAGTCTGGAGAAGCCCGGGATCGATCCTGCGATCCCTGGTTTACAATGCGAGTAGCGTAACCACTGCACCACGGAGGCTTCACCTCACAAGAAGAACTTCACTTCAATGGTTGAGATGTTACAACATAGGACTGCCCGCTTCGTGACAAACATGTACCTCAACACCAGCAGCATCTCTGACATGCTTGATTCCTTGAAATGGGAAACCCTTGAGATATGCTGCCAGAAGCTGCAATTGGCCATGTTCTTCAAAACTGCCTACCAAATTGTCGACATTGAAAGTACAGTCGAACTTCAATGGCTCGAACACCTTTGGGACCTCGAAAATCTGTTCGAGACAGGGGTAGTTCGAGCCACTCAGGATTACTGCCAGGAGGCATAACGTGATACTTTTAAACATCCTTTCGGTTTTCTATAATGAAAATGTATGCTGTGTGTACTCATTAGAATCGCCTCATCGAGGCGATTCTAATGAGTACACACATCATACATTTGCAAGATAAAAGACTAAAATCTCCTTAATTACCCCCCACTATTTATTATGTAGAGGATTTCGCTAGGAACTCAAGAACGGGTTCGACTCGTTCATGGCAAACGAGCTATCGCTGTTCGAGCCATCGAAGTTCTACTAATTTCATATCTGACACCGGCGAAGACGCTACCAAGGTCACCCACCACACAGCACTAGGTTCTTACCATACCATAAAGCCACCAACTGCCCCCGCATCCTTCTTAGACAATCAAGAAAATTGCTTGTAAGGAGTGGCTTGAATATGGGTTATTTGTCTTCAATGATTGTTGAATGCCTACTGCAACTATTCTACATCCGCCACAAGGATCAAAAGATACAACAGGAACGTGGCACACAAGATTTCAGATATTTCATTATCTAACATATTCAGACTACTTATCAAATCTTACCATTATGAAAACGCGCCTATTCAAATACATGGTAAATTTTGCCGCCGAAAAAAATGAAAATTTTCTGATAAAAATCGTAATATTTTTCTTATTTCTGCTCAAAATATAAAGTGTGGGTACCCGTTAGAACCGCCTCGATGAGGCGGTTTTAACGAGTACACACACTCTATATCTTAGAGCAGAAATAAGAAAAATAATGTTTACCCCTGTAAACCCCAGTTTTACTATATAAAAGTGGGGTTCAAGGGGGTCAAAATTATGTAGGTGTGTTTTCGTGATGGGACAGCAGATTTTCCTGACCACAATACTCGTGTTTTGGTTCTGTCGTTGTTTAGACAAATAAATCATGGAGGATTTCTAACCTCATCAGTGTAATCTCCGAGATCATAAAAATCCAACAAATACAGAGATGTAACGCCAGTTAGACTCCTTTGGGCCCGGCAAAATATAGAGCATCAGGCACGAACCGATAATTGTATTCAAAATTGTCATTTGGGGAGGTAAATCGGCGGTTTTACGGTCGGAAATTTCGTTTTGCGGCAATGCGATGGTGGAGCCTTAAAACGGAATTTGCGATCGTAAAACCAACGATTTACCTCCCCAAATGACAATTTTCAATACAGTTATCCTAGTTCTAATGCACTTATTCGGTTGTTTTGTTAAAATTGTACCATTTTGCTCTAAGCGGCAAGCGTTGTGAGCTGCGTAAAACCAAATGCTTCCCAATGGAAAGCGACGTTACATCATCGCAGGATATACCGTTGCAAATTTTTCAAGCTATCCAATGAAACGTCGCGTTACATACGCAAGTGCATTAGAATTCACCATATTTGCATTATTTGCTGGCTCCCAGCTAGCACATTGTCAATATTGGAAAAACAGGTAACCCGACCCCCCTGACCTTTCAAGGTCAGGAGGGTCTGGTTATCTGTTTTTCCAACACTTATAATCTTCAGACTAGGAACCAGCAGATAATGCAAATAAGGTGAATACTGTCTTTGCCTTTTGCGAACAACACATAAGCGTGGGCTCATTTGGAAATGATTGGCGAGGCCAAACAGCGAAAACAAATGCAATTATTAGACTGCACGGAACGAGCCTCCGTGACCTAATGGGTAAGAGCGTTGACTTTTAATCATTAGAACTCTCGCCGCTGTGGTTCTTGCCTGGCTCGGGTCGCATGTGAGACGCCATGTTCTGCAACGGAAGGTCAGGTGGTTTTCCTCCGGGTATTCCGGTTTTCGCCTACCTCTGAATGAATAACGAACGGCTGGAAATAAGTGAAATAATCTTGAAAGGGCCGTAAAAATCATTGCACGGATGCGCAGGCCAATATGCATCTTTGTTGCTCGCAAATGACAAAAACTGGTTTGATATGTGACAGCCCATGTGTTTGGTTGTCGCCCTTTTATTCACCTTTTTGCATTATCTGCTGGTTCCTAGTCTGAAGATTATAAGTGTTGGAAAAACAGGTAACCAGACCCCCTGACCTGGGGGTCTGAATACCTGTTTTTTTTTTCCAATATTGACAATGTGCAAGCTGGGAGCCAGCAAATAATGCAAATATGGTGAATAGTGGACAACTTCGCTTTGCTCTTCGGTTGCACGGTGGTGGGCTTGACTTCGGACCCTATGACGGTTCCATCCTAAATCTTTTGAATTCAAGAGGGATGGAACCTGATATTTCCTGGGTTCTCCCCTCCGTGATCTAATTGGTGATTATCTTCTGCTCTGACGTCGGATTGTTGCCGAGTCCTCAACCCTGATTCATGATAGTATTAATCTATACATGACCATTTTACTTAAGAGTGAGTGAGTGATTTTAGTTTTACGTCCCACCAACAGCTAAGGTCATACGGAGACGGGACCTCGGTTTAAAGACTCATCCGAAAGTCTGGAGAAGCCCGGGATCGAACCTGCGATCCCTGGTTTAGAAGGCGAGTAGCTTAACCACTGCGCCACAGGGGCTTCTATTTTACTTAAGAAATAATCTCCACGTACCGTGTGTTATCGTGATTAACACACGGTGTTGGAGGGCAGATTGCGAAATATTAATTCACGACGGCGAAGCCGGAGTGAATTAATATTCGCATCTGCCCGACAACACCGTGTGTTAATCACGATAACACACCGGGTGCGTGGAAATTATTTCGATTCTAACATGATGCTAAACTGAAATACAGTAGTAACAAAGCGTTATCTTGGGGACTATTTTGCAGCGAATGTCGACAGAAGGAAATGTTTACATGCAACGTCACGATGACGCCAAATTGCACCGCGGCACCACGTGGACGACGTGAATTATCGCATATTTGCAAACGCTGACGTTTCCACTGGGTTCAATGAGAAAAACGTTAACGTCATGTTAGAATATGTATTTTATTATGACTCACTGTTGAGCTAGAAAGCCTCCGTATGGATCAGTATGTTATTGTTATTGCACGACCCGCAGAAAAAGCGACCGACTGAAGTTGATTTTCTAAGAGTGCTCTAAAATCACCGTGTCATTCTGTCATTCGGTCATTCTGTCAGTCTGTCTGTCCGTCCGTAACCCGTTTGTGAAAATTGGTGATAGTGACTTAACCGCTCGGAATATTTAAACAGTTTTTGGCATACTGATATATATCAATGAGATCTTACTAATGAACTGGCGAAATATTACATTCCATTTAGTATAGCCTCGCCGAGGCGAAAAAGTTGAAAATTTTCGAACTGCTTCTCCTCGGTAACCGTTGGGCCGATTGAAGTCAAATTTCATATGGAGCCTCTATGGGATGGGGGAAACCAAAATTTGCTCATGGTGTCCAGGTCACATGACCAAAATGGCCGCCAAGCCATATATGGTCTGTCCGTCTGTCCGTCCGTAACCCGTTTGTGAAAATTGGTGATAGTGACTTAACCGCTTGGAATATTTAAACAATTTTTGGCATACTGATAGACATCAATGAGATCTAACCAATGAACTTGCGAAATATTACATTCCATTTAGCATAGCCTCGCCGAGGCAAAAAAAGTGAAAATTTTCGAACTGCTTCTCCTCGGAAACCGTTGGGCCGATTCAAGTCAAATTTCATATGGAGCCTCTATGGGATGGGGGAAACCAAAATTTGTTCATGGGGTCGACGTCACATGACCAAAATGGCCGCCAAGCCATATATGGTAAAAACCCTTCAAAAATCGTCTTATCCAGAACCAATGGACAGATTTCCACGAAACTTTATAAATAGCATCTGGAACGTAGGCCTTTCATAAATTGCTAAAATGGTGACCCTGGGTTGACCTCGACCTTCTTTGTGCATAGGTCAAAACTTTGACACATATGCTTTTGTATTGGAAAAGTGAGAATTCATTTTATCCTGCAAACGATTCAGAATACAGTACTAAGGTACAAGATATATTTTTGCTCCTTACGATAAGGCGCATTTATTGGGGGAACCGTTTAAGGTCCAGGTCACATGACCAAAATGGCCGCCATACCCATATATGGTAACACTCATAAAGCTAAAAGCATCCGGTGGGTCGTGCACTTCAGCTGAAGCACTGGTTATGCTAATACTGCACTGGAACTGAGGGAGATGGTTGAAATTTCATAAACTCCGGAGTTGAAGCCTCCAGTAGTTTTACTACTGATCGTCCCAAGGCGGTCGTTCTTTTGCAGTGTTTTATTTGTTAATTGGCGTTGTGCCGTTGGTTCATGTTTCGTCTGTTTTTGTGTATCACTGACTTTCTTTAGATGACTCGAGATGCCTGCCTTTCTTTGATTGTGGCCTTCCCTGAGTGACCTTTTTTTACTAGTTCTTATGACGAGGTTCTTGTAGTACGAATCTACTTTATATGTGAGCCCCGCCAAGCGAATTTGTGTCTTCGAGCATTCCGTCATGACAAATTTTAACTGCGCATGCCCAGCCATTCAGAGTGGCCAGGGATATGGCTTTCTGTCTGAAGGTTCCTTTTGATTAACTGCTTGTATGAGCGAGCGGCGAAGGTTCTGGCGAGACTGCGCGGATGCGCAGGGTCGTCTGAACCTTCGATGCTCGCATAGGCGATAAGTCCCAAAATCGCTTGACGTGGCCCATTTGATGTGTTTTGCACAACAACGGATAACGCGTGTTTGTAGGAACTGACATCGCTGGTCCGACTTAGCACCTTTGGTTCGGAGATCTTGTCGGACTGACTGATGTGGCTTGGCGGGATGAATAGTGGGGTTCATGTGTTCTGCCTCCCGGCATTGTTTAGAAATTGCATGGCGGGGTATGTAGCATTCCTGTGTAAACTCTTACTAGCTAATAATGCCTGATGCTGTTGTGCTTTGTGCTAAAGTTAGAAAATAATAATAATAATAATAATAATAATAATAATAATAATAATAATAATAAACATAATAATCAACCTTATTTATAGAGGGTAACATATTTTGTAAACTAGTACCAATCTTCCATGTGATCCTTTTTCCTGGGTAGAAACCAGTACTAAGTAATGTGGATAAAGTCTCTTGCTATAGGAAACAGCGCTTGGCGCTTACGAGGATCGAACTGGCCCAATCTCAAATCCGATGCTTTAAATACCACTGCACCACAGCTCACCACCATAATAAAGCATACACTTACTTTCGTTTTTTCTTCTGATACTGCGATCGGTCACATTTGATCATTATTCGCATGTGTTCATTGCATACACTCCAAGATTGCAGGATGAAAGCCTACACTGTAATCACATGTAATCACGTAAGGGATCTTTAACCTGCACAGGGGATGGTTCTCCCTGCACAGGTGGCCTCCAGTTAACGTCCCGATCCGAAGGACGGTGCACTTGTGGCATCCATCATTGCAAATGATGCCAGTGGAGCATGTTCGGACACCGTAATTTTATTACGGCTGCCGGAAATCGAACCGGGGTCCTCGAGCATCAATGGAACGTGCACTAACCACTGAGCTACCGCTTTCCTTTATTTTATATAAGCATTACGCTTCCTGATTCACTGCTTTGATAGCATAATACCTCTAGTTTCAATATCTAAAATTTCAGGCAATGAGCAGACCGGTTTCTGTATAACGGGAGGCATCGGACGGGGTGGGGAGGCTGAGTTCAAAGGGGTATTAGCTTAATATTCTGGTATTTTTGTTTGAAAAAAAGGCAAATGCAAAAACTACTCACATTTTTTTTTTCAGCAAAAGTATCAGCAAATTTGCCATAGCTTTAACGATATCTAAGTAAGACATCGTTAGTTCTTAGCAACTGGGACCTAAACCGTGAACCTGTTTCCTCTCATAAGCCCAAGCCGGAGATCAGACGGTCGCGTGTTCGAACTCTGCATGGTCCGGCTACGTTCTTGGTCATTCTCCCTTTTCCACCGACTCCGGGACAGGCGTGGCTAGCCTCTTTGGCTTTGCCTTGTACAGCTGTTGTAGCGTTCGCAGGGTCTTCCACGAAGTAACACGGTCACCCATTCATGTATTAACCGCGATACAGTTGCTTAGCTAGGGGATTCAACCCCCATCGCCAAAAGAGCCGGGTCCTACAGCAGGTATTACATTTCTCCCCCTCACGCGAAGTCATACATGCCTCATTAGTCAAAACCATTGGAGGCGTCTATGCAACACTCTCACCAATAATATTTTTCACCGGGTCGCCCACGAAGTCAAGCAACATGGTCACCCATCCAGGTACTAACCGCGATATCCGTTGCTTAACTTTGTTAAAACGCCAACCGCTCTACCCGCATCAGGGCCGGCTCCTACAGCAAGGTTATAGAAGTGGTATTTATCAAAAACCGTTACAGTCGAATATGTGTTTGGCTGGTGATCCGGAGGTCACGGGTTTGATTCCGGAGGTCACGCTTTTGCATATGCAAAAGCTATTCACATTTTCTTTCAGCAAAAGTACCAGAATTTCAGTTGTGATAATCGCTAGAACAGTTAACAATTTGACCACTAACGAGGTGGCCCCCGCCCATCGGGGCTTGAAGAAATAGATGGGCTGCATGATGCTTCCACGCAGAGCTGAAACCGAGTACTGGTAAACCGCTTAGAGGATCTAAGCCTGCCCAGGCAAAGCGGAGCGAGTCGGACCGTCCATGCTTATAAACCCTATTGTTTTCATCGGGCGAAAGGGTTTGGGATGTCATTTGATCTCAACGTCGGGTCAAAGTCCCACAAAAGTGGAAGCAACGTCTCCAAAATGACCTATACAGTGTTGACGGGGACGTTAAACCTCAAGTCACACAAACAAACAAAACCAGTAAGAGGAATAAACCCTGTTCTGGAAAATGTATTAGCTAACAGACTGGACATGACTTTTGTGTTGTTGCCTAGGCCGCAAAACTACAAAAAAATGAAAGTTAAGAGGTTTATGCGAACTTCGTCGGGAGTCTAACTGTTGGTTTTCTTTTGCTCCAGCATTTCAGAGGTTTCTTGCTGTCGAGTCCTCATCATTGTTTCATCTCTGTGGTTCTTTGATTTTTTGTGTTCACGGAGACGTTGCACTGATGAGTTAGGAGGCCTTCATGCGGACTGAAAAATTATTTGTCTAAATCGCGACGGAAGTAAGGGCGAGGATTGCATCTCCGTAAAATCGATTTAAGCCCCACTATAGAATTCGTTTCACCGACCGTTCCAGGGAGTTCTTCTGTCGTGGTTTATTTTTGATATGGTCTGTCTTTGAGTGTGTGTTTCGCTTATATTATTTTGTTTTGGCCATTTTTCCATTAGATTCTACTTATTTTATGTTTGTGATTCTTTCACTTGTGTGTCACAGATGGGAGCTGTGGGTTAATTGTATCGATTCCAGATGAATACCTTTACTTCTATTTCAATAACTCGAATACTTTTGGGACCATGCTCATTTGTTCAGATATTATTGACTATCCTGTATTGTTGGGCGGTAATCCGTATTAACCCTTATCTTGCTGAATATTCATTTAAGCCACACCCATTTCTGTCTATCAACCAATCAAATTACTGGATGTAATTTATTGCTACGAATTCATAAACTGAATGCCAAACAGTGTAGATCCTGATCAGATGGCTTCTACAGAAGCCATCTGATCTGGATCTACACTGTTTCCAAAGATAGGGGTTGTCGTAAACAGCAAGATAAGGGTTCTTCAGAAGCCATCTGATCTGGATCTACACTGTTTCCAAAGATAGGGGTTGTCGTGAACAGCAAGATAAGGCTTCTTCAGAAGCCATCTGTTCTGGATCTAAACTGTTTCCAAAGATAGGGGTTGTCGTGAACAGCAAGATAAGGCCTCTTCAGAAGCCATCTGATCTGGATCTACACTGTTTCCAAAGATAGGGGTTGTCGTGAACAGCAAGATAAGGCTTCTTCTGAAGCCATCTGTTCTGGATCTACACTGCTTCCAAAGATAGGGGTTGTCGTGAACAGCAAGATAAGGCTTCTTCAGAAGCCATCTGATCTGGATCTACACTGTTTCCAAAGATAGGGGTTGTCGTGAACAGCAGGATAAGGGTTAACACAGCACCAGGTCAACCAATAATATATATTAACCGGAGGTCAAGGGATATGAGGCAGAGGTCAAAAATCAATAATCCTGTTTTTTAATTGTGTCAATTAATAAAATTGTCAATAATCAGGTTATTTCGTACGAAATTACTTGATTAATGACATCATAGGAATAGTTCGAATTACTGAGGTTTAGACACAGCGTCAAGTTGTGTCCCGATAGGATGTCTTTACGATCTTCCTTAAAATAAAGATTTGTTTGTGAACTCATTAGAATCGCCTCGATGAGGCGATTCTAATGAGTTCACAAACAAATCTTTACACACTTTACACACCAAATACATTTTGAAGCTAAACCAGGAAAACCTGACGAAAAGAACCCAAATACACGGATAACTCGGGATATTGAACGAATTCTCTAAGGATTCAATCGTGAGTTTGAAATAGCCAGGGTAAACAAGCTATCCGAGTACGAATTATTGAATGTTAACCCTTGTCCTGCCGAATATTTAAATCTGCCACACCCACCACTGATTATCAGCCAATCAGATTACTTGATGCAAATTATTGCAACAAATTTATAAACTGGATGGCAAACAATGAAGATCCTGATCAGATGGCTTTTTCAGAAGCCATCTGATCTGGATCTACATTGTTTCAAAGATAAGGCATATCCGGGCTCAGCAGGACAAGGGTTAACCCTTTTTGTACCAAATGGAATCTTCCTCCTTATATACAGCAGGAGTCCATTTCAAATTCCAGGGGTGTCAGGTTCTGTTTTCTTAAAAATTTAGTTGGAAACTGGCTTAACTTTTCGCAAATAGTGCAGGCTCTGGTCAGTCGCCGCTGATCCGAGCCCGCACTGCTTGTCAATTGCCCGCTTTGGGGTTTCTGGTGCAAAAATGAATGGGTTCATGTAATACGTAACACAGTGGGTTTACAAAGCAAAGCAGAACGTCTGACTTGACTGGAAGCTCTATTTAACCTGGGACCTATATGAGACAGAAACACACTTACTGGCATTGTAAAATCAAAGCACTGAGATCACTGGTGGGTCGATTGTCACTGACTGTATGCTGGGATTATTGTCCTGAACCGGAACTGACGCCGCATTCTGCGGCCCATTACACCAGACCCATTACACCAGAACAGTCCAGTTTACGGATAACCAACGCTTTTACATAACTCTTCGACGTCACGTGGAGAAAACTGTCTATCTATAAATAACCGTTACCTGGAAGTTTGTCTATTCACCATATTGCATTTTTGCTGGCTCCCAGCTTGCACTTTGTCAATATTGGAATAACAGGTAACCAGACCCCCCTGACCTTGAAAGGTCAGGGGGTCTGGTGACCTGTTTTTCCAACACTGATAACCTTCAGACTAGGAACCAGCAGATAATGCAAATAAGGTGAATGATCAGCGATAGTCACGTGGACAATAGCAGGCGGGAATTTTCTGTAGTTTGTCACTTTGGGTCGATTGGTAATCGACTCAAAAACTGTTTGATTGTCAACTAAAATAGCAATGAGGCATTGATTCTGCCCGCTTTTCAAAGATTACGTTTCCATTTTCTGCACTTGAAACTATTTCAGTGCAAATAACCTGACCTTTTGGGTAGTCTATAGGTTTGTTAAATGTTGCAGCTAATACACCATAATTATACAATGCATGTTCTTTTCCGTGAGACTCAAAATTACCACTTTCAGGTGTCTGATGAATCGCAGGGACAGTTTTTGTAGCATCTATAAGAAGGAACTTTTTCTCACGCGCATAAAGAATCAACCAATTATCGTAAGCAAGTTTTCCAATTATCACTTCCGGAATATCCTTCCACGGGAATGAACTGGTTGTTATAAAATAGTCCGCTGCCCATGGCAGGAAAAGTTCTCCCCTTGCTTTCGCAATTTTTAGTAAATTTGGTCTGTCTTTGGATTCCGTGTCAGTAACATTTTGAACATTATATCTTGTCCCGGTTATCAACATTGGCTTAGTTACATCGTACGTGTATTTAGCTGTTACAAGCGTCTTCAACAGTCCTCCATCAAAAAGTATATCGCAGTTTGAAAAAGCGTAAAAATCTGATTTAAATGATTCTATTGCAGCCAAATACATGTATTTCAGGATTGGCATTCCACCTGGGCCTGTTCTTTGAAGAGGTAAAGTTTGCCAACCATGATTCCGAACACTATTCTTAAGTGTTTCGTTATTTGTAAACAGCACTGGATTAACGATGGGTTTAAAAGATGCCCAGTTTCTGATGGTATTGTTGTAAATCAAGGCGCGCTGAAGATTATTTTCATTCATAGATGTAAATAGAGTCAGAAGAGTCTTGTTCGGTGCGACTGTCCTCTCGTCCCTTAAACCTCTACTTTTGTCCCTGAGCGTTTTCAATTCATTCGAAACTGTCTCTAAATCCGGCAACACTTTATTGATATCTGATAAAATTTTAGACAGTTTCGATGAAATTGCCATTGATAGCTTGAGATTCTCTTGCGTTTGTCGTAACGTCCAGTTAGCTAATGGTAAACCCTTTGTTTCCGTAGCATTGTCCCCTGCAAGTAAGGCTGTACTGAAATTATCTTCTTTTTCTTTGACATGTCGTTTTCTCCGTACACTTGTTTTTCGGGATAAAAGGTACATGTTGAAACCAATACAACAAAGGAATATGATGACAATAAAGGTCTGTCTGCCACGAAGAACGCCCTGACGCTGTGAACCTGGAACAGAAAATTTATTGATTGATTGATTGATCGATTGATTGATAGATTGATATTGGGGTTTGACAACACGTCAACCCTTGTGGGTCATTTTGTTTGTTTGTTGTATTGGAGTTTAACGGCCCAGTCAACATTATTTAGGATATTTTTTTTGCCCGTCAGTTAACCTATCCAGACTATGGGCAGGCTTATACCTAAGCGGTTATACCAGTACAGTGCACATTCTTTCGCCAGAAGGCAGAAACTGACAACTGCCCTTCTTGAATCAGCGGAAGGGAGAGAATGACCGTGGAAAAGATTTCATGATCAATCGCCACGATAGAATGTTGCCGACCCCGGCAGGTATCGAACCCGCGTCCTCCTGATCACCAGTCCGACGCGCATTCGACTGAGCTACCGAGGCCGGCGGGTCATTTTGTGTCGTCTCCCAGAGAAGCAACGCCTCGCCGAGGCGGTTCTAACGAGTTCCGACAATCTATGTTTTTGAGCAGAACTTGGAAAATATCGGAATTTTTCATCTGAAAAATTTATTTTTATTTATTTATTTATTTATTTATTTATTTATTTATATTTTTTCGGTGTTAAAATTTTCAGTATATTCTAATTTGGTTTCGCAATGTATACGGGACATTGACAAACTAAACAGTGCAGGCCCAGCGATCGCAGCGTCTGATCAGGCCCTTAACATTTTGCAGAGAGTTCATCCAGTTTCTTCTAAAATATAACGAAAACTTTGAAATGGTACGCCTGCTATAAATGAACGAATTTAGCCTCCCGCCCATCGCGGCTTGAAGAAATAGATGGGCTGCATGATGCTTCCACGCATGCTTATAACCCCTATTGGTTTCATTGTGCGGCAGGGCTTGAGATGTGATTTCATCTCAATGCCGAGTAAAAGTCCCACAAAATTGGGAGCAACGTCTCCAAAATGACCATTACAGTGTTGACGGGGGCGTTAAACCTCAAATCAAACAAATAAATGGGCGAAATGCTTTACCCTGAGCAAAAGGGGCTAATTAGACATCAAATACATAGAGAAGAAAACTCGCTCGCCTAAACTGAACGTAAGTCATGTGACTTTGATAAAATATTTGACATACTTTTAACATGGCAGAATGGGCATCTTGTTGTCAAAACAACATATACACGGGTTTGTTTTGTTTGATTTGAGGTTTAACGTCCCCGTCAACACTGTAAAGGTCATTTTGGAGACGTTGCTTCCAATTTTGTGGGACTTTTACCCGACATTGAGATGAAATAACAGCTCAAGCCCTGTCGCCCAATGAAACCAATAGGGTTTATAAGCATGGGCGGTCCGACACTCACACCGCTTTGCCTGGGCAGGCTTAGATAGTCTAAGCGGTTTACCGGTACCCGTGTGTGGGTCAGATTCAGCGCTGCGTGGAAGCATCATACAGCCCATATATTTCTTCAAGCCCCTATGGGCGGGGACCGGCGGGCTAACGTATATATGGGCCTATATTTAATAATTTCATCACGAAAACACGCCTATAAACATCCCACCCTCTTAAACCCCCCTTTTATATAGTAAAACTGGCGTTACAGAGGATACATTGTTTTTCTTATTTCTGCCCTAAAGCATATATTGTGGGTACTCGTAAGAACCGCCTCGCCGAGGCGGTTCTAACGAGTAGCGACAATCTATGTTTTTGAGCAGAACTTGGAAAATATCGGAATTTTTCATCTGAAATTTTTTATTTTTTTGGTGGCTAAATTTTCAGTATATTTGAATAGACGTGCTTTCGTAATGTATACGGGACATGACAAACTAAACTGGAGGCCCAGAGATCGCAGCGTCTGATCTGGGCCTTCACAATTTGCAGAGGATTCATTCAGTTTCTAAATTATAATACAACTCAATATATGAAACGGTACGCCTGCTATAAATGGGCGAAATTATTTACCCTGTGCAAAGTGGGTTAATTAGACACCAAATAGGAGAAAACTCGCTTGTCAAAATTAAAGGTTTTTGCCATTGTTAAAGTCATGTGACTTTGATAAAATATTTGACATACTTTTAACATTGCAGAATGGGCATCTTGGTGTCAATACAACATATACACGGTTTTGTTTTGTTTGATTTGAGGTTTAACGTCCCCGTCAACACTGTAAAGGTCATTTTGGAGACGTTGCTTCCAATTTTGTGGACATTGAGATGAAATGACAGCTCAAGCCCTGTCGCCCAATGAAACTAATAGGGTTTATAAGCATGGACGGTCTGACACTCACACCGCTTTGCCTGGGCAGGCTTAGATCGTCTAAGCGGTTTACCAGTACCCGTGTGTGGGTCAGATTCAGCGCTGCGTGGAAGCATCATACAGCCCATATATTTCTTCAAGCCCCTATGGGCGGGGTCCGGCGGGCTAACGCATATATGAGCCTATATTTAATAATTTCATCACGAAAACACGCCTATAAAGTTGCGACCCTCTTAAACCACACTTTAATATAGTAAAACTGGGGTTACAGAGGATACACTGTTTTTCTTATATCTGCTCCAAAGCATATATTGTGAGTACTCGTAAGAACCGCCTCGCCGAGGCGGTTCTAACGAGTAGCGACAATCTATGTTTTTGAGCAGAACTTGGAAAATATCGGAATTTTTCATCTGAAATTTTTTATTTTTTTGGTGGCTAAATTATCAGTAGATTTGAATAGACGTGCTTTCGTAATGTATACGGGACATGACAAACTAAACTGGAGGCCCAGAGATCGCAGCGTCTGATCTGGGCCTTCACAATTTGCAGAGGATTCATTCAGTTTCTAAATTATAATACAACTCAATATATGAAACGGTACGCCTGCTATAAATGGGCGAAATTATTTACCCTGTGCAAAGTGGGTTAATTAGACACCAAATAGGAGAAAACTCGCTTGTCAAAATTAAAGGTTTTTGCCATTGTTAAAGTCATGTGACTTTGATAAAATATTTGACATACTTTTAACATTGCAGAATGGGCATCTTGGTGTCAATACAACATATACACGGTTTTGTTTTGTTTGATTTGAGGTTTAACGTCCCCGTCAACACTGTAAAGGTCATTTTGGAGACGTTGCTTCCAATTTTGTGGACATTGAGATGAAATGACAGCTCAAGCCCTGTCGCCCAATGAAACTAATAGGGTTTATAAGCATGGACGGTCCGACACTCACACCGCTTTGCCTGGACAGGCTTAGATCCTCTAAGCGGTTTACCAGTACTCGTGTGTGGGTCAGATTCAGCTCTGCGTGGAAGCATCATGCAGCCCATGTATTTCCTCAAGCTCCGATGGGCGGGGGCCGTATATACACGGTTGACAAATTGTAAAACATGCGATTGATTATGCAGATAACTTTAGTAGACTTGATCATGATGAATGGATAATGATTGATGATTAGTTATGCCATCAGACACAAACGACAAAACAACGATTGTCAAAAACACAGATCATGACGACAATTTTAAGACTATTAAGGGGGATGTATACACATTCAGGACAGGCAACTCCTACAAAGTTTTTTGTCTCCCATGTCAATAGGGGTCAACTCTTAAAGGAAAGAATTTGCTCCTGAGGAGCAAATTCTTTCCTTTAAGAGTAGACCCCTTTTTCAGTTGGACAGGGCTTATAGAAAAGCGAACAGGAAGTCCCGAAAATTGTCTCCCTTTGAAAAATGGCGGGAAAATGTGCCAGGTGTTCCCTTTCCCTTAAGTATAGTAAAACTTCGATAACTCGAACATAGATAGCTCGGTTACCATTGCTGATTCGAACTCGCACCGGAGTCACTTTAAAATTCTTTCCATTGCCATTCGGCTACAGATGTCCTTTTTTTGTTGTGTATCTTTCGTCACTGGGGCGTCCAACTTAAGTTGGGCAAGACCTGCTGTTCTTGCAGCAGGTAACGCTAGATTTTGTTCGAATATTGAGGTTTAACGTCCCCGTTAACACTATAAAGGTCATTTTGAAGACGTTGCGTCCATTTTTGTGGGGTTTTACCCGGCATTTAGATGAGATGACATCTCAAGCCCTCCCGCCCAATGAAACCAATAGGGCTTTTATGCATTGGACGGTCCGACTCGCACATGCCTGGGCAGGCTTAGTCTTTCTGAGCGGATAGAAGGACTAAGCCTGTCCAGGCAAAGTGATGCGGATCAGACCGTCGAATGCATAGCGGGAATGTTGTTTATATTTCTTCTGTTTATTTTCCTCTTTTCTTCTCTGTCCCTCATTTACCTTTACAGTGTTGACGGGGACGTAAAACTTCAAATCAAACAAACAAAAACTGTCCCTCATTTACATCTCCTCTACTCTCTTCTCCCTTTTTATTCGCCCCGCCAATCGGGGCTTGGAGAAATAGATTGGGCCGCATGATGCTTCCACGCAGAGCTGAGACCGACCGCACATGAGAACTGGTAAACCACGTAGGAGATCTAAGCCTGCCCAGGCAAAGTGATGCGAGTTGGACTGTCCATGCTTATAAACCCAATTGGTTTCATTGGGCGGCAGGGCTTGAGAAGTCATTCCATCTGAATGTCGGGTAAAAGTCCCACAAAAAGGGAAGCAACGTCTGCAAAATGACCTAAATAGTGTTGATGGGGACGGGGGACGTTAGGACGTTAACATCAATTCAAGCAAAACAAATAAAGTATGTTGTGTGTGCTCATTAGAATTGCCTCATTGAGGCGATTCTAATGAGCGCACACAACATTCCTTTATTTTACAGAAGATCCAAAAGAAATCCAACAGGACATTGACGTTTCACGAGAAAACCTAAAAGAGCCCTCGCAGTAGCCTAAATCCACTTTTACTATAATAAGCAAGCGAAGCGTGCGAAGGAATTCAACGGCTGATTCAGCCTGTTTATTTTGTTTGTTTGATTCGAGGTTTAACATCCCCGTCAGCACTGTATAGGTAATTTTGGAGACGTTGCTTCCAATTTTGTGGGACTTTTACCCAATGAAACCAAAAGGGTTTAAAATCATAGACGGTCCGACTCGCACCGCTTTGCCTGGGCAGGCTCAGATCCTCTAAGCGGTTTACCAGTACTCGTGTGCGGTCGGATTTCAGCTCTGCGTGTAAACATCACCCAGCCCGTATATTTCTTCAAGCCGCTTCAGGCTGTCGATATTTTTGTTATTTTTGTACACATTCTGGGACCTGTCAAAACACTTATTTGTGTGTGATGTGAAGAATAATTCGTACTTCATGAAACGTTTCTAAAAATTTGTCTGTCGGCCTCGGTAGCTCAGTCGGATGCGCGTCTGACTGGTGATCAGGAGGACGCGGGTTTGATACCTGCCGGGGTCAGCAACATTCTTTCGTGGAGATTGTTCATGAAATCTTTTCTACGGTCATTCACTCCCTTCCGCTGATTCAAGAAGGACAGTTGTCAGTTTCTGGCGAAAGAATGTGCACTGTACTGGTTAACCGCTTAAGGGCTCTTACACTGTCAAGACTTTGACCACGATTGTCCACGACTGTCCACGACCAATTGGGACCATGAAAATCGTGGCAAATCGGGGCATACACGGTTCCGATTTCACTACCCTACGAATACTCACGACATTGCTACGACACTTCTACGAACAATCACGATTGCTGTACGATAATGGAGCCGATTTACAACGATCCTCTACGATCGACCACGATGTCTTACGATCCTCTAGGATTCTTCTACGACTGCACCACGATTGCACCACGATTGCTTCAAGATATCAGACGATCATACACGATTTCTCACGATCCGTGCAAGACTGCTCTACGACCAAGGCACGATGATCAAAGACTCAGTACGATCATGGAGGATTCGATACGATTTACTCACGATTAACCAAGACTTCTCCCGATTCGTCAGGATTTATAACGATCTGGGTATATTAAAGTGTTCATCAAATGCACAGTGTCATTCAGTTTCAACCATTTCTGTAGAGAGCATCTGACGAAAATGTTTTTGCAGCCAGGTCAAAGGCTTCTGTATCTTCAAAATTTAGTGCAGCTCGAACAAGACACGATAGAAAATGACATTGCAATGGCTGAACAACTGGAGGTGCAGAGGAACAGGAGGGACAGGTGACAGTTGACCATAGTTGCTTGGGTAATTATATGTACAAAGTTACGTGGAGAAAGTAGTGCGTTCGACGTAGCGTCGGGATAAATCGTGCTAGCGTCGTCATCAATCGTAGTGCATTCCTGGTGAATCTTGCATTGTCGTGAGCAGTCGTCATGATATCGTAGTAGATCGTACGGCAGTCGCAACGGAATCGTAGAGGCATCGTAGATGATTTTGTCTCGTCGTAGCACAATCGTTGTAGAATTCAGTCACGATTATTCACGATTGGTCACGATTACCAGGACGACGGCTCACGACTGAGCTACGATTTCTCTACGACCGCTCTACGATTTGAAAAATGATGCCGACTCGTCACGAATGTTTTGAACATGTCCAAAACAGTCGTGGTCACTCCCGAACTATCACGATCAACCACGATTCCTCAAGATCTCTGCCGACTTCTCTACGACGTTGTTCACGATTTACCACGATTTAAAAAATCGTGGTGAGTCGTGGCCAAAATCGTGACAGTGCTCAGGAAAAGTGTGGATAGGTAAACTGAACGCCTAAAAAATGGCCTAAAATATTGTTGACTGGACCGTTAAACTCCAAAACAAACAAAAAACGCGTTTCTTGAAGAAAACGTCGAAAGTGACTTTTCACATTCTCCACCCACTCATCGCGTTAGTGTCCTTCGGTGCTTAATAAGAGTAAACAAGCGCTTAGACCATCGGGATGCGTTTCACTTATATACAGTAAAAATTCTATATTAAGGCCACCTTTGGGACTGTTCAAAAGTGGTCTTAAAGAAAAATTAAGTGTTCCCTTCAAAATAAGCTGTCTATACCAGAATTAGTCCTAATTTTAGGTGGTCTTAATAGCGGAATTTTACTATATTTTCAATGTCCTGTGGATATCCTTAAGCCATCGATCGCTATTATGCGTATGATTTATGGGGCGCCGTTTTACTATTTAATCCGTATTTATAGATATCCATAAATCGAATTATGGATATCCATAATTCGATTTATGGATATCCATAATTCAGCCGAATATAGGATATCCATAATTCGAATATCCATTATTCCTCTGATTTATGGATATCCATAAATCGAATTATGGATATCCATAGTTCGATTTATGGATATCCATAATTCAGATCGATTTATGGATATCCATAATTCGAATTATGGATATCCATAAATCACCGCCAAAGCTTTTGGTTTAATTATTTCTCCCTAAAACACGCGATTGTTTATTGTAAAACTCTTCAAAATCTTCAAGGTCTTCATCATCGCTGGAAGATGATGGCCAGTCAAAGGGACCTATCTGTCGTGCACCCTTTTCAGCCCGTAAGGCTTCAAAAGCAACGGACGGCATACGCTAAACGCCCGCCATGTGTGCATTTAAATATCGGAACCAGCCGTAAGATCTGGAAATTCTGGCCAACGCATCGGGTCCCTTTGGAATCACCTCTATGAGGACTGCGCACCTAAGGACACAAAAAGTCGGACGTAAGAACAGGCAATCCGCGCATGCTTCTTGGAGAAAAAGCACATGGTGCGTTATATAGTATTAACATGTATCCAGAGTACTGGTAAACCGTTTAGAAGGTTCAAACAAGGCCGGTCTCAGTGGCTCAGTCGGATGCGCGTCTGACTGGTGATCAGGAGGTCGCGGGTTCGACTCCCGCCGGGGTCGGCAACATTCTTTCGTGGAGATTGATCATGAAATCTTTCTACGGTCATTATCTCCCTTCCGTTGATTCAAGAAGGGCAGTTGTCAGTTTCTGGCGAAAGAATGTGCACTGAACTGGTTAACCGCTTACGTATAAGCCTGCCCCGGAAAGTGTTGATAGGTAAACTGACCGGCTCAAAAATGACCTAAATAGTGTTGACTGGGCCGTAAAACTCCAATACAAACAAACAAACTGTTCAAACAAAGTCGTGCGAGTCAATGGGCGAAAGGGATTGAGATAATTGTTTGTATTTGAGCTTAACGGCCCAGTCAACACTATTTTAGGTTATTTTTTGAGCAGGTCAGTTTACCTATCCAAACTTTTCCTGGGCAGGCTTATACATAAGCAGTTAACCAGTACAGTGCACTTTCTTTCAACAGAAACTGACAACTGCCATTCTTGAATCAATCTCCACGAAGAAAGTTGCCGACCACGGCAGGTATCGAACCCGCGTCCTCCTGATCACAAGTCAGACGCGCGTCCGACTGAGCTACCGAGGCCGGCGGGACTGAAATGTCATTTAATCTCAATGAAGGCTTAATGCCCAACATAATTGGAAGCAACGTCTCCAAAATGACCTAAATCGTATTGAAGGGGACCGTAAACGTCAATTCAAACAAAACTTTTCCTCCCCACACCATAGACCACTAAGCCTACCCTACATTACCTCCAGCTCCATCTCGGCTTTTATTACCATCTAAATCGGCGCGAATAGTCGGTTTTTTATGCCTCCCACGAGAGATTCTCGGGGCATATAGTTTGTGTCCTGTATGTCTGTCTGTTTGTTTGTTTGTCTGTCTGTCCGTCACAAAAACTTTAACCGGCATAAAAATTGGTGCTCCCACGTGGGGCATTGGTCGCTAACAGTGACAGCTCTTGTTTATTTTTTATTTTTATTTTTTTTGCAAAGGGAGCAGCAGTCATTATTCATTAGGTTTATTTGCAGAAATGAATTACGATATCCATAATTCGATTTTAGGATATCCATAAATCAGCCGAATAATGAATATCCATAATTCGAATTAAAGATATCCATAATTCGATTTATGGATATCCATATTTCGATCTAAATTAATGATATCCATAAATCGAATTATGGATATCCATAATTCGATTTATGGATATCCATATTTTGATTTATGGATATCCATTAATCAGCCGAATAAGGGATATCCATAATTCGATTTATGGATATCATTTATTCACTTCGATTTATGGATATCCATAATTCGAATTATGGGTATCCATAATTCGAATAATGGATATCCTTAAATAATTATGGATATCCATAAATAATAATGGATATCCATAATTCGAATTATGGATATCCATAATTCGAATTATGGATATCCATAAATAATTATGGACATCTATAAATACGGATTAAATAGTAAAACGGCGCCCCATAATGATTAACCCACAGTAATTCGAACAATTTTTACGGCCCCAAAGGTATTCGAGTTACTGATAGATACACTTTAAAGAAGAGGTCACTTTCAAGACTGTTTTCTCCCTTTTCAGTAGGGATCTACTCTTTAATCATTATCCTGCTGAATATTTTAATTAGCCACACCAACTTCTGACTGTCAGCCAATCAGGTAACATGATATAATGTTTTCGACAAATTCACTAACTGAATGACAAACAGAGTAGATCCCGATCAGATGGCTTCTGGAATTCTCCAGAAGCCATCTGATCTGAATCTACAATGTTTGGATATGTTGGGCGTGTCGTGAACAGTGTCCTTGTAACAGTAGGTGCAATTTTTCGGAAGAGCTCAGAGTTCAGGAAAACAATCAAAACAAGACTGAAAATAAAAAAAATATTAAGTATCAAAACTAAGTCGCCCCCCCCCCCCCCCCCCCCCTATGGACTGCACGATGCTTCCACGCAGAGCTGAAACCGACCCGCACACGAGTACTGGTAAACCGCTTAGAGCATCTAAGCTTGCCCAGGCAAAGCGGTGCGAGTCAGCCCGCCCATGCTTATAAACCCTATTGGTTTCATTGGGCGACAGGGCTTGTCATTTCATTTCAATGTCGGGTAAAAGTCCCACAAAATTGGAAGCAACGTCTCCAAAATTACCT
The DNA here is from genome assembly GCA_963580285.1 of Lucinisca nassula. Classification (NCBI taxonomy): domain Eukaryota; kingdom Metazoa; phylum Mollusca; class Bivalvia; order Lucinida; family Lucinidae; genus Lucinisca; species Lucinisca nassula. Next base: position 3,087,253 of record OY757017.1, on the reverse strand, counting down.
TTACAGTGTTGACGGGGACGTTAAACCTCAAATCAAACAAACAAAAATCAAAACTAAGTATTCCTAAAAATGTAGCTGATCTATTTTACAGCTCTCTCTCTCTCTCTCTCTCTCTCTCTCTCTCTCTCTCTCTCTCTCTCTCTCTCTCTCTCTCTCTCTCTCAAGACAATCACAGAAAGACTCTTATAAATTAGACAAGGACATATGTATATATAAATTTGTTGACAATCTGCAGTTTGAACAGTGCAGTCAGTTTAAATATTAGAATGTTTTTCTTTGTTGACGCGAATACATCGAAACGCCTCAGTAAAATTACATATAAAAGCAATTTATCCCAATCACTCATCTTACTCATTACATGTCTCACCGCTGTGGATCGAGCCTCGTTCGGGCCACATGTGAGACGCCATGTTTGCCATCGGAAGGTCAGGTGGTTTTATCCGGGTACATCAGTTTTCGTCCACCTCTGATTAACGATCGGCTCGAAAGAAGTGAAACGAACTTACAAGGGCCGTAAGCAACCCCCCCCCCCCCCCCCACACACACACACAACACTTTTACGTAAGACAGAGCTACTGGTAAGGGTAGAATTTTGCCGTTTTTATATTCAGGCGTTTGTGCCATCAAAAATAGTGTAACATTACAATAACACACCAATGTGACATAGTGTATTCTTTCATATCTCCAAAATGGTTACTACTCGAAATATTTTTCTTATTTTTCCTCAAAACATAGGTTGTGGGTGCTCGAAAGAACCGCCTCAGCGAGGGTTGCGGGTATTCGGTTCTAACGAGCACTCACAACCAAGGTTTGGAGTATCAATAAGAAAACAATTTTTATCAGATTAGTAGCCATTTTAGGGATAAGAAAGAATGCAGTATGTCACACGGGTGTGTTCTCGTGATGATTTGTTTGATTGATTTGAGGTTTAACGTCCCCGTCAACACTGTATAGGTCATTTTGGAGATGTTGCTTCCAATTTTGTGGGACTTTTACCCGACATTGAGATGATATGACATTTCAAGCCCTGTCGCCCGATGAAACCAGTAGTGTCTATAAGCATGGACGGTCCGACTCGCACCGCTTTGCCTGGGCAGACTTAGATCCTCTAAGCGGTTTACCAGTACGCGTGTGCGGGTCGGTTTCAGCTCTGCGTGGAAGCATCGTGCAGTCCATATATTTCTTCAAGCTCCGATTGGCGGGGGCTATAAAACATGTATACATGAACTTGTTTAACCAATTCCCACTTGGGGATTTGGTGAATTTTGCTGATTTTCATAGTGTTGCCTATGACAGCAACTTCATATAACCATAATTTCATAATGAATGGTCTGCTTTACCTCAAACTCGACAGGAATGTTCACTGGGCAGTCGCCTTTCAAATGGAACTTTTCTAAGCCAAATCATTGTTGCCATGGAAACGAGGGGGCATCTCAGAGTTGTCAGAAAGTGTGATTTCACATGTATTTTTGACTGGATCTTAATCTTCACACTGCTGTCAAGGCAACAATTAAGGGGTTTGGAGCTGACAGTTTTCACAGTCTGCAGCATGGTTTGCCAGCATCAATTTCGAGACATTTTTTACCCTAGACGCATTTAGATTTCATTTGAGCGGACGGCTGGGCCATATCCCCATTTTTTCGGCGGTGAGGGGGACGGCGACCCCATTCAACCCCCACATAGGGGAAACCGCGCGAAAAAAACAGACCATTTTTAGGACAACAAATCCTAACGTAAACATAGCTGTCCAGGGGTGAGGAAAGCCGATTTTAGGTGCTTCTGGTGCTCAAAAAAAAGGGGGGGAGGGGGTCAGAAACACGTAAAAAGACGTATCTGAGTGGGAAAGGGTTAATACAGGTGGACTTCATTGAAGTTGCCCCTTTTGTTTTCGAAATTGGTTTAAGGCTTGCTTAAAGAAGGTTGCTTGCTTGCAAGATTTGACCCTTATCACAGGGTTTGAGGGTTACTGATGCGCCTAATTGGCCGAAACCAGATAGTCTGGCCCAGAAAAGTATTGTACACTACATAGTTTTCAGTTCTGTGTTGCAGTCCCGGCTTCCAAAGGATTATCCCTCTTTCCGAACATTTCATTACGTAAACACGCCTATACAAATACATTGCCACCTTTATCGCCAAAGAAATGAAAATTTTGTGATGAAAAATTGTGATATTTTTCTTATTTCTGCTCCAAATATAGATTGTGGGCACTCGTTAGAACCACCTCACCGAGGCGGTTCTAACGAGTACCCACAATCTATATTTGAGAGCAGAAATAAGAAAAATAAGGTATACCCCCTGAAACCCCAGTTTTACTATATAAAAGTGGGGTTCAAGGGGGTCAAAATTATATAGGCGTGTTTTCGTGATGACTGCACAATAAATTCCTATACTAAGACCACCTTTGGGTCTGTTAAAAGTGGTCTTGAAGATATTTTAACTTCCCAAAGTTGGTCTCTTACTAGAGCACACTGGGTGTGGAAACACCCAATATAACTGAACCCTTGAAACCTGTCATTTTAATCTCAGAGATTTGTCTTAGTTTTTAAACTGGTCATAACAGCTTAATGCATTAGTGATTGGGGAATGTCGCTACATTAGTATTTTCTTGTATATTCACCATATTTGCATTATTTGCTGGCTCCCAGCTTGCACATTGTCAATATTGGAAAAACAGGTAACCAGACCCCCCTGACCTTTCAAGGTCAGGGGGGTCTGGTTACCTGTTTTTCCTACACTGATAATGTTCAGACTAGGAACCAGCAGATAATGCAAATAAGGTGAATAACCGATTCTTCAATATTTGCCAAATTTGTCTGGTGGTAACATACCAGTGTTGAATTTATCTAAACCAATCTGATGAACCAAGCATTTACTCCATAAAATACAAATCACGACAATTGTCGTCTGATTGGTTTTGTTTGTTTGATTGATTTGAGGTTTAACGTCCCCGTCAACACTGTAAAGATCATTTTGGACACGTTGCTTCCAATTTTGTGGGACTTTTACCCGACATTGAGATGAAATGACATCTCAAGCCCTGTCGCCCAATGAAACCAATAGGGTGTATTAGCATGGACGGTCCGCCACGCAACGCGGTTCCTGGACAGGCTTAGATCCTCTAAGCGGTTTACCAGTATTAGTGTGTGGGCCGGATTTAGCTCTGCGTGGAAGCATCATGCAGCCCATATATTTCTTCAAAATCCTATGGGCGGGGGCCCGTCGTCTGCTTGGTCGTGTGCAGGTTACCTTAAAAGATTTTTTTTTTTGTAAAAGTGTGGACCCAGATCGTGGGAGCAGTCTGATCTGGGCCCACACTGTTTGCCTGTATGCAAAAATATTTTTAAAAGTTTGAAAAAAGAGAGTAAAAACGTCACCAGACGGCATTAGCAGACGACATTTTCAGATGTAGTTTTTCTCGGCGTCTTAAGGGTTAACAAAGATTGACTTAAGTCATGATAAAGTAAAATATGCATTCATTTTTTTTAAATAAGATAATGTGTATTACCCATATTTAAAATTCCCCTCTCTCTCTCTCCGCAGAAAAAAACACCGAACTGAATCAGATAACGTACAGGTGAATGTAATATCAAAACGTGTTTTCCATGTCACGCAAGAAAAGCCACGACACTTTTTGGTTTTAATATTACGCAATGTAATTATTCATTAATTCAGCTGGGGACGATAATAAAAAATAATTATTTTATCCCAGAAGAAATGCGTTCTCAACATTCTTACTGAGTGTTTTTTTGTTTTTGTTTCTTTTTCTTTTTTTTTTTTTTTTTTTTTCGACAAATAATGTGGTAAGGTAGATTTTCTTATCACGTGACCCAGGTACACATCAATACAAGCAAGAGTAAGCCATTGTCAACATGTGAAGGTGAAATTATACTGACCACAACCTATTGATTGAATAGTTTGAAAGGACTCGTGTCGCAGCTGTTAGACAGCTGCCGGCCGTTAGCCGTTAGCAGTTCTCTCTTAACCGTTAACCCTTGACCTGCTGAATATTCATATATGCCACACCCACTACCGATAATGAACCAATCAGATTACTTGATACAAATTATTGCAACACATTCATAAACTGAATGACAATGTAGATCCTGATCAGATGGCTTCTTCAGAAGCCATCTGATCTGGATCTTCATTGTTAGAAAGATAAGACATATCCGGGCTCAGCAGGAAAAGGGTTAAAATGCCACTCACGAATTGAATGATGCCATTTTTACGACCCTTGTAATGCTATTAGACTTATTTCGAGCAGATCGTTAATCAGAGGTGGGCGAAAATCAGAGTATCAGAGAAAAGAGAGACAAAAAAAAAAAAAAAAAAAAACAACAAAAAAACACCTGACCTTCCGAAGCCGAAATTGGCGTCTCACATGTGGCTCGAGCGAGGCCCGACAGACATTTTAAAATATTTCTTGCCCCCGCCCATAGGGGCTTGAAGAAATATACGGGCTGCATGATGCTTCCACGCAGAGCTGAATACGGCCCGCACACTAGTACTGGTAAACCGCTTAGAGGATCTAAGCCTGTCCAGGAACCGCGGTGCGAGGCGGACCGTCCATGTTAATAAACCCTATTGGTTTATTGGACGACAGGGCTTGAGATGTCATTTCATCTCAATGTCGGGTAAAAGTCCCACAAAATTGGAAGCAACGTCTCCAAAATGACCTTAACAGTGTTGACGGGGACGTTAAACCTCAAATCAAACAAACAAAACAAAATATTTCTTTGATGTTTTTCAGTGTAAATAAGGCTTGACAATAAACATGTTAAATCTGGTCAGACAATTAGCCTTATTTTATCTGAAATCTCCTATACAAATTTCTGTGGTACTTCAAAGGTTACCAAAATATATGTTTTTGTTTGTTTAAGGTTTTACGTCCCGTTAACTACTTAGGCCATTTTGGAGACGTTGCTTCCGACTTTGTGGGAGTGAGATGAATTTACATCACAACCTTACCATTCAAAGAAACGCAAGCGTTTAAAACTACCCAGCAGGCACATGACGTAATTGTGACGTCACATCAACGTCGGTACAACGGCATTACGTTTGTGCACCGTCACATCAACGTCGGTGCAACGTCATGACGTTGCACCGACGTTGATTTGACGTTGCCCTAGCGACGTTTGCCTGCTGGATAGGGACAGTCCGACTCGCATCACTTTGCCCGGACTAAGCGGTTTACCAATACTCCGCACAGAAGCCCCATGCAGCCCGATCTGTTTTTAAGCCCCGATGGATGGGGACGTTACAAAATATAGCTACTATACTTGACCACCTGAAGCAAGGGCATCAGAAGTGACGTAGGTGCCGGACCTGTAAAAGGCGCGAAGGAGCCCGCACACACCGTGAGCTATTCCTCAGTCTATCAGGACTGCAGAACAGAGACAGACAGACAGACAGACAGACGGACGGACGTCGGACGGACGGGCGGACGGATGGACGACGGACGGACGGGCAGACGGACGGACGGATAGATAGATAGATAGATTTTTTTTTTGTTTGGGTTTTACGGCCCTTTCAAGATTATTTCACTCATATCGAGCCGATCGTTAATCAGAGGTGGGCGAAAACCGGAGTACCCGGAGAAAAACCACCTGACCTTCCGTTGCAGAACTTGGCGTCTCACACGTGGCCCGAGCGAGGCTCGAACCTACGGCGGTGAGAGACCTAATGACTAAGAGATGGGTGGGTGGGTGGGTTTTTGGACGGACGGACGGACAGACAGACAGACAGACAGACAGACAGACAGATAGATAGATAGATAGATAGATAGATAGATAGATAGATAGATAGATAGATAGATAGATAGATAGATAGATAGATAGGATTAGCGCGCGGGTGAATGGCTGGATTGGCTGACAGGCGGTCGGTCGGGCACGCGCGTGCACAAACAGACAGATAGATAGAATAGGTGGGCGCGCGGGTGAATGGATGGATGGGTGGACGGGCGGGCGGGGCCAGGTACGCGCGCACAGGTGTGTTTTCGTGATGAGAACGCGAAATATAGGTCAAGGTCGACGGGTCAAAGTACCTGCTGAGCCAGGACATTGAGGAGAAGCACCATGCAAAGTTTGGTTGTTGTATGCCGTGTATTTGAGGCAATATCGAATGTCGACGTAAAAGATGCCAAAGACTCTGGAGTGCAAAATATAGGTCAAGGTCAAGGTACCTGCCGAGTCTGTACATCGAGCAGAAGCACTATGCACGGTTTGATGGTTGTAGGTCTTATAGTTGAGAAAATATAGAATGTCGACGTAAAATGTGTAAAAGTCACTGGAGTGCGAAAATAGGTCAAGGTCTCTGGGTCAAGGTAACTGCCAATACCGAACATTGAGGAGAAGCACTGTGCCAGGTATGGTGGTTGTAGGCCTTACAGGTGAGATATCGAGCAACGAGTTAATATGTGTCAAAGTCACTGGAGCCCAAAATATAGGTCAAGGTCACCGAGTCAAGGTACCTGCAGTCAGTACAACTAGGAGAAGCACAGTGCAAGTTTGATTGTTGTTGGCCTTTTATTTGAGATCCGGAACGTCGATATAAATTGTGCCAATGTCACTGGAGCGCAAAATATAGGCCAGGGTCACCGAGTCAAGGTGTCTGCCTAGTCAGGAGGTCAGGAAGATGTTTCATGCAAGGTTTTGTGGTTATTTAGTCTTGTAGTTGATTTCAATACCAACTTTGATGTTAATGTTAAAGGTCGACATAATGGTCAAAGTCACTGGAGCACAAAATACGTCAAGGTCACCGGTTAAAGGTGCCTGCCAAGTCAGGAGGTCAGGGAGTTGTTTCATGCAAGGTTTTGTGGTTATTTAGTCTTGTAGTTGATTTCAATACCAACTTTGATGTTAATGTTAAAGGTCGACATAATGGTCAAAGTCACTGGAGCACAAAATACGTCAAGGTCACCGGTTAAAGGTGCCTGCCAAGTCAGGAGGTCAGGGAGTTGTTTCATGCAAGGTTTGATGATTGTTTAGTCGAGTAGCTGATTACAATACTGGGTTTGACGTGTCAAACTTTGACGTTACTGTCAAAGCACAAAATATAGGTCACAGTCAGCGGATCAAGTCAGGAGGTCAGGGAGATGTTTTCATGCAAGGTTTGATGGTTGTTTAATATTGTAGTTGATTACTGGCAATGCTAACTTTAATGTAAATGTCGAACTTGTGCAACAAAAATACAATAGCATCCAGAATTGTGGTTCTTGCTCATGAAATGTCTTCTTAACCTCATGTACAACTATACCAAGTACCATCAATATATCTCAAAAGGTGTTCACAAAGTTAAATTGTCAGGGGAGATAACAAAAATACAATAGCATCCAGAATTGTGGTTCTTGCTCATGAAATGTCTTCTTAACCTCATGTACAACTATACCAAGTACCATCAATATACACGTATCTCAAAAGGTGTTCACAAAGTTAAATTGTCAGGGGAGATAACTAAAAGCATTACGATAAAACACCCGTGCGACATAGTGCATATTTTTTCACATCTCCAAAATGGCTACTTTTCTTATCCATGATATTTTTCTTACAAAAACTGCAAACATAGGTTGTGGGTGCTCGTTAGAACCGCCTCATTGAGGCGGTTCTAACGAGTACCCACAACCTATAGTTTGGAGTAAAAAATAAGAAAAATAATGTATACTCTCGTAAACCCCAGTTTTCTCTATATAAAGTGTGGGTATAGGGAGGTTTTCATTTCACGGACGTGTTCACGTGATGTGTTGTGGTTTTTGCTCAAGCGCCATCAATATATCGTAAAGGGTACTGGAGTTAGGATGGCCACAAGGTTAAATTGTCAGGGGAGATAACTTAAATACAATGACAACCAGAGTTTGGGTTCTTGCGCATGTCATGCCCTCTTAACCTCATGTACAACCATACCAAATATCCATCAATGTATATCAAATGGTGTTGAGTAAGTTAAATTGTCAGCAGAGGTAACTCAAATACCAAGGCACCCGAAGTTGCGGTTCTTGTTCATGACACACCATCTTAACTTCCTGTATAATTGTACAAAGTCCCATTAATATACCTCGAACAGTATTGGAGTTATTATGATCACAAGGTTGTCTTGTCGGGGGAGATAACTAAAATATCATGGCATCCAGAGTTGTGGTTCTTTCCAAAGGCATGCCTTCTTGACCTCATCTATGATTATACCACATACCATCAATTTTTATCATATAACGTCGTGTTTGAGAGTGTAATAACGCCATGTAAAAAATTCCGTAATCCACTAGTGGATTAAATATGCAAATTAGTTAGAAACCCCATAACGTTACATATACAACGTCACAATCGACGTGGCGTTTACTAATGACAGAATATTGATATTTTCGTCAACATATTGTGAATATAATGCCTTTTAAATGTCATATGATACATAGAATCCTGTATTCGTGCTTATGTATTATTGATTTTATTAAACTCATCGAGGAAAAGGCATAAAAAGCTCGACAAAGCCTCGCATTTTATCCCTTTTCCTCAACTCGTTTAATAAATTCAATAATACATGAACACTCATATAAGATCCTCTATATCTCAAAGGGTATTCGAGTTAAGGTGATCGTTGTGAAGGACATACGTACAGACGGATGCCCGGCTGATCCCCATCCCCCAACCTATTCGGTCAGGGGATATAAGTCGACTGTTTTACCTTTTTTCCCACTGAAATGCCGAGGGAACAAAATTTGACCTTTGCATTAGGTAGGTCAAGGTCAACCTAGGGTCATCATTTTTGCAAATTTGGTAGTATTCAGTCACCAGATGCTACATACCAAGTTACAAGACTGTGGCTCTGGAGAAGATTTGTTTAACTCTTGTCCTGCTGAGCCTATATATGTCTTATCTTTCAAACAATGTAGATCCAGATCAGATGGCTTCTGACGAAGCCATCTGATCAGGAACTACATTGTTTGTCATTCAGATTATGAATTTGTTGCAATAATTTGCATCGAGTAATCTGATTGGTTGATAATCGGTAGTGGGTGTGGCAGATTGAAATATTCAGCAGGACAACGGTTAAGGTTTTTACCATATATGTATTTGGGCATGGTGGCCATCTTGGTTATGTGACCTGGACCATTCGAAAAAACTTTCATGCCCCCACTGACAGAGGGCTGCATGTAAAATTTAACCCTTATCTTGCTGAATATTCATTTAAGCCACATCCATTTATGTCTATCAACCAATCAAATTACTTGATGTAATTCATTGCTACAAATTCATAAACTTAATGCCAAACAGTGTAGATCCTGATCAGATGGCTCCTTCAGAAGCCATCTGATCTGGATCTACACTGTTTGCAAAGATAGGGGTTGTCGTGAACAGCAAGATCAGGGTTAAAAGAAATTGGCAAAGTGGGTTCAGAGAAAATATATTTTGAAATGTCTATGGACCTGCAATCCAAGCTACCTTGGGCCAAGGTCTCTGAATGACATTGACCTCCAGCATTAAAAGTAATTCAATTTGCACCTGTTCTCATATCATAGGCCACAGTATTCTTCAAGAAAATACATTGTTTACCCATTGAAAAGCCTAAGGAACCAAATTTAACCTTTGGATAAAATAGGTCAAGGTCAACCTGGGGTCATCATTTCTGCAACTTGGTAGTACTCAGTTATCTGATGCTAAATACCAAGTTCATTGCCTTCAATTCTATTTTTAAAAGATCAGCTCAGTGGTTCTGCAGATTTTAAAAGGTTTTTACCTTTTTTGGGCATGGCTGCCATCTTGGGAATGTGACCTGGATCATTCAAACAAACTTTCGTTCCCACTGAAATTGGCCCAGTGGTTTCAGAGAAAATGTATTTTGAAATGTCAATGGACTTGCAATCCAAGCGACCTTGAACCAATGTTACCAAATTACCTTGACCATTAGCATTGACAGATATTCATTTTATACATTCTCAATATTTTTCGAAAACTGTCGTGTTTTACCTTCTTCTCATTGAACCTTTGTCTTTTGCATGAGAAGGTCAACGTCAACATCGGGTCATAAATTTTGTTTTTATCATATTTGGGCATGGTAGTCATTTTGATCATGTGAACTGGACCATTTGTGAACTTTTATTCGCCCATTGTCAGGACGATGCATATGAAATTAATTGAAATTGGCACAGTGGTTTCAGTGAAGACATTTGAAAATGGCTGACGGATGGACGACGGATGGAGACCTACCATCCTTTAGCAGAGTCTTTGGCTCAGGGGAGCTCATTTCATTGGGCAATAAGTGAAAACCTTAAAAAAATCTTGTCTGAAACTCATTGGAAGCCAGAATAAAATTTATCAAATTATTGAAGTTGTCAGCATCGGACTTATCCTGCTGTTCAAGACAACCACTACCTTTGCAAACAGTGTAGATCCAGATCAGATGGCTTCTGAAGAACCCATCCAATCAGGATCTACACTATTTGTCATTCAGTTTGTGAAATGAACAAATATATCAAGTAATTTGATTGGTTGAGAATCACCATTGGGAATGGTTTAATTAATTTATGCAGCGGGATAAAGGTAAAAGAGAAACAAAACAGATAGTAAATACAGGCTGGATACTTTTTAATAATAACAGAATATAAATAAATCATTTCAAAGACTACAAAATAGCTTAACAATAGAATATACATATATTTCACATATCGTACTTGTATATAAGACATGCAATAAAGACCCTTTATAGTATTCACTGAAACATTAGAATGACACACCATACGACATATTACTTTCATGACGATTTCAATGACCTTTAATATCTGCTGACACGTTTCTTACAAACACCCATATATATTTATTTATATTTTTGAGCTGAACAAATGAGAGAAAAAATGTTTACCATGGTAAAGCTCACTTTCCTGTGTATAAAGTTGAGTCTTTCAACCCATCACGAAAACACGCCTGTTCAATTTTGACCCCCTTTAACCCCACTTTTCTATAGTAAACCTGGGGTTTTCAGGGGTAAACATTATTTTTCTTATTTCGCAATCTATGTTTTGGGTAAGAATAAGAAAAATATCAGATTTTTTTATCTGGAAATTTTCCTTTTTGGGTGGTAAAATCTTCCAACACATTTGTATAGGCATGTTTTCGTAAAGCATTCTTACTTGACAACCTGTAGTAGGGACACAGGTAAACGGTGCAGATCCACCTCAGCTGCCACATTAAGCATCTGTAGATGAAGCTATAGGTGAACTTCTTACTTTATTATACTCGGAAGTTCTAAAGAAAGAGACATGGAGCAACAGTAATAAAATGTAACCTGACAAAGAGAGAAGAGAGCAGCTAGCTTAATGACAAAGGTTGGTTAAGACTCATATATCACAATAGTTAAATATGGTCGATGGAACTAGCTCCTTGCAGATAGAACTAGCTCATTGTTGATGAACTAGCTCCCAGCTGATGAACTAGCTCCTTGTCTCTGTAGAGAAAACTAGCTTGGGCACTACGGTAATTTCCTCATTAATTGCCAGGTACAATTTCTAGGTGCTTCTAGATAGGAAACGAAAAATCTCCACTTGACAGAAATTCACATTCGAAGTGACGGCAAAATTATATTCATATATATATATGTATTTCTTCTGCAAATTCTAACAAAGAAAATTCTTCGAGATATACATACCTTTGTTTACCATTTTTGTGTTGAGAGACAGAAAAATGATGGCAAAATAAGATTGCAGGAATGGAAATTGGCTGCAATTGGAAATTATAAGACCAGATGAGAACATAGATTAAATAACTTAGCCTGTATGCCCCAAGCCCCCCACCCATCGGGGCTTGAAGGAATAGATGGGCTGCATGATGCTTCCACACAGAGCTGAAACCGACCACACACGAGTAGTGGAAAAACGCTTAGAGGATCTAAGCCTGCCCAGGCAAAGCGGTGTAAGTCGGACAGTCCATGTGGGTTAATTGTATTGATTCCTGATCATTGCCTTCACTTCTATTTATTATAAACCCTATTGGTTTCATTGGGCGACAGGGATTGAGATGCATTTCATCTCAATGTCGGGTAAAAGTCCCACAAAATTGGAAGCAAGGTCTCCAAAATGACCTATACAGTGTTGATGGTGACGTTAAACCTCAAATCAAACAAACAATAACTTAGCCTGTTTTTGCTTCCTAACCTTTAGTAGGATTTCGAGTGTGTAGAAAGATTTTTTTGTAACCAACTCACAGCAGAATTTGTTGCCATGGATACAAGATGGTATCAGTTACAACTGAAATCTCTTTATTGCTTTGGACCCAAAAATTTTAGTCCTTTATAGCAACTGTAGGGAAGCAGTCAGTCAGCATAAGACATAATTTTTAATTTAAATGATGGAATAGACATGCATGTGCTAGTTTTTTTATGTGATTTACATGTAAATTTATGGAAGACATACATGTAGTGCATGGAAATGTCATGACAGATCTTAGTTGTTTGAACATAAGGTTGGTGGTCACTGTCACTATTTCAGTAGATTATAAACAAATTTTAAAGTTGAATAACATTTACTACTTTAAAGGTTCTTAGTTTTTGGAAAGAGATACCATGATCTATTTTATATCAAGGTCAAATTTGGTCACATAGGCTCTGTGTTTTTCAGACACCAGGTTTAGCAGCCTGTGATCTGTTAATTGGTAGATGAAGATAACTAACATGTTCATGACTCATCAGTATTTAAGGTCATTCATTGACCTTAGTGCAAGGTCATTCAGATATCAAAACTGTAAACTTTTTCCTAAGAAACTTCTGGGTCATTTGTAACCCAATGTCATACATGAAAACTTTGACATCATGATAAGTCCGTAAAGTCAACACCCCTCTAAACCAAACTTTGATATCATGATGAGTCCGTGAAATCAACACCCCTCTTTATATAAAGGACATTGGGGTTGATGGGGTATACATTATTTTTCTTATTTCTGCTCCAAGACATGAGGCAGTTCTAACGAGCACCCACAACGTATGTTTGCAGTATAAATAAGAAAAATGTCATGGATTTTCATCAGAAAAGTACACATTTTGGAAATGTGAAAAAAATGCAGTATATATGTTAATTGTATGGGTGTGTTATCGTAATTGGAACGCAGAAATTTAATTAATTAATATGGGTTTGGTCACATACTCAATATGGCCACAAAGCCCATAATGATATAAGGAAAAATACCCTTTGGAAATATTTTTTAGAACCAGTGGACACAGTATTATAAAACTTGATTGTAGCATTGGAGACTCAAGCCAATCATAGTTTGTTCAAATGAAGTCAGGTTGATCTTGACCAGAACCCATTTAAACTGGTCAGCCAGAGAACATTTAACATGGGCTTGAAGGATTATGAGGGATTTTCTGTGGAAATCTGTGGTTTTCTCTGGAAAACCACAGACTTTTGTGGCATGTTTCTACGGATTCCGTCCGAATACTCCATAGAATCTATAGAAATGCCATGAAATTCTATGGATTCTCTTTTAATCCATGGAATTCTATCAGTTCCATGGAATCCATGGGTTCCATGGAAATTGATGGGTTTTGGCAGCACATTTCCGTAGAATGCCGTGGGTTTTTTTTACGTCATTTCATCTCCACTGTTTTCACCCCAGTTTTCATGGAATTCCACGGATTCACTAAAAAATTCTGTCCCAATACTCCGTGAAACTAATTCAACAGAATTCCACAAATATTCACGACATATCTACAGACTGGGAGAATGGTTTCACCCGACATATATGTATTTTTTGCCCAACATATATGTTTTTCCCGCCCAAAGAATATTTATTTTCCAACTGACATATAGATATTTTTCCCACCTGATATATACATGTACATATAAGTATTCCCACCTGACATATTTGCATTTTCTATGTGACCTGACATAAGTATTTTCTATATGACATATATGTATTTTTCACCTGACATTTACATTTATGTATTTTCCACAAGACAATTTGCATTTTCCATGTGACCTGACATATATGTATTCTACCTGACATATACATGTATGTATTTCTACCTGACATATACGTATTTATTTTCGCATCTTATTCCATCCATTTTTCTTTTATATGTGAGACAACTTTCATGACTCACTGTTCGTTTTTTCTGGACACCAAGCCCTTCTAAAAAGGGATCTATTCTTAAAAAGAAAGGAGTAAATTCTTTCCTTCAAGAGTAGGCCCCCAATTACGATAACACAACCGTGCGACATAGTGCATTTTTCACATCCCAAAAATGGCTATTTTTCTGATGAAAATCTGTGATATTTTTCTTATTTGTACTGCAAACATAGGTTGTGGGTGCTCTTACGACATGAAAGCCGTAACAAAGGAAAGAAGCATAGCCTGGAAAAATCCGCCTAATGCGGGATTCGAACCCGGGCCGCTCGGATGACAGTCAAGTGCTCTAACCGCTGAGCCAAAGAGTGGTGATAAACCTATAAGCTATGCATGTAGATAACTGAAGGGAGGCAATGCGGTCCGTAACACACCCCCCTCTTCAAGGAAGTCATCATTTATGATGACGTGAAGCCAACTTCGGCACGAAGCCTTTTTCGGCGAAACAAAGTCCGATCCCGGACGAGCCCCCATCTTACGACATGAAAGCCATAACAAAGGAAAGAAGCATAGCCTGAAAAAAATCCCCGCCTATGGTGGGATTCGAACCTGGGCCGCTCAGTTGGGAGGCCAGTGCTCTAACAAAAAATCCCCGCCTATGGTGGGATTCGAACCCGGGCCGCTCGGGTGGGAGGCCAGTGCTCTAACTGGTTAGAGCACTGGCCTCCCACCCGAGCAGCCCGGTTCGAATCCCACCATAGGCGCTGGTTAGAGCACTGGCCTCCCACCTGAGCGGCCCGGGTTCGAATCCCACCATAGGCGGGGATATGGTGGGATTCGAACCCGGGCTGCTCGGGTGGGAGGCCAGTGTTCTAACCAGTTAGAGCACTGGCCTCCCACCCGAGCGGCCCGGGTTCGAATCCCACCATAGGCAGGGATTTTTTCAGGCTATGCTTCTTTCCTTTGTTACGGCTTTCATGTCGGCGGTTCTAACGAGCAACCACAACCTATGTCTAGGAACAGAAATAAGATAACTAATGTATACCCCTGTAAACCCATTTTCTCTATACATAGTGGGGTTTAGGGGGGTGTTCATTTCACGGACTTGTTCACGTGATGCCTTTGACAGAGTGGACAAAATACCAGAAAGCGTTACCTCCTTATGGTGTAGCCCAGTCCTCAACAGTAGCCTCACTACTACAAAATTGGCAAATCGTTTTCAGGTATTTACTGTCAGCATTCACCATTTTTGCATTATTTGCTGGCTTCCAGCTTGCATGTTATCAAAATTGGAAAAAAGGTATGCAGACCTCCCTGACCTGAACCTCCCTGACCTTTCAGGTCAGTGGGGTCTGATTACCTGATAACCTTCAGGCTAGAAACAAGCAAATAATGCAAAACAAGAGGACCAAGCTAGCTTGGTCCTGTATCGCTCACCTGAGCTAACAAATCCAAAGTTTAAGGAAGTGCCAACCTTTACTGAAGGCTTTATGGGAGGACATGGTGATGACAGGGTATGCATTTTCTGAAAATCAAGTAGAATTTAACTCGATGATAAACAGGCTGACCTCACCGGTTTTCAAACTCATTCAAGCTTTTATTCCTGACTTGCTAAGAAGATCCTATCTAAACTGAAGTGGCTATGGTGATGACAAGTTCAAAAGCAAGAGTTTTCAAACTCCTCCAAGCTTTCTGCCTGACTTCCTTGTTTGTAAGTTTCATGAAGATCAGTTCAAAACTAAAGGGGCAGCAGTGATAACAATGTCGAAAATAGGCATTTTCAGCAATCAAAGGCACGTCACTCTATGATAAATGTGCCGACTTGGCCGGTATTCGAACTCACCTGAGGTTTTATTCCCAGCCACCTAACATGTAAGTTTCAGAAAGATCCGATCAGACTTGGCCAGTATTCAAACTCATCCAAGATTTTATTCCCAGCCACCTCACATATAAGTTTCAGAAAGATCCGATCAAAACTGAAGGGGCTACGGTGATGACAAGGTCAAAATTTGGCATTTTTAGCAATCAAAGGGATGTTACTCTAAAATAAATGAGCCGACTTGGCCAGTTTTCGAACTCATCCGAGGTTTCATCCCCAGCCACCTAACATATAAGTTTCAGAAAAATCAGATCAAAACTGAAGGGGCTACAGTAATGACAAGGTCAACCAGAAATTCAACTTCGGTGAAGTTGATGTCGCACCTGCTCCCCACCTGCCCAACACCAAAAATAATAGTTTATTTAAGGCAGAAGAGATGATATAGGGCTTTGAGAAGAATCCATAGCCTATATATGTGAGGTAAAAAACTGACTAATTTCACAATGTGATAAAATGAACTAAAATGATCCAAGAATTATATCCAAAGCATATGAACATCCTCATATCATAGAGAAAACACAAGCTAAGTTTCAAAATGATTAGTATAAAACTGTAAGAGGAGTTGCGATGACGAGGTACCTATCATATATCAACTGAAGGTTAACAATGACTAAGTTCACAATGTGGAAAAAGTGACAAAAATTGATCCAAACATCAAGTCCAAACCACATGCAGGGCCTCATGCCATGGCAAAAACACATGCAAAATTTCAAAATGATTAGAATAAAACTGTAAGAGGAGTTGCGGTGACAAAGAGGTACCTCCTGTATATCAATTGAAGCTTAAAAATGACTAAGTTCACAATGCGCAAAAAGCAAAAAAAAAATATTCTGAGAATTATGTCGAAATCACATGCACATCCTCATACCATGGCAAAAGCACATGCAAAGTTTCAAAATGATTGGTATAAAACTGTAAGAGGAGTTGCGATGACAAGAGGTACCTATCATATTTCAATTGAAGGTTAAAAATGACTAAGTTCACAATGTGGAAAAAGTGATAAAAATTGATCCGAAGTTAAAGTCCAAACCACATGCGCATCCTCATACCATAGCAAAAACACACACAAAGTTTCAAAATGATCAATATAAAACTGTAAGAGGAGATGCGATGACAAGAGGTACCTATTGTATATCAACTAAAGCATAAAAATGGCTAAGTTCATAATGTGCAAAAAGTGAAAAAAAATATTCTGAGAATTATGTCAAAACCACATGCACATCCTCAAACCATGGCGAAAGCACACGCAAAGTTTCAAAATGATTGGTATAAAACTGTAAGAGGAGTTGCGATGACAAGAGGTACGTATCGCATACCTAAAAATGACTAAGTTCACAATTTGGAAAAAGTGACAAAAATTGATTCGAAGATTAAGTCCAAACCACATGCGCATCCTCATACCAAGGGGAAAGCACATGCAAAGTTTCCAAATGATCAGTATAAAAGTGTAAGAGGAGTTGCGATGACAAGAGGTACGTATCGCATAACTAAAAATGACTAAGTTCACAATATGGAAAAAGTGACAAAAATTGATTCGAAGATTAAGTCCAAACCACATGCGCATCCTCATACCATGGCGAAAGCACATGCAAAGTTTCCAAATGATCGGTCTAAAAGTGTAGGAGGAGTTGCGATGACAAGACATCCAGTGTAAAATGTTGACGGACGGACGGACGAACGGACGGACGAACGGACGAACGGACGGACGAACGGACGGACGGACGGACGGACGGACGGACGGACGGAAACTTGCACGCCTATGTCTTCCTGCTAAAGCAGGTGCGACAAAAATCAACATTTTCAGCCATCAAAGGGACAGAACTCTACGATAAATGGGCTGACTTGGCCTGTTTTCGAACTCATCCAAGATTTTATCCCCAGCCACCTTACATATAAGTTTCAGAAAGATCCGATCAAAACTGAAGGGGCTATGGTGATGACAAGGTCAAAAATCGGCATTTTCAGTAATCAAAGGGACGTAAATCAATGATAAATGGGCCAACTTGGCCGGTATTCAAACTCATCCTAGGTTTTATCTCCAGTCACCTTACATATAGGTTTCAGAAAGATTCGATCAAAACTGAAAGGGCTACGGTGATGACAAGGTAAAAAATCGACATTTTCAGCCATCAAAGGGACAGAACTATATAGTTAATCGGGCAACTTGGCCGGTTTTCGAACTCATCCGAGGTTTTATCGCCAGCCACCTTACATATAAGTTTCAGAAAGATCCGATCAAAACTGAAGGGGCTACAGTGTGGACAAGGTCAAAAATCAACATTTTCAGCAATCAAAGGGACCTAACTCTATGATATATAGGCCACCTTTGCCGGTATGCAAACTCATCCGAGGCTTTATCCCCAGCCACCTTGCATATAAGTTTCAGAAAGATCCGATCAAAACTGAAAGGGCTACGGTGATGACAAGGTCAAAAATCGGCATTTTCAGCAATCAAAGGGACGTTACTCTGTGATAAATGGACCAACTTGGCTGGTTTTCGAACTCATCCAAGATTTTATCCCCAGCCACTTTACATATAAGTTTTAGAAAGATTCGATCAAAACTGAAAGGGCTACAGTGATGACAAGGTCAAAAATCGGCATTTTCAGCAATCAAAGGGACGTTACTCTACGATAAAAGGGCCGACTTGGTCGGTTTTCGAACTCATCCGAGATTTTATCCACAGCCACCTTACATATAAGTTTCAGAAAGATCCGATCAAAACTGAAGGGGCTACGGTGATGACAAGGTAAAAAATCGGCATTTTCAGCAATCAAAGGGACGTAACTCTATGATAAATTGGCGGACTTGGCCGGTTTTCGAACTCATCCGAGGTTTTATCCCCAGCCACATTACATATAAGTTTCAGAAAGATCCGATCAAAACTGAAGGGGCTACGGTGATGACAAGGTCGAAAATGGGCATTTTCAGCAATCAAAGGGACGTAACTCTATGATAAATGGGCCGACTTGGCTGGTTTTCGAACTCATCCGAGTTTTTATCCCCAGTCATCTTACATATAAGTTTCAGAAAGATCCAATCAAAACTGAAGGCGCTACGGTGATGACAAGCATTTTCCCATAGTAAGTCTATGGGACCTTGTGGTTGCCATAGAAACCAAAGTTTTAGAGCGATTTCAAAAAAAAGTTTATGTCATCAATGCCCCACCAGAGGCATGCTACAGGTGAGAAATGATTGAGATCAGCCTGCAGGATACAGAGATATAGCTGCTCAAAAGTGTGGACGGACGACGGACGGACGGACGGACGACGGACGACGGAGGACCCACTATACTATAAGCTCCCCTGGAGCCTTCGGCCCAGGTGAGCTAAAAAGGTGAATGCTGATTCCGGATATTCTACTTTTGAAATCAACATAGATCCATCCCCCTTTTGAAATCAGCATAGATTCAGATCAGCTGGCTTCTCAGAATCCAATGGTCAAGATCTATACTGTTTTCAAATCTGCTTCTGAACCCAAGATAAAAATTGAAATCATGCAACCCAAAAAGGCATAAATATCATGAAAACACACCTTTATAATTTGATCCCCTTGAACCCCACATTTATAAGGTAAAACTGGGGTTTAAAGGGGTAAACCTTATTTTTCTTATTTCTGCTCTAAAATATAGGTTGTGGATACTCGTTAGAACCTCCTCAATGAGACTGTTCTAAGTTATACCCATAATGTATATTTTGAGCATACTCGTTAGAACATCCACTATGAGGCGGTTCTAACGTGTACCCACAATGTATATTTTGAGCAGAAACAAGAGGGCCATGATGGCCCTGGATCGCTCACCTGATCCATATTGTACAAATGAAATTGTAGGTAATAATATGGTGGAGCAGAGGGTTTGAGCAATTTTGGTTGACCCAAGGAGGTTTTTTTTATAATTTTAGCTCCAGTGGCCATCTTGTTCATCTAAGCACTATGGTTTGAGCAATTTTTGGAAGAGGGCCACCCAAGAAACATTCCTGCGAAATTAATTTGAAATCCATCCACTGGTTGAGCAGGAGAAGTTATTTAAAAGTTTTTCTATTATTAGCTCTGGCCACCTTTTTCATCCCAGCAGAATTGTTTGAACAATTTTATTAGAGGGTCACCCAAGAATTATTTTGAAACCCATCCACTGGTTAAGAAAAGGTTTGTCTATTTTTAGCTCTGGAGACCACCTTGGTCATACAACAGAACGCTTTGAGAAATTTTGGTATGAGGTCACCTTTGGAACACTCCTGTGAAATTATTTCAAAATCAATCCACTGGTTAAGGAGTAGGTCATTTAAAGGCTTCTGTGTTTTTAGCTCTGGTGGAAATCTTGTTCATCAGAGCAGAATGGTTTGAACAATTTTGGTAGAGGGTCACCCAAGGCATATTCCTGTGAAATTATTTCGAAGTCCATCTCCAGGTTAAGGAGGAGAAGTCTTTTAAAGGTGTTTCTATTTTTAGCTCTGGCGGCCATCGTGTTCATCCAAGGGAACGGTTTGAGCAATTTTGGTAGAGGGTCACTCAAGGAACATTCCTGTGAAATTAAATCGAAATCCATCCACTGGTTAAGGAGCAGAAGTCCTTACAAGTTTTTTTTCTATTTCTAGCCCTGGCGGCCACCTTGTTCATCCGAGAGGAGCAGTTTGAACTATGTTGGTTGAGGTTAGCCAAAGGAACATTCTTGTGCAGTTATTTTAAAATCCATTCAATGGTTAAAGAAGTTTTTGAAAGGTTTTTCTATTTTTAGCTCCGGCGGCAATCTTGTTCAACCGAGCGGGACAGCTCGAGCAATTTTGGTTTAGGGTCACACAAGGAACATTCCTGTGAAATTAAATCGAAATCCATCCACTGGTTAAGGAGCAGAAGTCCTTACAAGTTTTTTTTCTATTTCTAGCCCTGGCGGCCACCTTGTTCATCCGAGAGGAGCAGTTTGAACTATGTTGGTTGAGGTTAGCCAAAGGAACATTCTTGTGCAGTTATTTTAAAATCCATTCAATGGTTAAAGAAGTCTTTGAAAGGTTTTTCTATTTTTAGCTCCGGCGGCAATCTTGTTCAACCGAGCGGGACAGCTCGAGCAATTTTGGTTTAGGGTCACACAAGGAACATTCCTGTAAAATTATTTTGAAATCCATCAACTGGTTAAGGAGAAGGAGTCATTTAAAGGTTTTTCTATTTTTAGCTCTGGTGGCCATCTTGTTCACCCAAGTGAAACGATTTGGGCAATTTTAGTAGAGGGTCACCCAAGGAACATTCCTGTGAAATTATTTCAAAATCTGTCCAGCAGTTTTGGAGAAGAAGTCTTTTAAAGCAAAATTTGACGGACGGACGGATGCACGCACGGACGACGGACAAAAACCGATCACAATAGCTCACCTTGAGCACTTCGTGCTCAGGTGAGCTAAAATATCACAATTTTTCATCTTAAAATTTTCGTTTTTTTTTCAGTGGTAAAATTTACCATGTATTTGTATAGGCATGTTTTCATAATGATTGGGGCGGAGTGCAACATATTGAACTATTCAACATGCTAATGGTTAAGTTATCTCCCAAAGATCAAACAAATTGTTTATTCTTCTGTCCATTTTCCTTCTTGTATGGAATCAAGAAATCTTTGTTAATTATAACCCTCACAGACCCGTATGACTCAAAAGGATACGGCATAAGGTCAGAATACATTTTTGATGTTCTTGAGACCATATCAAGTTCAAACAGGTTACGACAGAGTTCTGTCCCTTCCTCCACTGTCGGATCATCAGATTCACCTCCAAATGCAAACAGCTTATTATGGAACAGCGTCAGACCAAAGTTGTATCTCCGAAACCCTGAAATTTTAGCATACCTTTCAAACTGACCTGTTTCGGTACTATATTTGATTACCTCCCCTGTAGGATACATGATGAAAATGTCACCTTCCAAGTTTTGCACACAGCGTGAAAATTTGGCTGGCTCCGGCAAGTTGTCAATTAAAGTACACTCATTGGTGGCAATATCGAAGCATTGGACACAGGCCGCATGGTCACAGTCTTTCAACCAGCCCCCAAATACGTAAATTTTCCCATTAAAGGCTGCAGCAGACAATGCATCCACTGCACAGGTGAGTTCACCGACTTCCTTCCATGTTTCCTGAGCAATGTCATACTTCTCTACACTGTGGTAAGTGACATCGGTTATTGGATCAAAACCACCAATAACATAAACAGAATTTCTTTCTGAAACCATGGCGTGTCGTAAACGACCAAAATTCATGGATCTGCAATGAATCCAATCTCGTCTTCCAATATGTAGCTTCAGGCACGCAATTGGTCTTTCCGTTCCCCCTGATACATATATATAATCTCCGTAAATGCAACATGCAAAGTATCGACCGATGTTACTTGGTAATGGAGGCATGGTGTACCACTGACGATCAGTGGGGTTGTAACAAAAGACCTCAATCAGTTTTTGTTCCCGTCCTTGTGGAGTTTTCCCAATGAGAATGATCACTTCTGTTTGACTTCCACTACGTAATGGTACATTATAAAGTTCCCGTCTTTCTGGATATAGATGATAGTCGAGTGCGTGTTTGACCAAGTCAGTACAGGTCTTACTGTTTCTAACAGATGGATTGAAGTCAACTTTTTCAAGCAAGTATTGTAGACTAACGAGCTGCAGACGCAGTTGTTGAAACACGTCTGCTAGGAATGAAATTCGACTCTCGTCTTTCTCCAGCCAGCGGAATACAGCATCACAAACATTTTCCTCATTAGTGACATTTAGATTATCATGACAAATTATTGAAATCAACTCTTCTTTTTCAAGAGCTAAGAATTCATCAAGACGCCAGATCACTTCGAACTCTCGTAAGATAAAGTGCCATGATGTTTCTTTCAACTGCTCACAACCCAGACTCTGAGCGAGGCGCCAGATTCCAATACAATTTTCAGCTGTTGTCTGCTCGAGGAGAAAATTTTCACATCGATCCTGCAGGCACTGTATCTGCAGAAGAACAGAAGCGCGTAGAAGATCCTCCGCATTTTCTATGGTAACAACATCTTCTCCAGAATATGCAAAAGACAAGACGTTTTCAAAGATGGAGGAACTGATGTCTTTCAAACAAACCACATTATTGTGACTTTCCTTCATTCCTGAGGAGAACATAGCATGAAAGTAGTCTGAGAAAGCAGACAGTATGACCTTATGGCATTTAAACGTCTTTTTTTCCACTTGTATCTCCACGTCGGTGTACAGTCCCGCTGTGTAACTTTTGAAGATACCATTCTGAAGGCAGATGGCAGTGCTTTCCTTCCAGTTTGGGGTTGCCATGGTTTCATCAGACATGCTTCTACCGACTTGTCCAGCTCTTTAGAGCACCGATCTCTGTAATGTCTGAAACGAAAGAAAACAAAACATACTACATAGCACATTAAAGGTAAGTATTTTGTGACAACTGAAGGATAGTTTTCCTTATTTCTCCATATAAACCTATGCTGTGGGTACTCATTAGAACCACCTTGCTTGCCAAGGCGGTTCTAATGAACACCCACAACATAGGTTTTTATGGAGGACTGACAAAAACTATCCATCACATACCTTATCTGTTGCTATGACACAGTAACAAACTAGTTGAGCCCCGCCAAGCGAATTTGTGTCTTCGGGCATTCCGTCATGACCAATTTTAACTGCGCATGCCCAGCCATTCAGAGGGGCCAGGGATATAGCTTTCTGTCTGAAGGTCCCTCTTGATTCACTGCCTGTATGAGCGAGCAGCGAAGGTTCTGGCGAGACTGCGCGGATGCGCAGGCTCGCATGAACCTTCACTGCTCGCATAGATGACTAGACAAAGTGCCCAGTGGGGCACGTATACCCCCGGCCAGGGCCATCGCCTCAGCTGAAACAAGAACTACAAAGGGAAATAACTCTAAAAGGCCTGACCCCTTGGCCCTTATTTTCTTTCCCACAATACAAGTAGTCATACTGCTCATGTGTGCAAAATTTCAAGTTTCTATGTGAAGCAGTTCCTGAGATATCTTTGACACAAAATAATTGTTTACGGACAGACAGACAGACGGAAAAGACAAAAACTATATACCCCCCATTGCATACTACGTATGCCGGGGGTATAATAAGTACCAACATCGCTTGACGGGGCCCAGTTTGTAATGAGGATAACTCGGGTATAACTTATTTTTCGATAGAAACGTATGTTGTGGGTACCGGTACTTGATAATTGTAATAAGTATACCCACAATATATGGCTTTATGGAGAAATACGTAAGAAAATTTATTCCAAAATGTAAACCAGGTTACCTTGTAACTATTTATCTAGAGCTTTAGAGTCTTTTGAAAGAGATAATTGTCTTTATTTCACCATTTAACTATAGGTTGTGGGTACTTGTTAGAATTACCTCCTCATCGAGGCAATTCTAACAAGTAACCACAATATAGAACTAGAATGTGCAGTCAATGGCACGCCATCGCAAATCCCCACGCTTCTGCCAGAGCCAAATATAACGCTGTTCTTGCACGCCCTCATCATGTAAGGAAACCATGTACCAAGTGTGTGTGTGTATTCCTGACAGTGGATAAGGAGAGGATAGCGTGATGGATGAATGGACAGACAGACAGATGGATGGAGGCATCTACAATATCCTCTAACACTTTAGGGGATCTGAATAGTTTCTCAGATATTAGGCTTTTTCTAAAGTAGAGGGTGTGGCTCCGACGCACCCGGGGAACACCAAGGTTGGTGTCACTGAATGTGTCTTATCATAAGGAACAAGAATTATACATGTATATATATGGTTTTCCAGCACTATCTGGACAAAAAATAGGGCTAAAATTGGGAAAATTAGGGCTAAACAAATAAAAATTATGAACTGGTTTACATATAAAAAAGTGATAACCCTTGAGATATTACAACTAACTTTAATATCCACCCCTTTGTTAACAGTTAGTTTCTCACTGATTTTTACTGCCCATCATCATCACTCAATGAAGTACACCTAAACCTCTTTATAACTCTGTTCATTGAAAGATGCCATTAAGATGGTTTTGTATACTACATGGCTTACATTGAAAGATCCTAACAAGAGCTGTCATGAGACAGCATAGCTTGCCCGGAAAGCTGTCTTAGTCTGAAGTGGAAGTATGGCTGAATCATATCCATGACATTGCACCAAATAAACATTGGGCAGGGGTGGGAATATTGGTGAATGAAATCTTTGAAATCATACATGCATCTATTTTCACACAAAACATAAATGAAATCCAATGAATGTTTTGGAAAATATGAGGTGTTAAATTTTTTACAACAAAACTGTAACATTAAATACCATAAGCCCCATATACATGTACATTGTATGTAAGTCAAAAATTTAATGAAGAGTTTCTATGTCTGTGACCTTGACCATGAATCCATGGGCATCTGTAACCTTGACTTTGAGGCCATGAATATGGGTGGGTGTATTGCTTAATAAAATTGTGGACACATATACATCATCATACCAAATATGTTCTACGTCTATGATATAGTTTTGAAAATAAATCTTAAAAAACTTCCATAAATCCTTAGCACACATGTAGGTAGGATTTCTCTAAGTCTGTGACCTTAACCTTTAGGCCATAGGAAAAGGTAGAGGTATTGCTGAATATAACTTTGGTCATATATCTATCATTAATCCAAATATGCAAAAAATCAATCGTACCTTTAGGAAAATATGAGCTCCATAAAAACTTCAAATTTAGCATTGCATTTTTCAGTCTGTGGCCTTGATCTTGAGGCAAAAAAGCACAGGTGGGGTATTTCTGAATTATGAGCCACTTCCATCCTAATATTGGCTACAGTTTGGAAAATATATGCAGCTGAATATATGATCTTAATAACTTTCACATAATATTAAAGCAGATAAGTTTTGAGTCTGTGACCTTCAGCATGGGTGGGGGTATCGCTGAATAGAAGTTTGGACCTATATCTGTTATCACCAAACCCATTGTATGGTTTGGAAAATATGTGCTCTCAATTTTTTTTAACTCAAATGTAGACACCAACTCGAACTCAAAAGTCTCAAATGCAAGTGGTAGTGAATTAGCGCTTCATGGACTTCAACAGAAGCCTTCGTGGTGTAGTGGATACGTTACTCGCCTTGTAAACCAGGGATGACAGGATCGATCCCGGGCTCCTCCGGACTTTCGGATGAGTCTTTAAAACGAGGTCCCGTCTCTGTATGACCTTACATGTAGCTAGAGTAAGTAAATTAATTGGTTTAAATTTCATTACTTTGCGGAAAAATTCTTATAAGTTCAGTCAGAAATTTTGAAAAATTAGGGATAATTTAAAAAATAAGGGCCTTTTGCCGAATTTGGCCCTTTTTGAGTGTATTTTTTAGGAATTTTAGGGAGACCTTAAAGAATTAGGATCTTTTACGAATTTTATGGCCACTGGAAAGCCTAAGGGTGGGATCTGAACAGTTTCTCCGATATTAAGCCTGTTATGAAGTGGAGGGGGTGGGCATGGCCTTGGAACACCCAGGTGACCCCAAGGTTGGTGTCACTGAATGCATCTTATCATAAGGAACAAGAATTATATATATGGTTTAGGGGTGGGGATCTGAACAGTTTCGCTCGGACATTAGGCCTTTTATGAAGTGGGGGGATTGGCGCATGGCTCTCGCACACCTGGGGAAGGGGTGGGGCATGGCCCAGACACACCCAAATTTAATTCTGCTCTCACACACCCTCCTCATGTAAGGAAGCTTAGTACCAAATTTGGGTGCATTCCAGTCAGTGGTTAAGGAGGAGATACGGTGACCTACATGCAGATGGACAGACAGATGGAGGCGTTCACAACGTCCCCAAACTCATTTTTTTAAAAGTGTGGGGATAAACATATGTTGTGAGAACTTGTTAGAATAGCCTCGTCCCGAAAGTACCCACAAAATATGATTAATTGGAGAAATAAGAAGAACTAGAGCAGCAGTCGATGGTATACCATTGCAAATACCCGCCTTTTCTATGAATAACACTAATGACTATGTATTAGCTAGCCAAAACTAAATGTCAGTTAAAAAAAGTTGCAAATAACATCCTAACTGATAAGCGAAGTTTCAGAAGTGTAACTCTTTTAGTTTAGAAGATATGGCAAAGTCATACTTTTTGACCTTTGACCTTGGAGTTATGTTGAGGTCTACCAAAAGTATCCCAATTTATTCTATATTCCAACAGCCATCCAATAACCAAGTTTCAGAAGTGTAACTCCAATAGTTTAGAAGATATGGCAAAGTCATACTTTTGACCTTGGACCTTGGGGTCGAGGTCGCACCAAAAGTAGCCCTACATATTCTATAGTCCAAGGGCCATCCAATAAGCAAAGTTTCAGAAGTTTAACTCCAATAGTTTAGGAGATATGGCAAATCATAATTTTTGGCCTTTGACCTTGGGGTCATGTTGAGGTCAAGGTCACACCAAAATTATCCAAATTTATTCTATATTCCAAGGGCCATCCAATAACCAAAGTTTCAGAAGTGTAACTCTAATAGTTTAGAAGATATGGCAAAATCATACTTTTTGACCTTTGACCTTGGTGTCAAGGTCACACCAAAAGTAACCTGACATTTCTATATATACAAGGGCCACCCAATAAGCAAGTTTCAGAAGTGTAACTCCAATAGTTTAGGAGATATGGCAAATCATAATTTTTTACATTGACCTTGGGGTCATTTTGAGGTCAAGGACACACCAAAATTATCCAAATTTATTCTATATTCCAAGGGCCATCCAATAACCAAAGTTTCAGAAGTGTAACTCTAATAGTTTAGAAGATATGGCAAAATCATACTTTTTGACCTTTGACCTTGGTGTCAAGGTCACACCAAAAGTAACCTGACATTTCTATATTCCAAGGGCCATCCAATCAGCAAGTTTCAGAAGTGTAACTCCAATAGTTTAGGAGATATGGCAAATCATATTTTTTGACCTTTAACCTTTAGGTCATGTTGAGGTCAAGGTCACACCATAAGTATCCAAATTTATTCTTTATTCCAAGGGCCATCCAATAACCAAAGTTTCAGAAGTGTAACTCTAATAGTTTAGAAGATATGGCAAAATCGTACTTTTTGACCTTTGACTTTGGGTCAAGGTCACACCAAAAGTAACCTGGCATATTCTATATTCCAAGGACCATCCAATAAGCAAAGTTTAAGAAGTGTAACTCCATTAGTTTAGGAGGTATGGCAAATCATAATTTTTGACATTTGACCTTGGGGTCATGTTGAGGTCAAGGTCACAAAAAAGTTGCCCACTGCCATCTACATTCCATTTATTATATACCTACAAGAAATACTGCTGTCTACTATCAGTTTTCCGACACAAAAATACAGAATCCCATATCACGCACTCGCGTTTTCCGATTCCGTATCACACTCCTGCAAACCCTGAGTCCCGGCATTTGTTGCGACTTTAGAAAACAGCCATCGATAACGCGGAACCAAACGTTCGAAATGATGACGTCACTTACACACAGAATGTAACGTCAAAGTTTCCCGCCAATTTACGTTGACAAAAGACTTTATTAAAAGCGAAAAAAGGTATATAATAAACGTATTATCACTAAAATAACTTGATCTGTCGCACAGTATCACGTCTCTTGGATGTTTCCAGATCTTACGCATCACACTCGACGCTGCGCGTCTCGTGTGATACGCTGATCTGGAAACATCCACTCGACGTGATACAATGCGTCAGATCATGTTACTGTAGTAATAATATGTATGTACTATTCTCATACAAAGTTTCAAAAGTGTAACTTCAGTGGTTGCAGAGGAGATCCTATCACAAGAAACGTGACGGACTGACACCAGAGTGAACTGTGGTACGAAAACAATAAACCCGATTCGAAAAAGCGGGTATAATAATAATAACTGTCAGAGTGCCCGGACAAGGCTTTGAGTATAGCAGTCTATTGCATCAATTACAATTATGTCCCTTACTGAAATTTAGTGAAAAAATGGCGACAAACAGGTGATAAGAACAAGTTAGAGTAAGTAGTTTAGGTCGTAGTACCAAAGCCGTAATCCAAAATCATCAATCCATAGACAAATGGCAAATATCAATGTTCATATCAACAGACATGGACTCCAGAATAGTGTAATCAGGCGTCCGCAGATAGTAAGCATTACTTGGTAAGCACGCTTCGCCCACCATGCCTATCGACCTGATCGAAGAAAAGGAGGGTATGCCTGAGATTTTGGAAGTCTTCCTATGGCTTTCTATTGGCAAACACATCAGAAATACTTCTGGAAATGGCCACATTGTACGGATCAACAAGATCATGGTGCCTCCCATAGAACAAATAAGAAATATTTGTAGGTCGGGTATAAAAGCCAAGGCCTGGTCGGGCCTGGCCAAGCCAAAAATGCCGATCCGTAGATTTTATATTTCGTCTCTTGTTATAATTATGATATATATTGTAGTCAGTTGGGTATCAAATTATTATAAACAACATATTTGATAACTGCAACAAGGTTTATCGCTCTATATTATTTAAATTTCTTGTAATAGATGTTTTGTCCGAAATCCAGGGGTATAAAAGCCAAGGCCGGGAAAAATGATATTATTTCTTAATTCCTTGTAAATGTACAGGCTAAAGTACTTCTTTTGGCCCTGAAAGTATTTGAATTTGATAACCGTCATCATTTGACAATAGAAAAAATATAACAAACATATAAGACTACCATAAATTATCAATGTTCTTATTTTCTAATTTTAGATTGACTT
Source organism: Lucinisca nassula (assembly GCA_963580285.1). Taxonomy (NCBI): domain Eukaryota; kingdom Metazoa; phylum Mollusca; class Bivalvia; order Lucinida; family Lucinidae; genus Lucinisca; species Lucinisca nassula. The sequence continues at coordinate 3,057,595 of OY757017.1, read as the reverse complement.
TTTTAAAGAAAACGACCGAAACGGACCGAAAGGGAATAAAGTTTCTTTACTGCTAGCTGGAATTAAAGAAAAATAAAAATTAACATTTTTTTCTTTCTCATTTTAATATGTACATAATTACATGTTAACAAACATAACAATCGATTTTAATATTTCTTTAATTCCAGCTTGCAGTTACAATACTTTTTTTCCTTTTCGGTTGTTTCCTTTAGTAAAGTAAATCTAAAAATAGAAACCATTTGAAAATGAGAAATTTGATCATTTAAGATGATTTTGAAATATTTATTATATTTTCTATGTACACATGATAAAAATAATCATATTTAAATATCATCAGGGCAGAAGGAATTCCTTTAACCGATAACATCGTAAGAAATTAAGAAATATTTCCATTTTCCCCGGCCTTGGCTTTTATACCCCTCAATTTCGGAAGAAAAATTATTACAAGAAAATGAAACAATGTAGAGAGATGAACCTTCATGCAGTTATCAAATATGTTATTCATAATAATTTTATACCAAAATGACTACAATATATATCTTCAATGTGACAAGAGACGAAATATAAACTCGTTGGATCGGCCTTGGCTTTTATACCCAACCATATTGGTATTACACCATAAAGTGGATAATATTATTTGAAAAGCACGCACCCATTAATACCCTGTATAAAATGATAGACTCAAATGTACTACCGGACGGCTCGCCATTCCTACGTGGGTTGGCTAGCCGAGCGGTACCGGACGAGCAGACTTGTTGGCTGGTCTTCCGGTACCGTACGGGCAGACTCGTTGGCTGGTCGTCTGGTACCGGACGGCTAGCCACTGCCTTACAGAATAGCTTGCATATCAATATAAAAAAGACCGACCATGCGACCGACCTGTGCTCAACGCTTCAGGTGGTCAGTTTCTGACTCAAGCAATTAACACCTGCAGTTGTATTATTAATAACTGGATTATCAATAGGTGCTTTTGCAATCAACTTGTGCCTTTATTGATGGACATTACTCGCTTTTGATCCTGGAGACGGTGAAATAGAAAAGTCGAAAAAAGAAAAAAAAACAGGGCGAAGTCAACTTCTCTTTTCCAGTCTGGTAAGGCGATGTTCTTGAACTTCGGGGGAAGAAGTCACCCGAATCGCCCCCTTGGCTAATCCCTGTTTACTGATACTGCGATCGGTCACATTTGGCCATTACTTGCATGTGTATATTACATACACTCCACATCTGCTGCATCGGAATGAAGTCAAATACTGCTAAATATTGCATGACAGATTTATTTACATTTGACAAGTAAAAAGGCACCACATAAAAGTTAAAACCCACATTGAAATTGATACAGCCCCCACTCATCGGGGCTTGAAGAAATATATGGGCTGCATGATGCTTCCACGCAGAGCTGAAACCGACCCACACAGGAGTAATGGTAAACAGCTTAGAGGATCTAAGCCTGCCCAGGCAAAGCGGTGCAAGTTAGCCCGCCATGCTTTTAAACCCTGGTGTATGAATGTCATTTGCCGTGTCACCAGTAACAATTCTGAACCCTATTGGTTTCATTGGGCGACCGGGCTTGAGATGTCATTTCATCTCAATGTTGGGTAAAAGTCCCACAAAATTGAAAGCAATGTCACCAAAATGACCTTTACAGTGTTGACGGGGACGTTAAACCTCAAATCAAACAAACATTGAAATTGAACATGCCAGCTGTTGGACAAGCTTGTCTAGTTATTTGTGTTTTCCAAGTTAAAAGCTGAGAGCTTCGCCATATCAAGTTCGCCTGCACAAAAACATATTCGATAATCTTTGCTCGTACTTAGCAGGGCCTATTTAAAAAAAGATAAAACATACAAAACTGTTATTTGCCTGTCAGCTGTACATATTTTTACATTTTCTGTCAAACAGTTAGGAAAACATCAAAGATGTTCCAAAGGCTAACTGTTGACACGACAATCGTGCAGCGGTCTCCCTATTTGGTGACAAGAAGTGACAAGAGGTGACAAGAAGTGACAAGAGATATTTTATGGTGACAAGAAGAGTTAAAATGCATTTGCGACCCTTTTTAAAAGTAAAATGTGATATATTAAACATTTTTGTAAGCGTCTGTATTCCTTTTTAGACTCCTATGATGCGCTGCAGCTATGTAATCGAGCCAGAGAAACGCAAACACTCGCATGCGTATTAAGGCCTGTAAATGAGTACATCTCTATCATAAACCAAATTATTTATTGTAACATGACTAGGCAAATGATTTGGTCATGCCTGAAAATGAATTTCATACAATATAAGACACTAGTACCCGAATTGACCCACTTGAATCATATCAGGGCCGTCTTCAGATTTTCTTTTTGGGAATAAATTCAAGATGGTGACAAGAGAATGTACACGATGTGTCTCACTGTCACACAAAATTCCAATAAAATGAGTATAGACCTTAGCAGAGATTCTTATATCAGGCTGCGCATATGCGCACGCTGATCCAAGTCTTTTCTAAGCAAGCATGCTCGATGACGCTTCAATGCTCTTCAGATTTTCTTGTCTGGAATAAAGTCAAGCTGGTGACAAGAAAATTTTACATGTATGAAATGATCTACTATATTTCTCCGCCACATAAAATTATACCCTCAGCAGAAAAAAAACAAACCAGATTGCGCACATGCATAGGCTGATCCGAGTATTTTCTAGGCACACTTGCTCGACGACGCTTCAGTGCCTCTACAGATTTTTTTGGGGGTCGGGAATAAATTCAAGTTAATTTGGTGACAAGAAAATTTTACACGTATTAGATGCTATACTATATTTCTCCGTCACATAAAATTATTCCATCAGCAGAGAAAGCATACCAGACTGCGCATATGCTCAGGCTGATCCTTTCTAGGTTCAATTGCTCGATGACGCTTTCGTTCCTCTTCAGGTGCTTTTCGTCAGGAATAAAGTCAAGTTAATTTGGTGACAAGAAAATTTTACATGTATGAGATGATCTACTATATTTCTCCGTCAAGCAAAATTATACCCTCAGTGGAGAAAACATACCAGACTGCGCATATGCGCAGGCTGATCCAAGTCTTTTCCAGGAACACGTGCTCGAAGACGCATCAGTGCCTCTTCAGATTTTTTTGGGTCGGGAATAAAGTCAAGCTAATTTGGTGACAAGAAAATTTTGCATGTATGAAACGATCTACTATATTTCTCCGTCACATAAAATTATACCCTCAGTGGAGAAAACATAGCAGACTGCACATATGCGCAGGCTGATCCAAGTCTTTTCTAGGCACACTTGCTCGATGAAGCTTCAGTACCTCTTGTCGGGAATAAAGTCAAAATACATGTATTGCTCTATTTCTCTGTCACATAATATTTCTAGAAAATGCATTAAGGGAGAGAGAGAGAGAGCGTGCGTGTTAAATAGACAGAATATAATCATTGGAATAAGATCTAATTTGAAACAAATTAAAAATTATTTATTTATTTATTTATTTATTTATTTATTTATTTATTTATTTATTCTAATGTCAAAGATATGAATATTTTAAATAGACAAAATATAATCCTGAAAATAAGATTTAACTTTAAAAAAAGTAGTATTTATTTATTTATTTATTTATTTATTTATTCTCTTGTCAAAGCTATGAATTTATGATTAGCAAGCGGAATTAAAATAATATGTCGACCAAATGCTAATAACACAAGCTTGTGATTAATCAACCGAGATAACTCGATACTGAGTGACAGCAATTATCTTAATCGGTCCAGTCAACACTATTTAGGTCATTTTTGAGCCGGTCAATTTATCTACACTTTTCCTGGGCAGGCTTATACGTAGGCGGTTAACCAGTACAGTGCAATTCTTTCGCCAGAAACTGACAACTGCCTTTCTTGAATGCATGGGTGACTTAGCATAATGGGTTCATCCCGCCCATCGGGGCTTGGAGAATTAGATTTGGCTGCGTGATGCTTCCACGCAGAGCTGAATCTGACCACACACGAGTGCCGGTAACCCGCTTAGAAGGACTAAGCCTGCCCAGGCAAAGCGGTGAGAGTCAGATCGTCCAATGCATATAATCCTTCTGGTTTCATTGGGCGGCAGGGCTTGAGATGTCATTTCCTCTCAATGTCGGGTAAAAGTCCCACAAAATTTGACGCAACGTTTCCAAAATGACCTAAATAATGTTGACGGGGACGTTAAAAACCAATTCAAAGCAACAAAAATCATAATGGGTAAGCCCAGTTTTCTCTATATAAAATGGTCTTTCATATGTAGGAAAATCACATGAATCCTGGTTAAACCCGCTTTTATATTTATAAAACGAGATGACATTGTTTTTGAGCCTGAGTTTATTTTAGATATCTCTTGTCGGTAAATGCGGTTAACCCCCTTCCTCGGTACCAACAGTCTATGTTTATGATTTTGTTTGTTTGATTTGAAGTTTAACAGCCCCGTCAACACTGTATATGTCATTTTGGAGACGTTGCTTCCAATTTTGTGGGACTTTTACCCGAAATTGAGATGAAATGACATCTCAAGCCCTGTCGCCCAATGAAACCAATAGCGTTTATAGGCAGGGACCGTCCGACTCGCACCGCTTTGCCTGGGCAGCTTAGATCCTCTAAGCAGTATATACCAGTACTCGTGTGCTGTCAGTTTCAGCTCTGCGTGGAAGCATCATGCAGCCCATCTATTTCTTCAAGCCTTGATAGGCGGGGGCCGTCTATGTTTATGAGCAGAGAAAATCACACGAAGAAACGCACAGATACCCACGTAAAATTCACTATTTTTGCTTATAAAATGAAGTGACTTTGTATATAAAGAAAACTTTCTTGTCGGTTACTCCGTTAATCGTCTGAATAAAGCATGTTGCTTTTTCCTCCAAACGTCTTTAAATTTGGCCAGAATTAATTTCGAACTTAAGATTAACATTTAATTTATCATTTTAAGCAATAATATAGTTTAATTTTATGTTAGAAAGTTTCTTGTCACCATAAAATAGCTCTTGTCACTTCTTGTCACTTCTTGTCACCTCTTGTCACTTCTTGTCACCAAATAGGGAGACCCTCGTGCAGTGTCCCGAAAAGGCGGTGCGTAAATTTACCGGTACGGACCTAATTACCGGAATGTACCGGATTGGACCCATTTTTCCCAATTTTATGCATTTTTTTGTTATTACTTTTTATTATTTTTTTTTCACCTGCAAATTGAGTTGATCATTTAAATAATTACCACTTTTGAAAGTCCTTTTGTTACCCTGTGCAATATTATGAAACTTAAATAAACATTGTTACATTGCAGTATGGCCATAGCTACACAGAATTGCTTTAGATTATTTAAGAAGAGATTAATCAAACTTATATCTTTGTTAGCCCTACATAAAATATGGTTTTACAGGGTGCTCATTACATGCACTTTAAAACGTGAATATTTTTGTTTATTTCTCCTGTTGGTACTTTGTCACCCATTAGAAACCCTTTGTGGGATATACATTTTTGTTGTCATTTCTGCTGCTGATCATAGATTGTGGGTATTCACTAGAACCTCCTCATTTTGGGCTTTCCCAATGAGGACTCACAATCTGTCTTTAAAGAAGAAATAAGAAATATATCCCAAAAGTACATCTGATATAACCATGTTGCGGTCCTCTCTCTCTCTCTCTCTCTCTCTCTCTCTCTCTCTCTCTCTCTCTCTCTCTCTCTCTCTCTCAAATCCATGTTTTGTTTTATCTGTCTTTCGAGTGTTAAGCAGACGTGCGTTATTTTGACCATTTACACCTTTTTTTCACACCTAATTAAAAGACCGTCTGATCAACACCTAGGTTAAGCCCCCGCCCATAGGGGCTTGAAGAAATATATGGGCTGCATGATGCTTCCACGCAGAGCTGAATCCGGCCCGCACACTAGTACTGGTAAACCGCTTAGAGGATCTAAGCCTGTCCAGGAACCGCGGTGCGAAGCGGACCGTCCATGCTAATAAACCATATTGGTTTCAATGGGCGACAGGGCTTGAGATGTCATTTCATCTCAATGTCGGGTAAATGTCCCACAAAATTGGAAGCAACGTCTCCAAAATGACCTTTACAATGTTGACGGGGACGTTGAACCTCAAATCAAACAAACAAAAATCAACACCTAGGATAATTAGATTATCCTCACCTAAGGTAAGTAGATTACTAAAGCACACTTTCAGGTTTATCGTTTTGTTTTATAAAGACTATTACTGTAATATACTTTAATCGCTTTGAACTGGCGGAATTTAAATCGACTGACAAACTATTGTCTGCCTTGTTAGTTAGTTTTTTTTAATTCCTTTTTCATAAACATGTTCTTGAGATCATGAGGTTAACAACTACCCATTAGATTATATAGACGATCTTACATGAGTGGTCATGTATTATTGAATTTATTAAACTCGTTGAGGAAAAGAGATAAAATGCGAGGCTTTGCCGAGCATTTTATCCCTTTTCCTCAACGAGTTTAATAAATTCAATAATACATTACCACGAATGCAAGATTCTATTTATCATATGACATTTAAAATGAATTTTATTCACGATTGTTTACACAAAATGTCAATATTCCGCCGTTAGTAAACGCGACGTCATTTAGGACGTCGTACATGTAACGTTACGGGACGTATCCAGCTAATTTGCATATTTAATCCACTAGTGGATTATCGAAAATATTACATGGCGTTATTACACTCTCAGACGCGACGTCATATGATAATATCAAAATATCAAACTCCAAGCGGCTGGCAATTTTGGTTTATAAACAACAGTTTGAGATGAAAGGATTTGAAATCTGATAAATAAATAGAAAACTGAAACAAAAGTGGCAAAAATCTTGTTTCACTTTAGCAGTAGTTTTGAGATAACGAGTCAGCTGTAACATGGCTCAAAATGGCGAAAGAACATCAAGTTAACAAGTTCGTGAAATGAAGAATCCCCAAACCCCACTTTATACTGAGAAAACTGGGGTCTACGGGGGTATTCATTATTTTCTTTACTTTTGCACAAAAACATACATTATGGGTACTCGTTAGAACCGCCTAATTGGGGCGGCACTGATGAGCTCCCACAACCTATGTTGCGGTATAAATAATAAAAATATCACATATTTTCAACAGAAAAGTCACCATTTTTGAGATATGAAGGGATGCACTATGTTACAAATATGTTATCGTAATGATAATTAATAAATGGTTTCCATATTTATATAAAAGGCACACGTCTATGCCCGATATATCTGTATGCATTAGAGTGCCATACTATCTGTTTCTAGAAATAACAATTTCGATGAATATCTGTATTTTGTTTTTTTAATTATTTCTGCTCCATACACCTCTAGGGAAAGTGATCAGAAGTGATTATGGTGGCTATGACCCAGTAAACACAAAACGTTATCGTAACGTTTTTTTATAGGTTTCAAAATGATTACGCAGATCGCGACGTTTTGTAATTAAAGTGTAACAAATTTAGTTACACAGAGGCCTTTCTGATATTTAATCTTCATCAGTGTGTCTAAACCCCAAAGTTTTGAAACCGAAACGGATGTTGGACAAGACCCGGCAAACGTTTTGTAAGCGTTTTGCTAACGTTTTATTCTGTGTAGAGCTGCGATGACTGTTTTTGCAATCAGATAAATAATACTTCCCTTCTGCAAAACCTAGAGCGTATTCCTTAACATGTCAAATACTTTTCGAGGAAGTTATAAAAAGGTTACAGAAAAACCAAATTTTTACTAACGTTGTGAAAACGTTCTATAAATGTTTTTTTTTTTGGGGGGGGGGGTTTACGGCCCTTTCAAGATTATTTCACTCATATCGAGCCGTCTATAAATGTTGCAGAGTTTGTTGATATAAATGTGCACCTTCTTTCCGCCAATATTCTTGGAACAAAGAACCAAGACAATCGAACGCCTCACCGAATTATTGTTTTTCCGGCCCATTTTGCTCCAGGTAACTTTGATTTGATGATTTAATTGCATGTGGTTCTTATTTTATTTGCACCGGATAATAATATAATGTAACTGTTATGCGCGATTGTTTGAATTTGGTGGCTGTCACATGTTTTCGCGACTAATGAAGTAAACACACATCTGTTGCATGACAATATTCGTAAATAGTGACATTTTTTCGGTTTACTGAAGGTGACGACAAGTTTTCTCACTGCAATTGATTAATTGTATGACCAAATTTCTGTGATTTATTCAACAGTAATTGATCAAATTGTTTCGTTTGGACCAAACGTTGTGAAAACGTTCTTGAAACGTTCAATCTACATCGGTACGTGCATTTGTTGAACATTTTTATATATCAAAAACAGCATTTTCATGATGAAAATCTGTATAAGTTTTCTCATCACTGCTTAAAAGTAGTTTAGGTCTTAGTACCAAAACGTTAATCCAAAATCATTATTCCATAGACAAAACAAGACAAAGGATGTAGGTGCTCGTTCTAACGGGTGCCCACAACCTATCTTCGAACAAAAATAAGAAAAATAATGACTTTCCCAGTAAACCAAGTTTTTTTTATATAAAACAGGGTCTACCGTGACGTGCATTACATGGACTTGGTAAGGTGATGGACAGGGCTTCAGCAGAAATATGAAAAAAAAATCAGTTTTTTTTTTTTTTTAATTTTTGGTGGTAAATTGTTCAATATATTTGAATAGGCATGTTTTAGTAATGCCAGTGATCTTGTTTCACTCTGTTTGAATCAGTTAATATGATTTGACATATAGTGGAATGTGCAATCAATAGTTAACTTCACTGTTTACAGCACCATGTAAAATTTCCATGCAATCTACACTTAAGAAAAGCAAAGCACCGCCTAAGACCCGCCTACTACATCTGGACTTCAAGAATAACCACTAGATGACTAGCTGAAGAGAGAATTTCAGTAGATAAACATATTTGTCATTCAGCCACCAAGTTTGCTGTGTGTGTTACCGAAGGCCAAGACAAGCTTCCTACGCTATACTGGTTACCAAAACTTCATAAAAGACCTTACAAAGCACGGTTTATTGCAAATTCTAGCTCTTGCACTACCACTGAACTTTCTAAATTATTAACTTCCTGTCTTACTGCTATTAAAACGCATGTGATTAAATATTGTGATAACGTCTTTGAAAGATCAGGAAGAAATCTTTTTTGGTCTATAAAAAATTCGAATGAGGTTTTAATTCAAGGTAATGTTGGTTGGTGCCTGATGCTCTGTCTCTGGTCGGGCCCATCGGGGTCTAACTGTTGGTTTTCTTTTGCTCCAGCATTTCAGTGGTTTCTTGCTGTCGAGTCCTCACCGTTGTCTCACCTCTGTGGTTCTTTGATTTTTGTGTTCACGGAGATGTTGCGCTGGTGGGTTGGGGGGGGGCCTTCATGCGGACTGAACAAATTATTTGTCTAAATTGCGACGGAGGGGGGGGGGCGGGGATTGTGGCCGCGTGGAGTCGGTTTAAGCCCCCCAGTGGAGATCTTCCACTGACCGTTCCAAGGCGGCTCTTCTGTGGCAATTTGTTTGTGTTGTTGTTTGTTGCTTGCTGTGTGTGTCGCTTGTGTCTTTTGGTTTTGGATGGCCGTGTGGCCGTTTTGTGGGGGAGTAACTGTCCTTATGGCCTTCCTTTGTTTGGGTTTCCATTTTTGTCTGGTCGCTTAATGTTTGTGTTTCTTTCCCTTTGGTGTCTTTTGTGGGTGGGGTAAGTTAATTGTATCAATTCCTGATCTTTGTTTTACTTCTTCTTTAAATAAATTGAAATCCAGACATGTTCGTGCTTCAAGTCTGTCTACTTACGATTTTTCCACTCTTTACATTACACTTCCTCAATGTTTTTGGGAGTAGTCTTCGTATAAGAATATCTCCTCTCAAATCACCCATCCTTCGAAAATATACTAATCCATGGAAAAGAAGTGGAATGTATCCTAGTATTTCTAAGTGCAATGCCAAGAGGTGCAGATGTTGTTCGCATTTAAGCACTGCGTCTACCGTTACTTCATCTGTAAACGGTAGACGCTTCTCTGTAGTTAACATGTCTGATTTGACATGACAGTCTACAGATTTAATTCATCTAATTACATGACGTGTTGCAAACTGTAATATGCAGTACGTCGGTCAAACTAACCGCATGCTTAAAACTAGATTGAACGAGCATTATCGTAGAATGAGTAAGTCTAAGAAAACTGACACTTTCTTGTACCGTCACTTTCGACGTACAGGTCATTCCGTAAATAACATTGTTATACAACCAGTGGAAAAACTTTATTACGATGCAAATTCTACATCTAGATTCAAAATTATCAAAAGACATGAGGCTGAACTGAAATGGATTAAATCTTTACAGACCCCTTCTCCACTGGGATTTAATGACAACATTTATCATGAGGGTAATATTTCCAGAATGCCGGACTTTGATATTTTCTCGCTCCTGGAATGTCGAAAACGCAGAACTAGATCTCACGGCATCAGGAAAAATGGTAACTTTAAACGTAAATTACGTGCGTTTAAACGAAACAATACTAGACTGAAGTGACTGTCAATTATATTATTAAATCACGGACGCCACTCTATGCTTTCATTTTTAAGTTCATTTGTTTTAAGTCTTCTGGACACCAAGGCGAATAAATTCTACGATAGTTCTAATCAGTTATATGATGCGGCTCTATTAACTAGAGGCTATACTCAGCATACTCTCCGTCCTTACATTGATTCTGAAATTAATCATAAACGCCATTTCTTCAAAATATCCTTCATTAATAAGGGGATGGATTTTATAGATTTGCCAAGTATCTTTCGTGAGAGCTCGGTGCTTGCTTCCATTCCTGCTTATTTTCAAAATACTGAAACACCTATAATTTGTTATAAATATAACAAACCTGTTAGATCTATCATTTTTAATTTCAATAAACTTGTTTCAGATCTTGATATTGATACTAATACTCCTGATTCATGTGATTGTAAAAACTCAGTGTATTGCTATCCTGCTGCTGGTCATGTAATTACTGGCAATTTGAAAATTATTCTTGATTCTAGGATAAGGAATATAATTTCTAAAGTAGAAGTAAAACAAAGATCAGGAATTGATACAATTAACTTACTCCACCCATAAAAGACACCAAAGGGAAAGAAATACAAACATTAAGCGACCAGACCATAATGGAAACCTAAAAAAAGGAAGGCCATAAGGACAGTTACTTTCCCACAAAATGGCCATATGGCCATCCAAAACCAAAAGACACAAGTGATACACACAGCAAGTAACAAACAACAACATAAATAAATCGCCACAGAAGAGCCGCCTTGGAACGGTCAGTGGAAGATTTCCACATGGGGGCTTAAATCGATTTTACGTGGCCACAATCCTCGCCCTTACTTCCGTCGCCATTTAGACAAATAATTTGTTCAGTCCGCATGAAGGGCTCCTAACTCATCAGTGCAACATCTCCGTGAACACAAAACTCAAAGAACCACAGAGGTAGGACAACGGTGAGGACTCGACAGCAAGAAACCACTGAAATGCTGGAGCAAAAGAAAACCAACAGTTAGACTCCGATGAGCCCGACCAGAGACAGAGCATCAGGCACCAACCAACATTATCTCTCTAATTTTCAATAAGACTTTACGTTGGAGCCGTCATAGAATCTGAGGCCTGACCCACCGGCGTGCAATTAAAGAGGGAAGCAAAGTTGCCAACCGTGATTGGGTTAACTACCATGCATGCAGTCTGTCGTATAATATCCATGTTGTACCCAATCTATTTATATCGAAGAATGAATTTACGAAATTGGGTGCTGAAGTCATTGCGGTTATATATTTTTCTGAATTTATATACTAAGTCACCATAAAATTCGGGTTCCGATAGACCTTGCCGCAGAAGAGATTTAAGTCCAATATTGAATTTGAAATTAAATCAGAATGGCGTCTATAAAATTTAGAAAAGGCTTTGCGTAGTTTATGGTACCGATAACCCTGATTAAGGAGTTTAGCCGTTAATAATTTATTACGAGTGTTGAAGTCAGTTACATGACTACACACTCTAGCAAATCGAATTAATTGCGAAATATAAACGCCATAGGATGGCGCACGATGAACATCACCATCCAAAAAATGAAAAGTTACAATCTCAAAATCAAAGTCATCGCGTTTATCATAAATTTTGCACGAAACAAATCCATCTACAATAGATAGATGTAAATCCAAAAACGGGGCCTCGGTATCAGAAGAATTTGCTTTATTTAACTGAAGTTCTAGGGGGTAAATCTGACTGATCAAACCACCAAAATAGGTATTATCAATATTTAATAAATCATCTAAATATCTAGAAGTAGAGCTAAAAGCTTCAATAATTTCAGTTTGGTTATCAATGGAAAGCGACAAAATGAAGTCTCTTTCATAACAATACAAGAACAGATCAGCTACAAGAGGTGCGCAATTCGTACCCATCGGAATACCCACAAATTGTCTAAATAACTTAATACCGAATCTATTATAAATATTGTCAAGTAGAAAGGTGAGGGCATCACACACTCTCTGACATGACCAAAGTGTATTATTCTTATGCTCTTTAGAAGTGAAAAATGCATTTCTGACATTACATGCAAGATAGAGAGAATCTTCTCTGTGAAAAGCCCATTCAATTAAATCATTAAGCTTTTCTTATATAAGATTATGAGGAAGTGTAGTGTAAAGAGTGGAAAAATCGTAGGTAGACAGACTAGAAGCACGAAAATGTCTAGATTTCAATTTATTTAAAACCTCATTCGAATTTTTTATAGACCAAAACAGATTTCTTCCTGATCTTTCAAAGACTTCCGTTAACAACGTCGTCGTTGTGTGACGGCTCCACTATGTTAACACGCTTAAGCAGGAGCTTGGTGGTACTAAGGCCTATGAACTTCAGCCTTTAGCTGAAGAGAGAGCTATAGTAGATAGACATATTTGTCATTCAGCCACCAAGTTTGCCGTGTGTGTTACCGAAGGCCAAGACAAGCTTCCTACGCTATACTGGTTACCAAAACTTCATAAAAGATCTTACAAAGCACGGTTTATTGCAAATTCTAGCTCTTGCACTACCACTGAACTTTCTAAATTATTAACTTCATGTCTTACTGCTATTAAAACGCATGTGATTAAATATTGTGATAAAGCCTTTGAAAGATCAGGAAGAAATCTGTTTTGGTCTATAAAAAATTCGAATGAGGTTTTAAATAAATAGAAATCCAGACATGTTCGTGCTTCAATTAAAAATAAAAAATGAGTTCCTTTAAGAGCAATGAAAACATTCATAAGAAAGAAGATGGGTCATACTACGTAGTTTCGGCTAATAAAGCCTCATCAGTGACCCTGTAATGATCTGGCAACGAAAGCCAGAGAGGAAACATACTGCAATTTTGCGAATTTCGAATAGGCAGTCGATTCAAAGACTGATATAAATCAAAATGGGGTCCAAATAATTAAAAACCTGTCTAGAATATGAGTCTAAACCAATAATTTATTTCTGATTTCTCAGAATATTTACGCTGATCTCAAAGGATCAAAAGTAAAATATAAACTGCACTATGGTTGATGTACGGTGAGACGTTTTACGGCCGCCACACGGCACAACACCAGCTGCAGTGAAGGCAAATAAAAATCAAAAATGAGTTCCTTTAAGAGCAATGAAAACATTCATAAGAAAGAAGATGGGTCATACTACGTAGTTTCGGCTAATAAAGCCTCATCAGTGACCCTGTAATGATCCGGCAACGAAAGCCAGAGAGGAAACATACTGCAATTTTGCGAATTTCGAATAGGCAGTCGATTCAAAGACTGATATAAATCAAAATGGGGTCCAAACAATTAAAAACCTGTCTAGAATATGAGTCTAAACAAATAATTTATTTCTGATTTCTCAGAATATTTACGCTGATCTCAAAGGACCAAAAGTAAAATATAAACTGCACTATGGTTGATGTACGAGGAGACGTTTTACGACCGCCACACGGCACAACACCAGCTGCAGTGAAGGCAAATAAAAATCAAAAATGAGTTCCTTTAAGAGCAATGAAAACATTCATAAGAAAGAAGATGGGTCATACTACGTTGTTTCGGCTAATAAAGCCTCATCAGTGACCCTGTAATGATCCGGCAACGAAAGCCAGAGAGGAAACATACTGCAATTTTGCGAATTTCGAATAGGCAGTCGATTCAAAGACTGATATAAATCAAAATGGGGTCCAAATAATTAAAAACCTGTCTAGAATATGAGTCTAAACCAATAATTTATTTCTGATTTCTCAGAATATTTACGCTGATCTCAAAGGACCAAAAGTAAAATATAAACTGCACTATGGTTGATGTACGGGGAGACGTTTTACGGCCGCCACACGGCACAACACCAGCTGCAGTGAAGGCAAATAAAAATCAAAAATGAGTTCCTTTAAGAGCAATGAAAACATTCATAAGAAAGAATATGGGTCATACTACGTAGTTTCGGCTAATAAAGCCTCATCAGTGACCCTGTAATGATCCGGCAACGAAAGCCAGAGAGGAAACATACTGCAATTTTGCGAATTTCGAATAGGCAGTCGATTCAAAGACTGATATAAATCAAAATGGGGTCCAAATAAGTAAAAACCTTTCAAAAAATAATTCAAGTCTGTCTACTTGCGATTTTTCCACTCTTTACACTACACTTCCTCATAATCTTATAAAAGAAAAGCTTAATGATTTGATTGAATGGGCTTTTCACAGAGAAGATTCTCTCCATCTTGCATGTAATGTCAGAAATGCATTTTTCACTTCTAAAGAGCAATAGAATTATACACTTTGGTCATGTCAGAAAGTGTGTGATGCCCTCACCTTTCTACTTGACAATATTTATATTAGATTCGGTACTAAGTTATTTAGACAAATTGTGTGTAATCCGATGGGTACGAATTGCGCACCTCTTGTGGCTGATCTGTTCTTCCATTGTTATGAAAGAGACTTCATGTTGTCGCTTTTCTTTGATAACCAATCTGAAATTATTGAAGCTTTGAGCTCCACTTCTAGATATTTAGATGATTTATTAAATATTGATAATACCTATTTCGATGGTTTGATCAGTCAGATTTACCCCCCAGAACTTCAGTTAAATAGAGCAAATTCTTCTGATACCGAGGCCCCGTTTTTGGATTTACATCTATCTATTGTAGATGGGTTTGTTTCGTGCAAAATTTATGATAAAGGCGATGACTTTGATTTTGAGATGGTAAATTTTCATTTTTTGGATGGTGATGTTCCTCGTGCGCCATCCTATGGCGTTTATATTTCGCAATTAATTCGATTTGCTAGAGTGTGTAGTCATGTAACTGACTTCAACACTCGTAATAAATTATTAACGGCTAAACTTCTTAATCAGGGTTATCGGTACCATAAACTACGCAAAGCCTTTTCAAAATTTTATAGACGCCATTCTGATTTAATTTCAAAATTCAATATTGGACTTAAATCTGTTCTGCAACAAGGTCTATCGGAACCCGAATTTTATGGTGACTTAGTATATGAATTCAGAAAATTATATAACCGCAATGACTTCAGCACCCAATTTCGTAAAATCATTCTTCGATATAAAAAGATTGGGTACAACATGGATATTATACGACAGACTGCATGCATGGTAGTTAACCCAATCACGGTTGGCAACTTGGCTTCCCTCTTTAATTGCACGCCCGTGGGTCAGGCCTCAGATTCTATGACGGTTCCAACGTAAAAGCTTATTGATAATATAATTAGAGAGATCTAATTCAAGGTAATGTTGGTTGGTGCCTGATTCTCTGTCTGTGGTCGGGCCCATCGGAGTCTAACTGTTGGTTTTCTTTTGCTCCAGTATTTCAGTGGTTTCTTGCTGTCGAGTCCTCACCGTTGTCTCACCTCTGTGGTTCTTTGGTTATTTGTGTTCACGGAGATGTTGCTCTGATGAGTTAGGAGGCCTTCATGCGGACTGAACAAATTACTTGTCTAAATCGCGACGGAAGTAAGGGCGAGGATTGTGGCCACGTAAAATCGATTTAAGCCCCCCCCCCCCCCCCCCCCCCCTCAGTGGAAATCTTTCCACTGACCGTTCCAAGGCGGTTCTTCTGTGGCGATTTATTTATGTTGTTTTTTTGTTACTAATTGTGTGTATCACTTGTGTCTTTTTATTTTGACTGGCCATATGGCCATTTTGTTGGAAAGTAACTGTCCTTATGGCCTTCCTTTGTTTAGGTTTCCATTATGGTCTGGTCGCTTAATGTTTGTGTTTCTTTCCCTTTGGTGTCTTTGATGGGTGGAGTAAGTTAATTGTATCGATTCCTGATCTTTGTTGTACTTCTACTTTTCAAAGAAAAAAAAACAACAACATAATTTAGTCATAAAAAACACATTAAGACAAAGGCCTTTAAAATAAATTTTCCTGATTTATTTATCAGGTTGAATTAAACCTTCCATATGAACGTTACTCAAATGTTCCTAAAAACGTTTTAAGAACTTCTTTTATAAACGTTTTAAAATGTATATTTACTGCTAAGAATAACATATTTTAACCTTTTTTAACGTTTTTCAAACGTTTGTCAAACGTTTTTGAAAAACGTCCTTGAGACGTAAAAAAAAAAACTTTCCATATAAACGTTATATCAACGTTCACAAAAAACGTTTTTTAACGTTTTTGAAACGTTCTAAAAATGTTTCTTTGTTAGCTGGTGAGGCACTGGAACTGACCCATATTCCACATTTGACAAATTTATTTGTGAAAAGGGACATGCACCATGTGGTAAAAGATGAAAATAGTGTGTAATTTATATTAATGTTCTAATAATATGGTGGAAACAGGGGTGGAATTGGTCTATTCCCATCCGTTCCGGAAATTAGATCCGTTCCGGTCCGTCCCGGTAAATTTACGCACCCCTGAAAAGGGACAGCCATTTGCCGAAAAACGGGTACGTACAAACACCGAATAGAAACGGATCGGACCCAATTACCCGATGGAACCGGATCGAACCCGGTTTTCTGTGCTATATTTGCTCTCTTTTTTCGATTTTTTATTTTTATGCACAGTTAAGAGAGATTTTCAGCATACAAAATGATTTTTACCTCATATCTTCACTAGGCGTGGTAGCTCAGTGGTTAGTTGGTCTCCTGATCGATTCCCGTCAGCGGTAATAAAATTGTGGTGTAATTAAAAAAATAAGAACATGCTCCTCTGGCATCATTTGCAGGATTGAATGTTACGAAGTGCACCGTCCTTCGGATTAGGACGATAACTGAAGGCCCCCTCTGCATGGATAACCATTCCCAATGCAGGTTAAAGGCATTTATTCTTGATTATTGAGGGCTATCATTTCATTACATAATATTATATAGCCCTCAGTGCTGACTGAAGACAAGTCCTCTGTCTTCAACAGGTAAGGGGCCTCCCTGGGGAAAATCAATAATTTACTAACTGTTGACTGGTGTGTATATTATTGATTTTCCCCTTTTGTACCTCAGTCAGGGGATTCAACAAGAGCTACTAATCACCCTATTAGGGACCGCCTTTGATCTGCTATAGATAGTATACCACAGGGGGCAATAAAACAATTATGAACACACGGTGTGTTTTACTGTTTCAGAATAAATGCCTTTAAAGATCCATATATTACATGATTACTGTGTTGGCTTTCATCCTGCAAACCTGCAGTATATGTAATGTACCCATGCGAGTAATGGTCAAATGTGACCCAACCGCAGTTTCAGCAGGTAAAAAAGGAAAAAGGAAAATTCAAGCATCGAAAATAAAACAACCATAACATGCATAGCCTAATGAAAATGTGAATTCCATTAAATACCTTGGTGTGACAATCACTCACTTTCTGAGATCGAATACACACATTAGCAACATGTGTACAAAAGCGAATAGAACACTTGGTTTCCTGAGGCGAAAACTTCATCAGTGTCCTCAGGATGTGAAAGAGACAGCATATAGGGAACTTGTTCGCCCAATCTTGGAATATGGTAGTTGCATCTGGGACCCAAGCGGAGTGGTCCTTAATGAAGAAATTGAAAACGTTCAGAATAGAGCTGCTAGATTCGTAACAGGAAATTACTGCTTTGGAACTGGGAGCATGACTGGAATTCTAGGAAAATTAAGATGGGAGTCGCTCAAGAAAAGGAGAAGAGACAGTAGGCTCATACTCTTATACTAAGGGCTAAAGGGTGCTGCCAGTATTCCAACAGATGACCTTGTTCCCCCAGCTAGGCACTGTAGAAAGCACCATTCAATGACGTTTCAGACCCTTACTGCAAGAAATGACATTTATAAAGAGTCGTTCTAACGATTGGAATGCTCTTACTGATTCGATTATTTCGACGACTGAAGGTGCTGTGGATTGTGTAGCTAAGTTTACCTCTTTGGTTAGAGCTAGGGACCAACTTCTCATATCACATGTCCTGGTGTATGAATGTCTTTTGATGTGTCACTAGTAACAATTCTGATTCTGATTCTGATGCATACTGCAGATCAGAAACAAGAAGAATGATTAAAATGAATTTACACACTGGGGGAAAAGAAAGCAAATATATTTATTACATTTTCAGTTGTGTGATTTACTGAGATTTCTCAGTTTATTACTCATCCCATTTTAAATATGGAATTTATAAACCGAGGGAGGTTGAAGATCCGATCAAGAAACGAGTGCGCTTGCGGATCATTACAGGGTCACTGATGAGGCTTTATTAGCCGAAACTACGTAGTATGACCCATCTTCTTTCTTATGAATGTTTTCATTGCTCTTAAAGGAACTCATTTTTTATTTTTAACTCATTTTTGATTTTTATTCAACTCTCGCGTTCATTTGACGTTTTTGAGGAAAGACCTGCAATTCGAAAATAAAGTATGAAAATAATGACATGGCGACTGATTTTCAAACTCAACCACGCCTCCTGAAATCTATGCCCTGACTGGAACTACTTTGGTTGGAAATCAGAATGTTTGAATTTGAAAATCCAAAGGTAAAACATGAATGGAAATGTAATAAACATTTTATTTTGTTGTTTTGATAGATTACGGATAAATAATTGACTCGTGTTCTAAATTTTATCATAGTAAGTTTTGAATTTGGAGTATTGTTGTCAGGCTGTGAAACTGACATAATTGGAATATAATAGAGAATGATGATAATGATATGATGATAATAATGATGATGATGATGATGATGATATCTGTTACTAGAAATGTGAGAACAGTCTTGACCGGAAAGACTCCGGGTCAGGGCTGTAGAGTAAGTGGATCGAGAGTAGATCATTCCACAGTCTTGCTGTTCTAGGAGAGAAGGAATACTTGTGAGCGTTAATCATTGAAAAGGGTATTGAAAGTCTGTTACGCATAGTGGGTTTTATATAGGAGGGAAGGCCAATGCGAATATGGCCGTTTTGAATTTTATAAAGCATGGCAAGTGATGCTATGTTCCTGCGTGTTTCTAGGGTGGGGAATTTTACTTTGCTTAGCATGACTGTGACACTTCTTGTATAGACCATTACGCAAACACACCTACACAAATACATTGCCACCTTTATCGCCGAAAAAATGAAAATTTGAGGACAATAAAATGTAAAATTTTTCTTATTTCTGCTCAAAATGTAGATTGTGGGCACTCGTTAGAACCGCCTCGAGGCGGTTCTAACGAGTACCCACAATCAATAATATAGAGCAGAAATAAGAAAAATAAATTTACCCCTGTAAACCCCATTTTTACTATATAAAAGTGGGGTTCAAGGGGCTCAAAATTATATAGGCGTGTTTTCGTGATGTAGGCGTAGTCGTTGAGTACATATCTGACTGCTCGGTATTGTATCATCTCAAGTTGTTGTATGTATTTCTTTTGCCAGGGATTTCTTTTGCCTGGGATAAATACAGATTTTATAAGTTACATGTATTTATTTAATAATACTGTTTAAGGTCAGGATGTTTCGTTCGATGAATTTCAGAATATTCTTGCCTTAAGCTGAGATCTCTGAGATGTGTTTGTTCCAAGAGAGGTCATCTGAGATATTAACTCCAAGGCATTTTGCATTTTGGTAGTTTGTAGGGTTATTCCATGAAGAATATAGTTGAGCAAGGTAGTTATTTTCCTTTTTGGTTATTCTAAGGACCGCACGTATGCTTGAAGGGTTTGACAGTTTGCGAGGATAGAGATTGTAAGATGCATGTTGGTATCATCGGCAAAAAGTCTAATATTGCTTTTACAGTTTCAGGCATGTCGTTGATGTACATGAAGAAGAGATATGGACCGAAAACTGAACCTTGAGGAACGTCTGACAAAACAGGACATGCGTCAGACTGTTCACCCTCGAGAACTACAGGCTGGGTCCAATCGGAAAGAAACGATTGAATCCATGCCATAACCCCATGGCTGATACCAAGTCGATAGAGTTTGAGCAAGAGCCGCTTATGATTGACTTTATCAAAGGCTTTGCTGAAATCAATGACTATAACGTCAGCCTGTCCTCCCTGGTTAAGGGTATCATATAGGTCCTGGGTGAATTGGATGAGCTGGGCTTCACAGCTAAGACGACTGTGGAAACCATGCTGGGTTTGGAAAAGCAAATTATTTCTGTCGAGATTTGCCATGATGTTGGATGTTATATGTTCCATGACCTTCAGCACAAACACAGGTCAGGTTGATAGGTCGATACTTATTTTAGGTTTCGATTTGGACCCTTTTTATATACCGGTGAAACATAGGCAGTAAGTATTAAAAATGTCTGTGAGAGTGGGAGCAGTCTCTTTGTGGAGATATTTCAAGATTCGAGAAGAAAGGTTGTCAAGGTCTGCTGCCTTACCAGGATTGAGTTTTTAGAGTTGCTTTGCAACTCCGCTAAACAGTATACTGTTCTTCCTAGGCAGAAACAACTCAATGACGTGACACAGTTTAAGTGGAACAAGTTTTGTGGACACAGATTTAAATTGATTATTAAAGATACTGGCTTTTTCTGTAGAGTTGGTATATTTGTGCCATTGGATTTTAAACTTGTAACCTCACCGCTATATGATTTTTGTTCATTTATGAGGGTCTTTTGTTAGGCCGACTAGGCTCAGTGGAACCGACCTTTTGCTCAGTTATGATTGACTCAATGTAACTATTGTAAGAATCTCTTAACTTCTTTTTTGAATAGAATGTTTTAGGGAATTGAATTGATTTTTAAATTTTGGTTGGATCTGTTTTGTTTTCATTTGGCATAATGGCGGTTTCCGTTTATTAATCGTTTGGTTGTACTTGTGACCCAAGGATGTCCGTCCTTGGGTTTATATAATTTGGTAGGTATCAAGCTGTCAAGCTGTGTTTTGAAGTCAGACCATTTAGTGTTTGTGTCGGAATTTGACAAGGTTTTTTTTATATTTGTTTTGTATTATTTCATTCTTTTACAATAATCATGTAATAACTACAATAGGGATCTTGAACCTGCACATGGGATGTGTCTCCCTGAACAGGGGACCCACAGTTAACGTCTCAATGAGAAAGACGATGCACTCTATGGCATTTATCCCCGCAAATGATACCAGCGGTGCATCTTCGAGCAACGCAAATTTATTACCGCTGCCGGGATTCGAACCGAATGCCTCTAGTATCATATTCTTACATTTTACTCACTTTTAAAATAACACCACGTAAACAAGTCCGTTCTCAGACATCCTTGAAAACGTTCTCAGAACACCCTTGTAAACGTCACAGAGTGAACACCCCAGTAAACACCACCTTAAACAAAGAAAATCTGATTTACAGGGTATGTGACATTCTCATTATTTCTGCCCAAAATCATTGATTTGGGATACTTTTTAGAAAAGAAATCGAGACAGTTCCCCGACAATCAGACGCATTAGCGGAGCCGTAAAACGGAATTGGCAACAGTAAAACCGACGATTTACATCTCCAAATGTCAATTTTCAATACAGTTATCCCCCATTTTAATGCATTTATTCAGTTGTTTTATTAAAATTGTCTTATTTTGCTCAAGGTGGCAAGCGCTGTCGAGCTGCGTAAAACCAAATGCTACCCAATAAAGTAACGTTCTTGCATAAAAACCTATGCGCATGGCTGTTTGAAGCCATTGTCAAATGGACCGAAAGCCGTGCTCAAACAGCAAAAACTATGTTCAAATCGTGAAATTCGCGTGCTGTTTGAACATGGATTTTGAGCTTTTGATATCACAAGACGGGCCTTGCTTTGTTTACGTTACGTTGAACGACGTAACGTTATCGCCCTAACCGCAGCGTTTTATGCCTCTATGATGACGTCAGAGCGTTACTGCATAACAACGTCATTGTAAACAACATTCTGAACTGGCCGCCATTTTGGTTTGACTATCGCATTTAAGAGTTTGTATGGAATTTATATGGAGCTTTAAGGCGTTTTCGTCCAAATCTGCTGTCGGAATCGTAAGTTATGCAAGAACAACGATCATCCATGGTAATTTCATTGCATTAACATTTGCCGGATCGCTCGAAAGATATTTGAACATTCGGCCTAGCGGCCTCATGTTCAAACAGCTTCCTCGGGACCCGGCGAATGTTAATGCATGAAAAACCATGGTTGATCCCTATATTACAACATGACGTCGGGTTTGCGACAGTATCTCGCAGGATATACTGTCGCAAATTTTTAACGTTATCCAATCAAACGTCGCGTTACATACGCAGTTGCATTAAAAATTTTAGAATTATTACGCAAACACGCCTATACAAATACATTGCCACCTTTATCACCGAAAAAAAAAATGAAAATTTTAAGATGAAAAATTGTGATATTTTTCTTATTTCTGCTCAAAATATAGATTGTGGGCACTCGTTAGAACCGCCTCATCGAGGCGGTGCTAACGAGTACCTACAATCTATATTTTAGAGCAGAAATAAGAAAAATAAGGTATATCCCTTATATACTTATTACCGGTGTATACTAATTACCGGTGTATTCCGTTAAAACCCGAATCGCTATGGTGTGTGTTATTATCGTTCGGAATGTTCTCCTTTATTATTTACAAGACACTTTTCCCTCTGTCTAAAAGGACAAAAAATATAACAAAAATTTCTTGTTTTCAGGGTATATGATTTCTTTTATATGTAGTCATAAATCATGATGCATGTTCTGTCGTGTAGTTAATAAAATGGTATACTTCATAAAACATGCTGTAGAAACAGAAAAAAAAACCCCTTTCAAACAGGCCCTTTTAGCTTTCATTTTGAAGGCCAATAGCTATTTCATTACATAATTTCATCACATATAGACCCTTTTACCCAAATAATTTTCTACAGGATTTGTTTACACATACACCGGTAATAAGTAACACCGGACATTCGAGATGGTAACAGGGGTAGTCCAATATAAATACAGTGTTTAGCGGGTTGAAGTTTATTTTGAAAACAAAAATTGTTTATTTTCTTGGCGGAATGAAACAATAGTTTCACTAGACACAATTTATCAGAATCGGTAGAACAGTTTGTTTTATATACTGACTTGAACAGTTAATACACCGGTAAATAGTAACACCAGTATACCCCCGGAAACCCCAGTTTTACTATATAAAAGTGGGGTTCGAGGGGGTTAAAATTATATAGGCGTGTTTTCGTGATGTGACCGCTGTCTGAGTCCCTGAGGGAGGACCTGTATGATAAATTGTCCTTGGAAAATTGTAAGCCATCCTTAGATACCAACATTATGAGAGCATAAGATGTAGTGCCAAAAACTGCCACAATATTTTAAAAATGAGACGTAATGTTTTATACAAGTAATACGTATATGTGTATGTATAAGTCTTTAAAAACATTACTTCATTACGAAAACACGCCTATTACATTGTACATTTGTAAATTACATTGTAAATTTTACTGCCAAAATAAAATGAAAATTTTCCTATAAAAATTGTGATATTTTTTCTTATTTTTCTTATTTCTGCTCTAAAATATAGATTTTGGGTACTCGTTAGAACCGCCTCATCGAGTACCTAAAATCTAAAATATAGAATTAGGTACTCGTTAGAACCGCCTCATCGAGTACCCAAAAATTTATATTTTATAGCAGGAATAAGCAAAAATAAGGTTTACCCCTTACTGCATAAAAGTGGGGTTCAGAGGGGTCATAGGTGTGTTTTCGTGATGTAAACAGTCGTGCGAAGAACTTATATAAATAATGCCTTTTATATAGTCTCTCATAGATATCTTATGTAACCAATCGCTTATTAATGTGTTTTATATGTAAGTTTTACATGTATAAAAGTACTTTCATATAAGGCGAGACTTAAATATTTCTTAAATAAAACACAGTTCCTTCCCCTTGCCTATATAGGCGAGCTGTGTTAGAATATGAGTTTATCGCCTCAGTCAACACCAGTTAGGCCCCCGCCCATAGGGGCTTGAAGAAATATATGGGCTGCATGATGCTTCCACGCAGAGCTGAATCCGGCCCGCACACTAGTACTGGTAAACCGCTTAGAGGATCTAAGCCTGTCCAAGAACCGCGGTGCGAGGCGGACCGTCCATGCTAATAAACCCTATTGGTTTCATTGGGCGACAGGGCTTGAGAAGTCATTTCATCTCAATGTCGGGTAAAATTCCCACAAAATTGGAAGCAACTACTCCAAAATGACCTCTACAGTGTTGACGGGGACGTTAAACCTCAAATCAACCAACCAACCAACACCAGTTAGTCCATGATCGACCTAAGGCCTAAAAATACCTGTGCTTCCGCTAACCGACCGACCCTGATTTTTTGTGCTAACCATGTAGTTTTTATAGCAATCCAGAAAAAAAGTAAAATAAAAAAAATCTTACCCACCGATCTTAATATTCTCTAACACTTTTGATAGAAATTCATAGAACTGTCAAAATAGCAAAACTTATACTTACAGTCCTGGGGCCAGTTGTTCTAAACTAACGATGTCTTTTGTTAAGGTATCATTAAACCATGCTCATTTAATATGGACAATATGCTAATATTTTTGCTGGAAAAATGAGAGTAGCTGCTCACATTTTTTCAGCCAAAATACCAGAATTTTAGATATTGTACTTGCTAGAACAGTTAACAATTAGACCACAAACGAGCTCGTTAAGGTAAAGATGCTTTGACCAACTGGGCCTTGTTCTTTATGCTCCTTGATCATCATAACCTCATTATATGAGTAAATTTCCTGGTAATATTGTTTGAATTTAGCCCTTTTCAAGTTTTTTGTTCTTTTTCATCAGATAAAAAGTTGACAAAAAATAAGTTTTTTTTCGACCTACCACCCTAATATTTTTTCGGCATGTTAGCGGAAACACAGCTATTTTTTAGGCCTAACCGCAATTTTCCTAAACAGGCTTACTGTGGTTCTGTGGTTTTATACGGTTCATGTAGCTTTGTCGGATTTTCCGACGGGCCTTTTCATGTTGTATGTGCCTTTTTATTCATCACGAAAACATGCCTTAAAACTGGGGTTTACAGGGGTAAACTTTATTTTTCTTATTTCAGCCCTTAATATAGATTGTGGGTACTCGTTAGAACCGCCTCGATGAGGCGGTTCTAACGAATACCCACAATCTATATTTTGAGCGGAAATAAGAAAAATACCACAATTTTTCATCTAAAATTTTTTGTTTTTTCGGTGGTAAAGTTTACAATGCATTTGTACAGGCGTGTTTTCGTAATGTATCTATTTTTAGTATCTGTGCCAGTTGCACCGTGATGACCTCTTGTGGAGAAGAGGGAGCTGGTTGCTATGCTGTTTGTGGTTCGTTCATTTCCTGTTTTTTTTTTTTTTTTTTATTGTTCGTTACGCTTCATCTTGGTGCCATTGTCAGGATGTAATTTTTGATTGTGGCTTTTCCTGGGCATCTCTTTCTATAATATTTATGTTTGTGGTTATTTCCCTTTGGTGTCTTGGGTGATTCCCAGCAGCCACATTACGTAATTGTGACGTCACATCAACGTCGGTGCAACGTCATGACGTTTATAAAACGTCACTTCTACGTCGATGCAACGTCGTGACGTTGCACCGACGTTGATTTGTCGTTGCCCTAGCGACGTGTGCCTGCTGGAAATTGTATGTCGATTCCACTTCTGTTTTTATACATAAACGGTGCATGTTCATTCGCAAGAAACTGGCAACTCCCCTTCTTGAATTAGTGGATAGAGTGCTTACCTGGCAGATGTCGAACCCGCCGTGACCCCTGATCGCCATTCAGACGCTTATCCCACTGAGCAAGATATTAAAATTAAAAAGACGAACGATAAGGAGACTGATACAATCAGATCCCAAATCACTTAGGAAAGAAGTCGAAACATGGGATGGCGACAGTAAACAAAACTGACCGGAGGTAAACCGTGTCAGCAGCTCTTTCCCAAACAGGTGGTGACTCAGAGTATCCAAACCTAACTAAAAAGGAGCAATGTACATAATATTGGAACGAATCTGAATCCCCAACATGACAAACATTAAACTGGAAGGACAAATGTAACTAAAAATGAACAACAAAAAGGGGGAAGAATCAGGAACCCTTATCCCGCTGCTGAAAATATTAATAAAGCCACATCCATTACCAGCTGTCAGCCAATCAGATTACTTTATATATTGTATTTATTCAATTAAAAAACTACATTACAAACAGTGTAGATGCTATTGAGAAGCCATCTGATCTGGATTTAGACTGTTTGCAAAGATAGTGGTTGTTGTGAACAGCAGGATAAAGGTTAAGTTTATAAATTCAGAACCTGAGTTTTATGAGTTTACAAATTCGAAATAATAGTTACTAGCTGCAATATAACTAGGTTAAGAAAAACTATTGCCAAGTGAATGTATAATAAAAGCTGCCCGCACTGCATGATGCCCCGCCACTACAATTGCATCAAGTAAGTGCCATATCAAAGTCAAAAACTAATTCAAAGTAAGGGTGCATTTCTAGGAATACATGACTTCAATGTTCAAAGAGCCATGGATCCAAAAAGAAAGTAAATCGGAATTACAATTCTCATTTTCAGTTTTTTAGGGGTCTGTGCCCTTTAAAATAAAGTCAAGGTCTTCAAAATTTAATCATCCCGTTATAAACTTGACAAGAATACATGACTGAGATGACTATTTTCAACGTGCGAACAGCCATGGCTCCAAAAGAAAGTAAACCAGAATTGCAATTCTTATTTTCAGTTGTTGGGGCCTGTGCCCTTTAAAATAAGGTCAAGGTCTTCAAAATCTAATCAGATCTTTGGTCAATTGCAATGATATATTGTACCAACTTAGATCACATTTCATTTATGTGTTCATGAGATCGGGTGCAGACAAGCCATCTTTGGCCCAAAATTGACAGTTTTTGAGGGTCTGTGAACTTGAAAATAAGGTCAAGGTCATTAAAACCTAACGGCTGTTTCCCCTTTATTAGTGATGTAACCATGCAAATTTGGTCAGAATCAATCACTAGGTTCAGGAGAAATAGTGCCTCAAACAGACTGCATGCTAGAAATGGCTATGTTCAATGTTCAAGGGGCGATAACTCCAAATATATGAAAATCAGAGTTATGGTTCATATGATATGCACATCGTGTCAGGGTGCTCTACATATCTGTGAAGTTTCGTGAAAATATCTCAAATGGTATCATATCAGAGTTATAGAGCCGACACGAAACTGATAGCATCAGCTGTATTCAAAGTTCAAGGGGCAATAACTCCGAAAGTAGGAAAATAAGAGTTACAGTTTATATGTTCTGCATGTCATCTCATGGTGCTCTGCACATATGTGAAGTTTCGTGAAAATATCTCACCAGAGTTATGGAGTGGACACGAAGCGCTGACGGACGGACACTCAAAACTTCTGAGGTGGTAACATAATACGCCGCCATTTTTTGAATGGCGGGCCATAAAAAGAAGCGTCTCGAAAGTTGACAGGAACGTAAAGTAGAAGTAAAACAAAGATCAGGAATTGATACAATTAACTTACTCCACCCATAAAAGACACCAAAGGGAAAGAAATACAAACATTAAGCGACCAGACCATAATGGAAACCTAAACAAAGGAAGGCCATAAGGACAGTTACTTTCCCACAAAATGGCCATATGGCCATCCAAAACCAAAAGACACAAGTGATACACACAGTAAGTAACAAACAACAACATAAATAATTCGCCACAGAAGAGCCGCCTTGGAACGGTCAGTGGAAGATTTCCACCGGGGGGCTTAAATCGATTTTACGTGGCCACAATCCTCGCCCTTACTTCCGTCGCGATTTAGACAAATAATTTGTTCAGTCCGCATGAAGGCCTCCTAACTCATCAGTGCAACATCTCCGTGAACACAAAAATCAAAGAACCACAGAGGTGAGACAACGGTGAGGACTCGACAGCAAGAAACCACTGAAATGCTGGAGCAAAAGAAAACCAACAGTTAGACTCCGATGAGCCCGACCAGAGACAGAGCATCAGACACCAACCAACATTATCTGTCTAATTTTCAATAAGCCTTTACGTTGGGGCCGTCATAGAATCTGAGGCCTGACCCACCGGCGTGCAATTAAAGAGGGAAGCAAAGTTGCCAACCGTGATTGGGTTAACTACCATGCATGCAGTCTGTCGTATAATATCCATGTTGTACCCAATCTTTTTATATCGAAGAATGATTTTACGAAATTGGGTGCTGAAGTCATTGCGGTTATATATTTTTCTGAACTTATATACTAAGTCACCATAAAATTCGGGTTCCGATAGACCTTGTTGCAGAAGAGATTTAAGTCCAATATTGAATTTTGAAATTAAATCAGAATGGCGTCTATAAAATTTTGAAAAGGCTTTGCGTAGTTTATTGTACCGATAACCCTGATTAAGGAGTTTAGCCGTTAATAATTTATTACGAGTGTTGAAGTCAGTTACATGACTACACACTCTAGCAAATCGAATTAATTGCGAAATATAAACGCCATAGGATGGCGCACGAGGAACATCACCATCCAAAAAAGGAAAATTTACAATCTCAAAATCAAAGTCATCGCGTTTATCATAAATTTTGCACAAAACAAATCCATCTACAATAGATAGATGTAATTCCAAAAACGGTGCCTCGGTATCAGAAGAATTTGCTTTATTTAACTGAAGTTCTAGGGGGTAAATCTGACTGATCATACCACCAAAATAGGTATTATCAATATTTAATAAATCATCTAAATATCTAGAAGTAGAGCTAAAAGCTTCAATAATTCCAGATTGGTTATCAATGGAAAGCGACAAAATGAAGTCTCTTTCATAACAATACAAGAACAGATCAGCCACAAGAGGTGCGCAATTAGTACCCATCGGAATACCCACAATTTGTCTAAATAACTTAGTACCGAATCTAATATAAATATTGTCAAGTAGAAAGGTGAGGGCATCACACACTTTCTGACATGACCAACGTGTATAATTCTTAAGCTCTTTAGAAGTGAAAAATGCATTTCTGACATCACATGCAAGATAGAGAGAATCTTCTCTGTGAAAAGCCCATTCAATTAAATCATTAAGCTTTTCTTTTATAAGATTATGAGGAAGTGTAGTGTAAAGAGTGGAAAAATCGTAGGTAGACAGACTAGAAGCACGAAAATGTCTAGATTTCAATTTATTTAAAAAGTAGAAGTAAAACAAAGATCAGGAATTGATACAATTAACTTACTCCACCCATAAAAGACACCAAAGGGAAAGAAATACAAACATTAAGCGACCAGACCATAATGGAAACCCAAACAAAGGAAGGCCATAAGGACAGTTACTTTCCCACAAAATGGCCATATGGTCATCCAAAACCAAAAGACACAAGTGATACACACAGTAAGTAACAAACAACAACATAAATAAATCGCCACAGAAGAGCCGCCTTGGAACGGTCAGTGGAAGATTTCCACTGGGGGGCTTAAATCGATTTTACGTGGCCACAATCCTCGCCCTTACTTCCGTCGCGATTTAGACAAATAATTTGTTCAGTCCGCATGAAGGCCTCCTAACTCATCAGTGCAACATCTCCGTGAACACAAAAATCAAAGAACCACAGAGGTGAGACAACGGTGAGGACTCGACAGCAAGAAACCACTGAAATGCTGGAGCAAAAGAAAACCAACAGTTAGACTCCGATGAGCCCGACCAGAGACAGAGCATCAGGCACCAACCAACATTACCTTGAATTAGATCTCTCTAATTCTCAATAAGCCTTTACGTTGGAGCCGTCATAGAATCTGAGGCCTGACCCACCGGCGTGCAAAACCTCAACACAAACAAAACTAGTGTAAATGATTGAATATGCGACAGAACAGCTTGTTCGGTTGTCGACCCCTTTAACCCTTTTGAGCCGGCCTCGGTAGCTCAGTCAGATCCGCGTCTGACTGGTGATCAGGAGGACGGAGGTGGGTTCGACACCAGCCGGGGTCGAAGAGATTGATCATGAAATCTTTTCTACGGTTATTGTAACATAGTTACGTGGGTGTGTGATCTTAATGATTCAAACAGTGTTGACGGATTGTAAAAGATGCACTTTTGTTACACAGGCATGTTGCATGAATGGTTGAAACAACGTTGATGAGTAGTAAGAACTTCATATGACCAATATGCTATTGAATGGGTAATAAATGTTTTTAGGATTATGTTGATTGGGCTATGAAACATTATAAGCTTTTACCGTTACAAAATTGAAACGCTTTTACCTTTTACATATTTTAATCCATTCTTTCTATAAAATAGCAACTTGCACCGAAGCAACAATATACATGCATATGGTGTATTTGGATCCTATTCAAATCCGCTGAAATTTAAATAAAATGTCCCCTCAGTTATGCATTACGTACATAACATGTGCTGTTATTCAAATACCTTGGCGGGAGAAAAACAAGTGCAGTTATATAAAACCTGAATGTATATACAAAGCGTCAATCATAGGGGTACATGTTTCCGTTTACGCCAATCATGTGGGCACTATTAGGCATTGTCTGAGTGCATAGTACCCTGCAGGTGTGGGCTCACGTGGTCAACAGGTGTTGATATACTTATAACATTTTAGTTAATGATGGACGTTTGGTATACACAGAAACTGTGTTAACGTGAGAACAAAAGCCTGTGGAATGCTCTGAAACGTATAAAACATCCAGTTTGATCATGTCAAGTCAGTCAGGTTTTCAGTTATGCAGCAGACATGTTCAGTATATCGGGCTAGATCTAGTCCTGGACACTACCTGCCTGAAAAGCTTTCGATTTTCGATGTGTTATAATTATGTAACATTGAAACTAATAATTAATAGACCAGTTAACTTGGTCGGAAAATAAAAAGAGAAAAACTGAACAGTTTTTTACTTTAATTTTTTGCGAAGTACTAACTTTCATTATGTAAAACTATACGATCATTGTTAAACCGCATTTTATGGCGTAGGATACGGGATATTTTCCCATCCCTTCCGCTGATTCAAACAGGGCGGGTTGTCAGTTTCTTGCGTAAGAATGTGCACTGTACTGGTTAACCACTTCCAGGAAAAGTGTGGATAGGTAAAATGACCAGCTCAAAAATGTCCTAAATAGTGTTGACTGAGCTGTTGAATTCCAATACAAACAAAATTAACCCTTTTGATACCGGAAACCTCAAAACGGGTCAATGGCAAAAAATGCAGGCCCAGATCAGATGCGATGTCTGATCAGGGCTTCACTGTTTGTAGAAAGTTCAGCCATTTTCCAAATCAATTTAGAGGAAAACAACCTGACACCCCTAAATTTTTTAATGGACTCCTGCTATATATAATGAGGAATATTACAGGAAGCTTTGCTGCATTCTTTGATTGCACGACGTACGACTTGACCTAGGTCTCTATGAAATCTTCATCCTGTCCCCAAACTCTCCTTATAAAGTGTCCTGGCATCCAACTGGTGTGCTTCGACTGTTCTCACAACAGACTGTTGTTGAGTCATCCATGTCTTTATTTAATCCAAACATAGTTTTTCTTTTGTTTTCAGGAGGGTCCTTAGGTTCATTGTTGAGCTAGGATTAGTGCGCATCATTGTGCTGTTGTTCTTACATTAAAATAACACACCTGTGTGGCATAGTGCATTCTGTCCTATCTCCAAAAATGTTACTTTCTAACGAAAATGTCTGATATTTTTTTTATTTATATACCTAACATAGGTTTTGGGTGCTCGTTAGAACCGCCTCATTGAAGCGGTTATAACGAGTACCCACAATCTATGTTTTGGAGCAGAAATAAGAAAAATAATGTTATGTTCTAATTATACCCGCTTTTTCGAAGAAAATTCGGGTATATTGTTTTCCTACCAGAGTTGAGTGGGCGTCAGTCCGTCTGTTCGTCCGTCTGTCTGTCCGTCCGTCACGTTTCTTGCAAATGGATCTCCTCTGCAACCACTAAAGTAACACTTTTGAAACTTTTCATGTGGATAGTACATGGTATGTAGATGGCAGTGGGCTACTATTTTGTGACCTTGACCCCAACATGGCCCCAAGGTCAAAGGTAAGAAAGAAAGACATTATCATATCTTCTAAACTGTTGGGATTGCACTTCCGAAACTTGATAATTGGATAGCCCTTGGAATGTAGAACATATTGAATACTTTTCATGTGACCTTGACCCCAACATGGCCCCAGGGTCAAAGGTCAAAAAGTAGGACTTTATCATATCTTCTAAACTGTTGTGATTGCACTTCCGAAACTTGATTATTGGATAGCCCTTGGAATGTAGATCATATTGGAATACTTTTCGTGTGACTTATACCCCAACATGGCCCTAGGGTCAAAGGGTCAAAAAGTTTGACATTGCCATATCTTTATTGTTATTCATAGAAAAAGCGGGTATTTGCGATGTTATACCATCGACTGCGCCATCTAGCTCGCCTTCGTCTCAAACGAACATAAATCATTTATATTCTTTTGTAATGAAATATCAGCCCATTCTCCCTACGTCTCGGCCAACCCTTTTGCATCGGCGTTACACGCTTAAACCATTTTGTACCATTTATACAGAACATAAAAGATAACACATTTTATAGGTGATGGCAGCGGTTTATTGGTAAATACGTACAGATAAATATGCACATAGAAACGTTTGTGTTCGCAGAACGCCATAGACTGGACATCTCGTTAGTCGTCATAGAACGTAAGAACGCCCGCACTACACACCGTATTCACAGAACCATTCTAGTGAAGACATGCCATGCAATAGCGAATGACCTTTAACAAATCTGAAAAGAACTGAAACATATTTTAGAAAAAGTGTCTTTTCACTCCAACATTGTTTGCAATGCTGCATATATGTTAAAACATACTGCCATGCGCGCGTTTGAGTTCTTCAAACATGCCTTTTACAAAGCAGAAGCCTGTTTTTCTCTTGTAAGCACAAATTATATTTACTAATGAGACTCTGTCAAGCAGCACATTATGCAATGTTTTGGGTGGGTGTGTTGGATGTCATAACATCCATACGCGTCGTAAACCCTGACTCAAATGACAATACATTTACTTCAATCAGCTTATACCAAATATTCTCACGTGAACCTCATTACTTTCGTGCGTTTGTAAATCTTTAAATGCCGTATATAACCCGCCGAGAAACCTTACACGTAATAAAACATTACAAACGAATATAAATTTAATTAACCCCGGTAAACCCAAGTTTAGAGGGGTGTTCATTTCATGGACTTCTTATCGTCATGCAATGAAACTTCGATAATTCAAACACGGATGACTAGTTTACCATGGTTAATTCGAACTTGTTCCGCTGTCCTTAGAAAATTCTTCTCATAGCTCTAGATAGTTCAAACACACACACCCCCATCAAACACACCCAAACACATACACTTTTGCCGGCCTCGGTAGCTCAGTCGGCCGCGCGTCTGACTGGTGATCAGGAGGACGCGGGTTCGATACCTGCCGGGGTCGGCAACATTCTTTCGTGGTTTTTGATATTGAAATCTTTTCTACGGCCATTCTCCCCCTTCTGCTGATTCAAGAAGGACAGTTGTCAGTTTCTGGCGAAAGAATGTGCACTGTACTGGTTAACCGCTTGCGTATAAGCTTGCCCAGGAAAGGAGTGGATAGGTAAACTGACCGGCTCAAAAATGACCTAAATAATATTACACACATCTCGATTAAATTATCATGGCCGCAAAGGTTTTAGAATAATTCAAGTTCAATATATTGCATTGGAAATGAAGGCGAGGGTTGAAACACTTGTCCACGACAGTGCCCAGCCATCTAGCCTGCTAGTTAGCCAGCAAAAAATGCCGGGTCAACGTCGATCCGATATTTGTTTCCGTGTCAGGATATATGGTATTCGTGCTAGCTGGGCAGACCTCACAGAATGTCGGACCAACGTGGGGAGTAAGTGGTATGACAAGAGATTTTAGTTTCTGTGTCAGAATAAATGGTATTCGTGCCAGCTGGGCAGCCAATACAGAATGACGGACAGACGTGAGGAGTGTGCGGTATGACAAGAGATTTTGGTTTCTGTGTCAGAATAAATGGTATTTGTGCTAGCTGGGCAGCCAATACAGAATGTCGGACCAACTTGAGGAGTATGCGGTATGACAAGAGATTTTGTTTTCTGTGTCAGGATATATGGTATTCGTGGTAGCTGGACAGCCAGCACAGAATGTCGGACCAAAGTGGGGAGTCTGCGGTATGACAGGAGGCTGTAGAAGGTGTATGCGGATGCACAAGCTGATTTCGGTCTTCGCTGGGTACTTCAAGTCTTATCCCAGCAGACACATGACGTAATTGTGACGTCACATCAACGTTGGGGCGAGGACATGACGTTTATGCAACGTGTCATCTACGTCGGTGCAACGTTATGACGTTGCACCGACGTTGATTTGACGTTGCCCTAGCGATGTGTGCCTGCTGGTTTATTTATTTTTTTTTTTTTGCCTGAATTTTGCTTCTATGAATAGCTGAGATAAGTACTTTTGGTTTCTTAATTGTTAAAACAATGATTTATTAAAAAAAAAAAACTTGCATTTTTTTATACACGATAACTTAGACACATCAGGAATTTTCCTAGTGCAATTTTGAGGCCGGTAATCGGCCCCTGTTTTTCCCAATTTAGAGACGGATATTCCCAAATTTTATAAAAGATATCCCAATTTCTGATGTTGTGCTACATTTTGATAAAAATTTCATGAAAATTGAACCAAAATTGACAAAGTTACAGCTGATTTAAATTCCCAACCATAAATATTAGCGAGCTGTTTTTTTCCCAAACCCAGCGGCCCATGGACCCTGATTCTGAAGGGTAGGAAAATCCCTGCACATAAATGTAGAGAAGAGTTTATAGAGCACAATATGCTTTGGCGTTGTATAAGGGAGAGAAACACTAACATGAAGTAACTAGTAGACTCTAATGGAAACATCACTAGGTAAAACCAAAAGAAAAGGTACATTCCCACAAAGTAGCGAATTGGCTATCTAAAACAAAAATATATAAGCGGTACTTACATTCAAAGACGAACTATAACAAAAATAAACCGCGACTGAAGAACCGCCTTGGAACGGTTAATGTAAAGTATTTCACTGGGGGCTTAAACCGATTTCCTGCTGTCGAGTCCTCACCGTTGTTTCATCCCTGTAATTGTTGGATTTTATGTCCTCTGAGATGTAGCACTGATAGTTCGGAAGCCTTCATGTGGACTTTGTCAGGATAAATGGTATGAAATCCATTCTAGCATATAGAGAATCTGAAATATTAAGCCCATGTAGTAAGTTGCTCTTGTGCGCATATAGATGTTTGTTGAATAAAGAGTAAACAGCACTTACGGTTTTGTTCCTAATATTTTATGGTGTCAGAAGAAAACAGAAATGAACTCTTTGGATTAAAATTGTTTGAACAGATCGAATTTTTCTGTCCATTCAAAAGGGAAAATGGAAAGATCACAACCACCTTCTCGTTTGACTGGAAATTATTTGTCTAAGCAACGACAGAAGTAAGGGGTGGATTGTGGCCGCGTAAAATCGATTTAAGCCCCACCCCACTCCACCCCAACCCACAGAGAAATACCTTTCACTGACCGTTCCAAAGCGGTTTCTTCTGTCGTGGTTTATTTTTGTTATAGTTCGTTTTTTATATATTGTTGTTTTGGATAGCCAATTGGCCACTTCGTTGGAAAGGATCTGTCCTTTTGGCTTTTCGCTATAGTGATGTTTCCATTAGGGTCTAGTTATTTAATGCCTTTGGTGTCTCTGATGGAAGTTGTGGATTAATTGTATCAATTCCTGGTCACTGCCTCCATTTCTTTTTTGTTGGATTTTATAGCAAGTTATGGTTGTTTCAGTATTCTGCAAATATAGGAATGGATGAAATCCTAAAGATACTAGGCAAATCTATAAAATCCAACCCCTTATTAATGAAATATATTTTGATGTAATGACGTGTGTGATTAATTTCAGAATCGATGTAAGGGCGAAGAGAATGCTGAGTATAACCTCTAGTTAAAAAAAGCTGCATCGTATAACTGGTATGAGCTATCGTATTTACGTTAAAGTTGCTGTTTTTGGTGGTGCGATTTAGTTTTACGATTGCGAGAAAATATCAAAATCTGGCATTTAAGAAATATTACTCTTATGATAAAAGTTGTCATTAATGCCCAATGGAAAAGTTGTCTGTATTGATTTAATCCACTTTAATTCAGTTTCGTGTCGTTTGATAATTTTAAATCTAGCTGTAAAATTTACATCGTAGTATTTTTTCCACTGGTTGTAGAGAAATATCATTTATAGAATGACCTGTACGTTTAACGTAAGTGTCAGTATCTTTAGGCTCACTCATTCTACGATAGAGTTTTTATATCTTGTTAGCTTGTCCGACGTACTGCATTTCTCAGTTTGCAGCACGACAGGTTATTACGTTTATCACGTATGCCAGACTTCCAGGTCATATCGGACCCGTTAACTACAGCAAAGCGTCTATCGTTT
The DNA here is from genome assembly GCA_963580285.1 of Lucinisca nassula. Taxonomy (NCBI): domain Eukaryota; kingdom Metazoa; phylum Mollusca; class Bivalvia; order Lucinida; family Lucinidae; genus Lucinisca; species Lucinisca nassula. Next base: position 3,020,714 of record OY757017.1, on the reverse strand, counting down.
ACAACGCAGTGAACAGCACCTGCACCCCTTAGCATTGCACTTAGAAATCCTACGTTAAGTGCATTCCACTTCTTTTGAACGGATTGGTATATTTTCGAAGGACGGGCGATTTGAGAGGAGATAGTCAGTATGCTTTATTTAACCGAAGTTCGGGGTGGGTTGTAAATTCGACTGATCAAAACCATAGAAGTAGGTACTGGCAATAATTAATAAATCATCCAAATATCTAGAAGTCGAGCTAAAAGCTTTAACCCTTATTCTGCTCTTATTTTTGCAAGCAGTGAAGATCCATCTGATCGGGATCTGCTCCGTTTCACATTCGGTTTGTGAATTTGTAGGAATAAATCACATCAAGTAATCTGATTGGTTCAAAATCAGAAAGGGGTGTGGCTAAATTAATTATTCAGCGGGATAAGGGTTAAAGTATTCAGATTGGTTTTCAACGGAAAGGGACGTCATGAAGACATCATGACAAGTAACACTTTGACAGACAGTTTTCAATGCAAAGTACAACGAACTTACAAATCAAACATACATAAAAAATATATCGATCACGCCGCTTTTAATTTTGCTTTCATCAATTCATTACGAAGACACGCCTATACAAATACATTGTAAATTTTACGACCGAAAAAAAATAGAAATTCTTAGATGAAAAATTGTGATATTTTTCTTATTGCTGCTCAAAATATAGATTATGTATACTCGTTAGAACCGCCTCATTGAGGCGACTCTAACGAGTACCCACAATCTATATTTTAGAGCAGAAATAAGAAAAATAATGTTTACCCCTGTAAACCCCAGTTTTTTCCATATAAAAGTGGGGTTCGAGGAGGTCAAAGTTATATAGGCGTGTTTTCGTGATGTACTCATATTTGATAGTGATCGTAGATTTTGACCTCCATGCAGAATATCATGCAGTTTAAAAGCATTGTATTCAATAAGCGCATTATAACCCATGTGCGGTACATGGCTATTATAATATCACACTTAAAAGACCTTCCCAGATATTGGGGTGTCTGGTTTGTTTTAATTGTTTTAAGTCTGGCAAAAATCCCATATTATTAGCAAAAAGCATAGACCCTGATTATTCACTGTTTGGCAAAGTCCCATTTTTATTTAAGGAGGCTGGTATATAATGTATCGGATTCTTGCGGTGCGCTTATTGTAGTACACCGATTTTGGCGTTCCTTTCTTGATTTTTTTCTTTCATTTTTTATTCCAAGTTAGGGACCTAGTGGATAAGAGCGCTGACTCTTAATCATCAGGTCTCTCGCAGCTGTGGTTCAAGCCTCACTCGGGTCACATGTGAGAATGGAAGTCCACCCCTGGTTAACGATCCGTTCGAAATAAGTGAAATAATCTTGAAAGGGCTGTAAAACCAAAACCAATTAAAAAAAAAAAGAATTAATTCAAAGTTAGAGCACCATATTAGCTTTTCTTTCTTTCTTTTATTGCACTTTCTTTTCTTTTACTTTCGTTTCTTTCGTAGGTTTCCCCGAGGGATCTTTGCGTGGGAGACTTTTCTCTGATCGGGCCCATCGGAGTCCAACTGTTGGTCTTCTTTTCCCCCAGCGTTTCGGTGGTTTCTTGCTGTCAGGTCGTCTCTGTGGTTGTTTGTTTTTTGTGTTCACGGAGTTGTTGCACTGATGAATTAGGAGGCCTTCATGCGGACTGAACAAATTATTTGTTTAAATCGCAACGAAGTAAGAGCGAGGATTGTGTCCACGTAAAATCGATTTAATCCCACCCCCAGTGGAGTTCGTTTCGCTGACCGTTCCAAGGCGGTTCTTTTGTCGCGGTTTATGTTTTGGATAGTCAGTTGGCCATTTTGTGGGAAAGTAACTGTCCATTTTGGCTTTCCGCTATTGATGTTTCCATTAGGGTCTAGTTGTTTCATGTTTGTGCTTCTTTCCCTTTTTGCGTCTCTGATGGGAGCTGTGGGTTAATTGTATCGATTCCTGATCATTGCCCCCACTTCTATTTTGTTGGTTTCTTTTCTTCTATACTTCAAAGTAGAGCACCATACGGATGAGAACATAATCACGTGATGGACTTTTATGCTGTCCACTGGAAGAAAATCAAAAGATCTAATATTTTGATTAATCGTATTACGTATCACTACGGACTTGCATGCTCACATAATAATTTTGGTTAACCCATATATGCTTAGTGTCCTTTTAATGGGACATAAGCAAACAATGTAGACCCAGATCAGACGCCGCAGAACGCGGCGTCTGATCAGGGTCTTCACTGTTTGCTCGAAGTTCATACATTTTGGTAAAACTTACCACATGCTATATTAGGGTTTATAAGCATGGACGGTCTGACTCGCACCTCTTTGCCTGGGCAGGCTTAGATCCCCTAAGCGGTTTACCAGTACTCGTGTGCGGTCAGATTCAGCTCTGCGTGGAAGCATCATGCAGCCCATTTATTTCTTCAAGCCCCAGTGGGCGGAGGCGTTTTTGTGGGACAGAGCAAACATTGAAGACCCAGCTCAGACGCTGCAGAAAGGGGTTTACACTGTTCGCTCAAAGTATATACACCCCTATTCTTAGAAATGGACCACTCCAAACCAATAGGTTGGAAGATTCTATTGTAATATATGGGTTAAGCACCAACTCGGGCGTTCGCAAATTTACCTTGTCTGAGTGCATTTCAATCATAGGCCGGGCTAGGCAAGAGACGCTTGCGTGTCTGAGTGCATTTCAATCATAGGCCTGGCTAGGCAAGAGGCGCTTGCGTGTGCTAGCTGTCTTTTTACTCATTTCAAGAGAGCGTATGTTCACGCATAACATAACATTCATAATCATGGATATCCGATGTTAATAAAGAAACAAATATGTGCGCTGGTTGGTTATGATCTAAACTGTTCACTAAGGTTCGTTTTGTTAGTGTTCGGTTTGAGGCGAGTCAGCAGAAAACGGATCTTCCGGGTCCTGCGACCAGTGTTGAGGCCGATCAGAGCCTGCCCAGGCAAAGCGGCGCGAGTCGGACCGTCCTATTGGTTTCATTGGGCGACAGGGCGCGAGATGTCATTTCATCTCAATGTCGGGTAAAATTCCCACAAAATTGGAAGCAGCGTCTCAACAGTGTTGACGGGGACGTTAAACCTCAAATCAAACAAACAAAACGCCGATCAGTCTGTGCAGTTGTAGAGGTGGATAAGAGCCGTTGTTGTTTTACATTACGATAACACATCCGTGCGAAATAATGCATTCTTTCATATCTCCAAAATGGTTAAATTTCTCATGAAAAATTGTGGTATTTTTCTTATTTTTACTCCAAACATAGGTTGTGAGTGCTCGTTAGAACCGCCTCATTGAGGCGGTTCTAACGAGTACCCACAACCTATGTCTTGGAGCAAAAATAACAAAAATACTGTAAACCCCCGAAAACCCCAGTTTTCTCTCAATAAAGTGGGGTTTAGAGGGGTGTTCATTTCACGGACTTGTTCACGTGATGAGTAATAAACTTAGCCAAATAACAGCATGACGCGCAGTCTGATCTTAGCCCTTGCTGCCGGCCCATACCGCGAATCCTATTTTCTCAGGTCGCGGCGCATAAAATTTTTGAATTGGCTTTATAATATACAAAAGTATTTTCATAATAATAGGTTCGAAATAAGCAGGATCTATCGCCTGCTTTGAAGTGACCTTACTTGTGAAGTTGTTCCAACAATCGGTCGCGTTTCATAAAAGGATGTTCTAAAATTGTCTTAAAAGGTGAAGTAAAGAATTCTGCATATGTAATGTTTTGGACATAGACCCAGAAATATGAACTATAGGATGGGTTTTTAACCCTTTTAGTACCAAATGGAATCTTTCTCTTTATATATAGTAGGAGTCCATTTCGAAATTTAGGGGTTTCAGGCTGTGATTTCTTCGCAATTGATTTCGAAAATGACTGAAATTTTAGCAAAAAGTGGAGGCCCTGATCAGACGCAGCGTTGTGCGGCGTCTGATCTGGGCCAGCACTATTTGCCCGGGTACCCGTTTTGGGGTTCCCGGTACAAAATGGGTTTTAACGCAAATTTTGATCACCTGGTAATTTTTATCCAATTAGCTAATGCCCTCTTTACTGAACTTGGATGCGATTGAATAACATTGTCTATAAATTAGCATGAAAACATAGTCTCGGTTTTCTTGGAGTTTTACATTAATTTAAGGATACGGGGTATTAGGAGTGCCAATTCAATTAACAGAAATGCGGGAAAATGATATAGATGCATGTTGAACAAACAGCACAGTAAACAAAGGTATATTACGGATAATTAATATAAAAAATAATCTTAATAATGAAATACAGTAAAATCCTATATTAAGACCACCATTGAGACTGTTCAAAAGTGGTCTTTAAGACCACTTTTTAACAGTCCCAAAGGTGGTCTCTGACCAGAGGACACTGCATGCAGAAAACAAAGAAAGAATAATTGCAACATACTAAATAATCTTTTTATAGCAGAATTAGTATTAATTTTAGGTGGTCTTAATAGCCGAATTTTACTGTATATGTGAAAGGTTCAACCCTTATTTTTTAATATAACACAGCATTAGACATACAATCCGCAACTGCACAAGTATCATATAAACAATGAGAGAGAGAGGGAGAGAGAGAGAAAGAGAGAGAGAGGGGGAGAGAGAGAGAGAGAGAGAGAGAGAGAGAGAGAGAGAGAGAGAGAGATTGGAATTCATGGAATACGAAATAAAACCTAGACTAAGATGTTTGCATATTTATATAATACAGTAAAATTCCTATATTAAGACCACCTTTGGGACTGTTCAAAAGTGGTCTTTAAGACCACTTTTGAACAATCCCAAAGGTGGTCCCTGACCAGAGGACACTGTTTTCAGAAAACACAAAAAAGAATAACTGCATCCTCCTAAGTAAACTTTTTAAACCAGAATAAGTCTTAATTTTAGGCGGTCTTAATAGCGGAATTTCACTGTATTTACATGACATATTACCGGCCCCGATAGCTCAGTTGGTAGAGTGTCCGCTCCGGGGAACGGGAGGTCTCGGGTTCGATCCCGAGCCGCGACATACCAAAGTCGTTAAAAATGGTACTAGCTCCTCCTCGCTTGGCACTCAGATTTACGGGGTAGAGCTAGGACTGGTCGATCCAGTGTCAGGATAATGTGACTGGGTGTGGTATCATGTAATGTGTCTGGGGCATGATACTTCAGTGAGGCAGCAATATAAACGTGAGCATTGAGCTCCCTGTCGCAACCAGACACCGTCGTGATATGACTGAAAAATTGTTGAAAGCGACGTTAAACCCGAATTCACACACACACACACATATATTACGGTATTTCAACCCTTTATGTACCAAATGGAATCTTCCTCCTTACATATAGCAGGAGTCCATTTCAAAATTTAGGGGTGTCAGGTTGTGTTTGTCTTCGAAATTTATTTGGAAAATAGTTTGTTGCAAACAGTGTAGGCGCTGATCAGATGCCTCGTTCTTTGCGTCTGATCAGGGCCTACACTGTTTGCTAGGGTACCCGTTTAGGGGTTTCCGCTACAAAATAGGTAAAATTATATGAAAGACTGACATTAAATTTTAAGCTGAAACTTTAAACATAGATTGTGAGTATCCACAACCCATGTTTGTTTGTTGGCAAAAATAAGGAAATAAAACGATTGTAAAATTCGCATTTTTCATCATTAATTGAAGTTTACAGGGGTAATCAAGGAACTTGTAAAAAAAAACTGAATAGCAGTATGAATTATACAAGCAGAGAGGGAAACATACAAACAGAAGGAAATATCCAAGCAACGCCATTAAATTCACGTAAATTAAATAATAAATTTAAATAGACGTCAAATGACAATGATTATTTTTATTACAGGTAATAATAAAAAATTGGTAACAAAAGTATAATAATAATAATATATTTATCATTATTGTGATTATGTTCGAGAGCGCTTCAACTTGAAGCTTGGAGCTTTCATCGCTATCGAACTAAATAAATTAGTATAAAATAACACTGCACCTCTCCCAAACTAAAATGATATTCAAAAATTCCACATTTTTTACGTATATTGGTGGTACAAATTGTTTGCACTTTTGGCTGCCCTGCATGTTTAAATTGTTATTTTGCTACGGTATATACCATACTGGCTTATTGCAAAAATAATTCTCTCTCTCTCTCTCTCTCTCTCTCTCTCTCTCTCTCTCTCTCTCTCTCTCTCAAATAAAAAAGGGAGCGGTGATGATAAAGTAAATAGCGATAAGAAGCCTTAATCAAATTTCACAGCCCATATTTGTCTTCGTTAGGAAGGGAAAATGGAAACTTTATTGAGCTGATTATAGCATGTAATGGTCTCTGTTTCCAAGATTCCACCTTTTGTTTCCATTACGAAAACAGGCCTGTATAAATACATTGTAACCTTTATCGCCGAAAAAATGAAAATTTAAAGAGGAAAAACTGTGATATTTTTATTATTTCTGCTCAAAATATAGATTGTAGGTACTCGTTAGAACCGCCTCATTACTTTATAAAAGTGGGGTTCAAGGGGGTCAAAATTATATAGGCATGTTTTCGTGATGTATTTCGGCCCAAGCTATAGAATTCCATGAAGTGATACCCCTAATTTTGCAGGTAGAATTATGAATTATATTTACACCCCCTCCCCACCCATACAAAAAAATAAATAAATAAAAATAAAAAAAAAATAAAATGAAATAAATAGATAAATAAATAAATGAACAAACAAACAGAAAATAATGATAGATATATTTTTCTCCAAATAAACAATGAATTGCTTTTTAATCCAAGCAATAAATGCAGATTTAATTAATTTACTGTTTTCATACAGTATAAGAGTTTTGTCTAGGAATTGGAATGTGTCGCTCGGTATGGAGCGCGCAGCAATTTAAATGCTTTTACATTTCTGGAGCTTAGCAAAAAGTAGTCCACTCAGTTATTGTTTTCCCTTTCTATACGACTTTTTTCTAGTGACTAAATTTTATACAATTTTAGTATAATAACAATAATTAATGAGCCAGCGCATGACAAAACCTACAGTGAGACATGTGCGCCCATCGAACACTCAGATCAGCCTGCGCATCCATATAGTCTTACCAGAGACTTCTCTTGCTGCATGAAGGAGCATTGGAGCCTTAGCTATCCTTTGAGTGTACAACGAAGACTCTGATCAGACTGCGCGGAAGCGCAGGCTGATCGGAGTCTTCGTTGGTGGCATATGTCTTATTGTAGGTTTTGTCATGCGCTGGCCCATTTTGTTCGAAAACGTATAAAAATTAATTAAAAAAACACTAAAACTCCTTTATAATTCTATTAATGGGATCCAAAGCAGAAAACGTTTCAGTTAAACAATCGCGTTACATCTAAACAAAAAAGTTTAGATTATATAGAAAAATTACCATTTATGGTCATTTTCAATATTACCTATACATTTTGGGCGGCCCCCGCCCATCGGGGCTTGAAGAAATAGATGGGCCGCATGATGCTTCCACGCTGAGCTGAAGCCGACTGCACACGAGTACTGGTAAACCGCTTAGAGCATCTAAGTCTGCCCAGGCAAAGCGGTGCCTATTGGTTTCATTGGGCGACAGGGCTTGAGATATCATTTCATCTCAATATCGGGTAAAAGTCCCACAAAATTGGAAGCAACGTCTCCAAAAATGGCCTATACAGGTTTGACGGGGACGTTAATAAAAATAAAAAATGAGTTCCTTTAAGAGCAATGAAAACATTCATAAGAAAGAAGACCTCAAATCAAACAAACAAAATATATTTTGGGATCCAGCTAGAAACCGTGTTATATCCAAAACCGTGTTATAATGGACCGTGTTATAATGAGGTTGTGGTGTAATCTGCAAACCCAATGAACGATGTTGTTTTTATAAGGGGAATCGATATACTTTCATGAGAGGAAACTCTTTCAGAAGGATTTTTGTCTCCTACTTCTATGCAGGTCTACTCCTGAAGGAAAGAATATGCTCCCTAAGGAGCACAAGACCCTTTTCAAGGTTTCAAGACCCTCTTTTTTAGAGGGGAGAAAATTACAGGAGTCGACCACTTTTTCAGAGGGGCTAAAATTACAGGAGCAGATCCCCTATTCAGAGGGGCTAAATACAGGAGAAGACCTTTTTTCAGAGGGGCTAAAATTACAGGAGTAGACCTTCTTTTCAGGTGGCTAAATTACAGGAGTAGACCCATTTTTAGATGGGCTAAAATTACAAGGGTAGACCCCTTTTCTAGAGGGACTAAAATTACAGGAGTAGATCCCATTTCAGATGGGCTAAAATTATAGTAGATCCCTTTCAGAGGGGCTATATTACAGGAGTAGACCCCTTTTCAGAGGGGCTAAATAATAGCAGTAGATCCCCTTTTTCAGAGGGGCTAAAGTTACAGTAGACCCCTTTTTCAGAGGGGCTAAATTACAGGAGTACACCCCCTTTTCAGAACGGCTAAATTACAGGGGCAGACCCCTTTTTCGGAGTGGCTAAATTTACAGAAAAGCGATCGTGAAGTTCAAATATTTGTTTCTCTTGTTAAACATAGGGGCATCAGGTAAACAATGGCCCCCCGCCTATCGGGGCTTGGGGAAATAGGTTGGGCTGCACGATGCTTTCAAGAGTGCTGAAGCCGACCCCACATGATTACTTGTAAGCTGTTTAGGTCTTAGCATGCCCAGGCAAAGTGGTGCGAGTCAGACCATCCTTGCATATAAACCTCACAAAAAGATTAACTTTCCATTGTGTAAATTACACTTTTCTGGTGCTTTGTCATCGCTGAGCCCTTAACAACAGGATATTTCACAATTTGTTGAAATCACTGATAAATAAATAAATAAATAAATAAATAAATAAATAAAGATTAAGAAAAGTGTACCAAAACTAACAAGTCTGGTCCATAAACTATTTAACTTTAGCATTTTTTCACATTCTGATAAATGAAAAAAAAAAACTATCATAAGAAGAGGTTTGCTTTCTTTCAAAGTAGAAGTAAAACAAAGATCAGAAATCGATACAATTAACTTACTCCACCCATCAACGACACCATAGGGAAAGAAACACAAACATGAAGCGACCAGACCATAATGGAAACCTAAACAAAGGAAGGCCATAAGGACAGTTACTTTCCCACAAAATGGCCAAATGGCCATCCAAAATAAAAAGACACAAGTGATACACACAGTAAGTAACAAACAACAACATAAATAAACCGCCACAGAAGAACCGCCTTGGAACGGTCAGTGGAAAGAATTCCACTGGGGGCTTAAATCGAGTTTACATGGCCATAATCCTCTCCCTTACCTCTGTCGCGGTATACACTAATTTTGTTTAGTCCGCATGAAGGCTTCCTAACTCATCAGTGTAACATCTCCGAGAACATACAAATCAAAAAACTACAGAGATGAAACAAGGTTGAGGACTCGACAGCATACAACAACAGAATTGCTTGAGCAAAAGAAAACCAACAGTTAGACTCCGAGGGGCCCGACCAAAGACGGAGCATCAGGCGCCAACCAACATTAAGAATACTAAAATAAAATAAAATTCCATTTATGTTTTTATGCTGGAACCGTCATATAATCTTAGGCCCGACCCACCGGTGTGCAATCAAAGAGGGAAGCAAAGTTGCTAACCGTGATTGGGTTAACCACCATGCATGGAGTCTGTTTTATAACATTTATGTTGTACCCAATCTTTATATATCAAGTCTGTTTATTTTGTTTATATTTTTCTAATGATAGTTTTTGATAGTTTTGCTTCGTTATTTCTGCACCAAACATAGATTTTGGTGCCCGTTAAAACCGCCTCAAATTGGCAGTTTATCGACTTCCAACATTCTTATGTTTTGGAACAGAAGAAAACTAAAATTCCCTTGAAAACTAAAAATGACCATAACCAGGAAGTGACACAATCACATTCAAATGGGGGGTTTCCATGATATTTATTTCCCACACTTGTTAATTGGACGCTGCTCTAGAGGGTAATTCCTTTTTATCACAACTGATTTGATAGAGAATGTTTTGATTTACATTTCCATGTAACCCAAAAGAAAACACTGTAGTACACATCGAGTAACATGATTTTCAGTGACGGAACACCTTCGGGGTTTATTTTCTGTGCACGCCACCCACTGCGTTCATACTTTCATGAACAGCAGAAGCTTAATAGAATTCATTAAACGAGTTGGGGAAAGGGGATATAATGCGAGGCTTCGCCGAACATTTTATTCCTATTCCTCAACGAGTTTAATAAATTTAATAGAACATGAGCTTGAATGCAAGATTTTATTTATCATATTACATTTCAAAATGCATTTTATTCACGATTGTATTACAAAAATGTAAATATTCCGCCATTTGTAAGTGCGATATCGTTAAGGTCGTGGTACATGTAACGCTACGGGGCATATCTACACTAATTTGCATATTTAATCCACTAGTGGATTACCGAATTAGTTACATGGTGTTATCATCACGAAAACACGATTATATAATTTTGACCCCCTCGAACTCCTTTTATATAGTAAAACTGGGGTTTACAGGGGTAAACCTTATTTTTCTTATTTCTGCTATAAAATATAGATTGTCGGTACTCGTTAGAACCGCCTCGATGAGGCGGTTCTAACAAGTACCCAAATCTATATTTTGAGCAGAAATTAGAAAAATATCACAATTTTTATTCTTAAAATTTTCGTTTTTTCCGTGGTAAAGCTTACAATGTATTTGTATAGGCGTGTTTTCGTCACAGTGATGTAACATTCTCAGACGCGCTGTCATATGATAAATATTCATTCTTAATACTTTTTTCTCTTTGCCATTTCTCTTTTCTAGTGTTTCTTTATCTTTGGAGTGTTATACTTTGCAATCACACATGTTGATGTTTGATATTTAGAACGTTCGCTATGTATGATTAGCATGATTATTGAATCGGGAAGATGAGTTTAGGTTGATAAACTTCCTTGGTTACGCTGCGCATGCGCAGTCTTGTGTGGCAAAAAGTAATCAATCGAGCCCGTGTGTGTACAGTAAACTAAGGAAAAATAAGATTTTTAAACATTTCATCCACAACATTCATAGACTTTTATACTGCAGAATAGTCTCCAAAATGACCCAAATAGTCTTAACGGGGACGGTGATTTGTTTGTTTGTTTTGATTTCTAAAGTCCCCGTCAACACAGTATGGGTCATTTTGGAGACGCCGCTTCCAATTTTGTGGGACATATACCCGCGATGAAATGAAATGACATCTCAAGCTCTGTCGCCCAATGAAACCAATAGGGTTTATAAGCATGGACAGACTAACTCGCACCACTTTGCCTGGGCAGGCTTAGATCCTCTGAGCGGATTGCCAGTATCCGTATGATTAGCATGATTACTGAATCGGGAATATAGACAGAGACTGTGCATTCCGATTCGCTATCAGACTCATTCGTTCGTTTATTCAGTATTCATTATTCTATTATTGTTGTTTTTATCATGTTTAGTCCGTTACATCACGACAACAAGCCTATATAAATCTGACCCCTCAAAACCCACCTTTATATATAAAAATGGGGTTTGGAGTCGTATACATTATTTTACTTATTTCTGCTCAAAAACATAGATTATGGGTACTCATTAGAACCGCCTCGTCGAGGCGGTTCTAACGAGTAGCACAATCTATATTTTGAGCAGAAATAAGAAAAACATTACAATTTTTCTTCTTAAAATTTTCGTTTTTTCCGTGGTAAAGCTTACAATATATATCTATAGGCGTGTTTTCGTAATGCGGAATACAGACATAGACTGTGCATTCCGATTCGCTATCAGACTCATTCGTTCGTTTATTCAGTTTTCATTATTCTATTGGATTTGCTTTTATCATGTTTAGTCCATTAACCCATTTAGTACCGGAAATCCCCAAAACGGGTACCCTGACAAACAGTGCAGGCCCAGATCAGACGCCGCAGAACGCGAAGTCTGATCAGGGCCTCCACTGTTTGCAAAAAGTTAGTCATTTTCCAATTTAATTTTGATGAAAAATCAACCTGACACCCCTAAATTTTGAAATGAACTCCTGCTATATATAAGGAGTAAGATTTCATTTGGTACAAAAAGGGTTAATCGCATTGTTTAAAAGCTTTATTTGCATGTTAATTAACAATTTATCATATAATTGCGTAACTTTATATAACGTGATAGAAGATCACACAAGCTGTATTTCAATACTCATTTTAAAACATTAAATCAACTTATCTGAAAAACAATAGCTCATTTGATTTCTTTAAATATCTGAAACTACACATGAGCCTTGTCGTGAAAAATCCTTTTTATGGCAATTGCGAAAAACAAAGGTGTAGATTAGCCTACGGGACCGCACAATCTGATCAGCATCTGACCGCTTCTAAGCCCCCGCCCATAGGGGCTTGAAGAAATATATGGGCAGCATGATGCTTCCACGCAGAGCTGAATCCGGCCCGCACACCAGTACTGGTAAACGGCTTACAGGATCTAAGCCTGCCCAGGAACCGCGGTGCGATTCGGCCCGCCCATGCTAATAAACCCTATTGGTTTCATTGGGCGACAGGGCTTGAGATGTCATTTCATCTCAATGTCGGGTAAAATTTCCACAAAATTGGAAGCAACGTCTCCAAAATGACCTTTACAGTATTGACGGGGACGTTAAACCTCAAATCAAACACAATCTGACCGCTGCTCTACTTTCTATATCTAGAATTCCAACAATGCTTGTCCAATACGGTTACACACCTGTGCGACATAGTGCATTTTATCACTTCTCCAAAATGGCTGTTTTTCTGATGAAAATCTATGATATTCTTCTTATTTAAACTTCAAACATAGGTTGTGGGTGCTCGTTAGAACCGCCTCATTGAGTAGGTTCAAACGAGTACCCACAATCTATGTATTGGAGCAGAAATAAGAAAAATAATGTTCCCCCCCCCCCCCCCACACACACACACCAATTTTCTCTATATAAAGTGGGATTGATGGGGTGTTCATTTCAATGACATGTTCACGTGGTGCTATGACGCTGAGCAGGCTGGTCTGTATCATACCTGGTAAAAAACGAAGGCAGGTTTTCGCACGACAGAGTTCATCTAACATTTCACATACACACGCACACACGAAACAGCACTTAATGTCCCATGTGGATTTTGGGGTCATTAAACTGGTCTTTCATTATAAGCTGTGCTGCATCTACACTTTTGTCTTTTAACATATTTTTATTTACAATGTCCGACTTGTCTTTAACGCTTATTTCTAACTTAGAGACTTTAATCCAAAAGCTATAACTGTCGTCATTTTTAATAACCTTAGTTTCATCATTGCATTTCATATTTGTTCTGGGCTTGTTCAATTTCGGGTCATTCGAGACATTTTTCTTCTCAATCTCAATTTCGTTCTCATCATTTGGTTTAAATGCTTTTCTAGTATTTTGAAGTTCGTCAGTTGCCTTTCTTTTTTACCTACTCCCTTAGATGCTGAATTTGAAAAGTTCCAACTTATTTTTTTCGATCCTTTAGGCCGCCCTCGACGACATTTTACATTGTCGATTTTAACGGTGCTTAATTCGTCAAAGATATTGAAGCTCTGGTTAGCAGAATCGTTATCTTCCATACGTCCATTAATTTCACTGGTAACATTCTCACCAGTACTATGTGTTTTGACCTCAGTGCAGGAATCAGCAGAATTCAAATGTTCGAAGTTTTCTTTAAGAGGCTTTGTTGGTGCAGCTGTATCTAGTTTGAATTGAGATGCAAGTTCATCATTTGCTTGAACTGACGCAGAATCTTGTTGTCCCAGCTTGTTATCAATGACGGGGACATTGCTAGTTTGTGAACACTGCCACTCGGTTTTCAAATTTGTTAGAATCGCAAGTTTTTCCTCAAATTCTGCTTGGCCACACTTTGATAACAAAGTAGCTATATCCCGACAAAGTTCATTTGCTTTATTAAATTTTTCAATCACGTTTTTGGTTTGGATTTCTTGCTTTTCGTAACGGTCAGTACGTTTTAACGGTTCCTACAGGCTTTTGCGGGTTGTCTGACTTTTCATATTCCTTAATCCAGCTTTTCGGAACTGGCAATAGCGGTTTTACGTTAAAATTGCTATTGCCAGTTAACTGTCAATAGCAATTTTAACGTAAAACCGCTATTGCCGTGACCTTTGCAGGTCTCGGTGGGGCTTATATTTTGTCTTCCCGTTTGCTTCAGGAGTGCATGTGTCCTGTCGCTAACGGGCACCTTTAATTGTCGGAGTTTCTGGGCTAGGCGTCCGTTCTTTTTTCAAGGGTGGTGGTTGTGTTGCACAGTTCCAATGTGAGCCTTTGTTTCGGTGCAACGTAGGATAGTTGTAGTAATTTTGGAACTCCATTCTAAAGCTTTTGGCTCCGTGCTTGCACTGCATGTAAGGTTTAGCAGTGCTGTGCCTTGGTTATTGCGGATTGCCGCAAAGGGTTGTCGGTTGTTTTTGTGTAACGGTGTAGGCTCCGAGTTTGAACTTATCTTTAAGGGGATCGTTTAGCGGTTATTTTTGTTTGAAAGTTTTTGTTGCAATTTGGACGTTTCTAAAGATTTCTATACACGTTCTATGTTACGTGCTGGCTGATAAAAAGGGGATTGATTGTTAAATGAGGCGAAGTTGTCATGTATGTCGCATCACGAAAACATGCCTATATAATTTTGACCCCCTTGAACCCCGCTTTTAAACAGGGGTAAATCTTACTTTTCTTATTTCTGCTCTAAAATATAGACTGTGGGTACTCGTTAGAACCGCCTCGATAGAACCGCCTCGATGAGGCGGTTCTAACGAGTGCCCACAATCTATATTTTGTTACACTGTATTTGTACAGGCGTGTTTTCGTAATGGAGGCGTAGGTGTAATGTATGTCACGTCCGACCAATAAAGACTTGCTTTGGGGAAGGCCTGCTTTCCTTAAAGAGGCAGAAGAAAAGGGATGTGTGGCTTTATTTTTTTTCTGTTTCTATATCTTCGTTCTCCCTTTCAACATTTTCCTTGATTATCTTAAATATCCTGTCTCTTGTAGAAAAGTCAAAATGATCTTTAAGTGTCTATTTACTGTTAACTCATTTAGTAAATCAGGGCTTGAAGAAATAGATGGGCTGCATGATGTTTCATAAAAAAAAAAGATTACTAAAAATTAGAGAGTATCTTATTTTATGTAATTTTGGTTGGTGCCTGATGCTCTGTGTCTGGTCGGGCCCATAGGAGTCAAACTGTTGGTCTTCTTTTGATCCAGCGGTTTCTTGCTGTCGAGTCCTCATCGTTGTTTTTCATCTCTGTGGTTGTTTGATTTTGTGTTCTCGGAGGTGTTGCACTGATGAGTTAGTAGGCCTTCCTGTGGACTGAACAAATTATTTGTCTAAATCGCGACGGAAGTAAGGGCGAGGATTGTGACCACATAAAATCGATTTAAGCCCGCCAGTGGAATTCTTTACAATGAACGTTCCAATGCGGTTCTTCTGTCGCGGTTTATTTTTCTAATGGTTTGTCTTTGTGTGTATGTATCGCTTATAATATTTTGTTTTGGATAGTCAATTGGCCATTTTGTGGGAAAATGACTGTCCTTTTGGCTTTCCGCTATTAATGTTTCCATTTGGGTCTAGTTGTTTCATGTTTGTGTTTCTCTCCCATTGGTGTCTCTGATTGGAGCTGTGGGTTGAATGTTTCGATTCCTGATCATTGCCTTCACTTCTATTCTCCACTCAGAGCTGAAACCGACCGCACACGAGTACTGGAAAACCGCTTAAAGGATCTAAGCCTGTCCAGGCAAATTGAGTCGGACCGCCCATGCTTGTAAATCCTGTTGGTTTCATTGGGCGACAGGGCTTGATGTGTCATTTTATTTCAATGTCCGGTAAAAGTCCCACAAAAGTGGAAGCAACGTCCCCAAAATGACCTTTACAGTGCTGACTGGGACGTTAAACCTCAAATCAAACACCAAAATATAGGATACTGGCAAACAGTGTAGGGTCAGATCAGACGTCGCAGAATGCGGCGTCTGATCAGGACATACACGCTTTGCAAAAAGTATAGCCTTTTTCCAAATCAAAACCGGACACCTCTAAACTTTTAAATGGACTCGGCGATATAAAGCGGAATATTCCATTTAGTACACAATCGGTTAACCCATTTTTACCGGAAACCCCAAAACAAGCAGTTGCCAAACAGTGTAGGCCCAGATCGGACGCCGCTTGCAATACGTTCAGCCAGGTTCCAAATAGACTTTAAAGAAAACACAACCTGACACCCCTAAATTTCGAAATGGACTGCTGCTGTATATAAGGAGGAATATTCCATTTAGTACAACAATGAAAAGCAAAGAACAAAGAGTTGATCAATTAGCTAGTGAGTGAGTGTTTGAGTTTAACGTTCCACCATCAGCTAAGGTCATACGGAGATGGGACCTCGGTTTAAAGACTCATCCGAAAGTCTGGAGAAGCCTGGGATCGATCCTGTGAACCCTGGTTTACAAGGCGAGTAGCGTAACCACTACACCACGGAGGCTTCTAAATCAATTAGCTAGAATTGCCTTGAAACAAACAAACAAACAAACACAAACAAACAAAGACGATAAAAATCGGATATAATGGGCCTAATCGCCCAACATTGGTGGACCGTGGAATTTTCGGCCCACAGTGGAGCACATAAAGAGGCATTTCACAATGGCCAAACAGTTTTGACATAATTATGTTTATGTACTTCAGCGAGCATGTGCATTCTTGCTAACTAGACTACTGCTATAACAAGAACACTTAAGGCCAACCTCGGTAGCTCGGTCGGATGCGCGTCTGACTGCTGGTGATCATAAGGACGCGGGTTCGATACATGCCGGGGTCAGCAACATTTCTTCGTGGAGACTGATCATGAAATCTTTTCTACGGTCATTATCTCCCTTCCGTTGATTCAAGAAGGGCAGTTGTAAGTTTCTGGCGAAAGAATGTGCACTGTACTGGTTAACCGTTATGTATAAGCCTACCAAGGAAAAGTGAGAATAGGTAAACTGACCGGCTAAAATGGTCTAAAATAATGTTGACTGGGCCGTTAAACCCCAATACAAACAATAAAGGTCGTGATGGACAATATGCATGCTGTGTTTTAAACAGGTGTTGAAATGGGACATGATTTTTCTCGGTTATGTTTGTCCACCCCTCATTTGTCAAGTCATCAGTATCCCTTAATCATCTATTATTATTATTATTATTATTATTATTACTATTATTATTATTATTATTATTATCATTATGTCTTCATTTTATCTGACAGAGGAGCACAAAGTGACAAAAAAGGCGTATACTGTTTACATCACGAAAACACACCTATGTAATTTTGACCCCCTTGGACCCAACTTTTATGTAGTAAAACTGGGGTTTACAGGGGTATACTGTATTTTTCTTATTTCTACTCTTAAATATAGAGTGTGGGTACTCGTTAGAACCGCCTCGATGAGGCGGTTCTAACGAGTACCCACAATCTACATTTTGAGCAGAAATAAGAAAATATCAATATTTTTCACCTGATTTTTTTCAGCAGTTAAATTACAATGCATTTCTATTTTGTATAGGCGTGTTTTCGTAATGATGCCATCAAAAAAAGTTTAAAGTCAAGCTTTAAAGGTTGCCGCCGGAAGCAAGGAACGCAGTACAGACAGAAGCTACAACACAATCAACTAAATATGCGTTTTTGGAATAGTGGTTTCATATATCTGACTGCAAAATGTACAACCAGCTTTTCCTAAAATTGGTTCAGTCGAATTAAAATACAGTAAAATTCCTGTATTAAGACTACCTTTGGGCCTGTTCAAAAGACCACTTTTGAACAGTCCCAAAGAAGGTCCACGACCAGAGGACATTGTAGGCAGAAAACACGAATAAAAATTAAGTGTACCCTTCAAAATAAGCTTTGTATAGCAGAATTAGTCCGAATTTTAGGTGGTATTAATACCGGGATTTCATTGTAATAATTTTATCTTTATAGGTCAAATCTTCTAGTATCTGTGCACATGGACAACTGGGCAAACCGTTTCCTCTAATATGGGCCAGCAAGTCAGCGTAGAGACCTTCTCATCTACCTCTGGTGTGGATGGGCACAAATACTGGGCCAGTTTTGATCCTTATCCGTTCAAAGCTGGAAGCAAGAAACTGTCATACATGGGTTACTTTAACGGAACCGGACCTCTAAAGGGAGAGAAATGTGTAGTTAAGACTATTAGGAATGGATCCTTGACCAGGTCTGACTTGCTTGTGGAAACGAAAAAGGCAAAGCTTGCCAAGGACACAGCAGCTACCTATAATGCCTTCGTGGACCACGGATCACATAAAGTAACTTTCAATTACCCTATTATAACCGAGATAGATCAGCTTTCAGATTGTGCCTGCCTTTCAGATGTCCTTGGAAAACCGAAAAAGAAAATGAAAGAGCTAGATTACGTTTCCATCGAGCTGTATTTAAAGGGACAGTTTGAGGATTTTGAATACGGCTGGGTACCTAATGAGGACTTAGTTGTACCTGAAGCATTCTCACATTTCTCTTGGTGTAGAAGTGAAGGAAATTTCCTTATATCTAATTTACAGGGTGTGAAAACTAAATTTGCTTACCATTTTACTGGACCTATTATTCATTCTGAAGAGAAAGAATTTGGAAGGTCGGACATGGGTTTCGATGGCATAAAAGGATTTTTCAGACTTCATAAGTGTAATCAGATTTGTAGAGGGTGGCCCCGTCTTGGGGATCGAACAGACCTTAGGACCTGGGTGGACATTTTAGAGCGCAAACTCCATCTAGTTCCAGTACCAAGTGCACCACCATCACCCCTACCGCCACCATATTATGAGTCCCGGCAGTTAGTTGAACCAAGGCAGACGCAGTTCGTGGAATCCAGGCAAATGACTTTACCGCGTATGCAAAATGGTTTCTTACCAGACTGGAGAGAACAGTTCTCAAACGAACAATTAGACAGCAATTTTGGGTCAGAACAGGCGTATGGTATGCAAATGATGTGGATAGTTCAGCAAATGAGCTACGCATTCTATCACCCGCCGCCGCCATATTGTGAATGCACCATAAGAGGAAATGAATCTGCGCATGATCGGAAAGCAATATCCGGATGCGAAAATCCGGTGGAAGAAAAAGCGTGCCTGCTTCCATCCGCATACTCCGAGGACAACATAGATATGAACCAAAGTTTTACTACATACTTGTAATATTGCCTTTAAACTATTCAGTATATACAGGTTAACGAACATATACGCTTTCAATAACGAGCAACCGCAGACGGCCGATTCCAAAGTTTTAAGCATATCTTTCTTAACTTTTACCTCTCTCTAAGCTAACTGATCAGACGGCAAATTGTTGATATGTTTTTCTATTTAATCCAAAAACAGGACTTGATATATCATGCAAATTGTCTCAAGACAATTTGCATGAAATATTAAATCTTGTTTTCGGAGAAAAATAAGGAAAAATATTTCAAAATGTCGTCTGTCAAAAAAAACCAGCATGCACAGCGTTCAATGGTCATGATGCATGTGTACCAGCTTCCAACACAGACACTGGTATCTGCATATTTTGAATCTTTACAGGAGGCACTTCTCTTGAATAATATGAGCCGGCGCATGACAAAACCTACAATAAGACATGTGCGCCCAACGAAGACTCAGATCAGCCTGCGCATCCGCGCAGTCTGATCAGAGTCTTCGTTGTGCGCTCTAAGGATAGCTAAGGGCCCAATGCTTCTTCATGCAGCAAGAGAAGGCTCTGGTTAGACCATATGGATACGCAGGCTGATCTGATTCTTCGATGGGCGCACATGTCTTATTTTAGGTTTTGTCGTGCGGTGGCTCATGTTATAACGCAGTGTAATGCCTACCCTTGTAAACCCCACTTTAAAAGTGGTATTTACTATACTTTACACTTTTTTCTATTTTTTCTTCAAAAGGAACATTGAGTGTACAGTTAGAGCCCATTGAATGCGGCGTTTCTCATGAACACCCATAATATATAGAAAAGAAAAATATTTTTCAGATGTGTAAACGTTTATTTCCATTGTGGACATGGCTTTTGTCGGAGAAACAAGTGGAGGCATGTAACTTAATAAGACTTTATTTTATGTCACAATTGTTCAGGCTGGCCTGTTCAAAAACTGATTTATAATATGTGCTGGAACAGAATAATTTCTATAATCTACGTCTAAGTGTAGTATATGTGAGAAAATTATCATTTTTCCATCGTGTGAGCATTTTATTCTACAGTCCAACCTGTATTAAGCAAGCACCTATGGGATATTCAAAAAGTGCTTGCTTAAGACAGGTGCTTGCTTAACACCGGTGAATTTTACTGAATTTTCCTTTTTTGGGAACTGAATGCCTGCTTGCTTAAGACAGTTTGCTTGCTTAATAGAGGTGGCCACTAAGGCAGGTTTTACTGTAATGTGAACAGGTTTTTTTTTTTCGAAACGATAACGGAGCCATGTAATTTAATTATAGAATTTATTTCGTTGTCATAAATTTCAGGCTGCCTGTTCAAATACAGATTTATAATGTGTGGAAGCACAGAATCATCACGAAAACACGCCTGTGTAATTTTGACAGCCCTTAAAGCCATATCTTGGCTGACTGGATATAGCTTATTCCCAGATAAGAAGAAATAATGATGATCGTTTTGATCATTTTGGGATAATCTTTCTTTCTTCACCATCAAAAACATAGGTTGTGGGTACTTGTAGAATCGCCTCTATGAGGCGATTCTACAAGTATCCACAACATATATCTTTAAAAAGAAATAAGGAAAACTATGTCTTAACTGTCATGTTAACGTATTTGTAGCCACGGACTTAATTAGTTAATGGAAATTAATGCGTCTCACGGTCACTGTGAAATGGTCTTGGCCGATAAAATAAAGTTTACATTTTATGTTCAATCACGCACTTGGATGTCGGCAAAATGTGACTTGACGTGAATGTTAAACTTGATATTATCGCAAATAAAATAAAGTTGTATTTACAGATATTTTAGCAATAAAATATAAAACAACAATATTGGCGAAAGGTATTACAGTCTTTTTTTGAAAATTTAATTTCATTTTAAATTTCAAATTTCTGTTTATTTGAACAACCGAGAGTTTGCAATTCAATTCATTTATGATATGTATTCAAAAGACATCTGTGTTTATGATATATATTATGACATATATTATAAGTCATTACTATTGCGCACATCGGGGCTTGGAAAAATAGATGGGCTGCATGATGCTTCCACGCAGAGCTGAAACAGACCCGCACACGAGTACTGGTAAACAGCTTAATGGATATAAGCCTGCCCAGGCAAAGCGGTGCGAGTCGGCCTGTTCATGATCATAAACCATATCGGTTCATTGGGCGACAGGGCTTGAGATGTCATTTCATCTCAATGTCGGGTAAAAGTCTCACAAAATTGGAAGCAACGCCTCCAAAATGACCTATACAGTGTTGACGGGGACGTTAAACCTCAAATCATACAAATATTACAATTGCAAAGATTAAGATACACGGCGCCAAATAAAATATGTATCTTATTAATATTTCTGTGACTTTTGGTTCAAATATTTTGATTATTATTATTAATATCGAATACGTTTCTCTTTTCGTCGCCATTTCGCAACTGCATTAACAAAATGTGTCTCGTTTCTTTTGTTCTACTCAGAGAGAGAGAGAGAGAGAGAGAGAGAGAGAGAGAGAGAGAGAGAGAGAGAGAGAGAGAGGTGACCTTTTCATAACATCACGAAAACACATCCATTTAATTTTGACCCCCGTGAACCCCACTTTTATCCAGTAAAACTGGGGTTTACAAGGGTATACCTAATTTTTCCTATTTCTGCTCTAAAAAAGATTGTGGGCACGCGTTGGAACCGCCTCACCGAGCCGGTTCTAACGAGTACCCACAATCTATATTTTAGAGCAGAAATAAGAAAAATAAGGTTCACATCGGTAAACCCCAGTTTTACTGTTTAAAAGTGGAGTTCACGGGGTCAAAATTATATAGGCATGTTTGATGGATCTGTTTCTTATATTTCTGTGACCTATAGTCCAAAATATTGTGGCTATTATTATTGCTATCGAATACGTTTCTCCTTTCGTCATAACTTCGCAACTGTATTGACAAAATGTGTCTCGTTTCTTTTGTTCTTCTTTCAGAGAGAGAGAGAGAGAGAGAGAGAGAGAGAGAGAGAGAGAGAGATGATCTTTCCATACTATCACGTAAACACATCTATTTAATTTTGACCCCCTTGAACCCCACTTTTATCTAGTAAAACTGGGGTTTACAAGGGTATACACATTTTTTTTTATTTCTGCTCGAAAAATAGAGTGTGGGTACTGGTTAGAACCGCATCACCGAGGCGGTGCTAACGAGTACCCACAATCTATATTTTAGAGCAGAAATAAGAAAAATAAGGTTCACCCCCACCCCCAGTAAACCCCAGTTTTACTGTTTAAAAGTGGGGTTCAAGGGGGTCAAAATTATATAGGCATGTTTTATGGATGTGTTTCTTATATTTCTGAGACTTATAGTCCAAAATATTGTGACTTTTATTTTTGCTTACGAATACGTTTCTCCTTTCGTCATATCTTCGCAGCTGTATTAATCAATGTGTCTCGTTTCTTTTGTTCTTCTTTGAGAGAGAGAGAGAGAGAGAGAGAGAGAGAGAGAGAGAGAGAGAGAGAGAGAGAGAGAGAGAGAGAGAGATGTGAGCTTTCCATACCACCACAAAAACACATCCATTTAATTCTGACCCCATTGAATCCCACTTTTATCTAGTAAACTGGGATTTACAACGGTATAACTCATTTTTACTATTTCCGCTCTTAAATAGAGTGTGGGTACTCGTTAGAACCGCCTCGATGAGGCGGTTCTAACGAGTACCCACACTCTATGTTTTAAGCAGAAATAAGAAAACTATCGCAATTTATCATCTTAAAAAATGTTTGTTTTTGGGCGGTAAAATTTACAGTGTAATTGTATAGGCGTGTTTTCGTAATGCATTTGCATTTACCCTAAAGCCGCCAAGAAAAACTACATCTGACAATGTCGTCTGTGTCGTCTGCTACACCTGCTTCCAAAAATTCCAAGCATGTTCCGACATACAGACAAACAGTGATAAACAATGAATTAAAGGTATTTTATTGTTAATAAAGGTATCGAAACGTTCATAAAATAACTAAACGCCTTTTATCGTCTGGTATGGTTACAAAATGCCAATATTCATATGAAATATTAACCCATTTAGTACCAGAAACCACAAAACGGGCAGCCTGGCAAGCAGTAAAACGCGGCGTCTGATCAGGGCCTCCACTGTTTGCAAAAAGTTTAGCCATTTTCCATATAAATTTTGAAGAAAACACAACCTGACACCTCTTAATTTTGAAATGGACTCCTGCTATATATCGGGAGGAAGTTCCATTTGGTACAAAAAGGGTTAAAATTGTTTATTTAATTTTGTTTTGTTTGTTTGATTTGAGGTTTAACGTCCCCGTCAACACTGTAAAGGTCATTTTGGAGACGTTGCTTCCAATTTTGTGGGACTTTTACCCGACATTGAGATGAAATGACATCTCAAGCCCTGTCGCCCAATGAAACCAATAGGGTTTATTAGCATGGACGGTCCGCCTCGCACCGCGGTTCCTGGACAGGCTTAGATCCTCTAAGCGGTTAACCAGTACTAGTGTGCGGGCCAGATTCAGCTCTGCGTGGAAGCATCATGCAGCCCATATATTTCTTCAAGCCCCTATGGGCGGGGGCTTTTTTATTTATTTAATTTTACAACCATATTATTTAATTTTACAACCATATATGTTTACCTATTAATCACAAAAGACTTATAGATTGACGATATTACGAAACTAAGACCCGTCTGTCTTTTTTAAATCTGCTGAGACTTTGAAACTTTAAGATAACCGTCTAAAATTTCAAAAGGCCTTGATCTTACGTTTTGAAAATTAAATAACATAACAGACAATATACAAGTAATTACGCCAAACATCATTAACATTGCTATCTCTATACACAATACAGTTTTGTTTCTTTTTCATAATTAATATCTTCCAATTAATGAACCTAAGTACCTAAAGTTCGTGATAAACAAAACTTCATAATTCATTTTAAAATAAGTTGGGGAAATATTGGATAAAACAATGAATAAGAGGAGATAAACGAATACAAAAAGAAACTTACATTACAATGCCATCTGCGCATGTGGTATGTACGGTGGCTCATATGTGGTATGTACGGTGGCTCATTTAGATGAATGCGACACGAACACATTAAGAAACGCCTTGCTTGTTTGATCGAAACTAACTAGTCTGGCCCGGAAAAAATGTACACGCCATAGTTTTCAGGTCTGAGCTGTAGTCTTTGCTTCCTTACAGAACATGGCCCCGCCCATCGGGGCTTGAAGAAATATATGGGCTGCATGATGCTTCCACGCAGAGCTGAAAACGACCCGCACACGAGTACTGGTAAACCGCTTAGAGGATCTAAGCCTACCCAGGCAAAGCGGTGCGAGTCGGCCCGTCCATGCTTAAAAACCCTATTGGTTTGATTGGGTGGTAGGGCTTGAGATGTCATTTCATCTCAATATCGGGTAAAAGTCCCACAAAATTGGAAGTGACCTTTAGTGTTGACGGGGACGTTAAACATCAAATCAAACAAACAAACAAATCCTTACAGAACATAATTATTTAGTTTTTCACAACCTCTGTAAACGTCACATTATATACTGACAAGCGGGGTGTCCATGTAAACATAATTTTCCTTATTTGTGCCCAAACAAGAAATTGTGGCCGCTTCAATACGAGCAACCACATTTATGAAGAAAAATATCAACAATTTACATCTGAAAGATGCTATTTATAAAGACCGGAAAGACGCTGTTTCAGTACAAGGGTAGATTAACGTAACAAAAAAAAAATAAAATAAAATAAAACAAAATAAATACAGTAAAATTCCGGTATTAAGACCACCTGAAATTAAGACTAAATCTGCTTTTAAAAGATTATTGAGCAAGTTTCAGTTATACTTTCTTTGTGCTTTGTGTTATCTATGGCCAATGTCTCCTAAAAAAGACCACCTTTGTGACTGTTCAAAAGTGGTCTTAAGACCACTTATGAACAGTCACAAAGGTGGTCTTAATATAGACATTTTGCTGTAAATAGAACTAATAAACGTGCAAATACAATCAAAACACTGACAGTACTGGTGGGTTGATTGTCTCTATGTGTAGGTGGGGTTGGGGTGGGGGTGAGGCAAATGTGACGTGAATGCGTCAAAATGGTATTTGCTTACAGTTGGACACGACATTTAATCTCCTCTATACTGTCGCTTCTATCTTTTACAACGCTTTTATAAAGGCTAGTTTTCGTAATGAAAATAAATGAAGTTACCAATGTTACAGCCTTCAACCATCATGTCAGAAAGTCAATGCATTGAACACCAATGTAAAGTGTACACACCTAGAAGCCTCCGTGGTGCAGTGGTTACGCTACTCGCCTTGTAAACCAGGGGTCGAAGGATCAATCCCGGGCTTCTCCAGACTTTCGGATGAGTCTTTAAGCCGAGGTCCCGTCTCCGTATGACCTTAGTTGTTGGTGGGACGTAAAACTCAAACACTCACTCACTCAAAGTGTACACACCACTTTATAAAAATACTGGAGTTTACAGGGACATTCGAATCTGATATTGGGGTTCTGTTGTAAATGGGCGTTTCGAACCTTCTGGATGACCGTGCTGATCGGAACCGAGGCTACCGTATTGGATTCTTTTTCTTGCACAACACTACCGAAAGTTTTATTCAACGTTTCATTTTTCGCACACTATACTTCTGTAGTTTGCCTGGGCAAGAACACTAGGGTAAGAACAGAATTTCTATCCCAAGCTAAAATCACGGATTCCTTATCTGGTGTGCAAGAAATAATTTTTCTTATATCTGCTCCCAGATGAGTATAAAATAAGAAAAAATGTACCAAAACATTTCATCAGACAAATGGACGTTTGATACTCGTATATACGAAACAAAAAGAACTGGGGTCAGTTGTTCAAAACTAACGACGTCGTTAGTTAACGTATCGTTAAAACTTTGATCATTTATTATGACAAATATGCTAATATTTTTGCTGAAAAAATGTGAGCTGCTCACATTTTTTCAGCAAAAATACCAAAAATTTATATATTAAACTTCTAACAGTTAACAATATGACCACTAACGAGCTCGTTAAGCTAACGATGCTTTGAACAACTGGGCCCTGATGTTTTTGAAATAAAACTATAAACGGCTGGAACATTACGGATAGAAAATGAGTTTTATTGCATTCTTGTTTCAGTAACAGTTGGGAACTCATCAAACAGCAGATTACATTCAACCTGTGGTAGTCTGTTGATAGCATCATCATTGATAGAGGATGGCCGATAAGAACGCTATCAAAGTGCTCAGCCCATCTTTTCAATATAGCCTCTTTAATTGTCGGTCCGAAGACTAGTTCCATCTGTACTCAGGAGATGGTGGCTCCTGAGCTCTGGTGACCATAGACTGTCCTTAGAGCACCAAAGAATTGCTTCATATTCGTTTTGTCTGCAAAGGACTGAATTTCATCCGCCTTATTGCTCAGCAAAGAGTCTTGCATATCTCTGAGTATAGTTTGGACTGTCTTGAATGGACCACCTTTAATTTTACATACTGAGGTATGATCTGCGTTTTTTTTGTGTTTCTCTTTGAGGAGTTCCTGGATTTCTTCATCATTCATTTCTCGCCAAATACGAGATTCTGGTCCTAGGCAATCAATTGCTGAAGAGTGAACGGTGTCTCTGAAGACTGTCCAGTTCCCTTCCAGATCATCTGAACTGAGTTCCATTGTATCCAGTCTGCTGCAGATGTCATGGATGAAGGCTTGCCTCTTGCTGAGAGGCATACAGTCTCTTGGGCACTTTCTTGCCTTGTGGTTGCCGTGTAGGCTGAATGCGCAGGTTGAGTTTGCTGGCACAACCCTGTGATCTGTCCCGTAGTCTGCACCACACAGTGTTTGTCAGTCTGATATCCCGCCTGTCACTCCTTCTTACTATGACACAGTCAATGAGATGCCAATGTTTGGAGCGAGGATGCGTCGATGATGTCTTGTTGCGAGTTGGCAGACGGAAGACTGTGCTCGCGATCAGCACACTTCCTCAGAAGGAATAGGCCATTGCTTTTGCACTTTCCTACTCCTTCATTCCCAATCACAACTTCCCAGGTTTGGTGGTCTGTGCCAAATCTAGCATTGAAGTCTCCCAGGATGATGAGTTTGTCTCCCCGGGGTGTAGCAGAAATCACAGAGTCCAAATCATCTACCCTCTTACCAGATATATGCCTTTTGGAAGTACTGAGAGCTTGCTGACAAGGTGTAATTTGATGGCGAAGCCTACACCTGCTTCACGCCGCTCTTCTTTTTGCCTCCATTCAAGAAGAAAGTGTAACCAGCACATACTAAGGGGGTGAGTAGTGCGATCCCAAAAAGGTGTTCTCAGTCACTCAGTTCGGCTGCCGAATTCCCAATACTGCTTCATGCATAAGGAAATCGACCATATAGAACCAAGCCGCCGGGGTGCAGGTCCGCAACTACAGCTTCCAGTGTATCCTCACCAACTGCTTCGTCGCTCGCCCATCGCCACAGGACTTTTTTTTATTTCTTGCATATGTGTGCCTGCTCTGACTGTGTATATGATGAAGATGGCATGCGCTGAGAGTTAGATTATAGTGAGGGAGAGGAGGTCAGAGTCAACCTCGCCCTCTCGCCCTGACCTAGATGGATCCAGTGGCAAGACAGTGTCGAGACATCTGGAGCTCAGCCCGGATGCAGTGGATGACCATGACTTCATTAGTGCCTTGTCAATTTAAGGCTGACTAATCGGAGCTGAAAAGATAATCGATTATCAGTCATGTCATTACGATCGATAATCGATTAGTAATCGCTAAGGTTTTTGTCATAATATTACCGGTCTGGCTTTCTGAATGAGCATGACTCTTACCATATGTTGCACTTTACCATATGTATAGTTGAACAGGCAGGCCTGAACAAACAGTGTAGACCCAGATGAGACGCCGCAAAATGCGGCGTCTCATCAGGGTCTGCCCTGTTTGCCACTGGTCCAGCTATTTTAGGCACAGCTTTGGGCAGTAAATTGCACTTATCAAATAATCGATTACAAGCAAATCAGTACTGATAATCATTTTAATGGAATTTATCGATCGATTAATCGATTATACGATTAATCGTGTCAGCATTACTTGTCATGCTCTTCATGATCCAGGACATGCTTCTTTGTCGCCGTTTGGATCTGTTACATGTGGGTTTACGGCGTCCCGCAAACCCCCATGCTGACAAGACAACCGAGCGTGATCTCTGACAGGTGTACGGGCAGCTGTGGGGTAAGGCACAAGAAAGATGTTAAATGAATGACATGAATTATTTACAGTATCTACATACAACACTTACTAACACAAAACATCACAAATTGTTGCTTCTGGAGCCAACTCACGACGTCCGCTCCGAAGGCAAAACACTGTTCTGTGCTCGGAACGGGTGACGTGAATACCTACAGAAGCAAACAACAAAAACAACAAGAAAAACAAAAAAAAAAAAAGAATCAACACAAGACGCGACTGGCCAGTTTATAACTTAGGGTGAATCCCCCACTCGCGTGACACTTCCTCTCGCGAACTAGTAAAACTAGTCTATCAACATAGTTGATAATCCTAGGATTAGCGATCACGTTTGCTGATCAGACGTTTAGTGATCGTCCAAATAAGGTAAGTTGACCTCTTCCATGATCACATTTGTTTACAACGAACAATGATTTAGAAGAATCTGCTTCTATCCTGGTAGGCGCTGATTACGGCGGTCTGTCCGCCCTTGCTGGACCCTAACGCCTAGCGTCGTACCAGTACCTGCTGCTATGAAGCAGGGAGCAGCAGGTCACACATTGTTGTGCCTTTCAATATACTTTCTATTTCCCCGTCACAATGTTGTGTTCACTCTTACAACTTGACCTGCTGCTAAAGTGTCCGCTTTTTTCAGGGTTTATATATCTATGAATACTACCAGAAAATCATGCCTACTCGTATTACCTTGCTCAATTCGTGGCGAGGTGGAGATACCGGCCACAAACAAAGCCAGATAGCAAAAATCGAGTAGATAATGGATTTGCGTTCAAATAGTATATTTCCCATAGGAAAAATTGATGAAACGACCCTATAATCAATGACATGACTCCTGTCAAAACGAACACCCACACAACACGTGACGGGAATAAAAATCATATATGGCACAATTTGGCGGTTGGCGATTTTTAGGCAAATTCTATAGGACTCAGCCTTTTAGCGGCCCCCTGTAAAAACAGCTCTCTATAAACCACTCATGCATACATCGTATGATATGTGCATGACTTGTTCATGGAGCCGCACAGTTTGCGTACCATATTTCACCTAAAATATTTCACTCGCACCGCCCTACCATATATCTACTAAAATAATTTAGATGTGCATAAGCACCAGAGAGGTTTCCTATTCCATCTCGTAACAAAGGTTTCCCCTTTTGGAGAAAAAACAATCAGAAATGTTTTTTCTTTGTGTATAGAGATGGAATAGGATGAACCTATCTAAACAAGACAGCTATTTACACAACGATCGTGCGAAGAATTACCTACTAAGGTAGTCTGCCCCCAAATTTTCTTGGCCCCGAATTGCAACAATCCGAAATCTATACGGCTGTAGTTTCATTGCCCAACGCATAATTCGAGGATTGAGAACTTTTGCTGTTTGCATATAAGACAAGGGCTTGTGGTCTGTCTCAAGCAGGAATTCTACTCCGTAAAGATACTTGCGAAATTTCTCAACACCCCAGATAATAGCCAAACATTCCTTCTCTATTACAGAATAGTTTTTCTCACGAGGCAAAAGTTTCTTGCTGGCATAAGCAATGGGAAGTCGTCCTTCCCCTTCAAATTCTTGGAGCAAAACGGCTCCTATACCAACATCAGAAGCGTCCGTCCGGAGTATGAACGGATTCCCATCATGAAAGATAGGAAGACGAAGAATAGGACTAGACGTGAGTCTATTCTTCAGGGTCTGGAAAGCCTTTTCATGATGGTCCTGCCAGTCTGTGATCTTGTTTGGTCTACTTTTCTTAGTTAAATCTGTCAAAGGGGAAGCAATAGATGAGAAATTTGGAATGAAACGGCGGTAGAAACCAGCCAACCCAAGAAATGACTTTATTTGTCTCTTAGTAGAAGGTCGAGGAGCATCCATTATAGCTTGTATCTTGTCTTCTTGCGGTCTAACTGACTGAGCAGCTACACTGTGACCAAGACATTCGATACTGCTATACCCAATCATACACTTGGAAGGTTTTGCCGTCAACTTGGCTGTCCTAAGTCTATCCAAAACTTCACGTAAT